>CM028130.1:535792500-537030000 GCA_016271365.2 Neoceratodus forsteri | reverse complement strand
GTGGTGGGATGTGGGGAAGGGTGGGTGGGTAGTCCACAGCCACTGGTGACTGTTAGAAACAATCAAATACACAACTGCTCCACCACCCTGGTGAGTACTGCCTTTTATAGTAATTCAACTAACACCACAATTTACTAGACCACTGCTCCTACACAAACCACTCTACTGAGTCCAGGGATAAAAATGAACTCACTCCTCAGCCAGCAGTACACTTTTAAAGTGTTGCAAAAATATCCTTCCAAATCCTAGGCCTCAACCCCAGCAATCAAGCAAATTCAGTTGTATCTCACTCCCTCTGGTTATAAAATTACTACACTTTTAATGGAATCCTGCAATTCTCTGCTTAATGCCACTAAGGAAAAAAAATGAAACTTTTTGTAGAAAGCGTAGCTCCCCTTCTTAAGTCCCCAACAATAGTATGCCTTACCAGGTTTCCAGGTCCTAAATGGAGTTATAGTTTGTTCTTTGCAGTGTAGCAATGTTCTCAGCTTCCAACAGACAAATCAAAGTCAGTCTGACTGGCTTCTAACTGTGAAGGATGCCTAAGACAGCACAGTGATGAAACCCCACCCAGAGCCAATTGATTGACTTGTGACACATGTGATGTAAGCAGGCCTTTCAATGTAGGCACTCTGCTATGTCTAATTCCAATACACAAAACCTTTCAGTGAAACCAGGAATACAAACTTAACTTCTCAGCCAGCAGGACACTTTTAAAATGTTGCAAAAATATCCTTCCAAATCCTAGGTCTCAACCCCAGCAATCAAGCAAATTCAGTTGTATCTCACTCCCTCTGGTTATAAAATTACTACACTTTTAATGGAATCCTGCAATTCTCTGCTTAATGCCACTAAGGAAAAAAAATGAAACTTTTTGTAGAAAGCGTAGCTCCCCTTCTTAAGTCCCCAACAATAGTATGCCTTACCAGGTTTCCAGGTCCTAAATGGAGTTATAGTTTGTTCTTTGCAGTGCAGCAAGGTTCTCAGCTTCCAACAGACAAATCAAAGTCAGTCTCAGACCAGCTGGTTGAATACCTTAATAAATACAACATTTAGTGTCCGGAACAACATGGATTTCAGGAAGGGCAAAGTACCTCCACAGCTCTTCTAGAGTTCACCAGCTGCATACACAATTCACTGGACCAGGGTAACCTTGTTGGTGCAGCCTTTATTGCTCTAACAAAGGCCTTTGACATGGTCAGTCACTCCCTACTACTTCAACAACTCACCTCGATAGGCCTCTCTAACCCTGCTACTAACTGGTTCAAAAGCTATCTAGCTGATCGTTACCAACAGGTAAAGATTGGAAACATCACATCTGGGCCCCTGCCAGTTCATTGTGGGGTCCCCCAAGGTCAATCCTAGCACCCCTCTTTTTCAGCATCTTTCTAAATAACCTATCTTGATCGTGTGACCAACGGATACTTCTTTATGCAGGTAATGCTGTTATTTTTACATCTCAACATGACCCTCACACCCTAAACTATTAGCTACTACATGCTTTTAAACAAACTGAAGATTGGTTCAGAGCCCACAAGATGGTTCTGAACTATAAAAAGACAAAAGTAATGCTTTTTAGCGGTGCTAGAAGCAAACACAAAGCCGCATCCCTTAACATCACTAACAGCGCAGGGGTTTCACTTGAATAAGTGGAGCAATTCAAATACCTGGGGGTTACGCTTGACTGTTCCCTCTCCTATGCAGAACACATTGAGAATGTGGCCAAAACAGCCAACATAAGAACTGGGCTCCTGCACAGGCACAAGAAATGACTAAGACCTGAAGCACCCCAAACCGCAATCCATAGCACAGTTATCTCTGTCATCGACTATGGATTGGTCATATACAGCTCAGCCACTCCCACCTCACTACGTAGGATAGCAGTAGCCCTAAACAAAGTCTGCAGACTGCTCACCAATTCCCTTCCTGACTAACACACACATGTGACCTTTATGAGCAAGCCGGGAGGCTACAACTTGAAAACAGGATACAATACCAAACCTGCCTCTTAAATAAAAAATCACTACTCGGACTTCAGGCTCCTGGAGTCACAAGCCTACTAAGCTTATTCACAAGCCTACATTGCACCAGGAACTCTGACTATCAGGCTCTCACTATCCCTCGCTGCAGAACCTCCCAAAGGCAGAGGTCATATGCCTACTGGGCACCACTTTGGCTCAATTACCTCGGCACTGAACATAACACCAAGCAGAGATTGAGGCTTTTCAAGACCATGCTAAGACAACACCTACTGAAGAAAAGCTCCTGTGACTGTACTTTCTAATTACTCCACACACACACACGCACTTCTGACCCTGGTCTTATTCTCCTTTCAGGTTATTACCATCTCCTCACTACTCCTACTTTGTCCTTCTACCCTGAATTGTCCCCATTTGTGCCCTGCAATACCCTGCACTCTCCTCTTCCACCTCCCCCTAAATAGTCATCATGCCCCCCCACTTAGTGCCCCCTACTCTCCTTTCTGGTTAGCTGCTTACTGTCTTTTGCCTGACAATGCCACCTAGGCTGCTACTGTTACCTGAATTATCCTAGTGTTAAAACCATCTCTGTTTCCTATTTACAATGTATTTTTGTCTTTGTTTACTCACCTAGCTAGATTCTCCTAAACCCACAATGTATGTATACCCACCCTTTACAACGTGTAACCTTTGTAAAAGAGCGGCTTCTCACTCAAAAGTATTGTAATCCAAGATTGAATAAATAAAAATAAAAATAAATAAAATTATTTTTTCGTATAAAGGGATTCTTTTTCGAGAGGTTGTGGCGTTCATATGAAAAAGGATCCCTTTATATGAAAAACAAATTTGGACTTAGTATTTTTTTCATATTCTTTTTTGTATAAAGGGATCCTTTTGCGAGGTTGTTTCATTTATACAAAAAAGGATGCCTTCATACGAAAAATAATTTGAATTTAGTTTTTTTCAGTTTTATCATATGAAAGGATCCTTTTTCGGAAGGTTGTTTCGTTCATTTGAAAAAGGATGCCTTCATACAAAAAAGAATATGAAAAAAACTAAGTCCAATTCTTTCTTCATATGAAGGGATCCTTTTTCATATTGCCCAATTCCTTATTCATATGGCCATATGAAAAAAGAAATTGAGTCATGAAAAAAAGATTTTAAAATGATAAGAAACACATTTCTGGATAATTTTTCCAAAAAGTAACTCCCGAATCCACCTAATGGGGTCCCAGTTAGCAAGATACATGTGTTGGTGTCTCTGCAGGATCTGATTTTTATGGGTTTAAAAAAGAAAAAAAACAGGAAACAAGATGGCAGTCGTATGAAAAAAGACTTTTGTCTCACAAAGACAGGAAAGGGGAAATTGTTCAACCAAGAAAGGTACAAAAAGTCAGAGCTTGTTTCCAGGTGCGATCTGGGAGCTCAAGGAAGTTAACTGACTTGCTCAGGGTCACACAATATACAAGTGGGAGCTGATGGGATTCAAACCCAGGACTCCAGGTTTGTAGCTCAGTGCTCTTAACCATTGTGCTGTACTGCCTGTTTTATGACTGTGAAGTTATTAAAGTGCAAAGTTTAGGGTTTAATATAGAAATGTCTACTCAGTCCTAACTGTAGTGGCACTACCACATAACTATTAATTTCATATGGACCAATTTATTTTTTTGTTCCAAGCAGCTATCAAAAAAACATACTGAGCATGCTCAAAACTGAAATTTCAAGTTCTTATAGGGAAGGAGGAGAAAGCAAACATTGTTTAACCAGGAATAGCACACTAAGCCGAAGCTTGTTTCCAGATGCAACCTGGGAGCACAAGGAAGTTAAGTGACTTGCTCAGCATCACACAGTATACACCTATATGGCTGTGGGATTCAAACACAGGACTCCAGATCTGCAGCTGAGAGCCTTAACCCACTGCCCTATACTGCCTTCTATAATTTTGGAATGGATTAATATTTTTTCTCCAAACTAGTGAAAAGGCACCACTGTGGCCCAATCCCTTTCTACCCTGAAAATTTCAGAGCAAAATTCCAAACTCTCTGGGCACTAGGAGATGACAAAGAAAAGGAAAAAAAAACTGATTTTGTCACTTATTTTGCTATCCGGATCTTGGAATCCACACATTTGACTGGAATAAAACTTGGCACGTCAAGAGAACCTGCCCCTGAGACAGTGCTTGCAAAATTTCATGCAAATCTGTTGAACAATTGTGAAGTTATTAAATTACAAACTTTGGGGTTTAACATAGAAATGTCTGCTCAATCCTAACTGTAGTGGCACTACCACGCAACTATAATACCCTAACTGTAGTGGCACTACCATGCAACTATAATATATAGATATATCTCACATGAATGGGATGTTTTCTCATAGACGTGGGTAGCATTTATTGTCCTGTATACCCTTTCCCTGTAAATACAACTGCAATTAAAACTAGCAGTAATGTTGGACAAGTGTTATAGTAAATTTGTGTATACATGTTGTTTTTTACTGGAAAATTCTTCAATAAACTTTGATTTCCAAAAAGAAAACTAGCAGTAACCATCCAAATATATTATATAAAATAAAAGATGGGTATGTCCCCAATACAAGGAATTAAACCTATGGAGGCTAACCAGATTATAAAATCACTCGCTTTCTGGCTCATGGTCTTATTATTTGATTAGCCTCCTCGATAGGTTTATTTCCTTCTCTATTATACTTGAATATCATTTGAGGGGGGTGCTGTAGAACACACCTGCTGACCAGTCACATTTGTGGGCTACTCTGCACATCTCAGAGTTTTTCAACTTAAAATAACTTAAAACTTTTACTTTTTTCTTTAAACGGATGAACAGCTCTGAGAAGATTACAGTTTGCTGTTCCGTTACCTACCAGACTGGACTATGGGGCATTTTCAGAAAGCACGAGGGAGCGGTCCCAAGAATCCACCTGTTGCTGAAAACCAGGCCACAATTAACACTGTGCCACTGGCAGATTGGATAACCCATCGAAGGCTCTGCAGACTTCTATGCAAGCAATCACCTTTATGCTGAAACTCTTGCATCCCAAGCCCTCACTGCCACAACTAAATTGATGCAAGAAAATATGCAACTGTGTTACAGACTGGAGGCCTTGGAGAATGCCAACAGGACTTCCCATATCTGTACCATGGGGCTCTCTGAAGGGTGTGAGGGGGATAACCTCCTAGGATTTTTGCAGGTCTGGCTACCAGGAGCAATAAAATAAAATTTGAACACAATCTCAAGAGGTTTTTGCAAAGCCTATCGTATTTCCCCATGCACTGTTGGACTACGGAGTAACTTAACCAAGGACAGTGCTCTTGGTCACGGCTAGTGCTACAAACTGAGATCATCTTCTGCAGGCTGCCTGATTCATTGACTCCCTCAGTTATAAAGGGGTGACCCTCCATCTTTTACCGGAATTATCATATGCCACGAGAGCTCGTCACAAGAAATTTGATGCAGTCCAGATGAGACTTTGGAGTTTAGGAGTTACACATTCTTTACTGATGCCTGCTCGCTTAAGTATCCATTACAGAGTGCATACATTTCAGTGTTCTGATGCTGTGGAACTGGGCAAAAATGCAGAAGCCATTGCCTATGAATTTGAGACCACCGAAACCCAGCACCATTCAGACTCGGAAGACAACACTTGAACTAAGGGCACTTTGCAAGTATTTTCCTAATTCATGCCACGCTTAGAAGTGCATCTTCCAGTGGAACACTACGGACAGGATTTTCAAAAGTCTTAGATCACTGCAAGCCCCAGAGCACTGACAATATGGTGCATGGGGCTCATGGTGATCTAAAGGGATTTTCTGTCTTGTGCGGCAGTTGCTGCAGGTTAGATCAACTTTTTCTGGTCTAACTTGTAGCAATCCTGGGGGCCATTTTTACAGAGTTTGCACCAGATATTTGGCACAAGCTGCCGTAATTTGTGGAAACTGTCACAACTGCACCTGAGATTGTAAAATCAGGTGCAGTTGAGGCGAAGGGTTTGGCGCACCTCCAGAGCCTCAGTGTCGTAGTGCAAGGCTGGATGCAAGCCCTGCGCCACACTTTGAAAATCCTGCCAATTTCTTTTTTGCCTGTCTTACTCTTTCAGACCATCACTAAGTTTGTTTGTATCCATGTCATTCAGATAGTTGTTATTGGACAGGGCCTGTTCCTTTGTCCTAAATGTTTATTATTTCTATTAAAGTATAGCTCCAAGATGTGCCAGATTATCCCCACAACTGCACCACATTTTATGTGTTACCTATGGCTGAAGTTTGGGTCACATCAGCACTGAACGTTGAATCTCATTTTTGGAACATTTCTTTTTAGATTGACCACCAAAAGTCTTGTGGGGTGTAGTATAGACACTTATAGGTTTTTATTTATATTTGAGTCTTCCTCCACCTCCGTAAGAAAGACTGTATAGGCTGTGATGTTCTGCTTACATTGGATGTATATGTACTTAATGTGATGCCTTACAAGAATTTATGGTATGTAATTAGTTATTTTTTGTAGCAATAAAGTATAAAAACACTTGCCCATCATTTATTCTATATGTGTCTCTGAATTTTTTCTTCCTTCATTCCTCATTGTTTACTACAAGGACATTTTGAAAAGATGACCCTTGTTGCCGAGAATTCAGCACTTCCTGTTGCTTGTGTACACCTGGGGCAGTATTATCAGCCAACTGCCATACTCCAACAAGCTATGACTATAGGGGAAATATTTACGTGCATTTTTTACAATTTTTTTTTACTTGCCTCTTACAGTTCTTGCTGTACCCTAACCTGATGTTTGGGGTACCCTGGTTGCAACTTTCATCCAGGATGGCGAGCAAACAGCTGCCTGCACAGCCGACGCCAATACTGCTCCATGGGTCGACCAGTGAGGGGGGTGTAATTACCTGCTAGTCTGTCCTATCTCTACCTGAGAGAAAAGCACCTTAACTCTGCAATGCACCCAACCCCACAACCGGCTACAGTTTGGGATTCCAAGGTTCAAACTGGAACCCTGCTCCCCCTGGTGGCAGCATGATGCACTGTTGCAGCAACACTTGACCTACTGAGATTTTCTGTCTGCAAGCCTTTCCAGCATCCAGGTAACTTTGGTAGAATTATTTGAATTAGGGTGGTTCTAACCCTTTACATTTTAGCTCTCTTTCCCTGCAGGTGTGTGGACCCCTCCTTCTGTCCCCCTGTAAACCTCGGTTATGGAATACCCCTTCCCAGGACGAACATCTGTCCCAGATCACTTTCTTGGTCTCTCCTCTCCTCTACCACTTTCCTGTGCACCCCAGAATTTAGCCCTTCAGCAGGCACACATCTCCTTGTTCAGATTGGGGGGGGGGATGATGGGGTAGAAGAAGATCAAGGGAGCCAGGTGTCTGGACAGTCCCTAATGGGAGGGAGAGGTGTAAGATTCACAGGGATCTTACCTGCCTCTAGTACCCTGGCCACTTTTAGTGTTCTCCCTGGGTGGAGTTTCAGTCCCTGCTCACCCTCATTCTCCAGTTATGGACTGCTCCTGCCAGTGCCATGTGCACTGACACAGTGGGGAGTGGGGGCATTGCACTAGAGAAGACACTCACCCACCAGGTGGAGGAAAGCATCTCATGGGATACGCGGCCATTCTTCTGCCATGATGGTCTGATCTTGGGACTGGAATTTGGACCGCCAACATGGCAAGCATGTCTTCAGTTACTGCGCTGTCAGTTTGTCTGCCATTTTAGTTTTTGTTGGAACAACCCAGGAAGTGGAATAGATGGCACATGACAAAGTTGGCTAATGTTTTTTAAAACTGAGACTTCTGACAAAAATATAACTATGGAAGAAACAAAAACTTCCAGCAGTGCTGGTCCACCGGTGTAGCGGTAGGGCTACCGCTCACAGTGCCAGTGACCCAAGTTTGGGAATGGACTCAGGTGGCTGGAGGGTCAGTCGGGGGAGGAGGATTGAGTGCCCAGAGGCTGCTCTCCTTCTCCGGGGTGGGTGGGTTGCTTGTTCCGCCACTCTACTGCCACCTGGGTGACCACAGGTGGAGGTGCAGTGGGACAGCAAGTAGAAGGAAGGGGGGACATCGGCCAGGAGCTGGAGCTGGAGCATTTGCACATTCTGACGTGCATCGCCCCATGGCTTCCCAAGCGTGCCAACGTCCTGTGGGTGGACCAGAATGCAGGAAAAACCCTGCAGTGCTCCCTGTAGATGGAGCTCCAGGCCCCAATCCCAATTCCCCTGCCAGTGCCGGTAACAGCATCCCTGATGATATACAGACACATCAGGGTGGAGGAAGGGGGCCCCGACCCATGCCTGCCTGGGGGGGGGGTATAACCAAGGCTCCATGGGGGGATGGACTGCTCCAGATGATCGGACAGATGGGCAAGGACGCACAAGGCCATGGGAGTCTCCCGCAGGTAAGGAAGCACCGTGGCGAGCAGGGGGAATACAGAGAAAAAAAAAAAACTTCCAGTAGTTACAACTTCATCAAAATGCCCTTTTCCTGGGACGACCGCTGACCCAGGAGCAGTATGTTCCAATGCCATGCAGGTGAACTGGGTTCGGCATTGAGCCAGGTTTGTCTGCAATTGGGTGGCCATTGCTGAAAAGTGCTGCTGGCGGCTGGGTGCTCTCGACTAGGGAGGCATTGCGCTTCCAAAGCCACAGCGACCCCTGGGACAATTTGCAGCTCAGTGCTCTTAACCACTACACTATACTGCCTGGAACAAGGGAGCAAAAATGTGGTCAAAACATCACACAACAGGCTGGTGCCTGGTAGCACACAGGTAGCAACAGTGACCCAGGTTTGGGAATGGACTACGGTCACGTGGGTGCCGTCCCGGGGGGAGAGGATAGAGCATCTTATGGAGTGCTCTCACAAATCCTTCAGTACACCACCACGATGCAGCAAATGTGACTCAGGCCACACTGATCAGGAGGTGGCTGACCTCCGCACAGTAACACACAACAAAGATTAACAGTGCGCTCTCACAAGGTAAAATCATAAGACTCAAACTTGGTGCTGTCCCCAGCACTAAGTTTGAGTCTTATGATACTGCCTGTATTCATGCTTGGCACAACATTTTTTCACTAAAGAAAAATTGCTACTGAACTCTGGACTCCTGCATCTTTATTTTACCTTGTGAGAGTGCACTGTTAATCTTCGTTGTGGGCCATGGACTGCTCTCCCCTGTAAGGGGAGGGGGGAGACATATGTTGCGCTACTACTTGCCTGCCACCTGGCATAAGCTGATGACAGTGCAGTGGAAACGTCACATCGAGGGAAAGCTCACTATCTGATGCTGATACGCATGTGCGTGCTTCCACATGCACGTGTGGTGCATCACTGCCACTCAGCAGCCCTGGAGTGGAAACCCTTCAACAGAGTAGGATGGAGGTCCAGTCCTCCACAGGTCCCATGCCACCAACTGGGCTCCCTTTCCAGAATCTGTGTTGTACTCTGGAGTGGCCTGGCCAACTCTGATATCCCTGCCACAGAGGTAATCTATGGGAGACCTGCCACAGGGAGGTGACTCTCAGAGAAGATGGGCGACGGGACTCGGAGGACTGGAGTCAATGGGGCCAGTTAGTGACTAAGCCAAATAACACCTTGATGAAGAAAAAACAAACACTCCAAAGCATGTCAGTGTGATGGCCAGTACTCCCAGGCTCCTATACCACTCTGAGAGGTCCACCAATTACTCGCAGTGTTGGGGTACAGAGGTTGCCAGCCTGAGAGGGGAGAAGGCAAGAATGATGTTGGGAGAACAACCCTTAAGGAGAGAAAACATCCAGCACAGTGGTGCGGCAGAAGCAGTACATCACTATGGTTGTTGGAAGACCAGGTTTCTCTGGTAAGGTCCGGACTCCCACACCTCAGCTGGCTAGGGGCTTGGTGAGTCTCCAATGTCAGGCTTAGTCCCTGGGGAGGGGCGGAGTGAGCAGCATGGCATCAGTGCATACACACCCTCTGTTGACCCATTACAACCCAACATTGATGTCAGCTGTGAAGACAATAACCTGCCATCATATTCACAGGACAGGTGCAGGCGTGGCAACCCCATTGTTGGGGGGGGGCAGGGACTTAGAGGGGAAGTAGTCCCTTTGTAAATCAGGTTCCTGAAGGCACAATCCATCCTTGTGCCATCATAGTCCATTGCCATAGGAAAGAATGTGATATCAGGTGCCAGCCCATTAGGAACGAGCTTGGGTCATCGGGGGTGGGGTGGGTGGCAGAGGAGAGAATGATCAAGAGTCCCAGAGGACGCTCTCCTCCTTTGGGGGGGGGGCAGGTGGTTCTGCTGTGGTACTGCTACAGTACCTAGGTAACCACAGGTGGTCATACAGTTGGAGCAGCTTCGTGGGGAAGGGAGAGGCTGACTAATGCTATGCTATTCACACTTGCATGGACATACTGAGGGAAAATAAAACTGAAAATGGAAGGCCCCATAGAATCATAGAATTTGTTGGCAGAAAAGGACTGGTAGGCTCATCTAGTCTGCCCTGTTTTCCCTGCCTTTTACTACACCCTCGACCCGTCTCAGTTGCCCCTCCCTCCTCTCTTTCCTTATTATGCCCATGTGCCTATTCTTTGTATGCCTGAAGCTCTCCAATGTCTTCGCCCCACCACCTCTTCTGGCAGGCTGTTCCAGGCATCTACTACCCTTTCTGCGAAGAAGTATTTCCTCACATCCCTCTTAAACAAATCCCCCAAGCTTCACTGCATGTCCCCACATTCTGGTGCTCTTCCTGTTCTGCAAGAGACTCCCCGTCTGCACCTTGTTCAGCCTAGTGAGGTACTTATACGTCTCAATCATATCCCCTTTTGCTCTTTTCCAGAGAGCACTTGTTGAGCTCCCACAGCCTCTCCTTGTGTGGTTTCTCATGCAACCCTGCACCATTTTGGTAGCTCTTCTCTAAACCACTTCCACCCTATTAATGTCCTTGCAGAGGTGAGGCCTCCAAAACTGCACAGTACTTTAGGTGGGGTCTCACTAGTGAGTGATATAGTGGCAACACCACCTACCTTCTCTTGCTAGAAATCCCCCTTCCTATACACCCCAGCATCACCCTAGCCTTTCCTACTGCCTTGTCACACTGCCCCAGCCAGTGCAGGATGACTCTGTGACCTCCTGCAGACCCCACACCAGTGACTTGGCCCTCCTCTGATTCTGGATGCTGGTTGTAGTGAGAGTTAGGGAGCCCTGCCACAACTGTATGGGGAGTGAGGGAGGATGGGGTAAGCTGTGGTGGAAAAACAGAGCTGAGGTAAGCCAAAGGGAAGCCCATTGACAGGGCTGGCGAGGTCAGCATGAATGGAGACCTGCCTGGTGACAAGGGAGCAAGTAGCATAACTGCCAAAAAAAAGAAATATTTGATATCACAAACTCAGGGTTATGATGGCAGGTGTCAACAAACGTAAGGCAACTGGGTGGGCCATTGATTAGTGTGCAGACTTCAAAACCATGGTATCCTGTGATAAGGGCTTCCACTACTGAGTGCTTACAAAAAGGGCTACTCAATAGTGGCACCTATTAACAGGGCTACTGGATGGGGGGACAACTACGGATATTGCGACATCCTGTCACTATATATATACACATGCAGTGGGGGGCCAGCACGCCATATGACAGGTGGAAGGGGAGAGAGGGCAGGTTTGTGAGGCATAGTGTGGTGGTGGGTTGCCAAGCTGGCCCTGTGGCATGGTGGGTGGGTGGCAGGCTAGGGTTGTGAGGGTGCTGGGTTTGGTTCCGGGCGTGCGTTCATTTTGTTGCGTGCTCAGTTTAAATTTTTTGGCGGTTTGCACCCCGGCATGCACCCCCTGGAGTTGAGAATCACTTTGTTGGGGGGTATGGGTGCAGCCCGCCTACATAAATAAAATAAAAAAACAAGCCCCCGGCACCCTTTTACCATAAGTCGGGAGTGTATATCGGCAAAATTGATTTTCGCCAATGTGCATTCACCCTAATGGCGATCGCCTTTCCGCAATCGCCATTATCACATAGAACCAGGACACGCAGTTCCTATTGCACCAGAGCCACTTTCTTCTTGAGTGACCTTGAGCAAATCATTTAACCTCCCTATGCTTCAGTCCCTCTCAGCTTTGAAATCGGTGCACCAGCAGCCGCTCCACTGTAAACAAGATGCTGCAGCTGGGCTATCCTGAGTAAAAAAACAAGAGGAAGGGGTTGCCCAATGGGCCAGAGTATAGCACGTTTGACTGTTATGCCTGCAACCCAAGTTCAGGAGTGGAACTGAGACCTGGCAGGATGGCCTGGGGAGGGCTGGAAAAGCTCCTTGTTCCACCACTGCAGTGACCCCTGCAGTGGGCTAGGGAGCTTGCTGCCTCTGCAGGTGGATGCTTCGTGTGTGGAAGGCCCATCGGACCACTGCTTGATAACACTGGAGTTGGCGGGGCAGAAAAATGGACAAAAACTTATGTCCAACAAGCTGTCTACATGATGGTCGCTGGTACTCTTTCAGGTTCCACCTTTTGTGGATACCACCAACCATAAAAGCGAGGGGTGCAGTGGTTGGGCTGGGAGGGTGCCAAGGCCTAAAAAAATGGAGGAGTAAGGTCACCAGCTCAGGTGCATTCTGTGGGACAAAGATCTGGGTTTGATTGTGTTTCTTCCTCCATTTTCCCTATTCATTGCCCCCCCCCGACAATTGAGGTCACCATGGTGCCCCCTTTCTCTAGCCGGAAGGATGTGCAGGCAGCTGCCCTCACACTGATGTTAATACTACTCCTTTGTCATTGGCTGGGGGCACACAAATGCTGGCAAAACATGTCTCTCTCTCTCTCTCTCTCTCTCTCTCTCGGGAGTAGAAGTTTCAGTTTTGTACACACACTCCTCAACTGATGCTCCCCACCCAACACCTGTTACAAACAAATCTGATCATGACCAGTCCAGATGTCTCATCTAATCTTTAAAAAGGTTGTACACGTATATCCATGCCCGAAATAACAGACATTTTAGCAGATACATACACTAGTCAGATGCCTACAGTAAACCACATACTCCAGATTAGAATGATCATGGTTCTAAAATGTTAGCACACTCGCCTCTGGGGCTGGAAGATCAGAACACTGCAGTTCTAGCCCCACACTTGTACTTGGGGTAATTTATCCAACACTGACAATGTAGTGCAGTGCGAGGGGGGAGCTGCACTGTGGAGGTGCTGTCCTTTGGATGAGATGTTAAACTGAGGTTCCTTCTGCCCATCTTTGGTCACTGTCCAGGTGGTAGTTAAAGATCCCATGGTACTTACTGAAGAAGAGTAGAGGAGCTTTCCCAGTGTTATGGCCAGCATTCCCTACTCAATAAAACAAGTTCATACAACCCATCTAGCCGGGTGCACTCAGAAACAGGCTGTCTCAGCTTAGCATGCCTTTCCTGGGCAAAAAATTATAAATAAATAATAAATAAATAAAATATGGATTGGGACAGGTACTTAAACTGCACACAGATGTGTACAGTGACTATGCCTGCCTACACCCTTGTTTGGAAGCACAGTGCCTCACCTCTGCAACACCCTCCTTCCTGACAGCTCTGTGGGCAGGTTCCTGAGAGTGGCACAAAATGCAGTGATTTTTCAAAGCTTATGGTTGGGACATGTGTAAATCTCTGTGGCAGTGCACTTCTGGAATAAGAACCTGAATGCCTTGGCTATGAAATTGAGCAATAACCCTGTTCCATTTCTCCTTTCAGACACAATACATGTCGTTATACTTGCTCAATACTTCAAGTACAGTCTTGCATCAAAAAAAAGTTTGGAATCCAGCCCAGACTGTGTTTTACTTTGTTCCTGCCTGCATAAGATAATTATGTTAGGACTTGCAATATTGTAGTGTAGATCTCAGAATAAAGCAACCTGCATTCTGAGCTCACAGCTGTAAACAGGTGGTAGACACGCTGGTGAAAAGGCACTCATCCCTCTCAACCTTTTGTAAACAAAATGCGGGACATTTGGATACAACTAAGTAGTCAGTTTGCACACACCACCCCCTTAGGCCAGTGAACAGAAGATCTAGTCTAACCTGTGCTCCAAAATTCAAGATCTGCCTCCACACACACACACACACACACACACACACACACACACACCTCCATGTATACACTAACCACATACAAACACACACACACACACATGCTAACACACACATACTATGTCACACACACACACACACACACACACACACACACACACACACACACCTCTCTCCATGTATACACTTACCACATACAAACACACACACACAGACATGCTAACACACACATACTATGTGACACACAAACACATACACATAGTTCATCTCCAAATTCTGGCTTGGCTCTCTCTCTCCCTTCTTGCACCTCCTCCTCCTTATCCACCTCTCCTTCTTCCCAATACTCTCTCAGATCCAGTGACCTGAGGACCCTGGTGATCCCAAGCCACACAACCTCATCGGGACAAAACGCCTTCTCCTACTGACTGCCTAAACTATGGAATGCACAACCCCCACAAATCCGTCACTCCTCCACTCTAGGTTCTCATACATTGGCCTTATTAAACCACCTAATAACCAACTGTGTGTGCAAATGCCCCCCCGTCACTAGCTATCCTCATGGCATATATGGCCATCTGGTCACCAGAATCTCCTGTCCCTCTCCATTCACCCCCTACAAGCCCTTTCAAGCACTTCTAGCCCCCTAGCACTGTTGGCACCTAAAAGCCACCGTAGCCCACTTGGGCACTTGTTAAAATGTGTTACCTCAAGTAAGTTTTAGTAACCTATTGGTATTTCTGTTAGTTCTTCTTGATCTTTACCCTTTGCTATCGCTGTTCCTCTAATCTCTGTTTGCCTACTTTCACAGTACTGTCTCATGTTCCATTGACTGGCTCTGTGTTGCTTGTTTTGTAATATGACTTTGTTTTCACTGTGAGACTTTGTAATGCTCCTGGAATTGTACTTGATCTGTATTATCCCAACTCCCCTGCCCCCAGGACGTGCTGTGAGATGAGCAAATTGTTGCTCACTGCACTTTTCCTGGTGAAACTTTTCAATAAATAAATAAAATACACTCAGAAACACAATAAAATACACACACACACACACACACACACACACACACACACACACACACAAATGTAGGACACTGGCCCTGAAAATGTGGTATGTATTTTAAAGCATCAAGTTATGTTCTCAGAAGACTGTATCAATGCTTGAGTTTGTGATCTAGCTTTACAGATTATTATAACTTTTTGCTTTTTTTTCCTTTAAATTTGTTGACCAGGAAAGGTACACTAAGCCATAACTCGTTTTCAGGTGCAGCCCGGGAAGGGGGGATTACAAGGGGAAGTGCCATAGCACAGGACAAAAGAAAAAGCCAAAAGTGCAAATAGCATACAATGAATGAATGCCGAATACAGTACCGAAACCTATGTTAGGATTTATGTTCTGGTGAAGCCTCATCAGCCTACCCCACACAAGGATTTTTATACCCATGGTGCTTTGCATTGCGTTTCAGGCTTTATATTGTATGCAAGTACTTTGGGGAGGTGCATAGAAACCACAGTTTGTATATTTCTCCTCTCCTCTCCTTGCATCCCTATATGGATCCTACACATCATGCTCTTCCTGCAGTCTGCCTCTCTGGTGTGCTACCTCCAAGTGTGCTAAAGGCTCCATTACCTCTGGGACTGACCTGGTACTTGACTGAGACAGCAACTGCTCCATGTTGAAATACACCAAAAGGACAAACACAAGTCTGTAATTCTTAGTGTTTGTTGGTTCAGATATAAAAGCCCATCTGGAGGCGAATTCTGGTCTTTATTTTATTTAGTTTTTGTTGACCAGGTAAGTGCACTAGACAAATCCTGCCTATTTTCAGGCACGTCCCGGGGGAGGAGGATACAGATGAATGCCAACTGACCTTGAACCAGATTAAGCTGTTGGTGGTATTTTTAGTGAATGAGGGAAATTTGGCCAGGACACTGGGGAAATTCCTCAACTCTTGCTTCCTGTGAGCAGGGGGGACTCTTTTCCTGCGGGACTAAGATGGCTGCTGTCCCGGACCCTGGAGGAGGGGGAGGTGATGCAGCTCTCTGTTTTGTGGTTTCTGCTCCAGATCTCCAGGCTACTATGCCTATTGGTTTGCCTAGTGCTTGCAGTAATAATCAATCGAACTCTGCGCCACAACTAGTTGTTCGTACACCTCCTGATTCTCCTCCTGATTTTGGAACTCTCACCCAGATTTTGGACCAGCATTCTCCTACAGTTCTTGGGACCAGTACTAAAACTATGTCTCCATCGCATTTGAGACTGTTATATGAACAAAACTGTTGTATGAACAAAACTGTTCTCTCTTACGGCGCTTCATGCAGGAGGATGATGCACTGCACTCTGCCCTGCCTACTACCTCTGACCAGGCTGAATTACACTCTGGGCTATCACACACATCAACAACAGACTTACTTACAGATCCTAGCAGTACCGCTTCAGCTACTGCAGGCAGGCTCTCCTCTCCGACTACTCACGGAGGTACTTCCATTTCCAGACTTTGCATGGTCCCCTGCTTCCGCTCTGCGTGCTGCGGGTTGGACTCAACCGCTTCCTGGTGCACCCTGGTCTCCTCCCCAAGTGGTAAGCGCACAGGACATTATGCAGGGAAACACAGTCACTGAACAGCCTGCTGAATCCACTTCCTTCCCTCATTCATCCTCAATGGCTTCGTTGCTCCTATGCCCTTCCACTTCGACACGAATTTCTGCTGTTGGCCAACCAACTCCTGAAACTTTGGGCCCTATGCAAGCTAAGGGTTCTGCTTCGGTACTGCATCCTCCACTGGCAGTACTCTCTTCTTCAACAGCTGATTCTATTCCCCACTTGGATAATCTTCCTTTGCCTACTCTAAGTACAGGTGAGGCTTTGACTGACCATCCCTTTCGCCTCAGTGACCTGTTTCAGAACTTGGGTGAACCAGCCTGACGTAGGAATGTAGTTCGTCTGAAATATTTTGGTGACCTCTCTACTGCACCTGATAGGAAAACTGTTTTGCATTCCCTGTTGCGTGACTCTATGGGTATTTCAGCAAGTGAATTGTTTGCTTTCATACATGTTAAAGGGGAATCAGTTTATGATTTAAGTTTTAAGAATGTTTCTACTCGAGAAACATTTTGAATCAAATATGATGTGGTGAAGTCACAGCCTTTATGGACCCCCTTTATGTTCATTCCTCTTACTAAACCTACAGTAAAATTGATTACTCTTCTTTTTCGTAATGAAGGAGTGAGCATAGCGGACGTTCAATACTGGCTTAAGCAGCGCTGTGACATTCTCGAGGCTCCTCATCCTATTTTGGACGAGGACCTCGTCTGGACAGGGGGTTGGAAGGCTACAGTGCAATTGAAGCAGGATGACAGGGGTATAGCTCATTTGCCAGGTAGTTTTTATATAGGTAGGAATAGAGGTTTGCATTTTTATCCCGGCCAACCCTGCACCTGCCATAAATGCGGTTTTCGAATGCATTTGAGCCATACCTGCAACGAGCCAAAGTGCACTATTTGCTTGGCCTATGGTCATGTGAGTCTCAGTTGCCCTAACCCACGAAGGTGTAATCTCTGTGATGAGACTGGCCATACTTACCATCAATGTCCATGGGCTGACCATAATCAGTTGGACCACCTCCTCAGGATCAGGTAACCCTTATCATGGACTGTCAGACTCAGGTTCTTCGCTGGCGTGAAGGGGACGGCCAGGTCATAGTGCCCCCCCCAGTGAGGATCTTCCCTCTGCTTTTCCTGCTCTTCCAGTGGCAGATCCTGTGTTACAAGACCCAACCCCTCCCGGCATGGACCCGGTGCCTGGGGTTGTTGCCCCCTCTGACCCTATGCCACCCCTCCCCCTCCTGCTTTGGACCCCTTCACGGAGGTTTCTCAGGGAAAAAAGGGTAAGTCCAAAGGTGAGCATAAGGCTCCCAGCCCTTCCCCCGGACAATCCATTTTGACCAGGAATCGCTATCAAGCCCTGTCCAAACGGAAGTAGTGGAGTGATATATGGATGAGGAAAATGACTCTGAATCTTCACAGGCCTCTTCCCTCCATTTAGACTACTCCTCTGATTCCCAACGAGATCCCCCCTACTACATCTGACACCAGGCGGCAGTCGGTGGTTACTTGACGCCTTTTTGCCCAGTTCTTCATGTTTTTCTGCTGGTTTTCGGTCTTTTTCTTTCTTCTTATGCCTGTGGGTTTGGGTCTTCGCTGCCTCACACTTAATGTGTGCAACATGAAATCCCATAGAAAACATCTTGCCTCTCTACAGTATCTTTTGGATCTCCCGCATGATCTTTACTTACTTCAGGATACTAGGCTGAAGACTCGATATGAGCTGACCCAGGCTTCTGCTGACTGGACTAGAGGCCCTTCCTATTGGTCTTCTGGTGAGGATACATGTGATGGGTTGGGTATTTTGTTTTCTGGTTTTGACTGTACCATTACGAGACTGATTGATATTGTTCCTGGCCATGCCTTGTTGCTTGATTGCACTTTCCGTCGCCTCCAGCTCAGGATTCTGAATGTTTATGCACCTCAGGGTATTGCTGCTCGTTCTGACTTATTTCAGTTGTTGCAGCCTTATTTACACACCTCTAGACATCTTTATATGGAAGGAGACTTCAATTGAGGTCTCACTCTGGCTGACAGAGAAGGCTCCACACAGAAGCTTTTCGGGGACTCTACTGCATTACGTACTATTCTCAAGTACGCCTCTCTTAAGGACGGTTATTGCGAAGTGCATCCCAAAGGAACAATGGCCTATCATAGAGGCCTTCTGGCCACCCATATTGATTTTACTTTTCTCTCCCAGAATGTTATGGTACAACAGGCGAAGGTCATTCCTTGCGAGACCTTGGATCACATGGCCATCTCATTGCTTTGTTTTCCTTCTATGGCTTCTCATCCTCTTCTTGTTTCTTCACGCTGTAAGTTGAATAGCTCCCTATTGTCTGATGGCAGCATTATTCGAGACTGTTGGGAATTTCTGTTAGCCCGAATTTCAGTTCTAGATGCTCACACCTCCCTTTTACATTGGTGGGACAATATCAAATCGGATCTTAAACACTTTTTTCTTAGGTATGCCAGGAGTAAATCTGTTTCCTCTTATCATCAGTATTTCTTATTATGGCAACATTTACAGGATGTAATCTCTAGGGCTGCTGAGATGGCTCAAGACTGCTCCCCTCTTATTGCTTCCTTGAAGACCCAGATGGAAAAGTATCAATATAACAGGGCCCTCTCGTTGTGTCTTGAGGCTACTTGTGACACCCACTCTTCAAAGGCCTCTTTTGATATATACAAGCACTGTTCTGACAGGGTGGCAGCCATGCACATTGAACATCTTATTGACCCTGACTCTTCTAAGGTTTATGATACTATAACCTCTCTCCAGCTAAAGGTCTCTTCCCATTTAGCCAGTGTTTTTGGGACTCCTTCAGTGGCTACATCCACTGCTGTTTCCTTTTTTGATTTCCTGACCCCTTCTCCTCCTCCTCCTGATCTTTGCACCAAGTTGACGGCCCCAATTTCCTTGTTAGAGGTGCAGGCGGCTATTAAGAATGAAAGCGATGTACTTCTCCAGGGCAGGACGGCCTTTCAGCTGAACTTTATCAAGCTTTTTCGGATGTTTTTTCACCCATTCTTACCTTGCTCTTTAATACTATCAGTGCTACTCATTCTGTTCCACGGAAGTTTTCAGATGCAGTCGTGTTTCTGTTGTTCAAGAAAGGAGATAGGTCAGACATACGGAATTGGAGGCCTTTGAGTCTCTTGAATGTGGACTATAAGATTTTTACATCCATCCTGCTTCACCGTCTTCTTCCTGTCACATCCCACGTTATTTCAGAAGTACAGACCTGTGCTATTCCTCAATGCACTGTTGTTTCCGATCTTTCCCTGCTTAGAGATGTCTCTGCCTTTAGCTCTTCTTCTTCTCCTTCGCTTCTTTTTTCACTGGATCAGGAGAAGGCGTTTGATAGAGTGAATCATGGCTACCTCTTTCAAGTCTTGTCTCATTACGGTATTCCACAGCGCTTTATTCAATAGATTAGATTGCTCTATTCCACTGCCTGGATCCATCCTTACATGAATGGCGCCACTTGCCCCCCCTTTTTGAGTCATACTGGGGTTCGGCAGGGCTGCCCTCTCAGTCCTCTTCTTTATGTTTTTCATATAGATCCATTACTTCGTAGACTCTTATGTCACCCATCGATCCCTCTTTTGTCCTTTCCTTCCGCGTGCTCTGTCCCTACAGTATTGGCTTATGCAGACGATTTCTGAGTTCTCACCACCCCGCACCTACAAGAGGTAGACTTAGTCCCCCTTTTAACGGATTTCAAACGTGTGTCTGATTCTAAGCTTAATTATAATAAGAGTGCGGCATTGTACATCCCAATTCCACCACCCCGACATTCACTTTGCTACGTTGTGGGAGTGCCTGTACAATTTTCCCCGGTTAAAGTTTTAGGATTGACCTTTGGTTCCCTGATGATACCCACTCAAATTGGACTGTTGTTTTGGACAAGGCCATTCATTTGGTTGCATCCTGGAAGGGTCATATTATTGCAAAGAGAAAGCGGGTTTTGTTGTTGAAAACCTTAATTCTTCCTTTATTTCTTCATGTGGCTTCAGTTTTTCCAGTCCCCTTTTCCTTGGAGGCTCGCTTGTATAATGTTTTCTTTCAGGGACTCTGGGGCTGCCGTTTAAATCCGGTGAAACGTTCTTACACATATCTTGATTATTGCCATGGTGATGTTCGGATGTTGAACCCCTTGGTGTTTTTTCACTGTTTGTTTCTTAAGACTGTTATCCCCTACCTATTGAATACACCTCTGGTATTCTGGATTTCTCTTCTTCATTATCATATTGCTCCATTGTGTGCCACCTGGTGCCTCCCGCCTTTCAAAATTCCTCGGAATTTTCATAAGTTTAAGCTCCCCCATTTTATCATTCCCACCTTTTCAAAAATTCATCAGTGGTCTCTGACCTCTACGGTGATTCTCTCTTCCTCAATGAAGCACTTATATCAGTCTGTTTTGGGAACATCCTTTTTAGACCTTCCGGTGCTACGAGATTCCCTTGGCGTTCAACTGGACTCCTCTGGAGTTTTTCGCCAACTGACTGATCCACGGATCCCCCAAAGGGTTTGGATGTAACCTGGCTTTCTTGTCATGGTAGACTAGGTGTTCGTGGTAATATGAAGCATAAGGCTCATGAAGAAAGGACTTGTCCCCGGGATACGTGCCTTTCTATTCCAGAGACCATGATGCATTTCTTTCTTGATTGCCCCTATTCATAACAGGTATGGACCCTTCTCCACCATAAATGGAAGAAAAAGGCCCTCCCTTTTCTCACGTATAATATTTTGATTTATGGTATTTATCCCCCTACTTTGGTTCATTACCATCCTAGTACTTTACGTTTAATTTTTGCATTTTGTTGCTTCTATTTGTGGCAGGCCAGATGTGCATTTTTACTACAACAGAAAGTGTGTAATCCTACTCAGATTGTCACTCAGATTTTACAGGGCTTACAGGCTGTTTATAGTTCTGAGAAAACCTCTGTATCGCCTGAAGTTTTTCGGCGCTATTGGGGCTTCTGTTCCTGGATTTTTTCCTATTGATGCAGTACTTTTTTGTGTTTTCTTTGCTTTTCTTCATTATAATTTTGTATGATGTACTGCTGTTCTTGCAATGTTTGTATACCATACAATACTCCCCTACTCTTTTTAGTGGGGATGAGATGGGGGTTATATACTACTATGGATTCTCACTGCTTGTTATTCATGTAAGCTGTAATACTTACTTTTGTTTTTTATTTCATTTATTATGGTTTTGTCTAATGCCATACACTATTGTATATTTTCTCTTAAGTTTTTAATGGAAGATTCCCTTACTCTTATAGTGGGGATGGGATGGGGGTCATGTACAACCACGGGTTATTTACGTTTGTAGTTCAAGTACGCTGTGGTACTTATTTTTGTTTTTTGACCTCCTCCATTATGGTTTTGTATGGAGCAATACGTTTTAGTATAATTTGTTTTCACTGCAACTTCCTCTACTCTTTTAGTGGGAATGGGATGGGGGTTATGTCCCCATATGGATTATTTTTGTTTGTACTCTATGTATGCAGTGATACTTATTTCTGTTTTTGAATTCTTTTCTTATGGTTTTGTATGAAGTCATATGATTTGTATATTTTGTTTTCAATAAAAAATTCCCCTACTCTTTTCGAGAAGTGCCGTGGGATCTTTAACATCCACCAATCCAAGCAGATGGGACCTCGGTTTAACATCTCATCCGAAAGATGGCACCTCAGAAGTGCAGCACCCCTCTCATGCTGCATTACAGTGTCAGTACTGGGATATTAAGCCAAGTGCCAGATGTGGGAACTGAACCCACAGCCCTCTGATCTCCTAGCCTCAGAGGTGAGTGTGCTACCTACTGAGCCACCGACACTGATGAGGTCTTGTCAGCTTGCCCCACAGAAAGATTTGCATACCCATGATGCCTTACACTGAGTTTAGGCTTTACAGTGTATATGCGTGTGGTTTGGAAATGTGCACAGAAACCAGTCTGAGCTAACAATGTAACTGAGAGACTGTTCCTTCTCTGTGTAGGATGACAGAAGCTCTGTCACATGGAACAGCTGTTGGACCGAGCAATTCTGGGGGGGTAATGAAGGACATCCCTTATAATGTGGGACAGTTGAGAGGGACTGACAGAGGGACTTTGAGTGGTAATATGATGGACATTCCTCCTAATGTGGGACAGTTGAGAGGTATGGACAGAGGTATTCTGGGGGTTAAAAGGAAGGATGTCTCTTCTAATGTGGGATGGTTGAGAGGTATGGACAGAAGTATTCAAAGGGTTAAAATGAGGGATGTTCCTTCTAATGTGGGGCAGTTGAGAGTGGATTCTGAGGGTTAAAATGAGGATAGTGCAAAAAAGACCTCTGCAAAAGCAGGGTAGGGTCAGCACCAAAATAAACCCATAAGGGGGAACCACATATGGTCTATAGCTGTTTTTCAGAATATATGCTGCAAAATAATTGTGGTAAGCAGAAAGAAACCACTCAAGCAGTCTAACCTCAAGAACACCACTTGCATTAAATATTTGCTATTACAAAAACATTGTATCATATAAAAGTAGGACATGTGTGCAAATAAGCAATTGTTAACAATGTGAAGGCTATGCTGACACTTTTATGACCTAATTTTCTAAAAGACACTGGGCCCGATTCTCAAAGGGCCTTAGCCTGACCCCAACTAAGACAATCAGCAGCTTGTGTCAATGCTAGTGTGCCAGGGACCCTGTGCCCATTTCTCTATTGAGCAGGATGGTCCCGGTGCCAAAGTTCCTCTGCCTGCAGCACTACTGGCTGTGTGCCAAACAAGCAGCGCTTCTGGAGGGTTGCTGCAAGCTATGGAGTGGCCGTGCGTCACTCTACGACAGCCCTCCTCTGCTCCGATCACCTTTAATAACTGTGAAGATGTCCCTGGTGGTCTAGTGGACCGCCCCAGCCCTAATCCCCCATTACTATATTTAAATAGTTCTTGGTGGTCTAGCGAGCCCTCCTCTCTGATCCTCAATATCTCCCATATATAATCAATAAATAGAACCCATCCTTGGTGATCTAGTGAACCCCCTCCTCAATCCTTGATGTCCCCCATATATGGAATTAATAATACCCATCCCTGGTGGTTTTGTGGAGCCCACCCCGCCCAGCAGGCAATGCCCACCACCCCACTCCCCCCATCCTAAACCCTAAGCTGACAACCGGCACAGCTCTCCCCTCACCACCACGATCAGCTGCCGATTGACCTGTCACTGAGCACATACTGTGTAATACAGTACCCACTCATTGATTACAACAATGTGCGTGTATTGTATTATACAGTATGCATTCAGTGACAGGTCAGTTGGCAGCTGGCCGTAGTGGTGAGAGGAGGACTATGCCAGTTGCCAGTAGCCAACTCAGCGTTTAGGATGGGGGGAGTGGGGTGGTGGGCACTACCTACTGGAGTATGGGGGTGGGCTCCACTAGACCACCAGGGATGGGTATTATTTATTAATTTAATATACGGGGTACATCAGGGATTGGGGGGGTTCTCTAGACTACCAAGGATGGGTTCTAGTTATTCCATATATGGGGGAACATCAGGGATGGGGTTCACTAGACCACCAGCAATGGGTATTATTATTAATTCCATATTCGGGGGACATCGGGGATTGGAGGGGGGATTCACTAGACCACCAGTAATGGGTATTATTTAATAATTCCATATATGGTAGACATCAGAGATTGGGGAGGGGGGTTTGCTTGACCACCAGGGTTATATTTCTACAACGGAGGATTGGGGCTTGTGGGGGGTCCATGGCACACTGCCACAATGTGCTAAACTTTGCCAGAGGGCTATATCTAAGTATCCTTAGATCAGCCCTGGCTAGTCTAAGGGTACCTAGAAATTCTCCCTGTGGCATCTTGTGTCTGCATTATGCCTCCTTGTGCCATGCCACAGACCATTTTGTGGAGCACAGGTGGTGCAAGCCCTGTTTGGGGCAGGTAGCCTGCAGTTGAGGCAGGCTGTCTTTGTGAGTTGCTCCTGGGGCATCATTTGGCGCAAGAGGCACTTTGTGCCATTCATTGTGGAGCAAGCCCCTTGCGCTCTGCCGGGAGCTTTGACAATCAGCTCCATTGTGTATGTACAGACCAGCATCCTAGCATAGCCAAACTACCTTAGTCATTTGTTTTTGGTTTTTTTAACTTTTTCTTAATTCATTTACTTGCACGATGTTCTCTTGTGAGTGTGAACACTTAATTAATATGTATCAGTTGAATCCACTATTAAATTGCTTTGTTCACAGTCTAGTACTGCCCCCTGAGGAAGACTTGTTTGAGTCAATACATAGAGGTATCTGGTCAGCAGTTTTTTTGCACCAATAAATAACTTCAACAGTTAATGTACCAGGTGAGTGTGCTGTTTTATTTTCTGGTACTTCACAAAAGAGTCAGTTGCTGGGATCCAAGACTTCCATAGCCTGCCAGGCCTGCAAATGGCAGGCAGTGGCTCACCAGCTCACAGCTCCTTTCTCTCTGTCACACTGGCAGAACTGGCCCAGATCCCTGGGAACTGCCCCTTTTATAACGGATGAAACTTGACAGCCTGTTCGTCAATCTTGTTACCAGCAAGCAATCTTTGGAATGTTGGCCCAGCTGTGCTGAGCTTGCAGTCTGGCTGGAATGCATTGCAGGCACCTGATTGGCTAAAATCTGTGGGCAAATCTGGTGCCGACTTCTGACCCCTTCCTAGAATTCTTTGCTGGAGTCAGATTGCCGAGGGGAGACATAGGAGCCTTCCTATTTGTTTACATTTTGGGGTTGTGCAGTTACAGCTTGCACCAGTTTTGCTGTAGTCTCTGGAAAGCTGATTTAATGTTGCCCTGGCCCTGCTACCTGTCCTGGGGCCAGGGAGATGTCCCTGTAGCTGGGCACTTAGCCCACTTAGAAAACAGGGAATCCAGTATGGGAGGCAGCCTTTGAGATGCTCTCCCAGTCTTGTACACATGTGCACTGTGCTTTTTTCTGTTCCCGGCCTGCTGCCTGTCCTGGGCTGGGAAAAAGGTTTCTGTGTGCATGATGGTGCAGCTGATCTTTGGTTCCCGGCTCCACTGCCTGCCCTGCAGCCAAGATCCTTGACTGTAGTGGGTGTGTAGTCCTGTTTTAAAATGGAGCTATGGCTCTGTGTGGGTGGCTGCCATGCATGCGTGGCAGCGCTAACAATGGTGCCTCGGCTCTTTCATGCTTCAGCCCTCCCCCACACCACCAGGAGCTCCAAAACGAGCAGGTACAAAGGGCCAGTGGCTTGTCCACATGGCAGCTGGATCCTCCCCATGGACGCTTCATGTTGGCTACCCCACTACCCTTGGTGAACTCGTAGCTTTATGGTATATACCACGTGACAAGTAGTGTATACCACGTGACAAGTTTTAGCCTATCAGCCTACTTCTCTATCTGCAGATTATAAGTACTTGCCACTAGTGGCCGCTAACACCTGTTCACATTCTTAATCTCTAAACTGGTGTCTTTCATTGTCCTCTCTACCGCGCCACTATCCCTGCTACTTATCTCACTTTGGGCCCCCCTGCTGTCCCTTCTGCATTTCTCTCAGCCAGATGTGCAGGAATGTCTACCTGTTCCCCATTCCCCCCCGGTTCCCTCCTACCACTGGCACCTCCCCAACATTCACATTCTCTGCTGCCTTTTTAAAAGCACCGTTCATGGGTCCCAACATCCTCCCATCGTCCTTCTCTCCAGGACAAATAGCCCTCCAGTCTGTATCCAGCTTCTCCTTCATGACAATAAAGCTCTCAACCCCTCCACCACATAAGCCCCTGTGGGCATGGTCCGTTTCCAGGCTGGTAATCTCTCTCCTCCTCCTCCTCCTGTTATCCAGGAACATAAAGCCACATCCTGGTCTGCACTCCACCCTCGATCCAACCTCCATCCAACCCTCCAGGCTCCCCAGAGGCCTGAAGCTGATGCACCTGAACATCTGTAGCCTTCTACTCAAGCTGCCTCTATTACAACCAACTGTACTATCACTTCACCCTGATGTCATGGTCATATCCGAAACTTGGCTAAAATCCCACAACAAGGATTCTGAAATAGAGATCCCTGGCCACTCGATCATCCACCACAATGGCCCAGGCTGTAAACGAGGTGGGGGAGTTGCCATGTATATAGCAGCTGGGACTTGGTTTTCTAGCATCGACCTGCCCCACTCCACACACTCCATTGATGCGCTGCTAATAAAGGCATCCCTCCCACACAATGCGCCAATATATATTGCAGGTTCATACTGTGCACCTACTGCCATCCTGCCTGACATTATGGGCCACCTTGCCACTCTAAAAGGGCTAGCCATGGGGGGGAGCTCCATATCCTTGGGGACTTCAATCCAAATTGGCTTTCCCGGTCTAGCACCTATACCAGGAACAAAGTCAGTGCCCTAAACCTCACCCAAATGATCTCTGAGCCTACTCTTCTGAACCCTAAATCTGGAAACCACTCCCTCCTGGATTGGTCCCTCACCTCACACCCACACCAGATTCTTGTTGCAGGCTTGCTCCCTGACTCCCTTAGTGACCACCATATGACTTACATGGTCAGGAATATCTTTAGACCTAAGGCACCACCGCCACATTTCCTCCATACCAGATCCTACAAAGCTTTAAACACTACCTCTCTCCTACACGACCTAACCAGTGTTGATTGGTCCTTCATCAAACATGCAGTTTCCCTGGACCTGCCCTGGAGGGTTTCAAAACCAGTTTCCTTGTAATCTGGGACAACCACACCCCCATCAGATGTACCAGGGTATGGGGAGCTCACCTTCCCTGGATCTCAGCTGACATCATCGCCAGCCTCAGAGCCCGTGGCCTGGCCTGGAAAGTTTACAAAGAGTCAGGTTTGCCTCATGACCACCAGAAGTACCGCACTCTGCGAAACACTTGCACAAGAGTAATCCACCAGGCAAAGGCCAAGTACTTCAACACTGCTTTCCACGCTAACATAAACCACCCCGCTAGATTCTGGAAGGTCCTCAAATCCCTATTCGACCCCCCTTCCCAGCCACCAACACCATCCCTAAACATAGGGTCTTCCTTGATAAATGAACACCCTGCTGTAGCCAGCCTTCAACTCCTATTTAGTTAACTGCACCACTTCCTTACTAGCCTCTCTCCCACCCCCCACCTCCCACTCCCCCGCTCCATAAACCTACCCCCGACCCCCCTCCTAGCCACTCTTTCTCTCTCCACCCAGTTACCCTGGATGAGGTGTACAATGCCCTCTTCACCCTCAACCCAACTAAGGGAAAATGATGCTAAAATGCTACACATATCGTTCCCTGCCATTGCTGCACCCTTGACTGTGATTTTCAGCCTGTCCTTCTCACAAACCTCAATTTCTACAGAATAGAAACATGCTACGGTCACTCCCCTGCCAAATGGTGGTGACCCATCTACCCCTGGTAACTACAGACCCATTCCCTCTTGCCTATCCTAGCGAAGCTCCAAGAAAAAAATTGTTCTCGCTCAACTCTCCACCTTCCTCGACTCCTCTTCTTTCTACACCCCCTTCCAGTCTTGTTTCAGAAAATCACACTCTGCTACCACCTCCCTCCAGCGGCTCACAGATTCCATACTCTTGGCATGAATAAAGGGCACATCACCTTGGCTATCTTTGTTGATCTAGCAAAGGTATTCAACACAGTCTCCCATTCCCTCATCCTGGCCAAACTTGCCAGTGCAGGTCTTTCCCCTTCGGCCACTGCCTGGTTCCACTCCTACCTGGTTGGCCAGACACAATCAGTCAGGATTGACTCCTCCACCTCTGACCTCCTCCCCATCACCTCAGGAGTTCCACAGGGCTCTGTTCTTGGGCCTATCCTGTTCTCCATTTTTCTAAATGACCTCCATACTGCCTGCCCCCACACTTCCATCCACATGTATGCAGATGATACGGTCCTGTACACATCAGGCCCATCCGCTGAGGTTGTAGTGACCAGACTTCAGCTGGACTTCAACAATGTCCAGCACTGGTTTCACTCAAACCAGCTTCACCTCAATGCCAAGAAGACAGTCTCCATGACCTTTGGCACAAGGCAGAGACTCTCACGGCTCATATTCTCTCTGACTTTCCATACCCTAGATGGGACTGTACTGGAGGTCTGCCTTTCCTTCAGGTACCTTGGGGTCTGGCTTGACCAGCATTTAGATTTTTCTGTACATATCAAAGAGATCCATAAAAAACTTCACTCTGGACTAGGTGCCCTGTACCACAACTGTGGCTGTATCCTGTTGCTGGCTCATCGTGCCATAGTACTGAAAATGATACTGCCAATTTCTGACTATGGTGTTGTAGTCTACAGTGCTGCCCCAAAGTCCTCCCTAACCAAACTGGACCCCTTTTTTCACTCCTTTTGTTACTTCGCTCTTGACTGTCCCTATTCTACCCACCACTGTTTGCTCTACCAAATACTAGGTCTACCCTCCCTCCAAACTCATAGGCCATCACACTGCACATGTCTCACTGCAAAATACTGGGCCCATGGTTTACCTCCCTACGTCTCCTTGACCCTGACCACCCACCCATCCCCAGTCTACAAGCTCAGGACAAATGACTCTAGACACCTCTATATTCCACACAGGTCCTCATCGTCAGGCCAGGCTGCTTTCAGCTGCCACATGCCCAAGCTATAGAACTCCCTTCCACAGCACATTCAGCACTCCTCCCCCTCCCAGCACCTAAATGGTCTCATATCTGCACATTTTACCTCCAGCTGCTCTTGTGCCTAACACATTCACTTTGCTGTGACAGCCCCGCCCAGGGTACCCAGGCTCTACCCTGGGTCTTTACTCTGACCTCTCTGAACCCTCTTTACTCAGTTAAGTGTTCCCCTATCTCCTTTCCCAGTTTGTACCCTTAGTCATTGGCTGTACTGACTGCACCACTGACTCTGTATCTTTATGTTACCTGGCTCTGCCCCTGCTGCCGTAACTTTCACTGTAAATGCACTTGTACTCTGTACCATGCTTTATCCTGTTTAGTCTGATACCTTACTGTTATATTGCCTGTACCTCCTAAACCACCTTGTTACACTGTATGCCTCATGTTGTTATATTGTATTGTCCCCAGGACGCATCTGGAATCGAGCGGTACTTCACTCAGTATGCCTTCCTGGTAAAACTCTTAAATAAATAAATAAATGTTTCACATCCCCCTACATGTTCCAGCATCGGGGAATCAACTCCATGGATCTGCTGGCATTCCTATACCCAGTCTTGGCCCTACAAAGCAGTCTGAGGTATCTTAGAACACAGGTGTGCTTTGCAGCTCCAGCCATGAAGATCGCTAGTGCAGCCCTGGCTTTCCTACCAAGTCTCCTGGATGCAGCTACCCTAAGCTCCCAGATCTGTGGGAGTGCTTACCATTTATTTGGCTTGTTATTGGTCGCAACTTGTGACAGTTTACTTTAAAATTATGGTAAACAACTTTTATGCTGCAGGTAAGCGGGAAAAAAAAACATCAGAAATGGTTCAAACAGCCACAGGTCTTTGCCTCACCTAGCTGTGCTCTGACGCAGCCAGCGCTTCAGATAACTGTATTTTGGACACATTTTATGTCCTGAAATTTGTGTCAAAAACGTCCAAAAATAGATTCCTTGGAGTCATTTACGTCCCATGTAACATCCATATTTAAGAGCTAACATCCATTTTATTCAGTTGTGGATGCCGTTTTCTTTTGGATGTCCACTAGAGACAGTAGCAGCAGCTGGCAGCAAATTGCTTTTTTCCTTGTTTCCTGCTTGATCCCCCCCTACCCCCTTGCTAACTGGAGTGAATTGCTGCTGCGCTGGCAACTTTCGCATATGCGCACATGCGCAGCACAGCACAGGCAGTTTGGTGTCATTCTTTGCTGTGCCACTCTTGGAGCATACGTGTGCGCTAGCTGGGAGAAGAGGATGGTGGACCGTGGAGTGGAGCCGGAGGAAAGCGAGCAGACTAGCAGTGCCGTTGGTTAGCACAGAAGCAGTCAGGATTGGAGGGCCGTGGATCAAATGTGCAGTGGAGGGACTGTAAACCCTTTCGGTGCAGCCAAGGAGCTGCCAAAAACAGAACTTTAGTCCCCCCCCCGAGTGTGTGCTGCTGGTGCAGGGAAAGCAGAAGTGTGTCGATGGCGCAGGGTCTAAGAGGGTCAGCGGTGCCTCGGTGGCCTAGCTGGATTGGATGGAGGCTGGAGCATACGGTAAACCCACGCAACACAAGATTGAGTCAGCCATCTACAAAGGTACAAGAATGCAATAAAAGCAGATAAAATGATTTACAGCATGGAGGTAAGTGAAACAGAACATTCTGTGTAAAAAAAAAAAAAAACTCCAGAAGATTTTGCAGACATGCTTATCCTATTCATTGTAAATGTCTGAATAAATATTGTATTACTAGTCTACTACTCTACTAGCATACATCCACCCTGGTACAGATTTTCAGGTTCTTTAATTTTCCTGATGTTTTTTATCCATTATAGAGAGGCTTTAATATACCCCAAGAATTACAATTTGGACCCCAATGCTTTGTCCAGAGCAGATAATGAGGAATCTGTCATTTGCTTCACCAGCTGTCAAAACTATCCAGGACTATGCAGCCAAAGTAATTAAGCAGATACACTTTCCATGTAGTGAGAATCCGCGCTGAAAATGTATCTACGAGTGTGGCGCTCACCCAGATTGTGTTACCTACATTGACTGAAAATCCTGAAATCTGTCAGAAAGTTTCACAAACTATTCTGGGCTGGCATTTCTGTTTCACAGCTGGGTAGGCAGAGGCCCCAGAAAAGGAAGGTTATGGTTAGGGCTGCTGACGTCTCTGGGAAAACTTTGGAAAACATAATATTAAGACAACATTCAGATTGCATGTATATATGAAAAAAGATATTGATTTCTCTTCCCTTTGTTTATTACTCCGCTGAGAGTGGTGGATGCCTGAACAGCCTGCCACAAGAGGTAGCAGTGGCAAATACTGTGGGGATGGGGGTGTTCAAACATGCATGGGCTAGACAGCGGAGAATACTGATGAATAAAAAGAGTGAGAAGTGTCACAGGAGACCACTCAAGAGTCTGCTGGTGTAAAATAAAATGGGAAGACTGGGAAGGCCAAGAGGTCCTTTTCTGCCAATACAGTCTATGTTTGTATGTTTCTATTACTGAGTTAAGGGCACTGGACTGAGTTGTATCAGTGCATGATTATACAACAGGAGTGGGCCACAGGACAGGGAGCTGAACTGGCCTGTGTTAGTGCTCGATTATACCAAAGGAGTGGGTCTCTGGATAGGGAGCTGTGCCATCTCATGATTATACCAAAGGAGTGGGTCTCTGGATAGGGAGCTGTTCCATCCCATGATTATACCACAGGAGTGGGTCTCTGGATAGGGAGCTGTGCCATCCCATGATTATACCAAAGGAGTGGGTCTCTGGATAGGGAGCTGTGCCATCCCATGATTATAACAAAGGAGTGGGTCTCTGGATAGGGAGCTGTGCCATCCCATGATTATACCACAGGAGTGGGTCTCTGGGTAGTGAGCTGTGCCATCCCATGATTATACCACAGGAGTGGGTCTCTGGGTAGGGAGCTGTGCCATCCCATGATTATACCACAGGAGTGGGTCTCTGGGTAGGGAGCTGTGCCATCCCATGATTATACCACAGGAGTGGGTCTCTGGATAGGGAGCTGTGCCATCCCATGATTATACCACAGGAGTGGGTCTCTGGATAGGGAGCTGTGCCATCCAATGATTATACCATAGGAGTGGGTCACAGGACAGGGAGCTGAGCTGGCCTGTGTTAGTGCTTGATTATACCAAAGGAGTGGGTCTCTGGATAGGGAGCTGTGCCATCCCATGATTATACAACAGGAGTGGGTCACAGGACAGGGAGCTGAGCTGGCCTGTGTTAGTGCTTGATTATACCAAAGGAGTGGGTCTCTGGATAGGGAGCTGTGCCATCCCATGATTATACCACAGGAGTGGGTCTGGATAGGGAGCTGTGCCATCCCATGATTATACCACAGGAGTGGGTCACAGGACAGGGAGCTGAGCTGGCCTGTGTTAGTGCTTGATTATACCAAAGGAGTGGGTCTCTGGATAGGGAGCTGTGCCATCCCATGATTATACCACAGGAGTGCCAAATGAGTGTTGTTGGTTAGTATGTTGGGGGTAAGAGACAAAATAGTGAGAAAATATATTTCAGCACAACAGTCAGTATAGTTCAGCTGGTAGGACATCTGCCTCTTGGCCAGAATCTTACACGTTCTAGTCCTACACTGGGACTTGGGATCATACCAAAAACACTGCCACTCTAATAAAGCACTAGTGTTGGGGGGGGGGTGTTCTGTACTGTTGGGGTGTGCTGTCCTTCAGATGAGATGTTAAACTAAGGTCCCTTCTACCCATCTATGGTGCTGTCCCTGGTGGGTGTCCAGGAAAAGTAAAAGAACCCAAGGCACTTTTAGTAAGAGTAGAGGATGTTCCCTGATGTCCTGGCCAATAATCTCCCTCCCTTAAAACCTGTTCAGGCAGTTAAGAAATGTATTTCTGTGAACGTGGCATAGATGGAGTACAATGAAGTATTTAGAAGTAGTATTTATGACTTCAAAAAATATTGGACTTGGAGTATTTTGACTTCCAAAATCTGTGGATTGGAATTATTTTGACTTCCAAAAATTGACAGCTGGAAGTATTTTGACTCCAGTGAAACTGAAATGACTTCTAAATTTCAACCCATGGAAGTATTTGACTTCCACCCAAAAATAATTATCTGAAGCCCTGGATGCAGCCCTGCTCCCACAGTCTTGTCTCGGTTCTGGGGATTCCTGTGCAGCCTGTTGTAGTTTAACAGCAGTTAACAGCAGACTGGATGTACACTGTGGTATGTGTCTCACCATTACTGTAAGCATCCACGACATCCAACGGGGCATGTTAGTGCGGGCCCTAAACAAGCTGGCCTTTCTTTTCTCCTCCTTTATAAATGATAGTTAATGCCTCTAGAGCATGGTAAGGTCTTTACCTTCTGTTTGTTACACATAGTTAGAACATAACATAAGACAGTAAGAAAAGTACAGGCAAAGGAAGGCAATTGCCATATTAATTGCCTGTTTGTGCAAACTAGTGTGTCTCCATAACTGTTCCTATTACCCATGTGTTCATCTAATGTTTCCTTAAATATTTGCAGTTTTGGACTGTAGCTGGTCTTTTTTTGTAATCAGGTTATTGAAAATGTCATCAGTCGTACACCACGCAAGCCAGGTAATTACATGCAACAAAACGGCAGTTCAAAGCAAATAAAAAAACTTCAAGAACCAGTGAAACAGAAAATTAATAAGACAACCAACAAGGGCACCACTTTGATACCAGCAGCAGTAAGACACCTTAAAAACCTGAACAAATAAGACTTTACCTATAAATAATGCAGTCTTTTTATAGGGGCTTAAACTCCCTCACTTTTAGGTTCAACCCATCAGATAGGGAGTGGAACTGTGGAAAGGGGAGAAAGGGGCCTGATAAAAATTACACTGCTGTGTACGCTTTAGGGACCACTATGCCTTGATGGCCAAACCCTCCAAACCTGACTTCCCTTCCTTTTCACAAAGGTGTTCTATATATGGCAACTATATTGTCCTATGTTTCTCCTTCTGGAGTCTCAAATGTACTGTCAGTTTCTCCATATCTTTAATTTGAAGCCCTCGCTTATTTTAAAGATAAATTTCTAACTACATGGAACTCCTACACTCCATTCAGATGCACTAGAGTTTGTGGCAACCATCATCCCTGGGTCTCCCCCAAGTTACTGACCTGTCTCAGGGAGTGAGACAAAGCTTGGAGGAACATAAGGCTTCCTAGCATCCCCCAGACTATGTCAAGTATCGCGTGTTACGAAATGCCTACACAAAAGCTATCAGACTTACCAAGTCTGAATATTTTAAATCATCTTTTCTCAAAAACATCAATTCACCCTCCAAATTCTTGAAAGTGGTCCATGCCCTATTCTCCCTTCCCATTCGCCTATCCCAGTGCTTAAAATAAACAACTCATTGGTCTCCAAACCATGCACAGTGGCTCAAGAGTTTAACTTCTGTTATACCTCCTACGCCACAGCACTTCTAAAGTCCCTCCCCTCTAACCTCCCCTTCCTCATCCTCCCACATTCAGCACTCAACCCCTTTATGCCCACCCTTCCTTCTCCTTTTCTGTTGTCTTCCCAGAAGAAACACTAACAGCCCTTCTCTCTTTTAATCCTTCTAAAGGCTTATCACCAGATGACCTTGACCATAAAATCCTCTACCTTTCAGATTCTGCTATAGCCTACCCTCTCTCTTTAATCCTAAATCTCTCCTTCTTATCCTCATCTGTCCCTTCATCCTGGAAACATGTGGTGGTCCTCCCTCTCCCAAAGGGTGGTGACCCCTGCTCCCCTGCAAAGTTTTGCCCAGTCTCCCTCCTACCTGCCCTTGCTAAGCTCCAAGAATACCTGGTCCTCTGTCAACTAACCTCCTTCCTCAATGACTCTCCTTTTTTCACTCCATTCCACTCTGGCTTTCAGAAGAACCACTCTACTACCTCCTCCCTACTCAGGCTCACTGACTCCACCCTCACTGGGATGGATAATGGCCTCATTACCTCTGCCAACTTTGTCGACCTCACCAAGGCTTTCGACATAGTCTTCCATGCCCTACTTCTTGACTCCCTTATGGCTGCTGGGTTGTCTACTTCTGCCCAAAACTGGTTTAGAGCTTACCTCACAGGAAGAACACAATCAGTCAAGATCCAGATACAATTTCTCCCCCCCTCCCTATTTCCATGGAAGTCCCACAGGGCTCAGTGCTTGGACCCATTCTCTTCTCCATCTTCCTAAATGACTTGCCCTCAGTATGCTTCCCCCTCCTCCTCTATCCATATGTATGCCGACAACACCATCCTGTTCTCCTCTGGCAAATGCCCCGCCGATGTAGCAACCACCCTTCAGCATGACTTCCACCAGGTTCAGCTATGGTTTGCCTCACATCAACTATTCCTACATGCCAAAAAGACTGTCTCCATGACCTTTGACACTAGGCAGAGACTTTCTAGGCTCCACCCTTTACCTTCTTTCCATACCCTTGATGGGACAATTCCAGAGGACACCTCTTCATTCAGATCCCTTGGGGTTTGGTTGGACCAATACCTCGACTTCTCTGGCCACATTGACACTATCCTGAAAAAACTGCACCCCAAGCTTGGTGCCTTATTCAGGAACTGTAGTTGCATCCCTCCTATGGCTCAACATGAACTAGTCCAGAAGATGATCCTCCCCATTTTGACTACTGTGATGTAGTCTATGGTGCCACTCCCAAATCCTCCCTAACCAGATTGGACACTCTCTTTAACTCATTCTGTCATTTTGCCCTTGATGCTACATCATGCACACATCACTGTGACTTCTACTGTGCTCTGTCCCTTACCCTGCTTGCCAACAGGCGCCTCACTCATTGTGCCAAACTCACTTCTAAATTCTGATTAGGAGAACTTCCTCCCACCTCTCATGTTCATCTCTTCCTCCCCTCCCTCCCACCCTCAGATCCTCTGACACCTCACTTTGTTGGTCCCCCCTTCAAGCACTCTCATCGGTTAGTCAGGCTTCACCCATCGTTTCCCGCAAATCTGGAACTCTCTCCCCCCCAAATATGGCACTCCTTCTCCTACTCCCTTGCCTCTGCCTTACACAACTTTCTGTCATCTAATTGCGCCTGCCTTCACCCTCCTTAACCATCCTTCTATACCTCTGCTCCTCTCCGTGACTCACATCCCCTATTAAACCTTCCTCCCTCCTGAGCCTGCTTCTCAGCGCACTCTCCTCAGCACACTCTCCTCTCCCTTCACCATTTACCCCCTCACTCCTACCCCTAACCTTTTTCCATTACCAACTTGCCCCTGCTTAGTTTTGACCTCTGGCAGGGTTCTCAACATCCCGGAGGGGTCTAGCACTAGGCAAGCCTCCTCCCCCCCTTTCTACCCAACTTGCCCTTGTCTAAATCTGCCCTGTGTCGGGATTAATTTATTTATTTTTTATGTATTCAGATTGGGATTAATACCTTTGAGTTGAGGACTCATTTACAAAGGTTCTAAGTCAGGTGACAATGCATTGCATACATTAAACAGATAGTAAATACATGGTTTCCATACATTTAAAGACTAATAAAATAGTATTTACCAGGGTACAGAAAGAGTTACAAGGTTCAAATACAAGTTATAGTTAAAAAAGGTTATTTTTTTGTTACATCATGTTAGCAGCATCACAATAATGTGGTACAGCACTTAAAATGCAGCAAGCCATCATGGAGGGTGCCACAGCAGGCATGGGAAGCACTGGCAGTGGTCCAGAAACCTAGCGATTCTGACCTGGTAGAGAGGGGGATGTCAGCCAGAGGCATAGGGACATAATGTTGCATGGCAGAATGCCGTGCGGCAGAATCGTGTTGCGTGATTTCGTTTTATTTATTGTTCTGAGGGGAGCTCTGCCCCCCCACACACCCCATTATGGGGGGCTGTGCCCCCTGGATTCCCCCCTAAAGATATCAACTCCGGGGGGGGTCCAACTCGGAGTGCGCACAAGTCCAGGATTTGCCATAATGCCGCACGCTATTAAATGCATTGAACATTATGAGACTCCAGTCGCCAGCCACAGGTAGGCTTTGTCCTGAAAGATGCAGAGCGGGTAGGCAGTAAGAGAGAAGGGGTGAGGGGGGGTAAGGGGAAGGGGGGGAGAGAAGGGGGAAGGGGTGGAGCAGGGAAGAAAGAGCTAGAAGTCCAGGAGTATCAAGAGTTAGCATTTAATTCAGGCAGGCACATAGTTTTGCAAGCTTGAGGTGTGATATGAGCCCAGTTTTGAAGTCACTAAGCTTGGCACTTTTGGTGAGGGCATCCAGTAGCTCATTGTACCATTTAGGACCCTGGCAGGAGAGGGATTTCTGTGCAAGTTTAATAAGTCTAAAAGGCACATGGAGTCTTTCTTTATCTGCACTCCTAGTCTGTTTTGTAGGAATTGACTTGTTGAAGAGACTGCCCAGGGACTTGGGCATAAGTCCTAGCAGAACTTTTTTAACTAACAGGCAGGTCTGGTATTGAGTTCTAAGATGGAGCGGGAACCAACCCGTCTCAGCATAGATCATACAGGTGTGGATATAGTGGTTTGCACCAAGTGTCAGGCAGCAGGCCTTGTTAAGGAGAGTTTTTATTCTGTTAAGGGCGGTGTTTGTTCCAGACGCATATATTGGCAGACCATAGTTAATGGATGACAGGAATGAGCTGCTTGTGGCAAGTTTGAGGGCTGCAGACGTCAGAGAGTGCCTCTGCCAGTATAGAACACCCAGTTTCTTATTGGCATTTTTGATAACATAGTCTATATTGTTGGCGAAGGTGGGAGTGTTGTTTAGATGAATACCTAGGTATTTAAACAAGGACACTTGTTCAAGTGTTTCACCGTTGAGGTTCCATTTGAGCAGGGGCAAAATTTATTTTTATTTTGGGGGCAGTGAACAGCATGCTCTTTGTTTTTTTGAGGTTGAGCAGGAGTTTGTTTTGACAGAACCAGGATTCTAGCTTGTGGAAGCTGTCTAGTAGTTCTGCTGTGATCAAGGTTTGGTCCCTACCACCCACTGATATTACAGCATCATCAGCATAAAGTACAATGTGTGCCGGGCAGACAGAGGGGAGGGCGTTAATAAAATGGCGAAAAGGAGTGGGCCAAGGATGGACCCTTGTGGAACTCCAAGGCACACCTCCTTAGATCCGGAGTAGGTTTCTCCAATTCTGACATGTTGTGTCCAATGAGAGAGGTAGCTGCCAAACCAGGATACCGTGTCAAGGGACAGGTCAGTTGAGATCAGGCTATTGAGGAGAAGGTGGTGATTAATGGAATTGAATGCCTTCGTGAGGTCTATGAATGCTGATCCCACTGCCATCCCACTATCTATGGCATCATTGAGCCGGGCAGAGTATTTATCAAGAGCTGTAAGTGTAGAGAGTGTTTTTTACGGAAGCTGTGCTGCTGTGGGCAGAGTAGTTTGTTCTTCTTGAGGTACTCTGTGAGTTGCTCAGAGACCATCCTTTCAAGAACTTTGGAAAGGGGTGGAAGGATAGAGATCGGCCTGTAGTTGGATGTGAGGGTTTTAACACTAGCTTTGAATACTGGGGTGACCAGAGCTGATTCCCAAGCATTCGGAAATGCACCCAGTCTTATGCATTAAACACCTTGGTGAGTGGATCAGCTAACTCATCCAAGGAAAGTGCGACCAGCTTCATCTCGATAAGGTCAGCCCCATTCTGGTCTTGCCTAAAACCCCCTTGACATGCATGACAGTTTCAGATTTTGTTACTTGCTTAAAGTAGAAAGCTGGCAGACCACTTCTAGAAGGGGAGGGTAATATTGGACATGGTGTTGTTTGTTTGTTGGTTTGAGGTAGTCTTCTGGGAGCACTCCTGATAGGTCTATGAAGGCATTGTTGGACTCATTGGCAATGTCTAAGGGTTCCTGGAATGTCCCAGTAGTGGCTGTTATCAGGTTGGGTGCCTCCTTTGAGACCTTACCTGTTAGAGATTTCAAAGAGTTCCAGAACTCTTTACCCGAGCCCCAGTTCTTATTAAGGAGATCCTTATAAGAAGAGGCTTTGGCTTGTCAAATAAGCTTGGTGCAGCTGTTTCTAGCCACCCTATAGGCAGATAGGCTGCCTGTTTCCCAGACTCCTGAGCTTTATGCCACAGGTTATCCCTGTTCCTCATAAGTTCAGTGAGGGAGCTGGAGAGCCACTGTTTGGTGGCTTCCTTGACTTTTTTCATTTTAATCAGGACAAAAATGTCGCAGGCCTGGGAGAAGGACTTAATGAAGAAATCCAGTGCCATGTTGCCATCTAAGTCCCTGTCAAGCAGTGACCAGTCAAGCTGTGACAGGTAAAACTTGAAGGAGTCCAGTATCCCTGTCCTCAGGACATAGTTCTTGGTGAACTTATTAGACCAGGTGCACATGACCAGAGAATGGTCACTAAGGCTATCTGGCAGCACTGTTACTTTGGAGATGTGCTCCAGGTGAGAGGAGAGGAATCAGTCAATGAGTGTGCTAGCCCCAGTTTTGTGGTTTTGTCTAGTGGAACGAGTTACCACCTGGGAAAGGTAGATGCTAGAAATAAGATCCCTGGCCTTTGTTTCCTTCTGAGAGTGCCAATTAATGTTGAAGTCACCTACAATGACTTGCTCCCATTTTTTGCCTAACTGCTGCTGATTTCTTGTGACGTGGTTGAGACAAGCAGTTTGCTCAGCAGGGGGTATGTAGACCATGGAAAGCAGCTATACTTTGTTCTGTTGCCCAATAGATAGCTTAAGATTAACAATTTGGGCCTCTTTAGTGTGCAAACTGCCATCCAGTTTCTGCACTTTGATGCCAGTTCTGACATAGACTAAGCACCCACCCCCGCAGTTGGAGAGCCTGTCTTGTCAAAAGGAGATGTATCCTTCAAGGGAGATAGAGGCATCTGTGTTTTTAGAAGACAGCCAAGTCCCCATCAGATCTATACTGTCAGACTTGATCAACTCCACCCAAGCCTGGAATTGAGTGAACTTGGGAAGGATGCCACAAATGTTGAGGGAGACAATTTTGAGTTGTCCTTTCGTAGTAGTTCTATCAGTGTTGGGGGGGCCTGGATCGGGGTGAACATTTACAAACAAGAGTAGTAGCAGTAGGATAAGTTTATGGAGGAAGCGTGACCAGAGAACCCAGCTGGCACATTTGGACTTCACCCTTGAGTTCGTAAAGCCATAGGCAGTATCAGCAGGTGGGTGTCAGCTTAGCAATGAAATTAGGGAGACAGTAGGTATCCTGCTCACAGCATTTTAGCGGGGTGACAATGGGGAATTGAGAACTGGTGTGGTCTATGGATGTACTCTGCCTGCCACTCATTTCCTGCCAGTGTTGTATTAGGAGGCTGGAGGATTCCTTAGTGGGTCCAAAATGTACCCATCGAACATAAACCCCGAGGATAACTACCAGGGATAGAGTGAGGATTAGTTTGCAGTGCCACTCCATTGCTGTGAAAGAAAAAGAAATAACAATGGGCAACAGGGCAAAGTTGCAGGGGATCAGCTAGGAAGAGGGAGCCTAAACTGCCCAGGAGAAATGCAGAGGCAGGAATAGCTATGGCCCACAGCTTATGTGCAGTTCTGCAGGGCTGGTTGTGAAAGATGATTTAATCGAGTGGTACCAGGAATCAAGAGAGCACCTCTATATATCATAGGAACACGCTGCAGTATGTTTAGCCAATGGAAGAGGGTCTGGGGATGGTGGGAGGGGCCTGAGCCAGTTTAATAAAGGTCGGAGGTGGAGGTGGGGAAGTGGGACAAATTTTCAGTTATAAAATAATGTCCTGGGGCTCTGAGCACCAGGTGCCGGCAAACCAAGACCGCTTTTACCCAGTAATCAGTTACAGGATGTTTCGGGACTCCAAGCACCAGGCGCCATCAATCCACAGCTCCTGCAACCTGATGAGGAGAGCTGGCCAATAGTAGAGTGACAGAGGTGCTGGTTTGGCCAATGAGGGTCCAAAGCAAGTCACTGTCTGCCAACAGAAGTCTCGGCTTTCAAGTGGAGCAGAGAGCCATACCTTGGGAGGCATGCAGGTCTTTGGGAGGTGCACAGGTCACAGCTTTCAAGCTGGGCAGAGAGCCATACCTTGGGAGGTGTGCAGATCTTTGGGAGGCGCACAGGTCATGAAGCTTAGCAGCGGCCGGCTGGGATCAGCCTGGACCGCTGGCACGAAGTTGTTGAGCTGCTCAGGGCTTGAACCTTGGGAGGCATGCAGGTCTTTGGGAGGTGCACAGGTCACAGCTTTCAAGCTGGGCAGAGAGCCATACCTTGGGAGGTGTGCAGGTCTTTGGGAGGTGCACAGGTCATGAAGCTTAGCAGCGGCCATCTGGGATCAGCCTGGACCACTGGCACAAAGTTGTTGAGCCGCTCAGGGCTTGAACCTTGGGAGGCATGCAGGCTTTTGGGAGGCACACAAGTCATGGCTTTCAAGCCGGGCCGAGAGCCATACCTTGAGAGGCGTGCAGGTCTTTGGGAGGCATGCAGGTCATGGAACTTTGCAGCACCCTGGCGATGTCTACTGTCAGGTAAGTTTCTTCCCTGCCTCCTTTTTTTCCTTTCTTCTTCTATCCCCCCTATTTCCCTCTGCCCAACTTGTCCTTGCCTAATTCTATCCCCTGGCAGGGTTCTCTGCATCCTGGAGGGGCCCAGCACTGGGCAATTACTCTTCCTTCACTCCCCCTTCCCCTCTATCCTTTATACCCAACTAGTCCTCACCTGATCCTGTGCTCTGGCAGGGTTCTCAGCATCCTGGAGTAGCCTAGTCTTAGGCAAGCTTCTTCTTTCCCTCCTCTTCCCTCCTTTCCTTTCAACCTTTCTTTTCTCTCTTCCCAACATCTCCTCACCTAGTTCTGTCCCCTGGCAGGGTCCTCAGCATCCTGGAGGGGCCCAGCACTGGGAAATGGCTCTTCCTTCCCTCCCCTTTCCCCTCCATCCTTTCTACCTAACTCACCCTTACCTGACTCTGCTCTCTGGCAGGGTTCTCAGCATCTTGAACAGGGCTAGTCTTTGGCAAGTTTCTCCCACCCCCCCCTCCTCCTCCTTCTCCTTCCCTTTACCATCCCCTCTACTATCTCTACTCAACTTGTCCTTGCCTACTCTTGCCCCTTATTCTAAGTCCTTGCCTCATTCCACCACTGGCAGCGATCTCCGCACTCTGAAGGGGCCAGTTCCAGGTATGACTTGCCCTTCCCTACCCTATCCCTTACCCCCACCTCCTTCCTCCCCCCCAACCCCCTGCACTTGAACAAAGGAATTTGTTCACTTGAGCTAATAACTTGCATTTCTTGTTCTGTCTGAGGTGCTCTCAGATTGCACTAGCCCTGTGTTAACGCCCCTCGCAACTGATTTTTTGCTCACTTTGCTCTGGTAATGTTCCCCCCATTGTTATCCTCTCCTTCCCCAGCTGGTTTCCCCTGTCTACCCCTCTACCTTCCTTGATGTTCCTTCACTGCACCTCATTCATTCAATAATTGCTAAATGATCTGCCTCTTAACTGTGATCCACTCCTGCAAGGAATTGACTTCAAGGCTACATTAAATTTCTGTACTATGTTCCTCAGATATGCCACTTGTAATTAAATGCATATTCCACAGGTATGATATATTTAACTGTATGTTATGTCACAAATGCAATTGTATGATTATTTATGGTATTTTTTAACTGTATGTCTTGTTACAAATGTAATTGAATGTTTAATTTCTCAGATATGTTAAATGGTAAACTGTATGTCTAATTCTTCATCCAATAGTACCCTTCCCCAGTCGCACCGGGAGAAGAGCAACTTATTGTTCAGTGTGCCTTCCTGGTGAAACATTTCAATAAATAAATAAATATTGATAGCCAGTGGCTTTCGTCAGGGATATCCTGTCAGCCATTTCTGTATGATGGCTTTGGCTGCCAAGGCAATCAAAATACTAAACAGGTAGCTGGCCCAGTGTTGTGGTGGGGTGAGGCACTGGCTATCTTACCACCTGCCATGTTCCATGACCCAGGTTCAGGAATGGACACAGGTCACTCGAAGGCAAGCGGGGAGAGGGAGGATTGAGCAGCCCGAGGACAGCTATCCTCCCTCGGGGGGGGGGGGATTTCTGAGTACCACCACTTAACTTCCTTCTGGCAGAGGTTGGGTGACAGTGCCAGCAGAACCAGCAGAGGTGGGGCCAGAGTCTGCACAAGTGCTTCAGCATGCACATTCATGCCTTGTGTCACATGCAGACACCCCAGGGACAAAACTGGAGGAAAATGCTCCGGCTTGCTTGGGATCACCCGCAGGCACTGCATGACTACGTGGCAGGCCACATGCCAAACATGGCTCTGTGTAAGTGTACATACTACAGGAGCCTCGGGTTCAAGTCCTGAGCTCCACTTCCTGATCCATGCTAAAGGAGCCTTGGAAGAACTGGGGAGACTGCACTGGCATACTCCAGTAGAGGGGGGCTCTGTCCTTGCCATTCAGCACCTTGGGGTTGGAAACAGCACTGCTTGCTGTTGACCTGATGATGTTGGTTCACTTTCCATCTGCAGGAGAGGCACTGCACTGACCAGGACCTGCAACAACAGTGGCTGAGTGATAGGGCCCCAAAGGGAAGCATGTCACCAGGCTGGAAGCATGGCAGCCTTGACACCATGCTCCATCCATGTTGCACTGTTCCCATCTCTCCACCCTGGATTCCATGTTCCTCAACTGGCATTGCTCAAAAAAGCAGAATTTCTGCTGTGACCCTTAGGGTTCTGAAGAGTCTTGTGCCATGGTGGGAGCCAGGAACAGTCAAGCGAATGGTAGATAGCAAGTTGGGGAGTGGGTGTTGGATTCGTAACAATAAAGTGTAATTAAGACAAAAAAGGTAAAATCCTGCCCCCCCCCCAAAAAAAAAAAATTGTGGCAAAGTGGTTCTTTCTGCTCAGAAGACTCAGTAATATTGCAAGTTTACATGCCAGTGTTTGACATGGAGGCACTATGGTCTAGAGGCTAGCGCACTGGCTTGGAAACTCGGAGATTGCAGGCTCAAACCTCAACAGAGCTTAATACTCACTGTGTGACCTCAGGCAACTCACTTAACCTCCCAGTGGTCAAGTCCACCCAGCTAGGGAAATGGATAGAACCCAGACCCCACTGCATCTGATCTGTTGCATCTCAGCTGGGGTATCCTGGGTAAATCCGTTGTAAACAGTAAGCTCACTAGCAGATAGTGCTATGTATCAAAGTAGCACCACTATCCAAATAACTTGCTTATTCCGTTCCCCTCTCTTGTTTTTTCCTCTTCCTTCACCCCAGTGCTGTGGTAACCTTGGCTACACCCCCCCCCCCAGGTTGGGTTAGCAGGTGAACATTTGCCTTCGTAGCCAATACCAGTGATGCTCTGTGCTTGGCCAGCAGGGGTGTATGGATGCCAGGTGCTCTGCACCCACCTTCTCCTGAAACAAGGTGGCACCCCACCTCTGCAGTGCACCAACCCCCTTGGAATTTCAGTGATGGAATGCAAACATCAGTCTCCCAGATTTCAGAGCAGCATGTTGCTGCCACACCACCAGGCCCACCAAACAGCAACTATTGCAGCCTAAGCTGAGCTCTAACAGAACACCACTGCATTTTTCCAGGGCAAGTCCTAGCCCTCCTTTTTTTATTCAAGTGTTTATGCTCCTCTCTGGTGTTTGTCCCCCATCTAGTCTCCCCCCAGCCCTGTCACACGTCTCCAAGTACTTACCCCAACCTCCCAGCCCTGTCACCCGTCTCCAGGTGCTTACTGTGACCTCCACCTCCAATCTAGTCTCCCCCATCCTGTCATTCTTCTCCAAGTACTTACCCCAACCTTCAACCCCATCTAGTCCCCCCCAGCACTGTCACCCTTCTCCAGGTGCTTACTGTGACATCTGCATCCAATCTAGTCTCCCCACCCTGTCAGCCTTCTCCAGTACTTACTCCAACCACCGTCCCCATCTAGTCCCCCACCTGTCACACTTCTCTAGAGTACCTCAACTTCTGTCCCCATTTAGTCTGCCCTCCCAGCCCTGTCACCCTTCTCCAGGTACTTACTGTGACCTCCATCCCTCATCTAGTCCCCCCAGCCCTGTCACCCTTCTCCAGGTACTTACTGTGACATCTGCTTCCAATCTAGTCTCCCCCCACCCTGTCACCTTCTCCAAGTACTTACTCCAACCTCCGTCCCCTATCTAGTCCCCGCAGCCCTGTCACACTTCTCTAAGTACTTACCTCAACTTCTGTCCCCATCTAGTCTGCCCCTCCCCATCCATGTCACCCTTCACCAGGTACTTACTGTGACCTCCATCCCCCATCTAGTCCTCCCCGCCCTGTCACACTTTTTCAGGTACTTATCCCAACCTTTGTCCCCCATCTAGTCCCCCCCAACCCTGTCACACTTCTCCAAGTACTCACTGAGATCTCTGAGCCACCATGGCTTGCCCTACCATGATGAAGCTTACCCCACCCCCCGTCCCTCATCTAATCCCACCCCCACCCCTGTCACCCTTCTGCAGTGCTCCCCAACCTCTATCCCTCATCTAATCTCCACCCCCCAGCCCTGTCACCCTTCTCCAAGTACTTACTTACCCCAACCTCCGTTCCCCATCTAGTTCCCCCAGCCCTGTGACACTTCTCCAGGTACTTACTGTGACCTCCGTCCCCCATCTAGTCCCCCAGCCCCTGTCACACTTCTCCAGATACTCTGTGACCTCCATCCCCCCATCTAGTCCTCCCCACCCGTCACACTTCTCCAGGTACTTACTGCTTGACCTCCGTCCCCATCTAGTCCCCCAACCCTGTCATACTTCTCCAGGTTACCCACCCCTCTGTCTCCCATCTCAGTCCCCAGCTCTGCCACCCTTCTCCAAGTACTTACCCCAACCTCCTTCCCACATCTAGTCCCTCTCACCCTGTCACACTTCTCCAAGTACTTACTGTGACCTCTGCCCACCATGACTTGCCCCACCATGTTGAGGTTTACCCCAACCTCTGCACCCCAGACCTCCCCCCCAGCCTCTCATTCTTCTTCAGGTGCTTACACCAACCTCCATCACCCATCTAGTCCCCTAGCCCTATCACACTTCTCCAGGTACTTACTGAGACCTTTGTCCACCATGACTTGCTCCACCATGGTGAGACTTACCCCAACCTTCGTCCCCCATCTAATCTCCACCCCCAGCCCTGTCACCGTTCTCCAGGTACTCACCCCAAACTCTGTCCCCATCTAATCCCCCCACCCTGTCACAATTCTCTAGGTATTAACCCCAATATCCATCCTCCGTCTAGTCCTCTCCAGCCCTGTCACCTTTCTCCAGGCATTTACCCCAAGTTCCGTCCCCCATCTGGCCCCCCAGCCCTGTCACCCTTCTCCAGGTGCTTACCCCAACCTTAGTTCCCCTTCTAGTCAACCCAACCCTTTCAGCTTTCTCCAGGTACTTACCCCAAGCTCCATCCCTCATCTGGTCCCCCCCAGCCCTGTCACCCTTCTCTGGGTATTTACTCCAAGCTCCATCCCCATCTGGTCCCCCCAAGCCCTGCTACCCTTCTTCAGGTGCTTAGTTCAACCTTCATCCCACATCTAGTTCCCCTCAGCCTCGTCACACTTCTCCAAGTACTTACTGTGACCTCTGTCCACCATGACTTGCCCTGCCATGGTGAGGCTTACTCCGACCCCCATCCCTCATCTAGTCCCCTCCCAGCCCTATCACCCATCTCCAAGTACTTATTACGATCTCTGTTCCACCATGGCATGCCTCCCCATGGTGAAGCTTGCTTTATTTATTTGTTTATTTTTGATAACAAGGTACGTACACTAGACATTAGAAATGCCTCTTTTCAGGCATGACCCATGAGAGTACAAAGCAAATGCAGGCAAACATTATAAAAGTAGGATACATATGTAACAGCCCCCTTGATACTCCCACTCACCTGGGTTGCCCCGGCGGTCTTTGGGGCTCAGCAGTACCTCCTCGAGGGGCTGGGCCTGAGTCCTCACCGGTAGTTTCTGTGGTTCCTTGGTGCCTCCACCTGGGGCCCCTGCATTGCCTCCCATGGGTAGAACAGGTTAGCATGTTTCCCCAGGATAAGTAAGGGTTTCCCTTTAATGGCTGCCCGTGATGACCCCCGAGACCCACAATCCCTCCCCACAATGGTTTTACACACACACACACACAGCAGATGGAAACAGATGATGAATAAATAACCAGTTTATTACCACACGTTAATACAAAGGAGGTGGGAGCTATTCCTCTCAAACATTCTGGTTACAAAACATTCCCTTATCCCCACTCCCCCCTTTCCCTGGGTGCACCCTGACCAGTCACTGTTGGTGGGTACCTCACAGTCCCTTAATTTTCAGGCCTGCTGTATACCATTGGGGTCCTTACACAATGGCACAAGTTCCAAGAAAGAAGATAAAACTGGTGTAGAGGGTGGTTCCCTACTGACCCTCCTGGCAGAGAAAACAAAGGTCTTCCCTGAGCTGCAGCTTGGGGTACTCACAGTGCCCGGAGAGGGCGAAGACCCTCGCAGTCCACAGCACGTCGTTTCACATGAATGGGTGGTGTAGTTCTTCGCAGGCCTGGCCTTTCCAGCTTCGCCATGGTTCCGCTGATCTTTGCAATGGGGGGGGGGGCACAGCAGTTCAACTCTCCTGGTGCCTTTTTAACATGAACCCCTCTTCCCCAGCTTCTCCCTGGCAGGAAACTCTGCCCCTGATGCAGCAGCCTCCCAGATGCCCCAGGCTGGAGGTCACGGTACCTTCAGGCCAAACAATCTGCCCCAGTACCTTCGAGCAACCAACCCGAGGGGCCCTCTTACACAGCCCCAGTGGCTGACTGGCTCCTTCCTGTTCCTGCTGCCTGAAAGGGGAGAGAGGGGGTGGAGAGGGATGTGGCCCAAGAGCCTTTGCCAGGCAAATAACCAAAACAGCCCTCCAGTTTTCTTTGGGGGACCTGGGATTCCTCCTCTTCTTCCTCTTTCCCCTACCTGCTCTCAGCCCCTCTCCTCTCCCTCTCAGTCTCCCCTTTGTTCTCTCTCGTTTTCGCGCCAGTGGAACCCTTTTAAACCCTCAGCCCACTCTTCCCTCACGACATCCAACTGCCCTTGGTGTTCCAGCAGCATGGGGGCCACCATTTTGTACTCCCCCAGATCGGAAGCTTCAGGGCCCCTCCTGCACACTCTAGCCCTTGGATCGGGCTGCCCTCCCCTGCTTTCATGACCGAAGCTCCTCTGGTCACTCTGCATCCTTTTCCCGGTCCCTCTGTGTGCGTGGGGCCTGGGGAAACACTGAGTGAACTCACGGGCAGCCGAAAAGGGATGCCTGCCCCTTTAAACTGAGCTGGTGGTCCTCGCGGATCGGACTGCCATGGTGCCCACACATGAGGGACAAAAGAAAAAAGAAAGGAGATGGCACTCCCACATGGCCCCAGGGCCCACCCCACATTTTCCAAGGCCTGAGACCCCGCTGCACCACACCTTGCGGCACTGGTAGGATGCCGCTCCAGGTTGGAGCCGGGCGAGCCGGCATCGGGCCTCCATGATCTACAGACCAGTTAGTTTGACCTCAGTGGTAGGGAAAATGATGGAATCACTTCTGAAGGAAAGAATTGTTGAGTACCTAGAGGCCAGTGGGGCACAGGACCCAAGGCAGCATGGATTCACGATGGGAAGGTCGTGTCAGACGAATCTAATAGATTTCTTTGACTGGGTTACCAAAGTAGTAGACCAGGGAGGGCTGTGGACATGGCCTACCTAGATTTTAGCAAGGCATTTGATACAGTCCCACACAAAGATTAATACACAAGATAGCCAGCCTTGGAGTGGGTCCCAAGGTGGTAGCCTGGATAAAAAATTGGCTAGACAACAGGACTCAAGGGTAGTAGTAAATGGAGTACACAGTGACGAAAGGAGGGTTACTAGCGAGATACCCAGGGTTCAGTACTGGGACGGTCCTTTTAATGTCTTTATAAATGACATTGCAGAGGAACTGGAAGGAAAAGTATGTCTCTTTGCAGATGACACAAAGATCTGCAACAGGGTTGATACACAAGATGGAGTGGAAAGGATGAGAAGGGACTTGGCAAGGTTGGAGGAATGGTCAAATGTATGGCAGCTCAGATTCAATGCAAAGAAGTGCAAGGTAATGCACATGGGGAACAAAAACCCTGGGGAAGCGTACACAATGGGGGGTGAGATACTGACAACAGTAAAAATAGAAAGGGACCTGGGGGTAATTATATCAGATGACCTAAAGGTGGGCAAGCAATGTGAGAAGGCAGTAAGGAAGGCTGGGGGGATACTGGGATGTATAGGAAGAGGCATCAATAGTAGAAAACAGGAAGTTGTTATCCCCTCTGTACAGACAGTTGGTGAGACCCCATCTGGAGTACTGTGTGCAGTTCTGGAGACCCCATCTCGCAAAGACATAGACAGAGTGGAGGCTGTCCAGAGGAGGGCAACCAAAATGGTGCAGGGTCTGCACCAGAAGACATATGAAGAAAGACTAAAGGAGCTTAATATGTATACCCTTGAGGAAAGAAGGGAGAGAGGGGACATGATAGAAACTTTCAAGTACCTCAAGGGAATTAACAAAGTCCAAGAGGGTAGCATCTTCCAGAAAAAGAGATGTGCAAGAACAAGGGGGCACAATTTGAAGATAGAAGGGGGATGGCTCAGAGGTAATGTGAGGAAGTATTTTTTCACTGAGAGGGTTGTGGATGCATGGAACAGCCTCCCTGAAGAGGTTGTGGGGTCAAGAACAGTGGAGGACTTCAAGAATGCATGGGACAGGCATAGGGCAGTCCTAGTGGGGGGTAGGAGGAATTAAGCTGTTGGTTAACTAGGATCTGCAGCTTATCTGTTAGGTAGGAAAATGGGCAGACTAGGTGGGCCAAGCGGTCCTTATCTGCCGTCAAATTCTATGTTTCTATGTTTCTATGAGACAGCTGCGGCGGAGGGGTGGAGGAGCCCCCCTCCCACCTTACATAAGCCGGGCTGGGGGGTGCTTACACATAAAATACAGGCAACTTACAAAAGGTAAAGAACATATGCAGACACCTGGAGTCAGGTACTATCATTACATCCAAAGTATAAGTAGAGATGGCAATTTTTACACAGAAATGGCAGTTCAAAAATTAACAACAACAAGCAGATACAAAAAATACAGAGATACATATCAAACCCAAACTGGGCATCAACCTTAATGAACACTTCAGAAGCAGACACAAAGGCCTGAGGTAGTACGTCACCACCTTAGGGCAACATATGATGCGCCAGTGGGGGGCAGGGTGTAGAGGGAGTTGAGGACTAATGAATAGCTATGGAAATACTAGTACTAGGAGAGTCATCATGGGGTGGTGCTGGTGGGTACAATGGGGAGCCTCAAAGGGAAGAAACAGGTGCATAGCTTGGAGGCTATGAGGTGGTTATGTATATTGCGCTTGAAACTGGAATGTGTGGGTGAGTGCCAGAGGGATGCAGGTAGAGTGTTCCAGTTTCAGGCTCTATTCCAGAAACCCTCTGGGAGTTGCACTGGGGACCAGGATCTGGTGAAGACAGGTGCCGCGGTCTGTGGTGGGGGACCTGTGGTGGTCAGACCTCATCCCTTTGTGATCATGTTTTTTTTCTTCATTTTCTAGTTCACCGTCCCCAGGTGGCATGTGCAGCATCAGGGGGTATGCTTCGGGTGCACACAGTATGCTTTTGCCAGGACAGCAAGGTCCCCGGCCCACCAGTGGGAGTCGCTGTGGTGCCAGGACATGCTGCCTTCCAACCCCCAGCTAGGACATGCTGCCAACAGCAGCATGTTCTCTCTGCCTATCCACCCAAGCCCCATCTCCTCCTGAACTCAGGTCGTCGGCATGGAAATGCAATGTGTTTCCATTGGGACACTGGGTTGCGCAGTACTAGTCTTCTTAACAAAATGGCTACCCATTCTGGATCTGCCCCTGACAGTATATTCTGACAAAGCACAAATGGAGAAAAGAAGGTACTTAAAACTGTGGAATTGTGCTCAACCTTTCTACACTGGTTTGCAGTTGGTGGGGGAGTGGCAGTACAATTATAACCCCCCCCACCCCCCACCCCATAGCTGCAGAGGCCAGAGTTATTTTCATAAGCAAACACCTTCAAAGAGAGAAAAAAAAATATTCTATGATGGGATTGGCTGCTGGTTTCCAGTATCCACAAAGGAGACAAGAGACGAAGATCTGCTTTATCGCTGTAACATATCTCCAAGACAGAGGGATTAAGCTGGTCGCTTAAAGAGATTAGTCAGCATTGCACTGCATACAATAGCCCTGAAGTACCAAAACCAGAAATACAGTGAGAGCACACTTAAACTGATACCTGATCTAAGAATAGACCTGGTAAATGAATAATTGTACAATGCATGGATTTAAAAGAGAACTGCTTTGAACTGGAAAGCCTACATTTTCTGTAGAAGCTATATTTACATTCTGTTATCATATCATCCTGACAGGCCTTTTGTCAAACTCCGTGGGTGTTTCTGATTTACTCAGTGGTGGTAAGGGCCAGTTTAGTACTGTATGGTGCAGTTTATGTCCTGCGTTAACTCTTACATTGTTTCATTGACAGCATGGGATGCTTGACAGAGGGAAGCTGGTGAACAGATAGAGAATAAGACTTGGTAAGGGCCAAAAGGGTGGGCACTAAAACCTCCACTTCCCCGGGGTTCAGGGATTTCAAATGGAAAGTACTCATGAGGTTCTTTCTTACATCATCACACACCAAGCATCATTTGGTAAACAGAGCAGACAGGTGTTGGAGGGGCTGTGGTCAAGAAAGTACCCCATACCATATATTCAGGGCACACTCCTTTTTGGAAGACTTCTGGACTACCGTACACACCTTTCTGAACCCAGCCCAGATCATCACTGTCCCAAAAACCTTTAAGGTGCTGCTTTTGGGAGTCCATAGCAGTGAAGGGATACAAAAAAAATGAAGCTTACATGTATCGAATAATTATAGCCGTGGACTTAAAGGCTATCACCAGCAAATAGCTTACCCCACTGTCACCATTCCTAAGCAGCATGACTGCTAGGTTGAAAGATGTGAGATGCATGGAATTGTTGTCAAGAAATCTGTTTACAGGAGACAGTGATCCATCACACATGGTCAGAAACAGATGAACTTTTTGAGGAACTGTGCATTCACCAACTTCATGGACTATTGCCTGTACCATAATCCACTGACTGTAGTAAGGTGGTGGATTTCTCCAACTGATTCAGTAGTATGTACCTTGTCTTTTAATACAGTATCAGTACAGCTGTGTCATATATTTGCTTGTACGATTTGCACTGTTCAAAAAACTAATAAACATTAAAGTTAAAAAAAGCTCTTACATTGTTGTTACAATAAATCTCTGCTCTCCAACTGAACTACGTGGCTGCTGGTCCATCAGCGCAAAGGTAGCACTACCGCTTGCAATGCCAGCAACTCACGTGTGAGAATGAGCATGTGTCGTCAAGGACTGGCCAGGGGGAGGAGGCTCAAGCATGCCAGAGGAGAGAGAGCAGCCGACTCCGTTGCTATACCTGGCTGACCCCAGGTGGCAGTGCAGTGGAGTGATTCGGGGAAGAATGATACAAGCTAGTGCTGTACTATGTATGTTTGCGTACATGCGCACCCGATCCATTTGCATCTTGAGGAGATGGAATGGGTGAAAAGCAGAAACACTCCCCCCTCTGGGCATCATGATGACTGCACTGCATCTGCAGGCCTCAGACTCAGTGACCTGAGCACTCTCCTGGTACTGTAGCTGGATTATGTGCACCCAATGGACCTAGCCCCATCCTGAGGGCTCCACTGATGGTGGTGGAGGGGCAAACCACAGGAGTAACAAGGGAGCAAGGTAAGCCCCGGGAGAAGGTGAGGTGACAGAGATGGGGTGTGGTGGGGGCCAAGTTCTGAAGGGAGCAAGGAGCATATACAGAATATAAAACAAAAAGAGGAAGTCTGTGGCTGATATAGACATAAACTGTATCAAGCTGTTTTAAGCCAGTACTGATCACCTGTGTGCAGGGCAGAAGCACCCACCGAGTTAACTGGAAGGTCAACAGAAAGAACAATAACAGAACTGGAACTAGCATTTAAAAAACAAAATGTCTATAGGAAACAATGACTTACAGAGTCCATTTCAATTCAGTTTCAATGTATTTGTTTCTCAGGTTGATCCAAGGACAGTCAGCGTACACTTTTAAGAATGATCCGACAGGAACGGACAAAACAAACAATCCTATGTTACATTTACAAGACATGTGACCCAACAATTTTTTATTTATTTATTTATTGAAATGTTTCACCAGGAAGGCACACTGAACAAGTTGCTCATCTCCCGGTGCAACTGGAGGAGGGGAGGTGTACAGTTGGATGAAGAATTAGATGTACAGTTTACCATTTAACATATCCGAGAAATTACACATTCAATTATGTTTGTAACAAGACATACAGTTAAAAAATATCATAAATAATCATACAGTCACATTTGTGACAACATACAGTTAAATATATCATATCTGTAGAATATGCATTTAATTACAAATGGCATATTATTGAATGAATGAGGTGCAATGAGGTGACATCAAGGAGGGTAGAGGGGTAGACAGGGGAAACCAGCTGGGGGAAAGAGAGGATAATGATGAGGGGAACATTACCGGAGCAAAGTGAGCAAAAAATCGGTTGCGAGGGGCGAGTTATATCAACTTGAATTAAAAACAAAAGCCATAAGGGACACTTGACTGCCTATGGAGTAGTGTGTCTCACTCCCACCCTGGTGATCTGAGTCAGGGGTGCTGACGGGGGGGGGGGACAGCCAGGACAACTGTCTCGGGCCCAGGTGGCTCAGGGGGGTCCACATTTATATGTCTTGGGGATGGGACGGGGGGGCCCAGACCTAAAGGTGTGTCCCAGGCCTGGAAATTTCTATCTGCACACCTGATCTGAGTTCAGTAGCAGACTTGGGAGCCAGTCAGGTGGTCTGGGAGCAGGGGAGGTACTGCCGTGCAGTTGGTAGGGGACAGCGTCAAGTTCTAATGCACTAGTTACCCCTACGGTGGCCCAGTGGCCCAGGGAGCTTGCCTCCACTGCAGGGACAGGCTACGTGCTAGCGTTGCCTGATGGGGCAGTACTTGGTGGTGTGCAGTGTCAGGGGTGAAAACACAGAAAATCTCTATGTGCACTGGCTACCATGTATGATGACGTTGGTATTCTTGAGCCCCATCCCATTTGAATCCCTGTTGGTGTGACAGTGGGGGGAGTGGTGGATGGGACTGGGAAACTGGAGGAATGCCTGATGTCAGGTGCCTGCAGCAAACTGGGGTAACAACGCTGAATTTTTAGATAAAAAAACAGAAGCCATATTATATTTGTGCAAAGCAGATGGTATTACATTATAGCGGAAGCCATGTTATATGCCACTCACCCTACAAGGAAGTTAAATAATTAAATAGGACATACCTACTCCATTGGTGCCTGGGTGTTTGGAGTGAGGTCTCCTGGGTTTGGGTTATTCTGGAAGGGACCTGAAAGGGAAGTATAAGAGTTGGGGGTCCTAGAGGAGAGATTAGAGGGTCTGAATTAAGCAAAATAAGAGACTTATCTGTTAGGTACACAGCTGATATCCATCCAGACCTGTAAAAATAAAGGGAAAAGTAGGTTAAGTATGGGGAACATATACTAACAAGAGCAGAGACAGAGAGCTACAAAAAGGTACAGGACAGCATAGAAGGAGAGATAAGGGGGTCACCAACATGAGAGCAGCCTAGCTGTAAGAGCTTCCATATCGGAATCTAATACAGTACAATCATTTAAACTCAGTGGAATCGCTACGGATTGCACAAAAAGACACATAAACTATGGCTAACAAAGGACAACCCGCCAAATCTGGAAAATCAGTGACACTGGCAAGCAGATTAAAGTCACACCTGGCTGAGGCCCATATGGACAACTCCCTGAGCTGTGGCTGAACTGCCCGCTGGTGCACACCATCCCTCTCCCTGGTGGATTTTGACATGGATGAGGAAAACCAACTGTTGCAGTCAGATATCACCATACAAAAATTTTAAAGATGGTAAACAAAATTGAATTGTCATTTGCCGACTTATGGATGGACCTAAAAAATGTTGACAAAAAGGAAATAGCCTGGGGGAAGCTTCCACTATCATTCTTCCAAAGAATAGAAACTATCTGGATGAACATATTGCCCTGTCTCCTACACCTATTTCAAAATATCCCCTTTTTCCCATCCTCCTCCTTCTTTAAATCATGGGACAACATGATCTCGAGTTTCATTTGGGGAAACAATCGTCCTAGAATAAGATTAAACATTTTAAAATTATCCCTATCCCAGGGGGAACAAATCTCTCAGACCTCAAACTATATGCAGAAACAGTATTTCTTCGTTTCCCGCTCATATGGATGTCCCAGAATTATCATGCTCCATGGAAGACACTGGAATTCCATCTGAATGATCTCCACAATACAAAAAATATCCTGTTCTCCTCCACAGGAAAGACCCTGCCTTTAAAAGATTTTACAAACATTATATCACAAGTATTAAAAATATGGTTTAAAGTCACAAAGAAGGGAGCTCTTCAATCTACTTACGAATACTGCAAAATCATCTCAGAAGAAGAACTCTTCTTCCTATCCCAATCGACCTGACTTTTTCTAGGTGGAGACAATTGGGCCTAGAACACATTTTCCAGTTCCTGGGACCTTCAGCAGTCCTAACGTTTGAGGAACTAACTAACAAATATGACCTACCGAAATCTGATTTATTCAGATACTTCCAAGTCAGAACCATATCTTGAGAAGCCGAACCATTCAAGCTAGGATCACACAATCAGCCCCTCCTTTCCTTAAATTATTCATTGACCATATTCAGGAAAACCCTTGGGGTCACCTAATTGGATCACTATACAAAATCCTGAGAGATTTAACTCCAGAATCCACAGACTCCATACTACAAAGCTGGAACAAAGACTTAGATCTAGAAATTTCAGAAGAACAGTGGTCCACAGCAGCACTTCCGGCGGTGAAGATAACTTCCTCACATTCTTGGAGAGAATTCTCCTGGAAGTGTAGGTATAGATACTTCAGGTCCCCAGTGAGTCTCACTAAGTACCTACCAGAAAAATACGGGTTTTGTTGGAGGGGTTGTGGGTGTTCCCTGGCAGATCTTGTCCACATTATGTGGCAATACCCCCCTTCTCATGCCATTTTGGATATCCCTACAAAACGAATTATCAGCATGTGTGGGGGAAACTATTGAACTCACAGCCAAAATGGTATTGTTAGCCATATACCCGGACCATTCCCTCCATGGGTAAAATCTCTACTTCCTACATACTTGCTTGCAGCAAAAAAGGCTGTTACTAGAAAATGGATGTTGCCTAATATTCCTACAGTACAAGATTGGAGAATGATAATGTGCAGCATTTACTTAATGGAGAATATGTCAGCTATCTTAAAAAATCAGGCGCAATCATTCAGGGTGAAATGGCAGAGGTTGGTTCTCCACCAATCGGAAATTGACCCAGACCTTTGCCCTTGACTAGATAAAGCACACAGTTTGAAGTGGAAGGGGGGGTCCATAGATATGCAGATACCACTAATAGCCATGATGTTAAAAGATGCATGACTGCTGATACAAAGACATTGTAATGTTGTCTTGTCAAAATGTGTCTCTGGTAAACCAAAAAAATGAAAAAAAAAAGGAAATAGCCACCAAGAACCCTATCATGGACCTTGTACAAAACCAGGACACCCACGATAACATCCTCCTCTGATTGTTGAAGAGAGACTGGGACATACAAAGCCATCTGAAATATGCTTAGAACAGGGCATGCAGAAATAACTTCCGCATACACAGAGTCCCTGAAGGTGCACAAGAGAGCTTCTCCTCTCCCTCAGATTTCATACAGCACCTTCTGCGTACTGTCATCTCTATCACTGCGGACATCTCCCTTGACACAGAGTGGGTTCACTGCTCCCTTGGGCTGTGACCCACAGACTCTAAAACCAGGCCCAGGTCCTAGATTGTCCAAATGTTTCACTTTCAAACCAAGGAGTGCATCTTGTCTGAAGCATGGTGGCTAAAAGACCTCGGGCCTGATTCTCAAAACTTGGTGCATGCTACACCAAAGGTGACTTGCACCATTTGCCAGTGCCCCAGGGACCCTGCACCAGATTCTCATTCAGGTAGGATCCCACGGCAAAGTCCTGCAGCTTGTGGAAGCTGTGGCTGTGTGCCAAACAGCAGTCCTCCCCCAGCCCAATCCTCTTTTATTAAAATCAGACTTGTCCCTGGTGGTCTAATGGCCCCCACAAACCCCAATCCCCTTTTATTAAATTCAAACACCTCCATGGTGGTCTAGCAGACCCCCCCCAGCCCCGATCCCCTTTCATGAAATATAAACACACCCATAGTGGTCTAGAGGACCCACCCCAGCCCCAGTCTGCTCACATATAACTAGACATCATTCAGTGGTGGTCTAGTGGACTCCCACCCTGGCAGGTAGTGCCCCATCACCCCTCCCCCCCATATTCTGAACCCGAGCTGGTGACTGGCACAGCTCTCCACTCTCCATCTTGGCCAGTGGCCGAATGAGCTGTCACTAAGTGCTTTCTGTATATGGTATGTGCTCAGTGATTCACAGCCCACTGAGCTGTCAATTAATGGGAGTGTACTGTATGCAGTATGCATTCATTGATAGCTCAGTGAGCAACTGGCCGTGGTGAAGAGTGGAGGCTGTGCCAGTCGCCAGCTTGGGTTCAGGATGGGGAGAGCAGGATGGTGGGGGGTATCCAGTGAGTATAGTGACCGAATATGGGTGCCACATCAGTACGATGACTCATATTCGGCGATATACTCCTGGGCAACCTTACAAGGGTAGCAACTGTAGTCGACCGCTACGGTACTGGATGGCGACAGGAAGCGAGGAATAGCGAGGGGAAGGGGAGGAACAGGGAATGTTTTTTGGGGGACAGGTGTACCTGCTGCCACAGAGCTAGCCATGTGATGTGGTGGTGTGGGTGGCTAGTTGTGGTGCAGCAGGTACCGGGACCAGGGACCAGGTGCTTAAAGCTTTTTCCGCTGCCTATAGCTCCGGCACTTAATTTTTTCTGTGATGTGGGATTTTGCACCTTCCCTGACATGCACCCCTCTGGAGTTAGTAATCCTTTTATTCAGGGGGGTGCAGGGGGCAAAGCCTCCCACAAGGGGGGGTGCTGGGGGGGCACAGTCCCTCTGCATAAACACTTCTTTCGATTCAGGATGTCGGGTCGCCTGAAAGTGTATATTGCCAATTTGCTTTTTGGTGATATACACTCATCATAATAGCGATTGCTATTCTGCAATCGCTATTATGACATGAAACCATGGTGGTGCACTGCCTGCCGGAGCGGAGGGGTGGGGGTCTACTAGACACCACAGAATGATATCTACTCTTATATGGGCAGATTGGGGCTGGGGGTGGTCCGTTAGACCACCAGGGACATGTTTATATTTCATGAAAGGGGATTGGGGCTGGAGGGGTCTGCTAGACCACCAGGGATGGGATTAATATTAATAAAAGTGGATTGGGGATGGGGGGTGGTGACACATGTTCCCTCCTGCCCAATGAGGGCTCCGAGAGTGGCACAAGTGCACTAACCCTCCCAGAGGGTGAAATTTTAAGTTACTCTTAGACAAGCTCTGGCTGGTTTAAGGTACTTAGACTTTAGTGCTCTGGGAGGGTTTACAGAATTCCGAATTAGGGGATATGGCAGCTTCCATCTGTTGCATGCCCCCTAGCACCATGCTGCATCCCATTTTGTGCCACAAGAAAGGTGCATGCCCCCTTTGGTGCATGCTGCCTGCAGTTGATGCAAGCTGCGTTTGTGAATTGCTCCTGGTGCATCTTTTGGTGCAAGCAGCACTTTGCGCCATTCCTTGTGGTGCAAGCCCCTTGTGCCATTCTGGGAGCTCTAAGAATCAAGCCCCTTGTCTTTAAACAAAAAAAGATTTTCTTTGACCAGGACTTTTCCTCTGATCTTCAGAACAAAAGACAAGCAATAAGGGCAGTAATAAAAGAAATTAAAGAGAAAGTTGGATTTAATGTGCAATTAAATTACCCTGCTCGACTAAAACTACACCTGGACCTGGGGCAAAAGTCTTCGATTCCCTGGTAGGAGCAAAGCTGCAACTGAAAAAATGTCAGATTCATGTCCAGACCTCCAAGTTTAAGAACTCAAAGTCCGCCTACTCAGAACAGCTGCAACTGAAAATGATCTTGCCTCTATGCCTCCCAGCCATACCACCTAGCTCCTGACCTTCATAACTTTGCGAAAAGGATGCCCAATGCCCTACAGGGGCATGCCTCAGACAGCTAGTGCTGGAACCCACTCGGGAGGGAGCAGTCTTGGAGCTGGTACTCTCAAACAGGGATGGAGAGAGGATCTCTGATTTAGAAGTGGGTAGCCGTCTGGGAACAAGTGACCACCAAACTGTGTGTTTCATGATAAACACAGCCATAGAGTCAAGCCATACAAAGGCGAAGGCACTGGACTTTAGGAGAGCTGACTTTGGCAAAATGGGAGAGTACCTCAGAAAAGCACTAGCAACCAGACAAGAAGGAGGGGTGGAGGAACGATGGGGAAAAATCAAAACTGCCATCATAGAGGCAACAAGCCTTTGTGTGAAGCAAATAAAACCAAATGAAGGAAAAAAACACTATGGTTCTCAAAAGAGGTGGAAGGGAAGGTTAGGGAGAAAAAAGATAGCATTCAGGAAGTATAAGGAAACACAGAAGGAGCAGGACAGAGAAGTGTACCAGTTAAAGCAGAAGGAAGCAGGGAAGGCAAGCAGAATAACAAAGGCCCAAACCAAGGAAAAGATAGCCAGCTCAGTTAAGAAGGGGATAAAACCTTTTATAGGTACGTTAGGGAGTGAAGGAAGACCAAGGGAGGGATCGTAAGGCTTAATAAAGGAGAGGGGGAGTGGGCAGAGTGTGACAGTGAAAAAGCAGGGATGCTGAACGAATACTTCTGCTCAGTATTCACAAAAGAAGATGAGAGTGAGGTACCTAAACCAAATAATAGAAGCACTCTGGATAGGGGGGTCGATGCAGTGTCAGTGGCTCAGTAGGTAGCACACTCGCCTCTGAGGCCAGGAGATCAGAGGGCTGTGGGTTCAGTTCCCACATCTGGCACCTGGGTTAATATCCCAATACTGACACTGTAGTGCAGCATGAGAGGGGTGCCGCACTTCTGAGGTGCCGTCCTTCAGATGAGATGTTAAACCGAGGTCCCATCTGCCTGGATTGGTGGTAGTTCAGGTGGATGTTAAAGATCCCATGGCACTTATTGAAAAGAGCACGGGAATTTCCCCGGTGTCCTGGCCAAATTTCCCTCATTCACTAAAAAAATACCACCAACAGCTTAATCTGGTTCAAGGTCAGTTGGCATTCATCTGTATTCCCCTCCCCCGGGTCGTGCCTTAAAATAAGCAGGATTTGTCTAGTGCACTTACCCGGTCAACAAAAACTAAATAAATAAATAAATAAATACCAGTCCATTCACAGAAGAAAGAGTCCTGAAAGAACTCCTAAAACTGAAGGTGGACAAAGCAATGGGACTTGATGGGATTCACCCCAGAATTCTAAAATAACTAAGGGGAGAACTAGTGAAACCACTGACTACCCTTTTTAACAAATCATGGGAGGATGGTATGGTACCTGAGGACTGGAGGAGGGCAGATGTGATTCCTCTTCACAAAAGTGGGAGCAAGGCAGAGCAGGAAACTACAGACCTGTTAGTTTGACCTAAGTGGTAGGGAAGATGATGGAATCACTTCTGAAAGAAAGAATTATTGAGTACCTAGAGGCCAGTGGGGCACAGGACCCAAATCAACATGAATTCACAATGGGAAGGTCACGTCAGATGAATCTAATAGATTTCTTTGACTGGGTGACCAAAGTAGCAGACCAGGGAGGGGCTGTGGACATGGCCTACCTAGACTTTAGCAAGGCATTTGACACAGTCCCACACAAAAGATTAGTAAACAAGTTAGCCAGCCTGGGAGTGGGTTCCAGGGTGGTAACCTGGGTATAAAACTGGCTGGACAACAGGATGCGGAGGGTAATAGTGAATAGAGTTCACTCTGATGAAAGGGAGGTTACTAGTGGTGTACCGCAGGGTTCAGTACTGGGACCGATGCTCTTTAATGTCATAATAGGTGACATTGCAGAGAGACTGGAAGGAAAAGTATATCTCTTTGCAGACGACACAAAGATCTGCAACAGGGTTGATACACAAGGGGGAGTTGGAAAGGATGAGAAGGGACTTGACAAGGTTGGAGGAATGGTCAAGAGTATGGAAGCTTAGATTGAATGCAAAGAAGTGCAAAGTAACGCACCTGGGAAACAAAAACCCCAGGGTCAGAGTCCACAATGGGGGGGGGGGTACTAACAACAACAAAAATGGAAAGGGACCTGGGGGTAGTAATATCAGATGACCTAAAGGTAGGCAAGCAATAGGAGAAGGCGGTAAGGAGAGCTGGGGGGATACTGGGGTGCATAGGGAGAGGCATCACCAGTAGAAAACAAGAAGTTGTTATCCCTCTGTACAGACAGTTGGTGAGACCCCATCTGGAGTACTGCGTGCAGTTCTGGAGACCCCATCTCTGCAAGGACATAGACAGGATTGAGGCAGTCCAGAGTAGGACAACTAAAATGGTGCAGGGTCTGCAGCAGAAGCCATATGAAGAGAGACTTGAAGGAGCTTAATATGTATACGCTCGAGGAAAGGAGGGAGAGGGGGGACATGATAGAAACGTTCAAGTAGAAGGGAATCAACGAAGTCCAAGAGGATAGCATCTTTCGGAAAAAGAGATGTGCAAGAACAAGAGGGCACAATTTGAAGATCGAGGGGGGATGGCTCAGGGGCAATGTGAGGAAGTATTTTTTCATGGAGAGGGTGGTGAACGCATGGAACAGCCTTCCAGAGGGGGGGTTGTGGGGTTGAAAATTGTGGGAGAATTCAAGAATTCATGGGACAGACATAAAGCAATTCTGGTGGGGGTTAGGAAGAAGTAGGCTGTCGGTTAACTAGGATCTGCAGCTTATCCTGTAGGTAGGGAAATGGGCAGACTAGGAGGGTCAAGCAGTCCTTATCTGCTGTCAAAATCTATGTTTCTATGATGCAGCAAGCAGCCATGAGATAAAAAGATCAGGGGACCCAGCACAACCAGTATGAGCACTCACCAAGGCCTCAGTACCAAGACTTTGAGAACTGCCTTTCATCATTGATTCAATATAGTTTTGTTCAAACAACGTGAAGTTTTGCTATATTATGACAATTGCAGTATGACCGCAGGTTAGAACTGTTCCAGAGGTGAAATAGTTAACTTTCCATGAAGGCATGGAATCTTGAGCGCGAACTCGGTTAAGGAAGCTCTGTCTGGTTGCTTTCAAACCTAAACTGTCAGATTCTTTACTCCGCCTCATTGAACAGTCGCTCCGGAGATTTCTCCTTTTGCTCGGTTCATTTTCGTGGTTTAAAAAGTTTAAAATACTCAGTTTTCGTCTAATTTTAACCGCAACCGTTCGGTTCAAGTTCTGTCTGTGGTAACGTAAGTAATAGATAGTTTTACATACGAATTTCTGTGTGGAACTTGTACAACATTTATCGGTTCGGTTTGAACCGATCAGGTTGTGTTTTTGAACTACTAGTCCTTTTTAGAGTGCAGTTCCCGGTTCCTATCGGTTCTAAAAAAAAACGGATTTCATTACGTTTTTTCCACGGCCCGTGACACGGTTGGGAACCGATAGGAGAGTCTTGCTTGGCGGATTGCCATAAACGGGCAAGTTTTGGTTAGGCTGGCATAATGTCTGAGAAACCCAAAAGAAAAACCGGGCCCACTGGGTTTCAGCACTGTGATGTCTGTGGGGAAGCCTTTGCCAAGGCTGACCCACACACCACATGTGTTTATTGCCTGGGGTTTGACCACCTCGATTCAGACTGCCAGATTTGCAAGAATTTCCCTGCTGCCACCGTTGAGAAGACAGTTGGTAGGCTCAGGGAAAGGGAGGCCAAAAAGTCTGCTGACCCGGATGGCTGGCCCGGTTCGGTGCCAACCGAACCGGAGGGAGTGCCCTCTGACCAGGGTGATACTTCCTCGGGCAAATGAAGAGCTGGCTCCGAGGAGCCAGTTCCTGCAAAAAGGACTAGAAAGTCTGCTGCTGTGGAAAAAGGTTTTTCCCCAACAGCTGAAGAGATAGCTAAAGCAATCCAAATTGTCCAGTCTCTTTCCCCGGTTCCTGAACCGACACCATCTGGGAGATGTTCAGTTCACCCGGTTCCTTCGGTTCAAGATTATGATTTTGAGGAATTTTATGAACCGTAGGGGGGGGAAGAAGACTATGAGGAGAGTGAATATGGTCTGGAAGATCTGGAGGCTTCTATTGAACCAGATACCTCCCCAGACAGACCTTAAGGGGTCCCCCCCCCCAGGCTTTCTGAGTCCCCTTCTCACTTCATGTTTTACAAGAAGGTTGCTGAAACTCTTCAGCTTCCTCTTGAGGAAGCTGTTGATGACCAGGAAGAGCCTGATTATGTAGAAATGATGGATATTCCAGAGTCTAAGAGACTGTCTAGTCCCCTTCATAAATCTTTCAGGAAGCAGACAGTAAAAGTTTTAAAAAACCCTCATACTATACCTCCTGTAGACAAAAGGATGGACAGAAGGTATACTTTATCAGGTTCTGACACAGAATTTCTTACACAGCAATGCAGCCATGTGGTGTAGTGCAGGCTGCAGCCAGACAAAGCAAATATTCCCTAGCTTCACATCCTCCTGAAAAGGACTCCAGGAAGATTGATGCTATGGCAAAGAAACAGTACATGGCAGCATCCTTGGGACTCAGACAAGCAAATTATATGGCTTGCTGCTAGATACCAGAATCCAGATGGGATACTGTGCTGGCTCTAGCTAAACAAGTTCCTGACCAGCTTGCCAGGGAGCTGGAACAGGTGGCTAAAGATGGTATCGAGGCATCAAAAGTGCAATTTCATGCTGCAGTGGACTCTAATGATGTATCATCAGCGTCATGGCTACTTCTGTGGCTCTTGCAAGAATGGCTTGGCTCAGATGACCACCTTGTCACAGGATACCCAGTCTAAAGCCATGGATTTTCCTGTGGTTGGCAATTCTCTGTTTGGGGAGCAAACAGAGGTACATGAAGAAAATGGATGAATACAGGACCACCTATCCAGTGCACAGGCCAAAGAAAGGCAGGCCATCCTCAGAAGCAGCCTCCCAAGGGCAGAGGCAGGCCTTTTCATAGGCCTTTCTACCAGGCTCAGGCCTCCTCTTCCTCCCATACCCAGAGGGATTCTTTAGAGGAAGGGGCAGAAGGGTTCAGGCAGGCCTGCTTCCACCCCTCAGCCCAAAGCCCTGCCAAGCAGGCACCCTGATGGGGTAGCCAGGGCCCTTCTCCTCTACGGTAGGGGCAGGCTGGCTTACTTTGTCCAGGACTGGAAGTCTCACATCAGACAAGTGGGTCCTGGAAGTGTAAGTTAGGTCTGGCTATTCTCAGCTTCAAAAATTTCCTCAAGATGAGAACCAAATCTTTTCCTCCTGCATCTCCATCGAGGCACTCGCCTTAGAGTCAGAGGTCTCTACCCTCCTCGCCTCAGAGCTGTGAAAGGGTTCCACCATACATCAGGGCAAGGTTTGTACTCCAGGTACTTCCTTACCCCAAAAAAGACAGGAGAATGGCGGCCCATCCTGGATCTCAGATATCTAAACAAGCACCTTTTAAAACCAAAGTTCAAAATGGTAACTCTGGGGATCATTTTACCTTCCCTAAAGCCAGGGGACTCGCTAGCATCCCTGGACCTCAAGGATGCCTACTTCCATATTCTCATCAGAAGCTCCCATCGAAAGTACCTCAGGTTCGAGCTGCCCTCAGGCCATTACCAGTTCAGAGCAATGCCCTTTGGACTCACCTCGGCTCCAAGGGTATTTACCAAATGCCTGGCAGTAGCAGTAGCTTGCCTAAGAAGGCAAAAGATTGCCATCTTTCCTTACCTGGACAATTGGCTCATAGTAGGCCAATCCCCAGATCAGGTCAACCTACATCTTCAGATAACCCAGAGACTGCTTACTTCCCTAGGTTTTCTCCTGAATCTCTCAAAGTCAGTGCTGGAGCCTGTCCAGCTCCTAACCTTCATAGGCGCAGAACTGAATACCGAGAAAGCCAGGGCCTTCCTCCCCTTAGACAGGGCAAACACCCTAGTCTCCCTGGCCTCCTCATTCACCCTGCAGGTCTCTCGACCAGCAAGACATTTTCTGCAGCTCCTGGGACACATGGCTGCTTCCACAGCAGTAGTGCAAGGAGCAAGATTTCAGATGAGAGACATTCAGTTCCATTTGAGGGCCTTTTGGTCTCAAAGAAAGGATCCTCTTTCCAAATTGATCCCAGTAACTCGAACCCTGATCCAAGCCCTGCAGTGGTGGCAGGATCAGAGCAACCTGAGACAAGGAGTTCCCTTCGTCACTCAGCCTCACTCATTAATCCTTACTACGGATGCATCCCTCTTGGGGTGGGGGGCCCACATGGGCAACCTCACCACCAAGGGACTGTGGTCCCCTCAGGAATCTCTGCTCCATATCAACCTGTTGGAACTCAGAGCAGTTTTTCTAGCACTTCAAGCTTTCTCCAAATCTGTTCAGAACAAAATTGTACAGGTCAGAACAGACAACACCACTACAATGTGGTACATCAACAAACAGGGGGGCACTCGGTCTATGGCCTTGTGCACCGAAGCCATGAAGTTGTGGTCTCTGGTTTACTCCCTGAACACCTCCCTTACGGCAGTTCACCTCCCAGGCAAAGACAATGTCCTGGCAGATGCTCTCAGCAGGATCTCTCAGGGCCATCACGAGTGGTCCCTGGATCCCCTGGTTCTGGGAGTGGTATTTGCCAAATGGGGCTCTCCACAAATAGATCTCTTTTCAGCTCCAGACAATCATCAACTTCCTCTCTTTTGCTGCAGGCCCCCAGTCTTGGGCTCAGTCCCTCTGGATGCCTTAGCCCTCAGTTGGGAAGGGAAGTTTCTCTATGCCTTCCCCCTTCCCTCTCCTATTCAAAGTGCTAGTCAAAATCAGATCCCAATCCTGCAAGGTAATTCTGATTGCCCCGGATTGGGCCAGGCAACCCTGGTACCCTCTCCTCCTGTCCTTAGCAGTCCATCCTCCCCTGTGCCTTCCCAAGAATCACAATCTGTTAACCTGTGCCCAGGGAAGGGTTTGGTACCCGAACCTCAAGTCTCTCAATCTCAAGGCCTGGTTCTTGAAGAGCTAGAGTTTGCTGGCCTACACCTCTCTCGGGGTGTAATGGATATTCTCAAGGCTTCTAAGAAGCCTTCTACCAGGGCTACTTACAACTCCAAATGGAAAAGATTTTCCATATGGTGTTCGGAAAAGAATATTTCCCCAGACTCTGCTGATTTACCCACAGTTCTAGATTACATGGTCCATCTAAACACTTTGGGGCTGAGATCAGCTAGTCTGAAGGTACATTTGGCAGCTGTCTCTGCCTTTATTTCAGCAGGTAAGTCCTCTCCTCTGTCATCGCACCCTGTGTTTTCCAAGTTTTTTAAGGGATTGCTTCACACCAACCCTCCATTCAGGGATCCTGCTCCTGCCTGGGATCTCAATGTTTGCATTGCTCAGCTCATGCAACCTCCCTTTGAGCTCTTATCTTCAGCTGAGCTTAAATTCTTGACTTGGAAAACTGTGTTTCTGGTAGCTATCACCTCTGCCAGATGCATAAGTGAATTACAAGCGTTGTCAGTGGAGCCAGACTTTATCTCCTTTCACAGAGATAAGGTAGTCTTCCGGACTAATAGAAAGTTCTTGCCTAAGGTGATTTCGGATTTCCACCTTAATCAATCTATTTCTCTCCCTGTTTACTTCATTGACCATTCCTCCTCTGGTGAGAGGAGGCTGCACAGCTTAGATGTGAAGAGGGCCCTTAGTTACTACATAGAGCGTACCAAGGGTCACAGGTTTGACTCCTTCTAACTGTTCCTCACTTATGGTGAAGTTGGCAAGGGGAAATCTGCCACTAAAAGATCCATTGCCAGGTGGATTGTCTCTTGTATCCAATTCTGTTATGAAAAGCTGGGTAAGGTTCCCCCCTCAGGCCTGAGGGCTCACTCTACCAGAGGTACAGCTGCTTCTCTGGCTGCGGCCAGAGACATCCCCATTTTAGAGATATGTCAAGCAGCTACCTGGAAAACAGTTCATACTTTTACCAAGCATTATTCCCAGGACATCCAGGCTCGGAGTGATGCTCGGTTTGGCACAGCTGTCCTTCAGAGCCTATTCCCTAGGTAGGTTCTGTCCCTCCTCCATGGGGTACTGCTGTGTAGTCTGCAATTGTCATAATATAGCAAGACTTCATGTTGTTTGAAGAAAAAATTACTCACCTTAGTAATGTTGTTTCTTCTAATGGAGTCTTGCTATATTATGACCTCCCCGCCTGCCTGCCCCTCTCAGAACCTTGTTTGGGCTGTGGGTGGGCACCACAGTGTTGGCACTCTATTTTGCCACTTTGTTGTTTTTGTCTCACCCTTCATTGGGGTGAACTTGTGTTTTATTTAATCTTTTGGGTCTCTTGACTTGAGTCTTTTTTCGAGACCAAGAAGTGTGTTTGCTATGTTAGTAGCCAGTTGGCTAGTGTAGGTTTACAGCTTCCACACAGAACCTTAGTGAGTTTGCTCGTAAAGATCTGACGGTTTAGGTTTGAAAGCAACCAGACAGAGCTTCCTTAACCGAGCTCGCACTCAAGATTCCATGCCTTCATGGAAAGTTAACTATTTCACCTCTGGAGCAGTTCTAACCTGCGGTCATACTGCAACTGTCATAATATAGCAAGACTCCATTAGAAGAAACAACATTACTAAGGTGAGTAATTTTTTCTTTCTGCTGAAAAGCCAACAATTCCACCAGTCTAAGTGGATTTCTTTACTTCAGGAATGGCCTTCTTATCCCAGAACTCATGAAAAATCATACTCTCAACCATGAAATTGCTCCAGTTTAACAAGTAAAGGGGTGTTGGGTGGTTGGGAATGCTTGGCTCAGAGGGGACAGAGAAGCACTATGTTTTTTCTCTTGAGGTCAAGGGTTAGAGGACAGAGAGGCTGACAAATGTATAACTTTGGGGGGTCGAGGAGCAGCCAGTGGGACAAATCAAAGTACTGCTAATCATGGAAATGCTAGAGACACTCAACTAATCTAAGGGCATGCATTATGTGGGCAGCAAGTCCTGGGGGAGGACCAATTTGAAATTCCATTTTAGGACTTAAGAGGGGATGGCCCACTGATGACTTTCCCATGACAACTGTTGGATCTGGTAACTGCAGATTTTTTTTTCAATTGTTTAACCTGGTGAGACACACTAAGCTGAAAGTTTATTTACAGGTACAACCTGGGAGCACAGGGGAGTTAAGTGACTTGCTCAGGGTCACACAGTATGCAAGTGGGGGCTGTGGGATTCAAACCCAGATCTCCAGATTTGCAGCTCAGAGCCTTAAACCACTGTGCTATACTGAGATTTAGCAGCACTCTGGGCCCACATGGATCCATAGCCAGGGTTGGGGGGGTCTACGCTGCAGACCTTGACACCAGGTCAGCCTGTGTGGACCATCACACTCTCAAACAATGGTAATAGAAGGCACAGCTGCTTTAACTATCTTCCTGGGCCCCAGGTACTTTACAATTACCAGGTCCAAAACAGCACACCTCGTCCTAGGAGGGAATTTGATGGCAGTTGGCCAAAGTCCCAGAAGCATGTTGTCTTTTTTCTGTTGGCTTTGAGAAATGGCACCTGGGCCTCCACCACCTGGTCTTTGATATTGCCGATCACAGCCACTGCAGTGCTTCATTTTGCATCTTAACCCTTGCTGTCAGCTCCCCACGTGGCAGTTCCCGCCTCATGTAAATGATTCAATAAGGTAAAAACCCATGGCTAACTTGGGATGGACTGCACTTCGGGCTCTCAATCCGCCATTCGAATCAGAGATTTCCTGTCATAGAGAGGGTGTTTCTCTCTCTCTCTCTCTCTAGTCCAGGCTAGGTTTCCCTGCATGTCCTATCACCCCCTGTACTTCCTGCCGTGGTTCGAGAGGTGGTTCCCCATGATCCCCCTCCAAATTCATTACTCTTTAAGGGAATGCTCATTAGCAGTGACCCAGGGAGCTCTGGAGGGCACACTTTATTTACTTACCAAAATAAAGCAGACTGTATTATATTTTCCTCACCTCCTGAAGAAGTATCGAATGGGAGGAGGAGTGCACCTTTCTTCTTCTTTTGGCACAATTGTGTGTCACTTCCCAGCTGGGATTCTTAGTGTTGGTGAAAGATACTCAACCTAGAGGTTACCCCTACCTAGGGTGACTCAGGTTTGGCCCAACTACCAACTTGAGCTTCAGAGATCTTCCCATGGCAGTGAAGGGCCAGCTAGCTGGGACCCCACTTTCGAATGATAAAGGTTGCCTAGGAAGCATTGACATTTAATGTAATACCTTAACGTGTCAACTTCTTTCTGATTTCTGACCTAGTTTCAAAGGCCAGGGTTGTTTTAAGAGTTAGTGGTTTATGGTTAGAAGCATCCTGTTTTGTTTAGTTCAAGTTTTTAACTATTTGTGCTCAAAGATGTTCAGTTACTATTTAAGGTTTCAGGTATATCGTAACAATTTTTCTTTCATAATTTACATTTGTGATGGATTTGTTTACAATAGTCACATTTAATGTAAAAGGTATCAGCTCCTCAGTCAAATGCACCAGGATCTTAACAGAATTAAACAGACTTAGTTGTGCAGTTGCATTTATTCAAGAAACACACTTGCCAGACTCGGAACACCTTAAGCTCTATCAGTCCTGAGTGGGGCAAGCTACTGGGGACTCCTCACCAGGGGATAGGAAAGCTGGGTATGCTGACGCTACAGCAACAACTTTACCGCAACTGACACTACAGCAACAACAGCACCAGGTTGCTGCCATGTCGGCACGAGACCCCGGCACTGCTTTCTGGGGGTATTGCACCCCCTCTCAGAAGCATCTCCAAAGAAAACACAGTCTGAAGTGACTCCCTTTATGCCAACCACAAATGCGGTCAACATAAAGGAGTCAGTGTAATGTCGGTCAACAACAAAATGATCGCTCGACTGTCATGGATCCGGAAAGCTGGGGTCAGCACTTAGGTTAGAAAAGGATTTCCCTTCTACATTAGCCAGATCCTGTTTTCATATCCTCCCTTGGTGTCATGACAGTCCCTGTTCCTGGTTCCATATCCTTTCTGGGTGCTTATAGAACCAACCAACCTAGTCGACCCTCCTGCGTATACACTTGGCTGTCTTTGCATGTGTACAGCAGAGTGTATCGGCAGATCTGAACAGATGGCAAGTGCTACCACTGTCTTTTTCAGCCCATCAGTCATCAAAATTAATATTATGATAGGCTTTCTGTTTCTGTACTTAGCCCTACCCATTCAGATACCAAAGGGGGATTGGAAAGAGTTAAATAAGATGCTGTCTAAATTTATTTGGGGAAGGAAACTCCCCAGAATAAGATGGAGCATTCTCACAAGGCCAAAAGAGGGAAGGGATATCAAGACCTACTATGAAGCAGCCTAGCTACGGCATATGTTAGATACTCTATTAGATTCTTCAATAAATGGATGGACACCCGTAGGGTATAGGGCGCTGTGACAGGGTTGAATAAGACTGTGTACCATTTGTGATGCAGAGAGGGTTAACGGCAGGGATTTTGTTCTGTCCTCTCCTGTTCTGTCACTTGTCTATCTCTTGTCTGTCTGACTGTGCAATCAAATATTCCTGTGGCACCTAAGGAACTGGCCACTGTGAAGGACACACACACACACACACACACACACACACACACACACACACACACACAATCTCCCTGCTTTCACTTGCTGTTTCAATAGTTTTTCTCCCCTCTTACTTCTCTGTGGCTAAAATATATATATATTTATATATATATATATACTGTATATGAATCTTGTGTGAAGTTTTATGTGAAACTGGGATCTTTTGGTTTCCAGTTTCCAGTTCATTTATTTTGGGATAAACTGATTGAGCAAGCTCATTTACAGTGATGTCTGTCATAAAAAAAAGTACAAGTTGCATATAAAATACATATGTAACATACAATTTATTTTTTTATTGCAACTTTCTTTTTCGCACCTGCTGCGGCGCCTACTGGCGGGGGCATTCAACCGCCAGCCCTGCCCGCGGGGAGAGTAGCAGGCTCACTTGCACAATGAGGGGGTCTTGCATGGCCATGGCCAATCTGTCTGAGGGCTCCCCCATGCCTGCTAGCCGGACCAGCGCTGCCCCCCCCCCCAGCATGATTCCACGACAGTCCTTCCTGCATGGCAGGGCGCGGCCATCAAGCTGCTTGGTTGTGCCCAGCCTTTTTCCATTTTCTCCCCAATGGGAGCACAAACACGCAATGATGTCCAAGCACCAATATGCAGATGTCCGCTGTGCTCCCCCCCTCCAGACACCTGCGCATCTGCAGTACCGCCGGGCGTCCCCAGGGACCACCAGAGTGCAGTGTGGATCCCACCCGTTCCCCAGGAATGGGAGAGCAGTCATCAGATGCTCAATCCCAGTCCTCCGCTGTCGACTCCCGATGATCCGGGCTCATTCCCAAACCCGGATCACTGGCGTGGAGTGAGGTGTGGCGTCCAGCACCTCAACCCTCAGCGCCACCGGGCTGGCTTATAACATACAATTTAAATAGACTTTAAGTACATTGACAATCAAGATCAAGCAGCACCAGTATATTATACATTAAGACTTGTATCCACATAATGTTGCTATGTGACCCCATTGTGAGATAACTATATCTCTCACAATGAGCAGCAACAGACAAAAAACCTGCATATATAACTGCAAGGGATGGAAATTCTCCGTGGTTCAAGCGAAATCTAGCTGGCAAGGAGTTCCATTCACAAGGGATCATATGACTATAGAAATAAGTATCCCTTAAAGGAGTTCTATGGGGAGAGGTGAAGCCCTGACCACTGCACAGATCAGGGCGTCACCTCTCTGATCCCCACTGCAGTGCAAGCACCATATGAAATTAATAATTTAAGTACCTGAGCACTCGTAAAAATATCACAATCCTCCAGTGCAGCCGGCATTTTAATTATGATGCTCATCAACCCCCCTCCCTGGGATCTCACTGGTAATGCTGCGAGAAAATGACCCTGCATTGCCCGTCCCTTAATAGTGCTCTTATGTACAGAAATAAAACAATGTCTAGATCTCCAATGCCCAGCACTGTTTTTACTGAATTTGCCTATATTTCATGGGTATGGCAGACATATCCATGGGATTTAGGTAAATTCAGTAAAAATGGAACTGGGCATTGGATATAGACATTGTTCTATTTCCGTACATAAGAGCACTATTAAGGGATGGGTAGTTCAGTGTCATTTTCTCATGGTATTACTAGCGAGATCCTGGGAGGGGGTTTGAGGAGGGCCATAATTAAAATGCCAGCTGCACCGGAGGGTTGTGAAATTTTTGTGAGTGCTCAGGTACCTGAACTATTAATTTCATATGGTGATCACAGGGGGGGATCAGAGGGGTGAAGCCCCAATTTGTGCAGCGGTCGGAGCTTCACCTCTCCAGGTAGTTCTCCTTTAATGTGTTGGACCTAGGATTTACCAGCTCCACTAAGTCTGAATTCATTAAGGAACCTTTCCGTGCCCCAAACTCTAAGCACTCTACCAAATAATCAGGGTAATTTCCCCGAATACTTTTCAAACAGTATTTTATGTAACCATCGCCATTCATATAGAGAAGTCCAGCCTAATAGGTTCTATAGTATACATCTATGGGTGTCAAATGAGCCATTAAGCATACATCATGCCATCCTTTTGTACAGTACATCCAATTTTGTAAGCATAGCCTTCGTACAGTACTCATACATAACATCTGTTTGATCTAGAATTGGGAACATTTGAGACAACTATCTTTACTCTCTTGAGCCAAGCACCTCTCATGTTGATATAGTGCTCCCAAACATTTACTGATCTTATTTATCCGTTTGGCCATATGTAGGTTTCCTGATCCTATTGTATTTATTTTATTTTATTTTTTATTTATTTAAGATTCAGAAATAACCTTAGAGCACAGGCTCTTTTTCAAAGGTTCCACATCGAGATAACAAGCAAAGAAGATAAATAACAGCACATGTTCAGGATAAGAGAACAACAGACAGTTAAGATTACAACATTACAATGTCAAATTACTAGTACCTGATTTAGTACAGTGTCAGAGCTAAGCCATCAATAGAAGTCCATAGTGAGCTTAGGAGAGGGGGAAGGAGAGAGCCCCATATGGGGTAGGTAGAATATTTAGGAGCAAAGGAGCAAGGATAAGTGTTGGGCAGAGGAGTCTACCCAAGGGGTAGGGGGCAGATGGAAAGGCAGCCTCTGGAGGAGAATTTTGATGGCCAGCAGATGGTGGTTGGTGCTGGGAGTGCAATGGGGGGGCACAGGTAGGGAGATGGAGGATGGGGAGGGGCTGGGGGCCACGACGAGTGGAAGGGGCATGAGAGTGGATGTCAATTACATTAACAGGGATTATGTTGAAACAGCATGGAGTGGGTGAGCTGAGTGTGCCACAGGGTTAGGGAGAGGAGGCAGGCCCCAGAACTAGGTCAGCGGTGGGGAGGGGGAGAAGGGGCAGGAAGAGGGTGAGGTGCGAAGGGAGCCAGAGGGGTGGGTACCATTGCTAGGGGAGACGGGTGCAATTGGGCTGCCCTGGATCAGCTTGAGAGGCAGCATGAGGGACTAGGGTACAGGCTTGGAAAGTGAACAGAGTCAGGTATCCATCCAATACCCCAGATACTTATAACCCTCTACTTGTTCCAGTTTTGTACCTTCAAATGTATATATATCTAATGAACAGGGTGATTCAGTTTATTCGAAGAGCCAATCAACATCACATTTGTCCTAGTTGAATTCAATTTCAAATGGGACAACTTAAAAAAAGTTTGAAGTTTATCAAACATATGCTGTAATTTTGACTGGACCTCTGTAACTGAAACATCACAAGAATAGACCACAGTATTATCAGCACATAGCTGGTAGTCTGTACCTCCGATGTAGCCCTCCAACCCCTTCAGATACACTGTAAAAAGAAGAGGGCCCAAGATGGATCTCGGTAGAATTCTCCTTCTAAAATTTATAACACTGGAGTGATGTCCATTCACCATCGTACTTTGCTGTCGCCCAGTCAAATTATTTTGGAACCAAGTTACAGCCTCCAGTCCCATCCCAAGATCACCTAATTTCTGCAGCAGTACTAAATGGTCCACCATGTCGAAGGCTTTGGAGAGGTCAACAAAGATGGCCCTGGTACTTTTCCCAAGTTCCATAGCTTTGCTGACGTTATCCAAGACCCTCAACACGGCAGTTACAGTATTATGTTTTTTATTAGCCAAATGTTCATTATCTACACAGGACTGCAGCTGTTTAGCTAGCAGCCTTTCCAGAAGTGTAGATATTACAGAAAGAAGGGATATGGGCCTGTAGTTTGTCATTAGATCAGTGTTGCACCCCCTTAAAAATGGGGACAACCTGGCTCTCTTCCATCCATGGGGTATCTCATCTCTTAACAACCAATTAAACATGTATGTTAGATGTTCTGCCATTTGTAATGCTGAATTCTTTACAAATCTCAAGGTTAAACCATCTGATTCACAGCTTTTACCTATTTTTAAGTTCAAAAGTTGGTCCTGAGCTTATTCAACAGAGACACCGTGGATGGTAAAATTATTACAAATTCCTTTACCAAAATTCTTTGGGGGACATTTTCAAAGAGGATGCACCAGCACATCTGAGATGCACTGGCACAACCCAAGAAATGTGCCACAGTGTGATATTCCAATGGCGGGGATACATCATGCAACTCTGGTTGCACCCAAGTACAGCATTAATGTATGTGGTGCATTCCCTGGGGGCGTGCCCATGAATATGCGGCACATCCCCATATTCAATTGAGATGTGCGGCACACCTGCCCGCCCATCTCGGATATGTGCTGCACAAAGTTAGGTATGTTAGAAACATGCCTAACCCATAGACACCCACAGGTGGACTGCTATACCGAGTACAGCAGCACAGCAGCTGCCAGCCCAGTGGCAAACTCCCCACCAAGTCCCATCCCACTGTGTCCAATAGAGACAAGAGCACCTCCCACCCTCTGTGCAGTCCCCCCCATGTCCCACAGTGCCCCATAGTGTACAACACACACCCCACCCTCTGTGCAGTCCCCCCAACCCCACAGTGCCCCGTAGTATACAACACCCCCACCTTCTGTGCAGTCCTCCCAATGTCCATTCCACGCCTGACTCACATTGCAAGTCCCCCACCCTCAGTGCAATGCTCCCCATGCTCATGCCACCAAGGACATCGGCCCCCCACATTTCTGTAGGTAGTGGACCCCACCCCAAGCCCTGAACCCCAAACCCCGAGAAATAGGTAACCCCATGTGCTCTGGTCCATTAACCCCTCCCATATCAAAATCCCATCTGTTACATTTTCCATAGTGTAGTGGCCCCCCAACCCGATGGGATAGCCCCTTCCCCACCCCCACAACCTGACCCGTGCGGTGACTGGCACAGCCCTTCTCGCCCTGCCATGGCCAGCCACCAACTGATCAGGATCGCGATTGCTACTGTACAGATGATGAGATACATCATCTGTCAGTGCAGTAGTCTAATCCTGATCCGAGTCTGACTGGCCGTGGCAGAGAAGAACTGTCTGACAAGTCACCACCACAAAGCTCGGGTTGAGGGAGTGTGGAAGGGGGCTATACCTACTGGGGCGAGGGATGGTGGAGCCATTGCACTATGGAAAATATAATAGATAGGTTTTGATAAGGAGGGATAATGAACCAGGGACACTGGATTACCTATTTCTCAGAGTTCGAGGGTCAGGGCTCGAATGAGGTTCCACTACCTATAGAAATGTGGGGTCCATGTCGGTAGAAAGCGGATGGGGACATTTCACAGAGGGTGGGGGCTTTGCAGTGAGACGGGCATGGTGGAACAGGCATGTGGGGACTGCACAGAGGGTGGGGGGTGTTGTACACTACGGGGTACTGTGGGATGTGGGGGGGACAGCACAGAGGGTGGGGTTGTGTTGTATGTGGCAGGGTGGAACAGGGCTAGGGGACAGGCCACCAGGCGCATCCTGCCAGGGGCATCGCTGCCACATGTATGCAAATGGGGCCATAATGACATGCAAATTACCCGTTTGCACCTTGCATGCCTAATGGCCTAATTTGCATATTCCAGGCTGAATATCTGGAATTTGGGCCCGGCCTATCTTCCATTGCACTGCATATCCCCATTCCAGGTATTCAGCCAGTCCAGGGGGATGTGCTGGCGCATTGGTGGTGGTCACCATTTGCGCAGCTTGCACCCACTGGTATATTCAGACAGGATGCGCGATCATGCATTTCATTTGAATGTAGCACTTTATTGTGCTGGCCCATTTATTTGGGTGGCACATCTAGATGTGCCAGAAAGCCCCCGGCCTTTGAATATGGGGGCCTTTATATCCATCTTCTCATCCTGCTCCCCATCCTCACTAAAGTGTCCAACATTCGAATTAATTAAGAGACTTCCGGTGACGGTATCACCCGAATGGTTGAATCCTCCTAGAGCTCTTCAGCACTCACTTACCAACCCTCCTTTTTGCCACACTAAAATAGAGAAATACCAACTAGAATGCCTCCAGGAAACAAAGGAGGACACAAACCAAGCAGGTCCCGATTCAAAACAGCGTTTAAACAACCAGATGAGAAGGGATTGGACACAGGCGAAAGGCCTAGCTAGAGTTCTTCCCTCTCGGGGAGTAAGGCTCAAGAAGTCAACACAGATCAAGAATCAGAGCGTCTCTCAAGGTCAGAATTTGAGACTCTCCTTGGGGAGCTGCAAGCCTTTGGAGAGGAGACCAAACAAGAATTTGTAGCTCTGCACGATCGTCTGAGGGGAAGTGGAGACAAAAGCTGACACGGCGAAGAAAAAGATTTCCGATAATGAGAGTGACTCCATTCACCTTCAGACCATGGTTGATTTCCTGACGACCTATCAGGAGAACATACAAAATAAAATTACTGACCTGGAAGCCCATTCGAGGAGGGACAATATTCGCATCTATGGCCTCCCGGAGGGCTCAGAAATAGGCCTGATGGAGGAATTCCTTGAAGACCTACTGAAGGATGTTCTGGAGGCTACCACTGGACTTCACATTTACAACTGAGCGGGCACACAGAGCCCTTGCCCCAAGCCTAAAGACCCCACAGCTAAACCCCACTTGACTGTGCTTAAAATGACAAGCTACAAGGACTCGGATTCACAATCAGGATTCCGAAAAGGGCGTTCCATGGACACCGCATTCACCGACCTAATAGATCTTGTCTCCTCTCAGCTTGAGGAGAGGGGGAGGTGGGCGTGGTGTTCATGGACCTGTCTAAAGCCTTCAACACCGTGGACCACAGGGTTTTACTTCAGAGACTGGAAAAATTGGGCCTAGATTTTGAAACTTTAGGATGGTCTTCTTCTTACTTATCAGGAAGATCACAATTGGTTCAACCTGAAGATGTAACTTCAAAACGGCTTAAAGTTATCAGAGGGGTACCACAGGGGTCCATTTTGGGCCAGATCCTTTTTTTTAGTTTATGTAAATGATTTGGTAAACATTGCTAATGATACTAAAATTAAATTATATGTTGATGATACAGTTTTGTTAGCATATGGTACAAACATTAAAGAGGTTGAAAAGGGGCTCCAGGAAGATTTTATAGGGTTAGAAAATTGGTTAGCCAATTCAAAATTAGTATTAAATAGCAAAAAAACTAAAACCCTTCTTTTTTCAGCTCAGAAGGGTAAAATAAACCATAAACAGGAATGGAACATAAAAACAGGAAATATTTGAGCATGTTCCCCATTATAAATACCTAAGGGTCTGGGTAGATCAGGGCTTGAAATCTGACATACATATAGAAGAATTAGTAGGTAAAGTAAACAAAAAATTGGGGGCTTTTCGAAGAAATAGGTTTTGTACAGATGTTAGAATGCGGAAATCAATTGTAAACCAGTTATTAATTCCTACGATAGACTATGGCAGACCACCTCCGAGCTAGGGACCAGGCGTGGAAAGCCTACAAATCATCAGGTAACCGCGTTGAGCACCAACACTACCATACGCTCAGAAATACCTGCACCAGGCTTATCTGGCAGGCTAAAGCCTTCTATTTCTCATCATCCTTCTGAAAAAATCTAAATCCCCCGACTAAGTTCTGGAAGTCAATCAAATTGCCCTTCTCCCTCCCCTCCCAGCCCCCACCCCTGTCCTAGTCAGCGACAAGCTCCACAATGTCAGAATCACACGCAGTGGCCATTGTATTCAACTCCTTTTTCACCAATAGTGCAACCTCTCTCCACTCAAATCCACAGCCTGTACCACACCCTCCTACATCCGCAACCACCCCCACCCAAACCCCCCCCGCATTCTCCTTCTCACTGGCTACTCCGACCGAAGTACTCAATGCCCTGCTTGCCCTCAATCCCTCTAAGGGTAAATGCCCCTTGGAGTTGGATGCCAAAATGCTCTACCTGTCAGCCCCAGCCATTGCCAGCCCCTAGCTTCCCTCTACAACCTCTCCTTCCCTATCTCCACTATACCCTCTGATTGGAAGCATGCCACAGTCATCCCCCTCCCTAAAGGTGGCGACCCATCCTCCCCTGGTAACTACTGCCCAATCTCCCTCCTCCCCATTGTTGCTAAAATTCAGGAACATCTAGTTCTCTCACAACTTTCCTCCTTCCTTGATTCCTCGTCCTTCTTTACTCCTTACCAGTCAGGCTTTAGGAAATCCCACTCCACTGTCACGTCCCTCCTCAGACTCACTGACTCCATCCATACAGGCATGGATAAAGACAACATCACATCTGCCATCTTTGTCAACTTAGCTAAGGCTTTCAACACTGTCTCACATGCCCTTCTCCTGTCAAAGCTATCCAGCGCAGGGCTCTCCACTGCAGCCACCAGATGGTTCAAATCTTACTTGGCTGACAGGTCCCAATCAGTAAGAATTGGGACCTCCACTTCCGACTCCCTCTCCGTCACCATTGGTGTCCCCCAAGGCTTTGTCCTTGGCCCAATCTTGTTTTCCATCATCCTAAAGAATTATAAAACAGGGACCAGCACCCTGCTTGACTGGATCCTAACTAGCCACGCCTCTCGAATCTCAAACTCTGCCGTCCTTCCTGACTCACTCAGTGACCATTCCCCCATCAGCTGTACCTGGTCTAACAAATTCCACAAACCACCTCCTAAAATCATCCACAGCAGAGTCCTCCCCTGTGGCCAGTTAACTCACCTCAAATCCCACCTCCTCCAACAAGACTGGACTCCTATCTTCCTGGCGTCAGATACAAACTTGGCACTGGACCACTTCATCCACATCTTTAATAAAGCCTGCAACCTATTTGCACCCATAAAAAAGCACAAAGTTAAAACCCTCTGCAACCCTTGACTAACTGGTGACCACCTAAAAAAGCTAAAATCCAGGGACCACTTATGGGAAATGGCTAGATCCACTGGGAAACAAGGTGACATCCAAAATTATAAATGAGCATGAAATGACTGCACAAAAACCATCCGGACACAGAAATCTGACTACTACAAGAAAGTACTCACTGACTCCTGGGGTAATGGGAGACACTCCTGGAACAACCTAAAAGAAATCACCGGGAAGCAATCTAAATCCATGCCGGCCTTGCTAAAGGTGAACGGGAATACCACACTTGACCCAAAAATCATTGCTGATACTTTTAACACCGCTTTCACTGATCTCAGCAGTGTTCTTCCCCAAAATTTCTTAAATGATGATGATGCTCCCGAAACCCCCAATTCCACAACTCCCGGCAGTCACCTTCCCTTCTGCTTTAAAGTAATACATAAGAATGTTGTCCATAAGTACGTCACCAAAGCCATCAGCAAATCCAGATCTAGTAATGAAACACTCGACCGTAAGCTGCTGTTCCCCCAACCTAGAAGAGGTGTTGAGGCCTCTTACCAAGATTTTTAACCTCTCCCTTACACTCAACCAATTCCCAGAAAAATGTAAGTCAGCCACTGTCACCCCATGTCACCCCAATCCACAAAAGTGGTGACAAGACTGACCACGGGAACTACCGCCCGATCTCAATCTTACCATCCCTCTCAAAAGCTCTGGAACGCATAGTATCGTACCAGCTTACCGAATACCTGGACAAGCACAATATCCTCTGCAGACAACAACATGGTTTCAGAAAAGGCCATAGCACTGCTTCCACGTTACTTGAAGTCACCGGGGCAATCCACAGCTCCCTGGACAAGGGACAACTCACTGGCGCTATCTATATTGACCTAACCAAGGCATTTGATACTGTCCACCACCGCTTTCTTCTCACCCAGCTTCAAAAGGCTGGGCTCTCCCCAATTCTATATCTTGTTTTAAAAGCTACCTTGCAAACAGGTCTCAATGTGCAAAAATTGTGGATGTGCTCTCAGAAGCCAAACCTGTTTGCTCCAGTGTCCCACAGGGATCCATCCTGGGACCACTCTTTTTCAGCCTGTTCCAGAATACACTGCCAACCTCCTGCTCTCAACACATCATACTCTACGCTGATGATGCGGTAATCCTAGCCTCACAAAAGCATCCAAACTAGCTGCAAGGCAACCTCTAGCATTACTTCTCCACTGTCGAGAACTGGTTCACTCAGCACAAACTGATCCTCAATCAGAAAAAAAACTAAGACCATGATCTTCAGTTGCTCCCACAATAAATCTAAACACCATCACATCTCCATTTATACCAGTCATGGCGGTCTACTTGAACAGGTCCAAACTTTTAAATACCTTGGGATCACCCTAGACTCACACCTCTCCTACACTGACCACATAAACAACGTCACCAGAGCTGCCAACTCCAGACTAGGCCTGCTGTTCTGCCACAGGAGACACCTTCCCTCTGCAGCCCTGGCTGCTGCCGTCCAGTGCTCCATCATTGCCACCATTGACTATGGCCTCAGTATCTACGGCTCACCTACTGTTACCATGCTCAATAGGGTAACCACCTCCCTCAACAAGGCCATGCACCTGTGACCTCTACTCCCAAACCAGCTGGCTACAACTTGACAAGCGTATTAAATACCAAACCAAGTGGCAAAGAAAATTCTGATGGGCATCACCCCACCCAGTGTTGCTACTCTCCTACAACCTAAAAAAATCAGCCGGTGCACCCGGGGGTCCAAACTACAGCAGTTCCAAATACCCTGCTGCACCGCTGACCCCAGGTCAAGAACTTTTGCCTACCGGGCTGCAAGCTGGCTAAATGGACTCTCTAGTGATATCACCACCGCCCCCACGCTCGGTGCCTTCAAAACCAGGCTCTGCCACTCACTCATTGCCTCCAGCACCTGTGCCTGTAATGTCTAACAACGAAATCACCACAGTCTGGCCTCCCGGATTATGAACAGATCCCAACATCGTGACTCCCCTTGTTCTGTCTACATCTACGAGGGCCACAGCCTCTTAGCACTTGTCCGACACCACCCTGCCCAACTCTTGCACTTCTCATGTTCTCTGACAATGCCCCCAGGCTGCATCCCCCTCCTCCCCCCACCCTAACATTTTCTCCCCCTCTGCCCCAGCAAATTTCCCTTGCTGCCCCACATTCCTCCACCCCACCCCCTCTTTCTTTTCTTTTTGTTTTCTTCTCTTTTCCTTTCTTCTTTAAAGATGCATCAATCTATGTTCCTTGAATGCAATTTTGTATGTACATGCATATACTCTTTTGCCTGTTATGTTCTGTCTAGCTGTAACTCATGACGTGGAACCTTTGTAAAAGAGCCTTGGCTCAAAGGTATTTGTAATCCTAGAACTCAATCAATAAATAAATAAATAAACAACCTGCCATCAGCCTGCCCACACACATCCATTCATATGTACACAGATGATACAGTTCTGTATACTTCAGGCCCCTCCCCACTGGAAGTGGCACCCAGACTCCAGCAAGATTTCAATGCTATTCAACTCTGGTTTCACTCTAATCAACTTATTCTAAATGCCAAGAAAACGGTCTCTTTAACTTTCATCATGAGGCAGAGACTATCTCGACTCCCCGCCAGTCCTACTTTCAAAACCCTAGAAGGAACTCCCATAGAAAATTGCAACTCCTTCAGATATCTCAGGATCTGGCTGGACCAGCACCTCAATTTTTTGGCACACATCAATGCTACCCATAAAAAACTGAACCCTAGACTGGGCGCCTTATTCTGAAACCGTGGCTGTATTCCTCTGCCAGCCCGCAGGGCAATTGTGCAGAAAATGATCTTCCCTATTTTTGATTACGGTGACATAGTCTGCAGTGCCACACCTAGGTCCACCCTGGCTAGACTGGATCCCCTTTTCCATTCCTTCTGTCACTTTGCCCTGTACTGTACACCCTCCACCCACCACTGCGACCTCTACTGGTCCCTTAACCTCCCCTCGCTCTGTGATAGGTGACAGTCCCACTGCAACAGCCTCATGGCCAGATTCTGGACCCAGTCACTATCCTCCTACCTCATTGCTACCCTAACTGCTCAAACACCCCCCGCATACTCACTCAAGAATTTTGACTCCCAGCTCCTGCATGTCCCTTTCATGTCGACCTCTGCCTGCCAGTTGGCCTTCAGAGCTCGCATGCCCAAACTATGGAACTCTCTGCCTGAGGACATTCAGCATGTTCCCACCTCTCGGCAAATCAACTCACTCCTCAAAGGGCACTTCTCCACCAACTGCTCATGCAGACTAAACTCACACTAGTCTAGGTCCTAGCTCTTCAACTGACTCCAACTGTGGGCACCATCTGCAGCTTATCCATTGGGTAGGGAAATGAGCAGACTGGGTGGGCCAAGCGGTCCTTATCTGCCATCAAATTCTATGTTTCTATGTCCGGCCCTGTGAAGCTGTCATTTGCACCATATATCAATTTAGCTGCTGTGTCTACCCAGATTTTCTGGTCGCTTGCTGTGATGCATTCTGTATTTATTCTGTACATATCATTGTTTATAGCTAATTTTGTGCATAATTGTGAAATGTCTGTACTTTGAAAGTGTTATGTATCCTCCCATCCCCCACACCACCCCAGGATGCATTTGGAATAGAGCTGTAGTCTGCTCAGTATGCCTTTCCTGGTAAAACTTTTAAATAAATAAATATATAGAAAGGCCTTGGGCTTTCTTTAAAAAAAGCTTGAGGACACCTAAAATAATTTAGCTAGGTTCATTTTACAGTGTGATTATAAAACTCACCACTGTAATTTGTGTTTGACATTGGACTGGTTAGCAGTTGATAATAGGAGAAAATTGATAAGGGCCTTACAAACACATAGATTACAAACGACAGGAAAATCAAAATATCTTAGGGAGAAAATAGAGGAGAAAAGTGTCAAACATAAGTATAAGTTAAGAGATAATGCTTCAAATTGTCAATTGTTGAATATTTTAAGAAATAAATCAGGCTATAAACCATCATTGGTTACCAAATTATTGACAGAGGAATTGAAAGTGAGATGTATGTGCAATGGGTGAAGCAGATACCTCCTAGTTTTTAGATTTGTATTTCATGTAGCGAAATGAGTTGTATAAATCTTGTTGGAATACAAGTATATTTATTAGATGTTTAAAAGTTTTGGAGATTGAAAGTGATGTTTGTACTGTGTTTGTATCTGATGTCATTTTAAAGTCCTATTGTCAGGACCATCTTGAAAAAAGGCTTCTGCCTAAGACATGCAGTAAGAACTTCTCCTGAATAAAAATAAATCTTTTACTACTAAGACAAGTTATTGAAACTGGCGTGGTCAAAAAAGATTGTTAAGTACAATACAACACGTCTCATCTTTGACAACGATTACCCAGTGGAGATCACAAAACAAAGAGCTGCTTACTCCCCCATCCTGAAGATCCTCCGAGACAACAAGATTTGTTTTCAGATGCCTTATCCTTCCAGGCTGAGAGTATTCTGGGAATCAGGCCCCAAAACATATGAGACTCCAGCAGAAGTTTTCCCTGAACTCAAGAGCAGGGGATGGATGAGTGATCCGGACCATCCCAAGGAACAGAGATTTCGGCCCACACTTCCGGCATGGCAAATCGCGGAGAAGCACCCGCATAAGAAATCAGCATGAGCCATTGCCCCTAAAATGCTGGAGGACAATAAATCCCTACTTCAGAGAATGCGTTCGCAGGCTGCATCGGAGCAGGGCATGGAGATCGGAGAAGATACCTGAGGTGATGGTGAGCAAAATCCCTGCATCTTCTTTTCAGAGGGAAGTATTTTCCTCTAAATTGGCTCCACGAGGCTTGCTTTAGCAACCAAAAGGGACTGAGGTTTTGACATTTTCCTCCCTGTCCCCAGTCCAAGCTAATCAAGCAGGGCTGGGTTTAAAGTGCAGTTGCTCCCCATGTCCTTGGAACATATTCTCAGCAGAAAGAATGTATGGAGATGAGTCTGGGTACCAGCGTTCTATCAATAATTATCTAAGCCTAGCTCCAGGATATCATGGTGGAGAAACAGTCTGTTGACTTGGACACTTTGCCCAGTTACTTGTTACAGTTTAAAAACAGTTGCTATTTTCAGTTGCTTGAGTTACAGCAGATAGGAGCTCCTAGTTCCCTGGGAGAGAAACCAATTAAGTTTAAATCCCAAATTTGAGCTGTTGGGGGTCGTGGTGGGGGGGGGAGGAGGCAGGACAGCTGGGATCAAATATCTTGCCCAAGCAGATTACAGATATACCACGAGGTCCACCATGGACTGGGCTGAAATTATTTGAGAGCGGGTGGCCCCCCCCCCCGAACTCAGGCAACAATAAATGTCTCGGGATCTTATTCCCAATAACATCATTGAAGTGAGGTTCAGAGGCCAACCTGTTGATAATGAGGGTCACTGGGATGGGATTCTTAACGGGGATGACGATTATGTGCCTTACCATCTGGCTGGGTTCTGAATTGTTCTGGGTCGGGAGGACCGGCCTCGACATGAGGTCCCTTTTCCTCCCACCCGAGGAAAAAACTTCCACAGTGTATTCCCTCGGGTGATAAGGGAACACAACAGAGTGTTTCCCTGCCTTGGGGGTCGAACTGTACATTGTTTCACTCCTCGGGGGGGGGGGACCAGGGTTCAAGGGACCCCACCTGAGGAAATTGGATCATGTAAATGTTTTTTTGACTGTCATTTTAAATGTTGAATGTTTGTTGTTATCTTTGAATATTGCCACAAAAGCCATACCAGCATCTGCTGGATTAACATGTTTCTGCAGGGTATATGGTGAATCTGGGGGAAGGGAGGAGAGGGCCATTGAACCCGAAAAGAAACAGATACCCCCTTCCTAAAATTAGATACCCCTCCTCTAGGGTCAGTGGGAGCTGTGATGGAGATCCTGACCAGTAAGCCCAACAGCCCACCCATTCTCAGAGATGGATGATAAACAAAGCATTAGGATTCTGTCACAAAATATTAATGGGCTGAACAGTCCTATTAAGAGGTACAGGATGCTCTCTTCCCTTAAGAAACAGAAGCCCACTATCATCCTCTTACAGGAGATCCATCTTAATAAAAAAAAGGACACAAAACTAGCAAAATTTGGGTTTGCCCAAGTGTGAGCATCATCCTATGGGAAAGGTTAAGAGAAGAGGAACAGTGGTTCTGATCCCACAAAATGTCCACTTCCAAACCATTGCCTCCTATTTGGATCCAGAGGGCAGACTAGCAATAGTGGCAGGACAATTAGAAGGATGCCCACTTGCAGTTGCCTTTGTATACATACCCCCGAGGTCCTCGGGCTCAGAGATTCGCTCCATGTATCAAAAAACAACCAAGTTTCAGGTGGGCACACTTATAGTTGGAGGAGACTTCAACCAGACTTTAGATCAACTAGATACGACCAATACCAGACCCATGAAAAGAAATGCAGCTCAGAGAACAACCCTGAACTATCTCCGAGGGGCATACTGGATGGATGCCTGGAGATTTCTGCATCCTGGGAGAAGGGAGTACACCCACTATTCAGCCCCACATGGATCGTATGCCCGTATAGATTATTTTTTAGTCTCCAGGGAACATCAACACCAGATAGAGGACTGTTGTCATGTCCCCATAGTCCTCTCAGAACATTCTCAGTTGGTGCTCAGACAGAGTTGGAAGGAGGAGAGAGGCCATTCGATCTGGAATTTTAATAATTATTTATTAAACTTGAGGGATTTGAAAGACATGGTGAAAGCCAGGTCCCTCAGATACTACAGTGAAATGACTCCCCAGAGGTGTCCGGGGCGACCCTCTGGGATACCCTGAAGGTAGTGCTCCGGGGGAGGAGATTATTAAGTATGCAGCAAACCATAAGAGACAACAATATTCCCAACTGGAGAAGCTACAGCAGTAACTGCGAGACCTTCAAAGTCAGCATGCAGGCAGTGATGTGGCGGTGTACCCGCTGCTGTTAGCTACCAAACAGAAAATCCCAAAACTTTTAGATATCCGCATGGAACAGGGCCTACAATATGTTTGCCAAAAGTACCATGAGAGTGGGCATACAGCTACCCACCTACTGGCACACAGGCTAAGGCAGAGGATCTTGCAGTCCACAGTCACCCAGATTAAAGATCCAGTAACAGGAAAGATGGAACAGTCCCCTAAGCAAATCATGAAAACATTTCAGGATTTTTATCTTAAATTATACACCCTGGAGCAATCCCCACAAAATCCCAAATACAGTCTTTTCCTGGCCAAGTTACAGGTCCCCTTACTTATGCAGGAACTACAACAGGCTATAGATCACCCCATCTCCTCAGATGAGCTAGGCTTGGCCATTTCAAATCTGAAAACATTTAAAAGCCCCGGCCCAGATGGTTATACTGCAGACTTTTTAAAGCATTCCAGCAAGAGACTGGCAACACCTTGCTGACAGTCTGCAGGGTAATACAGGAGGGGGAACCAATTCCTGATACTTGGAACTATGCAGTCATATGCAGTATTTCAAAACCAGATAAAGATGCTACACAATGTTCTGTGTACTGATCTATATCGGTGCTTAACATTGATTATAAACTTTTTGCAACAATTTTGGCCAAGTGACTAGAGACTGTACTACTCCGACTGATAAATTTTGACAAAATAGGCTTTGTCCCGGGAAGACAATCACAGGATAATATTAGGAGAACACTGCACTTGGTGCACCATACTGCCCAGTTGGGGTCTCCCTTCCTGCTTTTAAGCTTGGATGCAGAGAAGACCTTCAACCGGGTAGCATAGCAGTTCCTGGGCTCCGTCTTGGGGAAATTTGGCCTTTCGGAGTCCTTCATCAAAATCATAAATAATATCTACAACCAGCCTAAGACCTACATCAAAATAAACAGCAGGATCTCCTCCCCAATAGCTTTATCGCACGGTACAAGACAGGGCTGTCCCTTATCCCCCCTTCTGTTCACTCTTTACTAAGAACCCCTGGCCCAGGCCCTGCGGCAGTAGAACGGGATAGTGGTTTGACCCAGGAGGGGAAATCCATAAGCTTGCTCTATGTGCAGATGACTTGTTAATATACTTGGGGGACCCAGAGCAGTCATTAGACCCTTTGTGGAGGACTTTGGAGGAGTCTTGGATCCTTGGCAGGCTATAAAATAAATACATCTAAAACGGAGGTTTTGCAATTCCACTATGAACCTTCAGAGAGAATAGAGAGAGAGAGAGAGAGAGAGAGAGAGAGAGAGAGAGAGAGAGAGACTACCCATTCAAATGGAACATAAAACAATTAAGATATTTGGGTGTGTATTTGGGTACAGACAGTAAACAACTGTTTACACTTAATTATGCTCCATTATTGGAGAAACTGAAGGCTGATTTGGAAAAATGGGCTGTAATACCAATCCCCCTCATACAAAAAGTGGAGGCAGTTAGGATGGTGTTGCTCCTTAGATTTCTATACCTATCTCAAACCCTCCCACTTAATATACCCGAGGCTTATTTGGGTGGTTTAAACGGAAAGATAATAAGATTTCTCTGGGGCTCACAAAGGCCAAGGATCCGACTGTCAATCCTGCAAATCCCTAAAAAGGGGGAAGGGCAGCACTTCCCAACTGAAAATTATACCACAAAGCTGTCCAGTTGAAAACAACCTTCTACTGGTTGCAGAATGACTATATAGCAAAATGGAAAACACTCGAAGTAGAAGAAGAGGACCTATCATGCAGTAATAAGTTACTGCTGATGAGTGCTGATACCTACCATAGACTAGGAGGAGAAAATCCTTACACGCAGGCCACAATAGGATGCTGGCATTCGATTTTAGAGGACAGAAGGCTCTCAGCTTGGCGCCATCTCCTCTACTCAGTTCCTTTACCCCTGCCAGGATGGACTCAGGTTTTCAGGGATGGGAGAGAAGGGGATTACATTAACTCTGGCACTTTATGGGTAATGATGACCTACTTACATTTACAGATTTGATGAGTCAATATGGGATCCCCTGGCAAGACAGATTCCGATATTTTCAGATCCGGAATTACATTAAATCCCTCTCACAGGAACATCAAGGGAGTATGCCCTCCCCTCCAGATTATTGATTTATTATGGGCAGCAATAGAAGGCAAAGCCCCACTGGGGCATATAATCTCATACCTATATAAAGCATTACTCACATGCTGGGGCGATTCAGCCCAATCTGTTAGACTAGCCTGGACACAAGATCTAGGATCCCAAATACCTGATGAGGTATGGGCAAAAGTTTTGCATAGAATACAATGGGGATCTCAGCAATAAGCTGGGAAGAATACTCATGGAAGATGCTGACCCGTTACTTTAGGACACCGGCAATACAATCCAAATTTCAACAAGGGAGGAAACCGGAGTGCTGGAAGGGATGTGGGTACTCCCCTGCAGCGTTAGTACACATAATGTGGGATTGCCCAGGCCTGACACTTTTTTCCAGAGTCTGCAGACAACTCTGCAAAAGATATTTGACCCAAACCTAACCTTGACCCCCACACTCTTATTTTTTTTCAGACTTTCCCAAAGAGTATAGAGACTCTCAAACAACTAGGCTCCTGCGGATATCCATTATGGCTGCTCAAAAAGTAATCACTAAAAATTATCTCTCTCCACGTCCAGTAACTAGAGAGCAGTGGCATAAAATCATGATAGCAATCTACCGAATGGAAAGTTTAACAGCAGTACTGAACACGAAGCAGCCTCAATTTGAGCTGATATGGCGAAGGTGGGTTGTTTTCACCTCCTCAAGAAGACCTGACTTTGTGCCTTAAAATGCAGGGTCCTGGACTGAGAGTCAGATCTTCCCCACATCAGGGTTTCTTGGACTTCATATGGCACGGTACCCTATATGAAACTGATTATGACAGTCTAAGCTCTTCTCTGTTAAATGAATTAAATCTTGCTAATTTGTATGTCAAGAACTAACTGTAAATATGGCATCTTTGTGTAAATATGTTTTGTTGTCATGACATTGTTATGATAAAATCTTCTTTAAATAAAGAAAGTTAAAAAAAAAATTTAAATCGATCCGGAAGTTCATCATCTAATGTAACCCCTAGGTGGCGCTATCTCAAGGGCTACTACCCCTGCCTGTTTGACTACGGACAGGTTGAGGTGCCTAGGTCCTATGGTGTGTGCCTCCACCCAGAGGTCAGGGTTTGTAATGGTTAGACTAGCTTGGTCACAGCCCTCTGGGTCACTGAGACCCCCTTGTATTCCCTCTAGTGGCTCACACAGTACACCGGAGTTACAGCCCCAATACCCCACATATACACACTGTTCGCTCATATAGATACCACTTACCCTCAAGACTGATTCTGCAGCATGTCTCTGAGGACCCCCTGTAAAATAAGGTTAAACAACATACACAGCAAAACACAATACTGTTTCCATAAGTACCAACACCACAGACAGTATATAATATAACAACAACAAATCTGATTTATTTAGGGGACAGTAACACGGGAAGGGGAAATCAGGTTAATTGGTGGCATTAGATCACAGTACTGTGCACACATACAGGGTCTGAAAAGTCACACTCTGGGTACCCAGGTTCGGGGGGGCTAGCCAGGCCCATTGCCCGGGGTTGGCCAGCAGGTGCAGATGGATAGGGCCCTGTAGAAGAAAATATATGCACAACACCCAATTGTAATCCGGAGCTGGATGGCTCAGTCCATGAAGCAGGGAAACAACAAGAATTAGATGACACACTTGTGACTGACAACAGACTGCAGGGGAATACCCTGATTTGTACTCTCAATACCCAAGCTGAGGACTGGATGGTAGATGTTCTTCTGGATTGCCAGAACAACAGAGCACGGAGGCAAGGTCCTTGTGACTGGACCCCACTGCAGTTGATAGCAAACATATTTAGTCCAAGCTAAGCTGGGGTTTGCTTCCAGCTTCAGCACACAGCACACAGCATGGGGGATTGGAAATAGCAATTCCCCACAAGCACTACGCACATTCATATGTAAAAGGAAAGCACTATACCAGGCAGGCTGCTCCTTGATCTCGATCGCAATTATTGCAAAATACCCAGGAGCACACACAGCAGCTTCAGTTCCTGACAGACCGAGCGTGATTCAGCAATTTCTCCAGTCTTCTACAGGGTGAGCCTGGTTTCCACTCTTCAGACTTCCTTCTTTCTCCTCACAATCGGATTCAGTCCGAACTGGCACTTGCAACGGCTGCAGACCAAACCTCAGGGCCTCACACGCATTTCCCGTGCAAAACTATACACCGCAGAAGCACAGAGCTCCTTCTCCCTTCACTGTCACAACTGATCTTATCTTTCCAGTCACAGAGCAGGGCATTTCCTTTAGCTCCACACCATTCTGTTGGTTGGTTCAGCTGTCATTCACAATAAGACTCCCTGTGTTGGTGGAAAAAGGTGCCAAGGTCAAAACTACATTTCCCAGAGTCACTGCCCATACAATTCCCTTGTGGCTGGCTCAAAATTAAGAGTCCAAGTTCTGATTCATTCACAGGCTCCATTTTAGGGCTCTCTTAACCCAATTGGACCAGCACAGCAGTTCAGGACCAAAATGAAAGAGCTACACTGAAACAGTTCATGCTAAAACAAAGACAGGCTAGACAAACCCCTTTTTCTCAGTCACTCCAAATGATTTCTGGCAAACACCTACATCTTTCAACAAGGCTCCCTCTGCACATGTAGCGACGGCAGAAACGGAGCACATTGGCAGCAGCTCGGACGGGATTCAAGCATTAAATACACAGTACCCCCATACAAACTAATTAAGTCTGCAAGCAGACAATTCTTAAAGAGACAGTACATGAAGGCTCAAATAGCACTCACTTGGAACCACATTTAAACAGCTCAGACACCGAACAGCCCAGACTTGGAGCATTCAGGCAAGCTCCTGGAAGACTTTTGGGAACCCCCATTTGCAGGGGGGTTACACTGAGATTAATTTTTTTCCATCTTTTGATATTTTAATGACTTCTCTACTTTCACCTTTCCCATCCAACATATTAATAGCCTTCCAGAATTTTTCTGAGTCCCCCTGCTGACTCACTAGTCTTCGTCTTAAAGTAATTTTCTTTAGCTAATCGGACCTCTTTAACAAATCCATTCCTAACATTTCTATATTTTTGCCAGTCATTAGGCACCCCTGATTTCCTAGCCGTTTCCCAAATGTTTATTTTTTCCCTCCTTAAATTCAATAAGTGTAAATTAAACCGCACCGCAGATCTTAACTTTCTTTGTTAACAAAGGGAAATAGCATATACTCAATACATCCAAAAAGAAATCCCAGATGTCATTTAAATCTGGAATGAAGTATAATCTATCCCAATCCAAATGATCCAAATCTGCCATCAATTTAAAATAATCAAGCCTTTTCATACATCTAAATTGCTCTAGTTTTGGAGGGCCTCGTACTTTCATCTTTCCCCTTTTACAGAAGATGACATGATGGTCGATAGCAAGATCAGCCATTGTACCTATTTTTAAATAGCGATGTGGGGAGCTGGTAAAAATGAAATCTAGCATTGATTGGAAAGGGGGAGATTAAAAATTCAAACGTGTTTACTCAGTAGTTAACTGTTCTAAGCCCAGTGTCAAGGCAACATTATACAAATGCATAGACTTAGCTGAATTAGCCCAATCAAGATTGAAATCACCTATCAAAAGAAATTCATGAGATTTATTATAACGTAACAAAATAGTAGCTATCTCTTCTATTTTTAATGCTGGCATTTTTGGTGGTCTGTAACGTCTTAACAAAGGCAGTGGTTTACCACCCAAAATGTTTACTTCTAAGCTCAAACCCTCACAAGCATCAGTAGGAATATTTAAGTTCAGTTTCCTAACTACAAATGTATTTTGATAATAGATAATAATTCCCCCTCATTTGTTTCTGTCCTGTCTATATATACTATACCCTTCTATTTTTACTAGTCACTTACCCTTTTATTTAACCATGATTCAATTAAAATTAATATACTTGGGGAGTTCTCCACTACAAAATTCCTAACCAAATTCATCTTGGACATAAAGGCCCCCATTTTAAGAAGGTTAACATGGCATAAGGGAGAAAAAGATATCATTTAGAAAGAATAAGGAAACTCAGAAGGAGCAGAACAGAGAACTGTACCAGTTAAGGCAGAAGGAAACAGGGAGGGAAGTCAGAATAGCAAAGGCCCAAGCTGAGGAAAAGAGAGCCAACTCGGTTAAGAAGGGGGATAAAACCTTTTATAGGTACATCAGGGAGCATAGAAAGACAAAGGGAGGGATAGTGAGTCTGAATAGAATGGACGGTGGGTGGGCAGAGAGGGACAGTGAAAAAGCAGGGATACTGAACGAATACTTCTGCTCAGTATTCACAAAAGAGGAGGAGGGGGAGGTACCCAATCCAGTTAACAGAAACACTCTGGATAGGGGATCGATCCCAGTCCTTTCACAGAAGAAAGGGTTCTGAAAGAACTCCTAAAATTGAAGGTGGACAAAGAAATGGGGACTGATGGGATTCACCCCAGAATTCTAAAAGAATTAAGGGGAGAACTAGTGACACCACTGACTACCCTTTTTAACAAATCATGGGAGGATGGTGAGGTACCTAAGGACTGAAGGAAGGCGGATGTGATTCCCCTTCACAAAAGTGGGAGCAAGACAGAGGCAGGAAACTACAGACCTGTCAGTTTGACCTCTGTGATAGGGAAAGTGATGGAATCGCTTCTGAAAGAAAGAATTGTTGAGTACCTAGAGGCCAGTGGGGCACAGGACCTAAGGCAGCATGGGTTCACAGTGGGAAGGTCATGTCAGACGAATCTAGTTGATTTCTTTGACTGGGGGACCAAAGTAGTAGACCAGGGAGGGGCTGTGGACATGGCCTACCTAGACTTTAGCAAGGCATTTGACATAGTCCCACACAAACGATTAATAAACAAATTAACCAGCCTGGGAGTGGGTCCCAGGGTGGTAGCCTGGGTAAAACATTGGCTGGACAACAGGACACAGAAGGTAATTGTAAACGGAGTCCACTCTGAAGAAAGGGGGTTACTAGTGGGGTACCGCAGGGTTCAGTACTGGGTCCAGTCCTTTTTAATGTCTTTATAAATGACATTGCAGAGGGACTGGAAGGAAAAGTATGCCTCTTTGCAGATGACAAAGATCTAAAACAGGGTTGATACACAAGGAGGTGTGGAAAGCATGAGAAGGGACTTGGCAAGGTTTGAGGAATGGTCAGAAGTATGGTAGCTTGGATTCAATGCACATAAGTGCAAATTATAAAATGGCAAGGAAAAAATCTAGAAATCTCATTGGCCAAGAGACATCAGCTGACTGTACATTAAATCTCCATATACACACACAGTCATCCTGGTCCTAAACCACATGGAAACATAGAACATAGAAACAGAGAATTTGACCACAGATAAGGACCGCTTGGCCCACCCAGTCTGCCCATTTCCCTACCTACTGGATAAGCTGCAGATCCTAGTTAACCAGCAGCCTACTTCTTCCTACCCCCAACCCCTAGAATGGCCTTATGACTGTCCCATGCATGCTTGAATTCCACCACTGTTTTTGACTCCACAACCTCCTACAGAAGGCCGTTCCATGCATCCACAACCCTCTCTGTGAAAAATACTTCCTTAAACTACCTCTGAGCTGCCCCTCCTCTATCTTCAAATTGTGCCCCCTTGTTCTTGCACACCTCTTTTTTTGAAAGATGCTACCCTCTTGGACTTTGTTGATTCCCTTGAAGTACTTGAAAGTTTCTATCATGTCCCCCCTCTTCCTCCTTTCCTCGAGGCTATACATATTAAGCTCCTTTAGTCTCTTTTCATAGATCTTCTGGTGCAGACCCTGCACCATTTGAGTACCCTCCTCTGGACAGCTTCCATCCTGTCTATGTCTTTGCGGAGACTGGGTCTCCAGAACTGCACGCAAGTACTCCAGATGGGGTCTGACCAGCTGTCTGTACAGAGGATAATAACTTCCTGTTTTCTACTGGTGATGCCTCTCCTATGCATCCCAGTATCCCCCAACCCTCCTTGCTGCCCTCTCACATTGCTTGCCCACCTTTAGGTCATCTGTTATGACTACCCCCAGGTCCCTTTCCATTTTTGTTGTTGTTAGCATCTCACCCCCCATTGTGTACTCTTTCCCTCGGTTTTTGGTTCCCAGGTGCATTACCTTGCACTTCTTAGCATTGAATCTAAGCTGCCATACATTTGACTGTTCCTCTAACCTTGCCAAGTCCCTTCTCATCCTTTCCACCCCACCTTGTGCATCAGCTCTGTTGCAGATCTTTGTGTCATCTGCAAAGAGACATACTTTTCCTTCCAGTCCCTCTGCAATGCCGCTTATAAAGACATTGAAGAGGACCGGTCCTAATACTGAACCCTGAGGTACCCCACTAGTAACCCCTTTCTTCAGAGTGGACTCCATTTACTGTTACTCTCTGTGTCCTATTCTCCAGCCAATTCTTACCAGGCTGTCATCTTGGGACCACTCCCAGGCTGGCTAACTTGTATATTAATCTTTGTGTGGAACTGTGTCAAATGCCTTGCTAAAGTCTAGGTAGGCCATGTCCACAGCCCTCTCTGATCTACTACTTTGGTCACCCAGTCAAAGAAATCTATCAGATTCGTCTGGCATGACCTTCACCCTGTGAATCCATGCTGCCTTGGGTCCTGTGCCCTCTGGCCTCTAGATACTCAGACAATTCTTTCCTTCAGAGTGATTCCATCATTTTCCCTATCACTGAGGTTAAACTAACAAGGTCTGTAGTTTCCTGCTTCTGCCTTGCTCCCACTTTTGTGAAGGGGAATCACATCTGCCATCCTTCAGTCCTCGGGTACCACCCCATCCTCCCATGATTTGTTAAAGAGGGTAGTCAGTGGTGTCACTAGTTCTACCCTTAGTTCTTTTAGAATTCTGGGATGAATCCCATCAGGACCCATTGCTTTGTCCACCTTCAGTTTTAAGAGTTCTTTCCGAACCCTTTCTTCTGTAATGGGCTGGAATCAACTTCTGTATCCAGAGTGTTTCTACTGTCTGTTTTAGGTACCTCCCCCTCTTCACTTGAAAATACTGAGCAAAAATATTTGTTTAGTATCTCTGCCTTTTCACAGTCTCCCTCTGCCCACCCTCCCTCCCTTTATTAAGCCTCACTATCTCTCCCTTGGTCTTCCTTTGCTCCTGATGTACCTATAAAAGGTTTTATCCCTTCTTAACTGAGTTGGCTATCTTTCCTCGGTTTGGACCTTTGCTGTTCTGACTGCCTTCCTAGCTTCCTTTTGCTTTAACTGATACAGTTCTCTGTCCTGCTCCTTCTGTGATTCCTTGTACTTCCTGAATGCTTTCTTTTTCTCTTGAACCTTCACTGCCAGTTCCTTTGAGAACCATAGTGGTTTCTTACATTGTTTTGTTTTGTTTATTTGCTTCACACAAAGGCTCGTTACCTCTGTGATGGCAGTTTTTATTATTCCCCATTGTTCTTCCACCCCTCCTTCCTGCCCATTTGCTAGTGCATTCATGAAAGCTCACCCATTTGGCAAAGTCAGCCCTCCTAAAGTCCAGTACTTTTGCCTTTGTATGGCTTGACTCTATTGCTGTGTTATGTGAACCATACTGTTATGGTTGCTAGTTCCCAGATGGCTACCCACTTCTACATCTGTGATCCTCTCTCCATCTCCATTTGAGAGAACCAGGTCTAAGATTGCTCCCTCTCGAGTGGGCTCTAATACTAGTTGTCTAAGGCATGCCCCCTGTAGGGCATCTAGAATAACCCCACTCTTCGAAGTGGCTGCTGCAACTGCACTCCAGTTAACATCTGGCACATTCAGATCACCCATCATCAATATCTCCCCTTTTTCTGCCATTCTGAGTATACTTTCTATCATTTCCTTGTCCATTTCCTCCCCATGAGAAGGGGGTCTGTATACAACCCCTGTGCGGATTGTGGTGCCATTGCCTGCCTCCAAATTGACCCACAGTGCTTCTTCTCCTCCCTGTTTACCCTTTTGTTCTGTTGCTTTGATTCCTTCCCTTATGTAAAGAGCTATTCCTCCTCCTCTTTTACCCTCCCTGTCCCTCCTGTAGATAGTGTATCCTGGTATGTTTACGCCCCAGTCATGGTTTTGTGTGTACCATGTTTCTGTGACTGCCATGATATCCAGATGTTCCTCCTCCATCAAGGCCACTAATTCAGGAAGCTTGTTACCCAGACTACGGGCATTGGTACTCATTGCTCTCCATTTTTTGATGGCTATACCTTCTGTTGCAGCATCCCCCACTGACCTTTCTACCTCAGTCTTTTTCTCATTTAGTACCCTGTTTTGTAGGGAGAGGCTGGGATTTTCCTGCTGCTTATCAGTGCCTCCCCTTTGACTAGTTTAAAAGCTTGCCAATGAAGCATTTAAACCGATTGCTCAAAAGACTTGTTCCCTTCCTGGACAGATGCAGACCATCCTGCCAGTATAGGCTGGTGTCCCTTCAGGTGGAACCCCAGTCTCCAATGAAGCCAAACCCCTGTTCTCCACACCATTTTTTCAACCATTCATTAAACTGCATGGTGCAAAGTACCCTCGCCTCCCCCATGCCATTGACAGGCAGCACCTCTGAGAAGGATACTGTGTGTGCTACTTGTCTTACTGTGTGTGCTACTTGTCTTAGGCCCCTCCCCAACTCTACAAAGTCCTTCTGCACTGCTCTAATCTCATGATGAGCCAAGTCATTTGTCCCTAGGTGGACAATGACGTCCAGCTCAGACTCCCGTGCAGCTGTTCTCGTGATCCAGAGGATGCGCTTCCTGTCCCTCCAAGCCATGGCACCAGGCAGGCACTTTACTTCAGTTTTACCTGCTCCCCACAGTTCTAGCCCCTTAATAATTGAGTACCCCACCAGGAGCTGCTTCCTTTCCCTGTGGTGTCCTCTGCCTCCTTCCTGTGGGCCTCCCTTTTGACAGTTGTCCTCAGCCTCCTTAGTCTCCTCTGCGGGTGCATCCATAGGGGAGCTATGCTCCCCCAGAATGGTGTATGGATTGTGGAGTGGAACAACTGACTGGGTGTGCCTCTGTTCCACCATCCTCACCCTCATCACACAATAAACAAATCAGTCTGCCTACAACCAGAACTATCTTCCATCAGTCCCTCTGCAACCAGAACTGATCTTCCCTCACAAACATGGCTGCTACCTTTACACTGTAAAAACCTTCATCTGGGCCCTAAAAACAAAACTAACTTAAATACAAAAATAAAACACATTAATTAAACATTGTTTCCCTGATCATCACACTCCCCCTACTCACATAAACAAATTAGAAACATTAAGTATTGTTTATAGTTTTCATTACAACTGTTTCTTTACTAGCAGTGAAAAATCCCCCTTCTGTCTTTACCTGCTCATCAGGGAAATCTCTTCTGTTTGCCTTGACAGTGAGATAATTGAGTCTTTGGCTCTAAAACAGGCCTTTGTTGTCTGTGTGTGTACAGTATGTTAGGAGAGTAACATTCTACCAGGGGAACTGAGCAGAATTTTGAATCCCTGTATTCCATGGTAAACATTCCATGATAAACATTCTATGTCTTGAATGAGGGGAAAAACAGAAAACAAAATGGGGGGTCCAGCCGTCGGTACCAATGATGGGATTTCTGCTTGCGGCACTGGCGACCGGGTTCAGGAATGGATCCGGGTCGCCGGAGGGCCAGCCAGGGAGTGGATCGAGCGTCCGCTGGACAGCTCTCCTTCTCCAGGGGAGGGTGTGGGTTGCACTCGGTATGCTGGAGACTCCTGGCGGAGGCGGGAGTTCTCCGTACTGGCAGCAGCGTGGGGGGCGGGGCCGGGCGGCTGGCGTCATTGCACGTCCCCGCCTCCTCTGGGGAGAAAAAGGAGGAAAAAGATGGCAGGGCAGGACCACCGATAGATGAAGCCCTCCCTGGAGAGCCTCGTATTGCCACCGCCACTGCGGGACCCCAACCAGTTACAGTTCCGGGGTCACGAAGGTGGCCCACGGCCCCACCCTCCGGGGGGCAAGCCGGTGGTGACCGAGGGTCCTCTGCAGCTATAGGCGGTGGTAGAGGTCTCCGGGGGCCGTGACTAGGGCGGAGGATGTACCCGGTGGTCCTGCCAGGGGTAAAAAGGAAAAAAAAAAAAAGAAAACAAAATGGGATGAAGAAAGTAGGCAATACAGTAATACTTTATAAACAAAGAGAAAAGGTGGGAAAACACAGTCACATAGGCAGAGGCAGACCCAAACTGTACAAATAATACATTGCTGTCCCTCCAACTTACTAGTTTAGCATTTTTCAGTGAGGTTCTGTTAAATAGATTTTACCACTCCTCTACCCAAGTCTGTGGACTATTTTTTCACCATATTTAAATAAAATAACATACAAATATTAAATCTTTAATAATGTGTTCAGAGTTGTGTTTAATTGTTATAGAAATGGTTGTTACCCATTTTATAAGAGCAATAAGACACTTCAGGGTGTGGGTTGTTGATTGATAAGAGCACTACCCAGCTGCTGTAGTCACTCTTTGCAAGCACCTCATGCCTAACAACGCACCTGGGGGCGTGCTCTTATCAATCAACAACCCACACCCTGTCGTGTCTTATTGCTTTCATAATGCACCTGGGAAACAAAAACCCAGGGGAAGATTACACAGTGTGGGTGGGGGGGGGGTAGTAACAACAACAAAAATGGAAAGGTACCTGGGGGTAATCATATCAGATGACCTTAAGGTTGGCAAGCAATGTGAGAAGGAAGTAGGGAGGGCTGGGGGGATACTGGGATGTATAGGGAGAGGCCTCACCAGCAGAAAACAGGAAGTTGTTATCCCTCTGTACAGACAGTTGGTGAGGCTCCATCTGGAGTACTGCGTCCAGTTCTGGAGACATCATCTCCATAAGGACACAGACAGGATGGAGGCAGTCCAGAGGAAGGCATCTAAAATGGTGCAGGGTCTGCAAAAGAAGCCATACGAGGAGAGACTAAAGGATCTTAATATGTATACTTTTGAGGAAAGGAGGGAGAGGGTGAACATGATTGAAACTTTTAAGTACCTCAGTGGAATCAACAAATCCAAGAGTGTAGCATCTTTCAGAAAAAGAGATGTGCAAGAACAAGGGGACACAATTTAAAGATAGAGGGGGGATGAATCAGGGGCAATGTGAGGAAGTATTTTTTCACAGAGAGGGTGGTGGACACATGGAACAGCCTTCCTGAGGAGGTTGTGGGGTCTAAAATGGTGGGAGAATTCAAGAATGCATGGGACAAACATAAGGCAATTCTTGTGGGGGTAGGAGGAAATAGGCTGTTGGTTAACTAGGATCTGCAGATTATCCTGTAGGTAGGGAAATGGGCAGACTAGGTGGGCCAAGCGGTCCTTATCTGTCATCAAAGTCTATGTTTCTATGTTTCTATAAACCGGATTTGTGCCATGCTAACCAGGAATACCACCAGCTGTTGGGGGCGTATCCATATTCAAAGGGCACAGATATGCATCACACCCTCGACAGCGCCATCCCATGCAATATTGTGCTGAACCTATGCAAATGAGGGTTCCTTCATGCACATGCAGCGCATCACAGCAGTGAAAGATTTCAGAAGTGCTAAATGGCCACCAGCACCGGTGCCATATAACGCTTCTGAAACCCAGACCTTAACAGTGCACAGATCTGTCTGTGTACTGTCAAGGGCTGGGTACCCTTATGGTTCAGCGGTCCCTCCCCATCCCTGACCCCCATTCAGAGAAAGTTCCCCGAAATCCCTAGTAGTCTAGTAGTCCGCCTTCCACAATCCCCAATCCATATTAAAATACAAAATCCTCATTCTTCCTGGTAGTTTAGTGGTCCCCCTCCCTGATCCATGTTAAAATAAAAAAATAAAACATTCTACCTGGTAGTCTAGTGGTCCCCCACCTCCCAGATCCCCAATCAGTGTTATAATAAAATGTCCCCATCCTCTCTGGTTGTCTAGTGGTGCCTATCCCTAATCCATGTTAAAATAAAAAATAAAAATTCTCCCTGGTAAGTGGCCCCCCTTCCCAAGCCCCAATCCTATTCAGCAAGATTAAATTCCCCTCATCCCTGGTGGGTTAGTGGCCCCCTACCCCCCCACCCTGGTAGGCAGTGGTCCACTACCTTGCTCCCCCCCAACCCGACCTGAGCCATCTACTAGCACAGCCCTCCTCACACTGCCATGGCCAGCCACCAACTGAACTGTACTGGAGCACGTACAGTATACTGTACGCAAATCTACTGTATACTGTACGTGGTATGGTACAGTTCAGTCAGCAGCTGACCATGGCGGTGTGAGGAGGGCTGTGCCAGTTGCCAGCTCGGGGTGGGATGGGGGGAAGCGGGGTTGTGGGTCGCTGCCTACCGGGGTGGGAGACCATTAGCCCACCAGGGATATGGGGAATTTAATCCTGCTGAATGAGATCGGGGCTCGGGGAGGAGGGACCACTAGACTACCAAGAAGAATGGGGATTTTGTATTTCAACAAGGATTGGGGATCAGGGAAGAGGGACCACTAGATTGCCAGGGAGAAGGTTTTTTTATTTCTTTCTTTCTCAGAATTATAATACCTTTGAGCCCAGGGCTCTTTTACAAAATTCCACATTGAGGTACAAATTACAAGGAAACAAAATAACATGCCAACATACTAAAAATGCCAGCAGAGGAGGCCTAATGGTCTATCATGTCTGCTCGATAGTCAGCAACCATAGTGGGCACCAACGTTGCTGTTGCCCCCCAACCCCTTGGGTTTTTCTGTCCCCAGTCCAAGATGTTCCCGTTGTATTGGGCTTCATCAGCTTCACCCTCGTCCTACACCTGTCCCAGCCCCTCTTAAACCCCTCCACAGTCTCTGCCTCCACCAGTCCCTTGGGCAGCGCATTCCAGGATACCACCATCCTCCCAGTGAAGTAACACCCCTCCTCTCCCCCCGAGTTTCCCCCCCACCTCTGGCTTCCACCTGTGTCCTCTAGTTGCCCCCCTTTCCTTTAGAGCACCCCAACTGAGCTTCCCTTATTAATCCCCTTCATGTACTTGAAGACCTCTATCATGTCCCCCCTGTTCCTCATCTTCTCCAGGGTGTACATGATGAGCTCTTCGAGCCTCTCCCCATAGGACCTTTCTCCCAGACCCCAGATCATTTTAGTTGCCCTCCTTTGGACCCTCTCCAGGAGTGCAATGTCCCTTTTTTATGTGCGGCCTCCAAAACTGCACACAATACTCAAGGTGTGGCCTAACCAAGCAGTTATACAGAGGAAGGATCATTTTCGGCCTTCTGGAGGTAATCCCCCTAGCAATGCATCTCAGCATCCTATTTGCTTTTACCACTGCCCTCCTACAGGTCTCCGAGTTGTTCATTCTGACATCTACCACCACCCCTAGGTCCCTCTCGCCCTGCGAGACTTGCAGTGTGTCTCCCCCCAGGGTATACCCTTAGCCTGGATTTCTGGCCCCCAGGTGCAGAACCCTGCATTTCCCTGCATTGAACTTCAGTTTCCACTTTCCTGACCACCTTTCCAGAGCCTTCAGGTCCTCCTGCAGGGCCACTCTCCCCTCCTCCTCATCCACCACCACACCCAACTTCGAGTCATCCGCAAAGAGACTCATTTCACTCCTGATACCCTTCCTTTTGTCTGAGACATAGGTGTAAAACAGGAGTGGCCCTAGTACTGACCCCTGGGGAACCCCACTAATGACTGTCCTTGGAGATGAGACTAGCCCCACAACCACCACCCTCTGAGTACACTCCGAGAGCCAATTTCCTATCCATCTGATCATCTGCATTACCACACCCATTTTCCTCCAGCTTCACCAGCAGGCCATCGTGAGGTACTGAATCAAACGCCTTGCTGAAGTCTAGAAAGAGGACATCCACGGGCCGTCCCTGGTCCAGGACACTCATCACCCAGTCGTAGAACTCCTCAAGGTTTGTCTGACATGATCTTCCTGGGACGAAGCCATGCTATCATCCAGATACCCCATTTGCTCCAGTACCCCCCAAAGCCTTTCCTTGACAATACTGTCCATCACCTTGCCCACCACTGACGTCAGGCTAACTGGCCTGTAGTTCCCCACCTCCTCTCTTGATCCCCCCTTGTTGACAGGCATGACATGGGCTACTCTTCAGTCTTGGGGTACCCACCCTCTCTTCAGAGAGATGTTAAAAAGCTGCACCGGGGAGCCACCAGGATATCTGCCAGTCCCCTCAGCACCCTGGGATGTATTTCTTCCTGGCCCTGGTACTTTCTCTGTCTGAAGGGACCTTCCCTCACTCTCTCTACTGGGATTTCAGCCTCAACGACCTCCCCCTTTGCTCTCTGTAGTGCCAACCCCCCACTTGATGGTGCTGGCCCTTCCCTCTCCCCAGGCACAGCAGAGATCCCGATCTCTAAGGGTCCCACCCTTTCCCCCGGTTTGCTCCCTCTCCCACTTCAAGATGTAGCCCCCCCTACCTTCCCTGTAAGAACTGAGGCAAAGTACTCATTTAGAACCTCAGCCTGCTCCCCCGCATCCTGTACCCATCCCTCCCCTGTCCCAATCTTGCTGATCTGCCCCCTCACTTTCCTTTTTTCCCCAGTGTATCTAAAGAACCTCTTGTCCCCCTTCCCCCGATCTCCCTGGCCAAGATCTGTTCCTTCCTTACCTTAGCCAATCTCACCACCTTGGTGACCCTCCTGGCAATCAGTTCATACTCTCCCCGATCCCTTTTGCTCATTGAGTGCTTGAAGTGCCTATAGACCACCTTCTTATCCCTCATCACCTCCTGAACCTCCCGGGTCTACCAACAGGGATTTCTGGCCTTACTGAATGTGTGCCTCTCTCTTGCACAGGACCTGGTAGCCTCCTGTACCCCCTCCTAATGATCTACCACCTACTGTCAGCATCCATGTCTGGCATTATCCCATCCAAATGACCCTTACGGATCCTTCCCATCCCCCTGAAGTCCGCACCCCTGAAGTCAGTTACCACCATCTTTGTGTGCCTTTCTTCCTCCCCTAGGTCCAGGAAAAACCAGACTGTTGCATGATCACTCCCTGCCAATGGGTTCCTCACCTCCACGCCCCTAATCTGGCCACTGTCTGCCAGGACTGAGTCCAGTGACCTGGCCTCCCTAGTTGGCTCCCCGACTTGCTGGGTCAGAAATGCATCCTGGAAGACAACCAGCAACCTCTGCTCCTTGGGGATGTCCTAGTCCCACAGTCTGTTTCTGGCATGTTTAGGTCCTCCGTCAGCACTACCCTTCCCTTTCCCAATCTACTGTGATCCACAACATTTGCCACCAAACTCTCTTCCAGAGCCTCTGCCAGTGCAGGGGGGGGATCTGTATACCACCGTGACCTTTACTGTCTTACCCCCTTGTGTTTGTAGGGTGACCCAAATCACCTCCATGCTCCCCTGCCTCCTCCACCCCCTTATACTTATGCCATTTTTGACTAACAGTGCTACCCCCTCCCCCCCCGTCCTTTCTGAACATAGTGTAGCCCTCCAGGTTGAGATCCCAGTCATGCCCCTGGGTGGCCCAGGTCTCAGTGACAGCTGCCACATCTACTGCCCTCTAAACTAGCATCGCCTGGAGCTCAGGCATCTTAGTTCCTAAGCTCCTGGCATTTATCAGGACCACCCTCCACCCTTCCCCCCCCATCTCCCCTTCTGCTCCCGTTTGGCTGCATGCTCCCCCTCACCTGTACCCTACCTGTTGGCCTTTTTCTGTAATCCTCCAGCCCCTTAGGGTAGTGGAGACCGAGTCCCTCTTTTATCGTACCCCCTGCAACAGCCCCTTCCTCGATCCCTCCCTCTTCACAAGTTTAAACCCCACCTTTCACTGATGAACCCAGCTAGTTTCAGCTTTAGGATTTCCCTCCCCTCCAAATTAAGGTGGAGCCTTCCCTAGTGTAGAGCCCCTTATCCTCCCAGGTTGCCCCCCAGTCCCCCACAAGGCCATTCCCCCTAGCCTCTCACCACTCCCTGGGCCACTGATTTATCACCCTCATTTTTTGCTTGTTCTCACCACTAGCCCTAGGTACTGGCAGGATTTCCGAGAACGAGATCGAGCATCCTATGGAATGGCATACCCTAGCCAATTCCCAAAACCGTGCCTGTATCTCTAATTCACTATTTCCATGTATGTCATTTGTACCCAGGTACACCATTATGTCCGGGGAACCCCCACGTTCCCTTGCCAGTGAATATACCTCATGCTTGGTGTTGTGCACCATCAGGCCAGGGTGGCATTTGTTTTTTATTGGACGGGTTTTACCCTTCCCCTGCCCCTCCCACTGGACACCTCTGATCATGGAGTCTCCCAACAGTAGCACTGTTACCTCCCCCTTGCCTCCATGCTCACCCCTCAGGTTTCCCCTCCTTCCATGCCCATCTTCTCCTGTTCTTCCAGACTCTCCTCCCAACTGGCTCCTCGCACCTTCCACGATCTGGGTGTCAATGGTAGCCCCCTCCCTATTGACACTGGCCACCCCCTCTACTTTGGTCCTGGGCATCATCCCCCCCACCTGAATAACCTTTTCTGTATCTCTAGTGCCACTATCCCCTCCCTTGACTAAGCCATCCTCCCTATCTGTTGGCCCAGCTTGGTTCTTACTCGCTCTCGTCCCATCCACATTCAGTGCCCCCCTACCTGCGATGCCCACCTAGCCCATAGCCTCAGCCCCCCAATTTCTGCAGCCTCCTCCTTGTTCACCTGATCCCCTCCTTTCCCTGCCCCCCACCTCCATTCCTTCTGCCTGTTTGGGGCTCCCCGTCCCCTGCTTTCGCCCCCACCATGCCCCGTTCATCCCTATTTCCAGTCCCTGTCTCTTGCCCCCTCTCCTTCCCACCCTATCCGTCCCTGCCCTAGCTACATCCTCCCCCAACACTGCCCTCCTCTACCACAAGATATAGAGGGTTGAAACGATTTGTGAGCCTAAGACCAGACCCCTGGAATCCCCACCCCCCATCTTGGTTCTCTCTGGACACCCCAGATGCCTGTCTGCTGCTTTGGAAATTTCCACCTTTTGGGCCCCCTCTGCCAGGGTCCCTATGTACCCCTAAGTACCCCTTCCCTCTTCCCCATGTGGGAGACCTCAGCACCTGGGTGCATCTACATAGGCAACCCCTTGCCCCCTACTTCTCTGATCCTCCCATATCCCCCCAAAACCCCCAACTACCTTCTAATCACCTCAACCTCCTTCCTTAGCTGTGCCAGCTGGTAACACACTGGGCAACTCCCAAACTTGCAAGCCCAGTCAAGTACCATGGCCGCACCACACCCTACATACCTAACCACCCTCCAAAAGATGCCCACTCTAGTGACGTGTGGTCCCTTCCCCATTATCGTAGCAGGTTTGTAGGTCAAAACCCCCCTACATGATGCAAAAACAACCCCACTGGGTTCCACAGTGGTCAGAGCTACAAGTGGCTCAACAGATTTCAGCACTACCAATGAGTATACTTAAACAATCCCCCTCACAGCATGCAATTTTGATTAAATAATCCCCACACAGCTGGCAAGGTGGCAGTCCAAAAACATACTGAAATTTCCCCAAGGTCACAGGCTCCTACTAGCCCAGGCCACTCCTATCCATGACTCCTTCCCACGGCTTTTTAATAGAGGTCGGGGACGGGATGAGGGTGGGAAGCAAATACAGCTTCTCCAGTGCTCAGTTCTGGGCAGGGGCTGAGCTTGCCCTCAGTAGCCCAGCCGCAAATTTGAATCCGGTGCCCTGCTCTCTGATTGGGCCTCTGTCTTTTGCTCCCTGTTTCCTCCCAGAAGCCCTGGCCCGTTGTCAGTTGCAGCCGCTGGGTAGATGCTTTGCCCTGGTGCCCTCTCCTGCTGCTGATGCAGCCAGCTCCTCCCGCTGCCAATGCAGCCTCCGGTGTGCTCCCCTGTCCGTCGCTCCTCTGCCACCAATGCAACCCCACCCCCGGGTCACAGCTCCTCAAGCGAATACAGCTCCTTCGGTGCTCAGTTCATGAGCCATCACATTTGACTGAGAATAAAAAACAAGCAAAGACCTGCTCAGAAGTAGAGCAGTGAACAGTAACATAAGGGTAGATTTGAATAAACAATAGAAATTCAGTGACAACAAAAATTAAACTGTGGTAGGGAATGAGAGCAGGCAGAGTCTGGCCTTGTCAGGAGGAAAAGAGTAAAAAAGGAAAGAGGAGAGGGGGTGAGGCAGGAGTGATGGGGAGGGAGAGCAGCAGGAGGAAAGAAAAAGTATCATCAATACACGGATCCAGGTTTGGGGGGGATGCACACTCAGGCTGGGTGCTCATATACAGACGAGCCCATAATGGGCATGCAAATGGCCCCATAGGGCCGTGCATGCCCAGTGGGCTCATTTGCATGTTTGGGCTGAACGCCGCCAGGGAGTCCATGGTGCTAACCAGTTTGCGCTGTGCTGTACCCCTAGGGGCGGTCTTCAGGCCCCACATCCTGGTAGCGCTGTGCCAAACATGGCAATTACATGCTGGGTGCCACACTACAAGGGTCTGCTATTCAAACAGATAACGTGGTCAGTTTGGATCGTGCTATCTGTTTGAATATGGCGTCAGAGACATCCGGCACTATTTCTACACATGGTGCACCTTTTTTGTATGTACAGCCAGCAGGCTCTGAATATGGGGCCCAAGGTTCCTTACATTAGCATGAAAAAAATGCAATTTTTACTGGTGGCATCATTTGCAACATTTGTGCTCAGATTAGGGTTAACATCCCCACACATTCAAATATTAACATAAAAAAAAACACTTTATACAGTTCCCTTAGGATCACAGCACCTTTACTCCCTCCCCCACCCCTCACATTAGCCAAATCATGCTTATATTGTGCTTCTGTATTTCTTGCCCATTTGCTTGACAGCTATCCTTGCCCAAGGTCTTCCAATTTTAGTGTATTTTTATATCCATTTAAACCCTTGTATAATATGGAATAGTGGTCAGTAAAAGATCAGATTTCCGATGCAAATCCTGTATATTATAGCCACACAATTTGTCTCCCTCAATTTGTTTTCTTTCTAACATCGGCTGGCATATTAAGAGGCACAGTACACTAAGCATTTTCTGAAGGAATTGTCCCAGTTTCATTATTATCAACAATGTCACACTTATATGTATATAAATTAAGAATAAAAAACTGGAACACCATTAGTTAAAATTGAATTCCTAAAAATACAGACTTTGATTTACAAAATCTGTGCAGCCTCCCACACCTACATATTATTTGCAAATGTATATAACTATATTATTGATATATTTGCAGAAAGCTGTTTGGAACTCCGGTGGTTAACCTTGAGATGCAGTTTGACCTCCACGAGCTCTTTTGCAGAGTTGTCAACAGGAGATCAGTTCTGTGACACAATGTTCTATTTTGTTGCACCTGCAGGAAAGAAACTGACAGTTCTGAAACAGGAGATGTTTCTTAATGAGCTCAGGATGCAGACGTTAATTGCCAGGAAAAGACATGGGGTGGGATATTCAGAATGCGCCAGGCATGGGCGCAAGCCTGGGCGCAGCGCAACTGGTCTGCGCCAGGGCATGGACCAGGTGATATTCAATGGTGCTGTGCCATGGCTCAGCACCGTTGAATATGGTACTGGTAGCGCCTGCACTGCACCAGCGTAAGTGGTAGGTGAGGAGCAGGGGGGCTGCACTAGGGCAAGTGCAGCTGCACTAGGTGCAGCAATAGCAATATTCAGAAGTGTGCATGCAAATGAGGCCATTATGAATGCAAGGTGCAAATGGGGCCATTTGCATGTCATTATGGCCCCATTTGCATGCAGGTCCGCCGATCTCCATCAACTTGCGCCTGGCGCCCTGCAAGGCTGCAGCCGTCGGGGACCGACACCCCCTGCCCCTCGCCTGATCGCAGGCTGTGGTTAGATATTAAATCCCTGGTGGTCCAGTGGACCCTACCCCAATGCCCGATAAGCTGGTAAATAACTTTAAATCCACGTTTAGTAATGAGATGGGCCTATAGGACTCACATTTTAGAGGGGGTTTCCCTTCTTTATGTATAACTGAGATATGGGCTGCCTGCCAGGAGGCTGGGGTATCCTCTCCCTCCATAACATCATGGAATACAGGCAACAGCAAAGGAATAAGAGAATCACTGAACATCTTAAAAAATTGTGGGGGGAACCCATCAGGGCCTGGGGACTTGCTGTTTTTTTTTAAAGGGCAATTTGGGTTTTCAATTCTTGCTGTGTGATGGGTCTATCTAGTTGTTCTGCCTCTGAGTGTGTTAAGCTGTTAAGGGTAAGGGTGTTGAGGTATGCAGGGAGCTTAGTGTCTAGTTCTGGGATTGGTTCCTGGGTGTATAGGGTTTGATAATACTGTGCAAATAGCTGTGTGATTTCCCTGGGGTGAGACACACTTATACCTTCCCTACTCAGATCTTCAAGCTGAAGGACCATCCTGCTTTTTAGCTGCTGCCATAAATTGGCCTCTAGCGGCCTGCTAGCCCTGTTTCCACCCTCATAGTAATTTTGTTTAAGTCTTCTATGTAAGGCCTCAAGCTGCGCAGACAGCAAAGACTCCAAGGCCCTCCGTCTGTCAACTAGGTCCCTCTTCACTTGAGGGTTGAGAAAGATTTTGTGCTGGAATTCTATGTCTGCTATCTCTTCTTCTAGATCAGTTCTCCTCTGCTCCCTGTGTTTTTTCTCCGTGAGACATACTTAATTATGACCCCTCGGAGTACCCTTTTTAAAGCATCCCATCTGACTGCATGGGAAGTAATACCCTCTGGATTGTCCTGCACATAGAGTCTAATAGTATCCCTAACAAGATCCTGAAACTGTTGATTATTCAGTAGACCTATGTTAAGCCTCCAGTGGGAGTTGTGAAAGAGGGGCGAGAGCGCCAGGACCAATTTGACCCGGGCATGGTCTGAGATAGTACAGGGTAGGATTTGACTGCATTTAACTGCATATAGCCATTCCTCAGAGAGATAAAAAAATTGACTCTGGAATAGCAGAGGTGTCGGTCAGAGAAATGGGAATAATCTCTCTGCTGGCCATTCACCACCCTCCAGACTTCAGCGAGTAGCAGTATACTGCTTAGGTGAAGCAGCGTTTTACTTGCCATGCTCCGCTTCATGGTCCTGGCGCCCCCCCCCCATCCAAGGCAGGAGAGAGAACAGTATTAAAGTCTCCATTCACAATACAGTGATGGCTTTCCATATTAAGTGTGTCTGTAAAAAAAGTTTTAAACAACAGGGAGGCTGCTTTATCCTCATTGGGGCATATATACTGGCTATAATACTTGTGGTGTCCAGATAGGTTGCATATAGCAGGACATAATGTCCCTCGGGGTCATGGTGTGCTGAGGTAACTGGTAGAGGGCAGGATTTGTGTATCAGGATTGCTGTTCCCCTACGGTGAGGGTGGACTAGATAGAAGGAGGAGGAGGAGGAGTATACTTCCCCCCACCCATCTACGACACAGTTTTTTACTTTCACTGTCATCCAGGTGGGTCTCCTGTAGTAGGGTGACATCCACCCCTAACCGCCCTAATTCTAGGAGGAGTTTAGTCCTCTTGACCAGGCTATTTATGCACCTTACATTATAAGAAATGACATTTAAGTCCCCCATAGTCATATGGCAAACCACCTCACAAAGCAACTTGATACAGGTCCCTGAAGAGTCCAACTGGTTCCACCTGTAAAATAGAAATCCAAGGTGGAAGGAAGGAGCGCAGCTCAGAGAAAATACAGTTCAGGTGGAGATTGCAGTTTACAAGGGAGAAGTGCAGCTTACTATAAACCAGAAAAAAAAAAACAACAACAAAGAACTTCATTAACAGGAAATAACTGCTGTAGCCCTGCAGTTAGCTGATACCCAACCGGGGAAACTAGCTCTGCAACAAATTGTGAAGAATTGTGCTTCCAAGGTGCCACAGCGGTCCCACCACTGTCATGCTTTCCGGTAGTGGTGGGCTGTGTTGAGATTAACTCAGCACTTGGCTGGGATGCCCCTGTCAAGTCAGGGTTTAGCAACCACTCTGGGATCCACTGATACAACACAGACTGCCCTCCTTCCCCCCACCAAAGCCCCCGACCAATGTATAGAATGGGACCCCTGGAGATGGAGAGTCCCACACTGTTATAGTGGTCTTCTCTCCCCCCCGTTTCATTAGTCACTTCCAATACTCAGACTTCCTGCATGTAAGATCTGCTTACTGCTTTGTTTCTGCACATCTAGTGTACCACCTGTATAGATGACCCTTTTTTATCCTTTCAAAAACGCTGCCCCTTCAAATGAACCTGTCTTCCTGTTGGCTCAAAGAACCCCTCTTTTCCCGATGTGTTTCAGTCTCAGTTGGGAAACATATAAAGTATGGCTGCATAGGTAGAAGTATATCTGATGTAAACTGTCTACAACATTAAAGACAATTGAAAGCAGAAAGTCAACTCGGAGGGGAATTAAAATACCACCTGAGCAGTAGTAATTGTGTGACAAGAGGGATAGTTTACCACTGTTCGAGAGCACGAGTCTTGCAAACCTTTAGCCCTTCCATCAGACCTCTGCTGCGTTTTCGCTTGCTCCCTTATTCTGTTCCATGTACTAGGGCTGTCTTGGCCTTCAGTAAATTTTGACCTAATGCCTCTTCCCCCTTGGGTGCCTGGAGTAATCCACTGTCTCCTTTCAATCTCTTTCATGGCCGTCCAGTGAAGTCAAAAATTTCTTAGCGTTCACCATGGAATCAAAGATTTTAACACCAGCATCTGAAGTTACACATAGCTGGGTGGAAAAGTCCACTCTCGCTTTTAGGCCTCTATTGCGCAGTGCCTTTACAATCAGGAACCAGAGTTTTCATCTCGCCATTGTGGTGGGCACACAATCTAGTTCGAAGAATAGCTTGACATCCCCAAACATGATTTCTTTCTTTTCCCATGCTTTCCTCAGAACCATTTCTCTGGCTCTAAAATCTAGAAAAGCAATGATTAGGGAGTGGGGTGGGGCTCAGGGATCCTTCAGGAGGGCCGAGAGAGCTCTATGGGCACAAATTATGTTTAAAGACATCTCCTTGTCCAAGCCCAGTAGTCCTTTGATGAGTTCTTCCACAAATTCTGGAATATTAGCAGACTCTGTGTGTTCAGAAAGACCATATATGCAGAGGTTTACTCTGCGTGACCTGTTTTCGAGGTCCTCGATGCAGCTCAGGAGGAACTGCAACCTATCGTGGAGCTGCAGAATCGCACCATTGTGCAGGTGTGTCGAACTTGAATAGCTGGTTAAATGTTCCTCTAGCTGCTGGATCTGTTTGCTATGGTGTGCAGTGTTTGCCTTGTTCTCTTTAATGTTCGCTTTGATGTTACCAAGAACATTGCTAAGGTGTCAGAGCTTTCGGCACAGCTGGCAGGAAGTGATGGTAAAATCTTCCCCTTCTTCCTCCAACTCACTCTTTCATCCCGGATCCACTGCGTCTGCTAGTCTGGAGGCCTCCACAGTGACTGCCGCAGGCTTCGGAGGCATGTTTAATTTTGTTGTTTTAGGGCCTCTGCCGGGGTGTTTAATGGTTTTTTTCTGGTCACCATATAGTAGAGGATGAATATCACATGGTTTTCAGCAGAAATCTAACCCAGGAGTGTAATTTAGTTAAGTTTAGTCGGAGGCTTCGATAGAGCGCATTTTTTAGTGTCTACATTGATCAGTAAAGTCACCAGAAGTCCCCTTAATTTTATTGTTATTGATAATAATAAAATGCTACTTGTGAATTTTATGGCTCCTCCTGGTTTGCCTTTGCTTCCTGACCTGTGCCTCTATGACAGGTGCATCCATTTATCCTATTAAAATACCTCCCATGGGCAGGATCAAATGTCTGCTCATCGAACTTTTCTAGTAGGTGGACACAACATACAATGCTGATCTAGCACATGATCCACGCACCACTGCGACTACACAGGACCTGTCTGGTAAAAACTCATCATTACATGGACCCGATCTTTGCCTCAGCTAGATTGGATGGGGCATATGCCAGCTGGGAAAGGAGGGGACTCAGGTTTTTTACGCAATTCCTAGATGGCAACAATGTTATCAAAAGCTTTGCGCAGCTAAAAACAGAATTTAACCTCCTCCTCAGACCTATTCCACTATCTTCAATGCAGAGACTTTATCCTTACAGGGGTTGGGAGTATGGGATTGTCTACCCCTATGTTATTAGGGCTTAGAAAAAGGGCTTTTTATTTCCTGGCATCTAATTGGCTAGTACCCTTGCCAGGGGGGTACATTAACTTTCAATAGATGCCCAGGAAATAAAATGTGCCAGCCTACAGTGCCCCTTCACCCACTGAAATATCCTACTGCTCATCCCTGCTTCTTAATTGGGCAAAAAGCACCCCAGTGAATTTGAAATCCCTGCCATTTTTTTCACGCTTAGCGAGCAATACTCCCCCCCCCCCCAACTGCCGAATTCAGTAGCATCTGCCACAGAAATCCACACACCAACCTTCCCTGGGCTCACTTCACATAAAAGAAAAACTTGCCATACATTTTAAAACAAAAAGCAAGCCGTCATGCTAATCGGCTTCACTCACATGCGGTGGGCACTATGTTTAAACAGTAGCGATGCGCGCCTCTCCATAACAAATAACAGCTGTTTGCCACACATTTTGCACCCTGCTGAAACACATAAAAAGCTTGCAAGATAAAATCCAGCAGTACCTCATACTGCTCATGATCACCACAAAACACACCTGTAAGTCTTCCCCCGCCGCCAAACTGTACTGCTGTGTCTCAGACTGACTGCATTCCCATACCACAACAGCTTTGTTTCCTATTAAAAAAAGGAAGCATCAAAATGAGAAAATCCCTTTTCAGCTGTAACAACAGTTGCCTGGGAGACTGAGAGAGCAGGGATGGCTAAATGAGTACACAAAGCTGCCGAAACTCAATAAAAATTATTTTACTCACGGCATTGGTGCAGTACTGCTGTGCCTCAAACGGACCGTCCTGATTGCGATTGTGACCACAACAGCTTTGCTTCAAATTTTCAGGAAAGGGCATCAAAATTAAAAAAAACATTTCATGGCTAACTAATGGTGATTGCCCAAGTGATTGGGAAAGCAGGGATGGCTTAAATCGGGTAAGCTGCAAAAACTCCATAAAAAATTCTAATGTCAGAAAACTAAACCACAGTGCCCTCTACTGACAAGTACAGCATTGGTACTGTAGTAGAGGAACTACTTAACAAGAACCTGTATTTTTATACTTTTTAATGTCTTTATTTAGAATTGTTTTTTTAGCTTTTATTTAAAATCAGTAAAAATGTTACTTATGCCCCATTTTCTAAGTGCAATAATACCCTCCAGGGTGGGCGGTATGGGCAATACCGCCCACCCTGTCGGGTATTATTGCTTGCTTACATTCCTAGATCCCTTCCAAAATGTCTGCTTACACTGTGGTTGTGTTTTCTATCTGTCTGTATCTGTAGTTAGTTTTTTTGTCTTTTTGGTTTTTGTGTGTTCCAAACTTGGAGTATCTCTGTCAGTTTTTCCACATCTTCAGAGACCATCATCTGAATCATCCTGAACAATACTCATCAGAATTAACTTGTAACTTTTAACGATTTGTTCCAGGCAAGAGATTTCAACAAGATTCTATGGCATTCATCCATTCCAATAGTCTGTTTCTGTAAACTTAATACCTGATATCTGCCTGCTGTTTATGACCAGTACATTCTCCAAAGGATGATAAAGTCTGCTCTGCTAACCCTGGGATTAATTGCTCTCTCCTTATGTCCAACATTGTGTGCATAACTGGGAGGCATTTCCAGTAACCTGATTACTGCTAGTTGACAACTGTGTATCCTGCATCCTTCTGCACTGCATTCAGTGACGCCAGCTGTAAAATCACCTTACTTTCTCATCTGGCACTAATGAAGTTGGGGTTGTGTTGATGTAGCTGTGGTGGCCCTGACTGGCTCAGGGTTGAAAAGATTTTCAGCTGGGGGATAACATCATGCCGGCGAGAATCTGGTACGTTTATTCAATCAGTCTTGCTGGACCCTCAGCATCAATCTAGGAGACTAGTCTGTGGATCCTTTTACTTGCCATTTGGTCTCCAATATCAGTGTCCACTCATCTGCTTGCATTTAAGTCTTCAATCTGAGTTACACCCGGACCCCTCTTCTGCCTCCAGCACTTGAACTCGTGTGTTGCACCAGCTGGATTCCAACCTGCAGGATGCTTACCAGGACCATTGTTTACAAGCTCTCCATTGCCTGCTCCCAAGTCTCTACAAGCTTGACTCTGCATGACTTCTGCACTGTGATCAGGGTCACTACACAGCCATCTATGACACTCAGCCTCTTCCACCCCTATGACTGTTAACAACTGCCCCCCCACACACACACAATTTAACCTCACCCAGTTATTGCATCACCTCACTTACTGGATTTTCTACCTAGCAACTGCTACTTTGTTTTAGGTTTTATACTTGTCAGTGCTTTAGTTTAACTTTCTTGGCATTTTTTTCTTGTCTCCTTGCAAACACCTATCTCAGTGTATTTTTTGCATTTTCTACCTAGTAACTGTTCATTGTTTTAGGTTTTATATTTGTCAGTGCTATCTGGATGTACTCACTTTTTTTCCCATTTTCCACCTAGCGACTGCTCATTACCTTAGGGTTTATACTTGTCAGTGCTTTGGTTTCGTTTTTTTCAACTCCTGCAAAATTCTATCTGGATGCACTCTTTGCATTTTGTACCTTGCAACTGCTCATTGTTTAGGGTTTTATCTCGGAACATTCTACTAGTGTTTCTCCCCATTTTCTGCACCTTTTTTGTTCCGCCAGTAACCTGTTGTTTACATCTGTGTCACAGCCCAGTTATCTGAAGTTATCCTAATGTCTAGTTACAGCCTAAGCCTATTACCAGGTGACTGCCATTTTAAATTTGACCAAATGTTCATTCTACTATCATTTAAATTATTGTATTTCCAACAGCTATTGCATCTCACCTCTTGATCACATTGTACTTTACTCCCTCCCCTCCAATTCCCCTTCCCCTAATGCCCCTTTCCCCCCTCCTTCTCCATCAGGCAGTCAGTACAGGTTGGTAGTGCCTTGTTACCTCTGCATTCCATCCAGGCTGGGGTCCAACAGGGCTCCATCCTGTTCCTAATTTTCATTAATGACCCACCCACAGCTTGTGCCAACTGGCATATCCACATGTCTGCAGATGACACAGCCATTTACAGCCATGGAAGGTCTGCTCCAGCAAGACTTCCATAATGCCTTATGCTAGTTTCAATCTAACCAGCTCTGGGTCAACACAAAAAAAAACCTGTGTCCATGATCTTTGGCACCAGCCAAATTGAACAGATTCCCAAATCTGCCTGTCTTCTCCACCTTGGTTGGCACCCCTCTTGAAGTGCTTCATTCATTCAAATACCTTGGTGTGGCTAGACAGCAAACGTGACTTCTCTGACCACATTGATTCCATCCATGCCAAGCTCTGCCGTAAACTTGGTGCCCTGTACTGCAGTAAAGACTGTCTGACTCCGCAGGTATGCCGTGAGCTTGTCACCACAATGGTGCTCTCAGTCTTTGACAATGCAGATGTGGTCTATGGTACCGCTCCCTCCACCTCCCTGGCCAGACTGGACACCTTTTGCAACTCCTTGTGTCGTTTGGCTACTAACTCCCCTCTTGTACCCACCATTGATCACTCTACTCCTCCTTACCTATTCTTCCTCTACCTTCACATCTCTAGAACCACTGTGCTGCATTCATATACAGATACTGGTTTGGGTCCCTTCTCTCTTACCTCTCCTCACTTCTCTCCTCCATTCCCTCTGCCTCCTGCTCCCTCCGCTTCAAGGATCCCTGCACTTTTGCTATTCCTCATCTGCACTCCTCTGCTAGGCAGTATGCCTTTTCCTATCGTCGCCTTTCACTCTGGAACCTACTCTCATCCTCCCTCCACTTCACTACCTCCCCTGCTTCTCTCAGGTACCAGCTGAAATTCCTTCCCTCCACCCTGCTCCTGTTTTCTTTCATCTGACTGCTCTCCTTAATCTGCTTCCTACCCCATAGTAGGTGTGACTGTAATGCATGATTTTGCTGCTTGCTCTGAATGCACTTGTTTGTTTTAAATCATGTACTCTATGTAGTGTATGGTAACTGTGAACTGTGTCAGTGCTATGTATTTGCATTGTAACTGTGAACTGTGTCAGTGCTATATATTTGCATTGTAACTGTATACTGTGTCAGTGCTATGTGTTTGCATTGTAACTGTAGACTGTGTCAGTGCTATGTATGTGCACTGTAACTGTATACTGTGTCAGTGCTATGTATTTGCATTGTAACTGTATATTGTCAGTGCAATGTATTTGCATTGTAACTGTACATTGTGTCAGTGCTATGTATTTGCATTGTAACTATATATTGTGTCAGTGCTATGTATTTGCATTGTAACTGTATACTGTCAGTGCTGTGTATTTGCATTGTAACTCTAAACTGTGTCAGTGCTATATATTGGCATTGTAACTGTATACTGTGTCAGTGCTATGTATTTGCATGGTAACTGTATACTATGTCAGTGCTATGTATGTGCATTGTAACTGTATACTGTGTCAGTGCTATGTATTTGCATTGTAACTGTATACTGTGTCAGTGCTATGTATTTGTATTGTAACTGAACTGTGTCAGTGCTATGTATTTGCATTGTAACTGTGTACTGTGCCAGTGTTATGTACTTGCATCGTAACTGTATACTGTGTCAGTGCTATGTATTTGCATTGTAACTGTATACTGTGTCAGATATATGTACATGCATCGTAACTGTATACTGTGTCAGTGCTATGTGTTTGCATTGTAACTATATACTGTGTCAGTGCTATGTATTTGCATGGTAACTGTATACTGTGCCAGTGCTATGTATGTGCATTGTAACTGAACTGTGTCAGTGCTATGTATTTGCATTGTAACTGTGTACTGTGTCAGTGTTATGTACGTGCATCGTAACTGTATACTGTGTCAGTGCTATGTATTTGCATTGTAACTGTATACTGTGTCAGATATATGTACATGCATCATAACTGTATACTGTGTCAGTGCTTTGTATTTGCATCCCCTGTTCCCTTCCCCTGGGTCGCAGCTGGAAACAAGCCTTGGTTCACTGTGCCTTTCCTCATCACCAATTTTCAAATAAATAAATACATACTTGAGCTCAGACTGGCACTTATAAAAATGTTATCTCCCAGATGTGTAAATTGCTGAGGGATGATAAGGGGTAAGCTGGAATTTTAAGGATTCAGGGGAATGGGAAATTGAAGCTGCTTTTCAACTAACTCCAAAACAATGATCTTCTATCTGGGAGAATATCCACCATATCACTGCCTCAGGCACCCGGCATGAATTTCGGTGGAATGTGACAGCACGTGTCATTATCACGTTAGAAATCTCATGCCATTATGGGAATATCAACACAAGCTTCTGTTGGAGGCAGTGTGGGGAAAAAGGTATTTATTTGAGCTGTCTGTGGTTATAACCCTTCTGGACACTAATCTGTCAGCGATAGCTGGCATTCTAGGATCAGTTACACAAACTGCTCTACCTTCTTTGTTCTGGCCCCCGCCCCCCAATTTAGTTCCCATTCTATCCTCATTTTAAGTTGCTGACACCAATGCCTTGCCTTTCTTATCCTGCTCCAGGTCTGCCCCTGTCTGGGCTCGCCGCCAAGTTCTCCATGGAGGCTGTGGCGGCAGGAAAGCCAGCCCAGCTGCGCCACCGTGATGACCCACAGATCACTCTCCTCACAACAGGTATATTTTCCAAGCATACTGGGACTCCTAAGCGGGACACCGATTGGCAGTGTCTCCCAGCTTGGGCCTGCTAGTGCCTGCTGCACTATATGGCTTCGCCTCTGATTGAACTTTCCTTGGATGCAGTTGGCTTTCCCTGAGCGCTGTTGATTTCTCAGCTCGCTCCGAGCGCTGCTTCTCTGTGAGCCTTAAGGCATTTCAAACTTAAAATCTATGTTTTTTTCCCCACCCACCCTCTCTCACCCCAGCCTCTATTAAATGCCCCTAGGCCACTCCCTTTCGCCCTCCCCCATGGCTCATTGGCTATGATACATACTACTCTATTCTATTTATATCAGCTCATTGGCTCAGATACATGCTGCTCTTGTTTAAAGGAGCATTCAAACAAACCTCTTCTTGCTTCATATGATCCCTTCCCCTTCTGCTGTTAAGTGGAGCATCTATAACTCACTTCCAGGCTTGCATGGATTGCTGCTACTGCAGCTCCCATGGCCAGTTGCCACCTTTGCAGCCACTTCTCTTACCAGCTTCACTGACTCTGCTCCCTTCCTCCCTGCTTTCTCCTCTACCTAGCCTGCAAATGTCATCGCTTTTATACAACATGCCCTCCCCCTCTTTCCCCAGTTCCCCTCCTACTAGTTCTCCTTTCCATCATCTTAACTCCAGTTCCTCAAGCTCCCCAATCTAATAGTCTGGTCTGTACCTCCCCCTCTGCTCCCCTAGCCCCTACCTTCATTCTTGCTATTACTCCCACCCCCGGCTCTAATACTCTGGTCTCACTCCCCCCACCAACCCCATGCCACCTCAATCACAGTATCTAGTCACCTTGCTTTTCTTCACCTCCTGATTAACCACACTCCTAGCCCCCACTCCTCCCAAACTCTTCCCAAATACTATGCCCACCACAAAATTCCCAAACTTCACTTCCTCATATTCGCACTCCTTTTACTTGCCTCAGGCAATGTTCATCCTAACCCTGGTCCCACCTCCCCTCCCCCCTTAGTTATCCTACCATTAATGCAAATTCTTCCAGCATCCCCTCTGCCCTCCCAAAAAGGACTAAAGATCCTTCATTTAAATATCTACAGTCTCATCTCTAAATCTGACCCTTTGCAGCTGATGGTAACCTCCCTCATGCCTGATATCCTAATTTTAACAGAAACATGGTTAAACGCTAAAATCCCAGATCCCTACATTGACATCCCAGGATACTCCATAAGCAGGCAGGACAGAGCTGGCAGGGGAACTGGTGTTGCTTTCTATATCCTGTCCTCACTCCAGCACACTACCATCTTCTCATCCTCCTTACCCTCCACCTTTGAAGCCCTAGTTGTAAATATTACATTGCCTTTCTCTTCCCCTATCTTCATCGCTGGTATCTATTGTTGCCCTGGCATCAAGCCCTCTGACACAATGGATCTCATTAACTCTATAACATCCCTCTCTCACAAAGGTGAGCTCAATCAATCAATCAATCAATCAATCAGTCAGTCTTTATTTATTTAAGGTACCTTTCTTAAACCAAGGCGCCTTTACAAATGACATAAAACAATAAATATTTAAAACAGAATTTAAACAGAATTAAAATTAAATAATTAACAATCATTAAAAGCTTTGTTAAAAAGGTAGGTTTTCAAAGTTACTTTAAAACTCTGGACAGTCGGGCAATTTCATACCTGACGAGGTAGAGATTCCACAGGTCAGGGCCATAAAACCAAAAGATCTTGCCCTGAAGTTTTAAACAGACCCTGGGAATCTCTAGCAATCCCTAGTCAGTGGATCGAGATGGCTGGGGGCAGTAAGGATGCAGGAGATCTTTCAGGTTAGCAGGTCCCTGATCATGTAGGGCCTTATAGGTCAGCAAACCGACCTTGAAGGTGATATGCCAACAAACTGGCAGCCAGTGCAGTCCGCGGAGCACAGGCTATACATATTAGGTGATGTAAACCTAAACTGGTTATCACGAACTACCTCCAAGACACAAAGTGACATCTCTGCCCTCAATCTCTCCCAACTCATCCAGGAACCCACCTGGCTAAATCATAAAACCCTTAATCTCTCACTGTTAGACTGGGCTCTCACCTCCCACCCACACTGGGTCATTAAGTCTGGCATCCTCCCGGATGCCCTCAGCGATCATCATCCAATATTCATAATCAGGAAGGTCCATAGACCAAAACTGCCACACAAAATCATGATGCTCCCGTCCTTCAGCTCCCCAAACATTAACCCCCTACTCAATGAATTAACCAACTCCGACTGGTCTTCAATTACCTCTACCCCATCCATCGACCAAGCCCTCGATTACTTCAAGGATAAATTTCTAGATATCTGGAACTCTTATGCCCCTTTCAAATGCACTAGAATTCGAGATAATCATCATCCCTGGATCATACCTGAGTTAACGACCTGCCTCAGGGAGCATAATAAAGCTTGGAGGAAACACAAGGCCACCCAGTGTCCATCAGACTATTCTAAATATCGTAGACTAAGAAATGCCTGTACTAAAGCTACCAGGTTAGCCAAGTCTGAATTTTTTTTTTTTTACCTCCTCTCTCCCTGGTGACCCCAACTCCTTCGGGCTCCGACAAGTCCTTCTCAGTCCCCGCTAGCCCTACCCAAGCTCTTCCAGTCCTCACATCACAGTCATCCCCTGGGATATCCCGGACGTAACCCTTAGCCTGGTGGATCCCCCTCCTCCGAGGGGAGGGCACCAGGGAGGGAGTTCCAGCACACTACTTGATAGGGCCCAGGGGATGCTGCTGAGGAAGGATTCTCACCGAGGACATCGGAGGCATTGAGGGACAGAGAGCCATCATCCAGCGATCAGCAGGCGGCATTTCCACTTTTCTGGTTCCCCTTCACTATGTTGCTTGTAGTGCCTCCAGTCTCCACTGGGGGCTGTTGCCGAGCGATGCATTACCCAAACCCACCCCAGGATAGGACAGCAGTCCCTCTGGATGCTCGATCCTATCCTCCCCCTGCCGACCCACGGCTTGTCACCGGCGTGGTTGGAGGTAAGGTGACAGCGCCTCAACCCTCTCCGCCACTGAGCCGGCTAAGTCTGAATATTTTAAATCCTCTTTCCTAAATAACATTAATTCCCCTGTAAATTCTGGAAAGTGGTCCATTCTCTATTCTCTCCCCATTCACCCCCCCTTCCCCACCTCTGTGCTTAATATAAACAATACATTAGTGTCTGAACCATATTTAGTGGCTCAGGAGTTTAACTCCTAATATACCTCCTGTGCCTCAACCCTTCTAAAGTCTCTCCCCTCAATCCTCTCTTCCCCTCACCCTCCCTCTTCTATCACTCAACCCTCACAGCCCTACTGCTAGTTCTCCTTCACTCTTATCTCTCCTGAGGAGACACTAACATCCCTCCTCTCTCTCAACCCTTCAAAAGGCTCCTCACCTGATGACCTTGACCCTAAACTCCTATACCTTTCAGCCTCTGCTATTACCTATCTTCTCTCCCTAATTCTAAATCTCTTGTTTAAGTCCTCCTCTGTCTCTTCACCATGGAAACATGCGGTGGTCCTCCCTCTCCCTATGGGTGGGGACCCTTCCTCTTCTGCCAACTACCATCCAGTCTCCCTCCTCCCTGCCCTTGCCAAGCTCCAATAACACCCGGTCCTCTCTCAACTAACCTCCTTTCTTGCTGACTCCTCCTTCTTCACTCCGTTACAATCTGGTTTTCGGAAGAACCACTCCCACTACCACCTCCCTCCTTAGGCTCACTAACTCCATCCTTACCAGCATGGACAATGGCCTCATCACCTCTGCTATTTTTGTTGACATCGCCAAGGCTTTCGACACAGTCTCCCATGCCCTGCTCCTCGACTTCCTATCGACTGTTTGTCTGTCTACTTCTGCTCAAAACTGGTTCAGAACTTACCTTAAAGGCAGAACGCAATCAGTCAAGATTCAGGATGCAATTTCCCCCGCCCCCAATCTCAACAGGAGTCCCTCAGGGCTCCGTGCTCAGTCCCATTCTCTTATCCAACTTCCTCAATGACCTTCCTACAGCCTGTTCCCCCTCCTCTTCTATTCATATGTATGCTGATGACACTGTCCTTTTTTTAATTTATTTTTTATTTCAAATTTTCACCACACAAATACAGAAGAAATGTTATGCATACATTCTAAATATTGTGATTAATAATCTTTATAGGTTGGTCTGTATGGACAGATATTCATTGAGGGTAGAGTCAAGTAAATGCCAGTTTGATATCTACATAGTTAGAACACCAGGGAAGGTCCATCCCCATACTACCCTGTCCCAATGATAGAGATCCCAGTTTAAACCAAGAGCATCTCACCAAGCCAGCCCTCCCCAGTGCGGACCGAGAATGTTTTATCCAGTAGTTAAAATAAACTGGGATCAGCAAGGGAACAGTAGTGAATCCAACCCTGCCACTTCAGCATGTGAGATGCACCTCTACCCGGTATCCCTGCATTGAATCTCTCTGATTGCTATATCTCAAACATAATCTTTCTCCATTCCTGTACTGTTGGAATTAGAGGGGACATCCAACTTCAAGTGATTGCCTTTTTGGCTGCTAAAAAACAAACTGGTAGCAAAGTACCCCCCTAAGGGGGAGCATGATCCAGGAACATCCCCAATAAGAATTGTTCCACAGTAAGTTCTATATGTTCCTTAAACAAGGCTAAGAGCTCAGTTTGAAGAGAGAGCCAATAGGGCATAAGGTAAGGGCAGAGCCAAGAGACATGACCCAGAGAGGCTAGATTGCATCCACAAAGCCTTCAACACCTCCCATAACTCTCCGGGAGGTCCTTGAGAAGAACTGCCAGGGCCTGAAAAAATCATGAACGACATTTCCATGCAAATTCCCTCCAATGAGGGGACCTGATGACACTGTCCTGTTCACCTCTGGCAAATGCCCCATCGATGTAGCAACCACCCTTCAGCATGACTCCCACCGGATTCAGCTCTGGTTTGCCTCACATCAGCTATTGCTAAATGCCAAAATGACAGTCTCCATGACCTTCGGCACCAGGCAGAGACTCTCTAGGCTCCAACCCTTACCCTCTTTCCATACCCTTAATGGGACAATCCTTGAGGACACCTCCTCCTTCAGATACCTTAGGGTCTGGCTGAACCAACACCTCAGTTTATCTGGCCACATTGACGCCATTCTGAAAAAACTGTGCCCCAAGCTTGGTGCCTTATTTAGAAACTGTAGTTGCATTCCTCCTACGGTACAGTATGAAATTGTCCAGAAGATGATCCTCCCCATTTTTGACTATTGTGATGTAGTCTATGGTGCCGCTCCCAAATCCTCCTTAACCAGATTGGACTTTCTCTTTAACTCCTTCTGTCACTTTGCCCTTAATACCCCACCTCACACTCATCATTGTGACCTATACCATGCCTTGTCCTTTCCCCCGCTTGCTAACAGACTTCTCACTCACTGTGCAAACTCACTTCTAAATTTTGGCTAGGAGAACTTCCTCCCCATCTCTCATGTTCCCTCTCTTCTCCCCCTCCTCCCTCCCACTCCCTCAGATCCACCGACACTCGTACTCTGTTGGTCCCCCATCGTACCACCCGTATCGGTCAATCAGGCTTTACCCACCATTTCCCCAAAATCTGGAACCCCCCAAATGCAGCATTCCTCCTCCCCTCACTCACTAGCCTCTGCCTTACATAACTTTCTCTCTGTTAATTGTTCCTGTTTTGATCCTCCCTAAGTTTACCTTCAAGCTGCTCTCATACTCGCTCAACATTCTCCTGTCAAATCCTCCCTCCCTCCCCCCAGAGCCTTCTACTCAGCACTCCCACTTTCTACTTTCTCCTCCCCCTAGCTTCTACCTCTGCTCTTATACCCCCGTTCCAACTCGCACACACTTGTCTTGTCCCCTGGCAGGGTTCTCAGCATCCCGGAGGGGTCCAGTACTGGGCTATTGCCTCTTCCCCCCTTCCATCCTCACTCTGCTCCTTATCCAATTCTTGCCCTTCCTTAATCTGCCCTTTAGCAGGGTTCTCAACATCCTGGAGAGGCCAGCATTAGGCAAATTACTTCCCCTCCCTTCCCTTCCCTTCCCTCCTCTAACACTACCACCCATTCTTCCTAAGCTGTACTCCTCATACCATAACTATTTTCCCCCTCTATTTCTCCTGCCACTCTCCCTCTTTTCCTCCCTCCCCTACCCCCATACCTCCTGGCCTCCACGTGTCTTAGCCCCTGGCAGGGTTCTCTACATCCTGGAGGGGCTAGCTTCTAGACCATGCCCCACCATCATGCCCATTTCCCCTATCCCCTTTCTGCCTTGACTCCTCATTTCTCAGCACTTAAATAGGTACTAATTCAAGCCAGGTCGGTGGCGCTGAGGGTTGAGGCACTGGACGCCATATCGGCAACCCAAGTTTGGGAATGAGCCTGGGCCATCAGGGGACAGTGGGGGAGGAGAAGATTGAGTGTCCAGAGGACTGCTCTCTTCTCCTGGGGTGGGCTCTGGGGGATACTGCACTCAGTGGCGGCAACTGGCAGAGGCTGCGGGGTACTCGTAGCAGGGTTAAGTAGAGGGAGTTTGGTGATGGCTGGTTGTCTGTGGGTGGTCCCATGCTGACATCCATTGCATGCTGTGCTAGGGTGAGGAACATACGAAAAAACACCCTGCATCCTGATAGGCGAAGGAGGGTCCAGGTGCTGGCCAATCATGCCCAATGTCGGGTCTCTTCACTCGCTCCTCTGCTCTCCTCCCTGCCTGGCCACTCATCTAGATTATAGATAGAGTGCCAGGAGGAATAAAATCAGCGGTCCCACCTTGGGGGACTCAGAGCCGGGGGGTTTGGTGACCTGGTAAGTGGCTGGAGAGTGGGGCCCCAAGAGGAGATTGAACGGAGGACTTCAGGTGGGCGGAATAATGGTCCATGATGAGAGACCCTCTGGAGAGAGTTCAGGTAGGCAGAGATAAATAGAGTTTGAAAAAAAAATAGGTACTAGTTCACTCGTACCTGAACAATTGCACCTCCTGCTCTTTCTAGGCAGAGCACAGTGCATAGTACTGTATGTACAATTCTCAGTCATGTTAAATATTAATTCTGTAGGCACTCTATGAATGTAAATATATGTGTCATTTCAAATGCTCCTGTATGTGTTTACCCAGTCATGATACATGTTAATTCTATGTGGTTCATAGCTCAGTGCTTGTGCTACATATGGTATAGCTGAATGATGTAGGTTGTGCTTGAATACATAGGCTAGACCATTAAGTAAGACAATGCCTGCCAGGTATATGAGTTATATGAATGATTAGTGCTTAGATACTTCAGCATAGATATGAACAAATCAGTGACTGTAGTACATATGAACTGGATCGGATATGCATGATGCTTAGGTGCTTGAACCGATGAATAACAACTTGTTAGGACTTGATGTTTTGGCCTTTCTCTGTATCCCACCTTAGGAAACATGCTTAGTTGAGTCAGATTTAGACTCCCAAAAGGAAGAATATGATTACAGGTACGATTAAATCCTCCAACTCCAGAGAGGGTGGCCAGTAGCATGCAGGAGAGGAAAACTCCCCTTAGGGGGGAACCTCTGAGGACCCATGGCTACTGACCTGCCCGTCCTTCAGGGCATACTAAAGGAGAGTAATCCTAATTTAACAGTATTAGGTTGTCAGCTAATCCAAAGTCCAGTAAATGTAGATCCTGAATCCAATGAAAGCAGGGAAGCTGGAATCGAAGCACTGATGTTGAGTGTCAGACGAGGATGGCAGCACATCCTTCTAGCCTAGTTCTCACACTTTGTGATAGTGAGCCTCCCCCAAGCCATGAAAAAGATTTTGAGCATCCTCAAATTTGAAAAAAAATCTTGGGCCTCCCCACAGAAAAAAATAAAACCTACTTTGCACAGTACACTAAGAATAAAGTGAAACTGACTGAGTATATTCTCTTTTTATTCAATTTATTGCTCCCCACCACTGACCCGGCACCCCAGGTTATACTTGTCGCTCTTTTTTTCTGACTCTTGGGCCCTTGTTACTCTGTTTCCTTTCTATCTGGAACAACCAAACCTAGTCACTTCATTTCTCCCTCTCTTACCCTGTTATTAAACAACTTCCTGTATGCTTACCTCAGGTCACACCTGAAAACATGCATCGGATAACTGTGTCTTTCCCAGTCACTAATTTACATACAAATACCTACTATAGAAATGACCCTTGACTCAGTGTGCCTTTCCAAGTTACTAATTTGCATATAAATAGCTATTGTAGAAACAAGCCTTGTCTCAGCATGCCTTCCCCAGGCATTAATTTACATATAAATACATACCTATAAACAAGCTTTGGCTCAATGGGAACTTCCTGGTCACAAATTTGTGTATAAGTAAAGAAATTCACCTGCAGTTATCCATATTTAATTTGTTTTATCTTTTCACACAAAACAGCCAAAACTTAAAATTTAAATACTGTACATTCTCAGACTTGACTGGGCCTCCTCTGGAACAATTTGAGGCCTCCCTTTGGAGGCTGGCCTCACTATTTGAGCACCACTGTTCTAGCGAATCCCCAGTCCAAGAGACATCCATGTACAGGGCAAGAATCTGACAGTAGATTGGAATTCACAGTTGAGAGCATGAACAATCTCGAAGGGTCAAGTGTTGAACCGGTCAAAGCAATCCAGAAGGTGAAGAAGTCTTTTCCAAGGAGGACCTGTGACCAAATGACTATGTCTCCATGACCCAGCATAGGAAGATGGTGGTTCATGTTCTGACTGGCAAGCTATGCAAAGGCTAAGGCTCTTGGTGACGAAGCAAGGAAGTGGGATGCAGGCTATGAGAATGGGAGAGTGCGGCGCGTTAGGAACCTCTGGGTCCTGAGCGGGGTGAAGCAGGTAAGAGTACATTGGCAATAGAACTCGGGTATGAGCAGGTAGACAGAGAAACTTGATGGACCTCCAGACCCCGAGGGTCGAAGCAGGTCATTATAAATAGGCGAGATACTCTCGATGAACCTCCAGGCCGTGTAAGGGTGAAGCAGGTAGGTATGAGCAGTTATTGAGTAAGCAAAGTGGACCTGCATGTAGGTTAGTAGCAGTAGTAGTAATTATTGGACCTGCATGAAATGCAGACACAGTAGCAGAGGAGGAGTAGTACTGAATAGATTATGTATGGTATACAGTGAAGTCCATTGAGGGCATGTAAAAAAGGAAGTAAATAGAAGAGCCTCCTGTTTGCTGAGCAATATATCCCTATACGGCGGTATATACGTATGTTTAGTGGAGCTGGGATGAGGCAGCAGCTGGAAATGTGAACTCATGAGAACGGTCTGACAAGTTCTGAACAAGTGTCATGCTCCTGATCGTCAAAGGATGGCAGAAAAATGTGATGGAGAGGACCGAAACGGATGAGTTAGCAACTTGACCAGATTCAATAAGCCTTATAGCGCTGGAGTAGATTAATGTCGAGGCCTAAGTCATGAGATAGAATTGGCATTACGGGATAGAGCTCTGCTGAGAGTTCTGGCAGGAATGGGAGTAGTAGTAAATCCATACGAACTGAAGCAGCATGGCAAGAAACATCCATGGGAACTGATTGCGAATATCCTAAAATGTAATCCAGATGTAAGTCTACAATAGAACGAAGAAGGATATCCTTGACAAGTGGAAGTAGGTGTGAGCAGACAAGGTGAGGGCTGCAGCTCCAGAACTCGAGTAGAGTGACTGAAGGCGAGAATCACTGGCAATGTGTCCAATCCTTATGAAAAGTTGAAGATGAGTAAGTGACATGGAATGAAGGCTTCTGGTATACAGGAATCTGATGACATGCCCAAAATAGGCAGGCAAGGAGCAGATCGGTCCAGGCCAGGGAGAAGGAGACACTGCAGAGGTAACTTGGACAAGGCTGGCAGATGAATGAAGGTCTAGAGACAGTCGAGATCCAGAGAGCAGGTGAACAGCAGGCAGACAGGACTGAAGCAGATAGTCCACAGGAGGAGCTCTAACAGGCTGCAGGGATGAGAAGGAATGAACCAGCTGATCCGGGTTAGAGAAACTGCAGGAGAGGGATGCTTGCACAGAGCCGAATCTGGTGCCCAGGGGAAGCACAAGGCAGGTGGAACGTCCAGAGCCAGGAATGGAGAACCACAGGAATGACTCGGCAGACCAACACTGGAGGAGCAGGACACTGAACGCCATGATAGACTGCATGGCTGGAGTGCATGACAGGAGTCCAAGGACAAAAGCAAAGTAACCAGCTAGGTCCCCCCATGGGGAGGATGGCAGCTGGACGATGGAGGTCAGCCAGAGAAAGGAGTAGAGAGCAGCAGCTAAGCCCCATGAAAGCTAGCAGACTGCAAATCCTCACGTGGATAGCAAGGAGCAGTGAAACGTCCCAGGCGAGGCCCCCGCATGGCCAGCGGGTACAGCCAGACCCCACGTAGGCCAGGCGGAAAGGGAAGAGTGAGTCAAGCTAGACCCCATATAGGCTAGATGACCAAGGCACCGCCATGGACGGCAGCCCGGCACAGCAGTTATCCCAGAGGCTGAAGCCAAGGGGGCGGTAGCAGGCAAGCAGCAAAATTGCCAAAGCAAGAGGGGACCTGGATGCATGCAATAACAGAATAGCAATAATCGGACTCGTGTGGTAGGTGGCCTGGGACAGAGCTGATGCTGCATTGCTGTAGGAGAGAAGCAATGTAATAGCGCCATATACAGAGGGGCAAAGGTAGATCAGCAGCAGGAGGAAGCCGAATCAACGCCCTGAATAGGGAAGGCCTTTGAGGCAGTACTGATGCAACGAGGCAGTATCGTAGCAGTACGAGTTCAGAAGCAGACAAACAGAACATAGCTGGCAACAGTAATTGTATGAGGGTAGGTCTCTACCACTGTAGCTTCCACAGCCTGAAAGAAAGGACCACAGTCACTGGCTGGCGATCATTTGCATCGGCCTTGTACTCAAGGACAGATTGGTCATTATATGGAAGACAGCCAGGGCTATACGGGATGAAGCAGAAGGCTGGCTGTGATGAGGTCCACTAAGGGGGGGGGGTAGCCAGGCTAGAGGGCAGAATAGCAGTGCTGTCTTGAGAGAAGAATACTAAATATAACTCTGGACCATTGCTTCGTGGTTTGCCAGCCAGAATGACATATATAGTCCTGTTGCCACTGCAGAAATTCATGGAATGCAGTATAAATATATGTTAGGGTTGAAAGTTTAAATGTCATATTTGGCCATTTACCTGCAATATCCTTCCCAATAAATTTGTCTCAGGCCAACTGTGGAGCATACATGGCTGAGTATAGTGCACATGAAGGTGGTCGCTAACCATGAACAGAATTCACGAGTGCTGCGTAAGGTTCTCTGTATACGACATGGTTGTAGAGAAGGGCTGATCAGTCCAGCAGCATTGACACAATCATTGTCTTAGAAGGAAAGATGGATGATCAGGAATGGTATCCGAACAGGAGGGAAGGCTGATAGGCTCTGGAAGCAGGCAGGCAAACGCCGAAGTGGAGGTAGCCCAGGTGTCCTCAGCACAGTAGCAAAATGAAAGGAAGCCCAGCTCGGTGGTGGCGGTGTTTGGCTGCAATGGCAGATGAGCGGAGTGGTGCAGTAGAGTGGGCAGTCCTAAGCTCTGGAGCTAAGGGAATAGGAGCAATGCAGACTGAAACACACAGGACTTGGCGGTAGCATGGGGCAATGGCTGCTCAAGGAAAAAAGGAACAGAAGCAGTGGAGAAAGAAACGAGTTATGCAGAGAAGTAGTCCAGGAAGTCATGCCAGAAGAGGTGGAGGAAAGCGAGTGGCTGCCAAAACACGGCTCAGCAGGTGAGGAGGAGCAACAGCGAAAATCCCCATAGAAAGGAACAAGGTATGGAAATACACAGCAAACAATAGAGGAACCGGGGGGGGGGGGGTTTAATAAACAAATGAGCAGAGAGACAAGAGGCACGGGGGTAGGGCACAGCAACAGAAACAGAGGAAAGAGCATCCGAGCACCAGCACTGCCACTAGCAAGTGCGACTCGCTCTAAGCAGAGCGGTGGTAGCCTGATCGTTTTAAGTAGGAGATGGGGGAGGTGCTATTCCCCCATAGAACCACAGGCATGCGCCTTTCAATTGTATGTCTAATTGTCACACCCTAATGTACCCCCCAGGTCGCACTGGGAGACAAGCAACTTGTAGAATCCTGTAGAATGTAGAATTGTGGGCTGCAGTTGGTGTGGGGCAGCTATGTGGATGAACGTACTATGGAGACTAGGAGGGTGTCCAATCTGCCATAGGCTAAGGAGGCTGGAGGATAAAGTGCAGAGTCTTAGTGGGGAGCTGGAGAGGGTGTGGGTGGAGGAGAGGGGAATGGGTGCAGTAGGGTCTCCCCCAAGGGGTAACGGGAGGGCACATCAGGAAAACATCAGGTTGGGGAAGGAAAGGAGGGGGCAGTGCAGGTCCACATCTGACTGGAGGTCAGGGGTTGATAGCAGGTCAACGGTAAGGGGGAAGGCTCCAGCGCAGGGCAATACAGGGGTGGGGGAGCAGGGCTGCAGTACTGGCAACAATGGGGGAAGAGGGGAAGTTAGGGGAGCACCAGATAAGGGAGGCAGAGGGAAGGGGCATGGAGTGTGCAGGGGTCAGACAGGTGGGAGGTAGCAGGGGGCAAGGGGGACACAGTTGAAAAGCAAAGGGTTGGCGGCAGGGAGGAGGAGAGGGGGACAGTGCTGATAGGTCAGACAAGAGGTGCATAGTTTAAGGGGTGAAGGGGCTGAGGGAGGAGGAGGGGAAGGTGGATGATGTGTGGACTAAGGGGGATGGGGAACACAGGTTGGGGAGGGTGTGGGGGTCATAGGGGAGAAGCGAAGAGACATACAGGGGCAGAAATGTGCACACGATAGTAAGGGACAGGGAGGCAATGTGGGGAGGGAAGGAACTGGGCAGGGAGAGGGGTGTGTGCTAGTGTTGGGGGACTCAATACTGAAGGGGATCACATGGGGCAGTAAAGGGGAAAGGCAAAGTCTAATATGGGTCGAGTCTATTCCCGGGTTGATGGCAGGTAGAGCAGGGCAGGCCATTCTCTAGTGCACAGGGAAGGGACAGAAGAAACCACATGTTGTGATGCACTTGACTTGGGTATGAATGACCTGTCGTGGGAGACGGTGGAGGTAGTAAAGGGGAGATTTGAGGAACTGGGGAAGCTGGGTGAGGAGATGGGAACATCGGTGGCACTCTCTGAGGTGCTCCCAGTACCATGTGCAAGTACTGCAAGGAAAGGAAGGATAGGGGAGTTCAACACCTGGCTGAGGGAATGGTGTTGTTCCAAGGGGTTTGGGTTAGTAGGGGGCTGGGGCAGAACCTGGGATAATAATGACCTGTATGCAGGGGACAGGCTACACTTGAGCAGAGAGGGGAAGAGAGTTTTGAAGCAAGGGATACAGGGGTACATAGCAACAAAGGTAGCTTTAAACTAGGAAATGGGGGGTGGCAAGTGGACAGCTGGTAGGCAGGGTTTTCAGAGAGGGGAGCCAGACGAGCCTACCCCCCCCCAAGCTATAGCCGCCTATAGGCTGGGAGGGGAGTTGCTGGCAGTCACAAGGGAAAAAAGAGACTTGGGCATCATCATCATTGATGACCTGAAATCATCCAAGCAGACCACTAAAGCAGTAGGTAAGGCTAGGGGGATGTTGGGGTGTATTAGTAGGGGTATGACATGTCAGAAGAGGGAGATAATAATCCCTCTTTACAAGACACTGGTTAGGCCCCATCTGGAGTACTATGTGCAGTACTGGAGGCCACACCTTCACAAGGACATTACCAAATTGAGGCAGTCCAGAGAAGGGCAACCAAAATGGTGCATGGACTGCTTCAGAAAACATATGAGGACAGATTAATGGAGCTCAATATGTATACCCTAGAGCAAAGGAGGGAGAGAGGTGATATGATCGAAACATTCAAACACTTTAAGGGCGTTAACAAGGTGAAAGAATCTAACATGTTTCAGTATAAGAAAAATGGCAGGACAAAAGGACACAGCATGAGATTAGAAGGAGGCCGATTAAGGGGTAATGTGAGGAAGTTCTTTTTTCACAGAAAGGGTGGTGGATGCATGGAACGGCCTACCTCAGGAAGTGGTGTATATGAATACAGTGCAGGGCGTCAAACAGGCATGGGATAGGCATAAGGGAGCAATACAGATTGCAGCCATAACAGAAACCTGGGCCACCCAGTACCAGGAATGGGATATGATGATCCCTGGGTACAGGCAGTTCAGAAAGGACAGGGCAAACAGGAAAGGTGGGGGGAGGTGGCGATCTATGTAAGGGGAGGAATAAGGTGCATAAGGAAGGAAGGGAAGGAAGGCAGGACAGAGGCCCTGTGGATGCAGTTGCAGGATCCGAAGAGCAGGGTACTGAGGATGGTGGTGGTGTATAGTGCACCAACTCAAGGGGAAGAGCTGGACAGGGAGTCAGCAGAACAAATTAGGAGGGTTTTCGGGAAGGGGAACACTGTGGTGGTGGGGGACTTCAACCTACCTGTGGTGGACTGAAGCACACCGACCACCACAAGTGCTAGGGAGCAGGTTATACTGAGGGCATTCCAGGATAGCTTCCTGTTACAGTTGGTGCATGAGCCAACTAGACTGGGAAGAACTTTGGACCTTGTACTATCAAACGGGGAAGCCGTAAGGGACCTGGAGGTTGAGGATCCCCAAGCTGGGAGCAATCACCACTCAGCGTGGTTCACACTCAGAATGGGGAAGCACACTGGAGGTTCAGGTACCAGGGTGATAGACTTTAGAGGGGCAGACTTCAACAGGAGGGGGACAATCCTGAAAAGTAATCTGGAAGGTATCCAGCCAACCATGGATGCCAATCAAAAGTGGGGTATAATTAAGGCAGGGCTCGCAGAGGCTACAGAGACATGTACTAGGGCACAGAGTAAGAAGGGAAGGGCAAATAAGCCCAGTTGGCTGACCACGGAGGTAATGAAGGGGGGTTCAGAGCCAAGAGAAAAGCTTTCCAGAGATTCAAGATATCAGGGAGGGGGGAAGATGGGGAGGAGTATACAAAGAGGTCCAGGGAGGTTACAAGATTGGTCAGAGCTACCAAGGCATCCAGGGTGCTTAGGCTGGCATGGGGCATTAAAGATGGAGAGGACTTCTTTAGATACATTGGAGAGAGAAGGAAGAACAGGGACCAAATAGTGAGAATTAGGAGGGACAGGGGGCGGGTAGAGAAAGGGGAGGAGCAGGCAGAGGCATTAAATGAGTATTTCTGCTCTGTGTTCACAGTTGAGAGGAGGGCAGATACCACATGGGGGTGGTGGAGTGGGCAGGGGAGGGGAGCAGGTGACAGATGGAGAAATTACTGAGGGCAGAGTACTGGAAGGTCTAAGTGCACTGTGGGTGGACAAGGCACCGGGACCTGATGGCATACAACCTAGAGTACTCAAGGAACTGGCAGGGAGGTTGGCAGGACCACTGGCTGACCTATTCAACACCTCTCTGTGCACAGGATGTGTGCTGCAGGACTGGAGGTTGGCCCATGTGGTACTCATTCACAAAGGGGGCCCAAAGGATGATCCAGGTAACTACAGACCGGTGAGCCTCATATCAGTTGTGCGCAAGCTCATGGAGTCAATCCTTAAAGAGAGGCTGGTGACATTTTTGGAAGACAATGGTCTCCAGGACGGGCAACAACACTGGTTTATCTCAGGCAGGTCTTGCCAGACTAACCTGATTGAGTACTATGATTAGGTGACCAGGGAACTGGTCAGGAGCCATGCAGTGGATGTCCTGTATCTGGACTTCAGCAAGGCCTTCGATTCTGTGCCACATGGGAGACTGGGGGAAGCTGGATTATGTAGGGGTGGGTACTAGGATGGTCACTTGGATCACTAACTGGCTGAAGTTGGAGAAGGAGGGAGAGAGAGACTGTAGCTGGTGAGTTTGTAACTGTGTTTGTAATTGTATTTGAGGTCTTTTTTTAGCTGCCATTTCTGTGTGTTTGTAATTGTATTTGAGGTCTTTTCTTAACTTCCATTTGGGTGCTTTTCCATTTAGTTTGGGCAGGAGTGAGGGATTCTAGCTGACAAGTTTGTGAGTGGAGTGAGGTGTCACTGCCAGAGGACTCCTTGACTGATTGTTTTTTGGGCACAGCCTGTGGTGTAGTCCCTCCCACCCCAGGGCTCGTCCTACATTTATTTGGGTGTGTCCCATAGGGCCTTGCAACATCCTTTTATTTTTTTATTTATTTATTGAAGTCTAGGAGTAAACACCTTTGAGCTAAGAGCTCATTTACAAAGGTTCCATGTCAGAGGGAAAGGGCAGACAATACTTACAGAGGTTTGTACAAGTAAAAATACAATATAACAACAAAAGAACTGGCATATTTCAACACATTAGGAGTGAGTACACAGCAGGCGAGTCTAGGAGTGAAACTTGGGCAAGGTAGCTGGGAGAAGGAGAGAGGAGGCAGGCAGACAAAACAGGAGGATACAGGCAGATAAGAGTTTAGAGGGAAGGGGAGTTAAGAGGGTACGGGTGAGGACATGGGCAGGGTGGAGAGAAGGGGAGGCAGTCATCGACACTGTCAAAGTGAAAGTGTGGGAGGAAGCGGGGAGGGGGGGATGAGGCAGCCATAGGCCTTGTCAGTTTACCGAGTCAGTACGAGGAGAGGGCAGAGACAGTTTGCAGGAGGGGGACTAGGATCCATCCTGCATCCATACAGGAAGTAGTGAAGAGAGGAAGCAAGTTAAGGCAGAAGGAAGCAGGAAGGGAAGTCAGAATAGCAAAGGCCCAAACTGAGGAAAAGAGAGCCAACTCAGTTAAGAAGGGGGATAAAACCTTTTATAGGTACATCAGCGAGCATAGAAAGACAAAGGGAGGGATAGTGAGGCTGAATAGAATGAACGGTGGGTGGGCAGAGGGGGACAGTGAAAAAGCAGGGATACTGAACGAATATTTCTGCTCAGTATTCACAAAGAGGAGGAGGAAGTGCCTAATCCAATTAACAGAAGCACTCTTTGATAGGGGGTTCATCCCAGTCCTTTCACAGAAGAAAGGGTTCTGCAAGAACTCCTAAAACTGAAGGTGGACAAAGCAATGGGTCCTGATGGAATTCACCCAGAATTCTAAAATAATTAAGGGAGGAACTAGTGAAACCACTGGCTACTCTTTTAATAAATCATGGGAGGATGGTGTGGTACCCGAGGACTGGAGGAAGGCGGATGTGATTCCCTTCACAAAGTGGGACCAAGACAGAGGCAGAAAACTACAGACCTGTCAGTCTGACCTCTGTGGTAGGGAAAGTGATGGAGTCACTTCTGAAGGAAAGAATAGTTGAGTACCTAGAGGCCAGTGGAGCACAGGACCCAAGGCAGCATGGGTTCACAGCGGAAGGTCATGTCAGACGAATCTAATAGATTTCTTTGACTGGGTGACCAAAGTAGTAGACCAGGGAAGGGCTGTGGACATGGCCTACCTAGACTTTAGCAAGGCATTTGACACAGTCCCACACAAAAGATTAATAGTCAAATTAACCAGCCTGGAAGTGGGTCCCAGGGTGGTAGCCTGGGTAAAACATTGGCTGCACAACAGGACACAGAAGGTAATTGTAAATGGAGTCCACTCTGAAGAAAGAGGGGTTACTAGTGGGGTACCGCAGAGTTCAGTATTGGGTCCAGTCCTTTTTAATGTCTTCATCAGTAACATTGCAGAGGGACTGGAAGGAAAAGTATGCCTTTTTGCAGATGACACAAAGACCTGCAACAGGGTTGAGACACAAGGAGGCGTGGAAAGGATGAAAAGGGACTTGGCAAGGTTGGAGGAATGGTCAGAAGTATGGCAGCTAGGATTCAATGCAAAGAAGTGCAAAATAATGCACCTGGGAAACAAGAACCCAGAGGAAGAATACACAATGAGTGGGGAGGTAGTAACAACAACAAAAAAGGAAAGGGACCTGGGGGTAATCATATCAGATGACCTTAAGGTTAGCAATCAATGTGAGAAGGCAGTAGGGAGGGCTGGGGGTATACTGGGATGTATAGGGAGAGGCATCAGCAGCAGAAACAGGAAGTTGTTATCCCTCTGTACAGACAGTTGGTGAGACCCCATCTGGAGTACTGTGTCCAGTTCTGGAGACCTCATCTCCGCAAGGACATAGACAGGATAGAGGTAGTCCAGAGGAGGGCAACTAAAATGGTGCAGGGTCTGCAAGAGAAGCCGTATGAGGAGAGACTAAAGGAGCTTAATATGTATACCCTTGAGGAAAGAAGGGAGAGGGGGGACATGATAGAAACTTTTAAAGTACCTCAGTGGAATCAACAAAGTCCAAGAGGGTAGCATCTTTCAGAAAAAGAGACTTACAAGAACAAGGGGACACAATTTAAAGATAGAAGGAGGGCGGTTCAGGGCAATGTGAGGAAGTATTATTTCACAGAGGGTAGTGGATGCATGGAACAGCCTTCCTGAGGAGGTTGTGGGGTCTAAAACTGTGGGAGATTTCAAGAATGCATGGGACAGACATAAGGCAATTCTTGTGGGGGGTAGGAAGAAATAGGCTGTTGGTTAACTAGGACCTGCGGCCTATCCTGTAGGTAGGGAAATGGGCAGACTAAATGGGCCTAGCGGTCCTTATCTGCCGTCAAAGTCTATGTTTCTATAACAGACCACAACAGAAATAAAACTTATATTTGGGGGATATCAAATAGCCATCTTAAGCAGGCAGTTGATTGAGGAAGGAAACAGACATGATGGGAGTGGTGCAGTGCGGTGTTTGTGGAACAGCTGTCTTCAGGTAGAAATTCTGGAGGCTGCGATGCTGCCCTGTCTGCAGGCACCTCTCTGGGAGGAGGTTGCCTGTCTCTGAGCAGAGTTGGCCAAGCTGAAGGCGGGATCCACCCCCACCCAGAGACCACCGGGTTCACAATCTTTACCTCAAAGGATGCCAGGGAAGAGGAGTGATTGAACTACAGTGGGTTCAGGGAAGGTGGTCGAAAGCACATCCCCCAACTGGTCCTGCTTAAAAACTCCTACACCATTTTGGAGGAATGGGAAAGCCCCACTCAGGAACCCAAGGCTGGGACCAGGGAGGATGGGAAGGTCCTCCAAGACAAAGCCCCATGGAAGGGAAACAGGGAACCCCAGAGGAGGGGGAAGCTTCTCCTAGTGGGGGACTCTCTTGTCCGGGGAGTGGAGTTAGGGTCACCGAGCAGGGGAGAGAGGTCAAGTGCCTCCCAGGAAGCACTGCATGGAGGGATGGGAAACGGATCCATAGGATAGCTATGGCAATAGCTAGGAGGGAGCAGCTGGATGTCATTGTCCACCTGGGGACCAATGACCTGACCAGGAGAAGGGTGACATTAGTCAGAGTCCAGGATGATTTCAGGAAGCTGGGAGAAACCTGAAACAGATAGCATGCTCTGTCTCATTCTCAGAGGTGCTACCTGTCCAGGACACAGGGGAAGCCAGGGCACTCCACATCCATACCTTAAACTCCTGGTTGAAAGATTGGTGTGGAAGGGAGGGCTTTGGCTTCGTAAGGAACTGGGGCCTGACCTAGGCAGATGTGGGCTTATACAAGGAGGATGGCCTGCATCTGTCCGAGAAGGGGACCTTAGTCCTTTGTGAGAAGTTTAAATACTTCACCTATGAGCATTTAAACTGGCCAAGGGGGGAGAGCCAGGAGGCTTAGGAACACCTCCCATGGGAAACTACAGGAACATAAGTTGACTATGGGTACAGCTAAGGCAGGCAGGTGAAGAATGTATAATGAATGATACAGGTGGGGCAAGAGCACATAGGAAAGGAAACCAGGGTGGGGGAAGATGCTGGAGAGGAAGAACAAGAGCAGAGGGTGGGCAGACGGTGAAAATATGGAAGGTCATGCTAATGAATGCCCATAGCCTAGGAAATAAGGTTCCAGACTTGGAGGCCTTGTTGGCAGATGCAGACCTTGACATAGCAACAATAACAGAAACATGGTGCTCTGCTAATCATGGCTGGGAAGTCAATGTACCAGGCTATACATTGTTCAGGAGGGACAGGGAGGGTAAAAAGGGTGGGAGAGTGGCCCTGTACATCATAGATGGTATAAAGGCTACAGAAGTTCAGGGAAGACAGGGAGAGGCCGAGGTAATGTGGGTCACCCTGGAGCCAGAGAATGAAACAGCAATATGCACAGGAGTGATCTACAGACCTCCGGCACAGACTCCACAGAGGGAGGAAGTAGACAGGGAATTAGTGGAGAACATACTTGACATGGCAGCTAAAGGCGAAATCCTGCTACTGGGGGATTTTAATATGCCAGATGTGGATTGGGCCACCCAAATGGCTGTTCAGCCAGAAGCACAGCCATCCTTGAATCCCTGCAGGGGGATGGACTCAGGCAGCTGGTGCATGAACCAACCAGGGACAAGTCAATTCTGGACCTGGTATGGACCAATGGGAACAGAGTCGAAGAAATACAGGTGGAAGGGCAGCTGGGGTCCAGTGACTACCACATGGTGTGGTTCAGCATGGAGGCATGGAATTAAGCCACACAAGGGTAAGAATATTAGATTTCAGGAGGGCAGATTTCACTGAAATGGGTAGATGTATACAAGCAGTCCTGGGGAAGGGAGAGGTAGTAGAGAAGGTGGAAGAACAATGGGAGGACTGAAAGGAGCCATAGTGGATATAACAAACCAATGCGTTAGGATGGTGGCCAAAGAGAAAAGAAGAAGGAAACCACTATGGTTCTCCAATGAGATGAGGGACAAAGTCAGGGCTAAAAGGCTGAATTTCAGGAAATATAAGGGGAGTCAAAGGGAGGAGGACAGGGAGGTGTACCTTGAATGTCTAAGGAAAGCAGGGAAGGCTGTTAGGAGGGCAAAAGTGCAGATGGAAGAGGGCTTAGCATAGTCTGTAAACAAAGGGGATAAGGCATTTTATAGGTACATCAGCGAAAGAAGAAAAACCGGGGGGGGGGGATTGTGAGGCTCAAAGGGAAGAAGGAAGAGTGTAAGGAGGGGGATCTGGACAAGGCAGAAATACTGAACAAATACTGCTCAGTATTCACTAAGGAGGGGAGAGGGTCAAGGACCACAGTTGGGTTGCAGAGGCAGTGGTGGGGGAGAGGTGAACACCAGTTCATTCACAGTGGAGAGAGTTCTGGAAGAACTCACAAAGCTGAAGGTGGATAAGACCATGGGGCCAGATGGCATCTTCCCAAGGATATTAAAGGAACTGCGAAGGGAACTACCAGCACCTCTGGCGGCCCTGTTGACAGAGTCACTCAACACGGGTGTCATTCCAGAGGGCTGGATGAGGGCACATGTAGTCCCACTGCACAAAAGTGGCAGTAGGGAGGAGATGGGAAACTACAGGCCAGTCAGCCTCACTTCAGTGGTGGGAAAGATCATGGAGACACTGCTGAAAGGAAGGATAGTGGCACACATGGAATCCAGTGGTGCTCAGGATCTGAGGCAACACGGATTCACAGCAGGAAGGTCATGTCAAACGAATCTAATAGTGTTTTTTTAATTGGATGACTAGGGAACTTAATCAGGGAGGAGCAGTAGACATTTCCTACCTAGATTTCAGCAAAAGCTTCGACACTGTCCCACATAGAAGGCTGATTAACAAGATGGGTAGTGTGGGCATGGGAGATAAGGTGGTGAACTGGGTTAGGAACTGGTTAACAGACAGGAGACAGATGGTGGTGGTAAATGGGGTACAATCTGGGGAGAGAGGGGTGACCAGTGGGGTGCCACAGGGATCAGTACTAGGACCAGTCCCAGCCAATGTCTTCATTAGTGACATTGCAGAGGGGCTGGAAGGGAGGGTCTGCCTGTTTGCAGATGACACCAAGATCTGCAACAAGGTGGATACTCCAGAAGGGGTGCAGAAAATGAAGAGAGACCTGAAGAAGCTTGAAAGATGGTCGGAGATGTGTCAACTGAGGTTCAATGCAAAGAAGTGCAAAATAATGCACCTGGGTAGAGGGAATCCTAGGGAGAGCTACAGGTTGGGGAAGGGAGCTGAGTGTCACCAAAGAGGAAAGGGACCTAGAGGTTATCGTCTCTAATGGCCTTAAGGTGTCAAAGCAGTGTACAAAAGCGGAAGAGAGGACCAGTGTCATGCTGGGGTGCATAGGCAGGGGTATCACTAGCAGGAGGCGGGAGGTGGTGATGTCATTGTATAAAACATTCGTAAGGCCTTACCTGGAGTACTGCGTGCAGTTCTGGAGACCACACCTGCACAAGGACATAGATAAGGTGAAGACTATCCAGAGAAGGGTAACAAAGATGGTACAGGGCTTACACCACAAAACATATGAGGAGAGACTAAGGGACCTCAATATGTACTCACTGGAGGAGAGGAGACAGTGGGGGACATGATTGAAACTTTCAAGTACCTCAAGGGCACAAACAAGGTGCAGGCAAGGAACCTTTTCCAGTGTAGAAAAAGTACTATAACAAGGGGGCACAATATGAAATTGGAAAGGGGTAGATTAAGAGGCAATGTGAGGAAGATTTTCTACACAGAAAGGGTAGTCGACACTTGGAACAGTCTGCCACAGGAGGTAGTGGGGGCAAGCACAGTGGAGGGGTTTAAAACCCAGCTGCCATACCCTTGACTGCTCCTCCAGTTTTCTCAGATCTCTGCTCATCCTTCCAACCCCCCAGTGTCCACCCTGTTGCAGATTTTGGTGTCATCCACAAAGAGGCAGACCATCTCTTCCAACTCCTCTGTAATGTCACTTATGAAAACATTGAAGAGGACAGGTCCCGGCACTGATCCCTGAGGCACCCCACTGGTCACCATTCTTTCCTCTGTGTGAACTCCATTTATCACCACTATCTGTCACCTATCCCCTAACCAATTTCTTACCCAGTTAGCCACCTTTGGACCCACTCCTAAGCTACCTGTCTTGCTTACTAGTCTCCTGTGTAGAACAGTGTTGCAAGCCTTACTGAAATATAGGTAGGCCACATCCTCTGTTCCACCCTGATCTAATTCCTTGGTCACCCAGTTAACAAAATCTATCAGATTTGTTTGCCATGACACCCCCCCCTAAATGAATTCATGCTGCCTTGGTCTTGTAACCTGTTGGAGTCACGATATTACAGTCTTTTTCTTCAGCAGTGTTTCTTGACTTTCCACCACTGATGTCAGGCTGACTGGCCTATAATTGCCAGCCTCTTCCCTACTACCACTTTTTGTGAAGTGGGACTACATCTTCCCTCCTCCAGTCCTCCGAAACTACTTCTGTTTCCAGCAAGCTGTTAAAAAGGAGTGTCAGCAATGCAGCCAGTACCTCCCTGAGCTCCCTCAATACCTTTGGATGCACTCCATCTGGCCCCATTGCTTTGTCTACTGTCAGATTAGTAAGTCCCTTCAGGACTCTCTCATCTGAAAAAGGCCTAGTGCACACCTCGCTACCCCCCAACCCCACCATAGCTGCTGTTAGTTTTTTGTGGTCCTTCCCCTTCTACTTCCTCTGTGAACAATGAGCAGAAGTATTTGTTCAGGATGTATGCCTTTTCCTGGTCCCCATCTGGCAGCCCCCTTCCTTTTTAACCTTACAACCCTCTCCTGGTCTTTCTTTTCACTTACATACCTAAAAATGACTTGTTCCTTTTGTTACCACCTGGGCTGTTCTCTCTTCAGTTTATGCCTTTGCACTCCTTACTACTCTTTCTGCTTCCCTCTGTTTCCTCTAATGCACCTCCCTATCCCCCTCCCTCTGTGTCTCCTTATACCTTCTAAATGCTACCCTCTTAGCTTTTACCTTTTCTGCCTCCTCTTTTGAGAACCATAGCAGTCTCTTTTTCCTCTTGCTTTTACTCACTTACTTGATGCAGAGGTTTACTGCCTTAGCTATGCCACCTTTTAGCTTCACCCATTGAGAGTTACAGTCGTGGTTCTCTGACGAACCCAACCTGCCAGACTGCCACCCGCAGTCCAGGTCTGAAGCCACCAGCCCCTCACAGAAATGCAGGTAGTCTTGAGAGCCACAGCCATGGTATTCTGACGAACCTGACCTGCCAGACTGCCACCCGCAGTGCAGGTCTGAAGCCACTGGCCCCTCACAGAAACGCAGGTAGTCTTGACAGCCACAGCCGTGGTTCTCTGATGAACCCGACCTGCCAGACTGCCACCCGCAGTGCAGGTCTGAAGCCACTGGTCCTCACAGAAACGCAGGTAGTCTTGAGCCACAGCCGCGGGTTCTCTGATGAACCCGACCTGCCAGACTGCCACCCGCAGTCCAGGTCTGAAGCCACCGGCCCCTCACAGAAACGCAGGTAGTCTTGAGAGCCACAGCCATGGTTCTCTGACGAACCCGACCTGCAAGACTGCCACCCGCAGTCCAGGTCTGAAGCCACCAGCCCCTCGTAGAAACGCAGGTAGTCTTGAGAGCCACAGCCGTGGTTCTCTGACGAACCTGACCTGCCAGACTGCCACCCGCAGTCCAGGTCTGAAGCCACCAGCCCCTCACAGAAACGCAGGTAGTCTTGAGAGCCACAGCCATGGTTCTCTGACGAACCCGACCTGCCAGACTGCCACCCGCAGTCCAGGTCTGAAGCCACCAGCCCTCTCAGAAACGCAGGTAGTCTTGAGAGCCACAGCCGTGGGTTCTTCGACGGAACCTGACCTGCCAGACTGCCACCCGCAGTCCAGGTCTGAAGCCACCAGCCCCTCACAGAAACGCAGGTAGTCTTGAGAGCCACAGCCGTGGTTCTCTGCCGAACCCGACCTGCCAGACTGCCACCCGCAGTCCAGGTCTGAAGCCACCAGCCCCTGACAGAAATTCAGGAACGGACTTGCCCTCAGGGGCTGATTACCTCCAGGAAGGGAGCCCTAGCTGCCAATTTTTTCGCCCACTCAGCCACCCCCTCCCCCGGTCCTGATTAAATACACATAAACCCCGCCCTGGCCTTCTAGCTCACTCCTACTGGCTATTGCCAGCCACGCCTTATTAGTTATCTAGGCCTTAATTTTTCATTGGTACCCCATCCTCCCACAAGATCCACTCATTTTCTTGGCCCTCTCAAGCAACTGTTGCAAATCCTGTGGTTTTACTGGTAAAAGGAAATATCTCCACGTTAAGAATGCCATCTGCGCCTATCCTTCTCTATAGTTGTCTTATATTACTTTGTTATACTCTACCCAAAATTTCGTTTGCAACTCGGACAAAGGCCAGTTTCCCTCTTCTATCATCTACCAAGATATAGCCTCCCACATTAGACCATGGCATTCTACATCAGGGACGTCTCCTCTATGGTCATGCCCCTCTTCCCACCAGGCCATAACTATAGAACACATGCAATTCCCAAGGATGGTGTTGGCTCTATCAGTTCTCTATGTTTTATCCCTAGCAGATAGCAATCCCGCCCTTAACACAGCCACCGCTAAACCAATGTACGCGAGAAGGAGTAACAAAAGAATGTTTAGCAGGCTAAGACACCACCTTAAAAAACTACTACTGCTTCAGCGTGGCTCATTTGGTAGCACATCCGCCTCTGGACCAGAAGGTCGTGGGTTCTCGTCCCACACCAGGATGGACTTGCACCTAAAAATCGCTGGCATCCGAGTGCAGTATTGGGGGGTGCTGTACTGCTGGGGTGTGCCGTCCTTCAGATGAGATGTTAAACCGAGATCCCTTCTGGCCATCCTGGTGCTGTCCTGGTGGGTGTCCAGCTGGAAGTAAAAGAACCCAGGGTACTCTTCGAAAAGAACAGGGAACATTCCCGGTGTCCTGGCCAACATTCCCCTTCCCATAAACCAGTTCATGCAATTATCCAGGCTGTGTGTGGGTGATGATGTGCGATATGGCCGCCACCACATATTCAGTCACTTCACTACCAGTCTAGCATTGCTTGTAAAGCGCTTTGGGATACTGTGTATGAAAAGCGCTATATAAATGCTGATTCTTCTTTTTCTTCTTCTTCTCCTACTCTGTTCGGGAAATGTTGAATTAAACCCAGGTCCACTTATTTCTCTGGACGCCCCTGCAGACCTCCCTCAATATAAAGGGATTAGCTTTCTCCATATCAATGTCTGTAGTTTGCTAAAGAAGATTGACTCTATACAGACCTGGGCTCTACATGCAACTCCTGATTTCTTCATGATAACTGAATCCTGGCTCACACCCTCAACCCTGGACAAATCTATCAATGTACCCGGATATAACATCTACCGCTGTGATAGACCGACTAGAGGGGGAGGGGTTGCAATGTATGTCAAAAGCAAATTCACAGTCACAGTCTCTGACTGTACCTCAAAGGCTAAGGAATTTGAATGCCTTGCTCTAAAATTATCACTTTCCAGCGAGAAATCACTCCTTATGGCAGCATGCTACCGACCACCGTCTGGTAGCTGGGCACTTCTGCCACAACTTCAAAACCTTCTTGACTCTGCTGATCCTGACTGTATTCTAATGGGGGATTTCGGTCTAAATTGGAATGATGACAGCTCTAAGAAATTGAAGGATCTATGCGATGTTAATGGTCTGTTACAAATGGTGACTGCTATAACCAGACCTAACAGAAAAAACCCTGAGCGCAGCACTCTCCTGGACCTTATCCTAGTAAACAAACCTCACACTATCTCGCATACTGGAGTATTCTTCAACGATATAAGCGACCATTGCGCTACTGCCTGAATCAGACATCCTTCCCAAATAAAAATGGTCTCCAAATTCAAACTGAAAAGATGCCTGAAAAAGTTCTGCCAGTACACTTTCCTGAAAGATCTAAGCAACATTCGTTGGCAGGATTTCTACCTAGCCCCCACCTTTAACGAGGCATCTAACATCTTTCACAGCCTCTTACTGGAGCTAATAGACATACACACCCCACTAAGACTGATCAAATCAAAAAATAAAACTCCTGGCTGGTTCTCTCCCATTCTGAAGAAAGCACTTAGGGATAGGGACTACTGGTGGAAAAAAGCGAGGCAATCCCACATGGAGGCTGATTGGTTAGCATTCCGGACCACTAGGAATGCTTGTGCCAAGCTAATTAGGTCAGAAAAAGCTAGGTACTTCCAAAAAGAACTGGAAGACAATAAAAACAACTCTGCCAAATTTTGGAACATCCTCAAAGAAGACGAAGGTCAGTCCACTGCAACACCCCTTCCAAACAAAATTGTGTCTGATGGTACCACCTATACGGACAAAGCTGATATACTAGAAAAGCTTAATGATCACTTTGCCACTGCAGGGCTTGCCTTTGACACCTCACCTATCAGCAAACTTAGCCCGGCAAGAGACTACACTGTTGGCTTCACTGATAATCGCAACCATAACCAACCGCATCCCACCACCTTCAGCTTCCTCACAATTACATTCAAGCAAGTGGAGGACCTCCTCCTTTCTCTGGATACAAAAAAGAGTGCAGGTGCAGATAATATTGAACCTTACTTCCTAAAACTTGGCCATACCTATCTGACCGCCCCCATTACACACTTATTCAACACCTCTCTGATTCAAGGTGAGCTACCTGTCTTGTGGAAAACTGCCCACATCCTACCATTATTCAAGACTGGGGATCCGAGTGATCTGAACAATTACTGGCCTATTTCTATACTATCTGTCCTCTCTAAATTACTTGAAAAAATTGTCAATATCCAACTTAGAGAACATTTGGATTCACAAAAGTTGCTAAACCCAGCTCAGTCCGGCTTCAGAGCCAAACACAGTACAATATCGGCTCTTGCCACAGTAACTACAGACTGGCAAATGGCCTTGGACTCCAAGAAGCATGTATTTGCCCTCTTCCTTGATCTAAGTAAGGCCTTCGATACTGTGGATCATACCATCATGCTTACTGCACTGAGTAACATCGGACTTGATAGTTCTGCCATTACATGGTTCACCAGCTACCTAACCAATAGGTTACAACAAGTCAAAGCCATAGGAGATCTGTCCCCAAAAAATCCTTGTTACAAGGAGTCCCACAAGGTTCCATCCTGGGCCCTATCCTCTTTGCAATATACATCAATAATCTGGACTCGCAGCTGGGCACAGCAAATGTGCACTTATTCGCAGATGATACTGTACTCTATACCACAAATTCATCCTTGATCTGGCCCATGAGTACTTACAGAAAGACTTCGTCACCCTCCAATACAACCTTCTCACTCATAAGCTCCTCTTCAACGCCAAAAAGACTAAAGCAATGATTCTCTCACCAAAGTCTACTTACAGATGTCCACGTATCACACAGATCCGAACACTCTTAGATGAACCCCTTGAAGTAGTTGATACCTTTAAATACCTAGGGTTCTGGCTGGATAACAAGCTCAACTTTCTGTGCCACTTAAATGAAACCTTGAAGAAACTAAGACAGCGATGAGGTTTATTCTATCGCATTAAACACCTACTCACGTTAGAAGCCAGAATGAGACTAGTACAAACTACTTTCCTACCTATACTGGACTACGCCGACTTCCTTTACAGTCATTGCCCATCAACGATGCTAAACAAACTGGACACCCTTTACCACCGGGCTTTAAGATTTATCTTAAATCTACCCCGTAGTACACATCACTGTCGTCTATACCAGGTTTCGGGATGGACCTCCCTCTCAACTAGAAGAAAAAGGAATGCTCTCTTCTGGTTTTTTAGAGCATTATCTGATAACCTCCCTGCATACATCTCGAACATCTTCAAACGGGCTAAAGGTTCCTATGGCCTGAGACGCTTCTCCTTAATCTGCTTCCAGATTCCTAGAGTGAAAACTACTCTTGGCTCAGCAGCAATCAACTTCTCACTTCCATCACTTTGGAACACTATGCAAGACTCATTAAAATTATCCTCACTTCCAAGCATTTTCACATTCAAAGCTCTATTAACGGATTATCTGAAGGAATCATGCAACTGTTTCAGATGCTGATGACCCCTAAGCCTCGGGTGCCACTCTCAAATCCTATGCCTAAGTATCTCATCCACCCCACATTCCTAACAACAGAAACCTAGGACCTACAAGCCTAGTTCCCTTAATCCAAGATGACCCTGCCTATTCTCTACCTTTTACCTATTCTGGCCTCCCTTTTGGCTGCCTACTCTTTCACCCCATTTTCTACCCTATTCCTTAATACCTCCTTATTTTTTATCATTTAGGTATGAGCTCTTACTCAGCGGAGACTATACGGGATTGTTGTCTCTTCTCGTTTCAGTAAAGCTTATCATTATGTACCTTTGCATGTTAATTATGTTGACCGGTATGTATAGGCCCATATTGACCGGCACCTTCACAATGTTTTTTCCTTTTTTTTTTTTTGCACCGTTGTCCACCGTAATTGTAATCTTATGAAGTGTACTGTATTGTATTTATGTCCAGGACCACCTTGAAAATGAGCTTGCTCAATGGTGTTTATGCCTGGTTAAATAAAGTTATTGATTGATTGATTGATTGTTCCTCCATCCTCTTCAGGTCATCCCCCCCTTCCGACAGGTCATCCCTGAGGCATTCACCATCTTTATAAAATCTGACCTCCTGAAGTCCAGGACCCTCACCCATGTGTGGTTCAATTCTGCAACTGTCCTTATACTGAATCACACTGTGTGGTAATCACTGGTTCCCATGTGGACTCCCACCCAGACATCTGTAACACTGTCTGTGTTAGAATCAGGTACAGTATTGCCCCATCATGAGTGGGTTCACTGATTAGTTGCCTGAGGAATGCACCCCACAGGGAGTCCAGGATGTCCCTGCTCCTAGCTGAAGCCACAGCTTGAAGGCTGCAGTCTACATCTGGCAGACTGAAGTCCCCCATCAGCAGCACCTCCCCTTTTTTGCCATTTTGCAAATGGCTTCCACCAGTACCTTATCTAAGTCCTCTCCCTGTGCTGGAGGTCTGTAGATCATGTCAGTGTGAATAGTCGCTCCATTCCCCATCTCCAGGGTGACCCACAGTACCTCTGCCCCCTGTGTTCCCTGCATCTCTGTTGCTTTTATGTTTTCCCTCACATAAAGCACCACACCTTCTCCTTTCCTTCCCACCCTGTCTTTAGCTGAACAGAATCTAGCCTGGTATGGGCATGTCCCAATCATGGTTTTCCGTGCACCATGAGTCATGACTTGGAAATGGCCACAGTATCCAGGTCAGCCTCTCCCATTATGGCCTCTAGGTCCAGAATCTTATTTCCTAGACTTCTAGCATTTGCATATATGGCTTTCCAGATCTTGTTAGCACTCTAAGGGGCTCCCTACGGAAGGCTGGGATAGTTGAAGCGCAGGGGCAGAGCCACACTTGGAGCTTGTAACAAGAATGTTGGTCAATAAACCTCTTGAGATTTGAAATAAGCAAGTCTCTGTGTGTTTGTGCAGCACTTGTTCTGGACTTCTGAACATCTGTGCCTACCTTAACACCTGCTGCAGGAGCACTGGGGGACTGGGACGTGTGAGACCCTGTTCTAAAGAAAAATCAGTAGCTTCTACCATTTTATACATTAATATTTGATTTCTTTATTTATTTTATTTATTTATCAAGTCTAGGATTACAAATACCTTTGAGCCATGGCTCTTTTACAAAGGTTCCACGTCAGAGAAATACAAATTATAGGGAACATCAAGACAGGCATTACAACAATGTGGACATTGCAAACAGAGTACAGATTAATACAGTTCAAGGGTAGCATTGTAACAAGGCAGCCAGCGGCATTTGTCAGAGAAAGATAAGAAGTGCCAGAGTCATGGGGGGAGAAAGGAATGTAGGAAGGGTGGCAAGAGGGTGAAAAGTGCAGTATTGGGTATACCAAGATGTGAGGGTAGAATCCAGTGGGGGGACAACTAGAGCAGAAAGGGAAGTGGAGAAACAAGGTTAAGCTGGGCAGTCACAGGAGCTGTTGGTAGTGAGATAGTCCCGGAGCCTAGTTTTAAACATACCAATAGTTGGGGCAGAGGAGATGGTTGGGCTGAGGCCATTGAACCAGAGTGGCGCTCGATAAGCAAAAGAGCGTTGTCCCTGTGAAGTGTGACAGTGGGGGACTTTCAGTAGCTGTAGCGTGGATCTCCTAAGGTGCCATTTGTTAATTCGGTGTTGTAACAGAGTTGAGACCCCAGAAGGTGCAAGACCAAGGTAGATTTTCTTCACCATGGAGCAGGTGAGAAACTTTATGCGGTTTGATAGTTGGAGCCAGCCGGTCTGAGTGTACAGGTCACATGTGTGGGTGAGACGGTGAGCACCAGTGATGAGCCGACATGCTTTATTTAAGGCAGTTGAGAGGCATCTAAGGGTTGTGGTTGTGGCCGAGCCATAACTGATGAGACCATAGTCTATTACAGAGATCACAGAGCTCAGGACTGCAACCTTCAAAGCTTCTGGCGTGAGGTGTGGTCTGTGTTTGTAGAGGAGACCAAGCCATGTATTAGCAGCTCTAGCTACACTATCTACATGAAGTCCATAGGAGAGATTAAGGTCAAGCTGTATCCCTAAGTATTTGAAGGACCCCACCTGATCTAGAGTGTTCCCCTGGGTGGTGGAGATAGCCAAGTGGTGTAGCTTGTGTGGGTTATGAGAGCTGCAGAAGAGCATAGATTTGGTTTTCTTGTCATTGAGGACCAGTTTATGATTAAGAAACCATGTCTCTACAGAACTGAAACCAAGTTGAAGGTTGTGTTGAAGAGTTGCAGGATCTTTGTGAGTGGAGAATACAACAGCATCATCGCATATAGTATGATCTGCTCAGAGCAGTGGTAAGGGAGGGAGTTTAAGAAAAGGCTAAAAAGGAGGGGTCCCAGTATGGATCCCTGTGGGACACCCGAGCGAACAGGCAGGGTGTTAGAAAGAGTCCGCTAATTTTTACTCTCTGTGACCGTTTTCTAGGTAGCTTTTAAACCAGAGAGAAGAGTCAGGTGATAGCCCGCATTCAGTAGTTGGTGTATTAATAACCATGGTGTACTGTATCGAAGGCCTTGGAGAGGTCGATGAAAAACGCCCCTGTGAGAAGGCCATTGTCAAGGGATTTGTGCAAAGCTCCAGTGAACTCAAGAAGGGCTGTGGTGGTGCTGTGACCTTTCCGGAAGCCGTGTTGTTGTGGACAAGGTATATTGTATTTATCCAAGTGGTCGGTAAGTTGATCAGCCACGATGCGCTCAAGTGCCTTAGAGAGTGGGGGCAGTATGGAGATAGGGTGATAATTTGAGTGAATCGTCTTGTCCCCACTTTTATGGATGGGTGTCACGGTGGCTGTTTTCCATAGGTCCGGGAATTTTCCACAGCTGAGAGAGATTTAGGATTTTGTTAATGGATGAATTACCTCATCGAGGGTGAGCAAAAGAAGCTTAAGGTCCAGGGTGTCGCTACTAGATCTAGATTTAGAGATAGCTGCAGTAATATAGCAGCGAGCTTCATTCAGCCTTACCTTCCTGAAGTAGAAGAGGGGATGGTTAGACTGAGGGCTGAGGTATTGGGGAGTAGGCCCTGTTTCGAAAAAGTCATGGGGTAGAACAGCACTAAGGTCTGAAAAAGCCGTGTTAAAGATGTTTGCGATCACCTTGGGGTCAAGGGTTGAGGATCCATCAACCATTAACATGGCCGAGAGGTTTTTGGCTGCTTCCCTGTGACATCCTTGATATTGTCCCAGAAAGCACGACCATTTCCCCATGCATTGGTGAAAGCATCTTTGTAATAGGTGGATTTCATTAGCCGTATGGCTTTTGTGCAGGCGTTTCATGCTTGTTTGTAATTTTGGATGTCCATTTGTTTGCCAGTGGTCCTGGCAACTGCCCAGAGGTGATCCCTTAGTTTCAGCTGTGAAAGAAGAGCCGAGGTGACCCATGGGTTAGAAAGAGATTTTGTTTTGCGCCTTTTAGCAGGGGCAAAGAGGTGCAGAGCTTTGTTGAAAATTGAGATGAAGTGATCAAGAGCCAAGTTAACATCTGTTGCTTCATAGATGGGTAGCCGTCTTGTAAAAGCAGGTGTTGTTTGAGATGTGGAAGTTTTCCACGAGGAAGGACTCTGCTAGCGATAATTTTGGGAGGGGGCTTAAGGAATTTGTTAGACCATGCACACATGACTGGGGAGTGGTCACTGAGTGAGTCTGGGAGAATGGTCGACGAGAAATCCTTGTGGGGTGAGTGGTGAGGACCCAATCCAAGAGGGTACTGGTGCCAGTCTTGTAGTTAATCCTAGTAGGGAGTTTACCATTTGGCGTGAGGTTAGCAGCTGAGATGGAGTCTTTATAGGCACTGGCACTCGATGCTAACCAGTTTATGTTGAAATCCCCTAGTAGAATAAGTTCAGTTTTGGGAGCATGTGAGTTGATAAAGTTTAGGACATCGTTGAATCCATGTTTAGGGTCCCTGGGTGGGATGTATACAGAGACAATAGTCAGAGCTTTATGGTTGGGACCTAGGATGATTTTTATTGGCAGAATCTGGGCTGAGGCAGAAAGTGATGGAGTTGCTACAGGGTGCCAAGACAGGGAGTCTTTGATATAGATTGCGCAACCACCGCCTTTTTTGGATATCCGGTCCAGCCTGTGAACATTGTAGCCCTGTATTGTTACTGCTGAGTCAGGAACTTTAGGTTCTCTGGATCTCTGCCCTATTATCGGTAAGCCATTTAAGAGGATGTCACAGTAGGCTGCCAGTAGTTCAGTGGAAGTACGTCACACTCTCGTGCTTATGACCCAAGTTTGGGAGTGGACTCACAGATCCAGGATCAGTGCAACAAGGGCTAGGAAGTGCTGCTGAGCAAAGCACAAGCCAGCCCAGTGATGGATACATCCAAGTTCTGGTGTGGCAGCAGCCTCTCTTGGTGAGCCAGGGAGCCAGCTCCCTTATGAGGGGTGGCATCATTCCATTGCATGCTGCCACATCTGAGGCCATCAAAGACCCTATCTGATGCCAGGGGAGGTGGTAGTGAAGGGGAAAACTACAAAAAAGAAATGTGTCTTGAGCCATCTAGATGTCGGTCGCCAGCTTTCTCAATCAATCAATCAGTTCTTTATTTAACCAAGCGAGCACCGCTCCATGTAGATTCCTATCAGCTCAATGGTGGGGGGAGCAGATGACGAAACTGGGAACCTAAAGCTGGAGCAGGTGATGGTCAAGGGACAAAAAGCTTGGTTAAAAAAAGAGGATGTCACATTACTTCAGCAATATATTACAGGAGAACTGTTCAGACTTTACTGATTTCATTAATTGGTTATGGTTTAGTTATCTACTTGGCGGTAAATGATAGGGTTCTAACCAGGGGTTGGTGTTACTCAATTTATGCCATTTTATTTATTTTTCTATAGTGGTTTTCTTGCCCCAAGCCTGATCAGCCCTCTCTGCCCAAGTCTGCCCCCAACTGTCAGACAGCGTTCTCTGGCCATGTTCCTTCACAGCTTGCTCCCCCCCCCCATGGCGAGACTAGGAAGGGGAGGGTCGTCCTCCCCCTCTCCAGATCATATCCCAGTTGAGCTGGGAGCAGCGGGTGGTGGCGTGGGCCAAGAGTGGGTCAGGCATCATCCTCCAGCTCCTTTTTCTGTTTTCTCCCCATAGCCAGTGACATGCAATGACTCACCCCCGAGTCATGCTGCCAGCTGTCCCGCATTGCTAGCAAACCAACTGCTCTACCACCACATCTCCACATGGCAGCAGCATTACAGTACTGCAGTAAGTCCCCCCTCCCCAGGAGAAGAGAGCAGCTGACAGACACTTGATCCTCTCCCTGCCCAGCTGACCCTCAGCTACCTAGATCTGCTCCTGAATCCAGGCTGCCGGCATGGTTGTAGATATGGCATCCAGTGCCACAAACCCTCCATGCCACTTGGCCTGCCCCAACCATTTTATTTTAAAACCTGTGAGAATTACCCATCATTGTACTTTGTAGGACTGGGTTCCATGTCAATTTAACGAATATTATGCAACGACTACAAATTGGGTGGCTGCATTATAGTGAACACTAACTCTGTGACCGCACTACACAGCGACAGCATTTTATGGCTAATTCGTTATGGGCGACCGGTTCATTAAGGTGATTGTTTTGCCTGTGACTGCTGCCATCTGCTGCATCCAGGAACCTCCAAATATCAGGATGGCCACCCACCTTTGCCCCACAAGTACACCCCTTTCATGCAGGGGGCTCTGCCCCCTGCACCTCCCATAGGGGGGCTGTGCCCCCCCTGAACTCCTCTTATCTATTGAATTCCTACTCCACGACGCACCTGGATAATGGGGTAGGCTATTACTTGGGTCACCATACATGTGAGTTGCTCTAGTGATGGATGTGCTAAGGTAACACAGTCTCCATAATAGCTAGTCGCCAATATATGACATTCGCCCAATGTATTTTAGCTCAGCTGAAGTCGCCCAAATAGACTCACTCAAAATTCCTGTGCTATATTAACATGATACCATAGGACTGTTTGGATTCGCTTTTTCTTGCTTATCTCATAAAATATGACATAGTGATTATGATGTGATAAATTCTCTTTGATAATAAAGTGCCATCTTTGAACGACATGTTTTGTTTTTCCTGTTCTGCATATTGTACTATGTCAAATGATCTTGAACTTTTAGAATTCCTCTCATGAGAACCGCAGAAGGCCATAAGTCTTTAAGATTGAGTGCAGTTAAATTTTAAAATGTTATAATATCTGCGCACACTGTTGCCTCTTTACCTGGCAAAGGTGGTACACTAGCTAGCACCAGAGATGGTTACTTGCAGTGCAGGGCATGGTTACATAAAAGAAAATGAATGCAAATGCCACTGATGGATGTCACAGAAGCAGGTTGTCAAACTTGAAGCAATCTGGTGTATTTAAAGATACACTTTTACTTTCTTTTCTTGTCAATATTGCTTTTACTGTATATAACACTGTCGTTGGCTGCACAGCCTAGCTAACAAAATGCCCATGTTTAATATTAAATGTTTACCATTAAACAGAATTATTCTCTCCCCACAAACAGTGCACAGAGATCAAGTGCAGGCACACAGTGAACCCATCTTCACTTGCAAAATGTCCCAAAGTTCATAAAAGTCAGTAACAGTCTCTTGTGTATAGTCCCTTCTACCTGTTCCAGTAAAGTGATGTCCCCAGGGTGCTGGATCAGTTGTCTGAAGTGCTGCCTTAGCCAGGTGATGAACTGATGCAATGACTTCTGGGCCTTCTTCATCCGCTCCTCTCCTGGGTTCGATGGTGATTCACCCCTCTTCTTTGTGGTCCTCTGGTTGAATGATCTGGGATGTAGGTGTGTTGTTCCCCTCCCTAAAACTACATTTTTTACCTCAAAAATAAAAAAAAATACTCTTCAAAAGAGAACTGGGACTTTTAAAATATTAAAATAAATTGGTCATCTCCTCACATCCCTCAGGTTGGACTCTCAGGATCCAACAAGTCTGGGACTTAATCTGGTTAACTCTGTACCTATAACGTGGTTTCTAACTATGGCTGAGGTAGCCTTTGGCAGTAACTGCTCTGTCACTTTAAGTTATTTGCTTGCTTTTTCTCTTGTTCTGAAGTTCTTGAAAGGCAGAGACCACTCACAGTGCTCCTGTCAGCTTTACAGGAGAGAGAGAAGACCCTGAGCTACTTTTCCAGCCGTTTGGCCAACCCTACTCGATGCCTGATTGGTCTGTTGAGGCTCCAGGGCTCCTGCCAGCAAATGAGGGATGAGCTTGCACCCCCTCAGAGGTGGGAACAACTTGAGCCTACTCCCCTTCAGAATCCACTTGCTGTCAGTTTCAAACCCCTCAAAAAACAGTGCTGCTGGGTTGCTAAAATAGCTGTGGTTGATAGGGCTGGTGATTCCCCATCAACTCCTCTTGACACATTTTAAAGATAATGTTTACTTTGCTGGTCAGGAGTGGCCAAATAGTACCCACCCCCCAACTTTACACAAAATATCTGGCTCATACTGCCTCCTGCTGCTGACATCATGATGTTCTTCTGAAACCCGACGTCTGCCAGCTGGCTGTAACATGGCCAGCCTGTATGAGTCCCTGGAGGGCCTGTTTGTTTGCCCTAGGTATGTTACTTATTTAATGCACCTTAGGCCTCCTAGTATTTGCCACTCTGTGGCTTGTAGTATGGACCCTCCTGGCCCTTGTGTAGCTCTTTGTCCCCCTTGATTTATAAAATTAGCTACTCAGGGCTTTAACATCAGCCGTGGTGTGACCTTCCCTGCTACTCCCCTCGGGAAGCCAACAGATTTCCCCTATTACTGCCTGCCTCCTGCAGGCTTTTATTTATATATTTAGCCCACTTGGGGCATTTACACACAGAGTCACAGTGTGACTCCTGCTGCTTTTGCTACTGCCCATCCCCAGAACTTTCAACAAACCCCTTGGGGCATTTCAAATATAGCTTTTGTATCATTTAAATTTTATTGAAAGATAAAAGAAAAATTAACAGAAATAAACACTAAAACTCCTCAACTTACATAGCAGTAACAAAAAAGGTAAACATTAACATCTAAAACAGGCACCAAAGTACAAGTAAAAATAATAAGAAAAATACAACCTAATCAATACAATAATTTAAAGTATACCATATGAAAATGATTTCATAATAATTTGTAATTTATAACGTTTAATCAAAATAATAACCAAGGACTACAGAACAATAAAGAGGAGAAGAAAGAAAGGAAAAAGAGTGGGTGAAAGAAAGTTTAGTAGATATTTTTTTTGAAAGAACTACATCTACCCTTGAGAAGACTACTAAATCAAAAAGAAAGAAGAATAGGAAAAGAAAACTGGTATAGAAATAAATAAGAAGATAAAGAAATTCAAGATACTGATAGACTATTACAAGGAAGAAAGTAAATGTTCTTGCCAATTATGCATACAATCTGAGTGCAATTCATCAGGCTCATCACCTGAATCAAGTATTACTGGTGCTTGAGAACACAAGAATTTATAGATGCTGTCTGATCTTTTAAAGAATATTACCATTTTCCTTCATATGGAGAACCAGTTTTTCTGTTTTTGAAAGTTCCACCAATTCTCTTCTCCATTCATGAATAGATGGAGGAGCATTATCAATCCAGGTTTTTAGAATACATACTTTTGCAGAAACTCCAATAGGAGCCATTGTGTTCTTCTGTTACTAAGGACCAATGATACAGTTTATTAAAATGTCCCAAAATACAAGTCTCCATATTCAACAGGTTTGAAACATGTTAAGTTAGCGAGCAACTCCTTAATCTTAACCCAAAATTCTTGAACTGAGGACATTCCCAGAATATATGGGTTAGAAGGATTTTGGAGGCAGTATAGCGCAGTGGTTTAAGGCACTACGCTGCACATCTGGTGAAATCCACCAGACCAGACCTGGGTTTGAATCCCACAGCTTCCAGTTGCATACTGTGTGACCCTGAGCAAGTCACTTAACTTCCTTGTGCTCCCAGGTCGCACCTGTAAAAAAGCTTTCAACTTAGGTTGCAGTCAGAGGAAAAGAAGGCTGCCTACAAAAAATATAAAACAACAAGAGGGAATAGGGAAAAGGAAATGTACCATCTTGCATCTAGAAAAGTCACCCAGATGGTGAGGGGCCCAAAGTCCAGTAAAGAGCAATAGCTGGCACAGGGGATACATGGAGGGGAAAAGGGGTTCTTCTGGTACATTGGGGAGCGGAGAAAAACTAAGGGCCATCTCGGCAGATTGAGATCTGTAGGAGAGTGGGTGGAAGAGGCGAGGGACCAGGCAGAGGTATTAAATGAGTACTTCACCTCTGTGTTCACTAGGGAGGGGGATGGGATATCTACAAAGCAAGGCATGATGGGGATAGAAGCGGTAGTGAGTGGGATCAGGGGAGCAACAGAAATGGAGCAAGAGGGAGGGAGAGGTACCCCAGGGGTGTCACATCAGGATAAGGACAAAAAGGCCAGTAAGGTGGAGGGGACAGATGATGCTATCTCCACCGAAAGGGTGTGGGTAGCCCTCAAGGCCCTAAAGAAAGATAAATCTCATGGGCCGGATGGCATTCATCCAAGAGTACTATGGGAATTGGTGGACATACTGGCTGCATCCCTGGCGGAGCTCTTCAAACAGGTCGCTTGAGACATGGAGGGTACCTAGGGATTGGCGAGAGGCATATGTGGTGCCAATCCATAAAGGGGGGTCGAGGGAAGTACCAGGTAACTATAGACCCATCAGTTTGACCTCGGTGGTGGGAAAATTAATGGAGAGTATACTAAAGGAACGATTGGAGGTGTACTTGGAGGAGGTGGGAGGTCTGGATAGTTGGCAACATGGGTTTGTGCCAGGTAGATCATGTCAAACCAATCTTGTGGAGTTCTACGAATGGGTAACATCAGAACTGGACAGGGGAAAGCCTGTGGATGTTTTATTCTTGGACTTCAGCAAGGCGTTTGACTCTGTGCCCCACAATGGTCTGGTGGAGAAACTGATGGGGTTGGGAGTAGGCCATTTGATGGTCAGATGGATTGAAAACTGGTTAGCTGGATGCACCCAGAGAGTAGTGGTCAGTGGGGAGCTCTCGAACCCTAGAGAGGTCAGTAGTGGGGTACCGCAGGGCTCGGTCCTGGCTCTGATCCTGTTTAATGCATACATATCGGACATCAGGGAGGGTATAGGATGTGAAATGACTCTCTTCACTGATGACTCCAAGATGGGAGCAGTAGTTGAGAGGGAAGAGGGGAGGTTAGCCCTGCAAGTGGACCTGGACACCCTGAAAAGCTGGGCTCACACATGGAAATTAAATTTCAATATCACCAAATGCAAGGTGTTACATCTTGGGCGGAGAAACACTAAACACAGGTACACCCTGGGAGGGGAGGCGCTGGAGGCCTCAGCAGGGGAAAAAGACCTAGGGGTCATGGTGGATGCATGTATAAATAACTCTGAGCAGTGCAGGAGAGCAGCTAGCAAGGCAAACAGGATGTTGGGATGCATCGTAAGGGGGATCACCTCTAGGAGCAGGGAAGTGATTCTGCCACTGTACAATGGACTAGTTAGACCACACCTTGAGTACTGTGTACAGTACTGGAGACCACACTTGAAGAGGGACATACAGCTTCTGGAGAGGGTATAGAGGAGGGCAACTAAGATGATACGAGGACTAGGGGATTTGATGTATGAGGACAGACTTGAGGAGCTCTGCCTGTTTTCATTGGAGGAGAGGAGAGACAGGGGGGACATGATTGAGGTCTTCAAGTACCTCAAGGGAATAAATAGGGTAAACATGGAGGGGATCTTTAGACTAAAGCAGGGAGGTATCACCAGAGGGCATGGTTTGAAGGTGGAAGGGTGGGGGGGAAAGAGGAGGAGGTTTTTCACTGAGAGGTTGGTGGACCCTTGGAATGCGCTGCCTGGAGAGCTGGTTCAGAGATCCACAGTGGAGGGCTTCAAGAGAGGGTGGGATAGACACAGAAAGTGGATGTATCAGATGATGGCCTGGCCCAGCGGGGTGGAGATGGATGATAGGGGTTTCTGGAACACAGGGGGCCTGGGCACCCAACTAGGGATCTGAGGTTCGAGCAGACTCGATAGACTGTAAGGCCTAGTCTGATGGCAATTAGTATGTTAGTGTGCTACTCCTGGTTAAACAAAATAAAAAGATCACCACAGGCATTATTGCATTTACTACAGGTAGAAGCAGCCCTATATCCCATCTTATGCATCAGATAAGGTGTGTAGGGTTACTAGATTTTGGGACGCCAAAAAGAGGACACTTTCTAAGGACTAAGGGTCCTCCCATGCCCTTGTTCACCAGAAGTGCACATCGCTCAGTCAGACTACATGTTTTTCACCGTCCTTTAGCAATATCACTGAAAAAAATAAACTGAAAGCCAAGGCTACACTCAGACTAGGCTGTGCAAATAGATTTCCAGGCTGGCTACCTATCAACACTGACCTGTGTGCTTTTGTTAGCAAACTAAGTGTAACCCCCCTGCAAATGGGGCTTCCCAAAAGTCTTCCAGGAGCTTGCTTGAATGCTCCAAGCCTGAATGGTGTTCGGCGTCTAAGCCGTTTATCTGTGAGTGCTTTTAGAGCCTCTGGTACTGTCTCTTTAAGAGCTGTCTGCCTGCGGAAATAATTCATTTGGATGGGGGTCTGTGTGTTTCCCTGCTTGAGTCCTGCTCGAGCTACTGCCAAATCACTCCGTTTCTGCCATTGCTAAATGGGCAGAATGAGCACTTTTCAAAGATGTAAGTGTTTGCTTGTTACCTGTTAGAGTAATAATGAAAATGCAGTTTGTTTTAACCTGCTTTCTTGTACTAAGGACAGTGCAGAGTAGCTCCCTCATGTTGGTTCTGAACTGTCGAATTGGACCAATCATTGTGGGGGTCCTTTAAAATGGAGCCTGCTCTGGGCGAATCAGAACTTGGACTCTCCTCTGGAGCCTGCTGTAAGGGGATTGTATGGCCAGTGACTCTGGGAATTGTAGTTTTGACCTTGGCACCTTTTTCCACCAACAGGGAGAGTTTATTGTGAGTGACAGCCGGACCAGCCAACAGAATAGTGTGGAGCTAAAGGAAATGCACTGCTCTGGGACTGGAGAGATTAGATCAGTTTTGGCAGTGAAGAGACAAGGAGCTCTGTGCTTCTGCGGTGTATAGTTTCGCGCGGGAAGCGCGTGTGAGGCCCTGAATTTCGGTCTGCAGCCTGTGCAAGCGCCCGTTCAGACTGAATCCGACCTGTGAGGAGAATCAAGGAGATCTGAAGGGAAGAAACCAGGCTCACCCTGTAGAAGACTGCAGAAATTGCTGAATCGCTCCGGTCTGTAGGAACTGAAGCTGCTGAGTGTTCTCCCGGGTATCGTGCAGTAATTGCGGTCGGGATCGAGAAGCAGCCTGCCTGGTATAGTACTTTCCTTTTACATATAAATCTGTGTAGTGCTTGTGGGGAATCACGTTTCAAATCCCCTGTACAGTGAGTTGAGTGCATGAAGCTGGAAGTAAACCCCAGCTTGATTCGGACTACATCCAATTGCTGTAAACTGCGGTGGGGTCCAGTCACAAGGACCTTTTCCAAATGTTCTGCTCCTTCTGGCAATCCAGGACAATCTGCCTTCCATCCAGTTCCCAGCATTGAGTCTGTGAGTACAAAGCAGGATAGCTCCCTGCCATCTGTTTATCAAATTGCAAGTGTGTCATCTAACTGTTTCTTTTTTCATTTCTTCATGAACTGAGCCATCCAGCTCCGGATTACAATTGGGTATTGTGCAAGTGTTTTTTTCCATCACAGGGCCCCAACCAGCTGCACTGATTCTGGCTAGCCCCCCCCCCATCCTGGGTACCCAGTGAAAGTGACAATTTGGGACTCTGAATATGTGCACAGTACTGTGATTATTAGTGTGTCTAACCTAATTAACCTGATTTCCCCTTTCCTTGTTATAGCTCCTTAAATAAAACAGATCTGTTTGTTTCAACAAAGTTACACTGACTGTGCTGTTCGTTTATGTTAAAGTATTGTACTGTGGCTATTGTAGCACATCATCTTGTTTTACAGGGGGTCTCCATAGTCAAGCGGGCAGAGCCAGTCCTGGAGGTAAGTGTAAATAGTGAAGATACTCATGGTGTATTGTGTGGGCCACTAGTAGGAATAAAAGCGGGTCTCAGTGTCCCAGAGGGCTGTGACCAAGTTAGTCGAACTACTAAAAACCCTGACCTCTGGGTGGAGGCACCCGCCACTGGACCTAGGCCCCTCAACCTGTTAGTAGTTAAGCAGGCAGGGGTAGTAGCCCTTGGGATAGTGCCACCTAGGGGTTACATCTCAGAGGCACCACTAGGATTAGCGTCCTCTAGTGACCACGTGAAGAAATTACCCCAGTATGTTCAGTTTAGGAGGGAAAATGGAGGAGCTTACTACGCCTAAGCTAAAAATTGCCTCTCATAAGCTAATGGTGCACAGAATGATGGGGTGGAGTGAAGCTGAGGGGGTAGACCCCTACAGGGCCATTCTGTTGCTGGATGTCCCCTTAGGGACCAGTAATGCTGACATTGTATCCACTGTAGAGCATGTCAAGGGCTTAGGCAAGGTAAAAGTAAGGGGAAGAGATGCTGATTTATTTGAACAAACTATGCTAGTGCTGATCTTGTGCAGTTCCTCTGTGGACCCAGAAAAGGTACCCCCTGTTATTCTGCCCGAAGGTGCCCAGACAGGATGGAGGGTCATCCATTTACTTAGTGGTCTGGCCACCCCGGGTGGGTCTCCAAATATAGATGGGTTTGAAGAGAAACTGCTCAAATTGTTAGCATCTGAGAGACGAACTGCTCAGGAACTGGTAAAAGTGTTAGACCTCTCAGGTGACCACACGACCCTGCATTCCCCAGGTACATCTTCAGTTCCCTCCAAGAGCTCTCTAGTGGCCCCCTCCCCCGTAATAATTCCCCTGATCCAGCTGGACTCCTATCGACAGCTCAGACTTTTCTCCGGCACAGTCCCAGTGCCCTCAGGGGAGGATGATCTAGAGGCCTGGATGGACTATGCCACCCCATTAGTGCAAGAATGGCAGTGTTCAGAGGGGGAAAAGAGGAAGCGCTTGATGGAAAGCTTGAGAGGCCCTGCTCTGGAAGCCATCCGGTTTTTACGGGCTACTAGTCTGGAGACCACTGCCGCAGAATATCTTTCTGCCCTAGAGGGAGTGTTTGGCAGCACAGAAACCGGGGATGACTTATTACGGAAATTTAAGTCTGCCAAACAGTGGAAGAATGAGAAATTGTCTGCCTTTGTCACCAGGATAAACTAGCAAAATGGTCAGAAGAGTGGCAACTGGGATTTAATGCAAAGAAGTGCAAAATCATGCACGTAGGGAAGAGAAACCCTGAAGCCACTTATAGGCTGGGAGGGGAGTTGCTAGCAGTCACAAAGGAAGAAAGAGACTTGGGCATCATCATCACTGATGACCTAAAATCATCCAAGCAGACCTCTAAAGCAGTAGGTAAGGCTAGGGGGGTGTTAGGGTGTATTAGTAGGGGTATCACAAGTCGAAGAGGGAGGTAATAACCTCTGTACAAGACATTGGTTAGGCCCATCTGGAGTACTGGTGCAGTATTGGAGGCCACACCTTCACAAGGACATTAACCAAATTGAGGCAGTCCAGAGAAGGGCAACCAAAATGGTGCAGGGCCTGCATCAGAAGACATATGAGGACAGATTAACGGAGCTCAATATGTATACCCTTGAGCAAAGGAGGAGAGAGGTGATATGATCGAGACATTTAAACACCTTAAGGGCATAAACAAGGTGAAAGAGTCTAACATGTTTAAATAAGAAAATAGCAGGACAAGAGGACACAGCATGAGATTAGAGGAGGCCGATTAAGGGGAATGTGAGGAAATCTTTTTCACAGAAAGCGTGTAGATGCATGGAATAGCTTACCACAAGAAGTGGTGGCTATGAATACAGTGCAGGGCTTCAAACAGGCATGGGATAGGCATAAGGGAGCAATACAAATGACTATGAATAGATAGGTCACTGACAGAGCAAATGCCAATGGCACATTTATAAGGTAGGAAAAGAAATGGGCAGACTGGATGGGCCTTGCTGTCCTTATCTGCCGTCAACTTCTATGTTTCTATGTTTCTATGGATAGAAAGGGCTTTGCAAAGGGGCCCACCAAAAAGAGGGAGTGCCTGCCAAAGAGTTAAACCAGGTCAGATTAGACCACATATTGAAGTCAGCAAGATTTTCAAGCGTAATAATACTGAAGCTCAAGCTGCAAGACAGAAGGGCCAGCTCTCCAGAGTACTGCCGTTTGATGAAAGAGATCCGTGAGATGGAAACTGATGAAGAGGGTTGGGAACCCAGTGCTGGGGCTGTGAACACTTGTCAGACTCCCGGAAAAAGTGAGCTAGATGAGGCTCAACAGTTGAGAGGTTTAATTAAGGAATTGACTGAGGCATACAGAGAACCAGATCTGTATCAGGCTCCCCCTGAGCCCAAAAGTGGAGTGGGAGTGCATGTTGTTTCCCCTGAGACCCGGATTGAGGGTAACCTGCTAGCAGAGCTAAGAGAATTGAGAGAGATGGTGGGGGAGCTGCAAAGGGCTGCCCTCACTCCCAATAGAGGTGGAGATCCAGAAGCCCAAAGGTATAAGTCCCCAGTCCAAGAAGAGCCTCGCAGAGCTCCAGAGGTGCCCCAACAGAAAAGAGATCCCCCACCCTCCAAGGACACTAGAGACATTAAGTTCTGTTACTGTTGTGGGGGAGGATGGGCATTTTCAGTCAGCTTGTCATTTGGCAGAGAACTTGAGAAAAGTTACCAATAGGTTAGTGGCCTGGCCTGGCATCACAGAACCTATGCCCTGCCACCAGGGGGAGCCACTCAGAAACGTTATGCCACCAGGGCCAATGCCCGATCGACATCCAGATCATTGCCACCAGAATGGTCTGAAGTGGTGGGTCCCTCCATGGAGACCACTGTAAAAGTGAATGGAGTGCCTACGAGAGCTGTGTTAGACAGTGGCTCCCAAGTGAGAATTATGATCCAGGATTGGTATCAGAAGCATTTGTCTGATGTACCCCTGCAACCATTGGAAGGACTACATGTCTGAGGTTTAAGTGAAAAGGTCTACCCCAACTCTGGCTATATACGAATTTGGTTGTCCTTTCCCACCTCTGTGGTTGGAGTGGCAGAGCAAGTGGAAACCTTGGCCCTAGTGTGTCCCCGTACTGGACTGTATGATGGGGTTCCTTTACTAATTGGGACTAATGCACAAATGTTTGGACGGCTGGCACAGTTGTGTTATGAAAAACAGGGGTCTCGGACTGGTAGAGCTTTAAGAATTCCGGCCTTGATCAGGAGGGCCTACAATGCCCAGAGAGATGCTGACAAAGTGGAACCAGAGTAACCGGTTGGAGTTGTCTGGAAAAAGGATTCTGAGTCTCTGATCCTGGCACCAAATGCCCAGTGTACCTTACAGGGAGAGGTCCGTATCAGAAAGGATGTCAAGAATAAAATATTAATACTGGATGCACCAGGCGATGGAAAATTGCCGGAGGGACTGCTGGTCAAGCCTAGTATTTTGCCTGCTAGAACCCATGCTTATGCCAGAAGGGTAATGGTTCAAGTTCATAATGTGTCTGACAGAGAGATTCGAGTAAATAGAGGTTGCACCCTGGCTAATGTGCATTGTGCAGACACTGCAGTGCTACCCAGTAACAAGAGTTCGGGGAACAATGATAGAGTAACGCCTGACTTGTTTGATTTCGGTGACTCCTCGTTACCAGTTGAATGGAAAGTGAGGATCAGTGAGAAGCTTGCCCAGAGATACCAGGTGTTTTCTTTAAAGGAATGGGACATGGGATGCGTACAAGGAGCTGAGCACCATATCCGGCTGCATGATGACAGGCCATTTTGTGAGAGGTCTCGACGCCTGGCACCTGCTGACATATATGATGTGAGACGGCTTCTGCAAGAGATGCTAGCTGCTGGTGTAATACAAGAATCCAGAAGACCATATGCTTCCCCCATTGTGGTAGTGAGAAAAAAGAATGGGACAGTAAGGATATGCATGGATTATCGCACTTTAAACCGGCGGACTATCCCTGATCAGTATACAATGCCCCGCATTCAGGATGCTTTGGACTGCCTGAACGGTAGCAAGTGGTTTTCTGTGCAGGATCTTCGCAGCAGGTACTACCAGATCCCGATGGCCCCAGAAGACCATGAGAAGACAGCCTTTATCTGCCCGCTGGATTTCTATGAGTTCATGAGGATGCCTCAAGGGATTTCAGGTGCCCCAGCCACTTTTCAATGACTGATGGAGCGTGCAGTGGGGGACATGAACCTATTAGAGTGGCTGGTGTACTTGGATGATGTTATTGTGTTTGGCAGCTCACTGGAGGAACATGAGAGCAGATTGTTCAAGGTATTGGACCAACTGGAAGACTTTGGCCTTAAACTGTCCATTGATAAGTGTCTTTGAAAAGTTTTTTCAAACATCAGTAAAGTATGTGGGACACATAGTATCCACCGAGGGAATAGAGACCTACCCAAGTAAAGTTGAGGCCCTGACCACCTGGCCACAGCCCCACAATGTAAAAGAACTGCAAACATTCCTGGGCTTCTGTGGCTACTATCACCGTTTCCTCAGGGACTATTCAAGAGTGATCCGTCCTTTACTTAATCTTACTCAAGGGTACCCTCCAACCCACAAAAAATACAAAAGGTCAACTTCCCCTGAGACTGAGAGAGTGTATTTCCGTCCTAATGAAGTATTGGGGGCCAGATGGACACCTGATTGTGAAGCTGCTTTTCATGAGATTATATATCAACTTACCCACGCTCCTGTCCTGGCCTATGCAGATCCAACAAAACCTTATGTCCTACACACTGATGCTAGCTTGCAAGGGTTGGGGGCTGTATTGTACCAAGAGCACGAGAATGGCCTGAGACCAGTGGCCTTTGCCAGTAGAAGCCTGACCCCATTTGAAAAGAACTATCCTGTACATAAGTTAGAGTTCCTAGCTTTGAAGTGGGCCATTGTTGACCAGTTACACGATTACTTGTATGGAGCTAAGATACTAGTAAAAACTGACAATAATCCTTTGACCTATGTACAGACTTCAGCAAAGTTGGATGCCACTGGCCATAGGTAGCTTTCTGCATTATCTACATAAGACTATGCTGTTGAATACAGAGCAGGCCTGAACCACATAGGTGCTGATGCTCTCTCATGGAGGCCTGTTCCCTAGAATGACTGGGTCAGACTGTCAGAACCTGATATTCGAGAACTCTGCCAGAAGTTTGACAGGGAGGAACAAATGTCCACAGACGCAGTGGACTGTATGGTGGATCGTTTGGGGCTCTCTGAGAATTGCATACCTGCTGCTTATTGCCACTTTTCTGCAATATACATTGGTACACTGCCTTAGCTGGACAATGACAGTATTCAGCAGGCTCAATCCCGAGATCTCATGACCAAATCAGCTCTAGAAGCCCTCTGCGCAGGGAAAGATGTGTCCAAATTACGCTTCACTGATTTGAGAACTGCATTGTTATTCAAGGAAGGTCATAAGTTGAAACTGATCAATAGACTGTTATACAGAGAAACAGTAGACAGAGGGGGACAAATAGACAAACAACAACTAATGCTGCCCACTGCCTCTCGAGACTCAGTACTGAGGTCCTTACACAACCACATGGGGCACCTTGGTATAGACAGAACACTTGACTTGGTGAGATCCAGATTCTATTGGCCTAAGATGGGGGCTGATGTTGAGCAACACATTCGCTGCTTACAGAGGAAAGCTTTGCCCCAGAGTGCTGCACCTCTTGTTAACATCACCACCAGTGCACCCATGGAGCTGGTCTGTATTGATTTTCTGAGTTTGGAGTCAGATCAAAGAAATGTTAGTAATGTGCTGGTGGTCACTGACCATTTTACGAGATATGCCCAAGCTCTCCCCACCAGGGACCAGAAGGCATCTACTGTGGCAAAAGTGCTTGTAGAAAACTTTTTTGTTCACTGTGAGGCTCCACAAAGAATCCATTCTGATCAAAGGAGAGACTTTGAGAGTCGTCTGATCAAAGAGATGCTTTCTCTGTGGGGAGTGCGAAAGTCCAGAACCACCCCTTACCACCCCCAAGGGGACCTACAGCCTGAACATTTCAACCGCACTTTGCTAGATATGCTAAGCACCCTCCACCCAAAGGCCAAGCCTAGATGGAGCCAACAAATTAGCACCCTGGTACGTGCCTACAACTGCACCAAAAGTGATGCCATTGGGTTCTTCCCCTACCGCCTGATGTTTGGAAGAGAAGCTCGACTGCCGGTAGATGTGTGTTTTGGAGTCTCTTCTGATGGGGTTCAAGCTGACAACTATTTACAGTATGTGAAAAAGTTAAAGGCCCAGCTAAATCATGCGTACCAACTGGCTCAAACCATGGCTGCCAAAAGAAATCTGGCCAACAAAGAAAGGTATGATAAAAAAGTGAAAGCACAGGAACCCCAGGAGGGAGATCAGGTATTACTAAGAAATCTGGGACTGCATGGCAAACATAAGATTGTTGACAGATGGCACCATCTCCCTCACATTGTAGTGGGCAAACTAGATGATCTGCCTGTGTACAAAGTAAGGCCTGAGAATAATTCAAAAGATGTTAAAACAATGCATAGAAATCATTTACTGCCCATTAGACAAATCTTGATTGAGTTTGAGCCCCCAGAAAATGCCCCGTCTGGACCAGTGACTAGAGCTGCTGCTAAGAAAAAAAATCAAAGAAAGTCTGCACCTACAGAAGCTGAGTTAAAGTGTTCCCCTCCACAAGTCCCAGTTGAACATGACTGTCAGTCCACGTCAGAGGAAAGTGAGTGTGGCTTTAAATACTACCCTTCTTACGAACTGAGTCAATTGTTTTGGGGCAATCCCCCTAGTCAATCCTGGAGATGAAGCTGGGCCTTCTGGACTGTCTAAGCCCCCAGCTTTGTCCCTGGAGCCAATGCTCCCAGAAAGTGAAGTGCAAAGCATCAAGTCAGATGATATGGAATCAGTGTGTATGGTTGAACTGTTTGAACTTTCAGAGGAGGAAAATGATGGAATGGAACAGACTGGTGATATACCAGAACAAGAAGAGTATTTTGAGTGCCCTGACAGTCCACTGCCAGTGTCCAAAAACTCTCCATGTGAGACAAGTGTTGTAGACTCAGAGATTGTAACTCCTGGAGCTGAAAGTGCCCCAAGTTCTAGCCTTTCTACCCCAATGGAGACTCCGCTGACAACTGAGGACAATGCTGAAAATGAGGCTCAGAGTGCAGAGACTATAACAGTTCCCCCTAGAAAGACTGGTCGAGCTGTAAAGCCTGTGGTGCACCTCAGTTATGATTCCCCTGGGAGGCCTGTAGACTTGCCTCTCAATGTTGTCCGTAAAGGAATGTATGTGTCCCCGAGCTCATTGCCCAAACTGAACATCAGTGCTAACTCCAAGTTACTTGTGTTGTCCTCTAGGTATGGTGCCCCTGCCCCGTCCAGCCCCAAGTTAGCTGATAGAGAAGGGCCCCCTCTCTTCAGGTTTCATGTACAAAAGGTAATAACCTGAGTTATGGTACAATGTGTGTGTAATACTGTGTAAAGAGTGACGTACTGCAAAGTTTCAGAAATGTGTTTCTGGTAAAGTGATATACTGACTGATGATTACATGTATAAGCCTAATGTGATACTGATGTAAATATATATGGTTGTATTGAAACTTATGGGGTTACATGCTTGACGCGGACGCCAAGCTTTTTCCAGGCCGGGAAGGGTGTAACCCCCCTGCAAATGGGGGTTCCCAAAAGTCTTCCAGGAGCTTGCTTGAATGCTCCAAGCCTGAATGGTTTTCGGCATCTAAGCCATTTATCTGTGAGTGCTTTTAGAGCCTCTGGTACTGTCTCTTTAAGAGCTGTCTGCCTGTGGACATAATTAATTTTGATGGTGGTCTGTGTGTTTCCCTACTTGAGTCCCGCTTGAGCTACTGCCAAATCGCTCCATTTCTGCTGTCGCTAAGTGGGCAGAATGAGCACTTTTCAAAGATGTAATTGTTTGCTTGTAACCTGTTAGAGTAGTAATGAAAATGCTGTTTGTTTTAACCTGCTTTCTTGTAGCAAGGACAGTGCAGAGTAGCTCCCTCATGTTGATTCTGAGCTGCCGAATTGGACCAATCATTGTGGGGGTCCTTTAAAATGGAGCCTGCTCTGGGCGAATCAGAACTTGGACTCTCCTCTGGAGCCTGCTGTAAGGGGATTGTATGGGCAGTGACTCTGGGAAATGTAGTTTTGACCTTGGCGCCTTTTTCCACCAACAGGGGGAGTTTATTGTGAGTGACAGCCGGACCAGCCAACAGAATAGTGTGGAGCTACAGGAAATGCACTGCTCTGGGACTGAAGAGATTAGATCAGTTTTGGCAGTGAAGAGACAAGGAGTTCTGTGCTTCTGCGGTGTATAGTTTCGCGAGGAAAGCGCATGTGAGGCCCTGAATTTCGGTCTGCAGCCTGTGCAAGTGCCTGTTCAGACTGAATCCGAGGAGAATCAAGGAATCCTGAGGAGAATCAAGGAGATCTGAAGCATAGAAACCAGGCTCACCCTGTAGAAGACTGCAGAAATTGCTGAATCGCGCTCGGTCTGTCAGGAACTGAAGCTGCTGAGTGTTCTCCCAGGTATCGTGCAGTAATTGCGGTCGGGATAGAGAAGCAGCCTGCCTGGTATAGTACTTTCCTTTTACGTATAAATGTGTGTAGTGCTTGTGGGGAATCGCGTTTCAAATCCCCTATACAGTCAGTTGAGTGCATGAAGCTGGAAGTAAATCCCAGCTTAATTCAGACTACATCCGATTGCTGTAAACTGCAGTGGGGTCCAGTCACAAGGACCTTTTCCACATGTTCTGCTCCTCCTGGCAATCCAGGACAATCTGCCTTCCATCCAGTTCCCAGCATTGAGTCTGTGAGTACAAAGCAGGGTAGCTCCCTGCCAACTGTTCATCAAATTGCAAGTGTATCATCTAATTGTTTCTTTTTATGTTTGCTTGCACGCATGTGCAAGAAACATAGTGCCATCATACGAGTTTTCCAGAGGTGTGTCAGCCTCTTCCAATTCAGTCAGTGTATTTTCAGGCGCGGTCGCAGAGCGCCAATCACTGCTCCAGCTGTCTATGACAGCTGAAAAATGCAGTGGCATACAGTTGAAAGGGAGTGCTCCGCTTGAGTGAGCAGAGCTCCCCCCCCACACATGCCGCACAGGCACACTGCATGCTCATGCGCCTTCCCTCTCCCCCCTCCACACTGTACGGCCGACGAGGGTGCCCAATCCTCCGTCGGCTCCACGCCTCAAAGCATCCAGGTGCCATGCTAGGAGCCCCAGCGTGGCAAAATGATGTTATAGGCTGATGGGGGTGCCCAATCCTCGTCGGCTCCACTGTCTCTCTCCCATGTTGTCACCGACGGGGTGCCCATACCCATCGGCTTCACTGTCTACCCCCTTAGGGTGCCACGCTGGAGCCCACCCCAGCGTGGCAACAGATGCCATGGCCAACGGGATGCCCAATCCTCTGCCGGCTCACGCCCGCCTCCCCCAGCCGTCCTGCTGTGGAGCCCACCCAGCATGGCAAACGTCCTGCCGTCTTTTACAACAAAAAACCTGAAAATCAAAACGGTCCCTCGCAGTGTCTGCCCCCATCCGCACCCACCCACTGCGCACCCTGCCTCCCCACACCCTCCTGACCCCATACTTACCTCCGGACCTCGGCGCGACGATCTTCGGTAGACCGGGAACACGTCTGCACTCTTCAAAGCCAACCGCGAACTGGGGAAATGCTGGTAAGCTGTATAATGGGATAGATAGGGTTTTTTCAACTTTGTTGCATATCTCAGGCATTTTTTGGAATTTTTGCACCAAATTTTCAACATGAGGTTTTTGGGACCCCTCCTCATGAATTCTTGCACTGTCATGGCGTTACTCGGGCCCGAAGGGTGATTTCGCAGCCACTGTGCGAAATCACCTTTCCGGAATGATTAACGAAGTGACACTACTAGTGTTCATAAGGTGGGCTCTCAAAAGCCTATTTTAATTTGGTGGGCAAATCTTAAAAATGACTGTTTATGAGCATGCTAACAGTTCCTCGCACGCTCGTAAGTTTCGAAATTTCAATATTTTCACTCCAGATTTTCAACATTGCCATTTTACCACACCTCCTTATGAGCAGTACAGTTGTCATTTCACATCTTGCCCATAACATGTTTCTGCCATGTAGCGCACAATGGCGCAGTCGGTGCGTAAAATCAATGTATGGGACAAGTTAAGAAAATCACAGTGACACTGGTCATAAGCAGAGGTGCTAAAATGGCTATGTTGAAAATTTGGTGAAAAAATTCCCAAAAATAACTGTTTTAAGAGCGCACGTTGCGCAGTTCCTATGCACGCTGGCAAGTTTGCGAATTTGTAATATTTGCACACCACATTTTCAACAGTGCCATTTTACTGCACTTCCTTATGAGCAGTGCAGCTACCATTTTTCACATCTTGCCCAAAATGTGTTTCTGCACATGTAGCGCACAATGGTACAGTCGGTTTGCGAAAACAATGTTTGGGACAGATTAAGAAAATCACAGTGACACTGGTCATGAGCAGAGGTCTTAAAATGACTATGTTGAAAATTTGGTGACAAAACTCCACAAATGACTGTACAGGTGAGCATTGCGCAGTTTCCACGCACTTTCGTAGGTTCATGAATTTGTAATATTTCAGTCCAGATTTTTCACAGTGGCATTTTACACACCTCCTTATGAACAGTAAAGCTGTCATTTTCCACAACATGGCCGAAATGTGTTTTCACACTTTCAGTGCAGAGATGCGTGGTCGCTGTGGGAAATCATTGTTCGGGACAGATAAAGAAAATCACACTGACACTGTTCATGATTGGAGGTCCCAAAATGCCTGTGTTAATCTACTGTAAAAAATCCCAAACTAGTTACATTACGGGTGTGCGTTGCACAGTTTCTACGCACGCCGTGACTTCACTAGTTGTTTTAAGATTATTAGCAGATTTTCAACATTGCCATTTTTATACCTCCTATGAACAGTACAGCTGTCATTTTCACATCCTGTTCGAATGTGTTTTGCACCTGTGGTGCCAAATGCCATAGTCACTGTGCAAAAGCAGTTTCGCTAACAAACTGATATTGCCACTGTTCACGAGGTGGAGGTCACAAAAAACATGTTGAAAATTTGGAGTGAAAATACAATGAATGCCTGAGGCGTTAGGGTTTCCACCATAACAACCCACCCTGTAGAAATGACAGACATCAAGGCTGTGACTTGGGATTGTCACCTGTAATGCTCTACCATTCCACCCCCACCCACACCCTGCAGCCAGTGAGAGGCATCAAGGTGTGCCTCGGACTCTTCGGGCCCAAACTTCACCCCATTCTCCTATACCGCACCCATCTCACCGTATTTCCTGATGGAATGGGGTGCGCATAAGGGCCAAAGACCCCAAGGCACACCGTGACACTTGTCAGTGTCTGCAGGGTAGGGTGTGGTGAAATAGCATGGCCGTTATGTCTGATGACCCAAAGGCACACCCCAATGCCTGCCACTCCCTGCAAGGTGGTGGTGGGGTTGGCTTCAGTTCAATACTTCACTGCCATTCCTATTATGCAGCTCTGTAACTTCTACACTACCAATGCCAGTGCCAGCAAGCAAATATTCGGCATTGACAAATGCTTGTTTCATTTCTTCATGAACTAAGCCATCCAGCTCTGGATTACAATTGGGTATTGTGCAAGTGTTTTTTTCCATCACAGGGCCCCAACCAGCTGCACTGATCCTGGCTAGCCCCCCTCATCCTGGGTACCCAGTGAAAGTGACAATTTGGGACTCTAAATATGCGCACAATACTGTGATTATTAGTGTGTCTAACCTAATTAACCTGATTTCCCCTTTCCTTGTTACAGCTCCTTAAATAAATCAGATCTGTTTGTTTCAGCAAAGTTACACTGACTGTGCTGTTCGTTTATGTTAAAGTATTGTACTGTAGCTATTGTATTGCATCATCTTGTTTTACAGGGGGTCTCCATAGTCAAGCAGACAGAGCCAGTCCTGGAGGTAAGTGTAAATAGTGAAGATACTCATGGTGTATTGTGTGGGCCACTAGTAGGAATAAAAGGAGGTCTCAGTGTCCCAGAGGGCTGTGACCAAGTTAGTCAAACTACTGTAAACCCTGACCTCTGGGTGGAGGCACCCGCCATTGGATCTAGGCCCCTCAACCTGTTAGTAGTAAAGCAGGCAGGGGTAGTAGCCCTTGGGATAGCGCCACCTAGGGGTTACATAAGTCTGACAGAGTGTAGCACTCATTTTCAGAAAATAATAATCAGGTTGCAGTTTGCACCCGCCTTCTGTTCTATAGGTGTACAGAACAAGGGGTTCAGGAGAGAGAAAGAACTGATCTTGTAATAAGCATGGCATTTGGCAGTACTGTAGCTTATATTTTTTGTTTGTCAGGCCACAGTAAAACAGACCAGAACAAGTGGCAACTGTAACATAGTGGGGTTTTATTTTTACAATGAATATTTCTAGGACAGCCCAAAACAGATACTGCACCTCATTTTCACAGGGTCCTGCTTTTGCCATTTTAGTCCATGTGCTGAAGTACAGGGAGATTAAGTGACTTGCTCACGGTGACAGCAAGAAATGAATCATTTGGTAGGTTTACTGCACGTCACAACCACAGAGATAAATGTCAGTGTCGGCATCCCCTGAGTCCACCTCTGACACTGGCTAGTCAGGCTGTTCTCAGTTGCCTTGGTGTTGCTAGCTACACGGGGGCTGAGCTACATGTAGAGTGAGTCCCCCCATCCTCAGCCATAGCCCACAATGAATTGCAAGTGCAGCCCTGAGGCCTGACAGCAGTGGCACAGCAGACAGCCTCCCAGTTCCACCCTCACCACTCTACCCCCTCAGGTCAGGCTCTGAGGCAAGCAGTTCAAACTGTATTTTCTTTTTTTTGAACTTGTAACATTTATTGAAATAGTATTAGACATACAGCTCATTTCCAGATGCATTTCACATAAAAATGATCATTGCATGCAAAGGAAGTCCATTTTAGTTTCTCATATTTAAGTTCTGTAGTCCATAGTATTACAGATCATAATACAGTTAAAATTGTTTTTCTTTCCATAGACGAAGATCTTCTGCAGTAATCCTTGGATACTGAATTTCAAATCTACAAGCAAGTCAAAAATTATGATCTTCCATGTTTTACCACTTCATTTGATTCCCTTCTCTCCTCCCCATGTTATTGTACACCTCATCTTATTCTTTATATGCATCTGTCATCTCATAATAATGGAATAACCTCATGCCATCAACTCTCAGTCTGAACATGTACAACAATAAAAAAGAGAAAACAACAAAAAATATACAAATTTTTAAACTTTATAACTTTGTCTGCTGTGTTATTTTTACTATTTTATCCACTTTAAATCAGGAATATTCATCGTCTGAATATCTTATTTCTATAGTATCTTCCCACAGTTAAGAGAATTATTGATCCAATATCGGGATATTCTCCTCCTCTTCTTCTATATAGGAGATATAGGATAGCCACCTAGCATTGTATCTATCTATCTAAAACTGTATTTTTACTGGGTCCGGGACTTGACAGCACACAGCAGTAAGACAAGTAGGCAGCATTGGATTGGAGGATGAGGACAATCAGATCAGAACAATTTATCATTTAAAAAAACATACTAACATACTAAAATGCCAGCAGAATAGGCCTAAAAGTCTCTCGAGTCTGCTCGATTTTTAGCACCCGCACTGAGGGCCGATTTTGGTGTCCCCCCCTCCCCCTTGGGTTATACTGTCCCCAGTCCCAGATGTTCCACCTGTATTGGGCCTGGTCAGATTTACCCTCCCCCTGTACCTGTCCCTTCCCCTCATAAACACGTCCACAGTCTCCACCTCTACCAGCTCCTTGGGCAGTGCATTCCATGGCTCCACCACCTTTTCAGTGAAATAACATCTCCTCCCTCACCTCTGAGCCTGCCCCTTCCAGCTTACACCCGTGACCTCTTGTTGCCCCACCCTCCTTCCTTTGGAGCACCCTGACTGGGCCTCCTTTATTGATCCCTTTCATGTACTTAAAGACCTCTATCATGTCCCCCCATCTCTCCTCTCCTCTAGGGTGTACATGTCGAGCTCCTTGAGCTTCTCCTCATAGGTCCTATCCCCCAGGCCTCAGATCATTTTGGTTGCCCTCCTTTGGACCCTCTCTAGGAGTGTAATGTCCCTCTTTAAATGTGGTCTCCAAAACTGTACACAATACTCGAGGTGTGGCCTAACTAAGCAGTTGTACAATGGAAGGATCACTTCTGCCTTTCTGGAGGTAATCCCCCTAGCGATGCATCCCAGCATCCTATTTGCGCTTGCCGCTGCCCTCCTACAGGTCTCTGAGTTGTTCATTTTGACATCTACCACTACCCCCAGGTCCCTCTCACCCTCTGTGACTTGAATCATGTGTCCTCCCAGGGTATACCCCATGCCTGGATTTCTGACTCCCAGGTGCAGAACCTTGCACTTCCCCGCATTGAATTTTAGTTTCCATTTTCCTGACCACCTTTCCAGAGCCTCCAGGTCCTCCTGCAAGGCCACCCTCCCCTCCTCCTCATCCCCCACTGCACCCAGCTTTGAGTCATCTGCAAAGAGACTCATCTCACTCCTGATCCCCCTCCTGATGTCTGAGATATAGGCGTTGAACAGGAGTGGCCCCAGCACTGACCCCTGGGGAACCCCATTAGTAACCCACCTTGGAGATGTGGCTAATCCTCCAAACACACAAGTACACTCAGAGAGCCAATTTCCTATCCATCATAACAACTGTCTCCCTACCCCATTTCCTTCAGCTTAGCCAGCAGGCAACTATTGGGTACCGAATCAAATGCCTTGCTAAAGTCCAGAAAGAGGACGTCCACTGGCCTACCCTGGTCCAGGGCCCTCATCACCCAGTCATAGAACTCAACAAGATTTGTCTGGCACGATCTTCCTGTGACAAAGCCATGCTGCCTATCGTCCAAGTACCCAGTTTGCTCCAGTAACCCCCCTAGCCTTTCCTTGACAACACTGTCCATCACCTTACCGACCACTGATGTCAGGCTAACAGGCCTGTAATTTCCCACCTCCTCTCTTGATCCCCCATTGTGGATCGGCACAACATGGGCCACCCTCCAGTCTTGGGGCACCCACCCAGTCCTCAGAGAGATGTTGAAAAGCTCCGTTAAAGTGACTGCCAAGACATCTGCCAGTTCCCTCAGCACCCTGGGATGTATCTCATCTGGCCCAGGTGCTTTCTCCATCTGAAGGGACCTGAGAGCTTCCCTTTCTCTCTCTACTGGGATTTCAGCCTCCATATCCTCCCCCTTTTCATCCTGCACTGCTGGGCTCCCACCTGTCTGTGGTGGCCACTCCCTTTCTCCAGACCCATCAGGGCCCCTGGTCTCTGCCGGTCCCACCCCTTGCTCTGGTTTGCCCCCGATCCCCTTGCAAGACATAGCCCCTCTTCCCCCCCTCAGTAAAAACTGAGGCAAAGTACTCATTTAGGACTTCTGCCTGTTCCCCCGCCTCCTGTGCCCAACCATCCCCTATCCTTATCTTGCTGATCTGCCCCCTTACTATCCTTTTTTCCCCTATGTATCTAAAGAACCCCTTGCCCCCCCTCCAGATCCCATTGGCCAAGGACTGCTCTTTTTTTGCCTTAGCTGCTCTCACCACCCTGGTGACTCTCTTGGCTGTCAGCTCATATTCCTCCTGATCCCTTTCACTCCTTGAGCACTTGAAGCGCCTATAGGCCACATCCTTTTCCCTCACCGCCTCCTGTACCTCCCAGGTCCACCAGCAGGGTTTTCTGGCCTTACCGAACTTACACCTTTCCCTTGCACAGGATCTGATAACCTCCTGTATTCCCCTCCTAATGATGCCCCACCTGCTGTCAGCATCCATATCCGGCCTTATCCTGTCCAGATGATCTTTAAGGATCCTTCCCAACTCCCTGAAGTCTGCACACCTAAAGTCGGTTACTACTGTCCTTGTTAGGCTTTCCTCCCCCCCCCAGGTCCAGGAAGAACCAGACTGTGGAGTGATCACTCCCAGCCAATGGGTCCATCACCTCTAGGCCCCTAATCTGATCACTGTCCGCCAGGACCACGTCCAGTGTCCGGGACTCCCTTGTTGGCTCACCTACCTGTTGTGTCAGAAACGCATCCTGGAAGACATCCAGCAGCCTCTGCTGTTTGGTCACTGGTGATGTCATAGTCCCCCAGTCTGTTCCTGGCATGTTGAGGTCCCCTATTACCACTACCCTTCCCTTTCCCAGTCTACAGTGTCCCTCGATATTTGCCACCAAACTTTCTTACAGAACCTCCGCCAGTGCTGGTGGTCTGTATACCACTCCAGCCTTTACTCTCTTATCCCCCTGCATCAGCAAGGTGACCCAAATAGCCTCCACGTTCCCCACTGCCTCCTCTACCCCTCCAATACCCATGCCATTTCTGACTAACAGTGCTACACCACCACCCCTTCCTTCCCCCCTATCTTTTCTGAACATAGTGTAGCCCTCCAGATTTAGGTCCCACTCATGCCCCTGAGTGGCTCAGGTCTCAGTGACTGCTGCCACATCTACCTCCCCCTCAACTAGCATCACCTGGAGCTCAGGCAAAACACTAGATCATAATTAACCTTGTAACATGGGGAAGAGAAAGGGTTGCATTGGATTGACTCAACACCATCAGATGACCATACATTAATTCTCAAGTAATCCATGGTTGCCTGAGAATCAATGTACAGCTCAGTCCGCAGCAATTGTCTTCCCCCATCACTATGTCCTCCACCTAATTGTAAACAAGGTAGCAGTACCTGCACTGGCCACCGCATATGTATGCAAGCCTTGCTGATGTGGTGATCGTTCAAAGAAATGGACATGTCTGTGCTACAAGAGACTTTTTCTGCCTTCCTGAGTCCTCTTTTTATTTTATTTTTTTCCCGTTCTCTGAAACTGTGTACATGTTTCTATATGTATTCCCCATTTTATAATAGAGTGCCCACCATACCTATTCCGCCTGTCATAATCTTTATCTGCAGTTGCTTGAAAATGTTTATATGGCTATGTAATGCAGGCTCTTTTTTTTTTACTTAGTCTATGAAAGTGTAACCCCTAGGTGCGCTATCCCAAGGGTTACTACCCCTGCTTGCTTGGCTAGTAGCAGCTTAAGGGGCCTGAGTTCTGAAACAGGTGCCTTCACCCAGAGGTCAGGGTTGGTAGTGGTCAAGCTAACCTGGGCACAGCCTTCCGGGACACTGTAACTCCCCTCTTTCCTTACTAGTGGCCGGAGCGGTGCACAATAATCACTTTCACAATACCCCTGATATACCCCACAAACATCCACACTGTATGCACTTACCACCAGGGCTTTCCTCTGGCCCGGCCCTGGGGACACCCTGTAAAACAAGGTTATACACAGCAAATAACAGCAGTACAGAACTCCTGCATAAACCGGAACCACAGTCAGGGTGAATGCAAAAAACAGTTAGATCTGATTTATTTAAGGGGCTTGAACAAGGGAGAGGCGTAATCAGGTTAATTTGCTTAAAGGTCTATCAATCAAACAGTTATGCATGCACTTCAGGGTCCATAAACAGTCACACACTCTGGGTACCCAGATGGAGAATGGTGAGCTAGCTAGGAACGTTGCAGCTGGTTGGGGCCTGTCGATGAAGAAAACAACATGCACAACACACTATTTGTAATCCGAGCTGGAGGGCTCAGTTTGTGAAAAGAAAACAACAAGATAATCAGATGACACACTTTTAGATTAGGCTGTTGTTGCAGGGAGCTACCCTAATGATTACTCACGATACCCAAGACTGGACACAGGCTGGACGAAAATCGAGACAGCAGGTGGTTAATCTGGAGTGCCAGGAGAAGCAGGGCCCACACGATTCTCCGAGGTGTCGTTTCTGTTCAAGCGTGGAGCAGGTGGCTGATCCCCAGGCAGGTCTCTCATTAGTGGCTTTCTCTGTGCAGTGGGGTAGTCTGACAGGGCCAGTGTGGCATGGCCCATGCCAAATGGAGATGAACGTGGAATCAGTCCGATTAGGCTGGATAAAGCTTCCAGCAAGCAGAACACAGTTCACAAAGTGGGGAACCAAATCACGACCCACTTTCAATATACAGCACATTTACATGTAAAGGATTCTATGGTACCAGCAAGCAGAACACAGTTCACACAGTGGGGAACCAAATCACAACCCACTTTCCATACACAGTACATTTACATGTAAGGATATTCTACTGTACCAGGCAAACCGCTCTCTGGTCACGATCGCAAAGTCTCTGCACAAACCGGGGATTCAAAAGCAGCTGTAAATCCTGACAGGCCGATCGCATTCAGCAAATCTTCGGTCTTCTTCAGGTTAAAGCCTGGTCACAGTCCAGTGGCTTAAATAGTCCTCACAACTCGGATTCAGTCCGAATAAACTATTTTCCCTCTCAGGGACAGCAGGCAGGCCAAAACTCAGCCCTTTCACAGTTCTCCCATGCAAAACTACACAGAACTGCTACTCAAAAATCACTTGAGCTGTTACTTCTTCACTTCTCAGCTCAAAACTGAAACAAGCTGCAGCAGCCTGGGAAATTCCTCAAGATCCAAAAGGTTTGGTTGCCTGATCCTCCTGTCAGCCACAACAAAGGCTCCCCCTTTAGGTGCAAAAAGGCACCAAAAGCCCAAAACTACAATTCCTACAGATTTTGACTCCAGACAGCTCCTGTAGTCCGGCTCCATTTTAGGTCCCACCAGTACTGATTGGTCCAATTCACAGTCCAGGACCCAGATAGTGGCGATAAACAAAACAGTCCTTGCTGTAGAGAAGGCAGGTTAGACAAACTATATTATCATTATCATTCTAAATGATTTTCAGCAGATAGTTACATCTTTCAACGGAGCTCCCTCTCAGATTACTTACGACTGCAATCCAGGCAGCTCTTAAAGATACAGTACACAGAGGTTATAGAGGCACTCTCTGGCAATCACATTTAAACTGCTAAAATGCAGGACACCAGCCTGGCAGTGAACATTTAGGCAAGTTCGAGGAAGACTTTTTGGGAACCCCATTTGTAGGGGGGTTACAAAAGTTTTTTTCAGATTGGCTCAATTCAGTACATTTGAAAACTGATCTGAAATGGCTGTAAAACAATGCTGTGCTTCTAGCATTGTTTCACTGCCATCTGTTGGCCGGCTGGGAACTGCAGGTTACTTCTGAATTTATCCATGGTAGAGTGCTCACAATATGTGTTCCTCATTTTACAATAGCGTGCCCACCATATCTATTTCCCCTGTCATAATCTTTACGTGCAGTAGTTTGAAAACATCTATATGGCTATGTAATGTGTGTTTTTTTTTACTTGGTCTATGAAAGTTTTTTCAGATTGGCTCAATTCAGTATATTTGGAAACTGATCTAAAAATGACTGTAAAACTGTGCTGTGCTGCTAGCATTGTTTCACAGCCGGCTGGGAATTGCAGGAACAACTACCAGAAGTTTCACAGCCATCTGCTGGCCTGCCAAGGGAATTGCAGGAACAACTACCAGACCTCAACTCTTCTGTGCACTTAAATATATGCATTTCCCATAATGCACCACAGCCAAATCCCAAACAGCAAACATTCACAGTTCACAAAAGTAAGTCAGCCAAAACAAGCACATATTCTGAAATGTTGATCACATCTACATGTAATCAGTAATTCAATGACTGTTCACTGTTGCACTCACAATATTTAAAACAAATCTGCCTGTTCAGCATGTAGTTTCTCCAGTCAGGTGCAACCCCCTTTCTTTTCCCCATGGTAGGAACCTTAATATCCTCCCGGAATCTTTGTATGTTGCACTTTAAAATAACTTTTACACAAATGTTACATGGGGAAGAGAAACATAATAACCCACTCCAGAGCGTGGGTCTACTTTGAAATTAATCTACGGCTGGTTGGTTGGAACCACTCGGAACCCCCCCCCCCAGCCGTGGATTACTGTAATTCCCAAGCAGACCCACACTCTGTCATGGGTTAATCCTTACTTAACATCCACCCCCTCCTCAGCACCAATGTACATTTTGAGCAGTATACTTACTAAATATTTGTGGCACTATTTGTTTCCTTCCTCCGCTGGCACGCTCTGCTCCAACTGACAAACTCCCCACAGACACAGTCCAGTTGGGTTATGAGGCTACTGCAGCTGCTGCCATCAGTGTCAGTCACAGGCTCAGGATCGTATTTGCCCTTATCACATCTGAACAGCAAAATTCCGACAATGAAAGCCAATACAGCGACAATTTCGCCGGAATTCGATACTGTCGCTGTAATAGTCCTGATGGTGAAATTTTGCTGTTTTGCTGTGGTTCACCCCCACTCCGAGTCAACTCCAACTCAGAGTTTGACATTTAGAGATTGGGGAGGGGCACAGGATGAAGCCTCCAAAATAAAAACAGTTAATGTCTGACAGGCTAAATATTTCGCCTGTCAACATTGGGGATTTTGTTGTGCCACACTTCGACAATGAAGTTGTCAATGTGTCTTGGTGGAACCGTATTTGCCTGGGGAAGGTGTGTTCAGGAGTCTCGGGATTAGGATGGGTTTGATGACTAGCTTCTGGCAACACAACTAAGTTCCACCATGTTCTGCACTGTCTAAATCCCACACATGGATGGAAGATCTGTGGGAGAGTGGACACAGCTGAAGGGATACAGGACCTACAGGAAGATCTGAAAAAGCTGGGGAGGTGGTCCAGGATCTGGAAGCTTGGTTGCAATGCCAATAAATGCAAAGTTATGCATATTGGAGCCAAGAATCCCAGGATAGAGTACTACCTGGGTGGAGTCCAAGTATCTGCATCAGAGGAGTAGAAGGACCTGGAAGTGATGATCACTAGTGACCTGAAGCACTCCATGCAGTGCAAGAAAGCAGCAGTAAAGGCAAACAAGATGCTGGGATGCATATCTAGGGGGATCAGTAGTAGGAGAGAGGAGGTTATACTGCCCTTGTACTGGTCACTGGTAAGGCCGCATCTAGAATATAGAGTTCAGTACTGGTGCCCACACCTCAAAAGACATTAACCTGCTGGAGAAGGTCCAGAGGAGGGCTACAAATATGATAGTGGGTCAACAAGATATGGCATATGAGGAGAGGTTGAGGGCACTGAACATGTACTCCCTGGAAGACAGAAGAGAGAGAGAGAGAGAGAGAGAGATGTGATTGGTACCTTTAAGTACTTGAAAGGGATAAATAAGATTGATAAGGAGAGTCTCTTTAAGCTGAGTGGCAACCATAACACAAGGGGGCACAGTCTTAAGTTGGAGGGTGGGAGGTTTAGGAGGGAGGTCAGGGAGCACTTCTCCACAGAGAGGGTTGGGGACACTTGGAATGTGCTACCAGAAAAGGTCATGTCATTGATGACAGTGGGCAGCTTTAAGAGAGCCTGGGATAGGCATAGGGGGAAGGTAAGGATCATGGGTAGGGAGGATGGGAGGAGTGGGGAAGGAGGGCAGGGACAGTAGTTCAAGCTGTGGACTCTGCAATGCAAGCAGACTTGATAGATCAAATTGCCTTCTTCTGATGGCTTCTTTGTAAGTTCGTATGTATGAAAACTGAATGCTCTGTCATGCACAGATAGCAAGACTGGACCGCCCATGAGCATTCAGGTTTTTTTTTTTCACCTGCAGCAGTGCAGCAGTTTCTTGGCAACAAATAACTGGTTCAATGTAAATGAGTGCCAGGCCCAAAACCTGGACAAAAGAGCACTTAAAGGAAAATCCTCCTGGACAAAATTTGACAGCTTAAAGAGACAGGACATGTCTGGGTAAAATGGGACATCTGGTAACCCTAAATAAAGGTTATGTAAAGTTTTAAACTGAATGGGCTTGATTCACAAAGCCCTAAGTTGGACGCAAGGTGCCTGGCAGGTCAGATAGGTAATGTAATACATAAAAATTGGCCTATCTTACTGGGAGACAACATGGTAGGTACATCTGTGTGTCCTAAACCCAGGGTCACTTTTAATAGAAGTGAAAACCTCAGGGACAAATTGGTTCACAGTCGGACTCCAGCTGTGACGAAAACTACTAGCACATGGTTGCCATGCCATTCTAGTGGCTACTACAGATGTAGTAATTGCAATATTTGTAAATATGGTGTACCCGCTAAGGAATTTATACATCCTATATACAGTATATGAACATTAAAGCTGAAATCAGGGAATTCATTACATGTGATACCCCCTATGTTGTTTATGTATTATGGTGTACTTGTGATTTAATTTACGTGGATAAGACTGTTAGACCTCTAAAACAAAGAATACAGGAGCATATTCGCTTGATTGTGAATAATAAACAAGACACTCCTGTAGGTACACATTTTTCAGATCTGCATAAGTCTAAACCAGATGGTCTGAAATTCATAGGACTGGAACATGTGTCACAAATGAAAAATGGAGGTGACAGATCTAATCTATTATTACAACGTGAGAGCTTTTGGATCCACACTTTACATAGTGTGAAACCACAGGGACTTAATGACAAGTGGGATTTGAAACCTTTTTTAAAATAATTTGAAAACAGACAGAGCTATATAAATTAGGATTTTGATATATTAGGATGAATTTGTGCTCTTTATATATGTTTAGAATAGAGATCAAAGATTATATGTTGCATCTGTGAAATAATGTCTTTTTCCTTTTTGTAGGCTAATTTTCATCTCATCTGGCTGCCCTCCAGCTACCTAGTCCTTATTTACTAGGGGGTCCTGTATTTTGGTTGCCTTGCAGTCTCTTTTGCCTTTAACCAGGATTTGCTGGAGGTTTGGTCTAATCATCTCTTTTTCATCTAATTCATTGTTTTATTCATTATTTTGTCATCATTTTTGACTGTGTCCTTTGGAATTTATAGACATATTGGTGTATTAATTCTAAGATGTATGTGCTGCACTACAATAGCACCATCTAGTGACCTAATATAGATATTACACTGTACACAGACTTAAAGTGACTGTTGAATTTTTATAAGGATTAATTAACATACTAACATACTATTTGCCAGCAGATTAGGCCTTATGGTCTATCGAGTCTGCTCGAACCTAGATCCTTAGTTGGGTGCCGAGACCCTCCCATCCCTTGTGCTCCAGAAACCCCTATCATCCATCCCCCCCCGACAGGCCATCATCTGATACATCCCCTTTCTGTGTCTGTCCCACCCTCTCTTAAACCCTCCACTGTGGATCTCTGAACCAGCTCACCAGGCAGTGCATTCCAAGGGTCCACCACCCTCTCAGTGAAAACCTCCTCCTCTTTTCCCCCCTCACCCTTCCACCTTCCAGCTTCAAAGCATGCCCTCTGGTGATGCCTTCCTGCTTTAGTCTAAAGATCCCCTCCATGTTTACCCTATTTATTCCCTTGAGGTACTTGAAGACCTCAATCATGTCCCCCCTGTCTCTCCTCTCCTCCAATGAAAACAGGCGGAGCTCTTCAAGTCTGTCCTCATAAGTCAAATCCCCTAGCCCTCGTATCATCTTTGTTGCCCTCCTCTGTACCTCTCCAGGAGCTGTATGTCCCTCTTCAAGTGTGGTCTCCAGTACTGTACACAGTACTCAAGGTGTGGTCTAACCAGTCCATTGTACAGCGGCAGAATCACTTCCTTGCTCCTAGAGGTGATCCCCCTTACGATGCATCCCAACATCCTGTTTGCCTTGCTAGCTGCTCTCCTGCACTGCTCAGAGTTATTCATACATGTATCCACCATGACCCCTAGGTCTTTTTCCCCATTGAGGCTTCCAGCGCCTCCCTCCCAGGGTGTACCTGTTTAGGTTTCTGACCAAGATGCAACACCTTGCACTTGGTGATATTGAAATTATTTCCATGTGTGAGCCCAGCTTCCAGGGTGTCCAGGTCCCTTGCAGGCCAACCTCCCTCTTCTCCCTCAACTACTGCTCCCATCTTGGAGTCATCCGCGAAGAGACTCATTTCACACCCTATACCATCCCTGATGTCCGATATGTGTGCATTAAACAGGATTGGACCCAGGACCGAGCTCTGTGGTACCCCACTACCAACCTCTCTAGGGTTAGAGAGCTCCCACAGACCACTACTCTCTGAGTGCATCCAGCTATCCAGTTTTCAATCCATCTGACCATCAAAGGCCTACTCCTAACCCCATCAGTTTCTCCACCAGACCATTGTGGGGACAGAGTCAAACGCCTTGCTGAAGTCCAAGAATAATACATCCACAGGCTTACCCCTGTCCAGTTCTGATGTTACCCATTCATAGAACTCCACAAGGTTGGTTTGACATGATCTACCTGGCACAAACCCATGTTGCCGACTATCCAGACCTCCCACCTCCTCAAGTAAACCCCCAATCGTTCCTTTAGTATACTCTCCATTAATTTCCCACCACCGAGGTCAAACTGATGGGTCTATAGTTACCTGGTACTTCCTTTGACCCCTTATGGATTGGTACCACATGTGCCTCTCCAATCCCTAGGTACCCTCCCTGTCTCAAGTGACCTGCTGAAAGCTCTGCCAGGGGTGCAGCCAGTATGTCCGCCAATTCCCATAGTACTCGGATGAATGCCATCCGCCCAGGAGATTTGTCTTTCTTTAGGGCCTTGAGGCTAACCACACCCTTTTGGCGGGGATGGCATCATCCGTCCCCTCCACCTTACTGGTCTTTTTATCCTTATCCAGATGTGACACCCCTGGGGTACCTATCCCTCCCTTTTGCTCCATTTCTGTTGCTCCCCTGATCCCACTCCCTGCCGCTTCTATCCCCTTTGTGCCTTGCTTTGTGCTAATTGAATAATTGCTTTAATTATCTAACTATATAAGGGTGCTATCCATGATGTAACCTTTACCCCCTGATGAAGACTCATTTGTGAGTCGAAGCGCTGGGTCAAGTTAGCGCTTTGTTTTGTATGTTGCCTGTTGGTCCTCTCGTTCTTCAGAATGTATAAATATTTATTTGCATATTAATTGCGTTTGGACCTGGATTGATCTCAGTACAGGTAAAAGAGTGCTGAGCTTTTTTGGACCCGCGCCAAACATAAATGGTGCAAGTGGCACCTTGCGTCAAAAACAGTCCCCTGAGCTATGCACAAAGGCAGCCTGTGTCAACCGCAGGCTACATGCCCCAAAGGGGGCTTGTGCCACCTCTGCACCCAAAACCAGGCTGCGACTTGGTGCTAAGGGGCATGTGGCAGATGCAAGCTGTCACATCCCCGAAAATGAGATTCTGTAAACTCACCCAGAGGACAAATTTCTAAGTACTCTTAGACCACCCAGGGCTGGTCTAAGGGTACTTAGAATATTCTCCTCTGGGAGAGTCCCCTGTATGCGGCAATGCGCCGTGGTCCGCCATGTTGCCAATAGAACCCATACATGCCCCCCTCCCCGAACCCCGCTGCAACCACTATTATAATTCTTAATATACTCCCACTCCGATGCTGCCCCTTCCATGTAATACAACAAATGTACCCCCAATTCCCGATGCAGCTTGTATTATATTGAATTAAAGTCCCCCAACCCTGATGCTGGCCATCAGATGTACTGTTTCAAGGTATCCCACCCCTATGCAGCCCATATAAAATATAATACAACCCCCAATACTGCCCGCTGTATGTACAATGTGGTTTCCCCTTCCCTATCCCAGACGTCGCCACAATCATAATTAATATCATGTTCCCCCGGTGGTTGTATAGTACTCCCCACTCCCAATAGGTAGCATCCACCCTCTCTCCCACCTCCCATCTTGAAAAACAGCCGGCGCCTGGCACAGCCCACCACATGCCTCTTTGTTTGGGTACTGACTGAACTGTCAGGTTAGCATACTGTACAGGAGCAGTGGACCTGTACAATATGCTAACCCTGACAATTCAGTTGGTGCCCAGACGCGGAGGTAAGAGATGGGCTGTCCCGGGCGCCAGCTGTTTTTCGGGATGATAGGTGGGAGAAGGGGGGTGGGCACTACCAGTTGGGGTGTGGGGGGTGTACTATACCACCACCGGGGGAGCATGTTATTAATTATTATTGTGGTGGCATCCGGGAGGAGCACCCATATTGTACATACAGTGGGCAGTATTGGGGATGGGGGGTTGTATTAAATATCATAGGGGCTGCATCAGGGTGGGGGATACATACATCCAATGGGCAGCATCAGGGAGGTAGGGAGACCTATAGACCACCAAGCTTGGGCAGTGCGTGCAGTCCTGTATGGAATCAGGGTTGGGGGTCCGCTTGTGTTTGTTGCAAGGGGCTTGCAGAATACCTGTCTTGTGTGCCAGGTGTTTGCCGCACGGGAGCAGTTGCTGCAAGTGTACTGCCTTCAGCATCGGGAACCCTTCTGTACCAGAATCTGGTGCACGGTCCCTGGTGCATGGGGCTTTGGCGCAAACTGCTGCTTGCTGCAGCTTGCACCGAACGCAGCCCCCTATAAGAATTGGGCCCAATGAGTTTTAGATTGACTGAATTGAAGGTTTTAGTATAGAATGTCCAAATAGCATTGCAATCCCAGTCATACTGCTGTGGTGAGGCATAGCTGGTGGCACCTGCCACCTTCAGCTTGGAGCTTGTCTGTGTCATGGGTGCCGCTGTCTTCTGGCAGCTCCAGCTGTCTCTTGCTGGTGCCCACCCCCAACTTGCATTAACAAGCCCCTCAGATGCCAGGCCATTGGTGCAGTGGTAGCACTACTGTTCATGATGCCAATGACCAGGGTTCAGTAGCAAGCTCTAGGTTGTCAGGGGCTGACTGGAGGAGGAGGATTGAGCATTCCACTGGACACTCTCCTCCTCCGGCCAGGGAGGGCTGCCATCCCTGCTGCTGTACTGTTACCTTGGTGACACCAGGTGGTAGTGAAAATCGGGGTACGCCAGTGGAGGGCTGGATGCCGGACAGATCTGAGTGTGTCATCATGCCTCTGCATGGGGTATCCCCTTGATCCCTTTGTGTGCCAACATCCATGAATGGGAGAAAACACCAGAAAATAGCCCCTGCATGCCGGGATGATGGAGCACCTGGCACCATCCCTGATCTCCCCTGCCTGGCCTGGCCTGTGGCCCTGGCTTCCCAATGAAAGTTTTGGAAGTTTGAGGAGTGAGGCCTGCTCGTCCCTGCCTGGGAGGTAAACCATAGCTCCGTGGGGGAAGGCCAGAGGTACCGGATTGCAGGTAGGAGGAGACGACAACAAACTGGATGCCTTGGCGACTCCTGAAGGAGTCAGTGTGTAGGCGGTAGGGGGATAAAACCTTAAAATAAAAAAAAAATGCCCCTCAGGGCACTTAATAAACAGCTGCAGTCCAGCTGATTGGGTCAGTGGAAGGAGGCATAGCTGACCTTGCCTCCCCTACTTCCAACAATACTTTTCATCACAGAGCAGGCTGCAGCCTGACTTCCTGCTGGGCTAGGAATTTAATGCACCTGCCTGCCCCTTTGCTTTAGGGCATCTGATCATGCTAGACTGCAGCAGTATCCATATGACTCTCTCCTTAGGTCGGTGACTTACTGACCCTTGTCCCTACCTGCCACTCTACATTTTCGAGGCCCAGGAACACCCCCTACTACACACCAGGGAAACATTATTTTATATTACAAAAAAACAGGACACTGGGCACCAGGGAACTAGCCCACTAGACCACCAGAGCTAGTCCTTACATCTTTTGGCCCTAGGGACAACCCTAGCCGTCTGGAACACCAATGCCTATCTAATCAAGAACAGTTGGATCCACTAGCCCAAAAGGGTCCCCACTAGCCCACCAGAGCTAAATCTTTAAATCTACTGGCCACCAGGCCACACAGGGGCTCCAAGGGGTTTTACTGAGCCTCCTCCTCCACAACATACTTTATACTCTTGTCCTGTTTTTGTATTGTATTAAACTTCCCTTTTCTTTACATTTTTTAAACTTGCAGTTTATTGACTCATGTAGGTAACACTAGCACATGCAAAGCATATAGTTCCGCTCTTATTTTTTTGACTTGTTATTCTTATACAACTTTGATATATACTGTAGTAGTAACAACTGTGCCATAGAACGGAAAAAGAAACAGTTCAGCCGTAAACCAACACAATGGATTTTCTTCTAGATTTCATCAGTGGTTATAATGTCCTGTTAAGGTATTATTGTTCACCGTGTGCCAGTCTTAACTGACCTTCTTTGTGTAAAGTCCTAGTCCAGTTTTTGGTGCCTTCTTACCATACTGACAGCAGATGACTGGGTCCAATTTGAATCATAAAAGCACAGTGAATCACCATAAAACATAAAACACAAAAGAAAAAGATGAATAAGAGTTAGAAAAACAAGTAACTGGGCATGTGCTCAAAAACTAGGAAAGTTCATACATCATAAAAGCAGATTCATTCACAGGGATAATTTACATGTTCAATATTCCCCCATAGCTATTGAAGAGGAGAACCAGAAGAAGTGCTTCTGCCTCTGGCGAATCTGTTTCTACCCACGTGGATAGAGAAAAGTGACTGGCGCCTGGACATACTAATGGAGCTACAGAGATTCCCATTGAATTCCTGTATTATAACATTTGCTCCAGTGTAGATACCCCTTCTTTGTCTTCCTTGTGATTAAAGTATAAGAGTCATCTGGAATGATATTTGTCTTTCTGAATATGTAATAAAGCTGTAATAACCACCATTATATGAATTGTCTATATTATTTTTTGACAGTGTTCTATTTGGGAGGGGAAGGGAATGAGGCGACAACCATCGTTGTGTGATTGCTTTGGTTACAGATGCTTTAAGAATTAAAAAAAAGCAATGCTTATCCCCTAGGAGGCAGTATAATGTAGTGGTCAAGGGCACTAAGCTGCAAACCTAGAGACCCAGGTTTGAATCCCATAATCCCCACTTGTATACTGTGTGACCCTGAACAAGTCACTTAACTTCCATGTGCTCCCAGGTCACACCTGGAAACAAGCACCGGCTTAGTGTGCCTTTCCTGGTTAAACAATCTTCCCTTCCCTTTTTACGCTCCCTTGTAGGTGGGAGCCCAGTACCAGGTTCACCATAGTGGATTTATTTATTTATTGAAATTTTTCACCAGGAAGGCACACTGAACATACGAAGTACCAGCAGAAATAGGCCACGTGGTCTATCAAGTCTGCACGATTGTGCAGCTAGTACCTAAACTTGCAGCTGCCCCACCATTCCCTCCCCTCTTTAAGGTCATTCCCCCTCTCTCTGTCCCATCCCCTCTTGAAGCAGCCTACCATCCTACAGGAAACCACCTTCTATGTTAGAGAGTTCCACTTGTTTACCACCCCCTCTGTGAAATAATGTCTCCTGACTTCCCTCCTGAATTGTCCCCCCTCCAACCTCAGTTGATGCCCTCTAGTATCTCTCCCTCTTCTGATCTGGAATATCTCTCCAGAATTGCCCGTGCTTATCCCCTTCAGGTACTTAAAGGTCTCGATCATATCCCCTCTATCTCTCCTCTCCTCCAGGGAATATATGTTGAGCATACATACATACATACTAGCATACATACTGGATGCCAGCAGAGTAGGCCTCTTGGTCTATCAAGTCTGCTCATGCTTCAGCACCCTGACTGGGTACCATAGCTATCTACCTGGCTCCTTCCCCTGTTACTCCATCACCCAGTCCCGCCCCCCCCAGGTAAGCCATCCTCTGCTTCACCCCTTGCCTATATCTGTCCCACCCTCTCCTGAACCCTTCCACCATAGGTGCCTGTACCAGCTCCCCAGGCAATGCATTCCACTGATCCACCACTCTCTCGGTGAAGAACCTCCTCCTCCTTTCCCCCCCTAATCCTCCCACCCTCAATCTTCCAACTGTGTCCTCTGGTGATTCCACCCTCCTTCCACCGAAAGATCCAATCTGGGCTTACCTTATTTACTCTCTTGAGGCACTTGAAGACCTCTGTCATGTGCCCAGGTCCCTCCTTTCCTCCAGCAAAAAGCTCTCCTAGACGCTCCTCATATGTCTTATTCCCCAGACCCCAGATCATTTTGGTCGCTCTCCTCTGAACCCTCTCCAGGAGTTGGATGTCCCTCCTTAGGTGCGGCCTCCAGAACTGCACACAGTACTCCAGATGTGGTCTAACCAGGCTGTTGTACAGTAGCAAAATCACTTCCCTGTTCCTAGAGATAATTCCCCTAGTGATGCAGCCCAGTATCCCATGCCTTTCTTCACAGGATTTCCCCTCCAAATCCTGGATCATCTTAGTCCCTCTGCACTGCACCCCCTCCAACAGTCTGATGTCCTTCTTCAAGAATGGGCACCAGTACTGCACGCAGTACTCCAGGTGTGGTCTGACCAGTGACCTGTACGAGGGAAGGATCACCTCACCACTTCTAGAGGAGATCCCCCTTGCTGTACAGCCTAGCATCTTGTTGGCTTTTGCTGCTGCCTTCCTGCACTGAGCCGAGTTGTTCATTTCCCCATTATAATCACCCCATGTCCTTTTCCTGCTCTGTGCTCCCCAACTGTACCCCTCCCAGCTGATAGCTCCTCCTCTGGTTCTTAGCACCGAAGTGCAGTACCTTGCACTTCTTGGCATTGAACCCCAGCTCCCATGTTTCCGACCACTCCTGTAGTTTAGTCAGGTCCCCCTGCAGTTGGCGCAGCCCCTCGCTGTCATCCACCACAGCTCCCATCTTGGTATCATCTGCGAACAGACTGATCTTACTCTGGATCCCATGTGAGATATCTGCTATGAATATCCCAAATAGCACAGGTTCCAGTACCAATCCCTGTGGCACCCTGTCTGTTACTGCCCTTGGCGATGAGAGTTTCCCCTCCATCACCACTCTTTGCTGTCTACCCTTCATAGAAACATAGAAACTGTTGGCAGATAAGCACCGCTAGGCCCATCCAGTCTTCCCGTAGGCCCTATGCATTGTATGTGGTCACTGACCCTATGTGATCAATGGCTTTTCATCACTCCCTCCCCTCTCAAGCTTGCCTTGTGCCTGCCCCAAGCATGCTTAATAAGAAAAGGTGCAAAAATGTGCTCTTAGGCACAGAAACCTGGGGGCAGAGTACAAAATTGGGAGACTGGCATTGACAACCATCAAGCAGGAAAGAGACCTGGGGATAATCGTATTGGATGACCTAAAAATGGCCATGCAGTGCGACAAGGCAGCTGGGAGGGCTAGTGGGATACTGGGTTGCATATGGAGGGGTATAACCAGCAGAATGAGGGAGGTGGTGTTGCCTCTGTATAGATCACTGGTAAGACCCCACCTTGAGTACTTTTTGTCCAGTTCTGGAGGCCACATCTCTGGAAGGACATAAATAGAGTGGAAGCAGTCCAGAGGAGGGCAACTAAAATGGCGGAGGTTCCAAAGCAAAAAGTTTGTGGGCGCTAACGGCTGAACTGGGGGATGCAGCACATAATCCAAAACAGTATATAGAATACAAAAAGAGGTGTAGTGCACAAAACTCAAGTAAAGTCCAAGGCGCAATGTTAGGTGAAAATGCTGGTGCCGTTTATTGCTGAGAGCCAAGGGCAATTGAATTCCCCGGTGCTTTGAATCTAATCAATTCTTCCTCGGGGGGAATGTGGAAAGTGGTGGGGGGTCTGCACAAAAAGCCTTATGATGACAGACTAAAGGACCTCAATATGTACAGTACACCCTGAAGGGGGGGAAGGGCTATGATACATAGAAACATAGAAACATAGAAGTTGACGGCAGATAAGGACCGCAAGGCCCATCCAGTCTGCCCATTTCTTTTTCTACCTTATAAATGTGCCATCGGCCTTTGCTCTGTCAGTGACCTATTTATTCATAGTCATTTGTATTGCTCCCTTATGCCTATCCCATGCCTGTTTGAAGCCCTGCACTGTATTCATAGCCACCACTTCTTGTGGTAAGCCATTCCATGCATCTACCACCCTTTCTGTGAAAAAGAATTTCCTCACATCCCCTTAATCGGCCTCCTCTAATCTCATGCTGTGTCCTCTTGTCCTGCAATTTTTCTTATATTTAAACATGTTAGACTCTTTCACCTTGTTTATGCCCTTAAGGTGTTTTAAATGTCTCGATCATATCACCTCTCTCCCTCCTTTGCTCAAGGGTATACATATTGAGCTCCGTTAATCTGTCCTCATATGTCTTCTGATGCAGTCCCTGCACCATTTTGGTTGCCTTCTCTGGACTGCCTCAATTTTGTTAATGTCCTTGTGAAGGTGTGGCCTCCAATACTGCAGTGAGTACTCCAGATGGGGCCTAACTAATGTCTTGTACAGAGGGATTATTACCTCCCTCTTACGACTTGTGATACTCCTACTAATACACCCTAACACCCCTAGCCTTACCTACTGCTTTAGAGGTCTGCTTGATGATTTTAGGTCATCAGTGATGATGATGCCCAAGTCTCTTTCTTCCTTTGTGACTGCTAGCAACTCCCTCCCAGCCTATAAGTGGCTTCAGGGTTTCTCTTCCCTATGTGCATGATTTTGCACTTCTTTGCATTAAATCCCAGTTGCCACTCTTCTGACCATTTTGCTAGTTTATCAGATCTCTTCTCATTCTGCCCACCCCATCTGGATCATCTACTCTGTTGCAGATCTTGGTGTCATCTGCAAACAGACAAGCCTTACCCTCTAGTCCATCTGCGAGGTCACTAATGAAGATGTTGAATAGGACTGGCCCCAGGACTGATCCCTGAGGTACCCTACTTGTGACTTGCATCTCTTCTGACTGTATACCATTTACCACCACTCTCTGTTTTCTGCCAGTCAACCAGTTTGCCACCCAGTTGACCAACTTCTGACCCACCCCGAGCCTACCTAGCTTATTTATCAATCTTCTATGTGGAACAGTGTCAAAAGCTTTGCTGAAGTCAAGGTAGGCAACATCAACTGCTCCCCCCTTGGTCCACCACTCTGGTTACCCAGTCAAAGAAATCTATGAGATTAGTTTGACAGGACCTTCCTTTTTGTAAACCCATGCTGTCTTGGATCCTGTGCCCCTATGGATTCCAGGTGTTGCACTATCCTTTCCTTAAGGAGTGCCTCCATAATCTTGCCCACTACTGAGGTAGACTGACTGGTCTGTAGTTCCCCGCCTCCTCCCTGCTACCACTCTTGTGGAGCGGGATCACATGAGCCCTTCTCCAGTCTTCTGGGACCTCTCCTGTGCTCAGAGACTCACTAAACAATTCTGCTAATGGCTCTGCTAGTTCCTCCTTTAGCTCCTTAAGTACCCTGGGATGTATGCCATCAGGTCCCATTGCCTTATCCACCCTGAGCTTAGCAAGCTCTGTAGGACCTTTCTTTGTGAAGGGAGTAGTGCCACCTCCCTCCCCTGTGTCCATGATGCTGAGCTGTGGGCCCTGCCCTACCTTCTCTTCAGTAAATACTGAGCAAAAGTATCTATTTAGGATAGATGCCTTTACAGGGTCCTCCTCCTCACATGCTCCTTTTCTCCATTAAGCTTAGCAATCCTCTCTGACTTTCTCTTTTCACTAATGTATCTATAGAAAGTCTTGTCACCTTCTTTTACTGTTCGTGCTAGTGTTTCCTCAGTTTGGGACTTTGCCTCGCCTTACTGCCTTACCTGCTTCCCTTAGGCAGTTTGGTATGCCTCCTATCTTCATCCCGCTGTGTTCCTTATATTTTCTGAAGGCCAGCCTTTTGGCTCTGACCTTTTCTGCTACTGTATTTGAGAACCAAAGTGGTTTCCTTCTTCTTTGCACTTCCTTTTCTGTCTAACACAATGGGATGTTGCTTCAAGTATTGTATCCTTAATGCTTGCCCACTTTGCCTGTACCTCCTCACCTGTGTTTCTTTTGCCAGGGCTAGCTTAACTCTGTTGGCCATCTTATCAAAGTCAGCTCCTCTGAAGTCCCATATTTTGCCTTGGAATGGGATGATTTAGATGTAGTAGCCAAATTGAACCATACCATGTGATGGTCACTGGACCCCAGGTGACCTTCTACCTGGAGATCTGTGATCCCTTCTTTGTTAGTCAGTACTAGATCTAGGATAGCCCTGTCTCTTGTGGGTTGCTGTACCAGTTGTTTGAGGCCCTCCTGCAGGGAATCCACTATGAGTCTAGTTCTGGCAGATGTTCCTGCTGGTATTGACCAATCTATATCTGGCATGTTGAAGTCTCCCATTATCAGAACCTCCCTTTAGCTGTCATGTTTTGTATATCTTCTAACAGTAATGTGTCTATGTCCTCCTCTGGTCTGGGGGCCTGTAGACAACCCCAGTTCTTATGGCTGTCCCATTTCCTGTTTCCAGGGTGACCCACAGTTCTTCTGGCTCCTTATGTGTATTCTGAATTTCTGTAGCTTTGATATTTTCATTAACATACAGGGCCACTCCTCCCCTTTTGCACCTCGGTCTCTTCTGAACAATACATAGCCAGGTACTGAAGTCTCCTAAGTGTGGTTACTGGTAAACCACGCCTCACTAATTGCTACTATGTCCAGTTTAGCCTCTGACATTATTGCCTGCAGGTCTGGGATCTTATTTCCCAGGCTGTGAGCATTTGTGTACATGATTTTCCATTGGCCAGATTTTGGTGTGTTAGTTGTTGGGTGAAGTTTGGCATTACCCCTGTGCATCGTATGGGGAGACAAACCTTTTTTCTTACCTGGTGATGCAAATGAATGGCAAACACGCTGAATTCCTGTTTGACCACTAGCTGAGGGGGGAGGGGTGTTCTTCCCATTCGACGTATGGGGTGCTGCACCCCTCTCCCCATTTGCTAGTTTAAATATTCTGCAAAGACGCTAAACTTCTGCCCCAATGCACTGACTCCTCTTTAGTCAGATGCAGTCCATCAAATTTAAAGAACTTTCGCTCCCAGAACTGTTGCCAGTTCCCTACAAATCTGTGTCCTTTTCCTGGCACCAGTCCTTGAGCCACGTGTTTAGCTCCCCATCTCTCCTTCTCTGACCTTCCGTCCATCTGTTCCTTCTCCCAGACTGGCAGGATCTCAGAGAAGGAGATGGACGAATAGATGATAGTTTGTCACCCAGCTTAGTCAGGTGTTCCTTGGTCTCACAACTGACCGGCTGGCGAGATCATTAGTCCCTTATGTGTACTAGGACATCAATGTTTTCTCCTGCTTTGTGAACAATTTTAGTAATGCGGTCAGTGTCTCTCCATGCTGATGTACCTGGGAGACATCTGACCATCACCCTGGCTGGAGATGGGTATCAACTCCCCGAATCATGGAGTCTCCTATGATCAGAAGTTTTTGGATTTCCTTGTGCTTGTTTAGTTTTGGTTCCTGATTTGGGTGAGTATTGTTGTGTTAGCTCCTGTGCCGCAGTGTCCTGCTCTGCAGTGTCTTCTGCCTCTTTATTTGATTTCAGAGATAGAGGCAGATACCTGTTTGTAGCGTTTATATGGTTTTGGAGGTAATGTGTTGGAGAGCAGAGAGTGATGGGGCACCTGATTTGCTCCTCCTAACCACCTGCCAACCTCCTGGACCAACTACCCTCTGCGGTCGAGGTTTTTCTGTTGGATGCTGGGGAAATGGCGGTGGTTCTTATAATGTATTTCCTCTTCAATATGAAATTTGAGGCGCAATCTCTGCCCATGCTGCCCGGAGCTGAGACCTAAGATCTCCAAAGGCCTCAGCATGTGGACAGTGTCCTAAATCCTGTAAGACTGTCCTTCTGAAAATTGTTCCACAGTACCTGCAGTTAATGAACCATTCCAAATAAGTTGCTGGGTTTGTAACCTAGTCAGAGTAATTAGAAGGAAAAAAGGAAAAAAATGCAAGTAATGGTTTAATTGTGCTTTGTTTAACTTGTTATAACAAGTTAAATTACTAGTGCCCTGTAAATGAGATCACTTGTGGAGGCCCCACTGATCCGCTTCCTTCCTGCTCTGCCACAGGAAATGTCACAACTGTGGTACCCTATAAAGGAGTGGTAGCGTGGGGTGGTTGGGATGGGGGGTGGCTGGGCCCTTCCCTGCCTAAAAAAGAAGAACCACGGACGAAAGAACAAGGAGGTAAGAGCAGAAACAATCAGTCAACAACAAATGGAGTAACCCTGAAAGCTTATCCTAATGTTAGATAAAACTGTAAAACCTGTAAAGCACCACCTGTAATAATTTCAGAGAAGATATACCCTGTAAGAAACACTTTGCTCCAGAGAAAAATAAAGCAGTAACAGAAGATATACCTTGCAAAGACAATTTGAATCAGAAGATTACAGCAGTAATCTGTTAGCACACACCTGTAGGCACACCTTGTAATAATGCAGAAGAAGGTATACCAGCAACAACAATTTGAATCAGAGAAAAATAAAGCAATGAAATGTTAGCCACAAACAGTAGCAATCCCTGTGAGTAAAAATCAAAACACCACCACACAGTAAATCTGCTTAGCCAAACTAAGTCTTAATCCTTCTCCCTTGCTCTGGTAAGTTTCTCTACTCTGCCTTTCAAGCAGTCTTAGAAGGAAAGAGCTCAGGTGAAGCTAGGTGCCTTGGCCAGCAAACCAAGTCTTCTACCCACAAGATATCAACTAACCTGACTTTTTAACCTTCTTTCTGTTGGAAATTACTGACAGTTTGCAGCTCCACCCCCATACACACCTAATCCTTTGAAGAGCTGTGGAGGAAAGCAATTAGCTCCTTCAATGTGAGAAGGAGACTGAAACACCTCTGAGACAACAAACCTTTTCAACAAACAAGAATAAAATAAAACACAGTGTCAAACACTAATTTTGCTTAGCCCAATGATAAAAAAGTCACAAAATGTAAGCTCCACCTGTAATACAGTAATTTCAGAGAAGATATACCCTGTAAGAAACACTTTGCTCCAGAGAAAAATAAAGCAGTAACAGAAGATATACCTTGCAAAGACAATTTGAATCAGAAGATTACAGCAGTAATCTGTTAGTTACACCTGTAGGCACACCTTGTAATAATGCAGAAGAAGGTATACCAGCAACAACAATTTGAATCAGAGAAAAATAAAGCAATGAAATGTTAGCCACAAACAGTAGCAATCCCTGTGAGTAAAAATCAAAACACCACCACAGTAAATCTGCTTAGCCAAACTAAGTCTTAATCCTTCTCCCTTGCTCTGGTAAGTTTCTCTACTCTGCCTTTCAAGCAGTCTTAGAAGGAAAGAGCTCAGGTGAAGCTAGGTGCCTTGGCCAGCAAACCAAGTCTTCTACCTACAAGATATCAACTAACCTGACTTTTAACCCTTCTTTCTGTTGGAAATTACTGACAGTTTGCCAGCTCCACCCCACATACACACCTAATCCTTTGGAAGAGCTGTGGAGGAAAAGCAATTAGCTCCTTCAATGTGAGAAGGAGACTGAAACACCTCTGAGACAACAAACCTTTTCAACAAACAAGAATAAAATAAAACACAGTGTCAAACACTAATTTTGCTTAGCCCAATGATAAAAAGTCACAAAATGTAAGCTCCACCTGTAATACAGTAATTTCAGAGAAGATATACCCTGTAAGAAACACTTTGCTCCAGAGAAAAATAAAGCAGTAACAGAAGATATACCTTGCAAAGACAATTTGAATCAGAAGATTACAGCAGTAATCTGTTAGCACACACCTGTAGGCACACCTTGTAATAATGCAGAAGAAGGTATACCAGCAACAACAATTTGAATCAGAGGAAAATAAAGCAATGAAATGTTAGCCACAAACAGTAGCAATCCCTGTGAGTAAAAAATCAAAACACCACCACACAGTAAATCTGCTTAGCCAAACTAAGTCTTAATCCTTCTCCCTTGCTCTGGTAAGTTTCTCTACTCTGCCTTTCAAGCAGTCTTAGAAGGAAAGAGCTCAGGTGAAGCTAGGTGCCTTGGCCAGCAAACCAAGTCTTCTACCCTAGAGGCCTTTAAATACCTCATGAGGGAAATAAAGTGCAGAACGGAAGTATTTTTCAGAAAAAAAAGAGTTCAAGAACAAGGGGACATGCTAGAAAGCTGGGGGGTGGTAAAATTCGGGAGGGATGTGAGGAAGTATTGGTGGACTTCAAGAATGCATGGGATAGGCATAAGAGTATCTTAGTGGAAAGGAAGGGGGTGGTAGAAAGAGCAGGATCTGCAGTGATATTGTAGGTAGGGAAAAATGGGCAGACTGGGTGGGCCAAGCGGTCCTTATCTGCTGTCAGTTCTCTGTTTCTGTGTTATAGATATTTAATGCATGGTCAGGTAGCGTCTCTCAGCCAATGACATTTCTACATTTTTTCTTGCCATTTTGTAAAGGATTTTAATGCACACCCCGGTCATAAGACTGAAGGCCCAGTGTTCTTTCACTCCTGGTAAGCGTATTCAAATCCTTCAATACACACCCTGGATAGACATATTGTACCTATAAACTAGATCACTGAGCTTATGTATTATTTATAGAGTGAAACAATTTTAGTATGATTTTTTTTTACGTAAAAAAAATCTTAAATGGCAAAACTATATACATGAAGTAGTCCTTGATTTTGTACGTAATTAAGCTTTTTTTTGCCTTGGTAATGAGATCCAGCACCTGAGCATGCATCGCTAGCTTTGTAATGCACGGTCATGTGATGTTTCTAGACCAGTAGGGTTTCAGGATTTTTCCTTACGATTTAATAACAGTTTATAAATCAGATGATTTATAAAATAGTAATATCAATTCCAAGGCAAGTCTATGCTCTTCAATGGTGTTGTCACTTGCATCCCTTGGCTGCTAGAACCATTTACCTTCAGTCAGCAGTCCTCTCACCCAAAGACTATGCAAGGTGAAACGCCCACAGCAATGCCTCTGTGACATCCATATTTACCTATGGAATACACCTGGCAGATGAATAAATGTTGCTGTGCATCAATTTGGGCAACGCAGTACTTTCACTTAACATTTTTTTTCTGGTTTTCATCAAACAATTTACAACTTGAATTATTAGAACTCCTACACAGAATTCCCAAACAAAATGTATGAGCAAAAACAAAATGCTGCATGTGGGCTCTAAGGAAAAGGTAGTAAAGTGTGTGTTTAAGGTTTATTGTGCACTGAAATCAAGCAGCTCAAAACCCTTGTTATGCACATTCTAAAGTTATTATGCACATTCTACAGACCTTATTGTACACATTCTAAAATCAACTGCAGCTGCACTCCCCTCACCCTCACTCCTGCCGGCTGCTTTTACTTTCTGAACAGTGCTCACTTTCCTCAAAGATTGTAACTGTTTTTAATCCACAAAAATAATTTCAGCTGTGTTTTTTTTTCTAGAGATGACAGACAGAGAAAACGTTCACCTTCACTTATACATTTCCCATTTCCAACTGCTTCCCTGCACTCCTCTCCTCGCAGGCACAGCAGCACTAGACACTCTCATAAACTACCCCAACAATGAATGCTAGTTCAAAAACCTTTTTGAAACAGAAAGAACGAACCTTCCAAACAGCCACACATTGTTCCTTGTACCTCCAGCTGCTTCTCTCTGTTTCTCCAGCACTATAATCCAGCCCACCCACCGATTCAAATTCACAATCGCTCGCTGGCTTAGCTCATGGAAATCCCCTAATTTATGTCCTGCAAAATAAACGTGAGAACACCACCACTGACTTTCAAAACAGCTGCCACTGTAACAAGTAGAGATTAATTCCTTTTTTCATCTGATAAATTTCAACGACTATCCTGCACCAGTCTTACAGTGTGGGAGACATATCTTGTAGCAGTCCTATGGCAGTGGCCTTACTGTCTGCAGTTGTCAAAATGGACCACAAATACAACTCTTTTGTGTATACCTGCTCCCTGGTAGGGTTCCTTAAGACACAGACGTGTAGGGAATCTGGGAGTAATTTCCCTGTGATTTCTTTCACTTCTAAAATTACTGCATCCCAATACACCCTCAGTGCTGGGATCACCAGAAGGCATGGGAATGTATGGCATTTTTCTCTCTCTGTTTTTTTTTTCACCTTTTATCTATGCTCTGTTGGAGACAGATGTCCTCCATTTAGGCTTTTTCTAATGATAGCCTAGATCCTGTCGTCACCACCACCACCTCTCCAAGTTCCTTCATAGTGGGTCTGGCAAAGAGGCAAGCATCATCCTTGGCATTACAGGCACAGGGCCTGAGCATATCTAGAGCCAGCATCCTGCCAGCAGCTGCAATTTCCAAACAATCTTTTTTTATTATTTCTGTTTCTCTCATTGGTCATCTCTGGATTTGGCAGCATCCCCCAGCCCCATCACAATCCATCCTGTGGACTTACTAAGCAACCACCATTTAGCCAGAGCCATATATTGGTACTGCCATGTAGGGTCATGCACAGCCTGTGGGGGATGCCTAGCTAGCGGGAGCATTTTCCTCCATGTTTCTCTCCCCGGGATCTGAGTGTGACACAACCATGTGTATGTGTATTAATGGTTAATGCACATGTGGGTTACATCATCACACCTCCCGCCCATGTCTGCTGGTCCCACTGGTGTTGCCACCCAACCACTGCCTGGTGGCAGGCAAGTGGCAGAACCCCACCCCCCGAGGGAGAGCAGCTGTCCTTCGGATGTTCAATCCTCCCTCCCATGGCCACCCCTTAAGAAATCCTGATCTGTTCTCAAATCCAGGACACCGGTGTGGGCGGAGGTAAGGTGCAAGCCCCTCAGCCCTCCGCACCACCGAGCTGGCTCTGTAACATAATAATTTAAAGGGACACTTCCAAATAGTTTCACATCATACAATTTCTAGTTGAAAACCACATTTTATGATTACTTATCTTAGCTATAACTCATTGATGTTGTTTGTCGTTGAATCTGCTTTCATTCTTAGTAGAACTGAAATGTATGCTAATGATGTAATTATACCCAACCTTGTTTTGTTTCAAATCCTTGATCTACTCTTACAGTGCACGTCTAGAACATTAGGAACAGCCCCCAAATACAGCAGACACTCATGATGCAATAGTCTCCTCTCTTCCCACTGCATCTTGAGTAGCTAGACTGTGTTGAGGGTGCTCTCAAGTCCAGGAGAGATGCAGTGGGAGTTAAGGAATGTAAACAATCAGATTTGGTTTAGTAACACCAGTTATGGAGGATGGTCTGTTTTTCAGTTTTAAAAAGAAAAAAGGGGCTTTTACAGCCAGACTGCAATTACGGATTGGTAAGTATAATGCTAGATGGCTCCCATTCTACAGTTATGTTGAAGAGATGGATTCTACCCCAATATTAGATCAATATCTCACCTGAATCCAGCGACTACCCAGAGTTGGCCGGGTCTGGGGGAATGGCGATAAAGGAGAGGGAATTAATATATTTAGCCTATCTAGACCACTAACGGAACATAGGAAATTAGATTTTTATGAGGGATGAATAGAAAGATAAACTGAAATCTTTTCTTTTATTAAATGACCACACAACAGACAAAGTTGGGAAAAACAAAAATCAATAATTAATATATTTCATTGTTATTATTAGTTAATATAGCTGTTTTGTCTTTACTGTTGTAAGTTAACATTTATTGTCTTGTTCGTCATGGTGACATATGCACTGATCTTCATTTTAACTGGAACTAAGTTCTGGTATAATATGAACCACCTCCAATGGGCCAGCAGTTCATTCAAGAAGGGGTGAAATACAATGGTCGAAGTAGATAGATGGAGGACACAGAACAGGAAGCTCCTGGAACAGAGAAGAAGAAGAAGATCTGATAAGCACGCATTGTCCTATGAACTGTACCATCAGGACCTATACTATATTTGGGTTTTCCTTTTTTATGTTTGCTTGCACGCATGTGTAAGAAACATAGTGCCATCATCTGAGTTTTCGTAGGTGTGGCACCCTGTCTTCCAATTCAGTCAGTGTGTTTGCAGGCACAGCCACAGTTCGCCAATGAATGCTGCAGCTGTCTATGACAGCAGTTGAAAATGCAGTGCCCTACAGTTGAAAGGGAGAGCTATGCTTCAGTGAGCAGCAATAAAAGCATGCGTGCTCATGTGCTCCTCCCACACACACACGCATATTGCGTCCTCATGCGTCTCCCCCCTGCACACACTGTATGGCTGATGGGGGTGCCCAATTCCCCATCAGCTCTGCTGCACCCCCCCCAACAGAGTTCCAGGTGCCACACTGGGAGCCCACCCCAGTGTGGCAACATTCTGTATGGCTGACGGGTGTGTCCAGTCCCCCGTCGGCTCCACTGTTTACCCTCCTCAAGAGACTACCGGGTACCATGCTGGGATCCCGCCCCAGCGTGGCAACAGTCCGTATGGCTGATGGGGGTGCCAAATCCCCTGTTTGCACCACTGCCCCCCCAAACAGCCTTCCAGCTTCCACACTGGGAGCCCACCCCAGCATGGCACAAGTCCTGTGTCGTCCTCCTAAAAAGAAAAGCACCTGAAAAGAAAAAAACCTTCCCTCAGTGACTGTCCTAACCCCCCTCCCTCCACTGGCGCCCACCTTCTGCGCACCCTGCCTCACCACACACACACCCACTCCATACTTACCTCCGGAGTCCAGCGCAACGATCTTCGGTAGATCGGGAACACGTCTGCACTCTTCAAAGCCGACCGCGAACTGAGGAAATGCCGGTAACCTGTATAATGGAATAAATAGGATTTTTTCAACTTTGATGCATACCTCAGGCATTTTGGGGAATTTTTTCACCAAATTTTCAACATGGGGTTTTTGGGACCCCACCTCATGAATTCTGCCACTGTCATTTTGTTAATCTGGCCCGAAAGTTGATTTTGCGGTCACTGCGCGGAACCACCTTTTGGGATCAATTTACAAAACGACAGTATCACAGTTGATGAGGTAGGCCCCCAAAAACCCTATGTTGAAAATTTGGTGAAACAATTCCCAAAAGTTTCACGAGCATCGTTGTGCTGTTCCTACGCACACTCGTAAGTTCACAGATTTTCAATATTTTCACTCCAGATTTTCAACATTGCCATTTTATCACACCTCCTTATGAGCGGTACAGCTGTCATTTTTCACATCTCGCCCAAAATGTGTTTCCTTGCATGTAGCGCACAATGGCACAGTCAGTGTGAGAAATCAATGTTTGGAACAGATTAAGAAAATCAAAGTGAAACTGTTCATGAGCAGAGGTGTTAAAATGGCTATGGTAAAAATTTGGTGAAAAAATTCCCAAAAATGACTGTTTTACGAGCATGCGTTGCGCTGTTCCTACGCACGCTCCGTAAGTTCACTAATTTTCAATATTTTCACTCCAGATTTTCAAAATTGCCATTTTACCATACCTCCTTATGAGCAGTACAGCTGTCATTTTTCATATCTCAACCAAAACATGTTTCCGGCATGTAGGGCACAATGGCGCAGTCGGTGTGCGAAATCAATGTTCGGGACAGATTAAGAAAAGCACAGTGACACTGTTCATGAGCAGAGGTGTTAAAATGGCTATGTTAAAAATTTGGTGAACAAAGTCCTTAAAATGACTGTGTTACGTGCGACCATTGCGCAGTTTCCACGCACCCTCGTAAGTTCATGGATTTCTAATATTTCCCTCATAAGTTCATGGATTTCTAATATTTTCAGTCCAGATTTTCACCCTGGAATTTTACCACACTTCCTTATGAACAGTACAGCTGTCATTTTTCACACCATGGCCGAAATGTGTTTTCGTACTTCCAGCGCAGAAATGAGTGGTCGCTGTGGGAAATCACTGTTCGGGACAGATTAAGCAAATCACAGTGACACTGTTCATGAGCGGAGGTTCCAAAATCCCTGTGTTGATAATCTGCTGTAAAAAAAACCCAAACTAATTGCATCACGAGTGTGCGTTGAGCATTTTCTACGCACACTAGTGACTTCACCAGTTTTTTTAATATTTTCACTGCAGATTTTCAACATTGCCATTTTTCACCTCCCCATAAACAGTACAGCTGTCATTTTTCACATCCTGTTCGAAATGTGTTTTCACACCTGTGGTGCCAAATGGCGCAGTCGCTGTGCAAAATCAGCTTTCAACTAACAAACTGATACTGCCACTGTTCATAACGTGGAGGTCACAAAAAAATCCATGTTGAAAATTTGGAGTGAAAATGCCAACGAATGCCTGAGGAATTAGGGTTTCCGACCATAACGCTCCACCCTGTACAGATTGACAGGCATCAGGGGTGCGACTTGGGATTCTCGCCTGTAATGCTCATACCACTCCACACCCTGCAGCCAATGACAGGCATCAAGGTGTGCCTTGGACTCTTCAGCCCCAAAGTTCACCCCATTCTCCTATACAGCACCCATCTCACTGTATTTCCTGATGGAATGGGGTAAGCATAAGGGCCAAAGACCCCAAGGCACACCATGACACTTGTCAGTGTCTGCAGGGTAGGGTGTGGTGAAATGGCGTGGCCGTTATGCCTGATGACCCAAAGGCACACCCCAATGCCTGTCAGTATCTGCAGGGTGCTGGTGGGGTTGACTTCAGTTCAATACTTCGCTGCCATTCCTATTATGCAGCTCTCTGACTCCTACACTACCAATGCCAATACCAGCAAGCAAACATTCGGCATTGACAAATGTTAGTTTTTATGTGAGGTGTGAGTAAGGAAATTAGAGAATAATAGAAGTGCTGTATATGATTGTAATTTCTGTATGAATTCTTAATAAAAGAGTCAAGTTAAAAAAAAAAATGAAGAAAACGAATCAGAATTAAACTTCCAGCTACATCAGGACATTCTGCAGAATGTGAATGATCACAAAATGTGTTTTTTAAACTAGGGACAGTATGAGGCCCTAGGGGGGTTGACAGTGTCCCTTTACAGGGGAACATTCATATGGCCCACATAGTCTGAAAGTCCATGATTTTTTAATTTTAAACAGGATATTGGGTTTACCTGTAGTAGAAAGCAGTCTGGCGATAAAGCCAACTAAGCCTGCTGTATACTGACACTGCACTGCCGCCACTTTAGGGAGCACTGTGATGTCATGGGTGAATAAGCTGTGCCTAACTGTATGTAGCTAAGCACAACTTGCTCCTCCTTAGCGTTACAAGGTTTCATAAAATGGTGGCAACGTGGTATCAGTACACAGCAGAGTTAGTCAACTACTGTATATCCCTGGACTGCTGACAGCTACAGGTAAGCCAAATACTTCATTTAAAATAACTTTCCATGGACTTTCACACTGTATGGACCACTATGCATGAGTGTTCCTTTTTAAAGTTCAATTGCCTGGCTTCGGTTCAGCTTTCAAATTGCAGCATGTGCTCAGCAATTATCCCTATCAAGTATGAAAATAACCTGTTACAGCTGTCAATGTTTAGATACCTTTTTTTCTTATTTTTGTATGTCCGTTTTGAGGGCTGTGTGTGGGGTGGGACCGCAATCTTGCAGCAAGCTGCTTTGCGGACGTTGTGCACTCATACATCATTTTTGTTTGCTGTGTGAATGGACGTGCTGTGTGGTAAATCAGTTTCCCGGTGCAGCCTTACTGCAGAGGTGGAACTAACTTGTGCATTGTCTTTTCACAGTAATAAATTCATAAACAGTGAATGAAACATGCTCCCAAAAATGACATTATGTGTGTTTGAAGAGTATTTGCCATTATTTATTATTATTATTATAAGAGTATGGAACCTTTGTAAAAGAGCCATTGGCTCAAAGGTATTTATCCAAAATTTTAATAAATAAATAAATTTAGGGATACTTAATGTTGTAATCATAAATGCTAATTGACCCTGCTACTGCAGAAAAGCAGGACAGCATTTCCAGTCAGTCTGCATAACTTAATGTTGAATTGAGCACTTTTTTTTTTACAAAATACATGATTTAATAATTTATCGGATATTTATGTTGTTTCTGATGATTTGTAGTAGACTGTCCTTACTGCATATGTGTGCCACTTTCCCGGCTCTGAATGGCGACAGCGATCAGCAAAGCAAGTGGCGCACCAGAGGTTTAGGAGGACGGGGAAGGAAGTGGACAGGGAGGAATATGCAAGATGGTCCAGGGAGGTGACCAGAAAAGTGAGAGAAGCCAAGGCCCAGAGAGAGCTGAGATTAGCGCAGGGAATTAACGGGGCGGAGAAAGACTTTTTCAGATACATCAGGGAGAAAAGGAAGTGCAAGGAGACAACAGTGAGGATAAAAAGGTGGGAGTGGATGGAAAAGGGGGAGGAGCAGGCAGAAGCACTGAATGCATACTTTTGCTCAGTGTTCACGGAAGAAAGGGGACTGCTACCACCATGGGCTGGGAGGGTGGGGACAGGGGGAGAGAGAAGGTGAAAGATGGAAGAATTGAGGCAAGTAAAGTCCTAGAGGGACTGAGGGCACTGAAGGTAGACAAGACACCAGGGCCGGATGGTATCCACCCCAGAGTACTAAGAGAGATGGCAGAGGTGTTGACGGAGCTGCGGGCAGATCTGTACAGCACCTCACTGGAGTTGGGATGTGTGCCACTGGACTGGAGGATGGCACATGTAGTACCATTAACAAGAGTGGGCCAAGGGATGAACTGGGTAATTATCGTCCAGTAGGTCTCAACTCCATAATGTGCAAACTCATGGAAACAATACTAAAGGAAAGACTGGTGTTGTACCTGGAGAACAATGGCCTCCAGGATGTGAGGCAGCATGGGTTTGTTTCAGGGAAGTCTTGTCAAACCAACCTCATACAATATTATGACTGGGTGACAGGTGAGCTGGATAAGGGGACCTACAGCAGGAACACAGAGAACAGATACTAAGTGCCATTGCAGACACACAACCCCCATGAAGCAGAAGCCCACTCCTCCCAACAGACATTGCATGCACAAGATACCATCTACCTGCACTCATACAGCCATCATGCCATGCTCTGTCCGTGGCCACCCGCCTACATTCTTCAGCGGCCTCCATGGCCCGCCGCCTGGCCTCTGGCCCTACAGGACACAAAAGACAGAGACCACCATGAGTAGACACAACAAGCCACAAATACCCCCTGTACACCAGTGTGGGCATGCAGTGATGGTATAAATGGCCTGTGCACCCTGGCCTGAGCCCCCAAAGTGCCCAGCCACAGTTATGCACTGCAACCAGTGGTCCCACCCCATGCGTTACACAGTGTACCTGTCCCACACACACACACACCACCGCACAGTGGCCCACCCCATGTGGCATGCATGACAGGGCACCACAGGGCAGGTGCAGTCACACACAAGTGTGCGTGTGCATGTTGTATATTGCCCATGTGAGTGTGATGTTGTGTTGTGCACCATCCCCACCCCACAAGTACCTGTGCTGCACACATATGCGTGATACATACTTGGGTGTGGCAGTGCACCCCTGTGTGCATGCTCCCTCAGCCACTCCAGCCACACACCGTCCCTCCACCTGAGGTCACCATAACGGTGTCTGCACTGTTCCCCTGTGTGGGAAACACCTGTGCAGTGCACCAGCCACTGAGCAATTTCAGCCCACACCTGAGCCCTGGGCACCAGCAGGTCCTCCCACCCAAATAGTTGGCCCTCCACCCACATCACCAGGGCCACCAGGTGAAGCAGTTCAAGTTCTAACCAATTCATGGCCCTTGGACCTGACCTCCTGTCTCCAACACAGTGTCACAACAATGCAGTAAGTGACTTCCAGTGACATCAGCAGAAGAGATGGTGGCTTAGAGAGTCTCTCCGAGAAGCCTTAATCATAATCTAGCATCATCCACCGTATTCTACTATGCATTCTCCCGCTAAATCCACCAGGTCAAAAATTCTGCTCACAAATGGTACTCACACCCCAGCTCAGAAACTACAACAACTGCTGCAGCTCGAGAAATTGCCCACAATGACTGAACCGGGAGAAGAGGAGGCCTGCATGATGTTTCTTACCACTCCGGAGGATGAACGACAGCAGTTAGTAACATAGATCCTGCAGACCGCTAAGACGGTCAATAAAATAGATGCCACAGTAACAGAATTAGGAGCAGACATTAACAAAATAAAGCACTGAGCAGACCAACTAGAACTTGGCTTAACAAACGTGTCGGAACAATCCGACTGCCACAACAGCGTGCTACTATTTCTGCTCGCTTGGGAAGGGAACCAACGGCGAAAATGGATGATCTGGAGGGAAGAAGCAGGCGACAAAATATCAGGATCTATGGAGTACCTGAGGGCTCAGAGCAGAGTCCCCAAGAAATGATCCCACACTTACAAAAACTACTCCGAGAATCCCTAAAACTGCCTCCGGAATTTGACCTCTCCATGGACAGGGCCCATTGCTCCGTTGTGCAGCGGCAAACTAAACTGAATGCACATCCCAGGTCAATTATTGCTAAATTGACCTCATACAGCTCGAAGGAAGAGATTCTTTGCAGGGCCTGGAAACCCAGGCAATCTTGTTTGAGGGCCAGCGTGTATCAATTGATAATGACTATACAGATACAGTACAGGAAAGCAGACATATGACGTGGCCTATTCTCAAGCAACTGAAAGCAAAAAGCATCAAAGCCCAAATACTTTTTCCAGCTTGTTTAAAAGTGGAAACAGATCAGGGAATTAAAATATTTGAGGACCTGATAGCAGCAGCCCAATTCCTGGAAGGTAAGGGAATATCTGTTCCACACCTTGTCAAGGAGCGCCTCGAGAAGGAGCTGATGCAGTCGGCCTGGGCGGTGGCACGAGGAGGAACATCGAGGCTACAGCACGTCTGATCACCGCAACATCCACATTGAGAGCGGACATCTGCACAGTCGTGAAGAACTACAGATCTCCAGTCCTGAATGATGGGATTATCTCACGAGACCCCCAAAACGCTATTGATCCCCAAGAAGAGATGGATGAGGTCACAGGAGGCACCGGACAGTGACTCAGCAGGTAGGCATAATTTTTTGAAACATCGGACCCCCCACACTCTTTTCACAGCAGTCCCAGAGGGTTGAGACTCTTATTCTAGATGTTCCCATGATCAGCTGAAATGGAGACTGGTCCCGAGGGGGGGGGGGGGTCTGGGACAGTTACAAGGCACACCGAGAAGATTCTACCACAATCCATGGATTTCCAGAGGCCTGCTGGTTTGCTTTAGCCTTGCAGGAGTCTTGGGCCTGGTGTTGGACTGCCCAGAATCTTTGGAGGCCCTGAAAAGAACAGTTGAATATTACTACAAACTGAGGGGATTTAAGATACGAACTTCTGGGGTGGGAGAGAGACACATAATTTAACTGATGTAAATGGATTTGTCTCATTGTACAAGATGCGAACTTTGGGCTCCATGAAAACAACAGGGCCCTGCTTGACAGTGAGGAAGGGAGGGGGGGAATTTCGAAGGCTTTAACAGTTCTTACAGAAGAGGAAGAAGACCTTTGAAATGGGTAGCCTGAAACTGGAAAGTAAAGGGCAAATGGGTGCCCTAGGGAATAACCTTTGGGGAACCAGATAATTTAATAAATAAAGGTGGATGACACAGTCTATAACCGGGGGGAGGGGGGCTCTTGCAGTGGGGGGTCTCCTTTCTCTCACCCAAAGAAAATAAATAAGGGGGCGGAGAGCGAAACGGATAACATAATGACTCAGTACAGTTTAGCCCTCGCACTTCTGCTTGCGTTGGCAATGCCCAGGGGAGAAGGACACCACCTCTTAGATTTCTCTAAGGTGGGGCAAGCCTGACAAAATTATAGCGGGCCCAGTGTCATTAGTATGGCACGAACCAGTCCACCACTCGTAGGGACTGACTTAGGAAGCAGTGTTTTTCAAAGTTACAGCGACTGGGACATGATGGTCACAATAGGTCTGGTTAGTATATTGAGACCAGATAGCACTGAGAATGCACAACTGGGATATGGGAAACTCTCTTTACCCTCAGGTGGAGAGTGTCTAATACAAGGTTTATAGTTTTAAATCACTTAAGTTTGCTAATCAGTTCAGACTATGGCTTATTCTTGATAGGAATGAATTACAGGTTTAGACGTTGTATAATGGTTATACCCCCATCTACTGGGGAAAGTTGGGAAGACATTAACAATGTTACACACTATGTTTATTAGGCTTTAAGGTCATTTCAAGATCGCAAGCACAGGGATTGGTTTGTGACACAAATGCACAAGGCACTAAAATTGTATGGTGGGTATAGTTCTCTCAGGTTAGCATTCACTATATTACAGCAAAATAAAAAAAGGAAGTCTAGAGGAAGAAGGGGAAAAGGGGCATTATTATGGCGAGACAGAGCTACAGATTAAATTAGACGAGACCACCTCCGGGATGCATCATGGCTCAAATTAACACTAAAATTCTGTCTTACAATGTAAACGGGATTAACCACCCAATTAAGAGGAAGCAGCTACAGAAATTCTTCAGAGACCAAAGATGCAGTATTAATTTTGTTCAGGAGACCCACCTGAATCCTACAGAGGTATTAAAATTGAAATCTAAGAGATACCCTAAATTATTTCATGCCTCCCTGGAGAGAGGAAGAAAGAGGGGAGTAGTGATTTTGCTTTCGGCTTCTCTGCCATTTGAGGAGACTGAGGTGGTGATGGTTCCTGGAGCTCGTTACGTTTTGGTTTTGGGGAAACTGCAAGATGTTCAAGTGACACTGGTTAATGTTTATGCCCCGACAGGCTCACCAGTTAGCTTTTATGTAGACCTTCTTAAGCTTAAGACTGTATCGGGGAAGGCCAAAGGAGTGGTAATAGCGGGGGCGAGGGGGACAGGAATGTGACTTTAAACAGAAGGTTAGATTCCACATCGGGGATACCCATAGCAGAGAGTAGACTGACCAAAGGTTTTTCCAGGGCACTAAGAGACGTGGGGCTGGCATACATATGGATAACTAAATATCCTAATGCCAAAGAAAACACATTCTACTCTGCTAGACATAGGATATACTCTAGGTTGGACATGTTTCTTACATTTGCCAAAGACATATCTATGTTTAACTCAATGCAGGTGGGCACAGCCATGCTCTCAGACCATCAACTGATACTGGCAGAGGTAGAGTTAGAAATGACAAAGAAACCCACCCAATGAAGCCTTAATACTAGCCTGCTTAAAGATAAAGCAGGTAAGCGAGGAAATCAGAAAGGTTATAAAACAAACAATAGAAACCAATAACAGACCAGGGATCTCAGCCCAGATACTATGGGACACAGTTAAAAGGTTGGTGAGGGGGAAAGTTATATCTATAGCCACCTACAAAAAAAAAGAATGAAGGAAACAACTGGACAGATTATATGAACAACTTAGGACAGAGGAGGGTCTACAAAAACAGTAATGGAGGAAGGACAGGGAATCAGAAATAAAAAGTATTAAAACTAAAATACAAAACATCAGTAAGACTGAAACAGAAAAAGCACTTCTATACCTGAAGCAATCCTATTACGATGGGGATTCAAGGGCTGCTAAGGTTCTGGCTTACAGGCTTCGACAGAGGGCTGCCCGAGCTAATGTGATTACCATTAGACATCCTAATTAGAGAACTCTTTCCTATAAGTGGGAGAGAATAGCAGATTCCTTTGTCACCTATTACAAGGCCCTGTACCATCCACAAAAAGAAACACACCCAGAGGAAGCACAATGTTTCCTCAGACGGTTACACCTTCCTAAACTTACTCAAGATCAACAACAAGCCTTAACGGTACCGATTTCAGGGATGGATATAAAATCTATCATGAAAAATTTATAGGTAGGGAAGTGTCCAGAACCTGATGGTTTTGGTAGTGAGTTTTATAAAGCATTTCAGGCAGAAACAGTGCCTCTACTAAAGAATGTATTTAACCTGGTCTGTCAGGAGGGGGAGATAGTTCCTCCACTGTGGAACTATACGACAGTCACAGTTATACCCAAAGAGGGAAAGGACCCTAAAGAATGTGGCTCGTACCGGCCAATCTCTCTATTAAATGTAGATTACAAAATCTTTACAGCCATAATAGCTGCCCGTTTGAATACCATACTGGTAGGTTTAATATATCTAGATCAAACAGGCTTTATAGAAGGTAGACAGGCCCCTGAAGGGGTGAGAAGAACTATTGATATAATAGATATAATCAACAAACAAAAAAACCCTTCCTGTATAATAGGCCTTGACACCGAAAAAGCTTTTGACTGGGTCACCTGGAACTTCCTATTTCTGGTCCTGGAACAACTAGGTTTCCCCCAGGCATTCATAGGGTCCATTAAGGCTTTATATGCGTCCCCACAAGCATATGTGAGGGTCAATGGGGGTATTTCCCAGAGGTTTAGGTTAGAGAGGGGCACACACCAGGGGTGTCCCCTCTCACCACTCCTCTTCGCCCTCTATATTGAACCTCTAGCACAGGCTATTAGAGAGGACCCAGGAATCCATGGGGTACAGGTTGGGGATACTGAACATAAGGTGTCCTTCTATGCGGATGATGTCCTACTCTACCTGTCGAGACCAGAAGACTCACTGCCCAGATTATGGAGGCTTATGGATACATTTGGAGGGTTTTCGGGTTATGCCTTTAATAAACAAAAAACGGAGGTACTTAAATTTTATTATAATACGGGGTTTTTGCGAGGGTGGCCCACTGCCGAGGGTCTCCTTCCCCTGCCACGGACCTCACTACGGGACAATTTAAGTTCTTCTCTTTGGGGAAGAGGTGCTAGCACTGGCGGACCTCCCCTGAAGCCTGCAAACACCGACAGAATCAGCTTTAGTGCCTACTGAAACCGATCTCGATTACCGGAGCCTCTTACCAGCTGGAGGGTCTTATTTCTGGGCCTCTGCATCTGGACTGTTTTCGGCCTCGACTACTGGAGACCACTGGGGCATTTTTTTCTATGACTGGAGCACTCCTCACCTACCTCTGAGCACCAAATTTAAAGAAGGCACTCAAAGCCCATTGGCCCTGCAACTTGTGATGCTCCAGACTGCTGAATTTAAACCCCGGATTGAGCTTCACTGGCGTTAGAAGCTACATGATTTTTGCGAGAGTGGCCCACTGCTGAGGGTCTCCTCCCTCTGCCATGGACCTCGCTATGGGACAATTTGAGTCCTCCTCAGGGTAGAGGCGCTAGCACTGGCAGACCTCCCCCAAAGCCTGCAAACACCAAAAGAAAATTTCCACCCTCCCACCCCTGCTCCTCCCACCCTGTTCCCTCCTCCCATTAAATGGACCTAAACCCTCCCCTAACTCGAAAGGTCCAATCCCGCTTACGACAGCCCCTGAGCCTGACATGATCAGCCTTGAATAACTTTTAACCCATCATATTCCTCAACTCTTAAAGCCTGATGTGCTAATATTGCACCTGTCGTATAACTGACCTGGCAAATTTCAAGGGTCTTTATAACCTGCTGACTTGCTAGCATGTTGATGATAGTTTGGAATACTTGCTACAGTGTAATCTAACTTGCTATCCATAAGATCTATTTATCCCTCCGGCGGTAGAGGTACTGCTGATATCCTCTTGTCATATTGTCGACTGGTCTTAATCTGTATTGTTACACTGATGCTCACTGTCTTGAATGATTTCAACTTCATAGCCCAGCTCTAATCACTATAGCCATTAGCCCTACATGGTCAGTTTCGGCTGCTTCTATTCTCCTGCCTTACAGCAGACTCTTCCAACTCAGGGGTTTTATTAACTGCCAACTAGCATTACTCTGACACTGTGCTAAATTAACCTGTAACCCTACTACTCCTATTGCTGTAACTGAGCTATTACAGTTACCTGCTGTACCATACCTGTTGCAGTTTTCCTGTCCCAGCTTGCCTTTGGCCACTAAAGTGGGACACTCTCCTACAATTTAAGACAGGATCCACTGTAACTCCTCCTTCCCCTAAGCCTGCAAGTAGGAGGGGACTTAGCCTACCCCACTCTCCTTACAATTGAACTCCTGCTGATAGCTACCAAACTGAGACGGTCCTACCCTGAGCCAGATGTCCTCTCCCAGATTAGCAAATATGCGGAGCCTGGTACTCTTGGCAGCTCTCGCATATATACCTCTAGTACTAGGGATTGACCAACTCTATTTCTGGGGCCGTCTCTCCCCAGAACTGGGCAGGAACATTGGTCACCCCCCAGACCCCTCGAACCTCATGAGGAGGGGTTTAACATGCTACACCTATTCGTGTATGGATTAACTCGAAAGGGTAACTGTTATAACCTATTTTACTACCTTAGCACGCATGACCGACAGAGGCTCCTCTACACCCCCTCCAAAATTATTGGCTACCTTGCCAGGCTTAAGCTTGCACTAGGGGGGACACTGAATTAAACCCTGGTCCCCACTCCCCTAATCTTACTCTTGGTGACCCTACCAGTCCTCTCTGGTCCAATACCAGGGGTCTCAAGCTGGTGCACATGAACATCAGCAGCCTAAGGCACAAAGTCCAAGACCTTGAGGCATAGACAGCACTGTACAAACCCGATGTACTAGCGGTGACTGAAACCTGGCTCAAGCCACAGATCCTCCCTCATGAAGTTGACTTAGTTGGCTATCATGCTTTTAGAAAGGATAGCATAGGGGAAAAAAGGCGGTGGGGTTCTCATCTATGTCAGCACAATCTTACGTGTTGCGCAGCTTGATCTCCCTCCCCTTTGTGACTCGGTAAATGAGATCTTATTTGTTAAAGTGCTCCTCGGAGGCACCAAACCCTTGTACATAGGGTGCGCCTACCTCCCGTCCCATTTGCTGCCTCTTCCCTTGAATCTCTAACCCATGCCCTGGTAGAGCACCCCCTTGGGGAGATGATTCTCCTTGGGGATTTCAGTCTGAACTGGCTTGCCCTGGGGACTTCCATCAGCAAGAATCCTATGCTGGACTCCTCCCTAACCCAAGTCATTGATCTACCTACTAGGCATAACGCTAAGTCTGGCAATCATTCCCTGCTCGACTGGGCACTAGTCTCCTGCCCAGACCGGATATTGACAGCTGGGATCATGGCAGACTCTCTGAGTGACCACTCACCAATTTTCTGTACCTGGTCTAATAAGCCCCCTAAACTTGCTGCTAGGGTAATAGAAGCCAGGAACTTTAGCAGGCTCCAACCAGCAAACCTCTGCTCAGACTTGCGAGCCGTGGACTGGGATCCTATAGTCTCCTTCCCCACACTGGATGAGGTGCTTGACTACTTCATCAACTCATTTCTGTCTGTGACCAATCTTTATGCCCTGCGATAGAAGCTAAGGGTACAGGGCAAGTGCCACAAATGGCTCAGCCCGGGCCTTAAGCGAAGTATGCTACTCCATGACAGGGCCTGGGGACTCTACAAATCCTCAGGCAGTAGATCTGACTGGGAGAAGTACATGGAGCTGAGGAACCAATGCAAGAAAGCTTCTAAACATGCAAAGTCCAAGTACCTGTGTGATCTCCAAACTAGTGACCTATGTGACCCTAAGAAATTTTAGGGCCACTTTAACATGCTTCTTAAAGGTGCCACTAATGCACAAGAAGGTGCACTTCTGGTTGGGAATACCTTGACCAATGACCCCTCTGCAGTAGCAGAGACCTCTGTGCTTCCTTCTCCAACCCAGGTGGACTCTCTCCCCCTGTCCTCTCTGGCATTCCCTACAACAGCAGTGTGGATTGGGAGCTTCCTCTGCCTCAGTTCCACCTGAAACTGGTCAAACCTACAGATGTACTTCCCCTTTTACTCAAAATAAACCCTAATTCCTCCCCGGGACATGACCTGCTTGAACCTACGCTGCTGAGGGCCGCTGCCCCTGCAATTGCCTACCCTGTCACCTTGCTCATCAACAGGTCCCTCCTTGAAGGAACTGTCCCAAGTAAATGGAAGGTAGCGACTATTGTCCCTGTCCATAAAAAAGGACCCAGGGACAAAATGGGGAACTATAGGCCTATCTCCATACTCTGCCCTCTCGGGAAAGTGTAGGAGAGATTGGTATACAATCAACTGCAGGATTATCTTGAGCAGCACCTACTCCTAGTCGACGTACAACATGGCTTTAGGAAAGGTCATGGCATCCACACTGCCCTTATCTGGCTCATATCTGACATCCTCAAAGCCATGGACCAGGGCTCCCCCAACGGGGGCTCTATTCATTGACCTGTCCAAGGCATTTGACTTGGTCAGCCACAAACTTCTCCTTTGCAAACTCCACCGACTAGGACTGGATGTGCACTCACTCTCCTGGTTTGAGAGCTATCTGATCAATCAAACCCAAAAAGTTCATTGGAGAGGAACACAATCTAGCACCAGACCTGTGGTCTCTGGGGTACCCCAGGGCTCGATCCTGGGTCCCCTGCTATTCACCCTTTTTGTCAATGACATTAAGGGGGTCTGCAGGCTGAACAACCTCATACTATATGCGGATGACACTGTTGTCTACTGCAGTGACCCGCTACCTAGTGTCATCTCTGCCCAAACTGCAGGCCAGACTCTCTGCTCTTGAGACCTGGTTCTCCTCCAACTCTTGTGTGCTGAATGAAGATAAAACCAAGGCTGTTCTGTTTGGGACTAGATGCCTGGGTACTGACAGTTGCGAACTACTCCAGCTCAACACAGCCCAAGGGAAGAGAGTTGAGGTCATTGACAGGATCAAGTACCTTGGGATCCTCCTTGACCAGGAGCTGTCCTACAAATCCCACATCGACTCCTTAACCAGATCCATCCACCAGAGGCTTGGACTCCTCTACCGGCTGGGTAACTTTCTCTCTGGCGAGGTGCGATGTGCCATTGCCAATTGCACCCTTCTCCTCTTCATCTTATATTGGGCCCCCCGCTACAGTTCCTCCGGGAGAAGGAGCTTAGCAAACTTTCTGTGCTCTACCACAGGGTGGCATGCTTTGCTACCAGCTTCTCCCCCAGGAGGCATCACTGTGAGGCCCTTGCGGATGTCAACTGGCCCACCTCACGGCACAAGTTGGCCTATTCCTCTGTCTGTTTGGCCTTTAAATTCACCACCTTCAGCCCTCCTCCCCATCTGAGTGGGCTGCTCACTCCTAAAGTACAGTGCCATAACATGCGATCCTTGGCAAGCCATCCCCTCGACATCCCTCGGGTTCGCACCAACCAAGGTAAACACTCTTTTCACTATGCTGCTCCACACTTAAGGAATGCCCTCCCAGCAAGTCTGGTTGACAAGCCTACTCTTCAAGGGTTTAAGTCAGGCCTCAAAGTGTACCTTCAGGAACTTAGTCTCTGTGGTTGTAATTGCTAGCCCCCTGCCTGGGCCTGTTATCATGCTGTCACTACTATTGCCACTTCTATTTCTCCCATGAAACTCATATGCAAAATTGTTAAATGTACTGTGTATCTGTCTAACACTTTGTGAGCCTTTGTGAGCCTGCTGTTTCCGTGTTAAGTGCTTGATACCTATTCCATTGTATGTAACTGTAACTACTGTATATTGATACCAATGTATGTAACCTACTGTAACTAATTCCGGGCCACCCCTGAAAAAGGGACCTCTGGTCTCAGTGAGCTTATCCGGTCACCAAAATCTAAATAAATAATCCCTCATCCGAAATCTCCCAACTAACCCCCCTAAATTGGAACTCCCAAAAACTTAAATATTTAGGCACCATAATTACTAAAAACACTGCCACATTATTAACAAATAAATGTGATGTACATTATATGCATATCCGCGATGTAACTGTCAGGCCAATCGCGCATATGCATTGTGGTGGCTGTTTGGCCTCTCATTATCACTGCCCCAGTCCTCATTTGCATGCCCTGAGCCATAAATGCTCCCAACTCAGCCCACACTGAGATTAGATGACTGAGAGGATTCACAGTCTTGAAGGTGAGTACTGTTTTACTATACCATTACCAGTTTAGCCAATCCACATGATGCAATGGTCAGTGGACAGCCTGTTGCCATCCAGACATGTGCAGGGACACCTGTAGCACACCATTCCATGCCACACACTGTCCCACAGGACACCCTATGACGGGGGGGAATGCTGTCAGCTGCTGTGCATGTATAAACAGTGAGGTGTGCATAGTGTCAGTGAAGGCCAGACCAGCTGCATGTGTATCTGAACATGCAACACTTGTGGCATGTCCGTGGATGTGCAGCTGTCCATGGCATTGCAGATGACCACAGCAGATACAGCACAGACCACCACAACAGACCGTGCACCACAACAGACATACATTGCCTGCAGGCCTTTGTCAGGCGGTTGCTGTGGTGGAACACTGTGGCCACTGTATGGCGGTACTGGGCAGACGGGAACCTGCATGTGCTGGTATAATGTCTGTCAGTTCTGTCCCACAGAAGCCAGAATGTCTGGAGCAGACAGTGCCACCAGTCTCAGGCGGCCAAATGTTACTAAGGATGAGGAGAGGGTCCTCGTTGAGGTGTATACCTTGTGCTGGGATGTCCTGAATGGCAGGGGTGGAAGTCGTACAACACAGGATGAGGGCTGGGAGGTGGTGGCTCACCACATCAATGTGTGGGCATGTACAATCAGACCCCCCTGGAGTGTTGGAAGCACCTCAATGATGGGAAGTGGAGGGCCAAGGAGAAGGTGGCCCACATTGAGGCCTCACTGCGCAGGACGGGGGGGGGGGTTGCCCACAGTCTGAAATGCGCCACAGCCCAAACACAGAGCTGCTAGTGGCAACCATTGCCCGGTCCGCTGTGCAGGGTGTCCCTGGAGGAGAGGTTCCAGATGAGTGGAAGCCCATCGCAGCACTGTGAGTAGCCATGCCCATGACACATGTCAAGTCACATGTGTGTGTCTGTGTGTGTGCCATGGCTGCCATGCCAGACCTAATGTGTGCTACTGTGCAACTATGTGCCCGCGGACTGTGCCATGGGTGGCAATGGCCTATACGTGGCCCAAGCTGTGGTCAGCTGTGTCTGCCAGTCCATGACGGTGGTGGCACATGTGCTGTGCCGGTGCCAATCAGGCTAGTGGGACACTTCCATTGTCAGATGGGCATGGTGTAGCACTGACACACACACACAATGCCATGTGGATATGTCCAGTCACAACGCAGCCACAGTCACAGCTGCTGCATGGCTGCAGCAGCGTTACAGGCGTTGCACAGCCGTGCCAGGGACAGTCATGCACAACCATGGCACAACACTGTGACACACTTTACATGTCTGTTTGCTACTGTATTATCCTTTGACACTGACCATGTTCTCCTTTCTTGTTTCCACAGCTCCATCATGCCTCACAGGTGGGATGCCCTAGTGGGTGATGATGCTGGCCTGTCACATAGGGCTGCAGGCACATCGGGGAATGGTGCCATCTCTGGACCATCCACTGCACCAGTGTCACCAGCTGCAGTGCCAGTGGAGGTGGGTCCGTCAGACCCTTCAGCCATTGCTGCCCCTGCTGGCGGGCATGTCACCACATGGCTGGAGGGTCTACTGGGTTTGTCTGATGATGAACCAGCAGACGCAGTGGACATCGCTGATGCCCTACTTGCACTGGCATCAGGCACGCTGGAGTGTACTGCGATGTCCCTGCAGATGACGATGCCACACAGATACAGGGAGACACAGTCAACAGTGGGGCACACAGCACACAGGTGCCTGCACAGGTGGCACCTGATGCTGTTGGTGGCCCCACTGCACATGGCATGACTGCAGAGATTGCACAGCTGCCCATAGTGGTGGGTGCTGTGCACTCTGCATCCAGTCCTGGTGTGGCAGTGGGGTCATCCAGCATGTCACGTCCAGGTGCTGTGGGACACACGCAGGCACCATTGAACTGTGACTCCACCACCCGTGGGCATGATGGGGCCGTGCATGCCCATGCCCCACTTATTCCACAGTCTACCATGGTACAACCACCACCCATGGATGTCCCACAGCAGGCTGGATCACCATCCACCCGTCGGCAACGTCACTGTGAGCCATCACCCGTGGACAAGACTGAAGATTCTGCACGCCTCCTGCGAGATACCGTGGAGGGACAGACATCCCTATGTGCAGAATTCGGGGGAGTCCAGATGCTGATGGTCCTTGAGCATGAGTCCAGGGTTGCATGGCGTGCCCAGATGTTGGCAGAGGCATGCCTACTGTGGGTGGGCATGACCGTGGCTCTGGAGCAGACTGCAGCCACTGCTGAGGCAGCATGTGCATCCAGTGCGCACCGTGGCCATCAGGCCTCCAGCCAGACACCCAGGAGCTCCTCCTGCATGCCCAGGCAGAGGCGTCAGGTTAACCCACTGCTGATGATGCTGTTGCCATATGTCGCAATGCCCAGCAGCCCTGGCACAGACATGGCTCACAGGGCCACCACACCAATGAGCACCCATTCACGGTCTCAATGCAGTACCCCTACAAGGGTGTTGGCAACACCCCCTGTGGCTGGTGTTGCTGTGGCTGCATCCACCAGTCATGGCAGAGGCCACCCACATGTCAGTGTTGGCTGTGGTGCTGCCTTGTGATATCCAGGTCCCTGATCCAATGGCCAATGCACTTGCCACCTCTGTATCCCTCTCACCTGGATACCAATGCCTGGGGTGGCGTAGGTGGCATGCGCCTGCCCCAGTGCACCGCCATCATGGGCCCCCTGTGCAGTGCCACCTGCATGCCTGTGTGCACCACTGTTGTACCATGTGGCATGAGCGTGATGAGTGTGGTCCAGTGTCTGCTGCACATGTGTGCCAGCAGCAGTTCACACTGATCCATGCCATCCCTGGCATTGTCATTGTAGCACATGGCTGTGTTGCATGGCGTGTGTGTGTGTGTGTGTGTGTGTGTGTGTGTGTGTCTAGACCTCATGGTCCCTGGCATGTCAGTGGTCCACAGCTGCCCCGCCACCACTGTGTCGGCATGTGTTGTGTGTGTGCCTGTGTGGGGCTGTGTGTGTTGTGCTGTGTCCGCCGTGCACTGCACGCCTATGTTACTACCTGCAGTCACCATTGTGCACCTCCACTATACAAACCTGTGTTACTCACCTGTGGTTCCCAAAGTGCTCCTCCACCAGTGTGCTCCTGTACTGCCCTGCCCTTGTGGCCAGACGTCGGTCACACTATGCCATTGGTGGCCCCATATGCGCGCCCTATAGTGGTGCATCTTCCTCCGCACTCTCGTCCACCTCCTCCTCCTCCCCGGAACTGTCGCCCTCACTGACCTCGACAGCTATTCCATGGTCAATGGCCATATTGTGTAGTATACAACAGGCCTGGAATATGCCTCAGGCCTTCTCAGGGCTGTACTGTAAGGCCCCACCTGACCTATCCAGGCACTGGAAGTGCATCTTCAGCATGCCAAAGACTTGCTCTATGATGATGTGTGTAGCAGTGTGTGCCTCGTTGTACCACTCCTCTGCCTCTGTTCTGGGTCATCGGATGGGGGTGAGGAGCCAGGGTCTCAGTGGGTATGCAGCGTCACATGTGGGGGGCAAGGGGGGCTATTAGTATACTGGTCACATGTGCAGCATGCCCCCCCCCCGCCCATGCTGCGCAGCAGTGTGTGGTGTGCCTCCACCACTAACTGTTTTTGATCCTTCCCTGCCATCCTACCTCCCCTGTCCACCTGCTGTTGTCTGGCCCTGCTGCTGCTGTTGGCCCCAGGCCGCACATGCCATTGCATTTACACGTGCCCCACACACCATTGTCCATCCCAGTGTGCATGGCAGCAGTGCCCACTGTCTGCATGTGTTGTGCTAGGCCCTGCCACATATGCCCCCATGGCACTGTACCCCACATTCCGTTCCATTGCACATGTGCCACCCTGTACTGGTTGGTGCCTGCCAGTGGCACTGTCCCCCTCCTGCTGTCCCACGTCTGCTGTACCCACTGCGTTTTATGCATCATGCTACTTGCACACCTGCACCCGTTTCCTATCCTGTGCCACAGTGTCCTGTTATGCGGCAGGTTGCCATGTCCCACACACCTATTAGGTGGCCACTCGGTATGTCACCTGCCTTGAATCTGCGCCAAAGGGCAGACTGGTGCCATATGCATTCAAAGTCAAGCTTCAGTCCCTAATCTCTACAGCTAGCACCTGTGACTGTCTCCCCTTAACCCTGTTTTCCCAAACATCAACCTTAGCACTCAACCTCTTTCACAGTAACTTAGCACTCTTGCCTCCTACCTCTCCCCTACCCCCTCTCCACCCATGCTCCCCCCTCCCATTGCCCCACCTCTCCTCACGTCCTCCACTCCCACCTCCCTCTCTTTCTCTTCCCAGCCCATCCTCCCACATCCCTTCCTACACACTGTGCCCTGTTTGTCTTGACAAAGTCTGCTGGCCGATATCAATGTATTGTATGCATTTTCCTGTGCCTGAAACTGATTAATGTGCCTCTGTTGTTTTATGTTGACTGTCCATTATGATTTTGTGTCCATTATGAGTTTTGTACCTCCTATTTACACTTTATTGTACCGTACTTTACTGTCCTGTTTAATCTGTTGTCCTTTCTACTGACGTGGAACCTTTGTAAAAGAGCTCTTAGCTCAAAGGTATATATAATCTGAGACTTAAATTAAAAAAATAAATAAATAAATATGAAGGCATCATGTGTGTTCCCAGGGTCTGTGGCGCAGACATTGCTGATGCGCCCTGTGGCACTGCATGCCACCTGGCAGTTTACGGAGTGGTAGCCCTTGCAGTTGATGTTTGTTACCACGTCATCGCCAGGTGGTGAACGGATTGCCACATGGGTGCAGTCAATGGCCCCTATGATGCCTGGCATGCGTGCCACCCTGTGGAACTACTGTATGGCTTCTGTCCACGCTGCCTGTGTGCTTGGGAAGTGGATGTATTTTGAAGCATGTGGTAGCAGTGCAGTGAGGAATTGTGTGAGGAGACAGGAGGTGGATGCCTAAGAGATGCCAGTGGTGTCCCCAGATGGCCTCTGGAAGGTTCCTGTGGTGAGCAGGCACATTACTGTTGTCACCTTTGGTCTCCACTGATATGGCATGACCTCGTCCAGTCAGTGCCTGCATTTCCTCATGGCACAGCTCACAGAGCTGCCTCAGAATGGCCCTATTCAGGCGGTATCGGCCTACTGTCTCCGTGTCCATGAGCTGCTCAAATGACAGCCTGGCATGATACCGCCGTGGGGCCAGTCACCTATGGAGTCTTCTTCCTCCCTGTCTCCTCATCCCCATTATAATTCCCACCATCAGGAATGGTGCACCATCCATGATTCTGTTCAGCTCTCTCTCCCTCTCTGTCTGCTGGCTTCTGTACTGATGTCACTGGCCTGCTGGTGGGTTGCATTTAAGTCTGCTTCTTTTATACTTATCTTTCCATGATGCATCTGGTACTTGTGCCATGTTTGCTCTGTAGTTGCTCCTTCCTTTTGCACTGTGAATTGCTTTGCACTGTGTATGCATGTCTACGCCCCCTCTAGTTGCGCCGCATATCATTTACATGTGTCTACAGTGCATACTGTTCGGTGCAGCACATCCGGGATGCACTGGGGCATATGCCCTATCTGTGAATCGTTCCATGGCACATCTTTGGGATATGCCGGTGCACCTCATATGCACCCGGCGCATCTCTTTTGTGAATTCTGCCCTAGGAACGGCAGTGAAGTATTAAACTAATGCCAACCCCCACCCCCATCCTACACAGACTGACAGGTGTTTGGGGAAGATGTGCCTTTGGGTCATCGGCCATAACGCTCATGCCATTCCACCTCACTCCACCCTGCAGACACCGACAGGTGTTGTGGTGTGCCTTGGGGTCTTTGGTCCTTACGCTCACCCCATTCCATAAGGAAATAAGCTGAGATGGGTGCAGTAGAGGAGAATGGAGTGAACGTTAGGGTCGAAGACCCCAAGGCACACCTCAATGCCTCTCACTGGCTGCAGGTTGGGGGTGGGGGTGAGGGTGGAATGGAGTAAGCATTACGGCCGATTGACTCCCCAAGTCACCCCCGACGCCTGTTAGTCTCTCATAGAGGGTGGGGCATTATGGTAGGAAACCCTAATGCCCCATGCATTTGTTGGTATTTTCACCTAAATTTTCAACATGGGCTTTTTTGGACCCCACCTCATGAACAGTAGCACTATCATTTCGTTACTCAATCCCAAAAGGTGATTTTGCACAGCGACTGCGCCATTCGGTGCCACGGGTGCGAAAACACATTTTGGGCAGGATGTGAAAAATGACAGCTGTACTGTTCATGAAGAGGTGTGAAAAAATGACAATGTTGAAAATCTGGGTGAAAATATGAAAAGTTAGTGAAGTTTCAATCTTGCGTAGAAACTGCACAACACATGCCTGTAACGTAATCATTTTTTTGAATTTGTTCACCAGATTTTCAACATGGGCATTTTGGGACCTGCCCTCATGAACAGTGCCACTGTGATTTTGTTAATCTGTCCTGAAAGTTGATTTCCAACAGTGACCACACCATTCTGTGCCATAGGTGCGAAAACACATTTCGGGGAGGATGTGAAAATGACAGCTAAACTGTTCTATAAGGAGGTGTGAAAAATGGCAATGTTGAAAATCTGGACTGAAAATATTAAAATTGGCGTAAGTTATGAGCTGCAGTATAGAAACTGTGCAATGCACGCCTAACACAATCATTTTTTAGAATTTATTCACCAAATTTGCAACATGGTTTTTTTGGAACCCCACCTCATGAACAGTTGCAGTCTTATTTCGTAAATCAGTCCAGAAAAGATGATTCCGTGCAGCAACCGCAAAATCACCTTTCGAGACTGAGTAACCAAATGACAGTGACAGTGTTCACAAGGTGGGGTCTCAAGAACCCCATGTTAAGAATTTGGGGCCAAAATTCCTAAAAATGGCTGAGATATCAACCTAAGTTGAAGCCCCCCCACCCCCACATTGACTCCCATTATACAGCTTACCATCATTTCTTCAGTTTGCCAGTCGGCTTTGAAGAGTGCAGACGTGTCCTGGTCCATAGAAGATCGCTGCTCCCAACTTCTGGAGGTAAGTATGGGGTAAGGGGGTATGTAGATGTGGGTCCACAGAGGGAGGGTGGGGTGGAGGAGGGGGGAATGGGGAGACAACGAGGGACTGTTTTCTTTTTTACAGGGGGGAAAAAAAGACTTTGGGGATGGTTTTCTTTATTTTACAGGTTACCAAAAATATTTAGGCACTATGGGGTGGGCTTCCAGTGTGCCACAATAGTGTGTGTGTTTGTGTGTGTGTGTGTGTGTGGGAGGGGCATGCCGAAATGAGGACTGGGCACCCCGATGTCGGCACTTAAAATATTCAGGGTCATCTGACACCAGGAGTGGGCATCCCAGTGTCAGAAACATAAATAAAAAATTATTTTGGCACACTGGGGTGGGCTCCCAGTGTGTCACATTAATGGGGGGATGCATGCTGACACAGGGATTGGGCACCCCGATGTCAGCTTTCCAGGAAGTGTGCAGCGGGCAGCAGGAGCTGCCAATGTGGAAAGCTGTGCCGTGGCTCATTTATTTATTTATTGAAATGGTTCACCAGGAAAGGCACACCAAACAAACAAGGTGCTCGGCGGCAGGAGCTGTCAAGAACCGTAACTCCGGCCATGCATATTATTGTGCACTGTAATGCACATGGCTGGAGTCTTGTCAGCTGTTGCCAACAGAGAGAAGGTATGTCTGTGTACCTGGCTGTGAGGGAGGTGGAAGGTCCCTCTGCAATGAGGAAACTGTCCCTCATTGCAGCGGAAGATTTCTTTCAAGTGCGGTCCCCTCTCTCAAACTGCTGTCATAGACAGCTCACCAATTCATTGATGCCTTTGGGATGAGGCCCATAAAGCATCAACTCGTAACCATCTCAGGTTGGCCTAGTGGCACTGAGGGTTGAGGTGCTGGATGCCACACCTTGTGCCACGCCAGTGACCAGGGTTCAGGAGTGAACTGGGGTCATCAGAGGCTGGCAGGGGAGGGACAGGATTGAGTGTCCAAAGGATGGTTCTCCTGTTCCGGGTGGGAGGGGGACCTCAATCCCTCAATCCCGGGCCCTAGGGACTCCTGACAGAGGCTAGGGGTATGACTAGCCCGAGATCTGGAACCATCAGGGACTGACTGCGGCAGCAACCCTGTAGGCACGCACAGAAGCATGCGTGCCTGCGCTGGATGCATTGAACATCCAATCCAATAGGGGAGGGACCAACAAAAGAAAATACCCTTCCAGCCAGTGATAGGCAAAGGCGCTTCCTCCTCCGATTCACACTCCCAAAGTCAGATGCTCCCTCCATCCCCACCCCCCCGCCTGGAGCTCAGCACTATAGATAGAGCACCCTGGGCAGATAGGGTGGCCCTTCCTCGGAGAGTTCAGACCTGAGGAATGTGCCAGGCTAGGGGGTGTAGAGCAGGTAGGTGTCACGATGGGAGGTAGAGACCGGGGTACTTGGAGATCACTGGAGAGAGTTCACCGGGTGGTGGTGAATAAACAGAGTTCGGAAAAAAAAGAAAAAAACTTGCAACCATCCCTGATCGGAGCTGCACTTTTCTTTCAAGTGAAGACCACTTCTCTCAAACTGCTGTCATAGACAGCTCACCAATTCATTGGTGCCTGAGAATGAGCCCCATAAAGCATCAACTGCACTGGGCAGAAACTCACACACCTCTAAAATGTTGTACTGTCCCAAGATGTTTCTTGCGCATGCGCAATGCGCATGCGTGTGCAAGCAAACACAATAATACCAGATAATAATATCAAGATTTGACAGCACTTTCTGAAATACATAAAGAACTAAAGCATTTGATATGATTGTCCTCATGTTCCTCTAAATATTCAACCAGTCCTTCAAATACTAAAGTCCATGAGGAAGCAGTCTTCAGTCCAACAAGGAGCTCTATATGTCATTACAAAGGATGAGGATTCATACATATAAAATCAGGATAGGCGGAAGTTAACAGCTTAAAGTATTGTCTTCTAGGCTTTGTGTATCCCTTACAGAGCACCAAATATATACTACAGATATAATCAACAATAGTATTTATAACTCTATCTTGAATAAACTAAAAAGAGACAGTATAACACAATGTGGTGCAGTTACTCTCCTTCTCTTCCCACCACGTTTGTGGATGACCAGGTGCTTTGACCAGCCTCCCAAAAATAATCACAATATTTGAAACTAGGGCTATGCCCCTATGTGTTAATGGCTGCCTCTGCCATCCTCCATGGTTGCCAAATTGTTTCGAATTTCTCCCTAGTTAAATGTAGCGTACAGTGATATACCACAGAGTTCAGTACTGGTGATATACCGCAGGGTTCAGTACTGGTGATATGCCGCAGGGTTCAGTACTGGTGATATACCGCAGGATTCAGTACTGGTGATATACTCCATTTGTTCAATCTCTCTGAGTTTGTTCTGCCATTGTTACACACTTTAATGCTCCCACCCTCACAATTTGGCCCAGCCGACGTATAGTACCAGGGCATTCTAATAAAGTTGGAAATCCCAGGACCATTTCCTAAAATGAAAAAGGGACATCAATACCTGTAAATTTCTGGATTTCCCTATGAATCAGGGTCCGGAATCCCCAAATAACTGGGCAGTCCCAAAAGATGTGAAAGTGAGTGCCCCTGACTCCCCCACAGTTACACCAGCATGTATTTGAATAGTTGGGGTTAAAGTGTTTGGCAATTACTAATGTTCAAAAGAATCTGGTCAGCACTTTCCAACTGAATTCCCGCCATGTGGGGGAAGCTGTAACTGACCAACCTAATTTTAGGCATTGCGACCATTGTTCTGGGGAGATTGTAAGTCCTGATTCATGTTCCCAGGTTAACCTAACCTTATCTAAAAGGGGGGAAGGGGAGATTGGGGTTGCTAAAATGTTGTAAAGTTCTGTCAAATAGCACATTTTTACTGACAATGTGATACTGTTATAGAAAACGTCCTCCAGGTCTGTAAGGCTTCATCTTATCCCGGGAGGAGTTTCGAAGTTAATATGTAACCCCCCTACAAATGGGGGTTCCCAAAAAGTCTTCCTTGAGCTGGCTTAAATGCTCACTGCCAGGCTGGTGTCCTGCGTTTTAGCAGTTCAACTGTATTGCCAGAGAGTGCCTATAAAGCCTCTGTGTACTGTCTCTTTAAGAGCTGCCTAGATTGCAGTCATAATTAATCTGGGAGGGGGGCTGAGTGTTTCTATGCTTCAGTCCCGCCTGGGCTACCAGATAATCGCTCCGTTCTGCCGTCGCTGTTAGTGCAGAGGGAGCTCTGTTAGAAGATGTACTTGTTTGCTGATCATTTATTAGAATAGTAATAATATTGCAGTTTATCTAACCTGCCTTCTTTGCAGCATGGACATTTCTGTTTCTCTCCACCATCTGGGTCCTGGACTGCTGAAATGGGCCAATCAGTATCTTTGGGGACTCTAAAATGGAGCCTGTCCCCAAGGGCTTTGTGGGAGCAAAATTCTGTAGGAATTGTAGTTTTGGGTTTTTTTGTGCCTAAATGAACCTGGAGGGGGAGCCCTTGTTGTGGACCGACAAAGAAATCAGCCAACTGAACCTTTTGGATCCTGGGGAAAGTCCCAGGCTGCATGCAGTTACTTTCAGTTTGAGTTGGGAAGTGAAAGAAGTAACAGCTCGAGATAGTTGAGCAGTAATCCTACATAGATTCGCACGGGAGAACTGTAAAAGGGCTGAGTTTTGGCCTGCCAGTCTGCCTGCTGTCCCTGAGAGGGAAACTGAAGTTTATTCAGACTGAATCTGAATTATGAGGATGATTTAAGCCACAGAACTGTGACCAGGCTTTAATCTGAAGAAGACCGAAGATTTGCTGAGTGCGATCGGCCTGTCAGGATTTCCAGCCACCTCTGAACTCCTGGTTTGTGCAGAGACTCTGTAATTGTGATCGGATAGTGATCTGCCTGGTACAGTAGAATTTCTTACATGTAAATGTGCTGTGTGCTGTTAGTGGGTCTTGATTTGGTTCCCCACTGTGTGCTGAACTGTGTTCTGCTTGCTGGAGGCTGCATCCAGCTCCCATGGACTGAATCCATATTCATCTCCATTGGGCCTGGGCGTTGCCACACTGGCCCAGCCAGACTGCTCGCTGCACAGAGAAAGCCATTGACGAGAGACCTGCCTGGGGACCAGCCTTCTGCTCATGCTTTGAACAGAAATGACGCCTCGGTGATTCGTGTGGGCCCTGCTTCTCCTGGCACTCCAGTTCAACAATCTGCTGTCTCGATTTCATCCTGCCTATGTCCTGTCTTGGGTATCGTGAGTAAACATCAGGATAGCTCCCTGCAACAACAGCTAAATCTAAAGTGTTGTCATCTGAATGCTTTGTTGTCTTTTCTGTCACGAACTGAGCCCTCTGGCTATGGATTACAAATAGTGTGTGTTGTGCATGTTGCTTTCTTCCATCACAGGGCCCCAACCAGCTGCAAGCTGGCCTACCCCAGGCAACGTTCCTGGCTAGCCCACCATCTTCCTACCTGGGTACCCAGAGTGTGTGACTGTGTAGGGACTCTGAAGTGCATGCATAACTGTCTGACTGATACAGCCTTTAAGCAAATCAACCTGATTATGCCCCTTCCTTGTTCAAGTCCCCTGAATAAATCAGATCTAACTCTTTTTGCATTTAACCTGACTGTGGTTCCAGTTTGTGCCAAGAGTACTGTGCTGTTGCTATTTGCTGTGCATAGCCTTGTTTTACAGGGTGTCCCTAGGATCGAGCTACAGGAAGCAGCCCTGGTGGTAAGTGCAAACAGTGTAGGTAATTGCATGGTGAATAAGGGTCATTGTGAAAGTGATTATTGTATATTATTCAGGCCACTAGAAGGGAAAGGGGGGGTGGTTACAGTGTCCCGGAGGGCTGTGCCCAGGTTAGCTTGACCACTAACAACCCTGACCTCCGGGTGGAGGCACCCGTTTCAGTACCCAGGTCCCTTAACCTGCTACTAGCCAAGCAGGCAGGGGTAGTAGCCCTTGGGATAGCGCCACCTAGGGGTTACATCTATAGAGTGTCAAACTTGTAGAAAGCGAAAGTAATCTTCTTTACGGAGAGAATATAAAGTTTGGCACCCATGTTCATCAGTGCATTGTTTAAATGTGGTAAGACTGCATCTCCCAATACATGAATCCAGGGTCAAGTCTGGGAGGGAGAAAGCTGTCCTCCTGTCATATGAGGGAGAGTGGGCAGAGTGTATTTGGGGTGTGAGTCAATTTCTGGAGTCTTAATAATAAGCGGAGGGAATGCCTAATCCAGGTGTTATCTATTCTTGACCAAAGATGTACAGGAATCATACAGGTGAAGAGAATCCACAGGGACCTGCCTCGCAGTGATGCAGCTTCAATTTGGTACCACTCAGAACTCTCTCATCTCTTAGCCCAAGTGCAGAGCTGAGCCCCTTGTGCAACTACAGTAGGTAATATAAAGGAAAGTGCGGGAGAGCCAACCCACCCAAATGTCTTGGAGCCTGTAAAATAGAGATAGACAATCTGGGGTGTTTTCCAGACCAGACAAACGTATAAACTACCTTATGAAGGATGTTCCAATAAGTTTTCTTTACTGGGATGGGGAAGATTTGAAACAGGACTAGAAGGTGGGGAAGGATGTTCATCTTTATAACTTGTATTATACCATAGTATAGATACATAGATACATAGACAGTGTCGGCAGATAAGGGCCTATGGCCCACCCAGTCTGCCCATTTGAGCTTGTAAGTTCAGTTTGTTTTCCTAGAAGTCTGTTGCCCCTTACCCCTGACCTCCAGAATTCCTTTATGTCTATCCCATGCATCCCGTGATTGTTTCAGCCCCCACCACTTCCTCTGGCAGGGTGTTCCACTTGTCCACCACCCGTTCTGTGAAGAAATTCTTTCTCATGTTTCCTCTGAATAGTCCTCCCTCCAACTTCATCCCATGCCCTCTAGTCCTGGAACATCTTTTTCGCTTAAAAATAGTGTTTTCCTGCACCCTGTTCCTCCCTGTAAGATACTTGTATGTCTCTATCATATCCCCTCTCTCCCTCCTCTCCTCCAGGAAGTACATGTTCAGTTCCTTCATCCTGTCTTCATAGGACTTGTGATGCAATCCATGCACCATCTTTGTTGCCCTCCTCTGAACCTTCTCTACCCTGTCTATGTCCTTACGTAGGTATGGTCTCCAGAACTGTACACTGTACTCCAGGTGGGGCCTCACTAGTGTCTTGTATAGCGGAATTATGACCTCCCTTTTCCTGCTGGTGATACCCCTGCCTGTACATCCCAGCATCATAGTTGCTTTACCTGCTGCCTTGTCACACTGTTTCCCTACCTTGAGGTCATCAGAGATGACAACCCAAGATCCCTTTCCTGCTTGGTGCATGCTATATCCTCACCCCCCAACTGATATATTGTGCCAGGGTTTTTGTGCCCCATATGCATTATCTTGCACTTCTTTGCATTGAATTTCAACTGCCAAACCCCTCACCATTCTTCAAGTTTCTGCAGGTCGCTTCTCATTCTGTCTACAAGTGAGGGGCAGAAGCTTCCAGCGGGCTATATCTGCCTGAAGAGCATCCAGGAGTTTAAGGTAATTATTTTTATATAATTTGGAGGTGTCTTTGGAAACAAGGATGCCTAAATATTGGAAGGTATTGCCCTTCGCCCAAGAGAATAGAAAGGAATTTTTTAAAGTCATGGGGGGTGACCACTTAGCACCATCCCCTCCGACTTCCTATAATTAATCTTGTAGCCTGCCAAAGCCCCAAACTCCTCCAACTGATGTAGGAGATGTGGTAAGGATGATTGGGGGTCTCCCAAGAAAAACAGGGAGTCATCAGCATATAAAGCCTTTTTTGCTCTGCCCCTCCTGCCATAATCCCCACTATTCTATTCAATTCAATTTTATTTATTACGAGGAGATACACCATTGAGATACTTATTTACAAGGTGGTCCTGGAGGGACAAACACAAGGTTATACAAAAAAGTAAACACAATAAAGTTTATACAATACAGAGTGGGTAATACGTGACAAGAAGACAGTCCAAATACACAGAGTTAGATTACCCAACAAAAGTGCTAAAGTGGCTAACAATACAAATTAGATTACAGAATAAGAAGGTACAGGGGAATGTAGAGCGAGAGGTAAAAAGATGGGGGAAGGGCAAGAATACAAGAACAAGAAGAGGGAAGGAGAGAGTACAGGGGCTAGTAGAGAAACAAAAGAGGAGTGGTAGGAGCAGAGGCAGTCAGAGGAGTATTAAAAGGGAGGCAGGTAGCGTTGGAGGGCAGTTTAAGTTGTATAAGTGCCAAACAAAACGTCTTAAGTGGAGGAACTAAGAGTAACATTGGCAGTTTTCCTTCAACAGAGGTTTCAGAAGCGATTTGAATAAGGATAAGCTAACAAAGCGAGTCAGTTTTAGGGTACTTTGGAGTGAATTCCACAATGCTGGTAGCGCATAGCTGACGGATGGGGTGCCAAACTGGGATCTGATCCTGGGGTGTCGAGCAGAATATAAGTGTGTTTCCTAAGAGAGTACGCACAAGGGTAAACTTAAAGGAAAACTACACCCAAAACTTGAAAAAATATATGTTGTGCAGAGTGTTTTAATTTGTATGTGAAGTTCTAGTGTTTCCTTCCCTCTGACTGGTATTAGGAGTTTTTCCCAAATTAGCTTGCTAGCTTTATACTAGTTTTACGACCCCTGGGGATCTTCATACCTGATAGTGTAATTGCATTTCTTGTTCCCACAGTGCATCTTGTCTCACGTGACTGTGATGTAAAAGAGACCCAACATTTAGCACACACATGCCAAGCAAACTAAATATATTGGAAGCTTTACAAGCTGCACAAACATTACCAGCAGCAAAGTTTTTCAGGACAGTAAAACCTTTAGGATGAGGGTGGTCACCAAGCTGAATTCTAAGTTTTTAAAATATAGCCATCTCTATTGTTGTGAACTGATTGTAATGCAATGCTTTCTGCTGGATTTATGGGCTCTGCTACATCACCATCACATGAAATAATGTGCATTGTAGGACAAAGAAATGCAATAAACCTATTTGATATGGAGATATCCCAGGGTCGTAAAACTACCCTAAAGCTAGCAGGCTAATTTAGGAAAAACTCCTAATGCCAGTCAGAGGGAAGGAAACACTAGAACTTCACATACAAATTAAAGCACTCTGCACAGCATATATTTTTTCAAGTTTTGGGTGTAGTTTTCCTTTAAAGATATTGGATATGTACGGGGTTGGTGAGGGCTTTAAAGATCCAGATGGAGGCATTTTGCCACCCTCTGGTAGATAATGAGGTCCAGCCTAGTTGGAGGTAGAGTCAGCAGTGGTGTGTTTTGAATGGGGAATCTGTCACAAATTTTAAGGCCCTATGATACAATATGTCCAGCTACGCAAGAACAGTTTTTGGGCAATTACTATAAAGGAAGTCTGCATAGTCGATAAGTGGGAGGAACGTTGTTTGAACTAATCTTAATTTTGCTTCATAGGTGAGCAACCATTTGACGTGGAAAAACAGTCCCAGTCTTTGTTTTAACTTTTTAGAAAGCTCTTTGACATTGTGGATATAGGAAAGCTTACAGTCCAGCCAATCTTGGTGAATGGAAGTCGCCAATGGCTCTAGGGACAGGGTGAAAAGTAGCTGGGATAAAGGACAGCCCTGCCTTGTACCTCTTCATACTTGGATTCCGTCTGAAAGGAATCCATTTACTTTAACCTGGGCTACTGGAGAACTATATAGTAGTTGAATTGACGATACGAATCCAGGGCCCAATTCAAACTTCCTCAGGGTTGCCGTCATAAAAGCCCAATCCACCCTGTTGAAAGCCTTCTCGGCATCCATGCTGACCACCAGCTGGAAAGTGGATCTGGAGCTCTGAGTCATGAAAACATTAAGGAACCTATGAATGTTGTTGTGCAAATACCTGCCTGACATGAAACCTGTCTAGTCACTGTGCACCAGTTTAGAAATACAGATCTGCAAGGGTTTACCTATGCTGAATTGACAACACTGTTGTCGATGTTCAGCATAGCGAGATCCCCAATGTTGACAGGCAAAATGTCACCTGTCAGACATCAGTGTGTGTTCTATCGGGGGGCTGCGCAACCCACACCTACCCCCTTCTTAAAATAACTAACTCCGCGTCGGAGTTGTCTGGGAGGGGGGTGAAAGTTGGCAAAAGGGTGAAATTTTGCCCTCAGGTCCCTCACAGTGACAATCTTGAAACCTGCCAAGATTGTCACTGTGAGGGATTTCCAGATCGGGGTTTCGCTTTTGTGTTGGTACACCATCTGCAAGCAGTCAGCAAGGATGCCAGTGAAGACGTTTGAATCCACTGGGAGAACAGAAATAGAGCAGTATGAGCCGCATTCTTCTGGGTCTTTTCCAGGTTTCAGTATTACAGAAATTTGAGCCAGGTTCCAGGTAGGGGGGACCTCTTTGTCACCATCTAGGACTTCATTATACACTGCTGTTAGGGGTTAATAGTTTTATAAAACTCTGAGGTGTAACCATCCATTCCAGGGGCTTTGCCTGCTTTTAAGTGCTTAATTTTGGTCAAAACGTCCTCATTAGTGATAGGGGCATCCAACAGATCTCTCTGTTCTGAAGAAAGGGTAGGGAGTTGCAAATTCGCCAGATAAGAGCTAATCTGATCTGTATGGTTTGGGCCTCATTCCGAGTTATAAAGTGAAGAGTAACATTGAGCAAATATATGGGAAATATCTATGGGGCTGATAGTGGGTGTGTGAGTTTTAGGATACTTCACTCAATTGACCACTCTGCTGGCTGCCTCTTTTCTAAACTGCCAGGCAAGTGGTTTGCCTACATGGTTACCTTGCTCATAATATTTTTGCCTAGAGTAGCAGAGCTGACCTTCAATCTGCACATCTAACATTTTATCCAGTTTAATCCGTTCTGCTTCTAAATGTTGCTTTGTTGTAGGATTCAATGAGAGTTGATGCTGGAACTCTAGGTCAGCTATTTTGCATTCTAAGGCAAGTCTTGATTGAATTCTTTCCTTTTTTACTCTGGAGGAGAATTTAATAATTTCTCCCCTAAGAATGCATTTTAAAGCATCCCAACGGATGCCTGCTCCAGTATCACCACGTAGGTTATCTTGTAAAAATGTTTTAAGTTACCAACCTTACCAGATCCTTAAACTCTTGCTGGTTAAGCAAACTCACATTTAACCTCCAGAGAGACTCTGGGGCTACTGGGGAAATATCTAAGCGAATGCTAATAGGCGCATGGTCTGAGAGTGTGATGGAGCCTATAGATGCTTCAGTTAATTTGGATGCCCAGTTGACGGATAGGATGAACATATCTATTGTAGAGTATGAGTTATGTCTTGAGGTGTAATATGAGTAATCTTTTCCACTAGGGTGAGGAAAACACCACCCGTCAATGAGCCCCATCTCCTCACATAACCGTGTGAGGACTTTCTCTGTCTGGGAAGATTCCCTTTTCCTCGACCCTGCCTGATCCACTGCGGGGTTCATAACCACATTAAAATTCCCTCCCACTACAATAAGCCCATGCCAATTGCTTACTGTCTCCACTAGCACCTTAGTCAAAGCACTGACCCTCTCAGATTCATCATTCGTGGCATAAATATTCAGTAGGGTGCATTTCTGTCTCTTATATTCACCCCTAAGTCGAACAAAGCATCCCTCTGCATCAGTGTCAGTTTGTGTTACTTTGAAGGGTGCATTGCATCTCACCAAAACAGAACTCCCCTCCGATGGGGGTGCACCTCCTAACTAGAGGCATATGCCTCTCCAACCCAACTTTGGCACAGCTTAGAATGCTCCTGGGATGTCAGGTGGGTTTCCTGAAGGAAAGCTGTCATAGCTTTCGCTGAAGCTCCTGGAGCACCCTAGCATGCTTAATTGGGCTGTTGATGTGCCTGACACTAAAAGGAGCTATATTAATATCCATTTTAAGGGTTTAGGTAGGCAAATGTGGCCGGTCACTGCTGGGGGAGGGAGGAGCACCACAAATTTAAAAACATGTAACTCTATAACAAACATGTTAAAACCCATAGTAACAATTAGAAAACACTTCAACAGAAAGTGACAGAACCTGGTACTTCAAGGTCACTAATTAAGAACAACCCATCGTCTAAAAGGTTGCACTGTGGGACATGGAAGAGGGTCTCCTTTGCAGAACCCTCAGTCCAGTATACTCGCCATTCCAATAGTGGAGAGACCAGACAGCAGTAGTCTCCCTTCTAAATTATCTGGGAGAAAATATAGCAGAACGGCAGATCAGCAGTAGTCTGGTAGCTTTGTCTAATTGAGGTACAAAGACCTGAATTGCCTCATTCCCAGCCAGAACAAACATCCCATCCTACAGTTAGACTGCTGTAGGGGATATGTGATTTTCAGGGGGCGGGTGGGCAAGCAAGTGGGCAGAAGCCCCAGGTTACCACTAGGGAAGCTCACATGTAAATGATTTCCCAAACCTTCAAAGCATTCTGACAATAATATCTTTGTTTTCCTTCCATATGCCCCATGGGCCGGGAGGAAAGGGGCAGTTTTTAAAGCAGGCCCCCCAATCCAGGGTCCCACCCGCAGGGAACTGGTCATGCAACACTGGGGGCCAACCAGCACCATTGCGCAGGCATTCTCCCAAGAAAAACAAACAAAGACATCAAAGAAAGCAGCTAGATGGTCAGAAATCAGGAGGGGAAAAGAAACAGCTATACAGCACTCTGGGATTAAGCACCACTCCCAACCCTCTAGCTGTCGAACAAAGGCTGAAAAGATTCGTATTGTTCTGGAGTCGGTCATGGCCAGGGTCAGAGGGCATACTTGAATGGGGTGAGACCTTCCAAGATATAGCAGGGCCATCCACCAGAAGGGGGCCCCTCCAGGTCCTGCCTCCTGGCCACCTATGCCTAAAAAATAACAGCACTGACCATCAGGTCCATTTGTAGTTGTTCAAGGGTGGTCTCCCTCCCTCCCTCTGTCACCTCCTCACTGCCCGACCATGCCATCCCCTACAGCTCTGCAGAGCAAACCATTTATGCACCAAGTGTATTAGTGACCCAACCCAATTATATGCAGTGCTAACTGAGAATTAGTTGGTCCCCTCTTAATGGGGAGGATTGAGTAGGAGAGCAGTCAGGTGAATAGGTTTACCAGAAGAGGGGAATAAAGGAAATGGGAAGGAAGAGGAAGAGAAAGAGGGAATGCAAGGAGACCATTGTGAGCTCCGCAGTAGCTTTCAGACCCCCGTATCACCCCTGAAATATCCCCCAGATGGACCAACACCCAGAAAAGAAAGGGACCGCCCGTCCACCAGCCCATCATCCCCGACCCACCCCATACCTCCCCCAACAGCATTCAACATTTAGAACAACCTATTTCCACAGAGAATATACATTTTTAAAGTACTATGAGCCGGCTGATTCCACCCTGAGTGACTACATATTACAGTCAGAATCATGCACACCCCAAGAGGGATGGATAGTCACATCAGGACAGTCAGAATTAGCGTATACTCAACCATATGGAAACAGACACTTATCATGTTGGCGATCTTGGCTCTTCAAGTGGAGTCTTGATGCGCGATGGAAGAGTCTAACCTAATCAAGCTGTGTTCTATGCTTTCCTTCTGTTGGTCTTGTTTAGTGGATGTTTTGGTTACTGGTTACCACTGTGTTCCACAATTTAAAGTTGGTCAGGTGGAACAATTTTCCTGGCTGGTGTGGTCCCACCCTTTGCCACTGTCTTGCTTTGAGCATCCTCGCCCTTCTGGAAGACTCATTGTCAGAAAAATCAATTCCCGATGATTGAAGATAGCTGGCCACTGATGTTATATCAGGAAAACATTCAAGACTCGTGGTTGTGGTAATTTTTATTTTCGCAGGGTATTCAATTGAAGCTAGGTGGCCCGCTAGCTTTAGTTTCTTTATTACCGCAAGCACCTCTTGTCTCCGCTGCATGGTCTGTGGGGTGTAGTCATGATAAAAAAAAAAAACTCTTTTGTCCCCAAAGACGATTTCTTTTTTGGCCCAAGCAGACCTAAGAAGTTCTTCCTTCACCCAAAAATCAAGGAAAGCCAGCACCACAGAATGTGGTTCAGCACTTAAGTCCTTTGGGCAGGGAATTAAGAGCGATGGGCCCAAATAATGTTAAGTTCTTTGTCCACGGGTAAGTTTAGGATTTCTCTGAAGAAAGAGTCCATGAATTGCAGCATATTTCCTGTTTATGTACCTTCTGGGACACTGTGAACCCTAATGTTGTTTCTACGGTTGCGATTTTCCAAATCCTCTAATTTCTGAGCAAGTGCCTGTTCTCTGTGGTGAAAGTCTGGCAGGGCTGAGTTATGAAGATCCATCGTTGTGGAGTATTCAGTAAAGCTTTGCTCTAAAGCCCCCATTCTTTTTCCTAAAATGTTAATGTCCCACTGATCTTCTGAGACCTTTGCCTCCAAGCATTGCAGAGTAGTATTTATTTGCTGTAAGGCCAAGAATAATTTTTGTGAGGTGATCATATATTCCGACTTCTCTGAGTCACTAGTTGGTGGGGTCTGAGCTGGAGTAGAGCCCAGGGAGTGTGTCGCGGCCTGTGGCGGGCCATCTAGTTTATGCTTTGAGGATTTTGACGAGGGTCCCAGCAGCTGATCTTTACCCCGTTGTCTGGTGGACATTATGTAGTCTGTGATTTTTTGCTTAGGTAACAGGATTGGCAGCAAAAAAGGAACAGATTTCTGTGGATTTTGTTAGGGCTGGTCAAGAGCTGCGAGTCTATGCTGCCATTCAGACGCGGACGTTCCGGAAGTTCCTTTTTTGACATGTTTCAGATGATGACTAAATGATACATGTAACCCCCCTGTTGGGAGCTTGCCTGTGAGCCCCCAAAAAAGACTGCGTTTCCCCAGGGTTTTGGTTCCACCCCCATTCTTTTTTTGCCCTGCGTCCCATTTCCTGGCTTATTTATTTATTTAGCTTTTGTTAACCAGGTAAGCACACTAGACAGTCAAATGCCTATTTTCAGGTGTGACCCAGGAGGATTACAAGGTACAGGCAATAACAATACAAGGTCATCGCATGGCACAAAGGTAAAAACAGTCATAATAACAGACAGCAGCTGGGTGTATAAGTTAGGATACCCAGTTTGTGGCTACATGTCAGAGGGAGAACAAGAAGAGTGATACATGTTTAACAAGAGTGGTGAGTAACATTTACAATGAGTTACAACAAGAGTAAGGAGCATAGGGTAGAAAACTCATTGAAGCTTAACATGACGGAGGGGTCATTAGACCCTAACAGAGTATAACAAAATGAGCATATTAAGTGCATAAACGGTAAACAATAACATATGGCATAGAGCAAGACATGGCCAGAGGACTCAGGGATTTAACTGAGTTTTTATCTCCTTGACGCACGCTGACCCCCATACATGGACCATGTGTCATTGGCCTCCCCCCCCCGGCACTAGGCACAGAGACAGGAGGAGGAGGTTAGCTTCAGGAAGCCCCAGAGGGAGGATATGAAGCAGGGATGGGAGGGGGCAGAATGAACGTGGTGTGGGAAGAGGTTCCATGTTCTGGGAGCGAGGACAGCAAAGGCACAATCCCCTGCTAGGGAACAAGTTTTTGGAAAACTGAGGGCCTAGGAGTCACTGGATCTTAGCCAGCAGGAAAGGAGGACGGGCTTGAGCAGTTCTGCAAGTGCGGGCGGGGGTGGATGTTCTGACAATGTTGTCAATGATGTTACCCAGGACAAAGGTGGTTGTCGGGGGACAGCCACCCAAGCCTGGAGTACAGCATGCAGTGATGTATGAGGCAGGGGTGGACAGGGCAAAGTGACAAATGTTGTTGTATGTTGTGTCCCATTTTGAAAGCCAGGTTTTAGGGGCATGCAAGAAGGAGATGAGTCCATAACAGAGCGTAGGGAGTAGTACACCTTTTGCAAGGGCAAGTCAGGCTGCAGGAGTGAGGCAACTTTTGGCTCTGTAAGCCAGGCCCAGTTTGCAATTTGTGGCCTTACATGAGTTGTGTATGTGCAGGGAAAGGTCAAGTTGAGGTTCAAGGGTTACCCCCAGATACCTGAATGAGTCAGCAACTCGTAAGGGGGTACCATCTGCTCCAGTGATTTTGAGAGGAACAGGGCAAGCTCTTGTCTTGGCCAGAGAACCAAATAGCATGGCCTATGTTTTCTGGAGGTTGATGACTAGTTTACAGTCCTTCAGCCATGATTGAATGCAGTCAAAGTCAAAATTTAGTCTGGAATTGATGACAGTGATGTCCTGGGAGCTAGTAAGTATAACAAGGTCATCAGCATACAGGGTGGAGTACCCATAGGCAGGGACCGAGGGCAGCTCATTGATAAAGAGGGAGAACAGTATAGGACCTAGAATTGACCCTTGAGGCACCCCACATGTAACCGGTGTGCGCCCGGAGAGGGCCTTGTTGAACTTGATGTACTGCTGCCTGCCCGAAAGGTAGTTGGCAAACCAGAGGGGGAGAGGCCTAGGGACTGAAGGGTGGAGCACAGGAGTGAGTGGTCAACCAGATCAAAGGCTTTTGGAAGGTCAATGAAGGTGACACCAGTCAGTTTGCCTGGATTGGTTGCTGTTCTGATCTCGGAGGTGACCTGAGCAAGGGCAGTAGAGGTGCTATGTCCTTTGTGGAAGCCGTGCTGTGCTGGGAAGCAAAGGTCAAGGAAGTGGATGTAGAGTATAAGCTGGGAGGCCACCACCTTTTTGAGCAACTTGCTAACAGCTGACAAAATAGCTATGGGGCGATAATTTTCAAGAATTTTAGGATTGTCATGCTTGAGGACTGGGACCACATGAGCCACCTTCCATATTTCAGGGATGGTCCCAGAAATAAGAGAAGCATTTAGGATATGAGCGATAGACCAGGCCAGGAAGGGGACCCCCAAAAAGAGCAGATCAATTTGGGCTCTATGTTGTCGTGCCCGGCACCAGTATGAGAGGAAAGTCCAGCAAGGAGCATCCATGTCTCGCTGATGGAGATGGTCTTAAAGTAAAAGGGGGCGAGGAGTCCCATCACCACTGGAGGGACCCATTTCATTGGAGACAAGAAATAGGGAGGTGCAGGCAAACAGATCTGAGAACTGGGAGTTGAAGGCATTGGCGATAGTCAGGGCACTGATACAGCTGACCCCTCCGATTTGCATGTCAGTGACCTGAACACTGGCAGGACCACTTACAGTGTGTTTGATGGTACGCCAGAAGCTCCTTGGGTTTTTGGCTGAGGCTTCAAGGGAGGATTTACAGAAGTCACTCTTAGCCATGCGGACAGCCCGCTTACATGTGTTCCTGAGCTGCCTGTATTCCAGGAAGTCAGATCTGTCACCGGAGGCCTTGAATTTCTGCCAGTGTTTATCCCTAAGCTTCATAAGGTTGAATAGGCCACCATGAAGTCATTTTGTGACAGCACCCCTCACTCTCCTTTTTGTGAGAGGGGCATACCTATCCTGTAAGGCAGTGAATAGGGATAGGAAGCAGTCAAGTTTGAATTCTGTTTGCTTTATATTGTATTTATTATTTTATTATCCTCTTTTAATCTTTTGTAAAGTGCCTTGATATTTGAAAGGCACTTTGGTGAAATAAAACTATTATTATTATTATTAAGGGCAGCTGAGGGGTCGCTGGCAGCAGTGACCTGGGACCAATCAGATCGGTGAAGGTCAGCAAGGTAGTCGTTGGTGCTGAATTTGGAGTAGTCCCTCATCTGAATCATTTTATAGGGGATCTGGGGGTGAGGACTTTCCAGATGCAGTAGGTGGGGGAGTGGTCCAAGATAGAGTCAGGGAAGAGACCGGATGAGGTGATATGGTCGGGCCTGTTGCTCAGCATCCAGTCTATGAGGATACCTTTTACCCCAGAGGAGGATAAACTAGTTGGCTCAGAGATAAGTTGACAGAGGGCAAGACCTGACAATAAGGGTTCATATAGCTTGAAATTTCCACCCAGCCAGTTTAGATTGAAGTCGCCAAAAGCTAGGCGTTCGCTAGTACACACTTTAGATCTGAGGCAGTCAAGGAGGTAGAAGAGACCCTGAGCTCCTCCCTTAGGAGGATTATAAACACTTACCAGGTGGAGCTTTTTTGAGTTGCCCAGCAGTAGGAGGGCATGCAGGAACTCACAGGAAGGGGAGGGGCGTGGGGTACAGCAGACCCGTTAAGGTGGGACTTACAGTAGAGCAGTAGTCCACCTCCACGTTTATTCCCAGCCCAATCCTGTTTGATAGAGTTGTAGCCAGGGAGATCACAGGCAGAGTCAGGAAGTCTGGCTTAAGCCAAGTTTCTGAGATCCCCAGAATATCCGGGTTGTAGTGAGCCACCCAAGCCATCAGCTCAGGAAGATTAGCTAGGAGGAGGCTGCAGACACTGAGATGGGCAGCTTTTATGCCCTTTGAGTTTTGCCACTTGGGAGGGGGAGACAGGTTAGAAGCATGCCAGCAGGAGGATCTGGGATTAAGAACAATGAGCAAGACCTTGCAAGATGTATGGTAAGGGTGCTGTTTAAAAGGCAGGGTAATCAAGTAAATTATATCACTGTTATAATTAGGTACAAGTAGACAAATGCAGTTCAAGGGTAGTACTAGCAATAGCAAGGGAAGCACAGGGTTAATAATACAGCATAGGGCAGGAGAGGAAGTAACAGCAGTCAAAACTCCCCCTCCAGGGGCGGAGTCAGAGTCCTTTTAACTACACAGGAGGAGAAGGCAGGAAAATCAAGTCCCCAATGCAGCCCCAAGTTAACAACTCACCTCCCACGGAGCTCGGCTACTCTGCGGTGAGTCATTCAGGCAGGGAGGGCTCTGAAGGCACCTGAAAACAGTTCAAGTGGCAGGCAGCAGCTCTGAATGGGCTGTTAAGAGAAGCAGGAATACCTGGAACGTCCTTCCAGCTCCGGAGAGCTCTGCGGTCTGCGAGGCAACAGCAGGTAGGGCTGCCCTTTTTAAAGGGCAACAAGTCAGGGTTGTGATTTCTTTGGCACCTTTTTTTAATTTGAAAAGAGCCAAGTCCCCAATGCAGTGCCCAGAAAAAAATCAAGTCCCCAGTGCAGCCCTGAGTTAACGACTCGCCTCCCATGGAGCTCGGTGACCCTTCGGTGAGTCAGTCAGGCAGGGAGAGCTCCGGAGGCACCTGGAAACGGTTCAAGTGGCGGGCCGCAGCTCTGAATGAACTGCTAAGAGAAGCAGGAATCCCCTGAATGTCCTTCCAGCTCCAGAGAGCTCTGCGGTCTGCTTTCCCCCTGTGTTTTGTGTCCTCTCCTACCAGCCCCCCCCAAGGTTTCAGAGAGAGAGCGAGGCTGAAGGTGCTGTTCATGGAGCCACCGGCTTTTGAAATAACTTCGCGGTGCAGTGAGCTCCGTGCATGCGCAGAAGCACATTTTCATGTGCCCATTTGCAGCCGGTTGGGTTTACCTCTCTGGTGGTCCTCGTCCCAGTACAGAGCCAGAGAGGGACCGGGGACCTTGGTTGAAGGGGAGAGGCAACCAGGAGAAAGAAAATTAAAGTTCTGTGAGCACCAATTGTGCTCGTAGGATCGGGAGCCACCTCATTAGTATTTATGAGGTGGCACCCCTTTAAAGTAATGGAAGCCTGTCTAGCACTGGAAAAAGGGCATAGTGTGTAGCACTAGTGACAGGCTGGAGTGACATAACTAAATGTAAAGAGAAGTGTGCGAGGAAAAGGGGAACGCTGTCAGTCTGTGGGGGAATAAATAAATAAAGTGATTCCACAGACTGCAGCCAGTGAATAAGTGGGGGCACACATGGATTGCAATAGGATAATGTGTGGCTGCCTAGGGACTATGTATAACAGCAGCAGCGACTGCACCAGGGAAAAAGAAAAGTGGCACAGAGTGCAGTCACTTAGTGGGATACAGGGGTGGCTACCTAATGCTGGGGAAAAGGTAAAATAAAAGTACAGGGTTTGACTGCAGGAATGATTTAAAGAAGGGACACTGTATAAACTGTGGACATTGTTTACAACGTCCACCATGTTGGGCAGCCATGTGACACCAGCCAGCCAACCATGGAGCCAGGATTCTTGCCAGGGACTCTGGGACTGATTGAAAGGACTTTTGGGGGGAAATATTGGGGAATGTTTAGGTGCCTTTTTCTGCACCAATGAGGCATCGAGGGAACTTCATAAATAATAATTTTTGCCTAAGGACAGTGGCTCCAGCCAATGGGGAGTGAAGAAAGGGCTCTAAATAAAGCAGGGACAGTTGGGCTTGTAGCCAGTTCAGTAGGAGCTCCTCCTGAGGGAGGGGGGCTCCTGCCCGTGGAGAAATTGGGGCTGCGAGATAGGCCTGCTTGGGGGCTGCCAGCAATTTGTCCCCCAGAGCAGAAAGTGCCTGCCCCATCGGAAAAAGGAAGAAGCAGCTTTGCAGAGAGAAAAAGGGAAAGCTGCAGGATGCTAAAAGTTCTGTGTTGTTCTGAAGCTGTTCCACAGCAGTGAGAGAAGCGTAGTGTAGCCTCCTACAAATGGCGGTTCCCAAAAAGTCTCCCCTGAGCTTGCCTAAATGCTCACTGCCAGGCTAGTGTCCTGCATTTTAGCAGTTTAAATGTGATTGCCAGAGCCTGTATAGCCTCTGTGCACTGTCTCTTTAAGAGCTGCTTGATTGCAGCATAAGTAATCTGAGATGGAGCTCAGTTGAAAGATGTAACTATTTGCTGAAAAACATTTAGAATGATAATGATAATGTAGTTTGTCTAACCTGCTTTCTTTGTAGCAAGGACTGTTTTGTTTGTCTCCACTGTCTTGGTCCTGGACCGTAAATTGGACCAATCAGTTCTGGTGGGACCTAAAATGTAGCCGGACTACAGGAGCTGTCTGAATTCAAAATCTTAGGAACTGTGGTTTGAGTTTTTGTGCCTTTTTTTTGCAACTAAAGGGGGAGCTCTTGCTTTTGACTGACAGCCAAATCAGCCAACCAAAGCTTTTGGATCTTGGGGAAGTCCTGGGCTGCTTGCAGTTTTCAGTTAGAACTAAGCTGGAAGTTGAGCAAGAAGGAGCTGAAGTGATTCTGAGAGCAATCCTGAGTGGATTCACATGGGAGAACTATGAAAAGGCTTAGAGTTTGGCCTCCATGTCTGCCTGCTGCTTCTGAGAGGGAGAGAAGAGAATTATTTTGGACTAAATCCAAGTTTGTGTGACTAAAGTAAGCTACTGAAGTGGGCCAGGCTCAACCTGAAGAAGACTGAATATTTTTGCTGAATGCGATCGGCCTGTCAGAAGTTCCAGCTACCCCTAAGCTCCCGGTGTGTGCAGAGACTTTGAGATTGTGCCCGGGGAGTGCTTTGCCTGGTACAGTAGAATTCCCGTACATGTAAATGTGCTATGAGCTGCTAATGGGTTGTGAGTTAGTTCCTCGTTGTGTGAACTGTGTTCTGCTTGCTGGAAGCTGTATCCAGCCCAAAATGGACTGCTTCTGAACTTGTCTCCATGCGTCTGGGCTTTGCCAGACTGGCCCAGCCAGACTACCCACTGCACAGAGAAGCCATCGACGAAAGACCTACCTGGGGATCAGCCCCCTGCTCCACGCTTGAACAGGAACAACGCCTCTGCGACTTGTGTGGGCCCTGCTTCTCCTGGCATTCCAGATCAACCACCTGCAGTCTCGATTTTCATCCATGCTGTGTCCAGTCTTGGGTATCATGAGTAAATACCAGGGTAGCTCCCTACAACAACAGCTTAATCTGAGTGTGTCATCTGATTGTCTTGTTGTTTCATTTCCTTTATGAACTGAGCCCTCTGGCTCTGGATTACAAATATTGTGAACTGTGCATGTTGTGTTTTCCATCACAGGGCCCCAACCAGCTGCAACCCCGGGCAACTGTCCTGGCCTCATCTCTTCTCTACCTGGGTACCCAGAGGTAGACTTTGTGGGGGGACTCAAAGCGCATGCATAACTGCTTGATTACTATAACCTTTAAGCTAATTAACCTGATTTTGCCCCTCCCTTGTTCAAGTCCCCTGAATAAATCAGATCTAACTTTTTCTGCATGTAATCTGACTGTGGTTCCAGTTTGTGCTCAAAGTACAGTACTGTTGCTATTTGCTGTGCTTAACTTTGTTTTACAGGGGATCCCCAGGGTCGAGCCAGAGGAACCAGCCCTGGTTGTAAGTGCAAACAGTGTGGGTACTTATGTGGTGTACCAGGGGTATTGTGAAAGTGATTATTGTGCAGTGTTCAGGCCACTAGAGGGGAAAGAGGGGGATTTCAGTGTCCCGGAGGGCTATGCCCAGGTTAGCTTGACCACTACCAACCCTGACCTCTGGGTGGAGGCACCCGTTTCAGAACTCAGGCCCCTTAACCTGCTACTAGCCAAGCAGGCAAGGGTAGTAGCCCTTGGGATAGCGCCATCTAGGGGTTATAGTAGTTCGAATCAAAAAGGGAAAGCTACAGACTGCAAGAAAAGGGTTGTGTCCTGAGCCTGAATAAAAGGACAAAGGTGGGGTCTAAGCCTGGAAGAAGACCAAGGTTGCGTTCTGAGCCTGGAAAAAGAACAAAGGTTGCATCTAAGCCTGGAAAAAGACGGGATACAGAGGATGAGGAACAATAGAAAATAAATGTGCCGAGAAAGAGAAAATGAAGAGTAAGCCTCTTCAGAGAATTGCTATGTACCTGCATGGTGAGAAAAAGGACTGTGAGTGCACATGATATATGTGTGAGCCAGAGCGAGAATTTGGCTGTGTTCAGGTTGAGAGACTGTGAAAGCAGAAGGATGGACAGGTGCTTTTCAGAAGCTCGAGTACCTGTTGTCTGCTCCTGAGATACAGCAAAGAGAGAAACGGATTGCTGAGGCTACACACCGTGGCAGGAAAGAGAGAGAAAGAAAGAGAAGAAGCAGAAGAGAATGTTCTGAATTGTTTCTGCTGACACCCACAGCCAGGTGGGGAACTTGCTAACCCCCATCAAGTGTGGTCTGCAACTGCAGGGGGTCACGGGTGTTGGACCGAGTGCTAGGGCACTCTGATCGAAGGGAGCCAGGCCGTGGGGCCACTCCCCAGTCTGGGTCCCCTGTAGTTGGCAGGCCTTGCACACGTGCTTTGCAACAGGGCCTGTAATAGGCTGAAGGGGACAAGCTGCAAGATCTGCAAGCAAGAGAGAGAGAGAGAGAGAGAGAGCAAGCTGCAGCCTCTGTGCCTCCTGTTTAAAGCTTTGTGCCCAGTTCTGCTGTATTGCCGTCCATCCCCAGGACTTCAGTGGACTGTGCCATCCGAGGACTGATTCTGCAGAACCGTGAGTAAACAGCAGGAATTACCCTGCACCTGGGGAAAGTATGCCCCCTATGACTGGAGGAAAAGCAAAGGGAAGCATGAAAAAAAAGTTAATTTAATTCCAGAAAGCACGCCAATGCCGGCTCCCAGCTGCACCTCAGACCTGCAACTTTAAATCTGGGTACCTAGTGAATGAACTTGGGGTAAGTGGACTGGGACCTGTGGGTCTGGGTTTATTATACCTGCAGCATGAGTTAGTTAGATAGATCTGGTGGCTGCAAATGACTAAGTGATGGGATTGTACCAAAAGGGAAATGTGATTTGGGAAAAAATGCAAATCTTTAAAAGCGTGCTTAACCTCTATTCCACTTACCTCATCCTAAATCCTCCGGAAATAAATCATGAAGTTATTGTTTCACATGAGAGATGAATCCAGAGTCTAATTTTAGTGAGCCTGTTTATTGGATGAAATGGTAAAGGTAAATGATGTAACTGAATGTGGGGAGGTTTCAAACTTGGTAAGGCCATGCCTGGGGTAACTGTTGGGGAGGTGGGTTGGTACAACATCCCAGGGGGTTGTGCTGCAAGCAGTCAGACCCACCTATATGTACTCTGGGTGGAGGCACCACCATTTTATTTTAACTTTTGGAAAAGGACCCCGCAGGTCAGCTATGGGAACCCAGGCCCCTGGGCCTTGTAGCAGCCGGCAAGTCAGGGGCAGTGGCCCTCTCCAGGACAGCGTCAGAGAGGGGCTGCATCATGGAGGCACTGCTTTATTTCTTTATTGCAATTGTTTCACCAGGAAAGGCACACTGAGCAACAAGATGCTCATCTCCTGGTGGCGACCTGGGAGAGGGGGTACACAAGGATATGATAACACACAGGTTATCAAGTGAACAGTTAACAGAAGCAAATAAAAAGCAGCATAAGGATACATGATTGCATGAATATACAAGCAGCGCACATTGAATGCTTAGGATAATATAGTATCAAATAACAATTTTTGTGACAAGAAGCAGCAGACAAGGTAAATTAGCACAGTAGTAACAGCTGTAAACAACAGAGGACGTATATCACAGTTATACAGTTATATACAGTACATAGGGCAAAATAGGCCCAGAACATAAGTGCAAGGTTGGGGTTATATGCCAGCTTCTGTAGCAAGGTTAAGGCCGCTGGTCAGGCATTGGGGAGGACATAGTGGGGCATGGCAGGTTCAGGGACAGGAGCAATTTGTAGTAAGGAAGTTTGCTAGGACGGGAGACAGAGAGTAGGAAGAGGAGGAGTGCCGAATTTGCGGTGGGAGGGAGTTTCAGAGCTTGGCTAGCCGGTGTAAGAAGGCAGCTTGACCGGCAGAGGTCTTCCACCTAGGGACTGAAAGTTGTCGGGAGTCCCTGGATCTAAGATGATGGGAGGGGGGTGGGGCATCTGTGAGCACAGTGGCAAGGTAGGAGGAGATGGACCCGAGCCATAGGTTGGAGACAAATTTAGAGCAGTGAGAGATGCAGCAGTTTTCAAGGGACGGTAGTGCCAAGGCTCAGTAGAGGTCGCAGTGGTGGGTGAGGGGAGAGGCATCGAGAGCAAAGCGGCAGAAGACATTATAAAGTGTGTCCAGTTTAGATAGGGTGGACTTAGAGGCTGCACTGTATACAGTGTTGCAGTAGTCGATGGAGGGCAGTATCATCTTCAGGACCAGTTCACGTCGGACTTGGGGAGGGAGGCTGCTGCATTTCCAATATAGTGCACTGAGCATGGGGCGTAGTTTTCTTGAGATAGCATCGATGTGGTCTCCCGTGCCAGTCACGCCCAGCATGGACCCCCTTCCCCCCCAGCTCACTAAATGTGGGACCCTTGCAAGTGGCAGGAAATGGAAAAATGGCTAACAGAGGTATTGGAGAAGTGATTTGGGGACCAAAACTGGCTTGGGCTAACTTTCAATGCTGGTCAATGAAAAATGTAGGGGGATGCCCCCTGGTGGTCAAAGGTGGGAATTGAGCCAAAAGTTGTGCCACTTAGAGAATAAAGGAGCCAAGGGTCCCCAGGGAGGATTAATACCATCGAAAGCTCGGAGTTGATGGGGTAAGGTGTAAATTGATGGCAATAGATGATGACTGTCAGAAATTGAGAATGTATTGATGTTGATGAATAGAGTAGGTAACCCTATGTACAGAGTAGGATGTCATAAGTTTTGACATTACTGTAAATGTGAATGGGTTGCTGGGATGACTTGAGAGAGTAAATTCCTTAGCTTGACACGGATGCCAAGCATTTAAGAGGAGGGGGAGTGTAACCCCCCCAGTTGGGGGCTTACCTGTTAGCCCCCGAAAAAGGTTGTGTTTCTCCGGGGTTTTGGTTCCATCCCCATTCTTTTTTTGCCCTGCGTCCTGTTTCCTGGCTTGTCCCCTGTGTTTTGTGTCCTCTTCTGCCAGCCCCGGCATGGTTTCAGAGAGAGAGAGAGAGAGAGGGAGTGAGTGTGGGACCAGAGGAGCTAGTACGTGGAGCCGCCGGCTATTGAAATGGCACAGCGAGCTCCGTGCATGCGCAGAAGCACATTTTCTTGTGGTCATTTGTGGCTGGTTAGGTTTGCCTCTCCAGTGGTCCTAGTTCCAGTACAGAGCCAGAGAGAGACCAGGGAACTTGGTTGAAAGGGAGAGGCAACCGGGAGAAAGAAAATTAAAGTTTTGTGAGCACCAATTGTGCTCATGGGATCGGGAGCTGTCTCATTAATATTCATGAGGCGGCACCCCTTTGAAGCCTGTCTAGCATTGGAAAAAGGGCATAGTGTGTAGCACTAGTGACAGGCTGGAGTGACAAACTAAATGTAAAGAGAAGTGTGCGAGGAAAAGGGGAAGGCTGTCAGTCTGTGGGGGGAATAAATAAATAAAGTGATTCCACAGACTGAAGCCAGTGAATAAGTGGGGGGCACAGATGGATTGCAATAGGATAATGTGTGGCTGCCTAGGGACTATGTATAACAGCAGCAGCGACTGCTCCAGGGAAAAAGGAAAGTGGCACAGAGTGCAGTCACTTAGTGGGACATGTGTGGCTACTTAATGCTGGGGAAAAGGTAAAATAAAAGTACAGGGTTTGACTGCAGGAATGATTTAAAGAAGGGACACTGTATAAACTGTGGACACTGTTTACAACGGCCACCGTGTTGGGCAGCCATGTGACACCAGCCAGCCAACCATGGAGCCACGATTCTTGCCAGGGAGTCTGGGACTGATTGAAATGACTTTTTGGGGGAAATACTGGGGAATGTTTAGGTGCCTTTTTCTACACCAATGAGGCATTGAGGGAGCCTCATACATTTTCATTTTTGCCTAATGACAGTGGCTCCAGCCAATGGGGAGCGAAGAAAGGGCTCCAAATAAAGTAGGGACAGTTGGGCATGGATTCAGTTCGGTGGGAGCTCTTTCTGAGGGATGGGGGCTCCTGCCCCTGGAGAGATTGGGGCTGAGAGATGGGCCTGCTTGGGGGCTGCCAGAAATTTGTCCCCCAGGGCAGGGAGTGCCTGCCTCATCAGGAAAAGGAAGAAGCAGCTTTGCAGAGAGAAAAAGGGAAAGCTGCAGGATGCTGAAAGTTCTGTGTTGTTCTGAAGTTGCACTACAGTGGGAAGAGAAACGTAGCTTGAATGGAAAAGGGAAAGCTGCAAATTATAAGAGAGAGGTTGTGTCCTGAGCCTGAATAAAAGGACAAAGGTTGGGTCTAAAACCAGAAGAAGACCAAGGTTGCATTCTGAGCCTGGAAAAAGAAGGGATACAGAGGATGAGGAGCAAGAGAATATAAATGTGCTGAGAAAGAGAAAAGGAAGAGTAAGCCTCTTCAGAGAATTGCTTTGTACCTGCATGGTGAAAAAAGGGACTGTGAGTGCAGGTGAGATGTGTGAGCCAGAGTGAGAATGTAGCTTGGTAAGTCCATGCCTGGGGTAACTGTTGGGGAAGTGGGTTGGTACGACATCCCAGGGGATTGTACTGCAAGCAGTCAGACCCACTTATATGTACTCTGGGTGGAGGCATCGCCATTTTATTTTAACTTTTGGGAAAGGGCCCTGTGGGTCAGCTATGGGAACCCAGGCCCCTGGGCCTTGTAACGACTGGCAAGCCAGGGGCAGTGGCCCTCTCCAGAACGGTGCCAGAGAGGGGCTACATACATGAATGACCCCTATGCTGATTTCAAAAACAGACATTTTTATGCCAACATAAACTTGTGGTCTGCCTGTCAGTGGTGTGTCATTTCGTGTCCCTTCTGATTTGGTGACATTCTGAGGAGGTGATGTTGTGTGGTGTCTTCCATTCCATCGTCTCGAAAGTTTGACGTTTTCTTTCTTTTACTAACCTTTTATCCAGTTCTGCCTTCTTACTATAGTCTGTCAGTGTGGACATACGTCATACTGTGTTACTTTTCAGGTTTTTTTTTCAATTTCTGCTGTTCTTTACTACGCACTTTGTCTTCTTCCATTTCAGATACTGTCACTCCTGTTCTAACCTGACAGTAACCTATTTATTTCTAATTAGTGAAGCCATAGTTATAGTGGGAGTGTTTTGTTCTCACCTTTCTCTTGTACATGTAATCCTCTCTTTTTCTTTCTTTTCTGGCAAGATAACATGGTACTTTTGGCAGCTCCCCACTTTATACTGCATACTTTGGAAATCTTTCACCTCAGGGCAACTGCTAGCCCCCACCCCAGTCTCCGGCTGATGATACCTAGGCAGCTCTCCTCCCTTCCCATGTTTAGGGCTAAATAGTGATGTTACAGTTGCGGGGAAAGGGGAGGGCTCTGGCTCGGACTCAGAACAGTACACAAGTTACTTCAGCATAGCATAAAATAAACAGTACCTCAGCAGTTGTTTTTTGGGATCCTTTCGGGTGACATCATGAACGCTGTCTTGGGTGCAGGATGGCTGGCTTATGAGCTGGAGGGGCAATCAGGCTATTTATGTGGTGGGGTAAAGTCATTAGGAACACAACAACCACAAGAAGCAATTCATTAGGCAGGGACAAAATGATGTGGTCGAAATCCAGATGCAATCAGGCGTAGTTTATTTTCAAAACAGTTACAAGGCTGAAGCCACAAACTCATTAGCTGCTTGGAGCGGTGGGGGTGCATTTCCTAACTGGCACTGACAATGGCAATCAGCTGTGGTACTTCACTTTGGGGGACCTGGGTTCCAAACCTGGATCCTGTCACATTCTCCTTAGGGAGCTAAATGGGCTCTCTTCACTTTGGTGGCAAACAGGCTCTAAACTTTCTATTTCCTCTCAGCATTATTTACTTTTTACTACATCCCCGCCTTCGGGTACAGGGGACCCGCGGCTCTCTGTCTCTCATGGGGAAATCTGGGATGCTGGGCACAGTCCTTTCCTCCTACAACCTTCCCGCCCTTGCCGACTCTGCAGGGCAGGGAGTCGCAATGCAGGGGGCCAACTCTTCCCTGGGCAATCTCTCAGCAGAATACTCCCACATCAGCTAAGTGGATATGGGCTTATGGCTCAGGGTCCAGTCTGCCACACCAGACCCTCCGGAACCAGGTCACTGCCACTTACCCAGTCTGGGCCTGCCATGGCAGCCACTCAGTCTCTATGCCTCTCTCCATGGAGCTGAATGGGCTCCACTCTTCAAGCGGCTTCCTCCTTGATACTGCAGATCTTCTGGATGCTGTCCCCACTGATGGATGTGGGGATCCATCTCCTCTGTTTGGGCACCGGGGGGGGGCAATCAGCCCACTCCGTCCCTGACTGGCGGCCCACCCCTGATGGCGCTACTAGGTCCCGATACGCCTCACTTCACAAACTCCCCAACAGACTAACTCCCTCACAGGCACAGTCTCCCACTCTACCCACCAATACACACGATGCCGGGGCCCCACCGACATTACCTAACCTGGCATCACGCAGAGTCCCAGTGCCAATAGGCATCTTGGTAACCTCCAAAACAGAGGGGGGATTATGCTTCCCCCCACAGAAATGCTTTGTCTCCCGGCGAAGCTCTCTGGAGGCTGGCTAACCAGGCTGCTGGGCCTAGTGGGATAATACACACTCTCCCACTGGCTGCCACAGACAGGCTCCACCAGCTAGGCCACCTACTAGCAGCTTTCCCTCTCTCTAGGTGGGCAATCCCACCTATCTTTCAATGATCCTACCTATCCCACGTCCTACCCAGGGGGCATGGCTACCCAGCTGATTTCCCAGTCAATTCACCTGGTACTCTCAGGGCTGGTGTCTCACCCTACTCATCCCCCAAGGGACCTGAACCTACACTCCCTGCTGCCACACCACTAGGACCCAATACTGTTCCCATGGGAACACTTGGTGCATCTGATTTATATAACAGTAACACAAACATTTTTTTATAAAACATACTTGTTACTTTCAACAACTCCACTGAGGTGGACCACAGCTTACAATTTTACTGAACTTAAGAAAGGCTGCACATGCTGCTCTCCCCCCCCCCACCCCCGCTATACTGCCTCCAACCATTCCTACCTACTATTGTTCCTAAAATACCTAGCTAAACTATCAGTGCAGTATTTTAACTACTGGCTTAATTACTGTACATTCTTTTCTAAATGTGCTACAATATCATGCTACCTACTCTACAATAAATCCTATACTTAAAGGCATTTCTGTTCCTAAGTGCTCTAACATAAAGTTCTAGGGAGTCCATATGGTAGCAGTCTCTCTCTATAGAGTACATGTATCTTTCTCCACCTTTTTACTTGTGAAGAGCACAATCCTACCTAACATTTCTAACAGCAAGCATATTCCAATCCTATGCCCTTATCTGTGACTAACTATACCACTTTCTAAGCTACATTTATAACATTTTAGCTCACTCTAAGCAAAAAACCTGGCAAGAGACACAAACTGGCAATTTGCAGTGACAAAATGATTTGACAGCAGTCTCTCTTTTTTTTTTCACACTTGAAAATAAACAAAGGACAGTCTCACCCAGGCAGTAGTTGTTAAACAGAGGCAGCAGCAGTCCAACGGCAGCGCCAGGGGGCACTGAGTCCAATTATTTTTTGTTTGTCACCACCTGGAAGTCCTTAAGGGGAGTGTCTGGGGCATAATAAAAATAGGGGTCTGGCTTGGCAGAGTCAGCTCCACGGCAGTCATGGCTAACCACGTAATACTTCACATGGTTCCCAGTTTTGTGCTGTACCAGAGCAAAGGTTTTAAATAAGGTAATCCCTTCCCACACAGAAGATGCGCACAAGAGACCTTGTTGTAGTTAGGACCTTCTGATGGTTGCAGGCTGGATCAGATGGGCTTACTTTGTTCCTCAAGTACACCTTCTCTACTGCTTCATAAAAGACCCAGTCAGCTCTCCGGATTTCCACAATGTCCCACAGGTGCTCACTTAAATAGAGGTAGCTCTCACCTGGATATTCTTTTTTGAGGTAACTTCTTACCCAGTGCTCTGCCTGGCTCCAAGCAGGTATGGAACGGATACTGAATCTCAGGGTCTGACCTTTAGGCAGCCAACTTCCATCTTGGTAATGCAGGTAGCTCAGGTCCAGTGGGTGCAAGGACTCCATATCTGTCAGCTAAAGCTTCCAAGTTTCCAAGGCCTAAAACTGGGACAGTCCATCCTGACCATGACCCCCCCCCCCACACCGTGTCACTCCCACAGGCACTGCCGCAGACAACACCGCACACAATCAATTACATTTTGCAGCTTGCTGTGGTCATGCTGCCCCACAGTAACATCAGTAGCAAACATCCAGATTAAAACATTACATCATTCTGCTGCAGCAAGTTCTAAATCATGATGCACAGAAAGTTCATTAGACGCAAACCTGCGTTAAATTGTGATCAGACATTCGAGCTGCATGTATTGCTCCTCTTGACACTCCCATCCAACCCACTTACACTCACCTCATTTGCTGAGCAAATTTCACTTCAGTGACTCCCACCACCACACCAGAATGTTTTTACACACTTCCCTACAGCTGATCAGGTTCGAGTACCTTAGTTCACTGCTGCCGGTCTCTTCTCTGCCTGGAGTCCCTCTCAGCTACTGGCAGGCAGACGTCTACGTGCACTTGTTTGGACTACTACCCAGTCTAATCTAACAGGAAGGAACATGCTTTACTGTGCTCCCACTGACGTGCTTACGGCACCACACAGGCGCAAGGGTTTAAGTTGCAAACTGCTGTCCAGCCCAAGTAGCGCTACAGTGGTGCCAAAATAACTGTCACTCATGGATTAGCAGTCAGGAAAAAAAAAAAAGGGACAAAACTGGGACACATAAGCAACAAGCATTTGTCAATGCCGAATATTGCTTGCTTGTATGTGCTGTTTAGGTAATTGGAAGTCATTGGAGTGCAAATATTGAAAATTTGCAAACTTACGAGCGTGCGTAGGAACTGTGCAACGCACGCTTGTAAAATAGTCATTTTTAGGAATTTTTTCACCAAATTTTCAACATAGTCATTTTAAGACCTCTGCTCATGAACAGTGTCACTGTGATTTTCCTAATGTGTCCCATACATTGATTTTGCACACCGACTGCGCCATTGTGCGCTACATGGGCAGAAACACATTTTGGGCAAGATGTGAAAAATGACAGCTGTACTGCTCATAAGGAGGTGTGGTAAAATGGCAATGTTGGAAATCTGGAGTGAAAATATTGAAAATTCGCAAACTTACGAGCGTGCGTAGGAACTGCGCAATGCACACTCGTAAAACAGTCATTGTTAGGAATTTTTTCACCAAATTTTCAACATAGTCATTTTAAGACCTCTGCTCATGAACAGTGTCACTGTGATTTTCCTAATATGTCCCATACATTGATGTTGCACACCGACTGCGCCATTGTGCACTACATGGGCGGAAACACGTTTTGGGCAGGATGTGAAAAATGACAGCTGTACTCCTCATAAGGAGGTGTGGTAAAATGGCAATGTTGAAAATCTGGAGTGAAAATATTGAAAATTCGCGAACTTACGAGAGTGCGTAGGAACTGCGCAACGCGCGCTCGTAAAACAGTCATTTTTAGGAATTTTTTCACCAAATTTTCAGCATACACTTTTTGAGAGCCCACCTTATGAACACTGGCAGTGTTGTTTTGTTAATTGGTCCCAAAAGGTGATTTCGAGCAGTGACTGCGAAATCACCCTTCAGGCCTGATTAATGCCATGACAGTGCAAGAATTCATGAGGAAGGGTCCCAAAAACCCCATGTTGAAATTTTGGGCCCAAAATTCCCAAAAATGCCTGAGATATGCAACAAAGTTGAAAAAACCCTATTTATTCCATTATACAGCTTACCGGCATTTCCTCAGTTCGTGGTCGGCTTTGAAGAGTGCAGACATGTTCCCGGTTCACCGATGATCGTCGCTCAAGCTCTGGAGGTAAGTATGGGGTGAGGGGGGTGTGGGGAGGCAGGGTGCGCAGTGTGGGTGGGTGCGGGTGGGGACAGGGAGACTGCGAAGGACCGTTTTTATTTACAGGTTTTTTTTATTAAGGCGACGCGAACGTTTGCCACGCTTGGGTGGGCTCTCAGCGTGGCAGCTGGAAAGGCTGTTCAGGGGGCTGGAGCTGACGGGATTGGGCACCCTCTGCCGGTTATAACAAGATTTGCCATGCTGGGGTGGGCTCCCAGCGTGCACCTGGAAAAGCTTTGGGGCGTGCAGTCATGGAGCCGACCGAGTTAGGCACCCGTTGGCTATAAAATTTTTGCCCGCGCTGGGATGGGCTCCCAGCGTGGCACCTGGCTTTCAACTTTTGTGGGGGAGGCTTGGAGCCAACGGAGATTGGGCACCCCGCTGGCCATACAGGAGTGCGTGGGGGAGTGCATCAGCACGCACATGCATGTCATGTGTGTATGTGAGGAGGGAGAGCCTGCTCACTGAAGTGGAGCTCTCTCTTTCAACTGTATGCCATTACATTTTCAACTGCTGTCATAGACAGCTGCAGCAGTCATTGGAGAACTGCGGCCACGCCTGCAAACTCACTGACTGAATTGGAAGATGTGTGCCACACCTCCGAAAACTCGGATGATGGTACTATGTTTCCTGCACATGCGTGCAAGCAACATAAAAACCAGGACAAAAGTGACATTTTGCAAAACTTCTGGGGACACTGGGACATGCTGCCTAAAACAGGGACTGTCCTGGAAAAATAGGGACTGTTGGTAACTTTACTGTCAGCCAACACTTACATTTCTCAGGCAGCAGGAAGGCATGGAGGCAGTTTCAAGGAAGTCCAGCATAGGGAGAGCATAAGTGTAACCCCCCATTCCCCTATCTAGGGGCATAAACTTTCTTTCGTAGATGTTCCAGGGCAATAGAGAAGGGGTACCCTCAAGCGCTAACATCGAGACAAATGCACTTCCAAATTAAGGCAGGGAAATAATACCCTACCTCTCAGGCGTTTTTTGAATACTTGTGCACTCTACCTTCTCCCTCAATATTTGATTTTCTCTTCCCTGAAGGCTGAACACCGGACCAGGAACTTCATGTTGTAGACTGTTTTTTAAACTACAGACCTATCTCTAACCTTCCCTTTTTGGGGAAGGTTATTGAGAAGGTAGTGGCAGCCCAATTGGAAGACCATTTAACCATCCATAATATCTACGAATCCTTCCAGTCTGGTTTTAAGTAAAAGACACAGCACGAGACTCGCTGGTTGGTTGTAATGATCTTCTGAGGCGAGGATCAGAAGAGATGTCTTATGCTAGTCCTGCTTGATCTCTCGTCAGCCTTTGACACTGTGGATCACCTGGTGTTGTTAGCACGCCTGAGGCAAATATGTGGAATGTCGGGAACTGTTTTAAAATGGTTCACTTCATTCCTTACCAGGAGATCACAGAGAGTTGTGTCGGGGGTTCACTCCTCCGCCCCAACTTCTTTGTTGTGTGGGGTGCCTCAGGGTTCAGTGCTGTCACCCATGTTATTTGCAGTGTATATGCTGCCCCTCGGAGACATTATAAGACGGTATGGGCTGAGGTTTCACTGCTATGCAGATGACACCCAGCTATACCTGTCTTTTGCGCCTGACCAGGATGGAGCTCTCTCAGTGTTTAATAACTGTCTGGAAGAAATCCGAGGGTGGATGGATTCTAGTTGGTTGAAGTTGAACTCAGAGAAGACAGAGGTATTGGTGGTGGACCCTGGTGGTCAGATAATGAGGCTGAATGATGGCTCGCCCTCTGGAATTTTTCTTGACGGCGTGTCACTTCTGACCTCTGAACGGATGCGCAACCTGGGGATTGTCCTAGATGACAGGCTGACCTTTCAATCTCAAGTGTCGGCCCTTGTCAGGACTTCCTTTTATCATCTCTGGAATATTGCCAGGGTGCGTCACCTTGTTCTGTCTCTTTGCCAACGTTGGTCCACGGCTTTGTGTCCTCGCGGCTGGACTACTGCAACGCCCTTTACTTTGGGCTTTCTGGGGTTGAAATCCGTCACCTTCAGCTGGTGCAGAACGCTGCAGCCAGGGTGTTGACTGGGACAAGGAGATCCAGTCATATTGCCGTACTGTGCGAACTGCACTGGCTTTCCAGCCAGTGGCGGATCACCTTTAAAGTCATTTTATTGACTTTCAAAGCCCTTCACGATCAGGGTACGACCTATCTGAAAGAACTTCTGGTGCCTTACTGCCCCGGCCGATCGCTAGGCTCGGCTGACGAGGGGTTGTTAGAGATTCCAAGAGTGAGTTTAAAATCTTCTGGTAGCAGAGCTTTCTCTTATGCAGCACCCACTCTTTGCAATTCTCTACCTCACCAGTTAAGGGAGTGCACCTCCCTGGAGGTATTTAAGAAAAATTTGAAAACCTACCTGTGGTGGAGGGCCTTCTTGGATGACTAACTGATATTTGAGTATTAATATTATTTTTTGGATTGTATGGATGATTTTATTGTTGGTTTTTAATATGTGATGTTGCTTTGTATTTATTGTATTTATATGTTTTATGTGATATTTTATATTGTGCATTTTGACATGTAAAGCGCTTTGATACTTTGAAAGGCGCTTTAAAAATAAAGTTATTATTATTATTACCTCTGCTGTCTCAGGAGACCTTACGGTCCCGCCCCAGGCGGGATGAATACTGCAACTGGAATGCAACTCATGAAAAGTTAATCCAACTGATCATAAAGGGGAAAAGAAGGATTTCATTTTGTTTGCTTTCCCCCCTCAGTTTAAATAAAGCACATGACCACTTTTTCCTCCCCAAACTGGATTTTATTCGGTACCTGTACCGCAAATGATTTCCAGCAATACAGGGGTCACACACTTCATTGTAAATAGATAAAGCAGCTCCACGGGGCTAATTAACTTTTTACAAATACTGGCTGAACATTCTAAGGCAGCAGAAATGATGGATACAAGGCAGTCACAAGCAAGGATTGTTCCTCTCTCCCTCTCTCCCTCTCTCAAATGTTTTACCCAGGACTTTCTTGAACTCAGAACCCTGCAATCTCCTGGCTTTTTTTGTATCTGGTAAGCCAATACTTTGGTTTTCCTTCCTCACCCAAGTCACTCACTTTTCACTGGCACTGGTCATCTTCCCCAAACTCTGGCTCAGGAAAGTGAGCTGCCTCCCCCACCTGGACCCCTGGGCGCTGGCCCAAGCCACAGGGCTTCCAGGAATTTTACTGATGACCCAGACCCCCGATTCTCTTACAACGGTTGGCACTGTAACCATTGCTAATGGAACACCTGCCACCCCCACTCAGCTCTGCCTCTACTCTCATCGGCCCCACGAGCTCAGTGGCCCCAAAACCCGGCCCTGCCCAAGCACTTGCCTTCTCACAGGTGGACCAAATCACTCCGGACTCCACAGGTCATACTTCCTCAGGTGTCCCTGCCAGGCCCACATCCCTTTTTTTCCATCAACTGGGCTTGAGTTAAGCTCCAGCATGAGGGCTGCCCTCCAAGGTCTGCCAAACGGCCTGGCCTTCAGTGGTACCGGCACCCCAGGACCTGCCCCTCCAAAGCAGGCCAAAAGCCCCCCGGCTCCCTGTACAACTCCAGGCTGCCCTGCCACACTGGGTACAAGAGGAGTCACTGTCACCGGCTCCCCTCCAGGGAGGGCCCTACCACTGCCCTCCCAACCCTGGTGACCTGGGGGTACACCTTCTAGGAGTCTCTAAGGGTTCCTATACTTTCCTGGCCTACAAAGCCACCTACTATCCCTGCCCCAATGAAGCAGGACCTGGCTACTTACTTCCCCCATGGAGCTCCATTCCCTGAACTCCTCATCGACCATGGCATATGAAAAGCCATCCTGACTCTACTTTTTTTTGGGGGGGGGTCCCGACTGGCCCACCTGGATTGCCAAGCTCCCTTACTTGCCCACCTCATCTGCTCCTAACTCTATGCTTCCAGCCCCCCCTCTAAAGCCCAGGCCTAATGCCTAGGCTGCAAAGGCCCCGATGCTTCCTGTCTGCTCCCTTGTATATTGTATATTGGGCTGGCAGTATAGCCTAGAGGTTAGAGGAACGAGGTGTGAATGAGCGGGATACATCCAGCAGACCAGACCTGAGTTTGATTCTCACAACCTCCACTTGCATGCTGTGTGACTCTGAGCAAGTCACTTAACCGCCCAGTGCTGGGTCGCCCCTGAAAACAGGCACTTGTGCCTAGTGGGCCTTACCTGGTTACCAAAGACTGGAAAAAAAAAATGCCCTAAACCGACTCTCTGCTGCTACCTTGAGGCATCCAGGAGCAATATCCCCCAGAGCACTAAAACATTTCCTAGCTTTGGGTGGGGGGCGTAAGGAGGGGGAAAGGATGCCTAAGATGGGAATATAAACCCCTCTTTAGAGAGGAGGGCTTACATAAGATTGAGGGATGTCCTTCTCGACTACCAAGTCCTCAAACACACGAGTGACTCCTTCTCTGGCCTGTGAGTATCTGGACAGTTCCTCTCCATGTACTCCCTCATGCTTTGCATCCTACCCAGGATCCTCCACTACTGCTTCAACTATTACATTAGACAGCTCCACACCTTTAGGCTCCTCTGTCTTCTTGGGGATCTGTGCAGCTGGCTTCCTCACCAGGGGGCTGGTTGCCACAGCTGAGGGGACCCTCCAGTGATCCGGTTTGTCTGCCACAAACCCAGCCTCAGCATACTTAGTTTGAGAAGCCCACCCATGGCCCCTTCCTCTGCCAGGAGGAAGTTCACTGGCAACCAGCGATGTGGAAGTGCTGGGCAGATGTCTATGCCCTTCCACCACCAGCTTCATTTCAGGCACATTTGCAGCAACTTTTTCCCAGCTTTCACGTGGTTCAACCATGGAACACTCACTTTTGGTGGGGGTTGCAGCTTCTTCCCAGTGACTCCATGGCACAGGCATTTGTAGCGGTGGCACAGGAGGCACATTAACCATGCTGCGGGCACACTGGAGGCACAGTGGCTGGTGCAAAACTTCACTCCACTATATCCACACAGGGCACAGTTTTCTCTGGCACTGCTTCTTTCAAGTATGTCCCACAGCCAACTCAGCAGGGATTCAGGCACAGTCACAGTCCTGCCACTAGATCCTGGAGCACTTTCCATCACAACTGAACTTTTTTCCACTGTTTTCTCCACAGCAAACACTTGTAAACTTTTTCTCAGTTTTTCGTTAGTATTAGCTGCTTTTGCATTCCCAAATCAGCTCCTCGGGGTATGAGCTCCTGTTAGCATGGGTCAGAAAGACTGTTTACCAGTCTCTCCCCTTGACCCTCTTTTATGTGTCTCCGTCTGATTAACTTAGTCCACCAGTCCACAGTTCAGATTCCCTGTTCAATTATGCATGCATCACATTGCATACCACAAGGCTCCAGGCTCCATTTTGTCTCTCACAAAAGCTCTCAGTCTTTAGGCGGCAACTCAAAACTTTACTCAGCACCTCTGGCCTTCTCATCACCCCTAGCCTGTCACCCTCCTGCATTTCAGGTAGGTGCTGAGCACCCAATTTCTTTCTGAATCCCAGACGATAGCCTCCAATTTTGTAATCCTCTCTCTTTCTTTTCTGGCAAGATACCATGGTACTTTCAGCAACTCCCCACTTTGTACTGCATACTTTGGCAAGGCAATTTTATTTATAGGTGCCCAATCCCAGAGGCTCTGGGCGCCGAACATACATGAGGACATACAACAAGTAGTGAATAGAAACATAATAAAACCTTATTAAAACCATAACAAGATTAAAATTCGAAAAAAATAGAGGTTTCCAGCAGTCAATCTTCAAAGGACTGGCCAGAGCTAAAGTTGGTATCAGCAGCCAAAGGCCAGGCTGAAAAGGTGGGCCTTTAGCCTCCCCTTAAACACATCAGTCGAGGGACCCTCCCGGACTACAGATGTAAGCGAGTTCCACAGGGTTCGCTCAGAGACGCTAAAAGCATGATCTCTCGAGGTCTTGAGCCCAACCCTGGGAACATCCAGGAGGCCTCGTGAGGAGGAGCAGAGGGAGTGAGCAGAAGACACCGGTGTCAGGAGCTCAGACAGGTAACCAGGTAATCTTTCACCTCAGGGCAACTGCTACACCCCCCACAAGTCTCCGTGCTGGCATACCTGGGTACCTCTCCTCCCTTCCTATGTCTAGGGCTAAATAGTGATGTTACAGTTGTGGGGAAAGGGGAAGGCCTTGGCTCGGACTCAGAACAGTACACAAGTTACTTCAGCATAGCATAAAATAAACAGTACCTCAACAGTTGTTTTTTAGGATCCTTTCGGGTGACAGCATGAACGCTGTCTTGGGTGCAGGATGGCTGGCTTATGAGCTGGAGGGGCAGTCAGGCTATTTATGTGACGGGGTAAAGTCATTAGGAACACAAAAACAACAAGCAATTCATTAGGTAGTGACAAAATGATGCAGTCCAGCCAAAATCCAGATGCAATCAGGTATAGTTTATTTTCAAAACAGTTACAAGGCTCAAGCCACAAACTCATTAGCTCCATGGAGCAGTGGGAGCACATTTCCAAACTGGCACTGATAATGGCAATTGGCTGTGGTACTTCACTTTGGGGGACCTAGGTCCTGAACCTGGATCCTGTGACCTTCTGTTTAGGGAGTCAAAAGGGCTCTCTTCACTCTGGTGGCAAACAGGCTCTAAACTTTCTATTTTCTCTCAGCATTTCTTTCTTCTTACTAAATCCCCACCTTTGGGTACAGGAGACCTGCTGCTCTCTCTCTCTCTCTCTCTCACAGGAAAACTTTGGGATGCTGGGCACAGTCCTTTCCTCCTATGGCCTTCCCACTCTTGCTGACTCTGCGGGTCGGGGTGCAATGCAGGGAGCCAACTCTTCCCTGGGCAATCTCTCAGCGGAATACTCCCACACCAGCTAAGTGGACATGGGCTTACGGCTCAGGGTCCAGTTCACCACACCAGGCCCTCCAGAACCAGGTCTCTGCCACTTACTCAGTCCAGGCCTGCCATGGCAGCCACTCAGTCTCTATGCCTCTCTCCACAAAGTTGGACAGGATCCACTCTTCAAGCAGCTTCCTCCTCAATACTGCGGATCTTCTGGATGCCCTCCCCACTTATGGATGTGAGCATCCATCTCCTCCGTTTGCGCACTGGGGGGCAATCAACCCACCCCAGTCCTGGGCTCCTCCAGCCCCGACTGGCGTCCCACCCCTGATGGCGCTACTAGGCCCCATGCTCCTCACTTCATGAACTCCCCAATGGACTAACTCCCTCGCAGGCACATTCTTCCACTCTACCTACCAATGTGTGTGATGCCAGGGCCCCGCCCACATTACCTAACCTGGCATCACACAGGGTCCCAATGTCAACAGGCATCTTGATAACCCCAAAACAGAGGAGGGGGTTACATAAACCTATTTTTATAAAATGACATATTGTACAGCATTTGGTTGCACTAATAATTCCACCAGCAGTGGTCGTAGTTTTTACAAGTTTCCCAAAGATAAAACTAGTCGAAGTCAGTGGGTGATAGCCATGAAGCATGCTGGCTGGCAACCAATGGAGCATAGTCACCTGTGCTCCAACCACTTTGCTCCATCGATGGGTTAACAACATCGTGACGTCACATCAATGGTAAAATGTTGTTATAAAAAGGTAAATTTCTACCTATAACAACATTCTACCATACATTGTATTCTATTAAAAACATTCCATATCTTGAATGTGTGGAAAAACAAAGAAAAACTGGATGAACAAAGCAGTCAATAAGGGAAGCCCGTTTAGCCAATGCCCAAGACAACCTGCTACCCTTGACTGACTACTGCTCCCCTATTTACTCACACACATCCTCAGCCTTGAGTGCATGCCTCTGCTCCACGTAAAACAACATATGTCGTTTCACTCTCCTGGCACCTTATTCCATTTACCACTGCCACCTCTACCAGACTCTTGGCTGGCTCCCACTACACTGCAGATTTGATTATGGGCTTGGCTGCCTCCTGGCCAGCGCCATCAGGCATGGTGAGGCCTCCCTTATACATCTCTCTTCAAGACCAGAACTCCCTCAAGGTGTCTGCATGCATCCTCAGTCCCCCCCCATGGATATCCCGAAAGTCTCCGTGGCTATGGGTAGCAGAGCATTATCTGTAGCTGCTCCCACTCTGTGGAATAGAATCCCCATGCCCATCCACTCTCTGGACTCCCACGCCACTTTCAAGACACGTCTCAAATCCTGGCTGCTTGATGAGGCCACATGCCATTGCTAGCTTGGATAACCTTCTCCTCTGCCTTTCTGACTTTTCCCTCTTGGGCTGCTTTGGCCTTCCCTGCCCTCTTTCCTTTCTTTGGACTCCTGTCTTACATCCCTCATTGCCTGCTTCTTGGGCTCTCCCACTTGGCTATTGTCTTGTATGTTTTTTTTTGTTTGTTTGTTTGTTTGTTTTACATCATGCATTAATTTGTGCTGGCCACTTATCCTTAGTAATTAATTTGTATAATAATTGTTACTTATCATGATGTACTGATTGTTTTTTTTTTCAGCCTTGCATTAATTTTACTTTCCTATTGTCACTGTCTTTGTTCACCAATGATGTCTGTATATCCACGTTGTTCACCAATGATGTATGTATATCCACTTTGTTCACCAATGACGTTTTTATATCCACATGGCTTGTACTCATTGTATAACTTGTCACTACCTCTGTAACTGCTGCCTGTGTGGCCCAGGTCATGGCTGAAAATGGTCCCCTGGATCAGTGTACTTAACCCGGTTACCAAAGACTTAAAAAAAAAAAAAAAATAAATGATACTTTATAAAGAAAGAGAAAAGGTGGGAAAACAATATTTTTTTGTTCTTTTGAGCAGGGGTATGGCCAAGAATTTTAAACTTGTACTCAAGAGTTAAACTGTCCCCCCCCCCAACACAAACCAAAAGATGTGCTGCCCTGTCACAGAAACATTACCTCACCCCCACTTCAGTCAACTTTATTTAGTAAGTCAATGTTCCTCTTAATAGACTCAAAACATGTTATTTTATCTAATACACACACACACACACTACCAATCACACAGAAGTTGGCTGGCTTTTAGTCAAAGTGTTTAGGACACATTGTGATAACCCTGGGTACCACATCAAGGTAGCCAGCCTTTCAGAAGTCCATTCACACCAGCACTCGTGCACACATCCTCGATTGGGTCACTCATACAATCATGGCCACTAAATTTAGCACCCACACATCTTCCAGAGATCATTCACAAACTCACACTAAAACATCCAAGAAGGGGAGGCTCTGTTTGTGTTTGTTGCTCTGGCTTGAAGCTCATGTTGCCCCTGGATTTTCCAGATTTTACTGTACTCGGCAGAGTACAGTGAGTGTGCCTGCTGACTCCCTTGCTTTCGAGCGATGTGATGCTACTTTGCTTTGCTGTTAGTGTAACAGGAGACTGAGGTTACGTGGATTGAGAGAGAGAGAGAGAGAGAGAGAGAGAGGGTGTTTAGTATAGTGGCTGCACTTCCACATTGCCCTGCCCCCTTCACTAAGCAATACCAAATTAGAAGCAATGATTGTTATTTTCCAAAATGTGAGATGTCAACATGGAGGGGCAGGTCAGCTCTCCTGGTACATTAACACTTGCCCAGCAGAGCAAAGGAGCATCACTCAAAAGGGAAAAAAATATGCATATACATGAGACTCTTATTAAATTCTACCACGGCACTATACGGGCATCTCTCTGTTGGGGTGGAGGGGGGTAGCAGTCACCATCAGACATGCTCTCATTACAGAAGAAAAAAAACAAATATGGGTGCTACCAAAAGACAAATTGCAAACCATGCAGATGGACTATTTTATCCTAAATTCAGCAAATGATAGTTTTTTTAATAGGTAAACCTATTTATCTGATTTTAGAAATGTTTTTTAAAAATGTAGACCATTTTATAAGCATTATAAGACACTCCAGGGGTGTGCATGGAACACATTTTGCCACATTTCCAGGTGCTGAAGGCATTTAGCCTCGTGTCTCTCTATGCCCCTGGGCGTGTGGTAAAATCTCTCCATGCACACCCCTGGAGTGTCTTACTGCTTACATAAGCACTGTTTGAGTTGTCTGCATTTCATGTTCCTTCATGATGGTTGTGCAGCATATTTTCATATATGCATATTGATCCCTATGCCTGACTCTCAAACGGTGATACCTACTTTAAAATAGCATGCCTATGCGATAATGCAACACTGATTCTAGTCATAGAAATCATAATCAGAGAAACCAATGTATGATAAAACAGTCAAAATCGCATATTACATGATGACATCATTATGATATTACCTTGAAATGTTTCTTCTCGACTATCAGTCCCTTACTCCATTTGGTGATAACTTGCAAAATTTGGACTACAACTATTTTCTTACTGTGTATTTGTAAAGGCTATGCCTGTGGTTCAATGGGCGGAAGAACAACATCACTCCCCCATCAGGCCTTAAAAGACCACTCCTCCTGGACTGTTCCAGTATTCGTTTCTTTGTTGCGTCCGGAGGCGCCACCCTTCTTCTCTCCCAGTTTCTCCTCCTTCCGTCCTCATGGTCGCCTCCGGCCGCCACCTTGCACTCTCGTCTGGGTTCCCTCACTGTCCCTCCTTTCATTTGCAGCATTCTTCTACTGTGGTCATTCCCCTCAGCCACCCGCTTGTTTTGTCCTCTTGCTCCACCCCCGGTTCCTCCCTCTCATGGCTGTTGGCTCTGCAGCTGTCTTCCCCTACCTCCTCTTGCTCTCCCCATTCTGTTGTCCCTCCTCCTGCCAGCCACTTCCTTGGCTTACTGTTGCTCGTATCCCCCCCCCATACCTTGTTCTGCATCTCCTCTCGCTTTTGTGCCCACTCCGTACACCTTGAACTGTGGTTTTCCTTGCCTTCTTCTTGATACTCCATAACTCAGGTCTGATTGCTGTTTCCTTGCCTTCTTCTTGGTACTCCATAACTCAGGTGTGGTTGCTGTGTACTGCCTTGGATGTTGCTGAGGACTCGTTGGTCTATTTCCTTGCTCTGTTTCTCGTTCCACACTTCTTTCTCAGTCAGTCCCTGCTGGGGCCAGTTCCGCCTCGACGCTTCCTGCTCCTAATTCTGCTGTCTCTGGTGCTCCCAGCCCTCATTGCTCTTCACCTCTTCCGTAGCCACAGCTCCATTCCTAGTGGCCAGGGTGCTGTCTCTCTTGCAGCTCACACATTGTGGGCTCCCACCATCGGCAGCACTTGCCCTCAAGTTCTACCTTGGTGCTTCATCTCCTTTCAGGGCACTCATTTGGACATGCTTCGGGGTGCACTCATTCTGCTCCCTCTCCTTAGCTACCACTGCCCACTTGTTCTGCCTCCCTTTTTTCGATAGGCAATAATTTTGCTTTCCAATTCCCTGACCTGTTACCTGTTGGCTACTTCAGTGCTGTGCTCCTTGTATGTATTCTGACCCTGATTTGGCAGTGGTGTTTCTTTTGCATGCTGCTAGGTTGTTTTGAGCTGCTTTCTCCCTATTGGCCCTGCCCATGCTTGCTTTTTGGCTCTCCTTTCTTTCAGGGTTCCCGTCCTATCGGCTGTTCATCGCTATCCAGTCTTCCATTCATGCTGGTCCTGCCTGGGACTCCTGGACATTGGACATGTTCGTATGTTCGATATTTCCTTATCCACTTATTATTGTGTTCCTGCCCATGACTGTCTCTCCCCAAGGCATGTCAGCCCAGCTACAGCTGCTGGCATTCAACTGACTGCTTATCTTACTGTTTTATGTGACAGTTTAGTTCAGGTCAGCTGCACTCTATTTTCTTCTCCTTCACTAGTCCACTTCATCATGTGCATTCCTATCCTCATGGCTACCGCACTCCCACCTTCCACTGCTCCCTCTACCCTTGCCTCTTCTCCTTCCTCATCCCAAGCTTTCTTTTGGGGGTGTTTCCCTATCCTGCCATCACCATACCTATTCATATCCTTCTCTTACCCTAGTCCTACGTTCCGGACCACTCATCTCATATATCCTCCACTCTGTGTCAAACCTCCATCATTCTCGATCCTCATCCTTCCTATGCCATACTTGCCATCTTACCTACCCTTAACCATTCAGTCCTTCAAGGCTTCTTTCCATTTATGTGAGGGTGACAGCCTCTTGATTTTTGGTCTGTGAATTTTGGTTATTTGGATTTCTATTTGATTGATTTGATTTAATTTCTTTAGTGTTTATTTTTATTTTCATTTTATTTATTTATTTTATTTTGAGTTATTGTTTGGGTTTGGTTTTATTATGTGTAGAGGGTCTGCCACCACAGCTGTACGCTATTCATCCTCCACTCTCCGTGCCCTCCACCCTTTCTCCCCTATGCCATTACAGCTGTCAATCTACCAGCACTGTGGAGCACTGGGGATTGTACTGAGGGTGAGGAGGGGTTTTGGGGGTGCGGACAGTGGAGGCCGGATGAGCGGCAACATCGGATTGGGGTTGTGGAGACCAGAAGATGCCCTGGGGCGAAATGGATTCGAGATCGAGGTTCTCTTTGTCTGGTTTCCATACCCAAGGGCACCTCTACTATTAATGGTATTGGGCAAGTAGTCTGTTCCACTTCAGTGACCCATCCAACCCGAGTGGTGTTGTGCAATGCCAGATCCATTAGGAACAAGACTGCAGTTATTGCAGATCTTGTGGAGTCAGTGGATCTGGCTTGCATTACCGAGACCTGGCTGGATGGTAATGCCAGCCCAATTCTGGAGGCAGAAATTCCAGCTGGGTACTCTGTGTTACACCACCCGAAGTTGGACTGCGGGGGGGGGGGGTTGCGGTCTGTTTCAAGACCGAATGGGGACTCACAAGTGTACCAGTTGAGGAGGCGGAATACTTTGAGTGTACCGCTGTGGCAGGTGTGGGATGTAGAATTGTTCTCATCTACCATCCACCAGGGGATGAGAAATGTTTTCTACAGGAAATAGCTGACTTCATCATTGACATGGCATTTGAGTCTCCCAGGCTGATGGTCCTGGGTGACTTCAGTGCCTGGATCGATGATGAATATTCGCAGTTTGGACAACATTTCCTCCAGTTAATGACATCTTTGGGTCTCACACAAGTGGTTACTTCTGCCACACATAAAAGCGGTCAATCTTTGGATTTAGTCTTCCTCCTGGGGATTGAGGCCACTGACATGGGGGTGGAACCCGTCAGTTGGTCCGATCATTACACTGTGGGCTTCAGTTTTTGTACCCCCCCCTTGTAGGCCTACCCCTATGGAGATGGCTAAGTGCCAATCTTTACGAGATATTAGCTCTGTAGGCCTGGTAGTGGCACTTAACCTATCTGAGTTTTCTGAAGTGAGCAATGATCCTGATGCCTTGGTGCTGGCCTGTAATAGGGCTATCTCCTCGGCTCTGGATCAAATTGCTCCTGTCCGCGTTCATCCTCTCCCCCTTCGACCTCGGTCTCTATGGTTTGATGAGGCCTTGAGAGAGAGATGTGGTGACAAGGACGAAGATTAGAGCGTTGTTGGTGGAGAACTACCCTTGATGCCGACCATCTTACATTGATGGAACATTATCAATTCTATCATTCCACAATCTCTTGTAAGAAGGCAGAGTTCCTGTCCAGAGAGATTGCGGCTGCTCAAAACCGACCAGCTCAGCTTTTTCTAACTGTTGACAGACTGTGTAACCCAGCCTGTCTCCAGGTTCAGAAAGCCTTTTCACAATTAGAGTGTGATGAGCTTGCTCGCTTCTTTGCAGATAAGGTGGCCGACATTAGGGCAGCACTCCAACCTGCTCCCTCTATTGGAGATGTTTCTGATCAGCGTTTGGTTGCTCCCTACGGTCTCTCCTGGAGTTTCTTTGACCAGTCTGAGTTCATTGATGTCATGAGGATTGTCCAAAGTATGCGCCCTGCATGTTGTAGTTTAGACCCAGGCCCGACTTCCCTGATAAAGGGTTGTCTTGAGACTATCGGCCCGGTTCTAGCACGGATAGTCTGGTGCTCCTTGGATACGGGTGAGTTTCCTAGCTCCCTGAAGGAGGCAGTGGTGACACCCCTCCTGAAGAAAGTTACCTTGGACCCCGACTGCCATGCTAACTACAGGCCGATCTCTAATCTTCCCTTTGTTGGGAAGATTATTGAGAAGGTGGTGTCTGCACAATTGGAGAACCATTTAACCATCCATGACATCTATTAACCCCTCCAGTCTGGTTTTCGAAAGAGGCATAGTACCGAGACAGCGCTGGTTCGGGTGCTCAATGATCTCCTGATGGCTAGAGATCAGAAGAATTGTTCCATTCTCGTTCTTCTTGATCTCTCATCAGCTTTTGATACTGTGGACCATGGGGTACTTCTCGCACGCCTGGAGTTTATCTGTGGTCTGTCAGGGACAGTTCTCAGCTGGTTTAGATCTTTCCTCACTGACAGGACTCAGACAGTGGTGTCTGGATTAAATTCTTTCTGCCCACTCTCACTGTCATGTGGGGTACCTCAGGGCTTGGTGCTGTCCCCCCATGTTGTTCGCAGTGTATATGCTGCCCCTTGGAGACATTGTAAGAAGATATGGGCTGAAGTTTCTCTGCTACACAGATGATACTCAGCTCTACCTGTCTTTTGCACCCGACCAGGATAGAGCTCTCTCGGTCATTAATAGCTGCCTCACTGAAATCCAAGACTGGATGAGTTCGAGCTGGCTAAAGTTGAACTCGGAGAAGACGGAGGTATTAGTTGTGGACCCAGGTCGCAGAGTAGAGGGGATGGGAGCTGGTTTATTCTCAGGTTTATTTCTGGGAGGTATCCAGCTCCCTAACTCTGAACGGGTGCGGAACCTCGGGGTGATTTTTGACAATGAACTGACACCGCGTTCACAGGTGTCGACAGTTGTCAAACTTTCCTTTTATCATCTCAAGAACATTGCCAGGATTAAGCACCTTGTTCCGCCAGTTGACCTTCCTACATTGGTTCACGCTTTTGTGACCTCACGCCTGGATTATTGCAACTGCATTTATCTAGGGCTTCCTGGGGTTGATTTCTGCTGCTTGCAGCTAGTGCAGAAAGCTGTGGCCCGATCATTGACGGGTACATGTCGTACCTGTCATATCTCGCCGGTATTATGCGATCTGCACTGGCTGCCGATTCAGTGGCGGATCACCTTTAAAGTAAGTCTTTTGACCTACAAAGCCCTACACGGACAGGGTCCAGACTACCTGAAAGAGCTTTTGGTTCCCTACGGCCCCGGACGATCTCTCCACTCAGCGGACGAGGGGTTGCTAGAGATTCTGAGGGTTTCTTTAAAGTCATCAGGTGCTCGTGCTTTTATGTTTGTTGCTCTGACCCTCTGGAATTCTCTACCTCATCCGCTTCGTCAGTGTGCGACCATGGAGGAGTTTAAAAAAGCCCTCAAGACCTATTTATGGTCGATGATTAATTTTAATTAATTGATTGTAAATTGGAGCTCAGATTTAGTGTTGTATAGATTTAGTGTTTTATAAATTATTTGTGGACTTTTATTTATTTATTGATTTCTGTTTTAAATATTGTAAGGCACCTTGGTTTGAGAAAGGCGCCATATAAATAAAGTTTCATTTCATGGTACATCATCCATTTCATATTTTACCTTAACCATACCAGCCTTCTAGGCTTCATTTTATAATTGTACATTGTCCATTTCATATCTCACCTTAACCATTCTGGCCTTCAAGGCTTCTCTCATCATCATACATCGTCCATTTCATATTTCACCTTAACCGTACCGGCTTTCTAGGCTTCATTTCATATTCGTAGCTCGTCCATTTTATTCCTCACCTTAAACCATTCAGGCCCTTAAGGCTTTCAATCCACCATCATTTATTGTTCATTCATTCTCAACCATTCTGTTCTCTGGCTTCAACTTCTACTGTCATCATAGGCTGTGGTCTTTGTCCAGCCATCCTCCTCCTCCTCTCTCCCCTTCGCATCCTTTGTTCCCAATCAACAGTCCATGCTGACCTTCTAAGCTTCCTCATGTCAGCGAACTTTGTATATTCATCTCGATCCTCCACTCATTCATTCTGAATTCGTGGTTATACGGTGCTCGCAATCCTCAACAACATTCCTGTTAGAAGGACAGAGCGAGAGCTTCATCTAAACTGGAATCTTTTCCTCCTCCCTCAATATCGACTCTAAATTACAGTAGCTGAGCCATCACTAACCAAAACGTCCTTCAGCCTGAAGGAAAGGTAGCCTAGTCCTCAAAGGGGGGTTTTCCTCTCCTCCATGACGATGGTCATAATATTAGACAGGGTTAGTGCTTTCATAGGTTCCGTAGTTAGGTTCCGCTGTTGGATGGAGTCGGATGGTAGCCCCGGCTGTTCCCTCTCTCCTACCCTTCTGAATCTTGTCAGATTTCCTTTCATTCATCATCCTCATCATATCTCATTCTTCTCCTGTCGTTCCCATCTACATCTATCACCTTCATTTCTGGTCTCGATTTTTCCTGATTTCTCAATTCTTCGATGCTCGACACCCTTTCGGGTATTCTTTTTGGGCTTCTTCCTAAGCTACCTTTAGCCAAGAGAATCATTCCCACAGCACCTATATGGCTTGAACCCTCCTCTAGGGTTCCTCACCATCGTACCCCTATAGGGTGGTATATCCCAAGGATAGAGAGGCGAACAGCCACAATGTATCTAAGTCACACAAGCATACATCTTATCAAGTTACATAAGCACATTGAATTGTAAAGGCTATGCCTGTGGTTTATTGGTCAGAGCAACAACGTCACCCCCCATCAGGCCTTAAAAGACCACTCCTCCTGGGCTGTTCAAGGATTCGTTTCTTCATTGCCCCACCATCCTCCCCTCCTCTTCCAGTGGCACGTCTCTTTTTCCATGGGCTTCTTCATAAGCTACCTTTAGCCAAGAGAATCATTCCCGCAGCACCTATAGGGTCAAACCCTCCTCTAGGGTTCCTCGCTGTTGTACTCATACAGGGTGGTATATCCCATGAATAAGGAAGAGAGGTGAACAGCCACAATGCATTTAAGTCACACAAGCAGGACTTCCGGTGACATCAGCAGAAGAGGTGGCGGCTTAGAGATTCTCTCCGAGAAGCCCTAATCATACTCTAGTGGCATCCACCTTATTTTATTATGCATTCGCCCACAAAATCCACCAGATCGAAAGTTCTGCTCACAAAGGGTGCTCATACCCCAGCTCAGAAACTACAACAACTGCTACAGCTCGAGAAATTGTCCACAATGACCGAGCCGGGAGAAGAGGAGGCCCACATGATGTTCCCTACCACTCCAGAGGACAAACAAAAGCAGTTTGTGACATCAATCCTGCAGATCGCTAAGACAGTCAATAAAATAGATGCCACTTTAACAGAATTATGAGCAGACATCAATAAAATAGAGCACAGAGCAGACCAACTAGAAATAGGCTTAACGATTGTGTCGGAACAAACTGACCACCATGATAGGCTGCTACTATTTCTGCTCGCTCGCGAAAGGGAACTAACGGCGAAAATGGATGATCTGGAGGGAAGAAGCAGGCGACAAAATATCAGGATCTATGGAGTACCTGAGGGCTCAGAGCAGAGTCCTCAAGAAATGATTCCACACTTACAAAAAATACTCTGAGAATCCCTAAAACTGCCTCCGATATTTGACCTCTCCATGGACGGGGCCCATCACACCCTTGTGCAGTGGCCCAACAACCCAAATTCACATCCCAGGTCAATTATTGCTAAACTGACCTCATATAGCATGAAGGAAGAGATTCTTTGCAGGGCCTGGAGAACCCAGGCAATCATGTTTGAGGGCCAGCGTATTTCTATTGACAATGATTATACGAATACAGTACAGGAAAGCAGATGCACGATGTGGCCTATTCTCAAGCAACTAAAAGCAAAACGCATCAAAGCCCAAATACTTTTTCAAGCACGCTTAAAAGTGGAAACAGATCAGGGAAAAAAATATTTGAGGACCTGATAGCAGCAACCCGATTCCTGGAAGGTAAGAGTATATCCGTTCCATACCTTGTCAAGGAGCACCTCAAGAAGGAGCTGATGCAGTCAGCCTGGACAGTGGCACGAAGGGGAACACTGAGGCAACAGCACGCCCGACCATCATAAACATCCACATTGAGAGCGGACATCTGCATGGACTTGAAGAACTACAGATCTCCAGTCCTGATTGATGGGACTACTTCATGAGATCCCCAAAATGCTACAGATCCCCAAGAAGAGATGGATGCTGCCACAGGAGGCTCTGGACAGTGACTCAGTGGGTAGGCACAAAAGTTTTGAAACATTGGACCCCCCACAGTCCCCCCATAGTGGTCCCAGAGGGTTGAGACTCTTATTTTAGATGCTTCCACAACTGGCTGAAACAGAGACTGGTCCCGAGGAGGGAGGGGGGGTCTGGGACAGCCGCAAAGCATACTGAGAAGATCCTACTGCATTTCATGGATTTCCAAAAGCCTGCTCGTTTGCTTTAGCCTTGCAGGAATCTTGGGCCTGGTATCGGACTGTCCAGAATCTTCAGAGGTCCTGAAAAGAACAGTTTAATATCACCAAAAACTGATGAGATTTAAGATATGAACTTTTGGGGACGGGGGAGAGACACTGATACTTTAATTGATGTAAATGGATTTGCCTCATAGTACATGATGTGGGCTATGGGTTCCACAAAAACTAAAGGGCCCTGCTTGCGAGGGAGGAAGGGAGGGGTGATACATGAAGGTTTTGACTGCTTTTATGGGAGAGAAAGAAGACTTTTGAAATGGGTAGTCTAAAACCGGAAAGCAAAGGGCAAATGGGCACCCTAGGTAATAACCTTTGGGGGACCAGATAATTTACTGAGTAAAAGTGGATGACATGCTCTGTATTCAGGGGGAGGGGGGCCTTTGGTGTGGTGGTCTCCTTTCTCTCACCCAAACGAAATAAATAAGGGGGCGGAGAGCGAAACGGCTAACATAATGGCTCAGTATTGTTTAGCCCTCACATTTCTGCTGGCATTGGCAATGTCCAGGGGAGGAGGATATCACCTCATAGATTCCTCTAACGTGGGGCAAGCCCTACAACATTATAGCGGGCCCAGTGTCATTAGTATGGCACAAACCAGTCCACTCCTCGTAGGGACCTACCTGGGAAGCATTGCTCTTCAAAGCTGCAGTGATTGGAGCATGGTGATCACAATGGTTTTGGTTATTATATTGAGACCAGATAGCCCTGAGAACTGGGATATGAGATACTCTTTACCCTTGGGTGGGGAGTGTCTAACACAAGGTTTTTAGTTTTAAATTACTTAAGTTTAACAATCAGTTCAGACTATAGTTGTTTCTTTATAGGAATGAATCACAGGTTTAGAAGTTGGATAATGGTTATACCCCCATCTACTGGGGAAAGTTGGGAAGACGTTAACAATGTTATTCAATATGTGTATATGGTTTTAAGGTCATTTCAATATCATAAGCACAGGGAATGGTTTATGACAGAAATGCACAAGGCACTAAAACTTTTTGGTAGATATAGTTCTCTCAGGTTAGCATTCACTATTCTACATGAAAATAAAAAAGGAGGCCTGGATGAAGAAGGGGAAAAGGGGCATTATTGTGGTAAGACAGGGATACAGATTAGATCAGACAGGACCACCTCCGGGATGCATCATGGCTCAAATTAACACTAAAATCCTGTCTTACAATGTTAATGGGATTAATCACCCAATTAAGAGGAAGCAACTACAAACATTTCTCAGAGAACAAAGATGTGATATTAATTTTGTTCAGGAGACCCATCTGAATCCCACAGCGGTATTAAAATAGAAATCTAAGAGACACCCTAAATTATTTCATGCCTCCCTGAATAGAGGAAGAAAAAGGGGCATAGCAATGTTGCTTTTGGCTTCTCTACCATTTGAGGAGACTGAAGTGTTGATGGATCCTGGAGCTCGTTATGTTTTGGTTTTGGGGAGACTGCAAAATGTTCAAGTGACACTGGTTAATGTTTATGCCCAGCAAGGCTCACTGGTTAGCTTTTATATAGACCTTCTTAACACTATATAGGAGAAGGCCAAAGGAGTGGTAATAGCGGGGGACTGGAATGTGACTTTAAACAGAAAGTTGGATTCCACATTGAGTATACCCACGGCAGAGAGTAGATTGGCCAAAGGTTTTTCCAGGGCACTAAGGATGTGGGGCTGGCAGATGTCTGGAGAACTAAATACCCTAAAGAAAAAGTATACACATTCTATACCGCTAGACATATGATATACTCTAGGTTGGACATGTTTTTTACATTTGCCAAGGATATATCCCTGCCTAACTCAATGCAGGTGGGCACAGCCATGCTCTCAGACCATCAACCGGTACTGGCGGAGGTAGAGTTAGAAATGCAGAAGAAACCCACCCAATGGAGGCTTAATACTAGCCTGCTTAAAGATAAAGAGGTTAGGGAGAAAATCAGAAATGTTATAAAACAAACAATAGAAATAAATAACAGGCCAGGGATCTCAGCCCAGATACTATGGGCACAGTTAAAACGATGGTGAGGGGGAAGTTATTTATCTATTTATTTAGCGTTTGTTAACCGGGTAAGTACACTGGACAAGACTTTTGCCTATTTTCAGGTACGACCCGGGACAGTACAGGAAATAAAGTTCACATACATAGGCCAACAAGATGCAGGTACTGTCAGATTACAGATTCAGGAAAAGCATTATACGTTCAAAATAGGAACGCATAGTAGGGCATGTCTATAGAGATACATAGGAATGCATAGCAGGACATGTCTATAGAGATACATACAGTACAAAGATTATACAGTTAGAGGTGCAATAAATACTTTTATCTACAACTATCAGAGCCCTGAGGAGTGATGCACAGTCAGGGTCATGCCCAGATAATCGGGTGTATGCATTGAATGTAGAGCTAAACCCCATGCAGTCTGGCAAGTCAAGAAGAAAGTAGGAGAAAGTGCCATGGGTCAGGTGCGATTAAGAAGGCTTGGTACAACCACACACAGAGGAGAGCTTAAGGTGATTCCATATGAAGGATCTGAGGCATGCCTGTGAGGGGGAGGAGTGGACTGGGACTGGAAGTGAGTTCCACAACCTGGGTGCACACGAGGCAAAATCTCTGTCTCCCATTTGTGTGCGAGTGGCAGGTATCTTAAGGGCAACGGGGCCCAGGGACCTAAGTGAATAGTGAGAGGAGGCAGCTGGCACAAGGAGCTCTGCCAGCCCGGGGGGGGTGCCAGTGCAAAGAACCTTGCCTGTGAAGCACCCCAGGATGAAGTCTAAGTGATTAGACAGAGAGAGCCATTCAGCTTGCTGTACAGGTCACAGTGATGGGTAAGACGAGGGGAAGCAAGAGCAAAGTAGCAAATAGTATTATAGGAGAAGGACCACCTACCAAAGTGCACTTTGGAGGTGCGAGCAAACAGAAGGAGCCCATAGCAGAGGGAGGGAAGGAACACCCCTCGAGCCAGTGCCAGACGTGCTGTGGGGGTGAGGTTGCATTTTGCTAGGTAGGCCAAACCCATTTTGCAGTTAACAGCTTTACATACATTCTGGGTATGTTGCCCAAGATCAAGCTGTGGGTCGAATGTCACGCCAAGGTATTTGAAGGTACCAGTGACGTGAACCTGAGCATCATCAATTCCAGTGATACACAAAGGGGCAGGAGACGTCTTGATCTTAGACAGGGACCCAAATAGCTTGGCCTGGGTTTCATTAAGATTGAGAACGAGATGAAGACCAAGGGTCGGAATTTGGAGCACTGCTGACGGAGGACTCAGTCCGAGGAGGATAGACTGGCTTTTAGATTTCACTACAGTGAATATCAAAGGGCAGTCAACCGTAAGAAGGCAGAGTTCCTGCTCAGGGAGATTGCTGCAGGGAGGAACAGACCGGCTTTGCTCTTTCGGACTGAGGACAGGCTACTTCATTCGTCCTGTCTGCAGCTGAAAAGAGAATTTTCAGTCACTTTATACAAGGAGTTTGCTCAGTTCTTCTCTGACAGGGTGTCCTCCATTCAGTCGGGGATCTTGCCAGGTGGGCAAGGTCAGCCCTGCAGTGATGGGCCTTGTGCAGACAGAAGCACTCTTACTGTCTAGGCTGAGTTTTGGTGGGTGGGGGTGGCTGAGATCATGGAGGTGATTTCGAAGCTGTGGCCCACTTTTTGTGAACTGGACCCGAACCCAACCCATCTTCTAGTTGGATGTGTGGAGTCTGTTGGTCCAGTGTTTGCCGAGTTTGTCCAATGCACACTCTCAGAGGGGTTCTTCCCTGATACCCTAAGAGGCGTTAGTGAGGCCCCTTCTGAAGAAACCATCACTATTTAATCACCTAAGAGAGCTTTTTGGACTCACCGGTACTGCCATCAACTGGTTTGAGTACTTTCTCAAGGGCAGGACACAACAGGTAGTGATGGTGAATTTCTCTTCCTGCTTGAAGCCCCTGCCCTGTGGAGTTCCTCAGGGCTTAATCCTGTTGCCAATGTTGTTCGCAGTGTACATGCTATCCCTGGGGTAGATCATTAGGCATTACAGTCTGGGTTTTCACTGTCATGCAGATGATACTCAGCTGTATATGTCCTTTGCCCCGGGACATGTAACACCATGAAGGTGCTCAATAACTGCCTGGCCGAGATCCAGAACTGGATGTCCTCTAACTGGCTGAGACTTAACCCAGATAAGATAGAGGTACTTGTGATTGAGCCTGGTCGTCGTCTGCATGATGTGGTTGCTGCTGGCCAGGAACAAGTTTGTTTGTCTGCCCCACTCTGCTGGTAGCTTCCACTAAGGTGAAGAATCTGGGCATCATCCTTGATGACAGGTTGACACTTGGAGCTCAGGTGTCATGCATCACCCAGAGTGGGTTTTACCATCTAAGGAATGTCGCCTGGATTAAACTCCTAATTCCGCCCGGTGACCTGCCATTGCTGGTGCATGCCTTTGTGACATCAAGGCTCAATTACTGTAATGCTTTTTACTTCGGGGTCAGTTGGAGGGAATCTCTGTTGGCTACAGTTGGTGCAGAACGCAGCAGCCAGGTTGTTGACAGGCCTTTCTAGGTCCTGCCATGTGACCTCGGCCCTGCGTGATCTGCACTGGCTGCTGGTCAGATGGAGGATTACCTTCAAGGTGGGCTTGCTCACCTATAAGGCTCTATATGGATCGGGCCCTGGCTACCTGAGTGACTTCCTGACACCTGTCTGCACTGGGCACTTGCTCCGTTCCTCCACCGATGGCCTCCTGGCAGTTCTGAGGGCTAGGCTGAAAACCTTGGGAGATCGAGCATTTGAGGTGGCCAGCCCAGCCCTTTGGAACTCACTTCCAAAGTCTTTGAGGGAGGGTCTGTCGGTGGAGGCATTTAAGAGGGGGCTGAAAGCCAGGGCTGGCCTTAGCTAGGTGCAAACTGTGCCCCTGCACCTTGGGGGCCCATACTTTATGTCTACATTTTGTTAGAGATGAAAATGTTTGCCAGCAAATGAAAGTGGAAGACAATTGGCTCTGTTACTGTTACAAAAGTTGGGGGCAGCTTTGCTGCAGTGGAAAATATTAGGTTAAGTAAGAGCTAATGGTGTTAATGGCCATACTTTACACCTCCCAGGTTGACTGCTTAAACAAACAAAGGGCTATACTGATAAGAGAACTTGTTTGAAACCTGGGCATGTAGCTGAAACAATGAATGATATATCAAAATCTGTTTCAAAAGTATGTGAGCACTCAAAATGCCTCAAAAACCTGACCAGCACAGAGCAAATTTCCTGATAGGAACCCTGAAAACCTGATCACCAGGTAAAAAAAAACTGACAGGTGGCAACCTTACTGGTGTCCCATGATAATCCTCTCTATTCGCCCTCATTCACAGCTCCAGAAATGTTAAGTTGTTTAACTTGTTTGCAAATCAGAGTATCAGAAGCCCTGTTTACACTGCCGACGTTGCAGCGCATCAACCCATGCGCACAGGTTGATGCGCTGCAAAGTTGGCAGTGTAAACACTGCCCGGAGTGCCTTAAGTGCTTCCCGGATCATTTTTTTGATCCGACTCAGATGTGGGATCAGTAGCAGGGCAAGCACGTTAAATGGCAGTGCGCATGCTTTGCTGCACTCACTCCGCTACAAGGGCTGCTTAATTCCAGCCCACGGTACCTTCTCAGCCCCTCCTCGGAGCGACTTGCAGCACTGTGGGAGCGGGCTGTGTGAATCCGACAGCAGCCTGCAAATCGGGAAGTGAGCAGTGCACATTCCTCAGCACTGCCACTGTGTAAACACGACTAGAAGTGTGAGTGTCCAGTGATGATGTCCCTGTCCTTACAGAAATAAATACGGTAGTAGTACCATACTTATTTAAGTTCTTGCTCAGTCAGATTCACTTCCAATGGTGAAGTAAAATAATTCAGTGCAGTCAATGGCACTAATTAAAAGATGCTGGTTAAACTAGAAGACTTGGTACTGCTTTATTAATACAGGATAGGAGGGTTAGTTAGGTGTAAATGTTGGATGCGGGGGGGCCATGGGGAATGGAGTGGTGGGGCCCGGCAGGGGGCTGCACAGCGGCCCAGAATGGTTAAGGCCAGCCCTACTGAAAGCACATCTGTTTAAACAAGCACTTGACATTTAGTGATAGCCCAGTTTTAGTTTATTATGTTTTTATTAACTTGTTTTATAATTGTATGTTATTTATTCTGCCTGACCCTTGTGAATGTGTGACTGTACATTCTATATCTTTTTTGTAAAGCGCCCAGAACCTCCAGGATTGGGCGCCCAAGAAATAAAAGCTTACTTACTTACAACAAATAAAAAAAAGGCTATGCACAGCCTTATCTGGCAAAACCAATATGTATTGAATAGATATATCGAAACAGATCCAGCACTCTTAAGTGCCAATTATTCTAATAAAGTAATGTAGAAGAAAAAGACCATCAAGCCTTCCAAAGCCCCCTTGTCAGCTATTTCCTAGGCCAAACTAGCCTCATTGGTGGTTAAACCAAAACCCACCTAACTTTATAACAGCACATAGCAACAGTATTACAACAGGCTTTAACTTTAAAACACACACCCCAGTTGTTTTGCTGCCCCTTCACAGAGACATAGCAGCCTGTTAAAATAACTAACTAAATAAATAAATGCCTTCAGGGAATGCTATCATGCCCCTTCCCCAGCTTGTCATTTTGCACCAAACAGACGCTCACATTTATGTAATTCCCGTTTTGTCCCACAACACAAATCTCCCTACATCGTGCCAAAAGATGAACAAAGACGGTGATTCGATACATTTTATCGGACCAACAAGAAATTTACAGAGTACAAGCTTTCAGGCTACACAAAGACCTTCTTCAGGTCATGGCACTTGTAACCCCCCCACAAATGGGGGTTCCCAAAAAGTCTTCCTTGAGCTTGCCTAAATGCTCAGTGCCAGGCTGGTGTCCTACATTTTAGCAGTTTAAATGTGATTACCAGAGCCTGTATAGCCTCTGTGTACTGTCTCTTTAAGAGCTGCCTAATTACAGTTTAAGTAATCTGAGAGGGAGCTCTGTTGAAAGATGTAACTATTTACTGAAAATTGTTTAGAGTGATAATGATAATGTAGTTTGTCTAATCTGCTTTCTTTGTAGCAAGGACTGTTTTGTTTGTCTCCACTATCTTAGTCCTGGACTGCAAATTTGACCAAACAGTGCTGGTGGGACCTAAAATGTAGCCGGATTACAGGAGCTGTCTGAACTCAAAATCTGTGGGAACTTTAGTTTGAAGCTTTTTTGTGCCTTTTTTGCAACTGAACGGGGAGCTCTTGCTTTGACTGACAGCCAAATCAGCCAATCAAATCTTTTGGATCTTGGGGAAGTCCCAGGCTCCTTGCAGTTTTCAGTTGGTTCTGAGCTGGGAAGTGAAATGAGAGGAGCTGAAGTGATTTTGGGCAGCAATCCTGAGTGGATTCGCATGGGAGAACTCTGAAAAGGCTATGTTTTTGGTCTGCATGCCGGTGTGCTGCTCCTGAGAGTGAGAGAAGAGAATTATTTTGGACTAAATCCAAGTTTGTGTGACTAAAGTAAGCTACTGATGTGGGCCAGGCTCAATCTAAAGAAGACCGAATATTTTTGCTGAATGCAATCGGCCTGCCAGGAGTTCCAACTACCCCTAAGCTCCTGGTGTATGCAGAGACTTTGCAATTGTGTACGGGGAGCGCTTTGCCTGGTACAGTAGAATTCCCGTACATGTAAATGTGCTATGAGCTGCTAGTGGGTTGTGAGTTAGTTCCCCACTGTGTGAACTGTGTTCTGCTTGCTGGAAGCTGTATCCAGCCCAAAATGGACTGCATCCGAACTTGTCTCCATGCGGTCTGGGCTTTGCCAGACTGGCCCAGCCAGACTACCCACTGTGCAGAGAAGCCATCAACGAGAGACCTGCCTGAGGATCAGCCCCCTGCTCCACGCTTGAACAGGAATGACGCCCCTGCTACTTGTGTGGGCCCTGCTTCTCTTGGCATTCCAGATCAACCACCTGCAGTCTCGATTTTCGTCCAGCCTGTGTCCAGTCTTGGGTATCATGAGTAAATACCAGGGTAGCTCCCTACAACAACAGCTTAATCTGAGTGTGTCATCTGATTGTCTCGTTGTTTCGTTTCCTTTATAAACTGAGCCTTCTGTCTCCGGATTACAAATATTGTGTACTGTGCATGTTGTGTTTTCCATCACAGGGCCCCAACCAGCTGCAGCCCCGGGCAACTGTCCTGGCTAGCCCATCTCTTCTCCAACTGGGTACCCAGAGGTGGACTGTGTGGGGGGACTCAAAGCACATGCATAACTGCTTGACTGATATAACCTTTAAGCAAATTAACCTGATTTTGCCCCTCCCTTGTTCAAGTCTCCTGAATAAATCAGATCTAACTTTTTCTGCATGTAATCTGACTGTGGTTCCAGTTTGTGCTCAAAGTACTGTACTGTTGCTATTTGCTGTGCTTAACCTTGTTTTACAGGGGGTTCCCAGGGTCGTGCCAGAGGAACCGGCCCTGGTGGTAAGTGCAAACATTGTGGGTACTTGTGTGGTGTACCAGGGGTATTGTGAAAGTGATTATTGTACAGTGTTCAGGCCACTAGAGGGGAAAGGGGGGGTACAGTGTCCCGGAGGGCTGTGCCCAGGTTAGCTTGACCACTACCAACCCTGACCTCCAGGTGGAGGTACCCGTTTCAGAACTTAGGCCCCTTAACCTGCTACTAGCCAAGCAGGCAGGGGTAGTAGCCCTTGGGATACAGCCACCTAGGGGTTGCATCTTGGAGGCACCGCTGAGATTTTGTGTCTTCTAGTAGCCGAAACTACAGATTATTGTCAAACATAAATGGCTACCCCAACAGAAATGGCTGTACACCAGTTGGTGGGGTGGTGTACTGGGCAGGAGATCGACCCCCAAAATGCTATACTTTTCCTGGATATTCTCCTGGATACCAATAAGCACACTGTAGAGGGAGTACTTTCCAAAGTTGAATGTTTACAAAACCCTGTGGTGGTGGGTCGACAGGCTAATCTGCTCGCTCAAAGTTTCATGGCGTTAGTAGAGTGTAAGGACCCAGTAGACAAGTCCAAAGTGCCACAGACTATCACCTCCGAAGGAGCCCTCACTGCCTGGAAAGTGATAACTAAAGACAGTAAAGACCCCGGGGAGAATGAGCCCCCCCCCACTAACTGAGACTTTTGAGGAGAAATTTGCTAAGTTGTTGCTGGAGGAAGGGAAAACTGTGAAGGACTTAAAGGAACTATTCCTGCCACCTGGGTGTGTTCCTCTCCCAGCACCCCCTCCCACTCCAGCACCCATTATTGCCCCTCCTTCTGTGCCCATGCCAATGCTGACTCCTATGTCTGTACCTGCCATTAGTTACGACTCTTACTGAAGGTTGATAATCTTCTCCGACACCCTCCCCACCCCCCAAGGGGAGGATGATTGGGAGACCTGGACAGATTGTGTTGCCCCTTTGGTACCTGAATGGCAGTGTGTGGAGCCTGAGAAACAGAAAAGGATCGTAGAAAGTTTGAGGGGTCCCGCCCTAGAGGCCATTAAATTTCTGAGGTCCACAAACCCTGATGCATATGCCCAGAAGTACCTATCTGTACTCGAAGGCAATTTTGGGAGCACTGAGTCAGGGGAGAACCTGATGTGGAAATTTCAAGGTACAAAACAATGGCCAGGGGAAAGTTTGGCTGTATATGTTACTCATCTGGAAAGAGCGCTGCAAAAGGCTTACCGAAAAGGTGGGGTAGCCGCCAGTGACTTAAACCATGTGAGGTTGGGGCACATACTTCAACATGCAAAACATTCTAAATTTCACTTTCTTCAATTAAGGCTCCCAGATAGAAGGAGTAACCCACTGGACTATTGTGACTTGATAAAAGAACTCCGGGAGGTTGAATATGAAGAGAGGGATTGTAATTCTAGGGTGAGTGCAGCCCAAGTGATCACGGCATCGGAAGGTCCTTCTGAAGTGGGGACCAATGAGGGTGTGCTGCCATGGGATGAACTGCTGAGGGAATTCAGGGAAACAAAAAACAGTATCTTCATGAAAACTGCTCCTGCAAGTACAGGCACCGACCTTTATCCAACTGCATCTGCTATGGGGGTTGGAGTGTCCACCCAGGCATCTCCTGCTGACAGCAGCTCGAAACTCGATGCCTTGACTATGAAAGTTAAGAGAATTGACAAGATGTCTCCAAATGTTCACCACACAACAGACAGAGATGGCACCAAGGTTTTCAGTTGGTAATACCACTGCCCCAACTCCTAGTGTGATGCCTCGGCCACCCCAAATCCCAGAAAACATATTCTGCCATAATTGTGGGAAGGATCGGCACATGAAGAGAGAATGCTGGTCCACAAAAGATCTAGATAAAGTTGTATACAGGCTTCAAGGAGAGCTTCGGAGAATGAATCAGCGGTCAAGGAGTACCCAAAATGACCGCAGTGAGGGTTCAAGAAGTAGTAACTCAAATCCCTATGTGGCTAAATCATCTCTCCAGGCCCCTGCTGCTGTCCCTCCAGACTGGTCCAAAATAGCGGGCCCTTCAATGGAGACTACGGTGGCTGTGAATGGTATTCCTACTCAGGCTGTGCTGGAAAGTGGGTTGCAAGTGACCATTGTATTTAAGGACTGGTATGACAAACACTTATCTGCTGTGCCCTTACAATCCCTGGAAGGCCTACACGTGTGGGGGCTGAGCGACAAGTCTTATCCCTACCTAGGATATGTCCACCTCTGGTTGTCATTTCCTGCAGCTGTAACTGGTGTAGATGAGCAAGTTGAGACACTGGCCTTAGTGTGTCCCCCTACTGGACTGTATAATGGGGTTCCCCTGTTAATTGGGACCAACGCCCATATGTTTGGGAGACTGGCACAACTCTGTCACGAGAAACAAGGGCGACGGACTGGCAGGGCCCTAAGAATTCATGTTCTGATCAAGAGGGCCTATGATTTGCAACAGAACCCCAAGGGAGTGGACCAGGATGAACCAGTAGGAGTCGTGTGGAAGAAGGATCCCGATTCAACAGTACTGGCCCCTATCACCCAGTGTACAATTCAAGGGGAGGTCCACCTCCACAAAGATGTCAAGAACGAAATACTGATGTTGGACGCGCCAGGCGATGGAAAATTGCCGGAAGGATTATTGGTTAAGCCCAGCATCTTGCCAGTTCGTGCTCATGCCTATGCATGATGAGTGATGGTCCAGATTCATAATGTGTCATATCAGGAAATCCGGGTGAACAGAGGATGCACCCTAGCTATGGTACACTGCGCAGACACTGCAGTGTTGCCCAGCAACATGCACCCTGGCAAGACAGATAGAGTGACTCCCAACTTGTTTGATTTTGGTGACTCCCCATTGCCAGCTGAATGGAAGACTAGAATCAGACAGAAACTTGCCCAGAGAGATCAAGTGTTTTCGTTGAAGGAATGGGATGTGGGATGTGTCCAGGGTGTGGAGCATCACATACGCCTGCACGATGAACAGCCATTTCGAGAGAGGTCTCGACGCCTAGCCCCTGCAGACATAGACGATGTGAGCAGACACTTGCAGGAAATGTTCGCGGTTGGTGTGATATAAGAATCCAGGAGCTCATATGCTTCTCCCATTGTGGTTGTGCATAAGAAGAATGGATCTGCGAGAATGTGTGTTGATTATCGAACTCTGAATCAGCGGACCATCCCCGATCAACACACCATGCCCCGTATACAAGATGCTCTGGATTGTTTGAATGGGAGAAAATGGTTCTCAGTGTTGGATCTTCACAGTAGATATTACCAGATTCTGATGGCTCCGGAGGACCATGAGAAGACAGCCTTCATCTGTCCTTTGGGGTTCTATGAATTCCTGAGAATGCCACAGGGGATATCGGGTGCCCCAGCCACCTTCCAGCGACTGATGGAACAAGCGGTGGGAGACATGAATTTGCTGGAATGCCTGGTGTACTTGGACGATGTCATTGTGTTTGGAAGCTCCCTAGAGGAACATGAGAGTCGACTGTTCAATGTACTAGACTGACTGGAAGATTTCGGCCTCAAGCTGTCCATCGACACGTGCCAGTTTTTCCAAACCTCTGTGAAGTATCTGGGGCACATAGTGTCTACAGAGGGGATAGAGACTGATCTTAGTAAACTTGAAGCCTTGACTACTTGGCCCCAGCCCCACAATTTGAAAGAACTACAAAGTTTCCTGGGATTCTGTGGCTACTACTGCCGGTTCATAAAGTGATTCGGCCACTCTTGAATCTTACCCAGGGTTACCTTCCTACCAATCAGAAATACAAAAAAAGGTCCATCAAAGAACCAGACAAACCATATTTCTGCCCAGCTGAACTTTTCAGGTCCCGTTGGACGCCTGACTGTGAAGCAGCTTTCCACGAAGTCATATACCAGCTCACCCACACCCACATCCTCGCTTATGCTGATCCCACCAAACCCTATGTGCTGCATACTGACGCCAATCTGCAGAGTCTAGGAGCTGTACTGTATCCAGACCATGAGGATGGTTTGAGACCAGTGGCATTCGCCAGTAGGAGCTTGACCCCGTCAGAGTGAAACTACCCTGTGCACAAGTTGAAGTTCCTTGTGTTAAAATGGGCCATTGTCGACCAGTTTCATGATTACCTCTATGAGACAAAAATATTGGTGAGGACTGACAATAACCCATTGACCTATGTACAGACTTCAACTAAGTTAGATGCCATGGGGCACCAGTGGCTTTTTGCATTGTCAACATATGATTATGCTGTCGAATACAGACCAAGCTTGAATCATATTGATACTGATGCCCTATCTCGGAGGCCCATTTCCAAGAGTGACTGGGTCAGGCTGTCTAAATCTGACATCCAAGCCTTGTGCCAAAAGTTTGATAGAAATGAACAGATGTCTATGGACACAGCGGACTGCTTAGTAGATTACTTGGGCCCCTCTGACACCTGCATACCAGCTGCGTATTGCCACTTCTCTGCTCTAGATATTAGTGCACTACCTCAGTTTGACAATGACAGCATTCAATGGGCTCAATCCCAAGATCCTATGATTCAGCCAGCACTTGACACCCTTCGTGCAGGAAAAGATGTGTCCAAGTTGCGTTCCTCTGATCTGAGAACCACTTTATTGTTTAAAGAAGGCCCCAGGTTGAAGCTGCTTAATCAGTTGTTGTATAGTGAGACTGTAGATCGGGGTGGCCAAATAGACTAGCAACAATTGGTCCTGCCCACAGCCTTCAAAGAGTTGGTACTGAGGTCCCTTCACAATCATATGGACCACCTCGGTATCAACCGGACCCTTGACCTAGTACGATCTTGATTCTACTGGCCCAAGATGGGGGCTGATGTTGAGCACCATGTAAGGACTTTTAGTCGCTGCCTGCAGAGAAAAGCCCTGCCTCAGAGGGCTGCCCTCTTGTCAACATTACTACCAGCACCCCAATGGAACTAGTCTGCATAGACTTCTTGAGTTTAGAACCTGATCAGCGAAACATTGGCAATGTGTTAGTCATTATGGACCATTTCACACGGTATGCACAAGCTTTTCCCACCAAAGATCAAAAAGCATCTACTGTGGCCAAGGTGCTAGTGGAAAATTTCTTCATCCACTATGGTGCGCCCCAGCGAATTCACTCTGATCATGGCCAGTACTTTGAGAGTTGGCTAATAAAAGAAATGCTCTCTCTATGGGGGGTGCAAAAGTCAAGAACCACCCCTTATCACCCGCAGGGGAATCCTCAACCTGAACGATTTAACCACACCATACTAGACATGCTAGGCACCCTCCACCGAAAAGATCAGCATAAATGGAGCCAGCAAATTAGCACCTTGGTACACGCATACAACTGCACAAAGAATGATGCTACCTGGTTCTCTCCCTACCACCTCATGTTCGGGAGAGAGGCCCGGCTGCAGCCTGTTGATGTCTGTTTTGGGGTTTCTCCCGATGGGGTCCGAGCTGAAGATTACCTGCAATATGGACAAAACCTTAAAGCTCAATTGAACCATGCCTATCAACTGGCCGAGACAATGGCCGCCAAAAGAAATCTAGCCAACAAAGAGAGACATGATAGAAAAGTAAAGGCTCAAGAGCTTAGGCCTGGAGACAGTGTGTTGTTGCGAAATTTAGGATTGATTGGTAAACACAAAATTGCTGATCGATGGCACCATCTTCCCCATGTCATAGTTGGAAAGCTGGATGATTTGCCAGTGTACAAAGTGCGCCCAAAGAATAACTCCAAAGCTGTCAAGACCATGCACCGTAACCACTTGCTACCTATTGGTCAAGTTATAATTGAGGCTGAATCCACCAAGATTCATTCCACTGGACCAGTGACTCGTGCTGCTGCAAGAAAGAAACAGAGTCAGCCTACCCCAGTGGTTGTCGATTTAAGACTTTCCCCGGAGCAGGCCCAGAATGATAGTGACTGCCAGTCTAACTTGGATGACAGTGAGTGTGATAATGCCTATTAACCCTCATATGAACTGAGTCAGTTGTTTCGTGGAAATCCTATGTTGAATTATGGGGATGAAGCTGGGCCTTCTGGACTGCCTAACGCCCGGCATCATCCTTGGAGCCAATGCTCCCTGAAGGTGAAGTGCAAAGTATCACGTCTGAGGATGCTGAGTCTTTGTGTATCGTGGAACTGTATGATTTGCCTGAAGGAGAAGCTGATGGTATGAGTCTTTCTGGTGACATGCCAGAACTTGAAGAACACTATGAGAGTGCTGACAACCCCCTTCAGTGCCAGAGTGTCTTCAAAATTAGCCAAGTGTTGTAGAAACAGAGACTACAGAGCAAGGGGCTGACAGTGCTCCCAGCTTGGATATTCCACTTCGTGCAGGGGCACCCCTCACAAGTGATGAAAGCTCCAAGACCATTGCTGAAAGTACAGAGGCTGTGGCTGTTCACCCCAGAAAGACTGGATGAGCTGTCAAGCCAGTGGTGCGCTTCAGTTACAATTCCCCTGGGAGGCCAGTGGATTTGTAGTCCACAAAGGTGTTTATGTCTCTCAGAGCTCACTGCCCAAATTGAGCTTGACGGCCCATTCCAGGTTACTTGTCCGGCCCTCTCACCATGGTGCTCCTACCCCATCCAGCCCCAAGTTAGCTGATAGAGAACGGCCCCCTCTTGCATTGTTTAGAGTACAAGAAGTTATTACATGATTCTATACAGTAATGTTCAATTTACCTGTGTAAAATATTCATAATGTATTGTCAGAATGGAAATGATACAGTGGAGTACATTGAAATGTATAGTAAAGTGGCAAGTTATGCCAATTGATGAATCAGATAGTACTTGTATAGCATGCTAATGGTATAAATGTCTTGTATATGTTGCATTTACAATGTTATGATGGTACAGACTTGACGCGGATGCCAAGTTTTCCCAGGCAGGGAAGGGTGTAACCTCCCTACAAATGGGGGTTCCCAAAAAGTCTTCCTTCAGCTTGCCTAAATTCTTACTGCCAGGCTGGTGTCCTGCATTTTAGCAGTTTATTGTTTTTATACTTTGTTTTTATTTAGCTCTGATTAAAAGCGGTACATTAACATACTTGTACAGTCATCAATATAACCATTACATTTGATACAGAAAAAAAAATTATATATCTTACTAGATATTACAGAGTACTATTTGATTTAAGCACAATATACCTAATACGTGAGTAGCCAAGGATACCATCGCTGTTCAAAGTTTAAGTTGAATTTATAGCTACTACTAGCTAGTATAAACTTAGCCCAAGACTTGATCAAGAATAAGGCAGGTATTCAGTGCTAATGTTTGGGAATAAAAAAACAATAGGATTCTAAAAAAACATACATAGCATAAAAAGAAAAACATTTAGTGGGTCAGCTATGAAACGTATAAATTATCCAGGACTAACATTACTGGAAATGTCAAGATGAAGGTATTCTTTCTTTTACAACCGGGTCAATAAGGTAGGGGGTCCATGCCCTAGAATGTAGTAGACGTCAGGGTCTTTACTCTGTATCGCCATCCCATTGTAGGGAGAGGATAGGCATGTAAGCCCTTGTTCTATCACCAATAAATCCTACTTTACTACCCATGAGCTACCCAAGATCAGGCTCCCAGGACATTCAAAACCCACCTGGACCACGGTTCAGATACAGTGCAGGCTTATCTTGTAAGTTATGTGAGATATTCTCAAAGGTTCTGATATGGTCCACAATACTTCTCCATTCAGAGATGGTTGGGGGCTCCTGTAGCTATCTCCTGGTTATTGCCTTTGTAGGCGAACCAGCAGTATAGACCAAGGTACCTATGATCTTTTGTTTAAGAGATTCTGGGGGAATACCCAGGATGAAATTCCGTGCCATCAAGTGTTCGTCAAGAGTTAAAATATTAGAAATATGTTGGGTAACTGTTGACCAGAAGGTTTGAAGTTTTGGACATCTAAAAAATATATGCGCATGGGTTGCCCCTTCTGTATCACATGCCCTCCGGCATGTAGATGGGAGGCTAGGATTTCTTTTATCTAGTAGCTGGGGTGTTAAAAAAATCTTGTTCGGACTTTCCAGACGTATTCACGCCAGTTCAGGGATGAGGTAGTAGACCAAGTCATCTGCCATATCTTTGCCCATTGAGGCTGTAATATTGTAAGGTGGAGGTCCTGCTCCCATTTAATTTTATGGGGTTCCAACACATGCTCCTGTAAGGACACTAGGTATTTATATATGTGAGATATTGTGTGGTCCCCCACCCATAGCATTCAGAATTTGTATATATGGAGATGTGTCCTCTAGTATCTGAGAATGGGACTGAATACACCTGTACTGGGAGTTTACGTAATCTCTAATTTGAAAATAATGTATTCTCTCTCCCTCCCCCCATTTAAATTGAGTCTTGGCTTCCTCAAAAGATATCATGGTGTTTTGCCTAATGAGCTGCTAGGGGGCAAACATTCCCCTGTTTGCTTGGGTGGTATACCAGGTTGATTCCCCGGCAGGAGGAAAGTCCGGGTTGTTAATAAACCATTTATACTTCCAAGCATGCTCCTTAATATGTTTCCAAGGATGTCCCCTCCTCCAACCCTCCAGAACAGAGCGTATGCTCCCTCGTGTATCTAGTAGGGCTTGTTTCAGTAAGGTACCTGAAAATAACATAGCAGGTAGTGAGCACCTTAACACTCTGGTTAAGTCAATTTGTTTCCAGTGAGCTTCATAGTACTTATTGCCCCACAACAACGCACATCTAATTTGCACTGAGTTCCAATAGTAAGTAAGTTAGGGAACACAATTCCACCCTGTGACTTAGGTAGATGTAATGCCTGAAGCTTGAATCAAGGTTTTCTACCTTGCCATATAAAGGCAGTGGATATTTGTTGCCAGGCCTTAAGGTCACGTGTAGGTATAATACAAGGTACCGATTGGAACAGGTATAAGAGGCGTGGCAAAACATTTAGTTTTATTGCCTGATTCCTAGCATAGAATGACAATGGGATTATGTTCCACCTTTTAATATCTCTTTTTAAGTTATTAATCAACGGGGTATAGTTGTTACTAAATAATTGACTGAGATCTGCTGGCATTTGAATTCCTAAATATTTTATAGATGGGAGGTCCCATTTGAATAAGAACTGCTTACAAATGAGTGTAGGGACTGGATAATTGAGTGGGAGTGCTTCCGTTTTGGTCGTATTCAGAGAATAGTCAGATAGAGCTGAAAACTTTTCAAGCTTTTGAAAAAGAGCTGAGAGGGTCCCGGTAGGGTTTGTTAAATATACCAATACATCGTCGGCAAAAAGGGCCAATTTATGTTCTTTACCCGCAAAATTAATTCCCTGTATATCTGCTGCTTGTCTAATATATTGGGCCAACGGTTCAATACAGAGGGCAAACAAAAGAAGGGAGATTGGGCAACCCTGTCTAGTCCCTCTACATAAGGGAAAATTGTGGGAAATGTGACCATTTGAGCGGATATACGCCTGGAGGTTCGAATAAAATTTGAAACTAAGATCAATAAATTTCTGGGGGAAATCAAAGGCAGCAAGAACACCCTTCAAAAATTGCCATGACACTCTGTCAAATGCTTTTTCAGCATCTAAACTTATAAGGATCGCCAGTATCTTAAAATTTTGTACGTGTTCCATTAGATAGATGGTACGTCGGATATTATCCGAGGCCTGACAACCTGGGATAAACCCGCACTGGTACTGATGGATTAGACTAGAGACCAGATGTTTTAGTCTCTGTGACAACACTGAAGTAAATATTTTATAACCTGTATTTAGTACTGAAATAGGGCGGTAGGAGCTAAGTAAAGTTGGGTCCTTGCCTGCCTTTGGAATGACAGATATAATTGCTTGATCCCAGGATGGGGGGGGTTCTTCCTTCCGGGCGGGGGATATTAACAAATAATCTAGAGAGAAGGGGGGTTACTACCACTTTAAGGGATTTATAAAATTCTCCTGGGAGACCATCTGTCCCCGGACACTTAAGTGTTTTCAATCTCCCTATTTCTGCCTCAATTTCCTTAACTGTTATGGGGCAACCAGGCGGCCTAGACCTAGCTGTTTAGGCAGTTTTGGCAGTCGAAGGGTTGCCAAAAAGGTTTATATTTGCTCTTCTTTCTCCTGGGTCGGGGGGGCAGCGTACAATTGTGTGTAATACTGCACAAAAATATCAGATATTTTCTCCACTGTGTGGCTAGGGGGATGTTGGTGGGATCGCCTCAGGGTAGATATTAGTGCTTTAGCCCTTTGTTGTCTGAGACGGCCGGCCAACAGTTTCAGAGAGCGTGGCCCTCCATCGTAGTACTTTTGCTTGAGGAACAATAGCTTCTGCTCAATTTTATGATCTAATATGGCATTCAGTTCTTGTTTTAGCTTTTTAATTTCTTTTGAAATTTTAGGGTTGGTCTGGGATATGTGTTGAAGCTCTAATTTTTGTATTCGGGCAGTCAAAGCACATCGTTTTTGTTCCCTTTCTTGTTTGTTTCTAGCTGATAGTTCGATAAATTTGCCCCTACAGATCGCCTTGATAGTGTCCCATAAGATCGAGATATCGGTCTCAGGGCGATCATTTTCTCTCTCAGCCTGTTTAATTACCTCTTCCATTGTGTGGATGATGTCCTTGCTACGAAGCAGTGAGAGGTTAAGCCTCCACATAGTATTTTTCCTAAAATTGTCTGAATCTAATCTAAAGAAAACTGGGGCATGATCAGATAGAATAAAGTCCCCCATCCATGTCTTACCTGCCAACCCTAGGTGCTCTTGGGATATTAACATATAGTCGATTGTAACATAACTTGAGTGGACTTGTGAAAAAAAAGTGGCATGCTTAGCTGTTCCATTTAAGTATTTCCACGTGTTCGTATACCCCAGTTCCCTAAGCAATTTTGATAGTTCTCTTGTTTTATTCCCCACTGTCTTACCCCCACTCCCAACCATCGAAAGATCCAAATTAAAGTCTCCCCCACATACCGTTGTACCCTCAGCCCACTGTGACAAGAGGAGGAAAAAAGCACGATAAGCTTTAAACTCAGTGACTGGGGGGAAATACACTGAGGCAAAGGTGATAAGTTTACCATTTAGTTTCCCTTTGACCAGTATATACCGCCCTTCTTTGTCACCTAGCTGGTCTTGACATTCGAATGGCACCCTGGATGATATTAATATAGCTGTACCTCTTCTGCATCCACCCTTAAAAGATAAGGAATAGACCTGGGGAAACCCCAATCGTCTAAACTTCTCATGCTCCTCATGTGACAAGTGGGTCTCCTGGAGCAAAGATATATTCGTTCCAGAGCGCTTTAAATATGAGAGTACCTTGGAATGCTTAATCGGCCCAGACAGGCCATGAACATTATATGAGCATATAGTATAACCCATTGTGGCTAAGTAATAACAACATTATCCCTTTAACATGAACCCTTTTTCCCAGTGCAAAGAAGATCACTGATACTGTTTCTGCTGACTCAATAAAAAATATAACATAGAAACTCAACATACATAGCTGATCTGAACAACAAACCAGAACCAATTGTGCAAACAGTGCACTACCATAAACATTTTTAACTGACTTCCAAGGCAGGAGGTCAAACATATACAGTGACCTCTTATCCCACCTAACAGATGCTATTGGTGGGGGGAAGAGTGCTATGGATTCCCTCAAACCATAAGGGAACTCTTCCTGGGCCCTTACATTTAAGGCCTTCTGTAATATGGTAATCGCCTCAAAACCGGCTATCAGAGCTGTGTTGCCCCGCCTGTTATTAGTATGAAAAAGATAAAACTCCCCTACAATGCCCATTTAATCTATGATTCCCCTCCCTTCTCCCCACCCTCCGATATCCCCACCTCCCAACCCTCCCACCCACCAGGGAAAAGCGGAGCAGAAAAGAGGGGAAAGCATATCCACAGGGCTCCCCACCCAAGTGCATCTCCGAGTGTTGATTACATAAGTCCCACATACAGTAGGATAATCCCTATGAGCGTACCCTACACAGGATGAGTAAAGGGAGAAAGATATCCATTTGTATAAATACTTCCATATATTGTTGGGAGCCGTATAATGAAATTACTACCCCATCTTTTAATCCATCCCCTCCCCCCACCAGAGCAATTCACTTCCTATGATTAGCAGACACTTGTATCTAAGAGGCAAACTGATTTAGTATGAACCACCATAAAGTGAAAGAATCAAAAGTGGTCCCCCCGCTATAGCAAGGCCCCTCATCCCCTGCCTGAGTTCGTTAGACTTGGAGTACTGTGAGCAGCCCGGGTATGCAAGTGCGCGCCATATTTGGCAAATTTTAAACTAATGTACATCTCCCTGAACACTGCTCAATTTCCCCTCCATTAGTATACAGTATTTCTAGATATACATTGTGTCATATGTCCAAAAGAAAAGAAAAAAGAAAGGTCCTTAAATTCTGAGAGCTTCTGCGATTCTGCAAGTCCAACCATGCCGTAAGATGACAGTCTCCCCGCAGCACAACAGGACCTCTCGCACTCTCGCCTCCGATGCGCTCGGAGGAAAAAGAAAAAAAAAAAGACGAAGGAGAGACACCAGATTGAGCTCCAGGGGGCCGAAGGGGCGATTTCGGCAAACATGATCCCGGACAAATTCCCGGTCAATGAATATATTACTTCAAAAGAGTTAGTAGAGCACAGGTGGAACCACCAATCCATTCCCTGACCAAAATCGTAGGCCAAGAGAGGAAATAAAAGGGCCTAAATTACACATTGGGGGGAGCCAAGGCCTATACAGGGAACGGGGTGAGAAACGCAACTCAGGTATTGTCAGCCCAAGGTCCGGGCATCGGGGGGTATTTTACTTCCAAGATATTGATATCAAGGAGGTGAACCAGACAGTTCCCGCCCCACAGTTCCAGCATCAAGATAAAGCGGTGCTTGTAAGTAAACTCTCACCCATCTGCATTCTCAAGGTCCCTTTCTGAGATTCCTGGCAATTTCTTCACTAATTCCCTGAATTCGTGCAGGGTTGATAAAATTGTATTGTTGCTCAAAACCCTATTTTTCCACGGGGGAACGATGTGCCACTCCTCAGTAGGTTCCTTTCTCTTAGCCTGGGGGAGCTTAGCAACAACTGGAACCTCGATCCCCTGCTTTTGCATTGCTTCACTGGCTTTCTGCAGCGTATCATACAGTTCAGCGCCTTCCTTCCATAATACTCTTAATTTTGCTGGGTACGGGGTTTGAATCCGAAGTTGTTTGTTTCTCAGGAGTTTGATAAGTGGGATGTATTTCATGCGCTGCTTCTGTATAACAGGTGGGTAATCTTGCTCAAAAAATAGACAGAAGTCAAGGTATTTGACCTCTTTCTTCGCCCATGCACAGCGGAGTACATCTTCCTTAATACGGTAACTTCCGAATTTAATAATTATTGACCTAGGTCTGGTGGTCGGGTCTTTGGGTTTGGGGAGTAAGGCCCGGTGGGCTCGTTCGACCTTCAGTTTGTAACCTAATGGCAGCTCGGGGACATCTTTCAGCAGATCAGTTGCAAATTCAACCATGTCCCCTTCCTCAGCCCCCTCCTTCAAACCATAAAGACGAAAGTTGTCTCGTCTGGATCGACTTTCTAAGTCTACGCACTTCAGTTCAGTGTATATTGTATGGTTACAGAGGGCAAACACAGCGCGGCCTAGATGTTGCAGGCCATCCTCTGCGTCTGAAATTTGGTCCTCCGCTTCCTGAACTCGACCCTCCACCATCGAGAGCTTCTGGTTCAGTTGTTTGAATTCCGCTTTATTTTCTGCTTGCATTTCTTTTAACTCCTTCATCAGGGATTCGTATCGGTTTCTCAACAGATGCTCTGCTTCTTCATCGGTCTCATAGTTTTTTGCAGCCATAGTGCCTCTAGGTTGACTTGAACTGCGTACTGGGGAACTTGATCTCGAGTCTCCGCCATCCCTTTCAGACCTGGACTGCATCGCTTTAGACCTCACTCCTCGATCTCTTTGCGAACCTCCTCCTGACATTTTTATTTAGTTTAAACTTTTTCAACAGGTTATTTATGGAGGTTGTTAAGGCAGGCAAGGCAGAGAGCTACTCGTTTTGCTGCTGCTACGTGCCGTGGCGGAACCGGAAGTCCCATTTTAGCAGTTTAAATGTGATTACCAGAGCCTGTATAGCCTCTGAGTACACACTCTTTAAGAGCTGCCTAACTGCAGCTTAAGTAATCTGAGAGGGAGCTCTGTTGAAAGATGTAACTATTTACTGAAAATCATTTAGAGTGATAATGATAATGTAGTTTGTCTAACCTGCTTTCTTTGTAGCAAGGACTGTTTTGTTTGTCTCAACTATGTTGGTCCTGGACTGCAAATTTGACCAAACAGTGCTGGTGGGACCTAAAATGCAGCCGGATTACAGGAGCTGTCTGAACTCAAAATCTGTGGGAACTTTAGTTTGGAGCTTTTTTGTGCCTTTTTTGCAACTGAAGGGGGAACTCTTGCTTTGACTCACAGCCAAATCAGCCAACCAAATTTTTTGGATCTTGGGGAAGTCCCGGGCTCCTTGCAGTTTTCAGTTGGTTCTGAGCTGGGAAGTGAAATGAGAGGAGCTGAAGTGATTTTGGGCAGCAATCCTGAGTGGATTCGTATGGAAGAACTCTGAAAAGGCTATGTTTTTGGCCTGCATGCCGGTGTGCTGCTCCTGAGAGTGAGAGAAGAGAATTATTTTGGACTAAATCCAAGTCTGTGTGACTAAAGTAAGCTACGGAAGTGGGCCAGGCTCAACCTGAAGAAGACCAAATATTTTTGCTGAATGCGATTGGCCTGTCAGGAGTTCCAGCTACCCCTAAGCTCCCGGTGTGTGCAGAGACTTTGCGATTGTGCCCGGGGAGTGCATTGCCTGATACAGTAGAATTCCCGTACATGTAAATGTGCTATGAGCTGCTTTTGGGTTGTGAGTTAGTTCCCCACTGTGTGAACTGTGTTCTGCTTGCTGGAAGCTGTATCCAGCCCAAAACGGACTGCATCTGAACTTGCCTCCATGCAGTGTGGGCTTTGCCAGACTGGCCCAGCCAGACTACCCACTGCGCAGAGAAGTCATCGACGAGAGACCTGCCTGGGGATCAGCCTCCTGCTCCACGCTTGAACAGGAATGACATCTCTGCGACTTGTGTGGGCCCTGCTTCTCCTGGCATTCTAGATCAACCACCTGCAGTCTCAATTTTCATCCAGCCTGTGTCCAGTCTTGGGTATCATGAGTAAATACCAGGGTAGCTCCCTACAACAACAGCTTAATCTGAGTGTGTCATCTGATTGTCTTGTTGTTTCGTTTCCTTTACAAACTGAACCCTCTGGCTCCGGATTACAAATATTGTGAACTGTGCATGTTGTGTTTTCCATCACAGGGCCCCAACCAGCTGCAACCCCAGGCAACTGTCCTGGCTAGCCCATCTCTTCTCCACCTGGGTACCCAGAGGTGGACTGTGTGGGGAGACTCAAAGCACATGCATAACTGCTTGATTGATATAACCTTTAAGCTAATTAACCTACTTTTGCCCCTTCCTTGTTCAAGTCCCCTGAATAAATCAGATCTAACTTTTTCTGCATGTAATCTGACTGTGGTTCCAGTTTGTGCTCAAAGTACTGTACTGTTGCTATTTGATGTGCTTAACCTTGTTTTACAGGGGGTCCCCAGGGTCGAGCCAGAGGAACCAGCCCTGGTGGTAAGTGCAAACAGTGTGGGTACTTGTGTGGTGTACCAGGGGTATTGTGAAAGTGATTATTGTACAGTGTTCAGGCCACTACAGGGGAAAGAGGGGGGGGTTACAGTGTCCCGGAGGGCTGTGCCCAGGTTAGCTTGACCACTACCAACCCTGACCTCCGGGTGGAGGCACCCGTTTCAGAACTCAGGGCCCTTAACCTGCTACTAGCCCAGCAGGCAGGGGTAGTAGCCCTTGGGATAGCGCCACCTAGGGGTTACACACTTTCTACAGAAAATAAATACTTTGAGTAGAACTGATAATAAACTTTTACACTTGGCTGGGTGTGACTTTTTTGATAAGGAAGTATATAATTGGATATGTGCAGGGACAAAAAAAAGATGGTCTTTGAAATACTAGGTGGTTATAAATCAGATTAAAGATGCAGGCTCCTTCTCGTGCATGGAATGTGATGGCAGAAGACATACTGTAAATTGTCAAATGCTTATGTTCTAAGAGCCTCCCTTAAAACAGACTGTGTGTGTGTGTGTGTGTGTGTGTGTGTGTGTGTGTGTGTGTGTAAGAAAGAACAAAGCGCACATATGTGTATATCTGTGCTGCATAAACACACATTATTTCCACAAGAGCACAGCAGACAAACAGTATGATCAAACATATAAATAAAACCATGTAATAATGTATAAATCACACTAAAATATATATCAGATGTAAGAGATAATGGTCTGGATATTCAAACTGCGCCATTCTGTGGCGCAAACCCTTGCGCTGCACAAAATAGTTGCGCAGGGGTGTGGCCGGGGTGATATTCAATGGAGTTGCACTATTGAGCAACTCCTTTGAATATCACCCCCTGGCCACAGCCACTGTGCATGGCGCAGTGGAACTTGCGCCACCGCAAGTGGTCAGAGTGGAGCATTAAAGATGCGGTGGCGCAGGTTCCATTGCGCCATGCGCAAATTTCCGATATTCAAAAGGTGATATGCAAATGGGGCCATAATTCATGCAAGGCGCAGGGGGGCCATTTGCATCTATTTATGGCCACATTTGCATGCCATTAGCATGCAGGTGCGCCGATCCCCGAGGACTTGGCGCCTGGCGCCCTGCCAGGCAGCAGCCATTGGGGACCGATGCCCCTGCAGCCCGACCGGCATAACTGATGAAATCCTCCCACTCGGCCCGATCATCGATCGTGGCATAGTGAAACATTACCGTTTTCTGTCGGTTTCATCACGGGCATCAGTGAAAGGATCCTTCATTTCGAGCTTGCGCTCGATCGCAGAGCAGTGAAACATGTCTTCATTTCGGCTATTTATCGAGGCACAGTGAAAAATATCTTCACTTTGATCGCTGGCAGTGAAAATATCTCACCTCGAGCCTCAGCCCGACCACGGCGAAAATTAGTTCTTATCGCTGCTGTAAGAAGTTAACCTCTCAGAACATATCCCTGGTGGTAGAGTGGACCACGCCAGCATCGCTGGCATAGGAGTCCACTCTCAAGGTCCACCAACCCTGGCTGACGGGGAGCGGGTGGTGGGCTCCGTGGGTGGGTGGGGTGGGGGCCACTAGATCACCAGGGTTGGTGGACCTTGGGGGTGGACTCTAATGCCCTGATTGGGCTCGTGGTCCATTGGACCACCAGGGATATGTTCTTGGGGGTTGAACTCTTTCTGCCACGATCGGGCTAGTGGGGGTGGGTTTTTACTTATGTCGCGATCGGGCTACAAGTGGGGATGTTTAATCTCACTGATCGGGCCGGTCGGGGAGGTGAGATGTTTCACTATGCCCGTGATCGGGCCAGTCGGGGTGGGGGATGTTTTCACTTATGCCCGCGATCGGCCAGTCGGGGCGGTGGGGGATGTTTTCACTTATGCCCGCGAGAGGGCCAGTCGGGGGTGGGGGTTACTGTTATGCCCACGATTGGGCTGCATGGACAGGGAGGTCGAGGGCCACCCACAGGTGGCAGCTGCTGTGTTGCGCCTGCACGCGGCAGCTCACCTGTGGGTGGCCCCGACTACTTCCTTTTTTTGGCTCAAAGTTGCAGGCGCAGGTTGGGGTTAGCGCCTAAGAACCTGCACAGCCCGCTGAATATCGGGCTGTGCAGTTTTACATGGTTCCTCCCCCTCCGGTTGAGCATGCATTCATTAGCATTGCGCTGTTGCTCAGCTTGACTTGGGGGGTGCAACTGCCTCCTGCTGAATATGGCAGAATGGCGCAATTTCGGACTTGCGCAGGAACCCTATTGCACATGGCGCAGCCCAATGTATATAAATATATGCACAGGAAATGCACTTGCACCTGAAACAAGAGAAAAGCAGCTGTCAGTTTAAATTTTGTAATGGGTTTTGAAACCAACATCTATATTCAGTTCATTATTTTTAGTATCTAGAAGATTATAAGTTTGAGTTCATAAGCTCACCTTTTTTGTGTATTTTTGAAGTGTCCTTTGAGAACCAGGACAAACAGGTCAGATGTAGAGTGACCAGATTAGAGAAATGTTGTCCCACTGGTGTTTCAGTCTTTTTCTCCTCCTTTATATTGTACTTGTGTGAGTTAATTTGTGTTTCAAGGGGTTGCCCAGTTTCCCCCATATAACCTGTATGTGGACACTTGTTGCACTGGATGTAACAGATAACAGTCTGGGATCCACATGTATAACTCCCTTGTATCTTGAATTGCTTGTTTTGGGGAGTGCTGATAAAGTCTGAAGTGGACATATGCTTACATGTTTTACACTTAAGAAAAGACCCCCACCAACCGGATATTCTTGGTTGTTACATACGCTCTGAAGCCCCTATGTAAAATTATTAAAGTCCTGCAACCAAGCCGGTCCAATGGTGACGAGGGCTGTGGCGCTGTATCTGCCTTATCTTTTCCCACGCAAGTGACCCAGCTTCGGGAACAGACGCGGTCACTCAGGGATCAGCCGGGGGAGAAAGGCTTGAGCATCCATAGGATTGCTCTCCTCCCTCGATGAGAGGGGACTGCATGATTTGGCGATCAACCACCACCTGGAGGAATCCGGGTGGAGGTGTGTGCTAGTCACCAAGATGTTAGGGCTGTGGACAGAGTACAAGGGACATGCTCACTGCACATCCTGCAGCCCAGGGAAGAAAACAACTGGTGGAAAATCTACGGGATGGGCTCCATTAAACTCTGCCCATTGAGCTGCTGGCTTGCTCACTCTCTCTGGGTATCTGGGGCCGTATGGATATGTGTTCTGGGTGGGGGAGGACAGCCCACCCTTCCCAGCCCCGCTGCATGGGACGATCCATGGGGAAACTGGTCCCAGTCCAGCGGAGGGGAGTTGAGACAACTGCGGCTGACAGGGACAGAGTAGAACCAGCTGCCCATCCTACCATGGAGGAAAAACACTGTTACAGCAAAAAAAAAAAAAAAGACTTGTAACCGATATTTGGTGAGGATGACACCTTGAAATGTATTTTCCTGGAACCACCTTCGTGGTCTTTCAAACAACCACCTAACTTATTCAACCTGATTGTCAGAAGCAAGTTTATACCTGACCAAAACAACAGAACACTAGGAGGCACTAAACCCTGCAATAGTCCTAATTATAAAATGGAGAGGAGAAATCCTGGAAGCTGATTGACTGAAGTACTCTTTGACCCATGACGATATCTCAGAATATCGTTACAGTCCAAAATTAATGACCAAGATCAGTCATTTACTAACACTTTAGGGCCATTTTATAATTGCATTAGAAAATGGGCTTGAAAAAGTAAGAATCCTGATTGGCTGAAAACCATGGTCAGGCATGCATTTATATTTCAATAGAGCCAGCAAAAAACAAGTGCCAATTCGGGGTGCCCCATTACTTAGGGTATCAGTGGGCACTCCAATTTTTCATACTGACCAGCCGCCATTTTTTCCTCTCACTTAGTGATAATTGGCAGTGGTCAATCTCCGAGTCTCTCTTAGTTTTCAGTAAAATAAATGAATTAGAGAGAAGCAATACATTAAAAACTGAAGGATGGAAAAGAAAAGGAAGCCATCAGTCCAAAGGCTTCATGTAACCATTGCTGAGCAGCGCAGTTTTCAACCACCTGACACAATGCCAGTCATCACAAACAACAGAACGAATTGACCAGCAAATGTTTCTGTCTGCCAACTTTACAAACAAAACTGTTTCTTTCATTACATTTCAAAATGTACCGAACTGTTTTTTACAGTCGTTTACAGAGAGAGTCCCCACTATGGTCACTTACAGAGAGAGGGCCCCCCCCCCAACAGCTGTCGATACAGTCAGTGTACAGAGCACTTCCACAACACACCCACGAAACAGAGTGACAACCTATACTCAGTCACACAAGCTGAAGACATTTTCCTTCCTTTTTGTTAATTTTTAAAAGAAAAAAAACAGCCTTTTTACTTTGGAGAAGTAGTACTAACACATCACGTGCTCAGTGCTAATCTGAAACAGCCCGGCTCCCCTAGCCTCCACCCCTGCTTGACAGAGAAAACACACAGTTATCTGTTTTAGTTTTTAGTTTTGAAATAAAGACCACCCAGTTTATACTCCCTCATCTGATCCTGAGGCAAATCACTGAGCCCCGATCTCTAACCTCTTTCGCACTCCATATCTGCACAGCGATGCCTGCTGCACTCCATTCCCATAGTCAAATTCAGATCCAGACCATGCCTCTGAAATGAAATAAACTAAGTACTTCAGGGGGGAAGGGAACACAGAGAAACTCATTGTGGAGGAGACAGGACTGAGTAGCACAGAAGAGGGGGAGAGCAATAAAAGAAGGCAATAAAGTGTAGAAGACAAGTCCAATACCACACTGCCCTCTACTGGCAAGTACACCAGTAGAGGAACTACTTAATCAAAAAACCCTTTCAATACACTTGAGTCATTTTTATATTTTTATTTTCTCAGTTGCACCAAAAATGTGACGAGCCTATTTTTTCTATGAGACAATACCTTTCCAGGGGCATTGGGACATACCAGACCTCCATGGCTATAAGGCCCTCCGCCTGTGGCGCTGGGCTTCATTATGCCCCCGGGCATTCCAGTATATCCCAATACCACCCATCCTGTTGGGTATTATTGCTTACATAATATACTCCAAGTGTGGTATATCATGAGATAGCATCACTTCTTGGGTGGTTGAAGGCACTCGGCATTGCCTCGTGCATCACAACACACACCCAAGACATGACTATATCCCATGCTATGCCACACCCTGTTGTGTATTATTGTTTAAGTGTAAAACATGTAAGCACATTTCCACTTCAGACTTTATCAACATCCCCCAAAACAATCAATTCAAGATAAAGGGGAGTTACACATGTGGATCCCAGAATGTTATCTATTACATCCAGTGCAAGAAGTGTCCATGTGCAGGCCATGTGGGAGAAACAGACAATCCCTTCAAACCTGAATGAACTCACATAGGCATAACATAAAGGAGAAAAGACTGAAACACCAGTGGGACAACATTTCTCTCAATCTGATCATTCCACCTCCGACCTCTCTGTCTTGGTTGTCAAAGGACACTTCAAAAATACATAAAAAAGGTGAGCTTATGAACTCACACTTATTAACTTCTAGATTCTAAAAATAATGAACTGAATATAGATGTTGGTTTCAAGACCCATTACAAGGTTTAAACTGACAGCTGCTTTTCTCTTGCCTCAGATGCATATGCATTTCCTGTGCATATACTGTATTTATATACATTGGGCCCTATATTCAGAGCCGCCCGCATGCACACACAAAACGATGTGCTGCACAAAATAAATGGTCTGGCTGGCTCTGGCAGCATATTCAAACAGATTGTGCGATCTGAACAGATTGCGCAATTTGAATGAATATCGGACCCTGGATGCACGGAACACAGTAGTGGTTGCCAAGTGCTGTGCAGCGCATCCACTGTGTGGGGCTGAGGACCACCCATAGGGGAATGCGTGGCACATACCTGTATGTGCTGTAACCCCAATGGGCGTTATTCGGCCCACACATGCAAATGAGCCCACTGGGCATGCATGGCCAAAAGGGCCATTTGCATGCCCATTATGGGCTCATTTACATGGCTGCACCTGGCAGAATGTGCTGGGCCCACCCCCCAACCCTATCACCATAAACAAAAAGTAAACTTCTTGATCACCCTGGTAGTCTAGTGTCCCCCTTCCCCAGCCCCAATCACTGTTACTGGCAAATATCCTCTTTTCCATAGTGTAGTGTCCCCTTTCCTCGGAACTGACCACTATTTAAATAAATAATAACACCAATCCCCCCTTTCCATAGTGTATTGTCCCCCCTCCCTGGCCCTGATCACTGTTTAAATAGTTAATGACAATGATACCCCTTTTCCATGGTGTAGCGTCCTCCCTCCCTGGTCCTAATTACTGTTTAAATAGAGAATAACATCAGTCTCCCTTTTCCATGGTGTAGTGAACCCACTCACCAGCACTGATCACTACTGTAACCCCTAGGTGGCGTTATCCCAAGGGCTACTACCCCTGCCTGCTTGGCTAGTAGCAGGTTAAGGGGCCTGGGTAATGAAACAGGTGCCTCCACCCGGAGGTCAGGGTTGTTAGTGGTCAAGCTAACCTGGGTACAGCCCTCTGGTACACTGTAACCCCACCTCCTCTTTCCCTTCTAGTGGCCTGAACAATATACAGTAATTACTTTCACAATGACCCTTATTCACCCGACAGTTACCCACACTGTTTGCACTTACCACCAGGGCTGGTTCTTCTAGCTTGACCCTGGGCACCCCCTGTAAAACAAGGTTTAGCACAGTAAATGGCAACAGTACAATACTTTTGGCACAAACTGGAACCACAGTCAGGTTAAATGCAAACAAAGTTAAATCTGATTTATTCAGGGGACTTGAACAAGGGAGGGGCGTAATCAGGTTGATTTGCTTAAAAACTATATTAATCAGACAGTTATGCATGCAGCTCAGAGTCCCTACACAGTCACACACTCTGGGTACCCAGGTAGGAAAACAGAGGGCTAGCCAGGAACATTGCAGCTGGTTGGGGCCCTGTGATGGAAGAAAGCAACATGCTCAACACACACTATTTGTAATCTGGAGCCGGAGGGCTCAGTTCATGAAAGAAAAGGCAACAAGACAAACAGATGACAGCACTTTTTAGATTTAGCTGTTGTTGCAGGGAGCTACCCTGATATTTACTCATGATACCCTATACTGGACACAGGCAGGACGAAATCGAGACTGCAGGATGTTGAGCTGGAGTGCCCGGAGAAGCAGGGCCTACATGAATCACCGAAACATCGTTCCTGTTCAAGACGTTGAGCAGGGGGGCTGATCCCCAGGTCGGTCTCTCGTCGATGACTTTCTCTACGTAGCAGGTGTTCTGGCTGGGCCAGTGTAGCAGGGCCCAGGCAAATGGAAATGGATACGGATTCAGTCCGTGGAGCTGGATATTGCCTGCAGCAAGCAAAACACAGTTCAGACACACAGTGGGGAATCAAATCATGACCCACTATAAGCACACAGCACATTCACTTATAAGGAAATTCCATTGTACCAGGCAAATGGTTCTCCAATCGCAATTACAGAGCCTCTACACAATCCGGGAGTTCAGAGGTAGCTGGAAGTCCTGACAGGCTGATCGCATTCAGCAAATCTTTGGTCTTCTTCAGGTTAAAGCCTGGTTACAATTCAGTGGCTTAATTCGCTCTCTAAATTTGGATTCAGTCTGAAAAAAGCACAAGTTCCCTCTCAGGGACAGCAGGCAGGCATGCAGGTCAAACTCAGGCCTTTCCACAGTTCTCCCACGTGAATCCACTATGGATTGCTGCTCGAACTATCTCGAGCTGTTACTTCTTCACTTCCCAACTCAGATCTAACTGAAACTGCAAGCGGTGTGGGACTTTCCCCAAGATCCAAAAGGTTCGGTTGGTTGATCTGTCTGTCAGTATCAATAAGGGCTCCCCCTCCAGGTTATTTTAGGCACCAACAGCCCAAAACTACAATTCCTACAAGTTTTGGCCCCACCAAGCCCCTGTAGGCAGGCTCCATTTTAGAGTCCCAAATGTACTGATTGGCCCATTCTGACAGTCCAGGACCAAGATGATGGAAAAATACAGAACTGTCCATGCTGCAAAGAAGGCAGATTAGAACAAACTGCAATATTATTACTACTCTAACAAATGATCAGCAAACAAGTACATCTTCTAACAGAGCTCCCTCTCAGATTAATTATGACTGCAATCCAGGCAGCTCTTAAAGAGACAGTACACAGAGACTATACAGGAACTCTCTGGCAACACATTTAAACTACTAAAACGCAGGACACCAGCGTGGCAGTGAGCATTTAAGCAAACTCAAAGAAGACTTTTCGGAACCCTCATTTGTAAGGGGGGTTACACCCTTCCCTGCCTGGAGAAAACTTGGCATCCGCGTCAAGTCTGTACCATCACAATATCAAAAATGCAATATAAACTAGACATGTATATCATTAGCTTGTTACGTTACAATACCTTTCAATATACTTCGCATTACTACATCCATATTGACAATACTCATGCATGATTCATACAGGTACTGCTGAATCCACTATGATTAACATATTAGTAACATCACAATACTGCTTCAGGTAATAACTTCCTGTATATTAAACAATGTAGGAGGGGGCCCTTCCCTATCAGCTAACTTGGGGCTGGATGGGGCAGGTGCACCATACTGAGAAGGAAGAACAATCAATCTGGAATTGGCCATTAAGCTCAGTTTGGGTAGTGAGCTCTGAGAAATATAAACACCTTTGTGAACCACATTGAGAGGCAAATCCACTGGCCTCCTGGGAGAATCATAACTGAAGCGCAATACTGGCTTGACAGCTCGGCCAGTCTTTCTGGGGGGAACAGCCACAGCCTCTGTACTTTTAGCACTAACTTTGGAGCTTTCGTCACTTGTGAGGGGTGCCTCTGCATGGATGGGAATGTCCAAACTGGGAGCACTGTCAGCTCCTTGCTCTGTAGGCTCTGTTTCCACAACACTCTGCTCATTTAGAGAAGGTTCTGGCACAATTAGGCTTTGTAGCACTGAAGGAGGGCTGTCAGCACTCTCATATTGTTGTTCAAGTTCTGGTGTGTCACCAGAGAGACTCAGCCCATCAGACCCTTCTTTGGGCAAGTCACACAGTTCCACTAAACACAGGGAGTCTGCAGCCTCAGACATTATACTTTGCACTTCACTTTCAGGGAGCATTGGCTCCAAGGATGAAGCTGGGGGGTTAGACAATCCAGAAGGCCCAGCTTCATCCCCACGATTCTGCATAGAAGTTCCACGAAACAACTGATTCAGTCATAAGAGGGATAATAGGCATTACCACAGTCATTTTCATCAGAGATGGACTGATAGTCGCTATCATTCTGGGCCTGCTGCGGGGGAAACCTTAAATCTGTAACTACTGGGGTAGGTTAACTTTGTCTCTTTTTTGCAGCAGCACGAGTCACCAACCCAGGGGAGGCAATATCTGCTGGCTCAGCTTCTATAATAACTTGGCTGATAGGCAGCAAGTGGTTACAGTGCATGGTCTTGACAGCTTTGGAGTTATTCTCTGGGTGTACCTTGTACACTGGTTGATCATCCAACTTTCCAACTACTACAAGAGGAAGATGGTGCCACCTATCAGCAATTCTGTGCTTGCCATGTAGTCCCAAATTGCGTAACAACACACGGTCTCCGGGCCGTAGCTCTTGAGCCTTTACTTTCTTATTGTGCCTCTCTTTGTTGGCAAGATTTCTCTTGGCGGCCATTGTCTGGGCCAGTTGATATGCATGGTTCAATTGAGTTTTCAGTTTCTGTACATACTGCAGGTAGTTTTCGGCTTGGACCCCACCTGGAGAGACCCCAAAGCAGACTTCAACTGGCAGTCGGGCCTCCCTCTCGAACATGAGGTGGTAGGGGGAGAACCCAGTAGCATCATTTGTGGCGCAATTGTATGTGTGCACCAAGGTGCTAATTTGCTGGCTCCATTTATGCTTGTCTTTTGGATGGAATGTGCCCAGCATGTCTAGATGGGTGCGGTTAAAACGTTCTGGTTGAGGGTCCCCCTGCGGGTGATAAGGGCTGGTTCTTGACTTCCGCACCCCCCACAGAGAGAGCATTTCTTTGATTAGCCTACTTTCAAACTCCTAGCTTGGTTAGAGTGGATCCGCTGTGGGGCACCATAGTGGACGAATAATTTTTCCACTAGCACCTTGGCCACGGTAGAGGCTGTCTGATCTTTAGGTGGAAAAGCTTGTGCATACCATGTGAAATGATCCATAACCACTAACACACTGAAAATATTCCATTGGTCAGGTTCTAAACACAAAAATATATGCAGACCAGTTCCATGGGGGTGCTGGTAGTGATACTGACAAGGGGGCAGCCCTCTGAGGCAGGGCTTTTCTTTGGAGACAATAACTACAGGTCTTTACATGGTGCTCAACATCGACCCCCATCTTGGACCAGTAGAATCGAGATCGTACCAGGTCGAGAGTCCTGTCAATACCGAGGTGCCCCATGTGATTGTGGAGGGACCTCAGTACCAAGTGTTTAAAGGCCGTGGGCAGGACCAATTGTTGCTTGTCTACTTGACCACTACAGTCCACTGTCTCTCTGTATAACAACTGATTGAGTAACTTCAACCTGGAGCCTTCTTTAAACAATAGGGCAGTTCATAAGTCAGGGGAACGCAACTTAGACACATCTTTCCCCGCACGCAGGGCATGAAGTGCGGGTTGAATCATAGGATCTTGGGATTGAGCACACTGAATACTGTCATTGTCAAGTTGAGGTAGTGCATTAATATCTAGAGCAGAGAAATGGCAATAGGCAGCCAGTATGCAGGTATCAGGAGGGCCCAAGCAATCTACTAGACAGTCCACTGTGTCTGCAGACATCTGTTCAACTCTGTCAAACTTTTGGCACAATGCTCGGATGTCAGGTTCAGACAGCCTGACCCAATCACTCTCGGAAGTGGGCCTTCGTGACAGGGTGTCAGCATCAATATGGTTCAGTATGTATTCAACAGCATAATCATAGGTTGATAAGGCAGAGAGCCACCGGTGCCCAGTGGTGTCTAACTTAGCTGAAGTCTGTACATAGGTAAATGGATTATTGTCGGTCTTCACCAATATGTATGCCCCATAGAGGTACTCATGAGACCGATCAATGATGGCCCATTTTAGGGCAAGCAACTCCAGCTTGTGCACAGGATAATTTCGCTCCGACAGGGTCAGACTCCTGCTGGCGAAAGCGACCGGTCTCAAACCATCCTCATGGTCTTGATACAGTACAGCTCCTAGGCCCTGCAGACTAGCTTCCATATGCAGCACATAGGACTTGGTAGGGTCAGCACAGATGAGGATGGGGGCATGGGTGAGCTGGTATATGACTTTGTGGAAGGCTGCTTCACATTCGGGTGTCCAGCGGGGCCCAAAAGGTTCACCTGTGTGGAAGTACACTTTCTCTGGTTCTTTGATAGCCCCTTTCTTGTATTTACGGTTGGTAAGGGGGTAACCCTGGGTAAGATTCAGGAGTGGGCGAATCACCTTTGAATAGTCTTTTATGAACCTGTGGTAGTAGCTACAGAACCCAAGAAAATATTCTAGTTCTTTCAAGTTATGGGGCTGGGGCCAAGCAGTCAGTGACTCAACCTTACTGGGATCAGTCTCTATTCCTTCTGCAGATACTGTGTGCCCCACATACTTCACGGAGGTTGGAAAAAACTGGCACTTGTCGATGGACAGCTTGAGGCCAAAGTCTTCCAATCGGTCCAGCACTTTAAACAGTCATGTCTCATGCTCCTCTAATGTGCGTCCAAACATAATGACATCATCTATGTAAGCTAGACATTTCAGCAAGTTCATATATCCCATCGCACGTTCCATCAGTCGCTGAAAGGTGGCCAGGGCACCTGAAATCCCCTGTGGCATTCTCAGGAATTCGTAGAACCCCAAATGACAGATGAAGGCTGTTTTCTCACTGTCCTCCAGGGCCATCGGAATCTGGTTATATCCGCTGCGAAAATCCAATACTGAGAACCACTTGCTCCCATTCAAGCAATCCATGGCATCTTGTATGCAGGGCATGGTGTATTGATCTGGGATGGTCCACGGGTTCAGGGTTCGATAATCAACACACATCCTCACCGACCCATTCTTCTTATGCACAACCACAATGGGAGAGGCATATGGGCTCTTGATTCCTGTATCACGCCAGCAGTGAGCATTTCCTGCAGGTGTCTCCTTACATCATCTATGTCCACTGGGGTGCGGGGTGGGGATCTGTCTCGAAATGGCTGGTCATCATGCAGGTGTATATGATGCTCTGCACCCTGGACACACCGCACATCCCATTCCTTTAATGAAAACACTTGGTCTCTCTGGGCGAGTTTCTTGCTAATCCTAGCCTTCCATTCAGCTAGCAGCGGGGAATCACCAAAGTCAAATAAGTCCGGAGTCACTCTCTCCTTTTGGCCAGAGTACTTTTTATTGGGTAATACTGCAGTGTCTGCACAGTGTACTGTAGCTAGAGTGCACACTCTGTTCACCCGGACCTCCCGATCTGACACATTTCGAATCTGGACCATCACTCATTGTGCATAGGCATGGGCATGGGCAGGCAAGATGCTGGGTTTAACCAATAATCCTTCTGGCAACTTTCCATCACCTGGTGCATCCAACATTAATATTTTGTTCTTGACTTCCGGTGACGTCAGGGACCAGAATGGTGGCATAAATCTGTAGCTCCGTCCCCCCCACCGAAGCAATCTATAAAAATTGTCACGATAACCATGGCATCACCAGTTAAACAAAAGAAAAACAGAGCTGGAAAACCCCCGGGTACCCTGGCCCAGAAACTCCGGGAACTTCTTCAGGCTGAAAGCTTCAATTTGCGAGAGAATTGAGACCTGCCGGGAGGTCGGACGGAGGCCCTGGTGAGGCGCGACCCACTGAAAGACGACCTGGCTGAAACTATAGCACAGACTGCCCAAACAGTCTCCAAAATCAACCAGACCCTCTCGGAGCTACGGTCGGACCTTAATAGGATCAACCACAAAACGGAACAGCTGGATTTGGGGTTATCTCAAACAGCTGACCAGACTGATCGGCATGACCGGCTCCTTTTATACCTGCTGGCCAGGGACCGAGAGCTCACAAGACGACTTGACAACCTGGAGGGGAGGAGCAGAAGGCAAAACATCAGAATTTACGGGGTTCCAGAGGGTCTGGAAACTAAATCAAAAGATACCATCTTGTTTCTACAAACGCTGCTCAGAGAGTCATTGGACCTTCCGGAGACCTTTGATCTGTGAATGGATTGGGCCCATTGTTCCCTAGGCCCGCGCCCCCGAGATCCCCAAGCTCGACCTAGGTCCTTTATAGTAAGGCTAACAACATACGGGAGCAAGGAAGAGCTCCTCAAATGTGCCTGGCAACAGAACAGTCTATTATACAATGGGCATAGAATTTCCCTGGATAACGATCATACTACTGTGGTGCAGGAGGCCCGCAGAACCCACTGGCCCATAATTAAGCAACTAAGAGCTAAAAATTTCAAGGTACAGGTCCTTCACCCAGTGAAATTGAAGATCACTACATCCCAGGGAGTTAAGATTTTCAAGGACCTCTTGGCGGCTTCCCCTTTTCTAGAGGAGAACGGAATCAGCACTCCCCCACTCCTTAAAGAAAAATTGGAGAAAGACCTCCTTACCTCAGCCTGGTCCGTCGCACAGAAGGGATCCATGAAAAAAGGTGCTATGCCATGGATCCCCCAGATAACCCTGTGCGCTGACCTGGCAACCATGATAAAGAGACACGGGGAGTCAGGCCAGATCAACAAAGCTGCATCACATCTTCGCGAGCAGCCTGCATCGGATCCAGCAGAAGATGAAATTGAACCTCAAACGAGTTTCTGGACAGACAGCAGAAGGAGATGGCAGGCCGAGGTGAATTTCTCCAAGGAAGATCTGCGCTTCTTTTTTTTTTTTCTCTACCTTTCCCGCCCTGCAATCCAAGATTGAACTACTTCGCAATGAGGCTCTGAGATGGAGAAGCCGACTTGCTAGACTATGCTGATGCGATTGTCGGAGAGTGACCGGAGAGCGACCGAGACACTAGCGGGCCTACTGTAGGTAAACACCACCCTGCTTTTTGACTTGCTGAGGGACTCCTCGAGGATGCCTCTGCATCCCCTTCTCCAGCATGTCCCGCTTTAAAACCAATGCTCTCGAAGAAGAGATAAAGACTCAAAAGACCTTGGTTCTATGAACTGAACTCTGCAAGGTGGCCTGACTTTCTCTCCCCCCCCGTCTCCCCCCCCACCTCCAACCTATAGTTAACTGCCTCCTTTTATTTGGGTGTGGGTTGGGGCTTGGGGGGCTGTCTAGAAGACCTGGGACTCAGTGGTGGGGGCGGCCTGTGGTGGCTGGGGGGAACCTGCGGGTGTCCTGGCTGATCCGGGGTCTCGCTTGGCACTGGGCCTCCGGCTGGCTGCTACCTTTGGGGAGACCGGATGGGGTTGGGGTTGGCTGGGGTGAGGCTTGAGTCCTCGGGTCCTGAGAGATCTCACCAGGAGCTGCTGACTTGGGAAAGCTAAGACAATAAAAGTAATAGAGCCATGAGATAATGGACCACTCTTTATCCTTAAGCGGCCACACTATCAATAATACTTAGGAAACAGACGATTACATCTACAATTAAAGAGAAATATATAGTGGGGGGGGCCTAAATGAGGCTGAATTGATGTTGCCTTCTGGACTCTCTGTTAAGCGAGTGGGAAGCTTCCCTCAGGGCGAACCCGGGAAGCATTGGGGAGTCCTCATTGCACTACTGAGCTCCCTAACCTGCGTGATTTTGACGGACCTTCCACTGCTGATAACTACACATCAGCTACACCTTGGTAGTCCACATTATCAAAATCAGACTTCGGGGTTTTGAGGTTTCTCAACCACGAAGCTCTGGCTATACACTCAGCTCATGGCTCGAAGTAAGATGAGGCCAGAGCATCAGTTGTTCTACTTGTTAGAAAATGGGTTATTAATGTTGAGAGGGTTGTACTGTTACACTACTGTTGTTGTTGTTTTTTTAATTCAACTAGGTACACAGGAAGTTAGTTTACCACTTCTAAAGAGGAGCTCAATCCGGAGACCAGAGGGTAAATCTAGATTGGTTTTAAAATGGCGACACGTCTAGTTAAAGCACTGTTATTTAACATAAATGGTTGTTCAAGCCCTATTAAGAGGAAAAGAATCCAGAAATACATAACCACTCAGGGTTGTGATGTAGTCTTTCTCCAGGAGACACATCTGACCCCAGGGGAGACTCAGAAGCTGAGATCCAGGGCCTACCCGCACCTGATTTCCTCATCTCTCACAGGGGGCAGGAAGAGGGGCGTGGCAATTCTTTTTTCTGCCGCCTTCCCCTTCCACCAATGAGAGGTGATAGAGGACCCAGGTGCAAGATACCTGCTGGTGAAAGAATTGGTGCAAGACCAGCCAGTTACACTGGTAAACCTCTATGCCCCGCCCCCCGGGCTCCCCGACCTCATTCTACATAGCACTCTTGCAGTTGGTGGCTGAGAAGGCCGAGGGGGTTTTGGTCATGGGCCGGGACTGGAATCTAGTAATGAACAGGGACCTAGACACTACATCCCAAATACCTAAACCAGAGCTTGGTAAGGCCCAGGCCTTAAAATTAGTATTAGACCAGATCGGGTTAACAGATGTGTGGCAAGAGAAATACCCTAGATCCAGGGAGTACACATGTTATTTCCCGAGATTTCGTATTGTCTCCAGATTAGACATGTTCTTTACTTTTTCTGGAAACTTACCCCCATTCCCCTCAATGTAGGTGGGTACTACCACTCTCTCAGATCACAGTCACCTATTTCTGGAAATAGACCTGGACATTCCCAAAAAGACAACTCACTGGAGGCTGAATACCTCCCTCCTTCAAGATAAAGAAATAGTGGAGGATCTTAAACGCCACTTTGGGGATACCTACCGGGAAAATAATGTACCGGGAACCGCCCCACAAATTCTATGGGATACTCTGAAGGTCTCTCTGAGGGGTAAAATGATTGCTATTGCCTCACACAAGAAAAAACTGGTGAAACAAAGGCAACAGGAACTCACAACCCAGATCAGAGAGTTGGAAGGGCCCCACAAGATAAGATGGGAGTCAAATAGGCACAAAGAGCTTGAGGAGTGCAGGAAACAACTTAATAAAATCCAGAAACTAGAGACAGAAAAAGCCCTGCACTATCTGAAACAGAGGTATTATGAGGGGGGCCCTAGGGCCACCCGCCTCTTAGCCTACAGGCTTAGGCAGCATGTAGCCAGGGCAACGATCACTAAAATTAAGTCTCCCCACTTCGGACGAGAAGTCGCCCAGGCAACCCAAATAGCGGAAGCTTTCATGGAATATTACACGAAACGTTATACCCCGCAGGAGGAAACCACCTCTCAGGAGAAGAAGAGGTACCTGGAGGAGCTCCCCCTCCCCCCTCTCCCCCTCTGAGAAGGTGGAACTCTTGTCTAGACCCATAACAGGACAGGAGCTCAGACTCACAATAAAGAATTTAAAGACATCTAAATGTCCGGGCCCAGATGGATTCAGTGTGGAATTCTATAAAACTTTCAAGCCAGAGGTGACCCCTATCCTCCAACAAGTATTCTCAGACATCTGGGAGGAGATGTGCCCAATCCCACCCTCTTGGCACTATGCCACCATATCAGTCATCCACAAGGAAGGGAAAGATCCCACACTCTGTGAGTCTTACCGCCCCATATCCCTACTCAATGTGGATTATAAAATTGTTACTTCTATCTTAGCAGCAAGGTTAAATCCCATACTTCCGGACTTGATCCACATGGACCAAACTGGCTTTGTTACTGGGCACCAGGCCCCGGATAGTGTCAGGTCATCTGTGAACCTGATTGACAAGATACAGAAGACTTGAACCTCGGCCTGTTTGATGAGCCTGGACGCTGAAAAGGCCTTTGACAGGGTCTCATGGAGTTTCCTGTTCTCAGTTTTGGAGCATAGGGGGTTTCCACTGCCATTCATTAACACCATCAAGGTACTTTATACAGGACCTCAGGCCTATGTCAGAGTGAATGAAGGACTGTCGAATAGGTTCAGACTGGGCAGGGGCACCCGCCAAGGCTGCCCCCTGTCGTCCCTCCTTTTCACTCTTTACATAGAGCCGCTGGCAGAGGCGATCCAGGGGGATGGGGGGGTGGAAGGGGTGATGATCGGGAATCTCCATAAAAAGATCTCCCTATACGCGGACAATGTGCTGCTCTCGCTTACCTGGCCACACCACTCCATAACACGGATTTGGGCAATTCTGGAAGAATTCGGTAGACATGCAGGCTACTCTTTGAACAAGACTAAGACTGAGGTGCTTACCTTTTTTTATAAACCATCAGAAGAGGTCAGAGCTCTTCTCCCCCGGAATTGGAAGGCAAATAGTATGAAATACTTAGGAACCCATATACAGTAACAAAGCACTTCTCACAACTCTATGAGGCAAACTATACCCCACTTATAAATAGTCTGAAGAGAGCTATTGAGAGATGGTCCCTGATTAATTTACCAATGCACTCTAGGATATCCTCACTGAGAATGAGTGTCCTGCCCAGATTCTTATACCTGTTCCAAAGTTTACCAATACTTATCCACAAAAACACCTTTCAGACCTGGAACAAACTGCTCACTAAGTTTATTTGGAACAACGAGAAACCCCGGGTCAGTCTCAAAACCCTGCAGACTCACCAGGATGGAGGGAGACAGTCTCTCCCAGACTTGGAAGATTATTATCTCACCACGCATTTAAAATATGCTCTGATGTGGTCTAATTCTAATATGCATGCAACCTGGCTGACTATGGAGAGAAGGTGTGGAGGGGGAAGATGGCATAATATACCTGGAGAACAGACTGGCCAGATCCCATGAGAGAGGCGGCTGCCCCAGTCTGGATTTGGTCTCAACTAGAAATGCAGTCCAGGCAGTACAAAGAATATGGCAAAACTATGGACTAAGAGATTCCCTGTGGCCCTTACGGAGGCTGACAGGAGACCTGGACTTTTCGCCAGGTCAGATGGATGGGACCTTTCGATCATGGGATAGACAGGGACTATGATCCCTGTCACAGTTTCTACAGGGGGAGGTGGTCCTGGACTTCGACTCCTTAAAGAACAAGTATGGTCTACAGCATTCTGACCTTTTCAGATACCTGCAGGTTAGAACGTATATCCTTACCTTAAAGAAAAGAGACAAGGACCCAAAGGGAGTGGAGACTCTCTTGAACGTCATATTCGAGGGGAGGAAGGTGGATAACCAGAGGGGGATGATCTCAGGTTTGTATACGAAGTTGTCCACCTTAAGGGGAGACCCCTTGGCAAAAATTAAACCAACCTGGTTAAGACAGGCAACCCAGATCCTCTGGAGCCGAACTGGGAGAATGTGTTTTATATCACAAAGAGGATGACACGCTCCCCTCAATGGCAAGAATTTGCCTGGAGGATCAGGACCCGCTACTTCCTCACCCCCCAGCAGATTAACAAGAGAAGCCCTGACCGCACTATGGAATGCTGGAGGGGATGTGGGGAACTTGCGGCGGGACACGTCCATATCTTCTGGACCTGTAGAAACCTGCAAGAGTTCTGGAATGGGGTGGGTGATGCCCTGGGGAACATATTCATGTTAGACCAGCCTTTGAACTGGTGTTCTGAGGTCCTGGGCCCCCCCCCCCGAGGGACTTACGGGTCCGGACTCATGGTACCTCTGGGCTATCCTGATTGCAGTGGCCCATAAGGCCATTACAAAGAGATGGCTGAAACCAGGCCCCTCGAACAGACAGAACTGGGTGAAGATAGTACTCAGCATATCTGAGATGGAAGAACTCACACACAGGTTGGACCATAGAATGGCCATATACACCAGAAGATGGACCAGATGGGAAGTCTGGTTAAATGCAAACTATCAGGAAGAAGATCACACCTTAAACTGAGGGTGGAGGGACAATCTGATCCCCTGGGGACAGCCCCTGGAAGGGAGAGAAGAGGAGAAGGAGGGCACGAACTGCTGACCAACCTGCCAGGGACACTCATAAGTTTTTGAACTGAACAATGAAGTAAAATCATAAGGATAAAATAAGTACCAGTGATTTAGTGATGCTGTGTATAAAAATACTGTCTAACATATGTAACTAAAGCTATAATGAACTCTTTACCTAGCTTAAAAGAAACCTTCGGAACTGAGCATGTATGGAATTTGTACCCGATTTCTGTTAATAAACATGAATTAAAAAAAATAATATTTTGTTCTTTACATTTCTGTTTAGGTGGACTTCTCCATGTTCTCCATGGATTGTGCACTGGGCATTGGGGGCCAATACCAAGGAGTTGGGTTCCTTTTTCCACACTATCCCCACTGGCTCATCTGGGTCCACTTCATTGGGTTTCTGTTGTAAGTCATATGCCCATTTTTACTAAGGCTGGAATTCTTAGGGCCCATCCAGTCAGTTGCCCTTGTTTCTCATGGCAGAGTTGTGCTAGTCTCCCAAACATGTGGGTGTTTGTTCCAATTAACAGGGGAACCCCATCATACAGTCCAGTGGGGGGACACACTAGTCCAGTGTCTCTACTTGCTCCTCCACACCAGTTACAGTTGCAGGAAAAGACAACCAGAAGTGGACATATCCTAGGTAGGGATAAGACTTGTCGCTCAGCCCCCACACATGTAGGCCTTCCAGGGACTGTAATGGCACATCAGATAAGTGTTTGTCATACCAGTCCTGAAATACAATGGTCACTTGAGACCCACTGTCAAGCACAGCCCGAGTAGGAATACCATGCACAGCCACAGTAGTCTTCATTGAAGGGCCCACTATTTTGGACCAGTCTGGAGGGACAATAGTAGGGTCCCGGACAGACAATTTAGCCACAGAGGGATTTGAGTTAGGATGGCCGAAGCCTTCACTGCAGTCATTTCGTGCACCCCTTGACCACTGACTCATTTTCCGAAGTGCTCCTTGAAGCTGGTTCACCACTTTCTCTAAGTCCTTCTGAGACCGGCATTCCCTCTTTATACGGCCATCCTTGCCGCAATTGTGACAAATGACAGGCTCTTGGGGCATCCTTGGGGAAAACATATCAGGGGATGCTGGAGCATCGACGGGAGATTGTGATCTGACTTCTGCTGGAAGTGTACCATGTCTCAAAAGTTCCTTTAGGGTGGCAGTCAATTCCTTGATCTCAGCCGAGAAGCCACCCTCGGTAAAGGATGCCTGAGGGTGCACCCCCACCCCCATAACAGTCACGTCCTGACAGGAGTCAGGGTCTCTATCAGCAGGGGGATACCTCAGTTTAGCCCACAGCAGGACACTCGTAATGGTCTCCATTTCGGAAGGGCCTTCCAGTGCCATGATCACTTGGGCTGCACTCACCCCATAATTATAATCTTCCTCTTCACCTTCTACCTCCCGGAGTTCTTTTATTAAGTCACAGTAGTCAGGTGGGTTACCTCTCCAATCCTGAAGGCTTAGCTGGATGATCTGCAGTTTAGAATGCTTGGCATGTTGCAGTATGTGCCCCAATCTCACACGGTTTAAATTACTGGCAGCTACCCCACCTTTCCGGTAAGCTTTCTGCAGAGCTCTTTCTACGTGAGTAACATACACAGACAAACTTTCCCCCTTCCATTGTTTGGTAACTTGGAATTTCCACATCAAAGTCTCCCCTGACTCAATGCTCCCAAAACTGCCTTCAAGTACAGATAGGTACTTCTGAGCAGATGCATCAGGGTTCATGGACCTCAAAAATTAAATGGCTTCAAGAGTGGGGCCCTTCAAACTTTCTTTGATACTTTTCCGCTTCTCAGCCTCCACACACTGCCACTCGGGTACCAAGGGGGCAACACAGTCGATCCAGGTCTCTCAGTCATCCTCCCTCTGGGGGATGGGGAGGGTGCCCGAGAAGATTCTCAGCCTTCGGTAGGAGTCGTGACTAATGATGGGTACAGATATAGGGGCCAGCATTGGCATGGGCACAGAAGGTGGGGCAGTAACAGGTGCTGGAGTGGGAGGGGGTGTTGGGGAAGGAACACCCCCCAGGTGGCAGGAATAGTTTCTTAAAGTCCTCTATGGTTTTCCCTTCCTCCAGCAACAACTTAGCAAATTTATTCTCAAAAGTCTCAGATAATGGTGGGAGCTCATCCTTCCCAGGGTCTTTACTGCCTTTTGTTATCACTCTCCAGGCAGCTAGGACCCCTTCTGAGGCAGTAGTTTGTGGCACTTTAGAGCTGTCCACAAGGTCACTACACTCTACTAAGGCTATGAAAGTTTGGGCGATCAAATCAGCCTGTCGACCCACCACCACATGGTTTTTTAAACATTCAACTTTGGAGAGTGCTCCCGCTACAGTGTCCTTACTGGTACCCAGGGGAATATCCAGTATAAGCAGAGCATTTTGGGGGTCGATCTCCTGCCCAGTACACCACCCCACCAACTGGTGTACAGCCATTTCTACTGGAGTAACCATTAATCTTTAACAATAGTTCGTAATTTTTGGCCACTAGAAGACACAAAATCCCAGCAGTGAGCCTCCAAGATGTAACTCCTAGGTGGCGCTATCCCAAGAGCTACTACCCCTGCCTGCTTGGCTAGTAGCAGGTTAAGGGGCCTGGATAATGAAACGGGTGCCTCCACCCGGAGGTCAGGGTTGTTAGTGGTCACGCTAACCTGGGCACAGCTCTCTGGGACACTGTAACCCCCCCTCTTTCCCTTCTAGTTCATTTGATATCCTTTACCCTTATTTGTGTAACAATTTTGTCTATTAATATGTGATACCTACGTCTTGACGTGGAACCTTTGTAAAAGAGCCCTGGGCTCAAAGGTAATTGTAATCCTAGAATTGAAATAAATAAATAAAATAGTTGCCTGAACAATATACAATAATTACTTTCACAATGACCCTTATTCACCAGGCAATTACCCACACTGTTTGCACTTACCACCAGGGCTGGTTCCTCTAGCTTGACCCTGGGGACCCCCTGTAAAACAAGGTTAAGCACAGCAAATAGTAACAGTACAATACTTTTGGCACAAACTGGAACCACAGTCAGGTTAAATGCAAATAAAGTTAAATCTGATTTATTCAGGGGACTTGAACAAGGGATGGCGTAATCAGGTTGATTTGCTTAAAAGCTACATTAATCAGACAGCTATGCATGCAGTTCAGAGTCTCTACACAGTCACACACTCTGGGTACCCAGGCAGGAAAACAGAGGGCTAGCCAGGAACATTGCAGCTGGTTGGGGCCCTGTGCTGAAAGAAAGCAACATGCACAACACACACTATTTGTAATCTGGAGCTGAAGGGCTGAGTTCATGAAAGAAAAGGCAACAAGACAATCAAATGACAACACTTTCAGATTTAGCTGTCGTTGCAGGGAGCTACCCTGATGTTTACTCACAATACCCAATACTGGACACAGGCAGGACGAAATCGAGACTGCAGGCTGTTGAGCTGGAGTGCCCGGAGAAGCAGGGCCCACACGAATCACCGAGGCATCGTTCCTGTTCAAAGCATTGAGCAGGGGGCTGATCCCCAGGCCGGTCCCTTGCTCATAATGCCTTCATGCGTAGTATTCTGGCTGGGCCAGTGTAGCAGGGCCCAGGCAAATGGAAATGGATACGGATTCAGTCTGTGGAGCTGGATACAGCCTCCAGCAAGCAAAACACAGTTCAGACACACAGTGGGGAACCAAATCTCGACCCACTATAAGCACACAGCACATTCACATGTAAGGAAATTCCACTGTACCAGGCAAATGGCTCTCCGGTCGCAATTACAGAGTCTCTGCACAATCCAGGAGTTCAGAGGTAGCTGAAAGTCCTAACAGGCCGATCGCATTCAGCAAATCTTCGGCATCCTTCAGGTTAAAGCCTGGTCACAATTCAGTGTCTTAATTCGCTCTCCAAATTCAGATTCAGTCCGAAAAAAGCACAAGTTCCCTCTCAGGAACAGCAGGCAGGCATACAGGCCAAACTCAGGCGTTTCCACAGTTCTCCTGTATGAATCCACTATGGATTGCTGCTCAAACTATCTCAAGCTGTTACTTCTTCACTTCCCAACTCATATCTAACTGAAACTGCAAGCAGTGTGGGACTTTCCCCAAGAACCAAAAGGTTCGGTTGACTGATCTGTCTGTCAGTCACAACAGGGGCTCCCCCTCCAGGTTATTTTAGGCACCAAAAGCCCAAAACTACAATTCCTACAAGTTTTGGCCCACCAGGCCTCTGTAGGCAGGCTCCATTTTAGAGTCCCAAATGTACTGATTGGCCCATTCTGACAGTCCAGGACCAAGATGATGGAAACAAACAGAACTGTCCATGCTGCAAAGAAGGCAGGTTAGAACAAACTGCAGTATTATTACTACTCTAACAAATGATGAGCAAACAAGTGCACCTTCTAACAGAGCTCCCTCTGAGATTAATTATAACTGTAATCCAGGCAGCTCCTAAAGAGACAGTACACAGAGGCTATACAGGCATTCTCTGGCAATACATTTAAACTGCTAAAACGCAGGACACCAGCCTGGCAGTGAGCATTTAAGCAAGCTCAAGGAAGACTTTTTGGGAACCCCCATTTGTAGGGGGGGTTACACTATTTAAATAGAAAATAGCACCAACTCTCTTTTCCATAGTGTGTTCCCTCCCAGCCCCAATCACAATGCTCATAATTTTTTAATTTCTCTTTTACCCCCGGTGGCCCATGTTGGAGTGGCACCCCAGCCCTATCCCCGATGTCTACCAGCCTCACTGACCATCTTCCCCAGGGCTTGCCCTCCTGTGGGGTAGGCAGGTGCACCCCAGCCCCCATCGAAGACTGGATCCAGTTCTTGTTAACGGCGGCTGGTCGGGAGAGATCTGCAAGCCCTCTGTCGCCCAGCCACCGGAGATCTTTTTCCCATTTTCTCCCTTATAGATGCGGCACGCAATGACACCAATGATGGTGCCATGCATGCTCCCGTGTGTGTCCCATTGGGCATTTGCCCCACCTCTACCCACCATGGACAGCATCAGAGTGCCAGCCCCCAGCCTCAGCTAGGAGCCAGGCAAGCACCAGCCACTGATTGCCCCCCTCCCCAGAGAAGGAGAGCTGTCCCTGGGACACTGATCCTTCTTCCGGCCGACCCCTGGAGACCCGCTCGCACCGTGAACACGGGTTGCCAGCATGGCAGGAGGTAAGGCAGGATGCCTCAGCCCTCCACACCACCAGGCCGACCACAATGCTCATAATAACATGTAACGATCCCCGTTCCGTGATAGTCTAGTGTTCCCCAACCCCAGAGGAGCCGCCAACTGACACAGCCCACCTCACACCACACCGGCCAGCTGCTGACTGATTTGTACAGGAGTGCTATACAGTGTATAGTACATGCCCATTGGTTGACTGCGAGGCTGCAGGCCAAGTGACTTAAGTCCCTGGTAGTGTGATAAAACCGACACAACCAATGCCCCGAAGTGTCTTACTGTGCTTATAAAATTGGTCCATAGGCAACTTTAAAAAACCAACATTCTAAACATTTTTAAAGACATAAAAATGTAACAAAATATTGCTAAAAAATGTAAAATAGTGCCTCCACCTGTGAATCAACTGCCTTTCTACACCTTCAGTATATGGTGTTTGTTTATTATGAAATATAAGAATCCCAAATTCTGCAGTATTTCAGTAGTAGAATGCACCCCGCCCACCACCACACATAGGATGGTAATATGGAATACATGAATTCAAAATTCTGCAGAATTCCACAGGCACACACACGCCTCGAGTAGGGCAAGAACCTCAGTTTTATATGCTGAAGGGTAAGGACCACAGTGTTCTCTAGCAAACTGGTAAGGATAGGAGGGAAATGTTTTGTGGTTATTATAGAAACACCAGAAATGGAAACTGAATGGTACTTGATTTTTTAAATGTGTTTATGTGTGTAAGGAGGGGCTCATGAGTGGAAAGAACATTCAATTATTCACTTGTTTTCTCTGATTTAAGGGAGTTAAGCAATAATACATGACAGGGTACAGGTTATGGTGGAATTTACCCATGCCTGGTGTGGTTCAGTCACAAGGCCGCAGGCCGAGTGACCAGACCACACCAGAAGTGGGTAAATCCCACCATAATGCACACCCTGTTGTGGATTAGTGTGATTATGCAATTGGCACTAACTAAACTTTAAGAAAAATACTGAATAGTCTAAATTAAAAAAAAAGTTGTTTATACATTCTTAGAGTAATATCTTTCCTCCTTACAAAAATAGTCCTGGGTTGCTAGGTAGAAAATGGAAGGCTGCCATCAGCCCCCCCCCCACCCCCACACACACACATATACACACACACCTGAAGTGCATTCAGACACACATAGATTCACAGAAAGCTTCTATCTGCAGTTTCTGGGGTTTTTTTTTATTGTGTAATTTGTTTTTTTTAAATCAGCAGTATCTGTTACTTATGCAACCTGTCATGTGAGACTGTCCCATTCAGCAGCATGCATAGAACTGCAGGGCAGAGCCAGCTGATGCTGGGGGTCAGTGTGAGGAGCGGTCAGTGATGTCGGCATGAGCGAGTGCCATTTGGCAGTGTATCAGAGGAAAGAAGTGGGTGACCTGACTGTACCTGAAAGAAAAACTTGGCAATGAGGTACGAGGTTGTGTAGCAGTTTGTTTATTTATTTATTGAACATTTCAGTTTACAATCTTTGAGTCAGAGACTCATTTCCAAAGGCACCATGTCAGTAGACAAGTATACAACAGTTAGGTCACCATATATAGTTTGGGTACAAATGTGTTACAGCAGATAAGCATTGGAACAAGAGTCAGTCTTAGCCAGGGCATAGGCCTGATAGTGTCAAGTACAACAGGAACTGTGAGAACAGAGGATTGCTCTTCATTAGAAAATTAGAGCTGAGGATAGGGGGAGGGAGCTGGGGAAAGTCCATTGGCAAGGATACCGGGGGATTAAGGACAGTCGCAGTCATTGTTGGTCTGGAGGTGGACCCTGAGGAGGGTTTTGAAGAGGCCAAGTTTGGGCTTGGATGTAATGAGGGGTGGTGTTCATCCAGAGTGGGGCTCGGTAAGCAGAGGTTCGCTGATCAAGTGAGGTTGAGAGGTGAAGGACGAGAAATGGGGATTTAACGGAGTTGTGGGTGATTTTTGTTAGGGGAGCAGGTGTCAGGAGGGGAGCAAGACTGGGGGGGAGGATAGCCCAGTGGCGATCTTTTTGGCCATGAGGCAGGTGTGGTATTTGAGTCTGTTGTCGAAGTTGAGCCAGCTGGACTGCTGGTAGAGGGAACATGTGTGAGTGTAGCGGCCACAGCTTAGTATAAGGTGGCAGGCCTTCTTGAGGGTTACTCTAACTATCTGAAGGGATATGGTATCAGCCGTACCATAGATTAGGATCCCATAGTCGATGAAGGCAAGGACGGAGGAGGAGACAGCAAGATGGAGGGCATCGGGATGAGGTAGTGTTTGACCTGGTGTAGTAAGCCGATCCTGGTATTTATAGCAGTACAGAGGTGATGTATGTGGGTGTGGAAATTAAGAGCAGGGTCCAAGTGGATTCTGAGGTACATGATGGAGGTAGCCTGGTCGAGAGGTTGAGACTGGGTGTTGAGGATGCTGAGGGTGTGGTCCTTATGTCGATTCTGGGGGTTAGCAAAAAGCATCACTTTTGTTTTTTTGTAGCTTAGGACAAGTTGCTGTTCTGTGAACCAGGATTCTGCTTCAGAGAAGGCTTTTTGAAGATGGAGTTGGAGTTGTTGGCTGTCTGAGTGGGAGGTGAACAGTACGGCATCATCAGCATAGAGAACCAGATGCCCAAAGCAAACCATGGGGAGGGTGTTGAGGAATATGCTGAAGAGGAGGGGCCCGAGGATGGAACCCTGCGGGACCCCTGACCTGACATGGAGGGATAAGGAGAGAGCAGTGCCTATCCCTACTTGTTGAGTTCTACCTGAGAGGTAGTTGGAGAACCAGTTAGTGGCTTCAGGGGAGAGACCAGCATTGGTTAGTGCAGATAGGAGGAGGGAATGGTTGACTGTGTCAAATGCTTTCGACAGTCCACAAAGACTGCCCCCTGCAAGATGGCCTTTGTAGAGCGCAGAGAGCAGGGGGGAATCAAACTCCAGCAATGCAGAGGTGGTGCTGTGGCCCTGGCGGAAACCATGCTGCAGCTTGCAGTGTGGGTTGTATTTAGTGAGATGTTCTGTCAATTGGTCAGAAATGATTCTTTCCAGGGCTTTAGAGAGTGGGGGAAGATAAAGATTGGTCAGTATTTACCTGCATTGGAGAGGTCACCACCCTTGTGTATTGGCGTGATGACTGAGCCTTCCAAATGGATTGGAAGGTCCCAAGGCAGAGGGAGCGGTTGATGATGGAGGTGAGGAGAGAGAGAGGACAGTGTCGAGAGTGAGGCATAGAAGCTTGAGGTCAGGGGAGTCAGCGCTGTAACGGGCATGCCGTAAGACCTTTAGAAGGTAGGGCCTGGCTTTGGAAGGGGAGACCGTCTTGAAGTGAAATGGCGGGCTGGGGTGGCCAGAGGGGGTGCCAGTTAACACTGAAGTCACCATGTGCTAGGTACTCGGATTTAGGGGGCAGCTGAGAGAGGTAGGCAAGGATAGCAAGGAAGGCAGCCTTTTGATTCCTTGGCAGGATGTAGACTGCAGTAACTAGAAGGGGGCAGAGGTTTTATTGACAGTGATTTGCAGAGTGAGGGCTTGAGCATTGTGATCTAGGTAGGCTGGGGGAAGGCGAGGCACAGCAGGGAGTTATGTAGGTAGATGGCGCAGGCCCCCTCCACATTTACCACACCAGTCAGCCTGGAAGACCGAGAAACCAGGAATGTAGATGGCAGTGTCTGGGGTATTTTTTGAGAGCCAGGTTTCTACTATGCAGAGTATATCTGGCTGATGCTGGGCAAACCAGACTTGGAGGGAGTCAAACTGTTTTTGCAGGCTGCAGATATTAATAGTAGCTAATTTCTGGCTGTCAGCTTTGGAGTGGCTAGGAGTGGCAGGTGAGGGGGGCCCTGGGTTAGAGTGAACATTGCCAAACATAAGTAGGATGAGTAGAAACAGTGGCTGGAGCAATACTAGCCAGAGTTGCTTGCGGGAGCATTGGGCGTGGGCTGTTAGATGGGCATTTTTGGGGCCGAGAACAGGGATGGGGAGGGAGAGTATGTGGGTAGTAACGAACATGGATAGACTGGGGCAGTAAGCAGGGTGGATGAGGGGTTGCAGGGAGGGGTGGGTGGGGCATAGAGGAACAAAGTGTTGAGGTGTGTTGAAAACTGGGCGTGGGAGCTGGGGTGGTAGGGAATGGGGGGGCGACAGGGCAAGAGCTTGAGGTGGATCAGCATGAGGAATACCACTGGGGAGAGTGGGAGAAGACGGTCATGGCGGAGATGGGTGGAGGCGAGGGCAGTGTGGGAAAAGGATATAGGATGTAAAAGGCAATGCACCTACAGGGGAAGCTGTCATAGTGCAGTGGTAGTGACACCAACGTGGGTGTAGAGGGTGCTAGATTTGATCCTGGGTAAGAGAGAGGGAGGAAGTAGAAGAGGAAGCCAGGGAAAAGGCCAAGGAGAGCGGGGAGACAAGGGAGGATGAGTAGGATAGACAGGCAAAAAAGCGGCACAACAGTGACTCCTAGTGGAAAGGGAATATAAGGAACTAAGGGGAAAATAAACACTTAGTAAATAAGGCCAACAGTCATGTTACTTTGTCACGTGACTTGGGAGGGAGGGGCTATAAAGCTAGAGACTCCCCTGGGTGGGAGGGTGGCTGGGGCAGGTGGGGCAGTCGATGCGAAGCGTCAACGGGCTTACACCCCCATACAACAGAGGAGCAGTAGGGAGGTAATTTACCTTTACAGGCTCCTGTTCCTGCTCTATCCCTGCCGCTGGTAGACTCCTTGAATGTGCACTACAGGCTGGGGTTCCAGGGCCTATGTAGAGGGGAGAGACAAAGACCACATTAGTATGCAGTGGGAGTTGAGGGTGGTTCCAGCAACAGACTATCCTCGGGGACTGGGCAGTACTGCACATGCGCGAGCTGCCTGTGGTCCCTGGGAACACACACAAAGGAAATATGGTACTCCAGAATAGAACTGGCTTCTCAAATGCCACACCACGCAATGGGCTCCTCAGCAGACAGTCCAGAGAGCAAGGTGATGAACAGTACTATCTTGTGCTATCACAATTACCCCACAGTGAGATTAACTAATGCAGAGAACAATACTAACTGCTAGATATGCTGAGCTCTAAGAGCACTGTAACTGAGCATACCACACAGAGCTACAAATTCTCTGGGCATAGGCACCAGAGATGTCCCTGTTACAGGGACTCTGTGTGCGCAGGTGTGTTATAAGCATGATCACACTGATAAGATGTTTCAAGAGAGTGGAGTGTGAGTGAGGGGTCACTGGTTGGCGGGAGGGAGTGAAAAGAGAGGCATGTTTTGAATTTGGCCTGTATTCAAGTTTACATCTAGTAAAGGTAAGAAGCGTGTATTGTTTGTGTTTTTATTAATGGAAACATTTTTTTTGGTACCTTTTTGGTTGTTTAATTAAGACTGTTGTTAACCAAGCGATAGCAAACAGTTCTCAGTCTTTTTGCCAGGTTTCTGTACCAAGATGGTGATGTGTTCTCATTGATTTTGAGAGGCAGGGGTTTTGCTGTCAGTGGTGAAGCGGCTGACTGTATAGGTGTAGTTTGACTGACATTTGGGGGGGCAAGATTTTTATGTGATTAATTTAAAATTACTGAAAAAAACGTATTAGTCAGGACAAATTTGAGGGGGCAATGCCCTCCCCAAAACTACACCTATGGCCTGACTGGCACCTTTTGTGGTGGTTATGCTAGGGTTTACCGTGGCAGAAAGGTGCCAGTCAGTCAATCACATTGTGGCATTCTCATAGCCCATTGTATAATTAAGCAATATACCATGCCAGGGTGTGGGTTATGATGGGATTTACCCACGCCTGGTGTAGGTTGGTCATGAGGCCGCAGGCCGAGTGAGTAAGCAACACCAGAAGTGGGTAAATCCCAGCATAACCCACACCCTGGAGTGCTATATTGTGATTATACAATGTCCCTGTTTTTTTGTGACAATTAAATAAAGAAAAAGTACTTTTTTACTTTACATCTCTTTTTTTGTGTGTAATTATTGCTACGCTGCATAATATAGTTCTGGGTTGCTAAGGAGACACTGTCCTGAGTTGTGTGTTGCTAGGTAGAGGCTGCCTTGGCTGTTTATTCACTCCCATTCAGTGGACTGTGAAACCAGAAAAGTTGAGCTGCATTTTTTTGTTTTGTTTTTTAAATGCAAAGTGGAGTGAGAGATAGAGATGGAAAGACAGCAAGGCAAGTTTGGAAGGGCTCATTTGGTTGTCATGATTGGAGTGAGGGAGAGACTTGTCGGTGTCATGCCAGATCTGCTGGCACTGCAAGTGTGGTTGCAGCTGTCAAGTGTGCATGCGCGTTCTGCGCTGATTCGGTCCCGAGACAATGCCACATTCTCATCCTCGGATGTGATCTGTTTAAAAAAAAAAGTGTCAGTGCAGATTAAATAGTGTTTTTGGTAGTATTACCATGATTTTATACAAAAATCTGTTGCAAGTGTTCTGGGATGACACCGTCAAACAGAGATCAAACTCCAGCCATAAGCTGATGTCAACAGGCAGTGGTATTGTAAAGGAAGGAGCTAGTAATGGGTATTTTATCTTTTTTCTTTTCAATGCAAAAAATAATTTTGTGACATGTGAGATGACTTTTGGGACCGTTGGGGTCTGTGAATTTTTTTTTTTTTATACTTCTAATTTTATTTGGTTCACATACAGAAATTCACAGTGAGTTGGTAATCATTAGTAACATACAACTTCTATTACATGAAGTCAAAACATTGAACTATGACTTCTAACTATTTCTAATGTTCTATTATTATGTACTCTAAAAGAGTTAACAAAAGAAAGTTAATCAAACTAACATAAATAAAAAATAATCTTATGTCCATTAAAATGAGAATGTCACTTTTGGGGTCATACAAAAATCAATTTACAGGGTTTTATTTAACTCTAAAAATGTATTAGCATTTTGCTCATAAAAGTGCTAAAACATTGTGAAAATGCATAGCACTTGCCTCACTGTGTTTAACAAACATAACACTTCTAGAAAACCTATATAAATACTTTCTGTACAGTTAGTATTGTCCCAAGAAAAAAACTGCTAATCAATTATTTAAAACCCTGATTTACTTAATGAGTTAATACTTCATCAAACGAATGGTTATCAGCACAGAATGCCTTACGTTGTTACAAATCCATTACTTTTCTTTTCTCTGCTACCTATTAATCTACCTTCTTGTATATTGCCGGATCTGGTTGAAATAAGTCTCTACAATCAACTGTAGCCTCTCTCTAACATACTTGCTTTGACCAGTGTAGGGTAGGGATGTGGAGGGAGGTCATGTCACCGCCCCTCCTTCTCTCTTTGTGAATTAATAAAGTTTCTATATTCTATAAAATAATGTCTTCTGTCTCTTATTTCAGTTAAGTTATTGTCCCTATAAACTGCATCGGGGTGAAGACAGGGTACAACTCAACAATAGATGACCAAGACTAGTTGTAATAGAGTTAAGACATGTCTCCCCCTAATCATCTCCAAAGGTGAGGTCCCCTCCCACCTTGTCCATCCGTTCCAACACTGAGGGAGGGTTTGCCTAACCGAAAATATGATTTTCTCATACTGTTTAATGTTCTCTATCAGCTCTTTCCAGTCTTCCAAGGTCAGGGGAGCGGGGGTATGCCATTTCTTAGTAATTGATTTGCCAGCTGCCACTACTAGAATATTACACAAGTGTTTTGCCTCTTTACCCCTGAGCTCCGAGGGATACACACCTAAAAGTAAGTGTTCTGGACCCAGAGGTTCCAAGACCGTGAACAAGATCTGAGGACTTCACTTTATTTCTTGCCAGAATCTTTCCGAGATGGAGCAGCTCCAGAATACATGTACATATGTAGTGACTGTTTCCCCACAGTTCCTCCAACAATGACTGGGAATGGTGTTCCGCCATTTTGCTACTTGGACCAGTACTCTAAAGTATCTGGCTCTAATTTTCCAGGCAAATTCACTCCGTCCAGGTGAGGAAGTGGTCCGTCAAGTATTTTGCAAGATTCTGGTCCAGTCATTTGTATTTATTCTAATGGAAAGGTCTTGTTCCCATTTCACTCTTAAATAAGCTGTCGAGTGCTGCAGGTCTCTAAGGTAGTTTTGGTATAAGAGAGATATTGCTTTCTCCCCTCTGTCTGAATTCAAAATTAACTCAAAAGTTTCTGGAGCTGGGGAACCTTTAGCCCTCAGAATTTAAATATTTAACTGTACCCCAATAAAGTCTGTGATCTGATAGTAATATAACAAGTCTCCTGGTGCCCATCCAAACCTGGCCTGAGTTTCCTCAAATGGAATGACCTTATCTCCCCTAAGAAGCTGCCATGGAGCTGTGCACTTCAAACGTTCCTGTCTTTTATACCAGGCATTGGTAGCTGCTGGGTTCCTATCTACATCTGTGGTTCACCACATATATTTCCACATGTATATCCAGGTTGCTCCCCTAGAGAGACCCATTCTATAGCCCTGTAAGGCAGTTTTCTTACCTGTAAATGGGGTGCCCGTCCAGTTCTCCTTAGGGTTTAAAGTGGTGCTCTGTGCTTGGATGGGGGGGGGGGTTAAAGAGGTGTTAAGATCTATCTTTTTCCATCTAGCTGTATAAGTTGGGTGCTGTAGCAGGAGTATTACCCATGTTTCGGTCGCTATCCAGTATCCCATAAGCAGGAGGACAGCTAGCCCTCCCATCTTCTTAGGTAGATACAGAGTTTATTTTCTGATTCTAGGTCTCTTATTGAGCCAAATGTAACTTTAAATCATTTTTTGCCAATTTCCAATTTGTCTGAGTGGTATCTGGCATGGTACACATTGAAAAAAAAACCGAGCAACACATTCATTTTGATTGTCTGTATTCTGGAGTGAATGGACAAAGGGAGCAGCGGCCATCTTTGTGTATCTCCGGTTATCTGTTTTATTAAAGGGGGATAGTTCAGATGTAATAATTTTGATGTTTTTGTGGCTAATCTGATTCCCAGATATTGCATTGAGGGTAAGTCCTATCTCATGGGGTACTGGTTCCTCAATATGGGGGATGGGTGAAAGTTGAATTTTAAAACCTCTGTTTTAATGGCATTTAATGTATATCATACTAACATACTAACATACTATTTGCCAGCAGATTAGGCCTTATGGTCTATCGAGTCTGCTCGAACCTAGATCCTTAGTTGGATGCCGAGACCCTCCCATCCCTTGTTCTCCAGAAACCCCTATCATCCATATCCCCCCCCCGGGACAGGCCATCATCTGATACATCCACTTTCTGTGTCTGTCCCACCCTCTCTTGAAGCCCTCCACTGTGGATCTCTGAACCAGCTCACCAGGCAGTGCATTCCCACCAGTCAGTATCCCGAGAGGACTGAAAATGTTTTGAGATATTGAAATAACATTGGTATGGATTCCTCTGGGCTGGACAGTAAAACAGAATGTTGTCTACATAGAGGGCCATTTTCTGCTGTGTCCACCTCAGTTGAACTCCATTTATGGCTGGATTGTCCCTGATTCCCTGGGCTAAAGGTTCTAAGTATAGGTAGAATAATAAAGGGGAAAGTGGGCACTCCTGTCTGGTGCCATGTTTTAAAGTAAAGGCCGAAGAGTAATGACCATTTGCTCATATAAACCTTTAGGCATTTCATATATTTTCATTATTAAGTTGATAAACTGTTCCGGAAACCCGAATTTAGCCAATACTGCTTGAAGAAAGGTCCAGGAGACTTTATCAAAAGCCCTCTCAACATCTAAGCTGAGAAGGACTACTGATTGGTGGGAGGCATTAATGTGATCTATGATGTGGGTGGTTCTCCGCATGTTATTTTGTGCCTGTCGCCCGGGAATGAATCCCGCCTGATCATAATGGACCAACTTAGGTAGGATTAGTTGCAGCTAGTGGGAAAGTATAACCATGAACAATTTATAGTCAGTGTTAAGGATGGAGATGGGGTGGTAGGAGGGGCAGAGCTTATGGTCTTTCTGGCCTTAGATATGACTGTAATAATGACTTGAGACCATGTCTCAGGCTGGCGCCCCTCAGGCCTCATTGTTTCATTGAAAACTTTAAGTAAAATGGGGGAGAGCTGTACCTGTAATTGTTTGTATATTTCCGCCAGATATCCATCCATTCCCGGACACTTATTGGTTTTCAGACGGGATATCTCAACTTTTAGTTCCTCTCTGGAGATTGGCTTCGTTAATTGTTGTCCTACTGTGGTAGGGATCTTAGGTAGGGGGATACCCTGGAGATATTGTTCCAAGGTTATGTAATCTGAGGGGAGGGTGCGAGGTATAGTTCTGCATAATATGCTTTAAAGGCTTCTACTATATCTGGAGTCTTCTGCAGTGTCCTGAGGGTCTGTGGGTGTGTTAGCGTAGGGATGTGGGCCCTGGCTCTCTGTATTCATAACCTGGCCGCTAATAAACGTGAGGGTCTGGGTCCCCCCTCATAATATCCCTGTTTAAGAAAAAGTGGCTTTTGTTTTTATATAATAGTCTAAAATCCCATGTAGTTCCTTCTTAAGGAAGTTTAATCCTTTAAGGCTCTGTCTATTATATCTGTCCTTCAGCCGTGATTCCAAATTAACTGTCTCTATCTGCAAAGACTCTATTCTTTGTTCTCTTTGTTTTTTCTTGTATGCAGCAATTAAAATTAATTTCTTCCTAAGTATAGCTTTAGTGGTATCCCATACCAGGGCTGTTGGTGTCTCAAGGGAGGTGTTATCAGTTATGGCCTGCTTAATGGTGTCCACCACCTGTTGTTTAACTTCAGGGTCCTGTAGGAGGGAGACATTTAGTCTCCAAAATGTCCTTTTTTGAAAGTCACCCAGGGATATCTGGAGAAAAATAGGGGCATGATCCGACAACCAGGAGTCACCAATCCAACTGTCTCTAACCGACCCCATTGTTTCTCTGGGGAGGAAAAATAATCAAGCCTTGAGTAGGTCTTGTGAGGTGGAGAGAAAAAAGTAAAGTTTCTTTGTTTGTTGTGAATTTGTCTCCAAACGTTTACGTATTCTATCTCTTCCAGTAGTTTAGCCAGCTTCCTAGAGGTCCCTTTATCTTGCTGAGTACCTTGAGAAGTACTATCTAGTTGTGGGTTCAACAGTATGTTGAAGTCCCCCCCCGATAATGACCTGTCCCTCTGCCCATTCCTGTAACTTAAGTAATATTGCTCTATAAATCTGGTAGTTCGAACAGGGGGAACACATACCGATGCCAGGGTCATCACTCTTCCCTGGAAACACCCTTTAAGAAGCACATATCTCCCCTCCTTGTCCATAAGCTTATCAATAGGGTCAAATATCGCCTTAGTCGGTATCAGCATGGAGACCCCACGGTGTCTACCCCTCCCATAAGAGGCACTGACTGCATAATTGAAACCCATTTTCCCCAATTTGGTGTGTTCTTGAGGGGAGAGACGTGTCTCCTGTAGCATAATGAAATCCAGGGCTGCTCTCTTTAGTGAGGCTAATACCTTGCTTCATTTAACCGGACTAGTGAGCCCATTTACATTAAATGAGCATATTACAGTTGATTTAGCTATTTGGGAACATAGCAACTCTCCTCTGTTCCTCATCATTTAAATTTCCCTCACTCCCAGATACAGTAAAGAAATAGTATACTTGAATGTATCTGTTCCTATCTACATTCATTAGCATTCTGAGCATTAACAACTTAAACTTGAAAAACAGCATCTAGAACTAGTGTAACAAACAGGTTATTTTAAAAAAGGGACAACAAAAAAAGAGAACAAACTGCTATAAACTTCATAAACTTTTGTTACTTCCAAGGTTGGGGATCCCAGCACAGTGGGTCCCTAACTCTGCCCCACCTTGCATGTATACTGTACATCTGTCCCCTTTGTTTAAGTAATGTGGTTTACTGAAAATGTTTAGCAATAACTGGGGAGGCTCATTGAGCATGTAGTGCTCTATCTATGAGCTATGGAACAGAGAGGCGACAGCCTAATATAATTTTCAGGTATCACACTAAACCCAAGGATCAGTATCATTTGAACAGGCTCCAAAATAATGAAAAACAGATTCATCACTAGCGTAAGACGTTCAGAAATACAACATTCCTTTCCCCTTCCCTCCCTTATATATATTGTGTGTCTATCCCCTTTATTTAAGTAACTAAAGTTTTAACGATAACTGGGGAGGCTCATGGAGCATGTAGTGTCCCTTCCATGAGCTGTGGAGCGAGGAGGTGACGTCTTAATGTAATTTTCAGCTATCACACCGAACCCAAAGATCAACATCATTTAATAAGTTCTACAATACAGGAGAAAAAAAACCTAAAAAAAACCCTGATTCCTCACAAACACAGCCTGTTCTGAGACCAGCCCTTCACTTTTATCACTCTGCCCTCATTATATTGTACATTTAGTAGTAGTAGTAAATCATTTTTTATTCAAATATGAATAATTGGATACATTCACTTGAGCATAGCTCATTTTCAAGGAAGTTCCAAGTACCAAGTTTCAGTTAAGAAGACTCAACATAAAACAATACCACAAAAATTTAATTTTCCACATTTAATATTTAGGGACTATACTTCAAGTCTTGCTAGTGTTAATCAGTACTTAGCAGTTCACTAATGTGGAGCATGTTGCTTCAGATGAGGCCCCATCTTATTTGGGCCCCAGTTCCCCGTGAATGCTATACCAGATCGGAGATCCCTCGGTGGAACCTTTAACCCTGCAAAGAGGAAAAGAGTTACAGTCGCCTTCCCTTGCGATGCTCCAGTGTTCAGCCCTCTGTCGCAGTACCCGATACAGTTGCTCATCCTGCGTTGTTCTGAGCAATGTTCTTTAGCTTCTTGCAGGCCTCTTGGAGGATCCTCAGTGGAGACGTTCCCCATCGGTGCGTTGTTACCTGGAACCAGTCCGGTGGATGGGCCTGCCTTTTAGAGAAGCATTCCATTTCTTCAGCTGGAAGATGGATCCCTCTCTGTTTCAGTGCTTCAACCACTTTGTGTGGGGTCAAATACAGCTGACTGCCTTCAGGCCAGAAAACCCGTAGCTTGGCCGGAAAAGGTGTCTGGAAGCAGACTCCTTTTTCTTTTAACATGTGGAGGATCGGGGTATACTGTTGTCAGGCCTGTTGAATCTCAGTCGGATAATCGTGATCCATTGAGAGTTTGGAGGCCAGGTAAGGGATATCCCTTTTTGAACATGCTCTTCGCAGTAAATTCTCTTTGGTTTGATAGCTGGAGACCATGAATATTATTGAATGTGGTCGTGCCTTCGGATCTTGGGGTTTCTACACCAGAAACGATGAGCTCACTCAATTCTCAACTTATAATTCAGGGGAAGCTCTAAAACATCTCGGAGCAGATTTTCTAGAAAAGCTTCATTGGAACTGTTTCTGCACCCTCTGCTAACCCATATAGTCGTAGGTTATTGCGGTGTGATCTGTTCTTCAAATCGATGCTTTTTGCTTGCAGGGCGATTGACTGCTGCATCAGAGCCCCGACAGCCTGGTTAAGGTAAGCCGTAGCATCCTCCACAGTTGAGATCCTTGTTTCAGCTTCCTCAAGCCTGTTATCTATTTTCAAAATCTGCTATGAGAGACTTTGTAGGTCTTTTTTTTTCCCCATTCTGGAGCTATGGATTTCTCGCAGGATTGTTTCGTAGTGAGACCCAGAAAGCTTGTAATGTTCCCCCTCCATATCATAATCGGAGCCTCAGGTGCTACTGGGCGAGCGGCTACGGCTTTGGGGCCCATGTTCGTAGATGAATCGGCCTGCATCTCAAGATTTAGGTGTGGATTTACCCTTCTGAGTGCCTCCTCTACCCTTCTTTCATGCATCTTTAGACATTTTCTTTTTTACTTCTGTCTAGGAGCTCAAGATGAGGTTTATTTTATCGTAGCAAGGGAGGGAACTTAGCGGTGGAGCTGCCTAGCTGTCCATGGCAGAACCGGAAGTCGGGGTCTGTGAATTTTAAAGTATACTGCGTTTCAAACTCCCACTTTACCATTGCGGTTTAGCAGGAGTCAATATGGCATTTTTTGCATTTGACCTTTGGGGGCTCAGATGGATTTCACAAATGATAGATTCTAAATGTGGCTGACTGGCACTTTTCCCCCGTTAGTTATGCCAGGATTTACAACAGGTATTTCATGCCAGTCAGCCAATCAAGTTTCAGGATTTTAAAGGCCATTGTATAATTTTATTTTTAGGGCCTAGTTGAAGGTTTTTATATATGAGTAAAGGTGGCAGCCATGTTTGTGATGGCAATCAGGAATGAGTGAAGTGGCTCATGAATTCTGTATGTGAGATGCCCAGATTCCAAATCCTACTGCCTTAACATGTTCAAACCTGCGTAGCTATGGAGAAATAAAGAGCTAATAACATCAAACTATCACACAGAAAATGCTATAAACTTTGAAAAGTAGTCAGCTGTTATTTTTTTATTTCTGATTTAGTTTTCTTTTTTCATTTGCTCATTAGAAGGCTTTCTACCTGACTGTATTAGGTGTGAAAAGCAGTGCTTTACCTGGAGGCTGACATATCTAATTCTATTCCTCTTCATGTCTCATCAGCATTGTGACATATTGTGGCATCCCAAGTGTATCAGGTGACTGGCTCTTCTTGGTCACTTGCAGTGGTGGATCCAGGATTTTACAGTGAGTGGGATTACTGGGGTGGTGTGCATACTTGATATGCAATTTAATAAAAAAAACTTTTTAATTCTTTATATTGTCTGCTATTATCTTTTTTGTTATATTTTTGACAGAAATTGCAAATGTAATCACTAGATTTGAATATAAACTTTTGTACAACCAATACATCAGACTTCTTCAACAAAGTGAAATGCAGCAGCAGCAAGCAAGTTGCAATGGGGGGGGATGCGGATGCACCCTTTGCCAAACCCTAGATCTGCCACTGGTCACTTGCAGTAGTAGTATAACGTGTTATTTTTATACTGGTAAAATGTTGATAGAAATAACACCATTAGGGCAAAAATGCCCTATTTACAAGGTGGTCCTAGTTGAGCATGACATCATAGACAGTAAGGTCACAGGGCTGATGATGTATGAGGTGGAATAGAACTAGCTATGCCAGCTTCCAGGTACAGTACTGTTCCACACATCATACCAGGTACTGTCAGCTAGAAAATACCCCAATCAGCATAAAGGGAATGAAAAATAGACTTCAGAAATAAGAAATAATAGTCCACTACTTCTGAAAGTTAATATTAATTTCGGGCAGTACACTAGCTCTTTAAGACATAGGTCTCAGAATTTGTTTAGCCTATCAGGAAGTGGGAAATTTCCATTCCATTTTATAACAACAGAGGAAGAATGCTCCTGTTTGATTCCTGCATGCCTCTGGTACTTTGTGATTATTTATAGCTCACTGCCCTGTTTGCTTAGGTAACCACAAAAATCTATACTTATCTTGTGCATCATACACAAGCTAAGTATAGTTCTATGTGATTAAATAAGCAAACAGGGCAATGAGTTGTAAACAGTTACTGAGCAGTCTACATGACTTCGATGCACCAGCACTCCCAGTGGTGGCACCATGTGGGCACTGAGGTACACATCCATGTATACCAAATCAAGGAAAACTGGGGGGGGGGGTTGTCATGTGCAGATTGCAGATGCTTGACTCAGTGTTTTTTTTAAGGTAGTGTTTTTTCTTTTATTACCCCATTCTTATCCTTGTATTTTATGGATAAGGGGTGGGCCATATTGTCACTCGACTGTGACTGGCCAGAGACTGTCCGGTGACTAGATGCTGGCAGTTGTCAATTATCCCACCCTCAGCACCTGCACCCTAGAAGAGAAGAGTGGCACCAACTACCTAACTGCAATGTGGTGCAATGCCTGTAATAGCAGCCCAGAGTTGCAGGGAGCATTAGCCTGAAGCCAGCAGGTTTGATCCTTTTCACTGTCTGTAATTTGGGTGCCCAGTTTGGTGGTGCATTCTGATGCATGGTCTGGTGCTAATAAGTGGTCCTGGTAAGCAGTTCGGGTGAGGGCTGAGGAGAACACCCACAAGAACACAAAGAGAAAGCAAAGGCCCGATCAGCGGGCCTGATTGGTGGGAGTCTGCTGAAAGTTCCTGTGGCATGCTGTGGAAAGAGAGCAACATGGGAGCCTCTCTGACAGAGAGTAGAGGAGAGTAAGCACCCAACTTTAACCTAGAGGTGTATATTGAATATACAATGGCCAGGCTCAGAATGTGCCATTTATCATCATGAGTGAGAGGGCAGTACCATATCTCAGGAGTGACAGAGCCACAAGTGAGTTATGAAAGTCCTCCCCCCCCCCCACAAGTAATGACAAATGTCATATTCTGAGTGAGGCCATTGTGTGTACAATTTATACTATGTATTTTAAATGGTAAAGCTTTCAGATTAGTTCTCTTAATGAAGAATGAACTATCAGATGTGGATACCCCTTATTATCCCTGGAAATCAGTAGCTCGCAAGATGCTGTTGTAGGGCAGTTCAAAGGTCAAACAAGTTGTTGTACTATCGTTTGAATGTCATATCGATAGTACAACAGCTTTTTAGCCTTGAACTGCCACTTCACTGGCTCACACAAAGGAGCTCTTACAAGAAAAGCAGTTTAAACATGGCAGTGTGATTTAGCGAGGGGTGAACAGCAGACCTACCTCCTTTGAGATCGAGACACGAACATGCGTCCCTGTTAGAAAAATTCAATGCCTTCTTTTTTTCCCACAATTTAAAAAAAAGTGGTGCAGCTACAGAAGAGAATGAGAAGCTGGAGCAAGCAGGAGCAGCAGCAGCACCAGAGCAAACAAGAGCGGCACCTACATCAAGTATCAAGTAACTACCTGAATACATTAAAATAATTAAAAAAAAGCACACACACACAAAAAAAACATATGCTATATGAAACAGTGGATGGGTGACCCACAACTAAAGCTGTGTTTCAATCTCAGGAGTTGATGACATCATAGAGACCTCTCGAGCTTCACTCTCGAGGTCTGTATGTTGTCATTCACTCCCTCGATGGAAACACCACCTTGTTGTGGATGGACACCCATCCACTATTCTATATGTTTCTGTTCACTGCTCTGTTTTGAGTGCAGCAGGTCATTGTGATGTCATCAGGCATTGTTCAAGCTATTCTCCCATTGGTTAAGAGCTCCTTTGTGACACACCTCTAGTGATAATATATACTATAGTGTATGGATTACTGCTAACAACAAGGCTATTCTTTACACAAGTGGTTACTATGACAACTGGAGACCTTGAGAACACAGCTCGAGAGGTCCAACAGTCATCGTAGTAACCACAAGTGTAAAGATTAGCCTTGTTGTTAACAGTGACCCAAATACTTTTCTATATAGTGTATGTTCAAGGAAATTAGAAAACACCCATAAAAACATCACTGAGACGTGCATCAGAGAAACATATTTTACTGTAGGGGAAATTGACAAACTTCAGTACACAGCAACAACGAAAGGCAGCAAAATTATCTCAACAAAGTCTGACACTCAGTGTCAATAGGACCAAAACAGATGCACATCAGGTCACTGTGGAGACATAAAAGAGGCAGACAAGAAAGGGAAAGAGAGTTTTAGTCCACTTGTCTTTATTATGGCACAGGGGCCAAGGAACTCATATTTTGGCTGTCACATATAATATCATTTGTCACTTTGTTTTGGATTTACCATCACGTACACATCAGTGCTTACTCTATTCACACCCGGATTGGCTTTCAATACATTACAGATTTGTTTATTTTTTGGCATCCAAATCTTTCAGGCAGTCCATGCAAAATCCTATTTCCCTTTATCAGACTTGATTACTATTAGACCATGCTTGGAACATTTGAGATCTTCTTCTGACGTGATATTAAATCTTCCTTTGCATAAATCTAAATCTGGTGGCCGTTCCTTTTCTATTGCAGCCCCACTTTTTCGGAATGCTCTTCCCTGCTGGTTTTGTAAAAACATGTCTCTAAGTACATTTAAATCTAAGTTTAAAATTTATTTAAAGTCGTTGGATATTAGTAAATGTTATTTGTTATTGTGATGATTTATTGCTGTTTGGTATTGTGTCTATTTTGCTTTGTCAGGTCAAGCCTAAAAAAGGACCTTTTTCGGTCCAGTGTTCCTACCCGGTTAACAAATAAAAACAAACAAACTTACCTTGCTAAAGCTTCTTTAGAACATTTGTCACAGCAACTCAAGGCACTGATGAAAATCGCCGCTCCATGTACAACCACTAGCTACTTGCAGCACTCCCCCCAACCCCCACACACACGCACTTCAACCTTCACCCCTCACCTCCATTACAGAGTCTTATTCACATTGGCTGCCAATCTTTGATTGATTACAAATCCACCCAATTACATTGATTTTAATCTGAGTCAGAAGATGAGTCTATTTTAATTGAGTACTGAATGAGCACTATTTTAAACTATTATACTGATTCTTCCATTATGCGACTATGACAGACCACTCGCTAATGAAATAATATTTTTTAGAGTGCCGTTGTAGCAGTTGGGGGCTATGCTGTGCCTGCCCAAGGCAACTGTGGCATTTGTGGGCAACACAGAGTGACGTCGGTACTGAAGCAGAACGATAAGTCTTTCTGCTGCAGTCACTACTGCAGCAGAAGCACATTTTTAGAGACACGGAATTCAGTTTAAAACAACATTCTAACAATTACTATAGATGATTTATCTTTATTCTAGGTCCTACAGCCGTGTAAATATTTCATGTATCTGTACATTTTTTCTGCAACCCATTGTATAAATATATGTATATAGATATACAGATATTTATGCTTTCTCTCCATATTTATTTAGTTTTTGTTGACTGGGTGGGTGCACTACACAGAAGCACTGCCTATCTCCTAAGCCAACTGAATGTGGTGTTCCCCAGGGATCCATCCTGGGGCCATTCATTTTTTCTTTCTACATGAATACAGTTCCAAGTTCATGTGTTTCAAGTTCCTTCACAATGTACGCAGATGACGCAGTTATTTATTTGGGCAGTCAAACATCTAATGAAGCCCTTCACAAAATTAAAATCAATTTTAATTCTTTTCAGAATTGGTTAATCTCTAATTCATTAGTACTTAATTCAGCTAAAACCAAAATCATGTTGTTTTCCAACAAAAAAAAATAAACAGTATTGCTGACATAGTTCCTGTTCGTGATGTCATGGGAAACACCATTGAATTGGTCAATACGTTTAAATATTTGGGTCTTGTACTTGATACAAATTTCACTTTTGAACTCCATGTTTCTTACATTACTAAACAAATTCATCAAAGACTTGGTTGTCTGTATAGAATTAAGCCATTTTTAACAAATGAATCAAGGAAACTATTGGCACACAGTTTTCTTCTTAGTGTCCTGGATTAAGGGTTTACAGTCTACTCAGCTATGAACTGCAGATCCCTGGATAGACTGAGAGTTACTTATAACTCCATTTTAAGATTCATGATTTGGGCACCTGTAAGAACCCATCATTATCTTCTTCTGAAATGTTCTAATTGTCTCTCTTTCATTAATAGGATCCACTTTAAAATGAGTATTTTTCTGTTTAAAATCAAATCTGGTCTTTTGCCTATATCAGTAAGCTCATTTTCCCCCAGATATCTAAATTCCAAAGGTACCAGAATGCAGTCTTTGTTTACATTTGGCTTACCATTTTTCAAGAAAGCTCTAGGCCAGCATTCTTTATTATACAGGGGTCCATACTTTTTTAATTCTCTCCCCAGGATGTGTCAAATTGTAATTCATTATCGTCTTTTAAAACCAGACTGAAAAAGCATTTACAACTTTCTCAGGAATGCATATGCTGATTTAACATTGTATTCATTTTGTAGTGTTTGTATTGTATTTGTCATTGTATAGTATATTTATGTAATGCTTGTCATCTGTGAAAATGGGGCAGCTATGCGTAATAGACTTACAAGGATAAAAAATGAAATTAAATTAAATTTTCAGGCATGACCCAGGAGGCTTACAGACAAAGTGAACATCGAACTACAATGATACAAGACATCAAACATTGTAAGCAAGATACTAGGGCAACATGTAACACTTGAGCAGTACAGGGGCTATAAGAAAGCAACACTTGAGCAGTACAGGGGGTGTAAGAAAGCAACCAAATGAGTACTGCAGTAACATGATACTGTATATAACAGATCCATTCCAAAGATACAGAGAATCAGGTACACAATCATTTATCATTAGCCAGAAGTAGTTTGTAGAGATCATTCTTGAAGACCTGGTGAGACTTAATGCATCTAAATGCCATTGGGAGGGAGTTCCAAAGCTTGGGTGCAAACACTGAGAAAGCATGTTCTCCCATCTGTGTGGCACATTAAGGGATGTCGAGGTGAGACTTGTCGGTTGACCTCAAGGAGTAAGCCTGTGAAGTGAGATTGAACTTGCTGGCCAGGGACTCTTTAAAGTAGCAGTGAAAGTGGGTAGGTGGAGGAAAGAGATTTTTAGTCAGTGTTTGGGGCACTTTGAGACTTGTTTTTAAATTTGTAACAGGTAGTGTGGGGAACCTAGCTCAGAAAATGTTGGGGGTGAGCAGATTAAGAAAGCCCTTTGAATCAGGTGTGTGACTGGAGGGTGGAACTGCCAGAAGCTTAGTGCCTTCTAACAAGAGTACTATAAAAAGACTCTCTTGCCCAGTGTGTCCCATCATGCTCATGTCCCTGCGCGTGAGTGGAACAGCACAGGAGTGGAGCTTCTGCCTTAGGCATCTACAGTAGAACAGAGCAGGAGTGCAACATCTGCCTTAGTCATCTGCAGTGGAATAGCGCAGGAGTGGGACATCTGCCTTAGGCATTTGCAGGCATCCACAGATAGTCCATAGTCTACAGGAGAATCTGCAGGTGTAAAACCAGGCCAAGGTGGGAGATAGGCTGAAGGTGTGTAGCTATAATGCTTCACTCCAAGGGTAATGGGATACTGTTAAGATAGTCTGTTGAATGCTTCCCCTTATAGGACTAAGTCAGTGTTGATGTTCAAAAATGGGGGGTGGGGGGCAAAAAATACTCCACTCAGGCTGTTGTAAAATTTCTCAGCATTCTTTATTTTTGTTAATTGCCCTGACGTTTCGCATTCTTGTGCTTTTTCAAAGGGCTTTTCATATATTCTGTATGAATAATAGATAAATATTGTTTATAAATCTTACATTTTTGAATTCCATTTCTTTTCATTATTCTTCTATTAAGGTTTTCTATTATACTTCATTACCACTGTGCTTCTTTCCCATGCTACTTATAGTACACACTCTGTACTCTTTCCACTCTTATAACTAAAACTTTACAAAAATAATGCAGTAATAAAGAATATGTACCCTGTATTCATGCTTTGTTTCCACACTGGCCAGGCACTTTTTACTTCTGCCTTTGCACCACACACACACACACACACACACACACACACACACACATACATATACACACAGTAACTGCACCAGACAACGCAAGGAACAACAGAATCAGCACAAGGTAAGAAAAGACAAATAATTAGATATCTAGAAGCTGTGGCTAAGTCAAATAAATTTAAAATGTGACTAAAAGAGCTTATTTTTTTACATACAGATACATGGCACACATAATAAAGCTCAAGAATTGAAGGTGACTTTTAACACTATACTCAAAGTATCTACACATACCAGCCAGGTAAAGTGAGATAGTAACATACAATTGAAGATTAATAGGACTGAAAAAATGAAATATTGAAGGGTACTGAAAGGATTGATTGTTGATTCTCTTTTTAAGGACTGACAATAAAATAAAAAAATAAAGAAATAAGGAGTTGGAAACAACGTTCAGTACAAAAGAGAGTAAAAAGTGTTGAAACCAGTTATACAGGTACAGACACATTGTAGAAGTGTTTAAACAGTTACCAAGAAATTTAGATTGTATTAAAACTTTAAATGTTTTAAAAACAGAACCTAAAATTCAAGGAAGACAAAGAACAAAGGAAACTGAACATGCTGAGCTGAGAGATAAAGCTGCAAAAGGTAAAATGTAGCCAATTAAGATATTTTAAAATGGTACACTGTTATAACAGAAAAGGTAGCAATAAGGAAACGTTGTTTGATTGTTGTATTGAAAATAACCTGTTAAATAAGGTTGCTGAAGGCATATTCACATATTGTTTATATTATTATAGTTAAGACACAGGTTTGGTGCAATTCCTTGCCATGAAGAATCAGTAGAACAGGCAAAGGCAGAAGTAAAAAGCGTCTGGCCAGTGTGGAAACAAAGCACAAATACAGGGTACATATTCTTTATTACTGTATTATTTTTGTAAAGTTTTAGTTATAAGAGTGAAAAGAGTACAGAGTGTGTACTATAAGTAGCATGGGAAAGAAGCACAGTGGTAATGAAGTATAATAGAAAACCTTAATAGAAGAATAATGAAAAGAAATGGAATTCAAAAATGTAAGATTTATAAACAATATTTATCTATTATTCCTACAGAATATATGAAAAGCCCTTTGAAAAAGCACAAGAATGTGAAATGTCAGGGCAATTAACAAAAATAAAGAACGCTGAGAAATTTTACAACAGCCTGAGTGGAGTATTTTTTGGTTCCCCCCCAATTTTGAACATCAACAAGGTGGGAGATAGCATACTACTGTGTTCTCGTATACTGAAGTAGTCAGCTTCAGGGTAGGTAGCTACAGGTAGTGGGTAAACATTTAATGAGTAAGGAGTAGTAGGAACCAAGATAAGGTAGGTACAAGAAAGGGTGCTAAAAAGGGAAATTAGGAGACACCCTATCTAGGGTAAGGCAACAAATAAAGTTGGGCGACACCCAGGGCAAGTTTATTTATTTTTATTTAAGCAATTGGATAAATGTTTTTGAGCATAAAATGCTCATTTACAAAGGTTCCATGTCAGTTAACATAATGGTACTGTACAACATATCAGAACATACAGGTACATATTGGAGTTAAGTTACAATAGGCAATAGGCAAAGAGAGAAGCAACCAATGTAGGCAGTGCCATAGAACACAGGACAAGACATGTGAGTCATAATAGCCCACAGTGCTGATGGGTTATGCAGTTAGACTAAGGGATAGCAGGAGAGGTGAGAGTGTTAGGTAGGACGGAGGTGCAATTACTTGGGAGAGCTACATGTGCCAGGTACAAGTGTCCTCAACAGTTCTTTTTTTGAATTGTCCAATTTTTGAGATCTCCTGAAGTGGCATACTCAGATCATTTAACCAATGCGAGCCCTTGTCGCAAATGAATGCTTGGGCAGGCTAGTTCTTCAGAACAGGACTGAGAGGTTGCTGAAGGTTGAGCTCCTGGTGGCATAGGCATTTAGAGAAGGGGCTAGGAGTATTTGTATCCCAGGGGAGGTGAGGCCCAGGAATGCTTTCACTCCTGTCAAAAAGCTGTGATACTTTAGCCTGTCGGTAAGGGGTAGCCAGTTAGTGAGGATATAAAGTGCACAAGTGTGGGTGGTTTGGACTGCTTCAGTGACAAAGCGACATGCTTTGTTCAACATCATCTTGACCCTGCTCAGAACTGTTTCTGAGGCAGCTCCATAGACCAGGATGCTGTAGCCAAGCATAGGGAGAATGGGGCTAGTGACAGACACTCTTTTGGCACAAGTATGTGAGTTAAAAGAGGAAAAACAAGAGAAATCCTATCTAAGGTAGGGTACCAAATACATTTCAGACAAATGAAGGGAGAGATAGGGATTCAACAAGCATAGTAAAGAGTCAGTGTGGTACAAGGAAGTTTCAACAGGCACTAAGGTAAAAGAAGGAAAGAGCATGGGAGTTGTGCAGTGCAACGGGTGTGGAGTCACAGTCTTTCAGGACACCTTCTGGAGACTGAGGTTCTGCCACATTTGTACTCACCTCTTCGGGTTGAGGGTAGAGGTTGCTGGACTCTGGGATGAACTGACAAGAGTGCAGAGAACCTTCTTCACCACGGAAATACTGGATTTGCATACACTCACTGGTGCCAGATTCAGGTGCTGGCAACTAGAACAAGCAGTCCTAACAACGGAAGCACCAAGAAATAGGAAATGTTGCCTCACTCACTACTCAAGGGAGTGAGTAACTATAATTTAAAGCACACAAGTGATTCTGGAAAGTATTTTTTTTTTTTTTTTTGCATACTTTGTTTATTCTTTCTTCCAACCCAGCCACCCTCTCCATCAGCTGGCCAAGCCCGCATCCTCCGCTGTTCCCCTGTTCTGCCATCTGTCTCCCCCACTGCCAACTGTCTTGACGTATCCCTTTGTTAAGAGGGACCCTCCTACCCATGGCAGCATCCAGGAGAGAAGATTGAGGTGCCTTACAATCACCCCCTCACAACTTGGTCAGTGCGGGGTTGACTCGGGGGCTTCCCAACTTCCCAGCCAGGGGAGGTGGGCTGCTGTCATCTGGCTGGCATGGGTGGCCATTTTCCTATGTTCTATTGCCCTGCCCCGCTAGGAGGCACACCACGGCATCCTTGCTTCTTGTGTCAGCGGCGCATGGTCACCCATGCCACAAAGCGCAAGGCTAAATCCAGCCGCAAGGAGCCACTACAGTGTAATGCACTCCAAAACCCTCCCCCCAGGAAGAGAGCATCCAAGGGATGCTCTTGAGCCCTCTCTGCTGGTCTCCGCTCCTGACGTCCTGGGCTCGGATGTGAACCCAGGTCACCAGCATACTAGGTGATCCCATATCGCCTGGTGCCACAGAGCTGGCATAAAAAGTGGATTTTAATGCCTTTTTTTAATTTTATTTGTTTATCCATCTGACACCTGGACACCAGCTCTTTTGAGAGTTGCCAAGGCATCCAGCTGTCCTCCCCTATTGTACCTGTTATCTGGTGCTCAGGCCTTCCCCCATGGGACCGTGGTTTTCACCCTAGGTGGGGACAAGGGGCCTCCCTCAAAAGTCCAATATTTTGCCAGGAAGCCATGGCCACAGGGTAGGTAGGAGGAGATCAGGGATGGTGCCAGGTGCTCCATCATCCTGGTGTGCAGGGATAATTTTTCTTCTTAGTTGTAACTCCCACCCACGGAATTGGCACATGCTCCCAGATCTGACTGGAGTCCATCCCTCTCCTGGCATCCCTTGATCTGCACTACCACCTGTGGTCACCCAGGTGGCAGTATAACAGCAGAGATGGCAACCCTCCCTCCCCGGAGGAGGAGAGTGTCCTATGGGACACTCAGTCCTTCTCCCCCTGGCCAGCCCCCGATGACCTAGAGTTTGCTCCTGAACTCCAGTTGCCAGTGTTGCAAGCAGTAGCACTATCACTAGCACTGTGCCAATGGGCCAACCTTAGTTTTAATGCTTAACTAGCAGTGCAAAATCCAGGACACAGTTACATTTCCTCAGTGTAGGACTGTGACAGGGTTGGGATAAGACCCTGTCCCATTTGTTATGCCAAGAGAGTTAAAAGTAAGGATCTATTCTGTTCTCTCCTATTTTGTCACTTGTCTCTCTGTTGCCTGTCTGATTTCACAGTCCAGTTTTAATTGTGGCACCTAGAAATTGGCCACTCCGATGGTCCCACAATTCCCCGTTATCTCTCTTCCTTCACTTGCTGTTTCTTTCTTCTTTTGAACTTATTATTTATTCTCCTGATTCTGCTGCCCTAGATCCCTCTCTCAGAACTCCCCACTGCACCTAACATCCCTGGTAGGACCGAGGAGTCTGCTCCCTTAGAGTGCAGCACATTCCAATTACCTTCAGGGCTTCTTGATTACCCTCCGGGCAGGGCAGAGAAGGCTCCCCAAACCTCCCCTGGACATCAAGGGAGCATACACACAGCAGAGTCTGCCCCTGGTTCCTCCCTTAGACATGGTGCCGGGGGTTCATCGCCTAGATCCAGGGCAGGATATTTCCTTGTTTTGTGCCCACCCCCTGCTGATGTCAGCACTCGAGGAAGGCCAATGAGGCAGAGGCACACCTAGATGCATCTCCACTCAGGGCCCTTGCCCAACGTCAGCCCCTCCCTTTTGATTGCTTCCCTGACCACACTGTCAATACCTAGGTTCACCCAGGAGATGGCAGTAATGTGGCAGGGTGAGCTGCTACCCTCCTCAGAGAAGGAAAGCAGCCATCAGGTGCTCAATCCCTCTTCCCCCCCAGTTACCCAAATCTGTTACCGAACACGGGTCGCCGGCGTGGTGCGCAGTGTGGCATCCAGTGCCTCAACCCTCAGAGCCACCAGGCCAGCCACTTGCTGTTTCTAGTCTTTCTTTCTCACCTTGCTTCTCTGTGGTTAACAAATATATGTGAATCTTTATGTGAAACTGGAATCCCTTGATTTTCAAATGTATATAATTATATTGTCAAAATGAGTGCAGAAAGTTATTCGGGTTTCTTACAGGAGATGTCAATCTGGAACACAAGGAGTTAACACTGAGCTGTATTTTGACCTCCACAAACTTGTTTGCAGAATTATCAACAGCAAACTAGCTCTGGGACAAAATGTATTAATTGGTTGCATCCGTTAAAGACTAAGGGCAGGATTCACTAAGAAAGCCAAAAATTCCACAGTTGCAGGAAAAAGGCCTGCAGCACTGCGGAAACACAGTTGCGTGATATTCATAAAGAAATTTTGAGCAGGTGCAGAATTCTGTAAAATCCCCACAACTGCAGAAATTGCACATGTGCTGAAAATCCCGCAACTGCAGATCCGCAGCTGCAGAAACAGCTTAGGAGGCACAGCAACAGTGAACTTAATTAGCTGGAGCAGACTTTAACAGGGCTGCCATAGAATGAAGCTGAAAGCACCCACAAAGAGACCAGCAACCAGTTCCTCAACTGGGACCACTGCAGCACCACAGGTACCAGCAATACCATGGCACAACAGGGACTGTCTGTCACTGCTGGTCCTCCCTCCCTCCCTGGGGTGTTCCTGTTGCTTGCAGGGGTAGCATTCACTGCAGGCTGGCCAGGCTCTACTGCCTGTGGGGCTCCATCATGGGCTGCACTGTGTCTGGTGGTTGTTGCCTGTTGCCACATCATGGCAATGTGTGCTTTCATTGCTGTTACAGCAGCCACTGTTATGCTATCTGGGATGCTATTACCTGTGCCTCACCTCCCCCTTAATTGATTCCAATTGCTGGGGCACTACTGCAGTTTGCTGAGGGAGAGTTATACCTCAATCCACTGTGTGTAACATTTTTTCAGCAGCTGCGGAAAAAAAATGGTTGTGAATAGCCTTTCAGGGGATGTGCCTTACTTATCTCACACCTTTTTTCCTCAGAGACTTCCGCAGCTGCACTTTTTTCCACAGTCTTTAGAGTTGTTTTCTGCAGCTGCAGAGGGTTTTGTGAATAGCACTCAGTGCAAATTCCCCTTTGTTTCCATAACTACTGCAGTTTTGGGGACTTAGGGAAGGTTTTGCACCTTCAGAAAGCTTTGTGAATCCAGCCCTAGATGTGCTCTGCAGGCTGGTCACAGGAAAGGCAATGACAAAGTTTTGTTACATTGTGTAAAAACAGAAGATATAGTTTAATGAGACCAGGATGCAGAATTTAATTGTCTGGGGAGAATATCTTATAAAAAGAGAACAATGTTTTGTTTAGGATACAGAGAGCATGAGGTTTTAAAGAGACTCTCAGATGAAGGACTTCTATTTGTTTGAACTGCCTGTATAATGAGCTATCCTGTACAATTTTTATTTTATTTTATTGTTGTTAATAATAAAACCCTACTTGCAAATTTTGTAACTTTTGGTGGTTTGCATATGCTTCCTGACCTGTGCCTCTACCACAAGGATGAACTAGCATACGGTCTAGGTGCCATGGTACGTCACTCTGGGTGGAGCCTTGTTAGGGGGCAGCTACCTGGTAGCTCAGTTCTCCTTAAATACCAATAGAGATTTGGTTAACCAATCACAAAGTGTGTGACCTTACAGCAATAAAATAAGTCTTATGAGAGTACTGGTATCAGGTGGGATTTGAAACAATGAACACCACAGTGTTTAAACAGATAAAAGTTACAAGTGCAGAATTCATAACTGAAGTGATACAATTATACTAGGTATAAAGAAACAATGCAAGAATGAGAGACTCTGGTTAGGTATCTTATAACAGAGAATGTACATTTGAGAATTAATGAATTAAATTTAGTGTACAAATGGACTTTAAGTTTCATCTTGCTGACCAGAGCTCTAATCCAAAATGATTAAATATAGGCAACCCCTAGAGCTCATTAGTACAACATGAGGACTGCTGGGAAAGGAGAGAAACACCAGAAGCAAAGAGAGACGGAAGCCACCCCATAATACAGACTGCAAGCTGCTGAAGTGTGTTGAAACAGAGATCCTGCACTCTCCACCTGCTCAGATGGTGCCTCATGGGAGACACATATAAGAAATAATCTGAATGAAAACAACAGGAAAGAAAGTTAGAAAAATTTAACAAATCGAGTAATCATTCATTATCATACTGTTTAAAAGGAAATACAAAGATGTTAAATATACATATTCTGAGGAGACCCATCTAAATAATATATATATATATATATATATATATATATATATATATGTCAGGAGGCTCAATAATAGATAATTTCATTTACAATTGTATAGTGTAGTCTCCTAGGAGCTAGAGATAATTCTCAAATATATGTTCTCTATTACGAGATATCTAAAGAGATTCTGCCATTCTTGCATTGTTTGTTTATCCCTAGTATAATTGTATCACTTCAGTTATGAATTATGCACTTGTAACTTTTTTGTTTAAACTCTGTGGTGTTCATTGGTTTGAATCCCACCTGATAGCAGTACCTCATGAGTCTTATTTTATTTCTTTTTTTAACTTTGTATTTAATGCATTTTAGACAAAATATGATACCAAATTACATCCATATGTAAGACATCAAATACAGCTCAGGACCCAACAAATGGAACAGGTAAAATTAGTCTAAACGTAGTGAGATCACGGATATGGGAGATATAGGGATAAACATAGCATTTAAATAATTGAATAGCTGCACCCCACCGGAATTAGATGGTCAGTCCAGACATAAAGATAGTCCAATCATGCAATGTCCTCAACATAAAAAGTTGATATGACTCCTTCCCGAACATATGGGTATTCAAACATAGTGTTCAACTTTGTTCCATCATTCATAAGGGAACAACAGCAATACAGCAACCAACACCTTAACTAAATTAAATATGTAAGTAAACTATAATCTGTGTATAGAATGCTCTCCAAAAGGAAAATGCCACCTCCCTGAAAGTGGAAACAGTTCATAGTAAATTGCATACTGAAAGCTTAACTTTACAGTCCAGAGAAAGAATGTCAATATATGGTGGACTGTGGTACTCATGCCTTGAGGAGAGACAACAAGGTCCAAAACTTCACATTTAGCCCAAATCTCTGTACCTCTCATGTGCCAATATCAGCTCCTGTGAACTCTGATCTTCTTGTGAGGCCCCACTGACTGCATCAAACTCCCACTGGATCAGCTCCACTCATTTCCCAGCCTCAACCAGGTCCGTAAACTGAAAGGTGTGGCCTCCATAAAAGATGCGCAATTGAGACGGCATCAACAGAGAGTGGACCACCCCGAGACTCCTTGGCTTAGCTCTGACCACATTAAATTTTTTCTGCCAATTCCGAGTTACGTGGGACAAATTGGGAAACAGATGCACCATATGTCCATCACAATTTAGTTGTTCAGCAGTGGGAGCTGCTTGCAGTACTTGGTCTGTCATGTCGACTTTGTCCATAATGAGTAGGACAGTTCGAGGTTGGTCTTGCTGAGCCTCTGTGAACCAAGGAGAGATGTGGTAGGCCCAAATAAAGTGAGCTGCCCAGTCCAGCCCTAGGTGCAGGACCCCAGGGAGTCAATCATTCAAAATAGAGAGAAGATCGAGATCCTCCTGTCCCTCCGGTAAGCCAACAATTCTGACATTGGAGACATGCTGAGCAGTTTCCAGTGCCTCCAATTGATAACAAAACTGGGTATTTTCCTGAATTATCTTTGTTGTGGCCAAAAGAGCTTGTGTGGCTTGAGTTTCAGCCATAGCCTCCATCTTAGTAGCCACCTTGATTTTTATATCTTGTAATCTGATCCTCTTCAGAATGGTCTCCACCTTGGCATCGATGGCCTGCATCAATAATTGTAAGGCCTTCCATGAGGGCTCTGCTCCAGTGTGTTCCGGCATGGCTGCTGAGGCCTGTAGCTCCATCAGAGGTTAAGCTTTAACACCACTTGACCCACCTTTATTCATTCTCCCAATTATTGCAACACACACTGATCTGCTCCTCAGGAAATAGTCTGTTGACTGATGATGTATGCCACTTAATAAATTGGCTTTTAAAAGTAAATATTATTAAAATTGTTCCCCTGAAACTCGGAGCCAAGAAGAACACATCTCCTCCATAGGTGTGCTCAACAGCACCCCTCCCCTCAGGCTTATTTTATTTCTATAAGATCACATACATTGTGATTGGTCAGCCAAGTCTGTCCTGGTATTTAAGGAGGATTCAACCACTAGGTAACCTCCCTCTGACAAAGCTTCTCCCACAGCAAAGTGCCAGGGCACCTGGACCATGTGTTAGTCTGTCCTACACTAAGGAAGTATAACTGTGTCCAAGATTTTGTACTGCTATTAAAGCATTAAAACCCACTTTCCAGACTCACTTGTGTGCTTTAAATTATGGTTACTCACTCCTGTGAGTAGTGAATGTGGCAACATTTCCTGCCTCTTTGTGTTTCTGTTGTTAGGAATGCCTGTCCTGGTTGCCAGCACCTGAATCCGACGCCAGCAAGTGTGTGCAAACCCAGCATTTCTACATTCTACAATCATTGTGCACTGCAAACTGGGCACTGAGCATACCTCAGTGTGTTGTGGATTCTACTCATCAGGAATTTCCTTTACCTGTATTAAGATGGACTTAAAACGAGTCTTTCAGAAGGACTGAAACCTCAAAAAGTGTTTCACCTCGAAAAATGAGTGGAAAATGCAAGCAGCAGCAGCAGCAACACTGAGACTGTCCAACCTGTATGCCTGACATCCACAGACAAACTGAACTGCAGCAAGGAACTGGCAAAGTCAAAGCTGAGACAAGCACATACATCAGATGTGTTAATGGAGGAAGGTGAGCTAAAAGCATTATTCATAAAACTAGAATGCTTATTGTTTTCTGAATTAAACATCAAATTTAATATTAGCTCACTTGAAAGTTACTTGGTTAAACAGGCACCCAGAGGCCTATGTATCAAAAAGATCCCCTCTGATGGCCTGGAGAATTTTCAAAACCATGAAGCATGGGAAGAAACAGCAGCCAATTGTGCCGAAGGCTTCATTCAGTGCCTCATCAAAGAGGACACAGAAAAACACAGCAAAATTACTAAAGAGATATCTGAAGCCAAAAGAGAATTGTCAGATTTTATGCTACATCCCAAATTTAATGAATTTGGTAAAAAGTTGCAAAACAAATTACAAAAACACAAACTGAAGCCAGCCCGATGGTGTGGAGAGTTGAGGTGCGGGACACCACACCTCATGCCATGCCGGTGACCGATGTTTGGAAGTGAGCTTGGGGTGCTGGGAATCGGCAGGGGAGGAGAAGGTTGGAGCATCTGCACACTGCTCACCTTCTCCTGGGGAGGGAAGGTTGTAGGGGTCAGTGATACCATGCCTCCCAGCGGTATCTGGGTTGTACTGAGCTGGCAACCCTCTATAATGGGGGATGCAGTGGATGTCAGCAAGGGGTGCACACAGGAGCATGTGTGCACCCGCCTAGACATCATTGTACGTACACACTCACCACTGGGAGGGACTGGGCACCACCAAAGAACAAGGAAAAGCCCCAACTCTTGGGACAGTGACAATGCATCTTGGCCCCACACCCACTGTTGAACTCCGCCCACCTGAGTCCCAGTCCTCCAGACCATGGTACCTGCCTGTGGAAACTGGATTTCAAGGAGCACTGCAGTAGTGGAGGTGGCCCCACCCTGGGGGGTGCAAGCCAGGAGTCTCCATCAGGTTGGACCATGGGACTGGAGTTCTGGGTGGGGGCCCAGAATTGGGGAGTCTCAGGCTGGGTGGGAGAAGTCAAGGATGTTATCTGAGAGAGATCCCTGGGGCCAGTGACCGGAGTAAAGAAAAATCTTAAATGGTGGTAAATGGAAACTACTACAGGAATCACAGTCCAGTGGAGGTAAAAGCACTTTCTGAGTTAAAAGGGCATTCTGATATAATAATAAAACAGGCTGACAAGGGGGAACAACATTGTCCTAATGAAACAAGAGTTTTATAAGCAGAAAGCATTAGATTTATTGCAAGATGCTAGAAACTACGAGAAGCTAGGATCAAATCCAGTTACTGCTTATAAAACAGAATTGTTGGATCTACTTACTAGAGCAAAACTGGACAATTCCATTTTAGAATCTGAATTCAAGTTTTTTTTTGTTTTTTTTTAATTATGCTTTATACTCCCCTACTGCCTGCCAGCTCTGACTCCTTCGGGACATCCAAGGGTTCATCCTCCTGCCGTCTGCCCCGCCGAACCAACTCCCCAGTCCTCCATGGAGCTTCAGTTTTCTCCCCGAGCAGGGACGAAGTGGGGCTCTGACCCCCGTAATCCTTCATTTCATCAGGCCCTGGAGGTGGTCGGCAAGCAGGGGCAAATCAGAGGCATGCCCCAGGAAGTTCGTCATCCCGGAGCTGACAGGTGTGTTTTCCCATTTTCTCCCCAATGCAGTGAAATCCCCTGACATCAGGGCGCAGAGCGCCGATGTCCACTGTGTTACTTGGCTGCCTGTCCCCTCCAAGTGGGGCTTGTGGTTCCCCCAGGCTTCCACTCAAGGTCATGCACAAGTGGCGTGGGCATTGGCCAACCCCCCGCCCCAACTGGAGATGGCGAGCTGTCATGGGACACTCAAGCCATACTCCCCCCAGTCAACCCAACCAGTGACCCGAGTCCGCTTCCGAACCTGGGTCGCCGGCATGGAGTGAGGTGTGGCGTCCAGTGCCTTAACCCTCAGCACCACCGGGCCGGCCCCTGAATTCAAGTTTTTGTGGAGTCATACACCTGTGGTTCCCACCTTTTACATTTTGCCAAAGGTACATAAAATGCTACAGTCCCCCCCCCCCCAACACCCTATTGTTTCTGGGGTGGGATCCCTTACCAGCAACCTATGTAATTTTCTGGATTTTTTCTCTGAAAAAAAGTTGTTGGTTTGGGTCACATCTCCGGGACATGATGCATACCCTGGAAAGGTTTGATGGATTTATGTGGCAAGCTGGATATATGTGGATGGGAATAGATGTAGAATCACTTTATACATCTATTAACCATAATGATGGTATCAAGACCTGCTAGTGGTATCTCAGAAATTATCTTAACAGTGATTCTGTTCCCACCAACTTCCTCCTAGATGCCCTGAAATTTCTACTTACCCATAATTACTTTGAGTTTAATGGGGAGTTTTATTTACAGCTGTGTGGTGCAGCGATGGGGGCATTAGTGGCCCCATCCAATGCAAATTTTTTGGCGACCTCTGGGAAGAATCTTTAGTACTGAACCCCCCCCCCCCAAAAAAAAACACTTCGGGCACATAGTGAAATGGCATTGTAATATTGACAATGTGGCCTGCGTGTGGAGTAGAACCAGATCCAAAGCAGACAATTTTCTTGAAAGGTTAAGTAACAATGAGTTGAATTTGCATTTTGCTGGCACCATCAAACCCATACAGCTAAACTTCCTAGAAATTACTTTAGAGGTTGGGCACGATAATGTTGTAACCACCTGTGGGTACTGCGAACCGATTTCCACTAATTACCTTCTTAGAGCCAAGAGTGCACACCCCAGGTCTCTCAAGGAGTCCATACCACATGGACAATTCTTCAGACTAAGGCACAACTGTTCTGATGAATGTGGTCTCAAGAAGGAGGCAGATGATCTCAAAAGGAGATTCATTGAGAAGGGTTACAGTGTCCAAACTGTTGAAAAAGCTTTAGAGAAAGCAAAATCCCTTAATAGGAGAGACCTCCTAATCCATAAGCAAAGGGTCATAGAAACATAGAATTTGACAGCAGATAAGGACCACTTGGCCCACCTAGTCTGCCCATTTCCCTACCTAATGGATAAGCTGCAGATCCTAGTTAACCAACAGCATACTTCCTCCTACCCCCCGCTAGAATTGCCTTATATCTGTCCCATGCATTCTTGAATTCCCCCACTGTTTTTGATTCTACGACCTCCTCAGAAAGGCTGTTCCATGCATCTACAACCCTCTCTGTGTAGAAATACTTCCTCTCATTACCTCTGAACTGTTCCCCCCATCTTCAAATTGTGCCCCCTTGTCCTTGCACATCTCTTTTTCTGAAAGATTCTACCCTCTTGGACTTTGTTGATACCCTTGAGGTATTTGAAAGTTTCTATCATGTCCCCCCTCTCCCTCCTTTCCTCGAGGCTATACATCTTAAGCTCCTTTAGTCTTTCTTCATGTGTCTTCTGGTGTAGACCCTGCACCATTTTGTTTTCCCCTCCTCAGGACAGCCTCCACCTTGTCTATGTCTTTGCGGAGATGGGGTCTCCAGAACTGTACACAGTAATTCAGATGTGGCCTTACCAACTGTCTGTACAGAGGGCCAACAACTTCCTGTTTTCTACTGGTGATGTCTTCCCCATGCATCCCAGTATCCCCCAGGCCTCCTTACTGCCTTCTCACATTGCTGGCCCACCTTTAGGTCATCTGATATGACTACCCCCAGGTCTCTTTCCATTTTTTGTTGTTGTCAGTATCTCACCCACCATTGTGTACTCTTGCCCTGGATTTTTGTTTCCCAGGTGCATTACTTTGCACTTCTTTGTGTTCAATCTAAGCTGCCATACATTTGACCATCCCTCCAAACTTGCCAAGTCCCTTTTCATCCTTTCCACCTCACCTTGTGTATCAACCCTGTTGCAGATCTTTGTGTCATCTGCAAAGAGACATACTTTCCCTTCCATTCCCTCTGCAATGTCACTTATAAAGACATTAAACAGGACCAGCCCTAATACTGAACCCTGCAGTACCCCACTAGTTACCTCCTTTCTTCATTGTGGACTCCATTTACTATTACCCGCTATGTCCTGTTGTCCAGCCAGTGTTTTCCTCAGGCTACCACCCTGGGACCCAGTCCCAGGCTGGCTAATTTTATTAATCTTTTGTGCGGGACTGTGTCAAACGCCTTGCTAAAGTCTAGGTAGGCCATGTCCAAAGCCCATCCCCTGGTCTACTACTTTGGTCACCCAGTCAAAGAAATCAATTAGATTTGTCTGACATGACCTCCTTGCTGTGAATCCATGCTGCCTTGGGTCCTGTGCACCACTGGCCTCTAGGTACTCAACAGTTCTTTCCTTCAGAAATGATTCCATCATTTTCCCTAATACTGAGGTCAAACTGACAGGTCTGTAGTTTCCTGCCTCTGTCTTGCTCCCACTTTTGTGAAGGGCAATCATATCCGCCCCCTCCAGTCCTCAGGTACCACACCATCCTCCCATGATTTATTAAAAAGGGTAGTCAGTGGTGTTACTAGTTCTTCCCTTAGTTCTTTTAGAATTCTGGGGTGAATCCCATCAGGCCTCATTGCTTTATTCACCTTCAGTTTTAAGAGTTCTTTCAGAACCTTTTCTTCTGTGAAAGGACTAATATCAACCCCCCTATCCAGAGTGCTTCTATTGACTGGATTAGGTATCTCTCCCTGCTTTTCCATTGTGAATACTGAGCAGAAGTATTCGTTCAGTATCCCTGCTTTTTCACTGTCGCTCTCTGCCCAACCACCTTCTTCTTTATTCAGCCTAAGTATCCCTGCCTTAGTCTTTCTTTGCTCCCTAATGTAACTATAAAAGGTTTTATTCCCCTTCTTAACTGAGTTGGCTATCTTTTCCTCAGTTTGGGCCTTTGCTATTCTGACTGCCTTCCCCTGTTCCTTCTGCTTTAACTGGTACAGTTCTCTGTCCTGCTCCTTCTGTGTTTCCTTACACTTCCTGAATGCTGTCTTTTTCTCCCTTACCTTCCCCGCCACTTCTTTTGAGAACCATAGTGTTTTTTCTTTCATTTTGATTTGTTTATATCTGCTAGACTGTGCTCATTTGATCTCATTCTGGAGCTTGTCAGGGTGGTCTGTGAAAAGTTACAAATTGATGAACCAGTGGAACAATCCAACAGCAGGTTAGACCCCCTAGTGAGGGAAAAGAAACAGTCCTTGATCGTCTTCTCTATATATGCAAAGCCTTAGACAATATCCTGACTAAGGAGTGGGAGGCACCAGAACCACTCAAAACCAGAGAGAAAGGGACCTTTGAAAGACGGTACCCCCTAAATCAAGAGAAAGAGAAAGTGTGGTCAGCATCCCCTAAAGTGGACTCACAGGTGTCTTCCCTCAGTAACAAGACCATCTTACCCTCAGAATCAGCTTCATAACTGAAACTGGCCCTGTAAACGTCATTACAGAGTGCAATATTTGTACAAAAACAATTGGCAGTATGGTCAGAAAATACTGGCCGATACTCATGGGTGACCCAGTTCTGGCAGAAGCACTAGGGGAAGATGTTCACATCACCTTTAGTAGTGCACATAATTTAAAGGATAAATTAGTGCATAGTCCATTCAAAAGGGAATCGGACAGACCTACATGTCTCAATTGGCTCCCAATACAATAGAATGATATGCACACATGTGGACATTGCAACATCTGTCAATATGTCAGTCAATTGAATGTACTCCATTTACAGGGTTATGACAGAATGGTTTCTGTGAGAGATTTTATCTCATGTGGAACACACTGTGTAGTATATGTCCTCTGATACCAAGGTTTCAAACTGTATTTAGGACGTACCATCAGACCCCTTAGAAAGAGGGTGCAAGAACAATATTATGGACATCAGAAACATGAACACAGATAGCCCTGTGGCACAGCATTTTTTCGAAGTTGATAATAACCATCCAAGCAATCTGAAATGCATGGGAATTGAATGTGTCAGGACAAACAGAAGATGTGGTGATATGTTGAATAAACTCCCCCCAAGAGAAAACTTCTGGATATAAAGCATGATGAGTTTGAAGCCAAAAGGGTAAAACACACAATGGGACCTACAGCCATTTTTATCACTTCTTCTGACATGTATGCTCTAGTCTAAAATTACATCTTCATTTTTATGAGACTGTTTCTTGGAACCCCAGCACTGTTCCAATTCACTGTTTGGCTCTTCTAAAGCAACATCCATATTTTCTAAAAAAAAATAAAATAAATAAATCTTTTTAGCTTGATTATGTGTCTATTTGAAATTATTTTCATGTCCTGGACCTCCATAGCCCCCAGCCTGGGACTGATCTTTATCTTGTTTTCTTTAAAGATCAAATGCACACCTATTTTATAAAAAGCCTGACTTCACTTTAATTTACATCCCTGTGTCATGAGTAGTGTTTCCTGAAAATATGCTGTTTGGTTTTGTGGTTTTCTTTAAATCAACATCTATTAATGTGCTCTGCAGTAACTGGAACAGTGAAGAAACAGTGAAGATGTTTCTGTCCCTGTCAGTGAGCAATGGCATCATACTTGTCCTGCCTGTTGCCTCTGCAATTAAGTCTCTGATTGCTAAATCAGCTTTTGCAGTCCCTCGTTAGAGCAGTCTGTAGAGCTAATTGTTTTCAATTAGAGTTTGTTACTAACCCATGTGGTTTATGTTTAGAGAGATATGCTTAAAATCTTCCTTTTCTCGTAAAACGTTGACCATTTGTAGGTTCAGTGCTGAACTGAAGTGGTGTGAATGAATCTGTGAGAAATAACATTTTTATCACAGCTCTCAGTTCTCTGTCATCACAACTCTGCATTCTGTTCTTGCTGTATAACACAGGGTTGTTTAATGGATATCAAATAAACTACATTCCATTGATTCATAGAAACAGCATGTATTTAATGTAGCCTCAGTAAATACGTTCATGTTCATGTGATAATTTTGTTTCCATGTTAGATTGACAAACATGTGTCTGCCACACTCTGCTATTTCAGGAACGTGTACTGTATGAACTCATAAAATTCAGTTATTTGAGATTGTCAGTGTGGAAATACACCATGGATGTATATAACTATAAATACTATATGGCATCCTGATGCTCCTGTCTTCTGCCTGTCAGTTGAGGCTGCTACACCCTGTTTCCCTCTGCCCCCCACCCCCAAGGTCAGGGCCAATGCAGTCTGTTGCCCCCTTTTCCTGTCTCCACAGACAGGGCTGATATGCTCTGCTAAGTTCTAGAGTTCCGGGGCCTCTGCCTCCACAGTATGGCTGCTGCACCATGCTGCCCCAGGCCACCAAAGGTGGGGCTTTTGCTGCACCCTGCTACTCACTTCCATTGCCCCAAATGGGCAGAGCTGCTGCACCATGTACACCCCAGCACACAGTCAGGGCTGCCTGAACCCTGATGCCCCAATGTGTCCTGCACCACAGTCAAGGCTTCTGTATCATGCTGTCCTCTGTCCCTTGACACCACTGTGCCCTGTTGCACCATGGAGCCTCTTGCCTCCACAGCTGCAGTTGTTGCACAATGCTGCTCCCTGCCACTAGAGTCATATCCTTTGCTTCACTGCCAAAACTACTCAAAAGGAAAAAAAAAATACTTTCATCTTGTGTAATAGGGTGGGGGACAGAGGGTAACAGGGTGCAGTATCCTCAATTGGTTGTGCAGGAGGCAGCAGGGTACAGCAGCCCTGTGTGGAAAACACAGTGGGCAGCGGGTCGCAGCAGCCTCAAATGGGGACAGGAGACAGGGGGCTTTTGGGGCAGGGGAGAGGAGTAAGCAGAGAGCTGCTGCCTAAACTGTCAGGCAGGAGACAGAGGCATCAGGATGCCATATAGTATTTCTAGTAATTCACATACATGATGTATTTTCACACAGAAACCCTCTAAGAACTGAATTTTATGAGTTCATACAGTACATGTTCCTGAAATAGCAGAGTGTGGCAGACACACATTTGTCAATCTGACATTAAAAATAAATTATCACATGAACATATTAAGGCTACTGTACATTAAATACACACTGCTTCTATGAATTAATTGAATGTAGAATGTAGTTTATTTTATATCCATTATACAGTCAAAATAAAATGCAGAGTTTTGATGACAGAAAACTGAGAGCTGCAATATAGAAACTGTTATTTCTCACAGATTCATCCATATCACTTCAGTTCAGCACTGAATCCCAAGTGATCAACTTTTTATGAGAACAGAAAGATAGATTTTAAGCATATCTCTCTAAACACAAACCAGATGGGTTAGTAACAAACTCTGAGTGAAACAATTAGCTCCACAGACTTTTGTAACTAGGGACTGCAACAGCTTATTTAGTCAATCAGGGACTTAACTGCAGAAGCAGCAGGCAGGACAGGTATGATGTCATTGCTCACTGACAGGGACAGAAACATCTTCACTGTTTCTTCACTGTTTTCAGTTATTGCAGAGCACATTAATAGATGCTGATTTAAAGAAAACCAAAAACCAATTTTCATTATATTTTCAGGAAACACTAATCATGACACTGGGATGCGTATTCAAGGGGATTCAAGCTTTTTATGGAATATGTGCATTTGATCTTTAATCCCAAACTGCCCCCATCCAAATCCCAGTGCTAACTGTAGCTCCTACAAGACTACGTTATGAAATTATCTATGATTTTGTTTCCTGACATGTATATGATATTTAGGGGGGGTCTCCTCAGAATATGTATATTTAACATATTTGTATTTCCTTTTAAACATTATGTTAATGAATGGTTACTTGGCTTGCTAAATTTTTCTAACTTTCTTTCCCCTAGTTTTCTTGCAGATTCTATGTAGCTCCAATGAGGCACCACCAGAGGGAGCAGTATCTCTTTATCAACACCCATCAGCCACTCACAGTATGTATTATAAAGTGGTTCCCAGCTCTCTTTGCCTCTGGTTTTTCTTACTTTATTTCTTTCCCTGAGAGTCCTCATATTGTACCAGTGAGCTCTACGGGCCTCCTATATTTAATCATTTTTGATTAGAGCTCTGGTCAGCAAGCTGGAACTTAAAACCCATTTGTACCTAAATGTAATTTTTTAATTCTCAAATGTACATTATCTATTATAAGATACCTAACAAGATTCTGCAGTTCTTGCACCATTTGTGTATCCCTAGTATAACTGTTTCACTTCAATCAGGAACTGTGCACTTGTAACTTTTTTCTATTTAAAGGGAAACAACAATAAGGCTACAAAGTGCAGCAAGGGGTGCAGAAATTCCAGTTAGGGCTTTTGGCATGAAAAGAACATTTTCTTTTACCTGCTGCTTTCCTGTTTTAATTGAAAAGACCCACTCCATGCTTAATGGTGGCAGAACCGCTGACGACCATTTTGCACACCGTGGGCGGCTTCCGGCATGCAGGGTATGCTAATGAGGGCTACTAACTAATGGCAGAGTTAGTAACCCTCATTAGCATACTCTGTGACTGAGAAGCCACCCGTAGTACCTAAATGATCATCAAGTGGTTCTGCCATGCATTAACATGGAAGCATGTCTTCGATTAAAACAGGAAAGCTGCAAATAAAAACTTGTTTTCATGCCAAAAGCCTTAATCAGGCATTTCCGCACCAGTTGTTGCACTTTGCAGCCTTATAGGAGTTTCCCTTTAAACACTGTGGTGTTCATTGGTTCGAATTCCACCTGTTACCAGTACCTCATGAGGATTATTTTATTTCTGTAAGGTCACAAACTTTGTGACTGGTTGACCAAGTCTCTACTGGTATTTAAGGAGGACTCAGCCATCAGCTAACCGCTCTTTGTCAAAGTTCCACCTAGAATGAAGCGCTGGGGTGCCTGGACATGTGTTAATCCATCCTACACTGAGGGAGTGTAACTGTACCCTGGATTGTGCACTGCTATGAGAGCATTAAGCTCACTTTCCAGACTCACTTGCATGCTTCAAATTAGTTACTCACTCTTGTGAGCAGTGAGTGCAGCAACATTTCCTGTTTCCTGAACCTTCTGCCCCACCCATGAGCCACCAAGTCTGCCACCCCTCCCTCAGAGGATGTCTAGGAAGAAGCAAAGCCATTGAACTTTGGTGGGCTCCAGGACAGTGGGGGAAGTGGTAAGGGTACACACTCCTTAGCCTGTACCACTGCACAATTTCTTCACCATGCTGGTGGAATGGGACAGCTGGGGGGAGGTACCAATAGTAGTGGGAAGGTAGGAAGTGCTGGTCCTCAGAAGGGGAGACCCAAAGGAGGGAGGAAGAAAACCCCAGTCAAGGAGGAAGCAGCTGCTGGTGGGGGACTCTACTGCTACAGGGATAGACTTGGGAGCTGGGGGAGAAATGGAGAGGGAGGTGAAGTGCTTGATAGGTGCTTTGGCTTGGAGGAATGGACCGAGGATACAATGAATCACTAGAGCAGCAGAAGATGGGAGGAGCTAGATGTCATTGTCCACCTGGGGACAAATGACCTGGCACAGGACAGGGTAGAAGTGCAGGGACATTTCAGGAAGCTGGGGAGGGTGCCTCAAGCAGGAGGCACACATGGTGGCTTTTGCTGAAGTGTTTCCTGTATATGACCAAGGAGAGGATTGGAAACTCCATATCAGGGCTTTAAACAATTGGTTGAAGATGTGGTGCATGGAGAAGGGCTTCAGCTACATTGGGGACTGGGGGCCAACTTGGGATGATATCAGCTTCTATGCGAGAGACGGCCTGAATCTTTCCAAGACAGCGGCCATAGTCCATAGTGGGAGGTTTTACTACTACTTAGACGGGCATTTAAACTAGTCAAGTGGGGGGGGGTAAGTTGTAAAAGGTTCACCCATGTCATAGTGACAAACATGAAAATGCCGCTCAGCATTACAGCGCCAGGCATTATGTTTCCCGGGAGTTACAGCACCAAAGCGCCCTCCAGGGAAACAGACAGTTTTTGCAGGGAGTGTTCCCTTTCCTACAGACCCTCTTGATTTGATCAGCTAACTTCCTGTCCGGATCACCCCCTTGGGCTGGTGACCTGTGCACCACCCTCAATCTCACTGTCCTACTTCTTGTGTCCTGAAGCAGCATCCATAGGGCCTCTGTTCAGCCTTCCTCCCCCTCCTCCCTTATGCACCTTATCCCCTCCTGCACATATATTGCCACCCCCTTTCCCTTAGCCCTATCCTTCCTGAATAACCTATACCCTAGGATCATCAAATCTCATTCCTGGTACTGGGTGGCCCACATTTCTGTGATGGCTGCAATGTCCACCCTCCCTACTGCCAAGAGAGCCTGTAATTCCACTGATTTGTTACCAAGGCTTCTCTCATTCAGTGAGACCACCCTCCAACCTGATCTTGCCCCTCCCCTCCCAGAAATACCCCCCTCCTAATCCCCCCTGTACTACTCCTAGGTCCTCCCTACTAGCCTGGTGGGTAAGCTCGTTTGGCTCTCTTCTTTGGGATCCCTGCCTACCATCTGTCCACTCGCCTCCCCCCCACCTAGTTGAAATCCACCTTTGTAGCTATGTATTCCCTATCCTCTGCTTTAGTACCCCCTTGCCCACTCCATTCAAATGTAGCCTGTCCCCTGCATAAAGTTCAATGTTGTCCCAGGTTCTGTCCCAGCCCCCCACCAGCCTGTATGCCCTGGATTGACAGCAATCCCTCAGCCAGATGTTGAACTCCCCAGTTCTTACTTTCCTCTCCCTACTAGCACAGGGTACTGGGAGCACCTCTGAGAAAGCCACAGATTCCCTCAGCACATCACACAGCTTGCCCAGTTCCTCGAACCTCTCCTTCACTACTTCCACCATCTCCCCAGCCAGGTCATTTGTACCCACCTGTACCATGAGATGCGATTTCCTCCTACCCCTCCTTGCACACTTTAGAATTGACTGCCCAGCCCTGCCTGCAGTTAAACCAGGTATGGACTCCACCCAGATGCAACTCTGCCATTCCCCTTGCTGTCCCATCTTATCCCTTTAAGCAAGGCAACTCCCAGCACTAATACCCCTCTGCCCTTCCCTCCAATGGATCAGGATCCCCCCAACCTAATCTTATCCCCTCTCCCCCTCTTTGTTCCCTCACTCTCCTCCCCATCCTTCCCCTCCACCGTGGTCTCCTCCTCCTTCTCCTCCTCCTCTCCCTCTGCTAAGTCCCCCCTTCTCTTCACTGCACTGCTCCTCTCCCATTTACCCCTGCTCCTTTGTCCATCCTTCCAGTTGTGCCCCCCACTCCCATACCTTACCACAATCCTTGGCCTGACTACTGTCCCATGTGCAAATCGCTCCCCCCTACCAGCCCCCCTCTGAATCCCTTAATGCCCCTCTCCTCCTCCTCCACCTCCAGTGTCGCCAGCACCGCAAACCTATTACCTGTCCCCTCTGCCGTGCTTGGTGTGGGCACCTTCCTCCTACTCTTGCCCCCTCTTCCCATGCTAGTCCACCTATTTGTAGTGCTCCTACCTTCCCCCATCTCCCAACCCTCGTTCTACCCACGTGGCACCCTCCTGATGCTCTCTGCCCCAGCTGCCTTCCACCTTCCCCCCAACCTCCCCAACTCTCTACCAAGCCACTGCACTTCATCCTCTAGACTCCTCAGCCTGTGATAGATTGGACACCCTCCTAGCTTCCATAATACATTCACCCAGACTGCCGCCCCACAACCATTGCAACCCACTATTTTCCCCCCAATGGCCCCCTAGCACCCTGCTGCCCCTGTACCCCTCCCTCCTAAGCCATCCCCATCTTCCCCCTCTAGTAGCCCTCCATCCCCTAGTGCGTCCTACCCTAGCACCCTACATTTACCCACTCCAGCGTCGCTGTAATCCCTGAATACCCCCAGTAGATAGACCTTCCTATCAAACGTGTCCTCAATAAACCCCTGCACTGCTTCCTACTAAGACCATAGACCTAACAACCCTTCTCCTTGCAGCAACAGTAATTTGACATATAGTCTTTGTCACGCTAAAAACAGTGAAAGGCTAGCTTCCCCCATCAATAACAGGTTCAGGGCCCCCCAAGTGCTAGCAATTCCCCCTGCAGTTGCTCTGCGTGTGAACCAACCAGTCTCTTTTCCACATCCTTTAACTGCTGCTCCAGGGTCTGTCGCCTGACTCTCTTCTGTTTCTTATGGTTTGCCACATAGCTCATTATCATGCCCCTCATGTATGCTTTACCCGCTTCCCAGTAAATTACCCTTGTAGGGGTGGTAGCCCTATTCTCAGCCTTGTAAACTTCTTACTGTGTCTTTAAGAAGTCCTGCAATTTCTCTGATATTAATAAGTAGGGAATCTCCATCCCTAACTGGGGCATCCTCCCCTCCCGGTGAATTTATTTATTTATTTGCACAATCAGATTTACAACCTTTGAGCCAGAGGCTTGTTTACAAAGGTACCTCATCACAGAGAAGACATATAGTGTAACATACTTACAGAATACAGAACACAAGAATGACATTATACAGTTGTTTTCATACAGTGAGCAGTTTGAAACATTTCAAAATGACAAAATTTGGCATATGAAGTACATACAGAGGGGTGGGGTCGGTTGAGGTGTGAGTTCAGCCCAGTGGGCATCATCAGGTGCAAGGCGATAGTACTGGAGTGCCAGTTAGGAACAAGTGCAGCTGTGGGTGTTAAATAGTTGGTTCCGAAGGGCGTCTTTGAAGGCCGCGATTTTGGGAGCATTGGAGATGGTTGCAGGGAAAGAGTTAAACCAGGATGGGGCTCTGCAGCAGAAAGACCTCTGAGCCCAGGTGGTCCTAGTTCTGGAAACCAGAAGGGTGACCTTGTTGGTGGTTCGGGTTGAGGCAGTGGGCGGGGTTTGATGGATGGAGGCAGTCATCCCAGGTGGGGAGAGCCCGAGCAGAATTTTCTTAGTTAGAAGACAGGTTTGGTAGCGGAGTCATGCATCGAGGTTAAGGAGATTGGCCATGTCATAGAGTTGACATATGTGAATGAGTCTGGGGGCACCGGTCAGTAGTCTGCAAGCCTTGTTTAGGGTGAGACGAATCTTGTTGAGGGCAGTAGTGTCAGCAGCACCATTTACGGGCAGGCCATAATCCACAAGGGATAGTACTGAGGATGTAATGGCGAGTCGAAGAGCATTGGGAGGGAGGCATTCCTTGTGGCGGTAGAGGATGCTAAGCCGAGTGTTAGTGGCGGATGCAAGGGCATTAATGTGGGTGTGAAAGGTGAGGGCTGAGTCGAAAGTGACCCCAAGGTATTTGTAGGAGCATACTTGTTCAAGCGGTTGTAAGGTGCTAGGGAGGACAAGGAGTGGGTTGTTGCAAGCTTTGTTTTTGGGGTGGGCGAAGAGCAATGTCTTATTGTTTTTTTAATTAATGATGAGTCTGTACTCCTTAAACCAGGTTTCGGTGTCATTGAAGGAGTGCTGGAGAGAGTCCTGGAGGGAGGTCGAATTTCGGTGAGTGGCAAAAATTACGGCATTGTTGGCATACATAAGAATATTGCCGGAACAGGCACTAAGCAGGGTGTTTAGATAGAGACTAAAAAGTAGAGGACCCAGGATGGAGCCCTGGGGTACCCCAGAGCGGGTAGGATGAGTTTCTGAGAGTGTCCCATTGATTTTGACACACTGGGAACGAGCTGACAGGTAGCTCATGCACCACGCGAGGGGGCCAGCTGAGAGACCAGTGTGGTAGAGGGCCTGTAATAAAAGAGGGTGGGAGACAGTGTCAAAGGCCTTGGAGAGGTCAATGAACACTGCACCGGCTAGGGAGCCTGAGTCAAGGGAGGCATGCAGGAAATTGGAGAACTTCATTAATGCTGTACCAGTGCTATGACCAGCAAGGAAGCCATGCTGCTCCGGGCACAGGATGTCATGCTTAGCAAGATATGCAGTGAGTTGATTAGCCACCACTTTTTCTAGGGCTTTGGAGATGGGGGGAAGGATGGAGATTGGCCAGTAATTGCTGGGGGAGGACCTATCTCCTCCTTTATGGATGGGCGTGACTATAGCTGTTTTCCACGCAGAGGGGAATTGCCCCAGACAGAGGGACCAGTTAAGAAGACCGGTGAGCGGGACAAGGATTCATCCAGGACAAGACGGAGTATTTTGGGGTCCAGGGAATCGCTGCTAGGACTGTTGCTTTTTAATGCATTAAGTAGGAGAGATCTGGCTTCCTGGGCAGATACCTTGCGTAGGTAGAACCAGGGGCGCTGGAGGATTGGGGGTGGTAGGTCCGGGGTAGGATTAAAGAAGTTACTAGGGAGGACAGAGCTAAGGTTCGTAAAGGAGGAGTTAAGGCAGCTGGCAATGCAAGCTGGGTCAGTGGAGGTAGAGCCGTCAATAGTGAGCTCGGATGGGGGGGTGCGAGATTTCCCATTTAGCACTTTAATATTGTCCCAAAAGGTCCTGGCACACCCCCATGAGGAGGTGAGGGTGGCCTGATAATGATCTGCCTTGGCTTTATGGATGGCCCAAGTGCACCTGTTCCGTGCAGTATTGTAGGCCTGTCTGTCAGCTGCCCAGCCAGTTTCAGTGGCTAGGTGCCACAGGTTATCTCTATTTCTGAGCATTTGGAGTAGGACAGGGGTTACCCAAGGCACATTTTGTTTTTTGGAACGGAGTTTGGTGAGGGGTGCAAAGATATCACAGGCCATATTAAAGGCATGTCAGAAGAGGGCGAGGGCAGCGTCAATGTTGGGCGCATCATGGATGGGGAACCAGTTAATCTGGGCTAGGTGCTGTTTGAGTTTAATCAGGCCACCTGGGTGAAGGCGCCTGCGGAATGTGGTTTGGGTTACAGGTTTGGGGATGGGGGCAGACTAGCAGAATAGGATAGGGGAGTGGTCACTTAAGGAGTCAGGGAGGACCTGAATGTCTGGAATTTTTTTGGGGCGGTTGGTGATAATGACATCCAGGAAGGGTGCAGGTTCCTCTAGTTGGGTTAATTCTAGTGGGTTGGGAGACAAGTTGAGTCAGGTCTTGGGTAGTGAAGGAGTCCCTTATTGGAGAAGTGGAGGGACTGAGACAGTTCACGTTGCGGTCCCCCACTAGGACTTGCTCAGCCTTATGGGGGAGGATGGCAAGATAATCAGTGAGAGATGTTAATGCTGGGTTCTGGTTCCTTGGGGGAATGTAGGAGACCATGACATAGAGCGGGCCTCTGGAGGGGTCAGGGGTGAGTTTGAGGGAAAGGGCCTGAGCACCGTTCACAAGTATGGGGGCAGGGAGCTCGTGGCCAATGATGGTGTCACGAGTATAAATCGCACAACCCCCACGTTTGCCTACTCGATCCTCCCGATATAGTGTGTAGCCTGGGAGGGAGACAAAGGAGTCAGGGGTGGATCTGGACAGCCAGGTTTCTACTAGGGCTATGATGTCTGGTTGATGTAGCATAACCCAGCACTGAAGGCAGCAAATTTTTTCAGCAGGCTGCAATAACCTCAGAACCACCATGACATGGTCCAAAATATGCATGGGGCTGTGCGACACATCCTGGATTTCTTCATATGCACTCCTGGTGACATAAATGTAGTCCAACCTGGACCAGGTTCCATGCGGGTTTGAACAGAATGTAAATTCCCTAGGCCGTCCCACCAGCACAGTGGTTAGATTTTCGCTTGCAGCTCCGGTGACCCAGGTCCGGGAATGGACTCGGGTCGCCGGAGGGCCAGCCGGGGGAGAAGGACTGAACATCCTACGACTGCTCTCCTTCTCTGGGGGGAGGATGCGGGATGTTGCCGGAGCTTGCGGGACCCCTGGCGGAGGAAAGGAGTCCCACCGTTAGCAGCACCAGCAAGGTCAGAGGGATGGGATAGATGCCGGCGTCCAAAAATACAGCCTGCCTCCACTGCCTAGATGAAGCCCACCCCTCGGCTGCACATTGGCTCCCCAGGGTGACTCCCACCCTATCCCATTGTTCGTGGCACCTTTGGGACTGGGTACCACGTCCCCGCCCTGGGGGACAACCCAGGGGGTACTAGGAGTGCGGCTCATGTGGGGATGCCACAGCCGATGGGTAAATGACGGGGTGGTTGGCCTGGCAAAGTGGAGTATGGGCACAAAAAGACTAAACTGAAAAAAAAAGAGAATGTAAATTCCCTAGCCCTGGGATTAGCAGCCCTCCATGCATCCACCAGGTCCATATCTATATTACCTTGCTTCTACTGTCAAATGGCTCCCTCATATCATCCCACCCCCATGAAGTGATCCAGCCTGGGCTCCATCACACAACTAAAGTCCCCTCCCACACACAAATTAGGAAACTGCTCCCTGATTAGGACATCTAGCACACCTCAATAAAACTCTATATTGAATACCGACCATGCAATTCTGCTTAAAGTTGGACCAGCATAACATTATGTGGTGATTTGCATATGCAGCCCATGATGCTTTGCATTGTGTGGGCATGTGTGATTTTGTATTATATATACTGGTGCATGTAACCTGCTCCCCTCCTACCTCACCCTGTACAAAGATGTTGTGACCCTCACTAGAGTCTACCACCACCCTTTCTACTGTGAAAGGGAAGTTTCTATGAAACAGTATCGCCACCGCCCTTTTGTGCGAGTTGTAGGCTGCGGCATGGCATGTGCCCACCCATCCCCCTACTAGTTTCTTATGCTCCTCCATGGTGAGGTGTGTTTCCTGCAACAAGGCCACCCAGGCATACCATTTTTTCAAGGCAAGAAGCACTTTTTCCTTTTAGTGGGGTTAGAGAATCCTCATATATTCCAGGATATGACCACTGATTCAAATTCCATATTTGCCATATTCATCCCTTGTGCTAAGACCTTCTCTCTCCCCAATGACACTTTGCCCCTTTCAGTTGTGCTTTGCCAACACCACACTTTACACTCTACAGTTACACAAGCATGAACAAAAATAAATGATACAATCCCCTTTTGCATTCCAATATTCAGCCCCCATTGCTGCTCCCCCCCATATGTAAACCTGCAACAGGCAGGACTGTAAACAACTTGCAACTGTTAACCAAACTTTCAGACTTATGTTCGCCTTGTAACCATGTCCAAATTACCTTCATGACAACCTCTTTACAATTTTCCATCATCTGATCTGGGACAGGGAAAGAGAAATGAAATCCCCCTTTCTCTCAGTCAGGTTCTACTGTTTGAGTCAAATAACAGTTATAGTTCGTCCCCCCATCCCCACTACTTACAAATCCATATAAAGTGTCTATTTCCATTAACAATCCTTGATCTTCAAGGTTATACCCCCAGTACTCCCCTCCCCAGCGTCCCCATATTCAGACGACTGTGCCTGAGGTCTCCAGTTAAACAGCCTTCATAGAATGCATTGCAATCTGCATCCCTCCCCCCCCATATTTCAGGGCTCTCTCCATGAAGTTCCTACTTACCTCTGAGCCAATTTCCAGTAGGAGCGAGGTCAATTCTCCACCCCCGGTTGTCAACCACTGCATCAGTCATCCAAAAGGTTTTGCTTGTTTTTTGCAGACCTAGAAAAGAAAATAATAATACGTGCTTTAGGGATCATACTCTCCACTCCCCAGCACTGTGTAGCTGGCATTTTGCTATTGACTACAGTTCCCTTCCCCACTCCCCCAACCAGCCCACCCCCCTTCCTGAAACATCCAGATCTGTTTTCCCCCTGAGGACCACAAGCTTCACTCCCTCCCCCTCTCCCAATTAACAACATGAAACCCCACAATCTAGGACCCCTATAAGGGAGACCAGTAGTCCAGCGCAGGAGTCCTAAGGCAAGGACACTTCCATACTCACATGTCCCCACACTCCCGCCCCCACCCCCAGCACCCAGCCTCCCTCACAGTTCATCAGTGCATCTACTTCTATGCCTCTTCCACACAGAGGAACTCGGGTGTCACACAGTCTATCATGGCTGCATCATCAAAAGGCGAAGCAGCCATTTTGTAGCCCCTTGTGGCGGTATCTGTCACATTGCCACTGATAAAATTGAGCAACCCACAAGGTCCATGTAAATCAGCAGTATTGTACGGTCCAATCGCTCGGTCCCCAAATGAGATATTAGCAACCCAATACTGCACAGTTGCCTGACGAACATTGAGAAAAATGGGGTCTCTTGGTGTCTGCCCACGATCAGATGTGGGCGCCTCAGACAGTTTTTACAGTTCCCAATGATACATCCTCAAATCCCCAGCAGGCATGATCATGCACTCATTCAGGCAATCGAGGGAGTCCGTAAGGCAGGGCAGCCATTTTGTAGTCCCTCATGGCATTATCTGTCCCATTTCCACTGATGAGGTTTAAGTGATCCACGCAGTCCATGGACCCCTGCAGTACTGTCCGGTCTGCTTGCCCAGTCCATAAATAAAATAAAAATATCACAGTACTGCGAAAGAGCTTGCTGAACATTTAGAAAAATGAAGTCCCCAGGTGTCGGCCCACAACCACATGTGGGCACCTCAGTCAATTTTCACAGTTCCACATCAATGCATCTTTTAATCCCCGGAAAGCACGGTCTTGCACCCAGTCGGGCAAATGAGAGAGCCCATGGTCCCACACACAACCCGCCAGGACATCACAACATTTAATTAAGATAAAATACTGTTCAGGAGTTCTTAGTTTTATTTATCTCTCTGTGGAGCCACTTTCATGTTGGTGCCATCAATGTCTCTAAGAAATTGCTTCACTCTGTCCACATCTTGAAGGTGTATGTGGCTTCCTCTTTCCAAATTCTTACAACCGTCGGATACAAAAATTAAAAGTCTATTTTCTTGTCTCTAAGCTCATCCAGGACTGGATTGAACAATCACTGTTTGCGCTGTAGACACACTGGGAAAAGTCCTGGTGTAGAAACAGTCTTGCACCTTCATAGACCACTTCTTTTTGTTACTTGAAGGTGAACCAGACCGTCTGGCGGTCACCAAAGTAATGCATCCAGAATATAATCTGCCTCAGCAGTTCCCCTGTTGGAGGCCTTGTTGTGCCCTCTCAATTTTGAAGTGGCCCCCTTTTGGCTGGAGGCCCAAGAGGTCCGGTAACACTTTGCTGCAGAAGTCCTCAGGTGAGTTCCCTTCCCTCCACTCAGGGAGTCCTCATATGTGCAAATTGTTACGTCACTGGTAATTTTCTTGGTAATCTAGTTGCTCCCTTAAATCCCCCAGTTCCTGTTTTAGTTCAGTGACAGACTTCAGGAGCCACTGGGTTTTGTCCTCAATGCTGGAAATCCACCCCATCGCTTCTGCAAGCCACAATGCTTGTCCAGAGAGCTGGGCTGACATTTCCATGAGTTTTCCAGTAAGTGTGTTTAGTTTTGGTGTAATTGCAGCCATCACTTGGTCTGTTAGCGTGTGTCTGATGATTTCCATTTCTTTGGCAGATAACGTGACAATTCCTGGGCCCTCACTTGCTGCTAGAGCCCCAGCTTTCTTTGATGATTAGGCCATGTTTCTTGATGGTTTTCCCACATTTGCCTCTAAACAGTCACCCATGGGTCTTTCCCCTCAAAAAATTTACACTATTTTTATAAATTGTACCGAAATAACCACTTAAATCCTGCACTTTAGAGCCTCATGGAGACAGAGATGGTAGAGAGACATTCTTATAGCCTAGCTGCTCATTAGTGCCCCCCAAATGAGTTATTTGATTGGGTTACCAGAGTAATAGATCAGGTGGGAGCAGTGGATGTGGCATATCTAGACTTCAGCAAGGCATTTAACACCGTGCCACACAGAACGCTACTTCACAAACTAAGAGCCCTGGAGGTGGGTCCAGAGGTGGAGAGATGGGTGAAAAATTGGTTAGAAGGAAGAAGGCAAAGGGTGGTAATTAATGGAGTTCCATGGGGGGAAGGAGGGGTGACCAGTGAGGTGCCACAGGGGTCAGTACTGGGACTGGTCCTGTTCAATGTTTTTATAAGGGACATTGTGGAAGGGCTTGAGAGGAAGGTAAATCTATTCACAGACGATACAAAGATCTGCAACTGGGTGGACACTTTGGGAGGGATGGAGAAAATGAGGAGATATTTGCACAAATTAGAGGAGTGGTCAAGAGAGTGGTTGATGAACTTCAACATGAAAAAGTGCAAAATGATGCACCTGGGGAGGAGAAATCAGGGAACAGAGTACAGGATGGGTGGCCAGGTACTGGAGGCGATAGAGCAGGAAAGGGACCTTGGTATAATCATATCAAATGATCTCAAGATGCCTTAACACTGCAAAGGGGCAGTAGTAAGGGCCAACAGGATGCAAGGATGCATTGGCAGCGGTTTCACAAGTAGAAGGAGGGAAGTGGTGATGCCCTTGTACAAGCAGCTGGTGCGGCCACACCTTGAGTATGGGATTCAATTCTGGAGACCATACCTCTGGGGGAACATGGATAGAGTGGAGAGGGTCCAGAGGAGGACAATGGAAATGGTGTGGGGTCTGAGCCATTTAACATACAATGAGAGGCTAAAAGATCTTAACATGTGCACCCTGGCGCAAAGGACAGAAAGGGGAGACATGATAGAGACTTTCAGGTAGCAAAAGGGTATTAACGAGGTGCCAGATAGCAGTATTTTCCAAAAGAAATGACGCTCAAATCTAAGGGGTCATAAGATGAAGCTGGAAGGGGGCAGATCCAAGGAAAACATCAGAACACACTACTTCTCAGAAAGGGTGGTGGATGGATGGAATGCACTCCCTGAGGAGGTGGTGGGAGCCAAGACTGTAATGGGATTCAAGGCTGCATGGGATAGACACACGGGAATATTAGAATTAGGGAAGGGGCAAAAGTTCCAGGCACACCTGGGGTCCTTGGTTAACATAAAGATAGTATGCTTGGGCAGACTGGGTGGGCCTGGAGATCCTTTTTTTTCCAATTGTTTAACCAGGTGAGACACACTAAGCTGAAAGCTTGTTTACAGGTGCCATCAATGTTTGTTTATCTAAAGTGCTTTCCTATTCTGTTTTTTTTTTTATATTGTAGCTGTGGTTGCATGTCCATAGGATTTAATGGAAGACACTAGGAACTTGTTTTTTTATGTTTGTAAAATAATATTGCTGGGGACCAGCTATAAAAATCTCTGGTGATAAATTAGTGTGTTACTGCCTTTTTATACAAGTTCTAGATAGAACCAGTTACCAGCAAGGTTGGCTACTGATTAGTGAGCCTACCACTCTCACCCTCCAAAAGGTGGTGTGATCTGGCCACGTTCAAACTAGTGGTTAGCCACTACAAGCCTCAATCTATTAACATCGCCAGAGGTACATTATAGAAATTGGTGGTAGTGGTGGGATGCTCTAGGAAGCCAGCATGAATGCTGAATTATCCCTATAAAAAAATGGTGAACTTCTGGAATATTGGAAAGTAGCAGCTTTAAAAAACAAACAAAAAAAATGTATATAGGTCTATAAAAATCAGAGGTATGCTACTGGACCATGCTTACTCCCGTCTAGACAGGCTTGGGATGGAGGCTTTAATGGAGGTGGAGTGTGTGCCTAACATGTTCCTGATGAGCGTGGGTGTCACTGAGGTTCAGGTCAGGAAGCATAGACAGACCAGGAGATAGCATTTTATTATTATTAGTAACAGTAAAATAAAATATAAAATGGTTCAGGATAGTTCTTTACAAAGGCAGTACAAACAAAACAAAGTCCTTCGTCTGAGGGTTTCTTTCAATTTCAAACCCCATTCTCTGTCTGTCTCTCTCTCCAACAAAAACATTGCTGCTCTCTATTTACTACACCTTTTCCTGTCAATTAACTTCTGCATCATGAACTTATTAAGATACATTGTTCTGTTTTCACATAAGATCCCAAAACTTTGTCACTTTCCTTGCAGGTGCATCAAAATAGACCATTGTGTTCCAGAACAGATCTTCTGTTGACAACTCTGCAGATGAGCTTGTGGAGGTCAAACTGCATCTCAAGGTTAACCCCTTGAGTTCCAAATAGCTCTTTGCAATTATTTCAACAATATAACTATATACATTTTCAAACCGGAGAACCCAGTTTCATATACGGATCCACATTTATTTTTATAAACACGGATAAGCAAGGGGGAAGAAAATATTTTTTATTTATTTATTTAACACTTTGGAATTAACCTTTGAGCTATGAGCTCTTTTACAAAGGTTCCACATCAAGAGACAAAACAACAGCTACACCAGTTACAATTGTACAATTCACATAGACAGAAATACAGGTATCTAACATAGGAATACTAGTTGGACAAGACAGTAGCTTTGTAGTTGACTACAGGCAGTTGCAATTAACAAGTTTGAGCAGTATAACCAGCTGCCTTGGGAACAGGCATTGTCACAAGTTTCAGGTCCTCAATTTTTCAAAATAGTTGCAGGTAAAGGGAGGACAGAGAGGGGTGTGGGAGTGGGTGATCAAAAGGTACAGTCTCAGAGATGAGCTGGAAAAATTGGAGCTAGGAAAGCAACAGATGATAGGTGAAGTAAAGTATTGACACTCTTGTCTTGGAACAAAAAGGTCACCATTTTGACTGTGGGTTTGGTCAGTGGTATGGTGATAAATAAGATCCATAAAGATGATTGTTTAAGTTTGTCATATTCCAGCCAAAACCTATCTAACAAAACAGTGATACAAAAACTGACATCAAAAGTCGCCTCCCCAGCAATGTGAATAACAGCATATAAATCTGAGGCCAAGAAACCCATTGAGTCTTTCAAACTTTTTCTGATTATATATATGCTGTCAGGAGGGTAGTCCAGCCCCCTCTATATCGTAACCTGACAACATTTCTGCAAAGAATCTGTTCCCATGCATTTGTAAATAAGTCCGACATTTTCTGCAATGGCAGACAAGACTTAGTCAAGGTGAGGGGGCACCCCCACGTTTCTCTCTGGTGTACTATAAGCAATCCTAGGTGAAGGACCTTTAATATTGTACCCCAAAGAAGACTGTACATAAGGTAACATGATGGTGTCAGTCAGTACTGGTCCTAGTGAAGAAGAAGGGGGGACGCTGTCTACTTTCCTGGGGCCAGGCATTGAAGAATTAGCACTATACAGAGGATTCTGGGCTGGAACCCAGGAGATACCATCCAGGGGACCATTTCTACCCCACAGCCAGAAGGGCTGCATTGGCTGACCATGCCTCTTGCAATGTGGGGGCTGCAGTTGATGAGGGTGAGGCCCAGGTCTTTGGGGTACAGAGGTACCATCTACATTCTTTGAATGGCACAGGGGGGTCAAAAATGTCTGGCTCACACCCAGTAAAAGGCAACAATGCAGATGATAGATGGCAGGGCTGAACTGTCCTTGCAGGAGCTGGGAATCCTGGCAATGGTGAAGAGACAGGCACAGGATTACAAAAATGTGACACAAAATCAGGTACACACCCCAGAACATAGACAAGAGGGGTCTCAAGGTGTCCTACCCCCACAGGCAAGGCAGGCAGAGGTAAAGGGAGTTGGGGAGGTTTTAGCCACCCCTCAGGTGTTCCCTGCACAGTCGCAAGTGACAAGATAGAAACAGCAAGTGAAGGCAGGGAGATAGTGGAAGGAGGAGAATCGTGAGACTGTCAGAGTGATCATTTCCTAGGTCTCACAAGAAAATCTGACTGCACAATCAGATAGACAAGAGACAGAAAAGGAGAGAATAGAACAGATCACTGATTTTAACTCTTTGGGACAGAGTCTTATTCAGCCCTGTCACAATGGGGTAGAAGGGACCTCATCCTCCAGACCAGCTGGATTTCTGACTTCACCAGATCTGACTCCCATAGAATATGCTCTGTAGGACCCTCCTTTTGTCAGGCCATGGGGTGACTGTGCATAATCATATGCACCTTCCCACACTAACCATGGGCTTAAACTCCTCTGTACCATAACATTAGACAGTCCTGGATGTGCTGGCAGCACTGCTGTGTCCTTTGGTGCCTGGATTCCTGCCCACATTACTCTTTTGCCCTGGATCACCAGGGACTAGTAATTGATTACAAGGAGAGTTGGATTCTTGCTACTGCCTCTGCACCTGAAGTATAGTGTTGGCTCAGAGTACAGAGCCAGGTGTCTGCTATATGTCAAGCAAGGACGCTTACAGCTAAGTGGCCACAGGACAGACTTTGACAATAAACTACTCTCTTAGTTTTACAAATCTCACACAGTTCAGCTGCAACAGATTTTAATAGCTGCTGTGGCAATACATAATAGTTCAACACTTTGATGCTACTTGAGCACTTGTAAATGTGTGTAGGCCTGCCAGCTAGGTTCCTGTTGCACCTAGACTGGCCTTGATTAGGAGGTTAAGGTCCCTAACACACCAACAGAAAAGGTCGGAGGATCAAACGGAAACACAATTTGTCAGAAAAGGACTGCTTGGCCCACCCAGTCTGCACAGATGTTCCCTGCCTAGTCTGTCAGACCCTAACTTATCTATGGTGACCCTACTTCCTCCCAGTGTATTTCTCAATATTCCCAAATTCTAATGTCTGTCCCATGTATACTTGAAGTCCCCTACTGTTTTCACCTGCACCACTTCAACTGACAGTGTGTTCCAGGTGTTCTGTCAGTGAAGTAGTACTTCCTTACATCACTCTTAAACTCCACCTGCAACTTCATCACCTGCCCCCTGGTCCTGGTGCTCCTTCTCATTTGAAAGAGACTCCCTTCTTACATCTTCTCCATGTTTGTGAGGTACTTGTAGGTCTCCATCATGTTCCCTCCCGCTCTCCTTTCTTCCAGAGTGTATAGGTTGAGATCCTTTAGTCTCTCCTCATAGGGCTTTGGTGCAACTCTTGCACCATTTTAGTTGCCTTCCTTTGGGCTGCCTCCATCCTGTCTACGTCCTTTCTGAGGTGTGGCCTGCAGAACTGGACACAATACTTAAGGTGGGAGTCTCACCAGTAAGCGATATAGTGGTTACACCACCTCCCTCTCCCTCTTCCTGCTGGAGAAACCTCTCCCTATACATCCAAGCATCCCATTGGCCTACCCATTGCTTTATCACACTGCCCTGCCATTTGGAGTTTATCAGATATGACAACCCCAAGGTCCCTTTTCCAATTAGTGACTCTCAGTACCTACCCCCATCCTATACTCTGCTCCTGGCTTCCTATGCCCTAGGTGCATGATTTTTCATGGATTTCTATGCTCTAGGTGCACAATTTTACACTTTTTGGCACTGAACCCCAACTGCCATGCTCTTGACCACTCCTCAAGTTTTCCAAGATCCTTACGCATTCTCTCCACCCTCTCCTGAGTGTTCACCCTATTATAGATTTTGGTGTAATCAGCAAAAAGGCATACCTTCCCTTCCAGTTCTTCTGAAATGTCACTTGTGAAGACATTAAAGATGACCAGTCCATGGGGGGCATGGCCAGCAGCCGAGCTTACCATACCGATCTAGCGGAGCTCCGCTGAAATCAGCCTAATCTACAAATTAAGCAAAAATAACATTTGGAACGGACTAAGCAGTCTACATAATTTGAAAGTAGAACTCTTGCTGAGTTTGGCAAACTAAGTTTGACATTAACAGCAGCTTGACTATCTAAGATATGAGCAGAAGCAATAAAATGGCAGCTGGTGAAGAGGGAGCCCAAGCAAAAGATTTGAAGCCGGGAACCAGCAAGGACTCGAATGTGGGGGTAGGTGAGGACTCATCTCTCCAACTGTCAAAAGCAGCACCTGTCAAACCAATACAGAAGTTGGACCAAAAACTGAAGGACTTTACAGCACAATTCAAGGTCCTGGATACCAAGGCATGCATGCTTGAGGAAGAATCTAAAACTGTAATAAAATCTGCGGCAACAGCAATGATGGTTACAACGGGCCTGACAAAGGAAAACAGGGTACTTCGGCGGCGTTTAGAAAATTTAGAAAACTTATCTAGAGTGACCCATGTGAGGATCTTTGGGATAGCTGAAGGTGCCAAGGGTGAAGACCATATGAGCTTTCAAACCAGATTTTTTAAAGAAATTGTGCAGGTACAAGAAGAACTTGCAGTGGTAAAAGCTTACAGAATCACTCATTGCAGTGTGAGAAGCCACACAGTCACTAATCAACTTCTGCCCAGAATGCTTCTTGTGGTGTTAGGGACCGACCGTTCAGGACAAAGACTTTGTAATTACCTAGGCAAAGAGACAGGGCCCTATAGAATGGGAAGGTACCAGAATTAACATTTTCACGGACTTAAGCTATGTCACCAAACAACACCGGAAAAGTTTTGATGGCATCCAGATGCAGTTAAGACAACTGGGGGTGCAACATGTGCTTTTGATGCCTTCGAGTCTTAGAATCACCTATGGAGAAAAGTCATATCAATTTGCTGACCCTGGGGAAGCTAATGAACTGGTAGACCATATTGAAAGAAACTTCCAGGCAAAAAAAGACAATTGAGAGTGACTCTGGGGACAGTGAGTAGATCTCACAGGATACTGTTGTTTTTCATAGCGAGTTAAATCAAGACAAGAGTTTTAAATGCTGGCTACCAATTTTCCTAGCCAGTAAGGACTTTTTGAATATCGCATTGCGTGCTAAGTTCTAAAATTCTAAAAGGTATGTTTTTTGGGAGTGGCTGGGGGGGTTAGGTAGACTGGATTACAGCTGTTTAAAATGCTGACTCTTGCGCCCGCATAGGCCCCATTGACAGAAGATCTCTCTTCTTCACCCCGTGGATTGTTTTTGGCACCACTGAACATTCAGTCATGTGCAATGCAGAGCTAAAGTTTCAGGGTAATTAAAGCATAAGCATATTATGGGCTGTTCAGTGACAGTTCACTTAGATTAAATTGTTATAATTCTTAGAATAATTGTTCTAAAGTTAAAGGTTGAAAAAGTTTATTGGGCTGTTGGTGTTTGGGGGAGCAATGCTGGATTACAGATTTAAATAACCAACGATGTTGCATGAGAGATGTTATATCCAATATATAGGGTGCACGATAATGTAAAAAAAAAAAAAAATGAAGTGTTGGTAATCACTGCTCATGGCAGTAAAGGCCTTTTACAAAACAGATGTTGGGATATGTAATTTTATATTAGCAATTTCCCCCGGTGTGGTATCACTATACAGGGGCTTTTCCACACCTTGATGTAAAACTGCTGTAATGCATTAAATGGAATGCCTATATTGCTTCTGTAAGCCTACCTATGAGGGTAGTGTACTGTATACTATATGCTATATACAGCTAAACTAATAAAAATAAAGTAAAAAAAAACTAAAGATGACCAGTCCCAGTAGTGAGCAAAGTAGCACCCCGCTGGTCACTCTCTCATCATTAAAGTGAGTGCCATTAACCATCATTCTCTGCTGCCTATCCTTTAACCAATTTCTAATCCAATTTACCACTTTGGATTCCTGCCCATGGCTGTTCAATTTCTTTATCAGTCTCCTGTGTGGCACAGTGTCGAAGGCCTTGCTAGAGACCTGAGAGGTCATGTCTACTGCCCTCCCCTGATCTATTTCCCCGGTCACGCCGCTGTAGAAATTAATCAGATTCATCTGACATGACCTCCCCCCATAAATCAATGCTGCCTGTGGTCTTGCAGGTCACTGGATTCAAGATACTTTACCAATTTTTCCTTTAACAGGATCAACTGTAACACCGTAACCCTCCCTTGGGGTTACTAGTAGAGTGCTGGGTGCCACAGGGCATGGTACAGCCTGCAGGTTTTTCTAGCTGGTGTTAGCCGAGGCACCAGTGATGTAATGTTTAGAATTCTCTACAGCAGCATAAACCACCTTGGAATGTTGCAATATCAGCATTCCGAGAGGCTATGATGAGCTGGCAAGTAAGTTAAGCCATGAGAAAGGATGGGTCTACTGTGGAATTAATCCATGTTTGGGGGATGGGGCATGAGGCCGAACCATGGATTAATTTCCACAGTAGATCCATCCCTTCGAGTGGCTTAATCGGCTTGTAACATGGCATTACATTTAGCATTAATGACATGTTACAATTTTTCAATAAAGGAAGACAGACACTTGAAATGCAATGTAAATGTTAATCTGTAAAAGTCAAACACACTTCTAAAATAGTGCAAAAAAATTTGAACCCCTTGGTTACACATATCGTAGGTATTAAGCATCTCCTGCTAAAACATGGCTGTATTTTACAGTATCTATTGCTGTAATGTTCACACAGATTTTTTTTTTATTGTCAAAACTTACAGTATTCTGTAGAAACTCTTCATTACTCTGTGATCTTCATTTGTGCTCTGGTGCATTCTGGGATCGATGGATGGCACTGTACCATTGCACTATGGGATACACTGGCGTGTTGTTATACTTGGTGGGAGAGAACTATTTAAAGCAACAATTCAATTGTTTAAAACTATTTAGGTTGTTGTTTGTTGAGATTATCTCAATATCTAGTCACTCCTGCAACTCCACACAGGCAGAACATCACTGTGTACAGATCCATTTTTTTTGGCAAAATGCATGACAGACCACTGGGTGGGTGGGTGAGAACCAGTATTTTTTTAATATTTGAATATGCATATCTTAATATGCTGCTTTTTTTTCCTCAGTGGATTCTTTTGGTACTACATCACCAAGCTTGGTCTACTGTGGAATTAGACCATGGTTGCTGATGTACCACGTTTCCTTTTCACCAATAAAAATCCTTGCTTTGTGTTTCATGTCGTATACCATGTTACAGTTCAGTATGAACTGCAAGGGAGTTCCAGTCAGACTGCTGAGGGAGAAGGACAGCATCCCAGATTTCTCCTGAGAGAGAAACACCCCAAAATCTCCAGTGACATGGCATAGGCTGTCCCAAAGAGAACCTCTCCTGCTGGGGTACAGCAAGGAACAGCATCTGGTCTGTGAGTAATGGGAACACATTAACTGTGGGAGAGTTTCAGAGCCTCTGCATTGCTGTAGCAGGGTCTCCAGTGAGGCAAAAGTGACACTTTTTTTGGGCTTACTTTATTTGTTTGACACAAAGTCTTTGCAACATACAATAAAAAAGTGTACAAATACAAGCCTACAAAAGTCAGTTAAAAATATTTACATTGCCATTACAAAGTCATATGAATTATATAACTCAATCATTCCATCATTAGTCAAAAAGGGAGAAGGGCATAAGAGAAATGGGTCTTGAAAATGTTGGTCAATTTGCCAAAATGCAAATAGGACATCATGGGGGTAGCCTGCCTACCTGCCCCACTTATGTCAATAAGAAAGCCTGTAATCCCCAGTCTCCGTCCAAACAAGCCAGGTGGCCATCAGACCCAGGAGATCCATTATTTATTTCAAAAGATTTAAAAGGAAAGACATACTGAGCTGAAATATCTTGTTTCCAGATGCATCCTGAGGGAAGGGAAAATGAGAAAAGGACTGCAATAAGTCAGAAGAGTCAGTTACACAAATCAAAAATATATGTTCAGACAATTAAGTGGCATCAAAATGAACACAATGAGCTAGGCGGTAGCCTGTCAATACTGCGACTGCCAAATGGCGACCCGTTACAACCGCGAGGGAATCACGGCACCGACAATTCCCCCATCACCAGTGGTACCCCCGAGTTGGAATCTAAAAGAAGGGGGTGTGGGGCAAGTCATTTCCCAAACTGGTTATGTTGTTGGTTCGGCGCCCTTGTTGCAGGTTGCCATTCCGCAGTCACACTTTTGACATGGAACCAGCTAAGCAGAGCATCTGAAGAGCAACAAGTAATATAAGTGAAAACTGGAACACAATCAGAGTATGAACGAGGCACTGTTGGGCACGGTATTAAAGTGCAGATGGCAGCAATTTGAAGGGTGAAGGAAGTGCTGTTGGTGCTTTGCTCAGCAGGAAAGGATGGCAGAACCTTGGGGGTCAGGGGGAACTAATTAGCGCAGGAGCAGAGGCAAGAAGTAGGGAACTGTAGGGCAGCAAAATACAGCACAGGATCAGAGACGACTGCAGAAGTGAGTGAATTCATTGAGGAGAGATTTGAGTGAGTGGGAGGAAGAAGCAGTATGAATGATAACGTCTGGGGAAGCAGAAGGATAAGTTAGCTTGGCACTGGATGTTACAAAGGGGAGCACAAGAAAGTGAGGGTCAGAGCTGCGAAAGGAGTAGGAGGTAGAAGGGGGAAGAGAATTGAGGAGGGAGGCAAGATGAGGGGGAGTGACCAAAGTCAGAATTTGGAGACGAAAAGAGCCTGCCGCTCACCAGCAGGTAGGACTCACAGCAGGATGACCCCACTGGGGGCAGTGCCATAGCCAGCAGTGCAAGGAGATGGCCCCTCCCCCTCCGCCAATGCTGGGCAGTGTGTATGCATGGATAGCAAGTGCATGCACACTGATAATGATGATGCTAAAACTAGACAAAGGTAGTGGGGGGTAGGGTACAATAGGCAGATAGCAACAAGAAAGGCTAGTATTGGTGGGGTTACAGTAAGGCAGCAAGAAACCAGGGGATTGGCCAGGGGGCTGTATTTAGGCCAGCTGGAACAGGGGTAGAGACTCTTTTTTTCCAGCTGATTTCAAGACAGCAGGACAACCTACTGCAGAAGAAGGAAGCATCAAAATGACAGCAGAGCAGCACATGGAGGCAGTGGTCTGTGAGGTGGTGCAGCAAATGCAGGAAGAAGTTCCACAGCAAGCAGAGGGGAGCCAACAGGTGCAGAGTGCAGCAGCCATTTATCTTAGGGTGCAAATCATGATGTAGCAGCTGAACCAGATGCTGCAGGCCATAAAGAGAGAAGGGAAATACAACAAAAGTCCTGCACTTCAGTCAAAGGTAGGTTCGGTATGGCAAAGCAGCCAGCCTGAACTTAAAACAGTAAAAATCAAAAAAAAAGCCAGTGCTCCAGGAAACCACAGACCACAACTTTTTCAAATTAAATTTTGATTTATTTCAAAGTAAACACAGTGAGAGCCCCTAGTGCCTCGGCAATGAGCCTTCAAGGGGGCATGAACCATCTTGAATGCAGTGCACTTTTATACCATACAAAATCATGACATCACAATGAACAAGAAACCCACCAAACAAAAATGGTGATGCTCACATATAAATATACAAATCTATCAAAGAAGTATCTACATAAAACAAGCATTTGTCAATGCCGAATGTTTGCTTGCTGGCATTGGCATTGATAGTGTAGGATTTAGAGAGATGCATAATAGGAATAACAGTGAAGTATTGAACTGAAGCCAACTCCACCACCACCCTGCAGAGACTGACAGGCATTGGGGTGTGCCTGTGGGTCATCAGGCATAACGGCCATGTCATTTCACCACACCCTACCCTGCAGACACCGACAAGTGTCACGGTGTGCTTTGGGGTCTTTGGCCCTTATGCTCACCCATTCCATCAGGAAATATGGTGAGATGGGTGCAGTATAGGAAAATGGGGTGAACTTTGGGGCCGAAGTGTCCAAAGCACACCTCGATGCCTGTCACTGGCTGCAGGGTGTGGGTGGGGGTGGAATGGCATGAGCATTACAGGCGACAATCCCAAGTCAAACCCCTGATGCCTGTCAGTCTCTACAGAGTGGGGCTTTTTGGTCAGAAACCCTAACACCCCAGGTGTTCGTTGGTATTTTCACTCCAAATTTTCATTATGTTTTTTTTTGTGATCCCCACCTCATGAATAGTGGCAATATCAGTTTGTTAGTGGAAAGCTGATTTTGCACAGTGACTACGCCATTTGGCACCACAGGTGCGAAAACACATTTCCAACAGGATGTGAAAAATGACAGCTGTACTGTTCATGGGGAGGTGTAAAAGTGGCAATGTTGAAAATCTGGAGTGAAAATATAAAAAAACTGGTGGTCATGAGCATGCATAGAAACTGCGCAATGCACACCCGTAATGTAATTAGTTTGGGATTGTTTACAACAGATTGTCAACACAGGTATTTTGGGACCTCTGCTCATGAACAGTGTCACTGTGATTTTCGTAATCTGTCCCAAACACTGATTTCCCACAGCGACCACGCATTTCTGCGCCGGAAGTGCAAAAACACATTTCTGCCACGGTGTGAAAAATGACAGCTGTACTGTTGATAAGGAGGTGTGGAAAAATGCCAGTGTTGAAAATCTGGACTTAAAATATTACGAATTCGTGAACTTATGAGGGTGCATGGAAACTGCGCAATGCACGCTTGTAACACAGTCATTTTAAGGACTTTTCTCACCAAATTTTCAACATAGCCATTTTAAGACCTCTGCTCATGAACAGTGTCACTGTGATTTTTCTTAATCTGTCCTGAAAATTGATTTCGCACACCGACTGCTCCATTGTGCGCTACATGCATGAAAACACATTTTGGGTGAGATGCAAAAAATGACAGCTGTATTGTTCATAAGGAGGTGTGGTAAAATGGCAATTTTTTTTTTTACTTTCTCTTTATGCCCCCTTCCTCGCTGTGCTGGGTTCCTTTCTTCGGGGATCTCCTAGACTGTGCATTCCCGTAGTCCTGCCGCAGGTACCTCCCTCTGGGTGCTTGGCTAGCCTTCCCCATCCTGCCGCGGTTTACCCCCCGGGCGGGGAGGAGAGGGACCCCCACTCTTAGTCCCTCTCTCACACCTAGAGACTGTGTCGGAAGGCCTTGTGAGCCCCATCCATGGAGCCTGGTTAAGGGTTTTCTCGGGACAGCCGGGTCCCGTCTACAGGAGCCCAGCGCAGGGTTATTTCCGTTTTTTCTGGTCCCAACCCCTCGGACGTCTGCACGCAAGGGGGGCCAAGGAGTGACGTATGTCATGACGTGATAACGCTCCGGCTCCCGGCAGATGTCCGCCCTCCCCTTGTATGCTGTCTTGCTGCACCTCCACCCGTGGTCACCCAGGTGGCGGTATTGCAGTGAGACTTGCATCCCACCCTACCCGGAGGAGGAGAGCAGCCCCATGGCACTCGATCCTCCTCCCCCCGGCCGACCCTCCAGCCACCCGAGTCCGTTCCTGAACCCAGGTCGCTGGCACCACAAGCGGTAGCCCTACCGCTGCGCCGGCGGGCCGGCCGTAAAATGGCAATGTTGAAAATCTGGAGTGAAAATAGTACAAATTTGCGAAGTTATGAGCGTGTGTAGGAACTGCGCAACGTATGCTCATAAAACAGTCATTTTCGGGAATTTCTTCACCAAATTTTCAACATAGTTTTTGGGGGCCTACCTCATAAACTGTGCCACTGTCGTTTCATTACTCAGTCCCGGAAGGTGGTTCCGCACAGTGACCGTGAAATCACCTTTCGGGACCGAATAACAAACTGGCAGTGATTGAGTTCATGAGGTGGGGCCCCAAAAACCCCATGTTGAAAATTTGGTGAACAAATTTCCCAAAATGGCTGAGATATGCACCAAAGTTGAAAAAAAAAACATTTATGCCATTATACAGCTTACTGGCATTTCTTCAGTTCGCGGTCGGCTTTGAAGAGTGCAGACGTGTTCCGTCCAGCGAAGATTGTCGCGCCAGCCTCCAGAGGTAAGTATGGGGTCGGGGTGTGGGGAGGTAGGTGGGCGTGGGTTGGGGAGGGAGGCGAGACAGTCAACGAGGGACCTTTTTTTTTTTTTGTTACAAGTGTTTTTTAGACTACGTAAGACTTTTGCCATGCTGGGGTAGGCTCCCAGCGTGGCAGCTGGAAGTTTATTTTTTGGGGGGGGCAGTGGAGCCGACAGGGGATTGGGCACCCCCCCGTCAGCCATTCTGACCTGTGTCATGCTGGGGTGGACTCCCAGCGTGGCACCTACAAGTCTGTTTTCTTGGGGGGGAAGGGTGGTACAGTGGAGCCGACGGGGGATTGGGCACCCCCATCAGCCATACCAACATTTGTCATGCTGGGGTGGGCTCCCAGCATGGCACCTACAAGTCGGTTTTCTCTGGGGGGGGTACAATGCAGCCGACAGGGGATTAGGCATCCCCATCGGCCATTCGGACTTTTGCCATGCTGGAAGTCTGTTTGGAGAGGGGTCAGTGGAGCCGACGGGGGATTGGGCACCCCCATTGGTCATACAGTGTACGGGGGTGGAGGGGAGCACATGAACACACTGGGGTGGGCTCCCAGCGTGCTACGTAAGTGTTCGTGGGGGGGGGTGAACTGTCTATGACAGTTCAGATGCAGTGCTGATGTGGCAATTTGCATACTGCTGACAACAGTATACAAATTGCCTACACGTTACCACCGCTGATTGTGGCTGTGTTTTCCTTAGAACTGTACGCCACTGCATCTGAACGGCTGTCAAAGACAGCTCGGACATTCATTGGCGCGGTGCAGCCCTGCCTGCAAAAGAGAGCAGGGCATTGGAAGTGGAGGAGGCACACCTACAAAAACTCATATGGTGGCACTATGTTTCTTGCACATGCGTGCAAGCAAACATAAAAAGGACTCAATTTAAACAAAATCATTCTAACATTACTTTCTTTCAAATGTATATCCTAACAAAAGAAACATCTTATGGTTCAGATCAGGGAGCAAAGTCCAACTGCGAAAAAACATTTAAGGACTGGAGTAAACATGAAACAAAAGCCACAGCATATGACATGATGGGCCGGATATTCAGACTGCGCAAGGCTGTCTCGCAAGCCTGGGCGCAGCGCTACTGGGCTGCACAGGGGCACTGACAGGGTGATATTCAACAGAGCTGCGCCATGGCACAGCACTGTTGAATATTGCACCTTGTCCACCCGCAGTGCACATGGCGCAGTAGCACTGTGCATGTGCAAGTGGCCAGAGTGGCAGGAGGATGTTGTAGCAAGTTCCATTATGCTAGGGCGCAACAACCATAATATGATAGTGCACCAAATGGGGTATAATGTATACAAGTGCCAGCTTGCGGTCATTATGTCTCCTATCTGCGTGCAGCGTGCGCGATCCCTGCGATTTGCACCTGGCACCCTGCCAGGCTGCAGCCGTCAGAGACCGACGCCCCCTGCACATCGCGGCAAAGTGCCCCACTGCCCGATCGTGGGCATATGTAGAATATTAGAAACGTCCTATATCCCTGGTGGTCCAGTGGACCGCCTGCAGCCCAATCGCGGGCATAAGTCTGTTTAAAACCGGTAACACAATCCCTGGTTGTCCAGTGGACCGCTCGCAGCCCGATCGCGGGCATATGTCAAGTTTCCAACTGTTAACACTATCCCTGGTGGTCCAGTGGACCGTTTGCAGCCCGATCGGGGGCATAAGTATATCTAAAAATAGTTAACCCTCTCCCTGGTGGTCCAGTGGACCGCTCGCAGCCCGATCGTGGGCATCTGAAGTAGAATAAAATTCTTATATCCCTGGTGGTCCAGTGGACCACTTGCAGCCCAATCACAGGCATTTGTTATAGAAAATGACACCCCAATCCAACCTTGGTGGTCCAGCAGTACCCCCCTTTCCACCTGCCCACTAAGCTCCACCACCCAGCACCCCCCCCCAGTCAGCGGCAATCTGGACTGTGTAGTACGGTACGGGCTGCATGCTCATTGGCTCACATTGTGGACAAATGGGCGTGCAGACCTACCGTACAGTGTCAGTCGTCAGGCGGTGGGGTGGCAAGCGGGTGGGGAGCTGCTGCCCACTGCTGACCGGGGGTGTGTGGGGCGGTGGGTCTCAGTGGGCGGGTGGAAAGCTGAGTACCGCTGGACAACCAAGGTTGGACTGGGGTGTCATTTTCTATAACAAATGCCCGCAATTGGGCTGCGAACGGTCCACTGGACCACCAGGGACATAGGTCTTTTATTCTACTTCAGATGCCCGCGATCAGGCTGAGAGTGGTCCACTGGACCACTAGGGATATAGGACTTTTATTCTACTTCAAATGCCCGCAATCAGGCTGTGAGTGGGCCACTGGACCACCAGGGGCAGGGTTAACTATTTTTAAATATACTTATGCCCGCGGTCAGGCTGTGAGCGGTCCACTGGACCACCAGGGATATAGGACTTTTATTTTTCTATGTATGCCCGTGCTTGGGCATGGAGGGGCACCACCAGGAAGGTGCAGCCGGAGCTCGGGTGGCCACCCACAGGTGGCAGCTGCGTGTTGCGTCCTGCAATACGACAGCTCACCTGTGGGTGGACAGCTATTGCTCCTTTTTCGGGGGGGCTCACCTGTGTGCAGCGCAGGTAGGGGTTGCACATGCATGGGCTCAGCACATCCTGGGCTGAATATCGGGATGTGTGGAGTATGCATGGGCACCCCCCCCACCTGCACCGTATACATTACTGATGCGCTTCAGCGCATCGGGAATTGTGCAAGGCTCAATTCCCGTTTGAATATCATGCTGGGGCGCATGAGTGGGTTGCGCATGACACAACTGTGTGTGCCATGCGCAACCCTTCTGAATATCCAGCCCCTATATGTTTTAGAGATACAGTGCCAAAATAATGAAATTCATTATATTGTACAGTGGGATCTCCTAAAAAAGGGATACACCAACATATTTATAATGTATTTAGTAAACACAGAATCTCATAGCCTGTCAAAATATCTTACAGGACATTTAAGCCATATTGAGCTGCTTGAATCAAGGAAAAACAAAGGTATTTACAAAATATTAAAATATACAACATTATTCACTTTAAAGTTACAATATTATGTAACCCCCCCTGCAAATGGGGGTTCCCAAAAGTCTTCCAGGAGCTTGTCTGAATGCTGTAAGTCTGGGCGGTGTTCGGTGTCTGAGCTGTTTAAATGTGGTTCCAAGTGAGTGCTATTTGAGCCTCCATGTACTGTCTCTTTAAGAGCCGTCTGCTTTGCAGACATAACTAATTTAGAAGGGGGGATTGTGTGTTTCAATGCCTGAGTCCCGCCTGGGCTGCTGGCAACTCACTCCATTTCTGCTGTCGCTAAATGCACAGAGGGAGCTCTTTCAAAAGGTGTAACAATCTGCCAGGAATTGTTTAGAGTAATAATGAAAATACAGTTTGTCTAACCTGCTTTTCTTTGCAGTTTGAACTGTTTTTGCCTAGCCCTCCATTCTGGTTTTGAACTGCTGAACTGGACCAATCAGTGTGGGGGGACCTTTAAAATGGAGCCTGCTGCTGGCAAATCAGAACTTGGACTCTCATTGTGGAACCAGCCACCTATGTACTGTATGGCCAGTGACTCTGGGAAATGTAGTTTTTGACCTTGGTTCCTTTTTCTACCAACAGAGGGAGTCTTATTGTGAGTGACAGCTGAATCAGCCAACAGAATAGTGCTGAGCTAAAGGAAATGCCCTGCTCTGTGACTGGGAAGATCAGATGAGTTGTGGCAATGAAGAGAGAAGGAGCTGTGTGCTTCTGCGGTGTATAGTTTCGCGCGGGAAGCGTGCGTGAGGCCCTGAGTTTCGGTCTGCAGCCTTTGTGAGTGCCAGTTTGGACTGAATGTGAGTTGTGAGGAGCAAGAAGCACTAGAAGTGTTTAAACCAGGCTCACCCTGTAGAAGACTGGAGAAATTGCTGAATCGCACTCGGTCTGTCAGGAACTGAAGCTGCTGTGTGTGCTCCTGGGTATTTTGCAGTAAATTGCGATCGGGATCGAGGAGCAGTCTGCCTGGTATAGTACTTTCCTTTAACATATGAATGTGCGTAGTGCTTGTGGGGAATCGCTATTTCCAATCCCCCGTGCTGTGTGCTGAAGCTGGAAGCAAACCCCAGCTTAGCTTGGACTAAATACATTTGCTATCAACTGCAGTGGGGTCCAGTCACAAGGACCTTGTCTCCATGATCTGTTGTTCTGGCAATCCAGAAGAACATCTACCATCCAGTCTTCAGCTTGGGTATTGTGAGTACAAATCAGGGTATTCCCCTGCAGTCTGTTTTCAATCACAAGTATGTCATTTAATTCTTGTTGTTTCCCTGCTTCATGGACTGAGCCATCTAGCTCCGGATTTCAATTGGGTGTTGTGCATGTATTTTCTTCTACATGGCCCCATCCATCTGCACCTGCGGGCCAACCCTGGGCAACGGACCTGGCTAGCCCCCCCCAACCTGGGTACCCTGAGTGTGACTTTTCAGACCCTGTATGTGTGCACAGTACTGTGATTTAATGCCGCCAATTAACCTGATTTCTCCCTCCCGTGTTACTGCCCCTAAATAAATCTGATTTGTTGTTGTTATACTATATACTGTCTGTGGTGTTGGTACTTATGGAAACAGTATTGTGTTTTGCTGTGTATATTGTTTAACCTTATTTTACAGGGGGTCCTCAGAGATGTGCTGCAGAATCTGTCTCGAGGGTAAGTGGTATCTGTATGAGTGAACAGTGTGTATATGTGGAGTATTGGGGCTGTAACTCCGGGGTACTGTGTGAGCCACTAGAGGGAATAAAAGGGGGTCTCAGTGTCCCACCGGGCTGTGACCAAGCTAGTCTAACCACTACAAACCCTGACCTCTGGGTGAAGGCACCCGCCATAGGACCTAGGCCCCTCGACCTGTCCCTAGTCAAACAGGCAGGGGCAGTAGCCCTTGGGATAGCGCCACGTAGGGGGTTACATCTTGGAGGCTCACCGCTGGGATTTTGTGTCCTCTAATGGCTACATTTATGAACCACTGTTAAAAAAAATAAATGGGTACCCCGACAGAAGTGGCTGTGCACTGGTTGGTGGAGTGGTGTACTGGGGAGGAGATCGACCCCTAAAATGCTATGGTTATACTAGACATCCCCCTGGGTATCAATACGGACACTGTACAGGGAGTACTTTCCAAGGTGGAAGGTTTACAAAACCCTGTGGTGGTGGGTTGACATGATGATCTGCTCACCCACACTTTCATGCTCTAGTAGAGTATAAGGACCCCATAGATAGCTCCAAAGTGCCACAGACTATTACCCCAAAGGGAGCCCTCACTGCCTGGAGAGTGATAATTAAGGACAGTAAAGACCCGGGGGGGGGGAATGAGCCCCTCCCACTATCTGAGAAATTTGCTAAGTTGTTGCTGGAGGAAGGGAAAACTGTGGAGGACTTAAAGAAGTTATTTCTGCCACCTGGAGGTGTTCCTCCCCCAACACCCCCTCCCGCTCCAGCACCTATTGCCCCTCTTTCTGTGGCTGAACCAATGCAGGCTCCTATTTCTGCACCTGCCACAAGTCACGACCCTTACCGAAGGTTGAGGATCTTCTCTGGCACCCTCCCCACCCCCCAAGGGGAGGATGATTGGGACACCTGGATAGATTGTGTTGCCCCCTGATACCTGAATGACAGTGTGTGGAGGCTGAGAAATGAAAAAGAATCACAGAAAGTCTGAGGGGTCCTGCCCTAGAGGCCATTAAATTTTTGAGGTCCACAAATCCGGATGCATCTGCCCAGAAGTACCTATCTGCACTTGAAGGCAATTTTGGGAGCACTGAGTCAGGGGAGAGCTTGATGTGGAAATTTCAAGGTACAAAACAGTGGCCAGGGGAAAGTCTTTCTGCATATGTTACTCATCTGAAAAGAGCTCTGCAGAAGGCTTACCAAAAAGGTGGGGTGGCCGCCAGTGACTTAAACCGTGTAAGGTTGGAGCACCTACTACAACATGTAAAGCATTCTAAATTGCAGCTCCTTCAATTAAGGCTCCCGGACAGAAGGGGTAACCCACCGGACTATTGTGACTTAATAAAAGAACTTCGGGAGGTTGAAGATGAGGAGGGGGATTTTAATTCTGGGATGAGCGCAGCCCAAGTGATCACAGCATCAAAAGGTCCTTGTGAAGTGGGGACCAATGAGGGTGTGCCACCATCGGGCGAACTGCTGAGAGAGTTCATGGAAATAAAAAACAGTCTCTTTATGAAGGCCGCTCCTGCAAGTACAGGCCCTGACCCTCATCTGACTGCATCTGCTATGGGGGTGGGGGTACCCCCCCATGCCTCTCCTGCTGACAACAGCTCAAAACTCGATGTCTTGACCATGGAAGTGGGAAAATTGATGAGATGTCTCCAAATGCTTATCACACTGCAGACAGAGATGGCACCAAGGTTTCCAGTTAGTAGTACCCCCGCCCTGGCTCCCAGTGTGACACCTCAGCCAGTTCAAACTCCAGAAAGTATGTTTTGCTATAATTATGGGAAGGATGGGCACATGAAGAGAGAACGCTGGTCCCCAAAAGACACAGACAAAGTTGCATATAGGCTGCAAGGAGAGCTTCGTAGAACAAATCAGTGGTTAAGATGTGCACAAAATGATCCCAGTGAGGGCCCCAAAAATGCTAACTCACGTCCCTTTGTGGCAAGGTCAGTTGCCCAGGCCCCCGCTACCGTCTCTCCAGACTGGTCCAGATTGGTGGGTCCATCCATGGAGACCACTGTAAAGGTGAATGGAGTGTCTACAAGAGCTGTATTAGACAGTGGCTCCCAAGTGACAATTATGTTCCAAGACTGGTATCAGAAGCATTTGTCTGATGTACCCTTACAACCGTTGGAGGGGCTGCATGTCTAGGGGTTAAGTGAGAAGGCCTACCCCTACTCTGGATATATCCCAAATTTGGCTGTCTTTTCCCACCTCCATGGCTGGAGTGGCCGAGTAAGTAGAGGCCCTGGCCTTAGTATGTCCACCTACTGGACTGTATGATGGGGTTCCTCTACTAATTGGGACTAATGCACATAGGTTTGGACGGCTGGCACAGTTGTGTTATAAAAAAACAGGGGTCCTGGACTGGTTGAGCTCTAAGAATTCCGGGCCTTGATCAGGAAGGCCTACGATGCCCAGAGAGATGCTGACAAAGTGGAACCAGAGGAACCGGTTGGAGTTGTCTGGAAAAAGGATCTTGAGTCTCTGATCCTGGCGCCAAATGCCCAGTATACCTTAAGGGAGAGGTCCATATAAGAAAGGATGTCAAGAATAAAATATTAATGTTGGATGCACCAGGCGATGGAAAATTGCTGGAGGGACTGCTGGTCAAGCCTAGTATTTTGCCTGTTAGAGCCCATGCTTATGTCAGAAGGGTAATGGTTCAAGTTCATAATGTGTCTGACAGAGAGATTCGAGTAAATAGAGGTTGCATCCTGGCTAATGTGCATTGTGCAGACACTGCAGTGCTACCCAGTAGCAAGAGTTCGGGGAAGAATGACAGGGTAACACCTGACTTGTTGATTTTGGTGACTCCCTGTTGCCAGCTGAATGGAAAATGAGGAACAGTGAGAAGCTTGCCTGGAGAGACCAGGTGTTTTCTTTAAAGGAATGGGACGTAGGATCCATGCAAGGAGCTGAGCACCATATCAGGCTGCAAGATGAAAGACCATTTCGTGAGAGGTCTCGACACCTGGCACCTGCTGACATAGATGATGTGAGACGGCATCTGCAAGAGATGCTTGCTGCTGGTGTAATACAAGAATCCAGAAGCCCAAGCCATCTTTCGGATGAGACGTTAAACCGAGGTCCCATCTGCCTGGATTGGTGGTAGTTCAGGTGGATGTTAAAGATCCCAAGGCACTTATCGAAAAGAGTAGGGTAATTTCCCTGGTGTCCTGGCCAAATTTCCCTCATTCACTAAAAATACCACCGACAGCTTAATCTGGTTCAAGGTCAGTTGGCATTCATCTGTAACCCCCTCCACCGGGTTGTGCCTGAAAATAGGCAGGATTTGTCTAGTGCAATTAACCCAGTCAACAAAAATTAAATAAAATAAAAAAATAATAAATATGCTTCACCTATCATGGTAGTGAGGAAAAAGAATGGGACAGTAAGGATGTGAGTGGATTATCGCACCTTGAACCGGTGAACTATTCCTGATCAGTACACAATGCCCCGCATTCAGGATGCCTTAGACTGCCTGAACAGTAGTAAGTGGTTCTCAGTGTTGGATCTTCGCAGTGGGTACTACCAGATCCTGATGGCCCCAGAAGACTGTGAAAAGACAGCCTTTATCTGTCCGCTTGGTTTCTATGAATTCATGAGGATGCCTCAAGGGATTTCAGGTGCTCCAGCCACTTTTCAACAACTGATGGAGCGTGTGGTGGGGGACATGAATTTGTTAGAGTGCCTGGTATACCTACATGATGTTATTGTGTTTGGCAGCTCACTGGAGGAACACGAGAGCAGATTGTTCAAGGTGTTGGACCGACGGGAAGACTTTGGCCTTAAACTATCCATCGATAAATGTCAGTTCTTCCAAACCTCTGTAAAGTATGTGGGACACATAGTATTCATCTAAAAGAGAATAGAAACAGACCCGAGTAAAGTTGAGGCCTTGACCACCTGGCCACAGCCCCACAATCTAAAAGAACTGCAAAGATTCCTGGGATTCTGTGGTTACTATCGCTGGTTCATCAAGGACTATTCAAGAGTGATTCATCCTTTACTTAATCTTACTCAAAGTTAGGCTCCTACTAACAAAAAATATAAGAGGTCAGTTTCTTCTGAGCCTGAGAGAGTGTATTTCCGTCCTAATGAAGTATTTGGAGCCAGATGGACACCTGAGTATGAAACTACTTTTCATGAGATTATATATCAACTTACCCATGCTGCTGTCTTTGCCTATGCAGATCCAGCGAAGCCCTATGTCTTGCACACTGATGTTAGCCTGCAAGGCTGGGGGGCTGTATTGTACCAAGAGCACGAGAATAGCCTAAGACCAGTGGCCTTTGCCAGTAGAAGCCTGACCCCATTCGAAAAGAACTATCCTGTACATAAGTTAGAGTTCCTAGCTTTGAAGTGGGCCATTGTTGACCAGTTCCATGAGTACTTGTATGGGGCTAAGATACTAGTAAAAACTGACAATAATCCTTTGACCTATGTGCAGACCTCAGCTAAGTTGGATGCCACTGGCCATAGGTGGCTTTCTGCATTATCTACATACGACTATGCTGTTGAATACAGAGCAGGCCTGAACCACATAGATGCTGATGCTCTCTCCTGGAGGCCTGTTCCCCGGAATGACTGGGTCAGACTGTTAGAACCTGATATTCGAGCACTCTGCCAGAAGTTTGACAGGGAGGAACAAATGTCCACGAACACAGTGGACTGTATGGTGGATTGTTTGGGACCCTCTGAGAATTACATACCTGCTGCTTATTGCCACTTTTCTGCAACAGACATTGGTGCACTGCCTCAGCTGGACAATGACAGTATTCAGCGGGCTCAGCCCTGAGATCCCATGATCAAATCAGCTTTAGAAGCCCTCTACGCAGGGAAAGATGTGTCCAAATTATGCTCCACTGATTTGAGAACTGCATTGTTATACAAGGAAGGTCCTAAGTTGAAACTGATCAATAGACTGTTATACAGAGAAACAGTAGACAGAGGGGGACAAGTAGACAAACAACAACTAGTGCTGCCCACTGCTTTTCGAGACTCAGTACTGAGGTCCTTACACAACCACATGGGGCACCTTGGTATACACAAAACACTTGACTTGGTGAGATCCAGATTCTGTTGTCCTAAGATGGGGGCTGATGTTGAGCAACACATTCGAACTTGTAGTCGCTGTTTACAGAGGAAAACCCTGCCCCAGAGGGCTGCCCTCCTTGTTAATATCACCACCAGTGCCCCCATGGAGCTGGTCTGTATTGATTTCCTGAGTTTGGAGTCAGATCAAAGAAATATTAGTAATGTGCTGGTGGTCACTGAACATTTTACGAGATATGCCCAAGCTTTCCCCAAGGACCAGAAGGCATCCACTGTGGCAAAAGTACTTGTAGAAAACTTTTTTGTTCACTATGGGGCTCCACAAAGAATCCATTCTGATCAAGGGAGAGACTTTGAGAGTCATCTGATCAAAGAGATGCTTTCTCTGTGGGGGGGTGCGAAAGTCCACAACCACCCCTTACCACCCCTAGGGGGACCCGCAGCCTGAACGTTTCAACCACACTTTGCTAGATATGCTAGGCACCCTCCACCCAAAGGACAAGCTTAGATGGAGCCAACAAATTAGCACCCTGGTACATGCCTACAACTGCACCAAAAGTGATGCCACTGGGTTCTCCCCCCTACCGCCTGATGTTTGGAAGAGAAGCTCAACTGCTGGTAGATGTATGTTTTGGAGTTTCTCCTGATGGGGTTCGAGCTGACAACTATTTACAGTATGTGCAAAGGTTAAAGGCCCAGCTTAATCATGCGTACCAACTGGCTCAAACCATGGCTGCCAAAAAAAATCTGGCCAACAAAGAAAGGTATGATAAAAAGGTGAAAGCACAGGAACTCCAGGAGGGAGATTGGGTATTGCTAAGAAATCTGGGACTGCATGGCAAACACAAGATTGCTGCCAGATGGCACCATCTCCCTCACATTGTAGTGGGCAAACTAGATGATCTGCCTGTGTACGAAGTAAGGCCTGCGAATAATTCAAAAGATGTGAAAACAATGCATAGAAATCATTTACTTGCCTTTGGACAAATCTTGATTGAGTCTGAGCCCCCAGAAAATGCCCCCTCTGGACCAGTGACTAGAGCTGCTGCTAAGCAAAAATCAAGAAAGCCTGCACCTACAGAAGCTGAGTTTAAGTGTTCCCCTACACAAGTCCCAGTTGAACATGACTGTCAGTCCATGTCAAAGGAAAGTGAGTGTGGCTTTGAATACTACCCTTCTTACGAACTGAGTCAGTTGTTTCGGGGCAATCCCCTAGTCAATCCTGGTGATGAAGCTGGGCCTTCTGGACTGTCAAAGCCCCCAGCTTTGTCCCTGGAGCCAATGCTCCCAGAAAGTGAAGTGCAAAGCATCAAGTCAGATGATATGGAATCATTGTGTATGGTTGAACTGTTTGAGCTTTCAGAGGAGGAAAATGATGGACTGGAACAGACTGGTGATATACCAGAACAAGAAGAGTATTTTGAGTGCCCTGATGGTCCACTGCCAGTGTCCGAAAGCTCTCCATGTGAGCCAAGTGTTGTGGACTCAGAGATTGTAACTCCTGGAGCTGAAAGTGCCCCAAGTTCTAGCCTCTCTACCCCAATGGAGACTCCCCTGACAAGCGAGGACAATGCTGAAAATGAGGCTCCAAGTGCAGAGACTGTAACAGTTCCCCCTAGAAAGACTGGTAGAGCTGTAAAGCCTGTGGTGCACCTCAGTTATGATTCCCTTGGGAGGCCTGTGGACTTGCCTCTCAATGTTGTCCATAAAGGAGTGTATGTGTCCCCGAGCTCATTGCCCAAACTGAACATCAATGCTAACTCCAAGTTACTTGTGTTGCCCTCTAGGTATGGTGCCCCTGCCCCATCCAGCCCCAAGGTAGATGATAGGGAAGGGCCTCCTCTCTTCCGGTTTCATGTACAGGAGGTAATAACCTGAGTTATGGTACAATGTGTGTATAATACTGTGTACAAAGTGATGTACTGAAAAGTTTCAGAAATGTGTTTCTGGTAAGGTGATATGTTGACTGATGATTACATGTATAAGCCTATTGTGATACTAATGTAAATGTATACGGTTGTATTGAAATTTATGGGGGTACTTACTTAACGCAGACACCAAGTTTTCCAGGCCAGGAAGAGTGTAACCCCCCCTATAAATGAGGGTTCCCAAAAGTCTTCCAGGAGCTTGCCTGAATGCTCCAAGTCTGGGCGGTGTTCGGTGTCTAAGCTGTTTAAATGTGGTTCCAAGTGAGTGCTATTTGAGCCTCCATGTACTGTCTCTTTAAGAACTGTCTCTTTAAGAGCTGTCTGCTTTGCAGACACAATTAATTTAGAAAGCGGATTGTGTGTTTCAATGCCCGAGTCCCGCCCGGGCTGCTGTCAACTCGCTCCGTTTCTGCTGTCGCTAAATGCGCAGAGGGAGCTCTTTCAAAAGATGTAACAATCTGCCAGGAATTTAGAGTAATAATGAAAATACAGTTTGTCTGACTTGCTTTTCTTTGCAGTCTGAACTGTTTTTGCCTAGCCCTCCATTCTGGTTTTGAACTGCTGAACTGGACCAATCAGTGTGGGGGGACCTTTAACATGGAGCCTGCTGCTGGCAAATCAGAACTTGGACTCTCATTGTGGAGCCAGCTACCTATGTACTGTATGGCCAGTGACTCTAGGAAATGTTTTGACACTGGCGCCTTTTTCTACCAACAGAGGGAGTTTTATTGTGAGTGACAGCTGAATCAGCCAACAGAATAGTGTGGAGTTAAAGGAAATGCCCTGCTCTGTGACTGGAAAGATCAGATGAGCTGTGGCAGTGAAGAGAGAAGGAGCTGTGTGCTTCTGCGGTGTATAGTTTCGCGAGGGAAGCGTGTGTGAGGCCCTGAGTTTTGGTCTGCAGCCTTTGTGAGTGCCAGTTTGTACTGAATCTGAGTTGTGAGGAGAAAAAAGCACAAGAAGTGTGTAAACCAGGCTCACCCTGTAGAAGACTGGAGAAATTGCTGAATCACACTCAGTCTGTCAGGAACTGAAGCTGCTATGTGTGCTCCTGGGTATTTTGCAGTAATTGCGATCGGGATCGAGAAGTAGTCTGCCTGATATAGTACTTCCTTTTACATATGAATGTGCATAGTGCTAGTGGGGAATCGCTATTTCCAATCCCCTGTGCTGTGTGCTGAAGCTGGGAGCAAATCCCAGCTTAGCTTGGACTAAATACATTTGCTATCAACTGCAGTGGGGTCCAGTCACAAGGACCTTGTCTCCATTCCCTGTTGTTCTGGCAATCCAGAAGAACATCTACCATCCGGTCCTCAGCTTGGGTATTGTGAGTACAAATCAGGGTATTCCCCTGCAGCCTGTTTTCAATCACAAGTGTGTCATCCAATTCTTGTTGTTTCCCTGCTTCATGGACTGAGCCATCCGGCTCCAGATTACTATTGGGTGTTGTGCATATATTTTGTTCTACAGGGCCCCATCCATCTGCACCTGCCGGCCAACCCCGGGCAACGGACCTGGCTAGTTCCCCCCCCCAACCTGGGTACCCAGAGTGTGATTTTCAGACCCTGTATGTGTGCACAGTACTGTGATTTAATGCCACCAATTAACCTGATTTCCCCCTCCCATGTTACTGCCCCCTAAATAAATCAGATTTGTTGTTGTTATACTATATACTGTCTGTGGTGTTGGTACTTATGGAAACAGTATTGTGTTTTGCTGTGTATGTTGTTTAACCTTATTTTACAGGAGGTCCTCAGAGATGTTCTGCAGAATCAGTCTCAAGGGTAAGTGGTATCTATATGAGATAACAGTGTGTATACGTGGGGTATTGGGGCTGTAACTCCGGGGTACTGTGTGAACCACTAGAGGGAATAAAAGGGGGTCTCAGTGTCCCAGAGGGCTGTGACCAAGCTAGTCTAACCACTACAAACCCTGACCTCTGGGTAAAGGCACCCACCATAGGACCTAGGCCCCTCAACCTGTCCCTAGTCAAACAGGCAGAGGTAGTAGCCCTTGGGATAGCACCACCTAGGGGTTACAATTACATGCCAGATCTATTAATTACAAGAATTGCTATCGGAAGAGAGATGTTCCAGGATAGACCCTCTCTTTTCTTCTTGATGAGTAGAAAAAATGAATTGCTCATACTCGGCCATCTGCACCGGAAAGAGAGAGATCCTAAAGAAAGGGCACAGAATAAGATATATGTCAGTTACTGCCTTACAAGCAGACTTATACAAATCTAACAATATCACTGTGCTACATAATAAAATAAATTAAATAGAAATAAACAGGGAAGTGGAAAAAGGGGGGGAGGGGAGGATAGAGAAGGAAAAAATGTGAGGTTTTCACAGGTAAATCTATTAAATTTTAAATTTCAAACTCCAACACAAAGTTAATTCATTTTTTTATATTTAAGGAAAGGTTTCAAATCCCATCTCTCATTAAGACCCTTAGGCCTAACTGCGTCTGCCTTAAATGTCCAGTAGCTTTCACTCTGCATTATCTGATTTTGTCTCTCACCGCCCTTTGCTGGATTTTGTACACATTCAAGACCCATAAATTTAAAACAACTTGGGTCTGACTGATGCATTCCAACAAAATGCCTGCTTACAGGTTTGTCCATTTTTTGGTTAATAATAGAGTGAACATGCTCTTGAATCCGCTCCTTCAGTGTTCTCACAGTCTTGCTTATATAGTATAAACCACAACTACACCATAAAATGTAAACAACAAAAGGGTCCGTGCATGTTATAAAATCGTGTATTTTAATAGGCACATTATTAGGCAAGACAATAACATTTCCTGTCTGCATGTACTTGCAGATGTTACTTCTCCCACACTTGTGCACCCCAGCTGGCTTTACCGGCAGCCATGTCTGCCTTTCCTGTTTTTTCTTTTGATAGAACTGACTTCTCACGAGCTTATCCTGCAGAGTGGCTGCTCTCTTTAATGTAACCCTACGACTATCTGAAACCAATTCCCTAAGAGTGTTGTCACCTTTCAGCACATCCCAACTGTTCCAAATAATATTACCTATAAGTCCTGCTATCGTTCTGTAGAGAATGTGATTTTTGGTTCTCTTGTCCCTTAGATGACTCTCTGCTGTGTCCTAGTAGGTCCTTTTGTGTCATAGTCTGGACCTTACTTAAGGCATCAATGAGAACCTGCTCCCTGTAGCCTTTCTTCCTAAATCTAACTAGGAGTTCATCTGCCTGTTGCAGAAAATCAGTGTTACTTGCACAATTTCTCCTAATTCTTATGAGCTGACTATAGGGTATAGAGTTCTTCAGTTTCTTGTGGATGCGAGCTATTATACCTCAACAAAAAATCTGTAACTGTTTCTTTTCTGTGTCAGAGAGAGTGTAGGAGAGATCAGGAAAAACAATTTCAGGAATCTTTAATTATCTCTTTATTCACCCCCATGGTTGGCCCACATCTGGCCGCCGTCCTGGTGCATCCCTGGCTCCAATTAAGGTCCTCACCCCCCCCAGCATTACCCCCATGGCTTGCCCCTCCATATCGGGGAGGCAGTGAGCTCCTCTTACTCACCCCCGAGAACAGATCCAGAATGCTGGGGGGCGACCTCGGAGCCAGGGGTTGCAACCCAGGACGGCCATCAAACCGTGTGAGCATGCTTTTTTCCTTCTAGCTCCCCAGGAGCTTGGGTGTGCAATGACGCCTGTGGAGAGGAGCGCGCATGCATCCACACATGCTCCCTCCAAGCATCTGCCCCAACTACTCCCCATTCTACAGTGCGGCTCTCTATCTCCCAGCCTCCGCTAGGAGGCAGGAGAGCTCCGACCACTGAGGACCCCCTCCCCGGAGGACAGCAGTCAAACGGACGCTCAATCCTTCTCCTCCCCTGCCCACCTCCAGCAGCCCACGCTCGTTCCTGAACATGGGTCGCTGGCATAGCGTGAGATAAGCTGTCCAGCGCCTCAGCCCTCAGCCCTACTGGTCATATTTCAGGAATTCTTAGAACATGAAATGTGAAAGGAAAATGCAGGAGTGGGGGACAAAGAAAAAAATGTTCCAGGAATTTTTGGATTGGGAAGCACAAAAGGGCAAGAAGGAGGCTTTGGAATTGGGACTATTGGTCCTCTTTAGTCCTCAAGCGCAAGAATTTGAAACTGGGGAAGGTGGAAAGGTGGGGAAATCAATAACAGATCACACCACCCAGGTTACCAAAGAAAAAATTTGGAGAGGGAAATTTGTGGATGTGTTTACATTAATCGACAAAACATCAGGAGGGTGGAGGAAGAAGAAAAGATAGGGAAGAGTGACCTTGCGTTGGCATTTTTGGTTTTAAATAGGAGCCCACTTGAAAAGAGTTACAAGGAATGAAATTTTGATTTATGACTAATAGGATTCATGTGTTACATGTCAGTGGCACTGTAAAAGAAGCCAGACTTAGCGAGACAGATGCCAATCTACAGAGCCACTATAAAAAATGCCACAAAAAAGGGAATGGGCTTGCATGGTTACAATATGATGACAAATTTAGGCAATGCATGGCATCACAGGAGGATGTGAGATGGGACATGAGAACTGCAGATATATGGCTGCAAATTATGTTGGCTAGGGGTAATGGAGGTGGGGTGGGTGACTTTGGAAGGGACAAGGCTGGGGAATTTTGGAATGCAGCTACTCCAAAGTGTTGTTTTGCATACAATAAAGGGGCCTGTAAGACAGTGGATTGCTGCTTCAAGGACACATTTGCCAAATGTGGCAGTTTTCACTCCATACTGCAGTGCAGGGGAGGCCAAGGCAAGTCCAGTTCCAGCAGTGGACCCGGGGTTGGGAGAGGTGATGTCCAGGACCAGGCAGGGGGGTGTTTGCCTGGTCAAAACTCCTATAAAAACTAAGACATTGACTATCTGAAAAGACAAGAGGCTACAGCACTGCAGGAGGATTTCCAAAGAGGTTTTAGGTTTCACTACAAGGGTCAGAAAGAAAGCCAAAAACCTGAAGTCACTAGCAAAGAATCTGGAGCTAGCAAGAAAGAAAATTCAGGAGGGAGTAGAGGCAGGTAGGGTAGAGGGCCCATTTTCACAGCCACCTTTAAGTGATCTTAGGATATCACTGCAGGGGTTTATCCCCAAGAAGGAGCAAGGGAATTTCGGGTTAATTCACCATTTGTCCTATTCAAAAGGCACCTCGGTTAATGACTACATAGATAAGAAAAAGTGCACTGTGTGTTACAGTTTGATGGACAAAGTCATAAAATTGATAAGGACAATAGGGAAAGGGGCCTGTTGGCCAAATGTGATATTCAGTCAGCCATTTAGGCTGCTCCGGTACATCTGCGGGATTGGAACCTGATGGTTTTTAAGTTTGAAGGAGGCTTTACTTTGATAAGGCCATGCCCATGGGATGTTCAATGTCGTGTGCAACATTTGAACACTTCAGTATTTTTTTGGAATAGGTAGCCAGGGAAGTAGCTAAATGCAAGGGCATCCTACATTACCCGGGTAATTTCCTAATAGTAGGGGTGGCAGCAAGTATGGATTGCCTATGCAAAGGGGGGTGAGCGCAGACAGCCAAAGGCACAGAGGAGCTGCTGTGACCACTGAGGGTGGTTCAGGGTTTGCTATAGATCAGGCTGGCAGGAGAGGGGGTACTCTTAGTGTATGGTAATGGCAGGCCAGTGACTAGGTACCAAGTAGTGGCAGTGTTGAGGAAGGCAATAGAATTTGTGCGTTAACCCAGCTGAGTTCAATACACATTCACTCAGAACTGGGATGGCATCAGAGGTGGCCATAGCATGCATTTTGGGCAGAGGGCTTCAGAGCATCAACAGGTGGGGTATGCCCGCTGCATGGTGATACTATTACAGAGAAAATGTTGATGCCGACAACATCGACATTTTAAGCTGTAACAGTCTCCGCCAGACGAGTGCTTGTCTCCCAATCACCATCCCTCCCCGATCCAACTGCAACTCGGTGTTAGAATCCTTGACATCAAGGGGGTGTGGGGGCAGAGCCCTTGCATGGGGGTTTGAAGTAGGCTTGATGCTTCGCTGGGGTCACCATTATTTATGTCGCTGCAAGTGCGGGTCAACATAAATCGGTCATTGTGGATGGCAGCTCTATTAACTTAGTTGTCGACCCTAGCATCATAGAGCCAATAGGTGGGGTTTCGGCAGATTCAGGAATACATACGCACACTGCAGCACAACTGACCTTGTTCCTTTCTCTTGCAGGCAGGGGCGCTACATGGGAAGTGTGGGTGTGCGGACACTCTTTCATATATTGGGCAGAAAGAAGAGTGATGGTGAGACCGGGAGGACAGCATTTGGCCCTGGATGTCGACAGAGAGGCAGTGTCCTGGTTTGGGCTGAGGGACAAGGTTGGACATCCTAGTGAAACATTTGGAAGGGAATGATTTTGCACAGATGCCGTGGATAGAACTCTTAAGAAAGATAGTAAGGGACACTGGCAGCATTCACCAGATGTGGGGAGGGAGTAAAAGTGATCTGGTCAACTACAATCCTCAAGCGGGTTTAGAGAAATGGGAGTAACCAGAAAGCACTGGACCTGGCAAGAAAGGCTATGAACAAGCATATGAAGGTGCTGGCTCAAACAGGGAAGTTTACAGTGGTTTCACACCCTGAAATAAAAGTGGACTGCCCAGGCTAGTACAAGCCAGACGGGGTGCATTTGTCGGATGTTGGCATAGACATCTTCAATATGTGGCTAGGAGAGGCTATCGTGACAACAATGGGCTAGAGTGTAGGGGATCAGGGAGAAGGCCACCTTCCATGGCAAGTGGGAGGTGGTTTGGTGGTCAATGGGGGTCTGGGGCAACAGGGACCTAAAGGAAATGCGGTGACCCATGTGCAGGGGTAGCCCGCTCGTGGAGAGCATGACCTGATTTACATTGGGCATGCAGGCATGACCCCATTTACATAAGCATGCCTTGGTCAAAGGACAGGGGCATGACCCGATTTACATCAGGCTGGCCCTGAGCTGGGCAAGAGGGAGTGGCAGAACCCGATTTACATCAGGCCTGGGTAACAGGAGGCATGACCTAATTTATACTGGGCATGCAACCAGGGATAAGTAATAAAGACTGGGATGACTGGATAAGGGGCACAAGTGTGGGAATATACTACTATACTAGTAGTATATTCTAGATACTAGAATAAAGTTTGTGAAGCTGTAAATGTGTGTATAATAATCAGAATTTAGAGTTATAAAGTGAGGATGTTTGATAAAGCCATGGACATCAACCAACAACAGTTTGTCTGTCAAATTCCTGGGGAAGGGAAGGAGTTGCTGAAAAGGGTATGCAATGAGTGAGTTACTTGGCACCAAGGAAGAGAAGGAAGACGGAAGAGTAGAGGGAGCAGTGGCGGGTTCCAGGGGGGCGATCAAGGACAAAGCGACAGGAATGAAATAGTAGGTCTAATCTGACTAGGGTGTATTTGGGAGCAGCACAGTAAACTATGTCACCATATTGAAAATAGTGAGAATTATCTTTGAGACAATCTCTCTACGGGCAAGAAGTGAGCTACTCACTTTATTCCTGTAAAGCGCACCCAGTTTGGGGTGACGATTCTGGCGGATGGCACCCACATGAACAGAGAAATTGAGGTGATTATCCAGCCAGACCCTGAGGTATTTAAAGAAGGAAACATCCTCAGCTGTAACACCATCAAGGGTATGGGGGGGGGGAGTTAGCCTAACTAGTCTCTGCCTTGTGCCAAAATTCATGGAGACTGTTTTTGTGGCATTCAGGGATAGCTGATTAGCTGGGAACCAGTGCTGGATGTTGGCAAAGTCCAATTGGAGCCAGGCCACAAAGTAACAGACAAGGGATCCAGAGGCATAGAGGCCCACGTCATCTGTAAACACGTGTATGGATGCAGAAGAAGAGGCAGGGGGAAAGTAATTCAGGAATATGGAGAATAGAATGATCAAGGGTGGCTCATTGGGGCATGCCAGAACACACAGGAAGAGGAAGGGATAAGGTATCGACAATACGGACAGCTTGAAACCTGCCCTCAAAGTAGAAGCAGAGAGACCACTGCCTTTAGCTTGTCCAGAAGGATACTGTGGGCAACAGTGTTGAAGGTTTTGGCTAGGTGACAAAAATGGCTGAAGTGACCAAGCCCTGATTCATACCAGATAGGATGGCGTCAGTGAGATCCTGGAGGGAGGTAGGGATTCTTGGATGCCTTCCTCCCATATTAAAACAGTCTTTAAAGTAAATTGCTAAGATTTTTTTTTCTTTTTGGGCTTCATAGCCCATTACCTTATGTTGGCACTAAGCTTTTTCGAGCCAAAATTATCATTTTATTTCATGTCCTGTGCAGGAGGGAAGGGATCATAACTGAAGCTTAACCCACGGCCAGCCGATCCCTTCCACTTCCTGGTCAGCTGGCCCCACCCCCGCCTCAGAGGTTTTGTGACATCAGCAGGGAAGGCGTGGGGGCACACCGTATCCTCTATGGGGAAATATTTCAGTGCCTTTTTCTATATTATTAAGCAAACTTGGAGAAAAATGAAAATCACCCCTTAGCTAATGGGGCCCTTTTAGTTTAGCAGTGGCTTTCATTTTTCTCCAAGTTTCCGTAATCATATAGAAAAAGGTATTGAAATCTTTCCCCACAGACTTCTATGTGGCATGCCTTCATGCTCTCCCTGCTTAGATGGTACAAAACATCTGAGCACAGGGGCGGGATGGCAGATCAGGATGTGGACAGGATCGGCTGACCATGGGTTCGGCTCCAGTTACGATCCCTTCCCTCCTGCACAGAACCTGGATAAAATTATCATGTTGGCACCAAAAGCCTAGCGTCAACTCAAGGTAATTGGATATGAAGCCCAGCTACAATCTTAGAACTTTTCTTTATGAATATTGCCATATTTTCCTAGCAACACACCCTTCGTCCTAACATATTCCCTTGCAGGCTTTAATATGATTATTTGCTCTGAAGAACTCAAGAACCTTTTTAATATTCTTTTCAAATATTATTTATCAAACTAACATTTTTTCTAAAGATCCACATGTTATTTAGCAAGAAACCTGACAGAAATAATTTTCTTTGAGTGTTACATTTTGGGCAAACTAACATTACATGTTTAAGGTCTTCTGTGATCATCATTCCACAATCACAATCTAATGGAAGGTTCTTACTTAAGTATCTTGATTAAAAAAATACTTTCATAGAGTTCAAAGCAATATTGCGTGAATAGTTTTCTATCTTTAGGGGACAATGGGAGGGTAAGGTAGAATTCCATTTTGTGAACTTTCTTATTTATGGAGATCCATTCTGAAGCTCTGTTCCATATGTAATTGTAGTGTATGGGAGAATGTTGTGGTGTACTGTGACTGTACACATAGGAACTACCTCTGGGTATTGAATAGCATAGTCACATATTACCAAAATGAATCAATTACCAATTTTACTTTTGTCTAAGGGGCCAACCACATCCATTGCAATTCTCTCAAAAGGTACACCTATCAAGGGTAGGGGTATAAGGGGCACCTTGATAGAAGTGCCTTTTAAGAGAATTGCAGTGGATGTGGTTGACCCTTTAGACAAAAGTAAAAATGGTAATCGATTAATTTTGGTAGTATGTGACTATGTTACTCGATACTCAGAGGCAGTTCCTATGTATACCGTCAACTTATGAAATTCAGTGAGTGGAACAACCTTGTTGTGCTGCAGTAGTGACATCAGGATGTCATTGTGCTGCATTAGCTATGTCACTACTGCAGCACAACAAGATGGAACACCACCATACGGACACTTATCTGTAACTGTGCCCTAGGGGGAAATTTTTTTCCCCTGACTTTAGTGCTATCAAGCACATTTTTTTTCTGACAGCGCTAACAAGAACGTGACAGATTTCAGATGGAGAAGTGCTTCAAAGTAAAAATAAGACATTTTCTTTTTTTTTTTTGTTTGCCACAGAAAATGCAGTTAGTTGGAGTGTCGCGGCTGACACAGAGGCAAAGAAACACAAACGGAGTGTATTCCTAACATGTCCTGGGTTATCGCTTTTATTATTAATTTGGTATGTTTGTTCATACACTATGGATTGTGTACGAGCAGTCATACAAAGACAAGGCTTTGACTGAATCTCAGAAGTTTCCTTGGTAACAGAAGACCTTTCAAGCTGCACTCTCGAGGTCTCTTGTCACCAAGGAAACCACTCGATTCAGCCACAGCCTTGTTGTGTATGAATGCTCATACAGAATCCTCCATGTTTTGCTTGATCTTGCAGTCATAATTTGCTTTTATTTATTTATAAAGATCTTGAATTTACACCTATGAGCCGGAGTTCTTTTACATAGGTTCCACATCTCAGGAAGATACACACAGCAAAGAATATACAACAAATTGTGGGGAACAAGAATGAACAAGAAACAATAACTTACTGGCATTGTACAACGTGTACCCTTACATTGTGCTGAGGCTCACTATCCCAACACTGATCTGCCTGGGCAGTATTGCTCGACAGATTCAGCATCCGGACAGTGAGCATCCTGGCATAAGGAATCCCGAGGAACATCGAGAAGGGTAAGGTAGTGGATCTGACAACTTGCTACCTTACCCATCCCTGGAATTGAAATCTGCAAGGAATCTGGAGGCTGGCCAAGCTGCCCCGGTGGTGTTGTGGACTACACCACGGTGGCTCGGCCAGCGTGCTGTGAAGGCGTGGGTTCTATCCGTGCTGCAGGCAATAACAATTTTACCTCCGTAGCTAATTTATTTCTAACTCTGAGGTCCGCTCCCCTCGGAGTTAGGTATTTTAGTTATGGGGTGCGGGCGGAGCCCCTACATGGGGTGTTAGGCTGGCCCCTGATTAGCTTTTGTGGTTTTGCAACCAGATGCCTGAAATCGTATTTTCAGGCAACTAATTGATTCGGCAGGCTGGAGTTCGGGCCAGTGGGGTCGGTATACTGAGACTCAGGATTCTGAGTTTAAGGATAACATATCTGTACAATGTAAGCCAGGCAAAATACATATGATGAGGAGAGAAGTTAAGCAAGACTGTAAATCAGTAAATCAGCCAAGAGGCCTTGTCGAGTGGTAGACAGGAGGATAGGGATGGGATAAGGTAGAGAGCGAAGTGAGGGGAAAACCAGGGCAAGGCAGCCAGTGGCTTTGTCAAAAGGTAGTAGAGAGAGTGGCATGGGGTGAGATGTGGTGGGCAGGGTAGGGGGGGTGAGGGCAGGGATGTTCAAGTGGGTGGTAAGGGAGTGAGGAGTGGTTGGTACGTGGACAAGGGAGGAGGGTGGGTCGGGCTGAAACAGATACGGGAGGGGAAAGTTGGGTTGTGTGGGGAGGGAGTAGGAAGAGGATGAGTGAGGGAAACTAGAGCAAGAAGTGCTAAGAAGAACAGACGAAGATAAGTGCAGGACGTGTTGGGGTTGGAGAGGATTTGAGGCGTTCAGTATAGCAGCTCAGTGGAAGCAGTCACATGTGTTGTGCAGGACAAGGTACTGCCAAAGTTTATGTTTAAAGGGGCCAAGCTTGGGGGTTGAGGAAATGTTGCCAGGGAGGGAGTTTAGCCAGAAAGGAGCTCGGTAGGCAAAGGATCTTTGTCCCTGGGTAGTATGGCAGCGGGGTACCTGGAAGATTTGGTTAATAGAGCCCCTGATATGACCGGGTTTACCGGAGTGGTTAAAGATGTTTTTACCCCAGGGGGTGCGAGTCCCAGGCTGACTTTCTTAGTTAGAAGACAGGTTTGGAATTTAATTCTGTCTTTTAGCTGAAGCCAGCTAGTCTCATCATAGAGGTCGCAGGTATGTGTGAGTCGATCATCAGTTGTGAGGAGCCTGCAGGCCTTGTTCAGGGCTGTGGAAATTCATCATAGAGATGTTTCAGTGGCGGAGCCACAGACTGCAAGCCCATAATCTATTATAGATATGATGGAGCTATAGCTTGCAAGTTTTAGTGCATCAGTGGTCAGACTCCTTTTATGCCTGTGCAGAAATCCAATGTGAATGTTTACAGCTTTGGCAACATGTTCAATATGATGGGAGTAGGATAGGGTGCTGGCCAGGGTAATGCCAAGATATTTAAAGTGTTGAACTTGTTCCAATGGGGTGCCAGCAGAGTTGCACATTGTCAGAGGGTGCAATCTGTATTTGCTGTGCTGGCCACTAAAAAGCATAACCTTGTACTTTTTGTTAAGTATTAGCTTGTGCCTGCAGAACCAGTCTTCTGTTTGCACAAAGCTTTGCTGAAGTTGATTCTCAAGGAGCTTGGAATTATGGTTATTGGTGAAAATGACTGCATCGTCTGTGTACAGTAATATACGGTCATGGCAGGAGCTAGGCAGCCTGTTCATGAAGATACTAAACAGAAGGGGTCCCAGAATGGACCCTTGAGGGACACCCAATAGGACTGTACACCTATCAGAGAGGTGGTTGTTGATCTTTACCTGTTGAGAGCGATCTGAAAGGTAACTTTTGAACCAGGTTAAGGTGTCACTGGACAGTCATATGTTCGATAACTAGGCAAGCAGAAGAGTGTGGTTCACCATATCAAAGGCTTTGGAGAAATCTATAAATGCTGCTCCAACTAGATAGCCTTGGTCGAGTGACTCATGAATGAAGCCTGTGAATTCAGTTAGTGCTGTGTTGGTGCTGTGACCCTTTCTGAATCCGTGTTGTTGGGGACATTGCAACTGGTACTTTTCAAGGTAGTCAACAAACTGTTCTGCAACAATACGTTTGGGGGCTTTTGTGAGGGGGATGGAGATTGGTCTGTAGTTTCCATGGTGCGCCTTATCACCACTTTTGTGGACAAGGGTCACCAGCGTGGATTTCTACTTATCGGGGAATTCGGATAGCCTTAGTGACAGATTATTTTGGTTAGTGGAAATAAAATTTCCTCCTGGGTTATAGTGACACGTTTCAGGTCCAGTGAATCCCCACTGAACCTGGATTTTCCTAGGACCTTTAGGATGTACTTCCTGGCTTCAGTGATAGTAATTGCTTTAAAGTAGAAGGGTGTGTGTGTGATTGTGGTTGGTTTGTATCAGTGATCGGTTCCATATTTGAGGAGACTTCAAAGAAGTCAGGGAGCAAGACACCACTGAGGTCGGTAAAGGCAATATTAAAAGTGTTGGCAATGGTTGTAGGGTCATGGGTCAGTGTTCCTTCAATATTGAACACTGTTGGGGATTGTTTTGGGTCCATGCTTGTTACTTCTTTAATGTTGTGCCAGAACTTCCCATCATCTTTCCACGAGTTTGCAAGCGCATCTTTGTAGAACTGGTTCTTTTGGTTATGGATCATACATGTACAGTCATTCCTGGCTCTCTTATATTTCTGTATGTCCCCTTGCCTGCCTGTGTCCCATGCACACTGCCACAGGTGAACTCTGTGGTTTATGAGCTCCAAAAGATCCAGTGTAATCCAAGGGTTGCAGATATCTTTAACTTTACATGTTTTGAGAGGGGCATGGAGGTCACAGGTGGCACTGAAGTGGTGGATGAAATAGTCAGGTGCTGTGTTTACATCTTCAGCAGCATCGAATGGAGTCAAGTCTAGGTTATGTAGTTGCTGTTTGAATGACTCGAGGTGTCCATGGAGTATTTATTTTATTTAGTTTTTGTTGTGGGATGTATAGCGATGCCACAGTAAGAGATTTGTTATGCGCACCAAGTAAGACCTAGATAGGTATCATCTGTATATTGCATTCTAGGTTTGGCACGGGTGATGCACTAGCCAAGAAATGACTATTTTCAGGCATGACCCGGGAGAGTACAACAAAAGAACAGTGGAACAATAGCAAACATGGGTACAATAATAAAAAATAAAGGAAACAGTACATCAGAGATACAAGGATACAATAAGTAGGAACAACAAAAATAATGGCAAGCATTGTACAAATAATGGCAACAAGGTTTATATTAAGTGCAGCAACCACGGATTTGACCTGTGGAATGAAAGGGTTAATAAGAGAGTAGGGTAAAAGAGAGAGAGAGACACAGAAGTGAGGAAATGTTCAGGCATAACAAGAAAGACTGATAGAAGGAAGTGCACAGATTGTGGGGGGGGGGACAAATCGAATATAAGAGGGGGATATTGAGTAGATTGGGGTTGATAGGTCTAGGGTGGTTTGAAACAGGAGCATTTGCAGGACAGGATTAGATGGTTTGTAAATGCCTTTTTGAAAGCAATGTGGGACGGAGCCTGGTAAATGGTTAGTGGGAGGGAGTTCCAGTATTGCGGGGCAAGATAGGCAAAAGCACCGGCGCCTTTAGAAGTGGTGTGTCTAGAGACAAGAACAGGGGCAGAAACTGCAGCGCGAAGGTCATAGAAGGATGACTGGTTTTGAAAGAGACCCACTAGGGATTGGGGAGTTTGAGATCTAATAATGCTGTCAGTTATGGAGCCAAAGGCATAAAGCCTAGATTCATGGGGCGGAAGCCATCCAAGGTCAGAGTAAAGTATGCAGTGGTGTTTCAGTCTGTGGGAGGAGGATACATACTGACAGATGTTATTGTAGGTGATGTCCCATTTCCGAAGACTTGATTTGCATGCAGAGGTATAGGAGGCAACCCCATAGTTAAGTGAGGGCAGAAGTATCCCACGAGCTATGGCAAGCTCATGAAGTAGGGTCCTGCATGTGATTGTTCTAGCAGGTGGCTTAGAGAACCTACTGGATCAACTGCACATGATATGGGAATGGCCACTTATAGCGTCTGGTAGGACAGTTATGTTGGTTATTCGATCAGGTTGGTTGGAGAGAACCCAGTCGAGTGAGGTGCTGGTCTCTGTCTTGTAATTTGTTCGGGTAGTGTCATTAACAAGTTGGGTGAAGTGTTCGGCTGAGGTAGCATCCTTGTAACAGCCCGCATTGGGGGACAACCAGTTTGCATTGAAATCACCCAACAAAATGGTTTCTGAGTTGGAGTGCAAGTGACAGATAATGTCCAAGACTGAGATAAGCCCCGAGACATTGTGTTTTGGTGGGATGTATATCGATGCCACAGTAAGAGATTTGTTATGCGCACCAAGTAAGACATAGATAGGTAGCATCTGTATATTGCATTCTAGGTTTGGCACGGGTAATGGATGCACCATGATGGTGTCTTTTACATATACTGCACAGCCGCCTCCTCGTTTGGTAAGCCTGTCATGTCTGAAGACCGAGTATCCTGGAAGGGTAATGAAGGCATGCATTATTTTTGGTGAAAGCCATGTCTCGACGACCGAGAGAATGTCTGGGTTATGCTGTAAGACCCAGACATGTAGGTTGTCCAGTTTAGCCAGCAGGCAACAGATGTTAATGGAAGCCAGTGAGATCACACCTGGTTTTGTTCCTGTACAGGGTGAATGTTGAGGAGGGCCAGGGTTGGGGTGAATATTTATTTGCTTGAAATTTTTCACCAGGAAGGCACGCTGAGCAACAAGTTGCTTGTCTCCTGGTGCAACCTGGAGGTTAGGGAATAATGGGACAGAATACAGAGAAATGTTACAATATTGGAATACAAGTTGATTACTTGCATACAATGAGAGCAGGAGGGATTACAGGTGGATAACATTGGCTAACAATGCAACAGTTAAGTATAGTAGATATGAAGACACATATAGCAAATTGGTGACAGTTGGTGACACTGGAACACATATAATAACTTGGCAACAGTGTGTGGCACTAGAGGGTAAAGTGATTCAATAGTAATTGATAGCCATTAGTGTAACATAGATATTTAAGATTTACAGTGATTGAGGTAAAAACAGGAAGAATGGAAGGAGGGAATAAAAAATTGCGGAGGGTAGAATGGATGAAGGGAAAGGAAATTTACAGACAGATGCAGACAGAACACGATTTTCGAGGCAAACAGAGATGACAGGGTGGACTAAAGTGCATATAACAGGAGCATGGGGTAGGTTATAAGTGCTTAATTGAGTGTAAGGGTAGGCCAGTATTAGGCTATGTTAACCGGAAGGGGGGGTGGTAGGAGAGGAGAGGTAGAGTGTGGTAGGGTGATGAAAGAGAGGTATTGTTGGTGGGGGTATCCGGGGGGTGGAGTTGAAATTCAACAGTGTCCTGTTATCCCTATCTGGGCAGGGCGGTGGACAGTCCTACTGGTAGGACACGGTTATAGACGATGAGACAGAGTTATTTATATATAGTGATGCGAGAGAGGGGGGTGTTGGTGGAGGGATGTTGTGGGAGGGGGGAGCAGAGGTCAACTATAGTGGGGGTAGTACCCCACCAGTGTGCTGGGTGACCCTGCCTGCAGAAGGCAGTGATCTAGCAGTGACTGAGGGGGTGCAGTAAAAGGAGAAATAGGGGAAAGGGGGTAAAGTTGTTGCCCACCGTGTGCTATGGATCCTGCCTGCACAAGGCAGTGATCGAGCTCACAGGAGGGAGACAGATTAAGGGTAGGGAAAGAAGGGGGAGGAACAGTTTAGGAGGAGGGAGAGTAGGGAACAAGGAGGGCACAATCAGAGGGAAATAGGAGTGGTGGGGAGTTGTCACATGGTAATATGGGCTTGGGGCGATGGTGGGGGGGATTAGGGAGGGTCATGGCAGGCACAGGAAGGGGCAAGGAAGTTCTTGAGGCAAAGTTAATGGAGTAGCAAGAGGATGAGTGGCGAATTTGAGGGGGAAGTGAATTCCAGGTTTTTGGGCAGCGAGAAGAATAACCTGATTGGCCAATAAGGGTGTAGTGGCATGGGACCACCAGGGTTCATGAATTGGTAGATCTTAAGGAGGGGGTCGGTTGTAAAGGCAGGGGGGAGATAAGAGGGATGTTCACCCAGCTAGTGCTTGGAGCTGAATTTTGCGCAGTGAGAGAGATGCCGGTTTGTCAGGGGAGGGAAGGATAGGGCATGGTAGAGATCACAATGATGAGTGCGGAGATATTGGCAGAGATCAACAGTAACAGCAGTATGAGTCTCATTAGATATTCCTTCAGTCGCTTGCAAGCAATGGCATGCTCACGTTTGTGTGAGGAGCGTTTGATGGGTATCCTTTGGTCAGTAGAATAATAAGAGAAGGACAAGAGATCGGGGTGGCATGAAGGAGCCCCAGGGTACAGTCAGCCAAGGGTGGGATTAGAGATTTTGTCAGAGAGCTTTAACGCTTGATCATGCAGTCGTAATTTGCTTAGTGATAACTATGCGGCAAAAGTGACTGAACTATGTGTGAAGTGATTTAAAGCTACTCAGGACTGCGTTAACTGCAAGGATCCCCTCTGGATCCTCAGCGTCCTTTTCCCAGGACAAACCCTGCGAAATGTTGCCTGCAGGATCATGGGAGGTGGAGATAGTGCCCAAGGGGTAGCCGAAAAGTGGATGGGGAGTCAAAGAAAAACTCTCCAGTAGGCCATTGAGTTCTTCCGAATGCACGTCACGTATGTGTGATTTTTTTTGACAGCGTTATTTCTTTTGCTTGGGGAGGACTAAGAAAGTTTGCCCTACTATGAGCTGGGACTGAGGGCAGAGTGCAAGGGACCCTGCATTGAGTGTAATTATTTGTCCTGATGACACCAAAGGAGATGCTGTGTGATTACTGAGGGTAGGGTGCAAAGGACCCAACATGGAAGGTAATCAAATATTTGTCTTGGCAACATCAGAAGGGACATCGTGTGGTCAAAGCCACTTTGATGCCAGCTGCCCTGGTGGGCTACCATCAGGAAAAATGTAGTTCTGGACATTCGCATATAAAAGTGCTCTCCCCCATGGGAGACCCACCAAAAGAGAAATGTTGCAAAAAGTAAACTGTGACACAGACGTCAGAGTATGGAAAACTCCAAGGGTATTGGTATTTCATAGATTTCATAGAAGTGTGACAGCAGAAAAGGACCGACAGGCCCACCCAGTCTGCCCATTTGTCCAGCTATCTGCTAGGACATGCCCCCCACCATCCTCAACACTCTCCTGTGTCTGTCTCATGCACTTTTGAATCGTTCCACTGTCTCCTCACCAAGCACCGCCTCCGGAAGCCTATTCCACTTATCCACCAGCCTGTGAAATAGTACTTCCTAATGTTACCCCAGAACTGCCCCCCCTCAACCTGCAGGCCATGCCCCCTCGTCCTCTGATTACCTTTCAGCTGGAAGATACTTTCCGCTGGCACCTGGTTTATACCCTTAAGGTACTTGAAGGTCTCAATCATGTCCCCCCTCTCCCTCCTCTGTTCCAAGGAGTACACGTTTAAATCTCTCAACCTTTCTTCATAGGATAGGTGGCTGAGCCCCCTTACCATCTTCGTTGCTCTCCTCCGAACCCGCTCCAGCCTCCCCACATCCTTTTTGAGGCATGGCCTCCAGAACTGGACTCCGTATTCCAAAAGTGGTCTAACCAGATGGGTGTACAAGGGTACAATGAGTTCCCTATTTCTACTGGCGATCCCTCTTCCGATGCACCCCAGCATTCCACTGCCCCTAGCCACTGCTCCCCCGCAGTGCCTTTCCACCTTCAGGTGCCCCGATATAGTGATACCCAGGTCCCTTTCTTGTTCCATTACCTCCAGATCTCTGCCCTCCGGTTCCTTAAACCAAGATGCATGATTTTACACTTTTCTGTGTTGAACGAAAGCTGCCACTTCTTTGACCACGTCTCTAGCCTCCCCAGGTCTCGCTGCACTTTTTCTACCCCTTACTGTGTACCCCATTGCATATCTTGATATCATCTGCAAATAGGCTCACACCACCTTTAAGGCCCTCCGTGATATCCCCAACATATAGATTGAACAGTAGGGGCCCCAACACCGATCCCTGAGGGACCCCACTTGTGACCATGCCCTCTCAGGATGCCAGCCCATTTACGACCCTCTGCCTCCTTTCCTCCAGCCAGCTTCCCACCCATTTAACCACCCTCTGCCCCAGGCATGACATTTTATCCAGCAGTCTCCTGTGGGGTACGGAGTCAAATGCCTTTTTGAAATCCAGATAAGCAACATCTACTGCGCCAGAGTTCCCAGCAAATTGATCTCCACCTCCCTCCTGACCATTGATGGGCTACAGTACAGCTAAAGTAGAAAGAACATTGCAAATATGGGATTTGGATGAAGGACTCATGATGTCTGTTGGATTTGTGATTAAACAAACGTGACTACTGCGTGACGCTCCCACTGGGATACACATTCCAATTAATCACTGTGTCAAAAGGTGCCATCCCCCCGCTGTGGTCCCCAAACTATGAAAAGTAACCTTTTTTGAAACCGTGGACCTACCCCCAGGTGCAGGGGTGTAGCCAGGGATTTCAGATCTGCACACCAAGTGGTCTCACTGCAACCCAACTCCACTTGTTAAGGTGAGCTACCCCCCCCCCCATGTAGCCAGACAATATTCAAATGTACACCAGGACCCTGTTTGTTGCCTCATTTCGCACAATAAATACAACTTTTGTATCTCATGACAGTGATTGTTGCCATGCATGGGTAAATACAAATGCCATGCATTTTTCCCTAAGACACCCACATACCAGCACAGAGCCTGTAAAGTTGTATTGTCCTTGGGATGCAAAGAGAGTAATATTGACCAGTTCTTCTAGTTTCGACTTCTATGAATAAAATTACAGAAAGGTTTCAGTATTTTCTTTGCTAGTTTTCATGGAAAAAGGAAGCAGTTCAGAGCCTATTTGCTACCCTCCTTAAATAAAATTGCACACCATGGAGTATGCCTGCCTACACCCATGCCCAGGTGCAGGGCTACCAAATCTGTCTGCCACTGGGGGTGGGTCGGCTACGTTTTCTGTAATAAAATCAACTTAGAATTCAATACATTTGTCTGGGTTTACATTTCAACATAATTATTCTGGTTCTCTCTACAGACATGCCAACGTTAAGTAGAGTCGCCAGCGCAGAAAGCTGCCAACCGGCCCTCCCAGCGAGCTCCCGCACGAAAGATGTCGGCGACGGCCTCCGGCACGGACGCGACGTGACAGTAGCTGCTGACCTTTGACCCCTGGCAGAAGGAAGAGGGGGTGGCTGGTAAGCAGTGCGCCGCCATATTGGCTGTTGTCCTATCTGGAGTTATAGGCTCGGGCTTTTTTTTGGGGAAGGGGGGGCCCCTCTCAAAGCGGATTAAAGTCGGACAGAGCGGGCTGCATCGGGCTACGGAGCCGTGCCTGAGCGTGTTGGGGGAATGACTCGGAGGCGGAATAAGCAGCAGGGAGGCGGCGGACGCAGGGAGCAGTGCACCGGGCAGCCGAGCCTGGAGACGAGCAGCAGCCCTGCGGCCGGGGATGGAGCAGCTGGAGGAGAGAGGCTGTTGGAGCAGGGGGGTACCGGCGGCAGCGGCGACCAGGTGAGTATGGTGCAGCTTCCGATCCAATCACGGGGACCCATAAGCATGCTGCATCTCTGCCCCCTGGCAGCGCTGGGCATGATAGGAGAAACTAGCTCCCCCGTGCCAGCCTAGCAGCGTTTTTTTTCCTGCAACCTCCGCCCCAGTAGTAGCCGAGCAGAGGGCTTTTCCAGTCCCCTATAAATACCAGCTGTTCACAGGGCTCCTCCAGTCCCTCCCAACATCATCACAGCATAGGGTTCATCTAGCCTCTTCATACCAGTCCAGAACACGGCAACTCCAGCCCATGTCTTCTTCAGACTCTCCGTACCAGCACAGCATAGAGCTCCTCCACAGCCCCCTCCTCCAGCCCAACACAGGGCTTCTTAAGCCTCCCCTAACCCAGCCCAGTAGGGGGCTGTACCAGTCACCACCAATACCTGCCCAGCATAAGGCTCTTCTAGTTCTCCCTCAGTACCACCATAGGGCTTTATTAGCCCCCTCTCCCAAATACCATCCCCACACAGGACTGCAGCAGCCCCTCCTCCAAATACCACAGAAACATAAAAATGACAGCAAATAATAGCCTAGCGGCCCTTCCAGTGTGCCGAGCCTAGTTATGGAACTGTGCCCCCGGTGCTCTCCTTAGTTTGCTTCCTTATGCATTATTCCCAGGTGTCTGTTTCATCCCCTTTTGAACCCTCTCTCTGTTTCAGCTCCAGTGGCCTCCACTGGAAACTTGTTGCCACAGTTCCAGGAAAAGGTACTTCCTGTCTGACATCCTTCTTAAGTCTCCCCCTTGCCAGGTTTTATGGAGTTACTCCTGGTGCTCATGTTAGAACCTCACTGCTGTCCACTTTGTTTATTCCATGACAGTACTTGAATGATTCAATCATGTCATTCCTCTTTCTCCTTGAGAATCTAAATGTGTATCTCTGTATACGTTTAGATTTTCAAGCACTAGTCTTAATACCTACCCTGCTTTCTGTGTATCATTTTAGTAGCCCATTTTTGCACAGTCTCTAAATCATCCCTCCCTGTCATTTATTTATTTAAAAGTTGGTAACTGGGAAAGGCACACTGAACCTAGGCTCGATTCCAGATGCGACCTGGGGAAAGGCAAGGGGTCAGAATATAACACTACAGCAGTTGTGCACAGTAGTTCAAAATTTTACACAGCATTAACATTGAAAAAGAGCATAATAGAACAGCAGTAAACAGAGCGTTACAGAGTTGTCCACAATATCAAGAGTGATACAATGGTGTGAGCAGGAAGTAGGAGGTATAGGGTCAGTACATCAGTGAGAGACAAAATAAATACAGTAATGCATGGGACAGAGAGGCAGTTACATTCAGCAACTCCTGGAGGGCACCGAGGAAAATTGGCACATCGGTGCGAGACAAAAATAGGCCAAGTAATACATAGGACAATGAGGCAATTACAATCATCAACTCTTAGGACACTGAGGCAAATTATAGTTCATTAGACATCAAGGCAATTGAAGGCGCAGTTATAGTATAGGTAGTGCTTTTTGAAAAAGGGGGTATGCACTATAGGTGTTTGGCCACAGAATAAGAGCTGGCGTTGAATGCAAAGACTGGGTGGAGAGGGGTTAGGGATATGGGAGGGGCACTGGCCTGGCAATTACGGGGGGGCGGGGAGAGTAGTAGAGACATGGAGGGAGGGAGATGCCTGAAGTAGTTTTCGATGGTCGACGCAGTTGGCAAGCCTTGAACCATGAGGGGTAGTGAGTTCCACAGGGCAGGAAGCTGATAGGCAAAGGCTCGTTTCCCCGTGAGAGAGTGTGGAGTAGCTAATGAGAAAGAATGTGGGTCACAAGAGTGCAGAGCGTAGCCAGAGCAGGGGGCAGGGGCTAATAAGGAGGAGATGTAGGAGGGGAGAGTATTGAACCAGAATTTCACTATGAAAGATTTACAGTGTGCGAACAGACGATTGGCTAGGGAGGGGAGAGATATACACCAGCCTTGCGCAGGACTCTTCTCGGGGGTTTTTTTTTTTGTTCCTCTACCTACTCACCTATAGCAACACAGGGCTGTTCCAGTGCCCCGCATACTATCACAATGCTCGTCTACCATCACCCCTTATTATGTTGCAGTTTATTTACCCAGTATTGCCTAGCTGAGATGCAGCATCTCGTTTCTAGGTGGGTCCTATCCTGCGTCTGCCCATTTCTGCAGTTAGGTGGGCCGGAGCACTGCAAGGTTTAGTGAATTGCTCGAGATCACATGGTGAGAATGACTGGAGGAGCCCTTGCTGGGCAATTTCCTAGTTCTCAAGCCAGTGCTCTAAACAACACTGCTACCCCAATACCAACCCAACACAGGACTCTTAACCCACTCCTCAGTTAGGGATGTCACGATATGGCGTGATATCGCAACGATTAACTCTGATGATAATTTATCTTTGAGGTAAAAAGATATTGCGATTATCGTGCAGCATGATATACCTCAGTGTACTGTGATAAAGTGTCTTAACTTGCTGCTCTGGAAGTGTGTCCTTCTCCGGGTGAACCATGATTTACAATTCCCCACCTTCATCCAATCAAATTTTTGCTATCTGTTTTTGCTATTTTTCCTAACATTAGAGATGTTGCAGATTATCATGATAATTATCAATATACTGTAATATTTTTACACAGATATTGTGATAATAAAAACTTCGTATCATGATATCCCTTTCCCCAATCTCAGTCCAGCACATGGGCTCTTCAAGCTCCCTCCCACCAGCCAACACAGGTATATTGCAGTGTGCCCATACCAGCTTAACATTGGCCCTGTATGGTGGCCTTGTGGAAAATTGGACTAATATGTATTTAACTAATAAGTGCACAAGTGTTTAGGGTCCGGGCCAAAAAACACAGACTTGTGCAAACAGTTAAACACGTAATATTAGACTAGCTTTCCACAGGGCCAATTGGGGCTAGTAAACCCCACGTGAGTTTGCACAATGTTTGGTGGAAACAAATTAGATTTTATATATTGGACTTTGCAACATGCAGTTGACAGGATGACCCCCAGGAGATGCAATATCTTGTTTTTGTGGGGGTCTCTAGGAGCAGTATGATGTATGTTCTGTAAGGATCCAAAGAGTAGGCTTGAATCTCATCAGACGCCAAATAATTTCGTATTTAAAGTAGGGATGTCACAATATAAAATTTGGGGTATTATATTTGCGTACAATTTCACAATATATTGATCATCATGATGTTTGTGGTTTTTAATGTTAGAAAAAATAGTAACATTGGATTGGGGAATATGGAGAATTGGAACTTAACGGTTGCACATGGAGAGGGACAGGGCGCTGGAATAGCAAAGAAGAGAAAGTCAAGGTCATTAAGAATAGTATATTGCAGTATATGCTGCAGGAAAATTGCAAATGTGCTTTTTTTGGTGTGTGTGTGTTACATCAGTAAATTATTGCTTTTGAGATTTACCATGATATTGTGTTGTGACATCTTGGCCGGGATATTCAAACTGCACCAGGCTGTGGCGCAAGCCTGGGTGCAGCTCAACTTTGTTGCGTAGGGGTGTGGCCTGGGCAGTATTCAACGGAGCTGCGCTATGGCACAGCAGCTTTGAATATCACACCCTAGCCACCCCCACTGTGCATGACACAGTGTCACTACGCCAGTGCAAGTGGCCAGAGTGGAGCATGGAGATGCGCTGGCGCAAGTGCCATTGCGCCATGCACAGCACCTGCGATATTCAAAAGGGAACATGCAAATGGGGCCATAATTTATGCAAGGTGCACAGGGGGCCATTTGCATCTCAATATGGCCCATTTGCATGCCATTAGCATGCAGGTGCGCCGATTCCTGAGGACTTGCACCTGGCGCCCTGCCAGGCAGCAGCCGTCCGGGACCGAAGCCCCCTGCAGCCCGATCGCGGGCTTTCCTGTAATATAAAAAAAGTCCAGTATCCCTGGTGGTCCAGTGGACCTCTCTGTGCCGCGATCACGGGCATCACTATAGTCCCCCCCTTCAATATCCCTGGTGGTCCAGTGGACCGCACTGAGCCAATCGCGGGCATCATTAGAGGCCCCAAGTCCAATATCCATGCAGGTGATCTCTGCTCCACCCCGCCCACTGAGCCCCACCACCCCTCTCCTCCTCCCGTCAGCCGGCGGGCAGCAGCATTCATTCACGATCTGGACTGGTAGTACGGTATGGGCTGCCGCCCATTGGCTCATGCTGTGAACCAATGGCGGCAACCCTACTGAGCTGTCAGTCGGCGGGCGGTGGGGGCGGCAGGCGGGTGGGGTGCTGCCGCCCGCCCGGCTGGCCAGAGCAGGCGATGGGGCTCAGTGGGCGGGTGGAGTGAGGTACACTAGATCACCAGGAGATATTGGACTTGAGAGGTTCCGTTAATGATGCCCTGATTGGGCTCAGTGTCGTCCACTGGACCACCAGGGATATTGGACTTGGGGGAGTTCCTATTAATCATGCCCGCGATGGGGCTCAGTGTGGTCCACTGGACCACCAGGGATATTGGACTTGGGGGGGAGGGCTATAGTGATGGCCATGATGGGCATGGGGGTGCCGCCAGGTGCGGCAGGAACTCAGGTGCTGTGTTGCGTCCTGCAATGCGGCAGCTCACCTGTGGGTGGCTATCACTTGTTCTTTTTGGGGGAGGGCGTAACTTTGTGCAGGTGCAGGTAGGCGTTGCACGTGCATGACTCTGCACATCCCGGGCTGAATATCGGGCTGTGCAGGTTATGCATGGGCACGCCCACCTGTGCCTGCGCCCATTACTGATGCGCTCCAGCATACGGGATTGTGCGTACATTTTTCCCTTTGAATATTGCGCCGGGAGCATCAGTGGGTTGTGCTTGAGCCATGTGCAACCCTTTTGAATATCTGGGCCCTCCAGTTTAAAGTAGGAGTTAAAGGTTTGAATTGTAACAGTAACTTTAACAATTTTGGCCTCAGTATCAAGGCTGTTATCCACAATGCAGCCATTAAACAACATGCCTGCCCTGGTAGCAGACTACCTATTTATTTAACTTTGTTTACGGGGTGAGTGCACTGGTAACAAGTAATACATTTTCAGGCATGACCCACGTGCATAAACACAGGCAAACAGTAAAACGAATTATAGTGAATACATACGAGTGTACAGCAAGTTATAGGTAAACATGAGCACATATGGTGTTAATACTTGTAAATGTACAGTGTAATATACAGTGTGATAGTGTAATATGCGAAAGTGCTTGTAACTTAATGAACAAAGGTACGTTTGAGAATAGAGAAAGGAGAAGGAAGAGAATGAAAAATGTGACCAAGATTGGTCGGTGGGTGCGACTTTTAAATATCGAGCAGCGACTGCCTGGAATAAGTTTCCAAACAAGCAGAGGGATCTGACATTGTCTTTTACTGTGTTTAAATCTGTTAAACCAAAACTGCACAAATGTTTCTGTTATTAGGGGTTTATAATACTTATATTTGCTCTGGAATCGAAATTACCAGGTATTTATGTTGTTTGTTATGTTAACTATTAACCTAGAATTTGTATTTGAATTTTGGTTTCCATTCCTGTGCTGTAACTTATTGTTGTAATTTACAATGTTAAGTACAGGAACACCTTGAAAACAGGGCCTGTTTGGTCCTATGGTGTAATATTTGTTTGGTCGAATACTTGCCTGTATAAATAAAGTTGTTTTATTACTACTGCTAGCTAGTGTAAGTTGGGAGGTCATGACAGGGTGAGGTTATCAGAAGCAAGAGCAGGATTGGGTGAGGAGCAGTGCGACTTTAGGATCTTGGCGTAGGGAGAAGAAGATGTTTTTACAGGAGGAGGTAGGGAGTTCCAAACTGAAGCTGCATAATAACTAAGAGAGCACTCATCCATATTTGTGTGAAACTTGGGTATTATGTTTTTGGTTGCAGAGCGGGAGGAAGGAAGGTTGAGAGAGATTTGGCTACTGAGGTAGGCAGGTGTCCCAGTATGCATAGTTTTCTTTACTAGTGTTACAATAGCTAGATTGGATTTGATGTCAGGGGAAAACAATTAAGGGATTTGAATTAAGGCCAACAGGATGCTGGGATGCATCGCTAGGGGGATCACCTCCAGAAGGAGGGAAGTGATACTCCCTCTGTATAACTGCTTGGTGAGGCCGCACCTTGAGTACTGCGTGCAGTTTTGGAGGCCACACTTAAAGAGGGACATTAACCTCCTGGAGAGGGTCCAGAGGAGGGCAACCAAAATGATTTGGGGCTTGGGGGACAGGACCTATGAGGAGAGGCTCGAAGAGCTAAATATGTACACATTGGAAGAGAGAAGGGACCGGGGAACATGATAGAGGTCTTCAGGTACATGAAGAGGGTAAATGGGAGGAACAGTAAGGGTGCTTCAAGGAAGGAGGAAGGGGCCACTAGAGGGCATGGGTGGAAGCTGGAGGGGGAAGATTCAGGGAGAAAGGAGGAGGTGCTACTTCACTGAGAGGGTGGTAGAGCCATGGAATGCACTGCCTAGGGGGCTGGTGGAGGCAGAGACAGTGGAGGGGTTCAAGAGGGGATGGGACAGGTATAGGGGAAGGGTTCTGGAAGCAAAATCCAATGCAGCAAGAATATCCGGAACTGGGAAGGGAGAAGCCAGAAAAGGCGAGGGGGACAGAAAGGTCTGCAGCCAGGGTGGGGGCTGACCAAACGAGCAGACACAAAAGACCGTTAGGCCTATTCTGCTGGCATTTTAGTATGTTAGTATGTATGTTAGTAACTACCACCAATCCAGGCAGATAGGACCTCAGTTTAACGTCTCATCTGAAAGACGGCACTTCAGAAGTGCAGCACCCCTCTCATGCTGCACTACAGTGTCAGTACTGGGATATTAACCCAAGTGCCAGATGTGGGAACTGAACCCACAGCCCTCTGATCTCCCGGCCTCAGAGGCGAGTGTGCTACCTACTGAGCCACTGACACTGCTAATTCTCTTTCTGCTCTCAGGCTTGGCAGGGTGTACCCCATATCTTACCCCTGGTGCTTTGCACTCCCCTCACCCACCTGGCATGCTCCAACTGTCCAGACTGGGAGCCATGACTTATCCCTTGTATAACAGGGCTTCCCAAAGGTAGAAACTGAAATCCACCTGGAGGCCTGGCTGAGACTTGGGCTGGCATCATTCAGGCGGGTCGAGAACACGGTCCTTGTGTTGCCATGCTATGGCAGTCCTGAGGATTTTTCTTTGTCTCCCCCATGGAAGTGAGGCTGTGCAGTGATGGCTAGGTGCTGCAGTGCATGCACCAGAGTGGGACCAACCAGTTTGTGAGGTGGTGGGCCACTTGGCCGCTAGCTTTTAAAAAGTGGTAGCCGACTCACTTTTTAAATCTGATAGCCAAACCAGTTACTTTTTTTTTTTTTTTTTTTTTTAGTGGTTATTAGTCACCTGGCTACCTGATCTGTCCCGCCCTGGCATGAACCCATGCATCGCACGCCGATGTCTGCTGTCTCCTCCCTCCCAAATTTTGTGGACCCTAGCTGCTGAACTCCCAGCTTCCACTAGGAGTCGGTCTTAAGCTGGGCACCGCAGCCCACCCTCACTTCCCGGAGGAGGAGAACAGTCTGACAGAAGTTCATCTTACCTCCCCTCGGCTGGCCCTCTGACACTCTGGTCTCGTTCCCAAACCTGGGTCATCGGCGTTGCAGGTGGTAGCGCTACCTTTGTACTGGTGATGTAGTCTGTCTTGATTTCAGCAAGGCCTTTTTTATTATTTTTTTTTGTGTAATATATTTATTGAGGTAAATGCAGAAGATTTGAAAATTCGTCATGGAGCAAGGCCTTTGATACTGTTGTCGAGCTTCATGGCAAAATAAACCAGAGTAATATACAAGACATAATTGTACATAACGTATCCTAGTAATGTAAAAGTGGATTATTAACTGGCTTTGGGGTAGGAATCATAGGGTGGTAGGGAACGGCACTACCAGTGGACTGAAGTACTAGGTGGCATCCCACAAGACTGTCCAGCAAAATACTTGAGTTTGCTGATGACACCAAGTTGGCCATGGTGGTGGACTACCTTGAGGATGGGGACAAATATCAGGAGGACCTGAACAAACAGAACTTTTTGGTGTCTGACTGATGAGACGGGGCAGCAACGATGCTGCACTTCTTGAGGACCCTCACAAAATTCTGGTGGGCTCTCAAACTTTCCTGAAGACCCCAATCCCCCCCCCAAAAAAAAAGTCCAGGACTACCAAATTAAGTATTCTTCCAAGAGCCCTGGTGAGACTGGAGGTGCTTAACAAGTTCACCCTTAAGAGAAGGATGCTGAGAAGGGGACATGATCTCAATCTTTTGCATACTCCAGTGTGCTGACAAGGTCAAATATTTAGATATATTTGATCTGGTGTTCTGCGGCAGGATTCTAAAACATATGATCTCCAGGATTAAGACTGAGGAGGGATGGGCTCAGGAGGCGGGGGATCAGGCAGAGGTGCTTAATGAGTACTTTGCCTCGATAATTATGGAGGAAGATGGGGGATCCATTCAGCCTGAGGGGTGGGTGGGAGAGATAGCTGAGCGGAGAGGTCAGATGGACTCAAGAGGACCGGAAGAGGTTGGGGCACCGGATGGGCCAGACCTAGAAGGGGACAGGTGCTTAATTGAGGGGGTGGATTGAGAGGGAGAAATCACAGAGGACCGGGTGAGGGAGGCCCTTCGGGCACTCAAAACTGACAAGGCACCGGGACCAGATGGGCTACGTCCGAGGGTTCTGAAGGAATTGGCGGACGAACTAGCAGCTCCACTAGCTGCACTCTTCAGCGCCTCTCTGCAGACAGGATGGGTGTGTCAAGACTGGAGGGTGGCTCATACTAGCATACTAAAATGCCAGCAGAATAGGCCTAACAGTCTTTCATGTCTGCTCATTTGGTCTGCCCCCACCGTAGGAGCTGACCTTGCTGCCCCCCTCTCCCTCTCTGGCTTCTCCCTTCCCAGTCCCGGATATTTTCGCTGCATTGGATTTTGCTTCCAGAACCCTTCCTCTGTACCTATCCCACCCCCTCTTAAACCCCTCCACCATCTCTTCCTCCACCAGCCCCCTGGGCAGCACATTCCATGGCCCCGCCACCCTCTCTGTGAAGTAGCACCTCCTCCTTTCTCCCCTGAATCCCCCCCAACTCCAGCTTCCACCCATGCCCTCTAGTTGCTCCTTCCTCCTTCCTTCGGAGCACCCTGACTGCTCCTCCCCTATTTATCCCCTTCATGTACCTGAAGACCTGTATCATGTCCCCCCAGTCCCGTCTCTCTTCCAATGTGTACATATTTAGTTCTTCGAACCTCTCCCCATAGGTCCTTTCCCCTAAGCCCTAAATCATTTTGGTTGCCCCCTTTCAGGGCATGAGACAAGCCGTTGCTCATTTCTATACTGTCTAACATTTCCAATTTATGTATGTAGGTCTCGGCCCTCAGGCCGCATCTGGAATCAAACATGTTGCTCAGTACGTTTCATGGTAAAACTCGTAAGTAAATAAATAAATAAATGAGTGAAAGAATCTATGAGGAAAGGCTGGAAGAACTGGGGCTGTACTCACTGGAGAAGAGACATGGGGGACATGATGGGGGTCTTCAAATATGTGAAAGGGATAAACAAGTGTAGCCCAAGAAATATTCAGGCTAAAGAAAGGAGGCACAACCAAGGGGCATGAATGAAAGCTGGAGGGGGAATTATAGGGGAGAATGTAGAAAGCATTACTTCACTGAGAGGGTGGTGGGACCATGGAATGCACTGCCCGGGAGTCTGGTGGAGGAGGGCATAGTGGAGGGCTTCAAGAGGGGGTGGGACAGGTGCATGGGTAAACTGAAGTCGAGGATGACCCTCTCAGGGGCTGGGAGAGCGAGCACCCAATAACAGCTGGCTACTGAGCAGGCACAAAAGACCATCAGGCCTATTCTGCTGGCTTTTAATATGTTAGTGCATCCTAAAGCTCGGAGGGGGGAAGTTCAGTGGTAATGTTAGGAGGCGATTTTATCTCCTAGAGGTTGGTTGCCTTAAGGTGAGCCTGGAGAAATGTTATGCTTGCCAAGGGAATCGCCAGGTATCCTGTATGGCAGAGTCTGTAGAGAATCCCTTTATACTGTCCCTGACCTTCCCTGTTGGAGCCCCTGATGTTGGGCCTCCAGCTGAGTTCTGCCTCGTCCTGCATCAGCTCCTTCCTTTTCTACATCTGCACTGCCATCATTCCACCTGCTCTTGTCTCTTTATTTGTACAGCTAAGCCGGGCATTGTACGTTGATACTTTTATTTGCACTTGTATCGTGTTAATTTGTACTCTGATTGCACTATACTTTGTATCGATCATTGATATTGTTATGCTTTATTGTATTTCCTGTTCCCTTCCCTGAGTTGCAGTTGGAAATGAGCCTTGGTGCAGTGTGTCTTCTCCGATTGCCAATTTTCAAATAAATTAGTAAAATTCCTTATGAAGTGGTGAGGAAGAGAGTCATGGACAGTTACAGGTGGGAGAGTAGTCATGAAAGAGAGACTTTGAGGAGAAAGGAGAAAAGACAGAGTGAACTGATAAGGGAAGGGGGGGGTCCAGAGTTTAGGAACGTGGTATGAGAAAGCAAATTGACCAACAGTAAATTTTCTAGACGGAATAGTGAGAGAATGGGAATTATACAATGGCAAGAAAAAATCCTGGACTCTGGTCAGTCTTGGGCTGGACCCGTGATGTTATCCCAGTACAACATCACGGGTCTAGTCTCAGCCTCATTGTGAACCTGGAGATGATTGTTTGCTTAATTGTTTCATCTTCGCTTAAAAAACAAAATTATTTTTCCACACAAAAACATCTTTAAAATTATTTTTTTATTCTGTATAACAACGAGCCATTGTATAATAGTAATAATTCCCTCCAGGGTGTGTGTCGTTTGGGATAATGTCACGCCTCAGTCGTTGGACGCACTCTGCCTGTGACCTCGTGCCCAACCACCTGAGGCGTGACATTATCCCAGCACGACACACACCCTGTTGGGCATTACTGCTTAAGTGTTGTTATGTATAGGGTAACAGGAAGCTGAGGGAGAGGATAAAAGGGATGTTAGGTAGGAGGGAAGGGAACCAAACCAAACCAGACTTCAGGTATAAAAGTGGTGCTATAGGAAAAGCATCTGCTATCAAGAGAGGGTAGTGAAAGGGCAGAGTAGAGTGAGCAGTGGTGGGTACAGGGTGAAAAATCTAAAGCAAAACGACAAAAAGAGTGGGGGAGGGGGTCCAGTCTGGCAAGGGAGGATATAGGAGCTCTACTATAAACTATGTCATTATAATCAAAAATAGGGAGAATCATCTTTAAAACAATCTCTTGGTGGACAGAAAGGGGGGTACTCGCTTTGTTCCTGTACAGTGCACCAAACTTGGGGTGGAGCTTTTGGTATATGGCATCAATATGAACAGAGAAATCAAGATGATAGTCCAGCCAGACCCTGAGGTACTTAAGAGGATACATCCTCAATAATGGCACCATCAAGGGTGTGAAATGAAAGGAGAGTGGTGAGTCTGGAAAGTCTCCGACAGGTGCCAAAAGTCATTGAGACTATTTTTTTTTTTTTTTGGCAAAATCTGTGGCAGTGTGACAGGACTGGTTAAGGAAAATGGACTTCTTCGCAGGAGGCGGGAGCGTTAGGAAAACGGAGCCAGGGTTGATAACATGGACAGTGAAATATGAGATCACCTGATCTTACTTCGAGAGGGAGCTCTTGCAGCAGGCTGTTACTATTAGGACTGTTGCTGCAGGCCTGAAGAGCCACTGGAAAAAACTTAGCTAGCAGTACCCAGCAGGGACCACCTCCTTGACATTGGCTCCTCCCCGACATTGGTCATGCTACAAAAGGGAGCGGACCCCGGCTTCACCTCAGTTCTTTCCCGTCGCGACCCGCTCACGTTGGGAAGTTCTTGGTGATTTTTTCACAGCAGTTCCAGCGGATTTTTCTCTGGCTTTTTCATAAAATTTATTGCGTTCTTTCTCGCATTTGTTCCTCCTTGCAGTTCGTTCTCTCGACTCATCTTCACTACCGTCGCATGTCGTCAGTCTCCTCCTCTGGTCACAAGAAGACAAAGTGCACCTGTGGCCGCCAAATCCCATCCAAGGACAGCCATGACCAGTGTGTCTTCTGCCTGACACCAGACCACGACCTGAAGAACTGCGAGATTTGTCAAGGCTTTACTAGCAAGACAAGGATTAGGCGCCTGAAGGCCTTGAAAGCCCTCCTGCTTGAAAAAGGGCTGGACGTCCTGCAGTCTTCCCCGGGGACAAGGGCAAAAGCCGGGAGAAGTTGCAAAAGTCCTGCGACAAGGACCGTAGCTGGTCCCATCACCGAACAAGATCCTGCTTTCCCCACAGGAAGGCCTCTTCCTCCAGCTTGGGTGGGTCCGACCACTCCAAGCATTCCAGGCATGGAGAGAGATTGAGGCCTGAAGCTCCTGCCAACACACTGGCGTCGGTCCTGTAGGAAGCTGCTTCTACTTCCAAGCCATCCGGATTGAAGGCTACAGTGCTGTGCGTGTCTTCCGCTCTGGTGGAGTCGACTAAAGCCTCTTCCTTGGCACAAGCTTGTCCCTGCCGACGAAGGCCCCAGCTACGGCTCCATCGGACTCCGGTAAGCTGCCTGGCAAGGACCGGATCCCGTCCTCCTAAGTTGGCCACATTGGATGTGACGTGGCCGACTTAGGAGGCCTGAGCACTAGTCAAAGGAGCTGCGGCCCGACTGGGCTACCGTCGTGCTGGCGCTGGTCTGCAGTACGGCGCTGGCCTTGGGCCTCTACTCCGAAGGGCTCATCCTGGGTTTCCTCCCCACGAACCCCTGCCGAGCCCCAAATTCCTCCGATTCGCCCCCCCCCCCCCAAAGGGACATCGGCGGCCTGTTTCCGTAAGGAGGAGCTTGGAGAACTTTTTTCATTTTGGTGGAGCCAGGTCCACAAAGACGTACCTCCACCTCAGCTGGAGCCAGCACCGGTTCCAGACCGACCGGACAACCAGGGGCCTGGGGATTTGCTCACCGCCCAAAACCCCTGAGGACCAGTGCGCGTCCTCCTTACCTTGCTCCCCCTTGGCAAAATTTTCCCAATCACAGTCCAGTGACCGCAGACTGCACCACTCAAGGTCGGTCAGCCATTGTCTGTCTGAGCCCAGGAGCAGATCCTGCAGCCGCCACAGGTTGTCCTCTTAGTGGGCCCGCTCCTGTAGCTGACGTTGGTCCCAGGCCGGGAATCGTTTCCCGCGGCTTGCCGGGTCCCGGAGTCACCGATGTTCTGCAGAGGGTAGTCCCTTGTAAACATAGTTCAGACACCTCGAGGACCAGGAGCAGATCTTCCTTTTCTTCTTCTTCTTCTTCCTTTTCAGGAGTTGGGGGCTCCTGACGATAGGGATCTACCCCATGCACCTCCAGACAATCCCACCTTCATGAACGTCATGAGGCACATCCAGGCCACTAACGAATGGGAGACAGAGGACCTGGATCCAGAGCGCCGGAGACTGGCTTGTTACCTGAGGCAGAAGGAGCCCAAATCCCTTGTGGTGCCTCCTCTGGTCGACACCTTCCAAGACCTTACCAGGACAACTTGGAAGCATCCAGCCTCAGATAGGCTATACAGGGCCCCGAGGGATGAGCCTTTTTTTTGTGGAAAACCCTCAGGCGGATTCCACAGTGATTGCGGCTGCTCATGACAAACAGCCAACGCATCTACGCTCCCAGCCTCCTAACCAGGAGTCCCGTTTCTTGGACCGGGAGGGGAAGAAAGTCTATTCTGTTACCACCTGCTACATCCGTTCCCTTAATTTCCTCATGCATATGGTCCAGTACCAAAATGCGCTCTGGGAAAAGGAACAGGAGCTTGTCAGTGCCTTGCCAGATTACGCACAAAAGACAGAACTTCTGGATATATTAAAATCGGGCTTGGACATAGGCACGCATGTTCTGCGTGCCTCCGATGACACTGTGGATACAGCGGCTAGGGCGTCAGGGGTCTGCCTTCGCTGCCACGCATGGCTGAGATGCTCCAGCTTTCAGAATGATCTGCAGTCTGAAATCAGGGACCTCCCTCTTTGGGCAGGAGACTGAGACTTTGATCTCTGGTCTGCAGGAGTCTGGCAAGTCTGTGTGGTCTGTCTGCCAGAAGTATAAGGGGGACCAAAGATGCTTCCGAAAACAGCCATTTTGTAAATCCTCAGGCCAACAAGCCCATGGTAGCAACAGGGACAGAGAGGTGGCTTCAAAAGGAAGGCCAGCAACCTGGTGGCATACCTTTTCGAGGCCCCAAGTCCTCCCACACCTCTCTCACCATCCCCGGCTCCACCCACTGACCCCTCCTGGCGGAGGCTTCAGAGGAGGCAGTAGAGGGTCGCTTCTCCCTCCATCTGGAAGGATGGAGGTCAATCATAATCAGACCAGTGCGTGTTAAACATCATAAGAAGAGGTCATATGCTGGAGTTCACCTAGATTTCTCCAGAAACTCCACCAAAGTCCTCACGATACCCTCCTTCTCACATTTCTCTGCAGAAAAAGGCAATAGAGCCAGTTCCTTTGTGACAGTGGGGAAAGGGATACTACTCTAATTATTTGCTGGTTCCACAGAAGACGCAAGATCTTCGGCCCATCCCGGACCTCAGCTCTCTAAACATTTATATAGAATACCGAAGGTTCAGGATGGAGGAGAGACTGAAGCAGCTTAATATGTATACCCTTGAGGAAAGGAGGGAGAGAGGAGACATGATGATAGAAACTTTTAAGTATCTCAAGGGAATTAACAAAGTACAAGAGGGTAGTATCTTTCAGAAGAAAAGATGTGCAAGAACAAAGGGGCACAATTTGAAGATGGGGGGGGGACGGCTCAGAGGTAATGTTAGAAAGTATTTTTTCACAGAGAGGGTTATGGATGCATGGAACAGCCTTCCTGAGGAGGTTGTGGAGTCAGGAACAGTGGGAGAATTCAAGAATGCATGGGACAGGCATAAGGCAGTTCTAGTGGGGGCAGGAAGAAGTACGCTCTTGATTAACTAGAATCTGCAGCTTATCCATCAGGTAGGGAAATGGGCAGACTAGGTGGGCCAAGCGGTCCTTATCTGCCATCAAATTCTGCGTTTCAATGGTGACTCTTCCACGTCTGATTCCTCTGCTGCACCAGGGAGACTGGCTCTGTTCCCTGGACATGCAAGATGCTTACCTGCACATCGGGGTCTTAAGGAACCTGAGGGCTTCCCTCACTCTCTCTGCTGTGATTTCTGCCTCCGCTACCTTGTCCTCTGCCTTGCCTTCCCCCCTCTTGCCAGTGATGGCCCATCCTCTCCTCAGACCCGACGATCGGCAAGGGTCCCCCCCCCCCAGTTTCATCATCTCCTCCCATGTATGATGCAGCCCCCAATTCTCCTTAGGAAAACTGAGGCGAAGTACTCATTTAGTACTTCAGCCTGCTCCCCTGGATCTTGTGCCCATCCCTCCCCTGTTTTAATCCTGCTAATCTGCCCCTTCACCCTTCGTTTTTCCCCAGTGTATCTAAAGAATTCCTTATTCCCTCTCCTAATTTCCCTGGCCAGGTTCTGCTCCTTCCTTGCCTTAGCCGTTCTCACCACCCTAGTGGCCCTTCTGGCCATCGGCTCATACTCCCCTCTGTCCCTTTCACTCCTTGAGCACTTGAAATGCCTGTAAGCCACCTTCTTTCCCCTCACCACCTCCTGAACCTCCCTGGTCCACCAGCAGGGCTTATGGAACCTACCGCATTTTCGTCTTTACTCTTGCACAGGTGCTGGTAGCATCCTGCACCCCTCTACTGATGATTTCCCACCACCTGTCAGTGTCCATGTCTGGCCCAATCCCATCCAAATGCTTCTTAAGGATCCTTCCCATTTCCTTGAAATCCGCCCTCCCTGAAGTCAGTTACCTCCGTTTTTGTGCAGCCTTCTACTCCTCCTAGGTTCAGGCAGAACGAGACCCCGTGGCATGGTCGCTCCCCACCAACGGGTCCCTTACCTCCAGGCCCCCAGTCTGGTCACTGTCTGCCAGGACCACATCCAGTATCTGCGCCTCCCTGGTCTGTTCCCCCACCTGCTGAGTTAGGAACGCATATTGAAAGACATCCAACAACCTCTGTTCCCTGGCCATCATGGATGTTATAGTCTCCCAGTCCATTAGTGGCATGTTTAAGTCCCCCAACACCACCACCCTTCCCCTGCCCAATTTGCAGCATCTCCCAACATCTGCCACCAGACTCTCCTCCAGCTCCTCTGCCAGCACAAGGGGTCTATACACCACTCCTGTTTTTACTCTCTTGCCCCTGTTTGTCATCAAGGTGACCCAAATTGCCTCCACAGTTCCCTCCACCTCCTCCACTCCTCCTCCTGTGCCAATGCAGTTTTTGACTATTATTGCTACCCATCCTCCCCTTCCCTCCCCTCCCTCCTGTCCTTCCTGAACATGGTGTAACCCTCCAGGTTCAGGTCCTAGTCGTGCCCTGTGGTGGCTCAGGTCTCAGTGACCGCTGCCACATCCACCTGTCCCTCAGTTAGCGTGGCCTGGAGCTCAGTCATTTTATTGCCCAAGCTCCTGGCATTTAGCATGACTACCTTCCATCCTTTCCGTATGCTTCCATTTCCCCTGCTCGCGTTGCCATGAGGATTCCGTCTTCCCCCGGGCAGCACCTTACCAGTTGGCCTTTTCCTGCATTCCTCCAGCTCCCTTGGGGGGGGGGGGTGGTGGAGACAGAGTCCCTCCTTTATCGAACCCCCCTCGACAGCCTTCTCTCCCATCCCTCCCCTCTTCACAAGTTTAAACCCCACCTTTCACCAACAAACCCCTCTATTTTCGACTTAAGGATTTCCCTCCCCTTCAAATTGAGAAGGAGCCTATCTCTAGCATATAGCCCTTTATCCTCCCAGGTCTCCCCCCAGTCCCCCATCAACCCATACCCTCTGGCCCCACACCACTCCCTGAGCCACTGGTTTATCTCCCTAATCTTCCTCTTGTATTCCCCACTAGCTCTTGGCACCGGCAGGATTTCCGAGAAGGAAATTGTGCATTGTATGTCATAACAGACCCTGGCAAACTCCCTGAACCTTGCCTGTATCTCTAGCCCACTATTTCCCTCAATGTCATTGGTACCCAGGTGGACCAGTATATCTGGGGAACCTCCACAATCCTTTGCCAGCTGATATACTTCATGCTTGGCCCTGTGCACAGTTAGTCCAGGGAAGCATTTTGTTCTAACTGGGCAGGCTTCCCCCTGCCTATCCCATTTGATACCGCGATCATGGAATCACCCAACAGGATCACTCTGACCACCCCTTTTCCTCCATTTCCCCCCTTCCATGTCCCTCATCCTTTCTACTGGCCCCTTCCCCCAGCCGGCTCCCTATCTGGGTGCCCCCTCCTTATTTACCCTGGCCACCTCGTCCACTCTGATCCTATGCCTCTCCTCCTCCAGAGTATCCTTTTGTACCCCGCTATCCCCCTGTCGCTGCTCGCGACTGGCCCCCCCCCCAATCTGCTAAACTTGCCTGGCTCGTCCTCCTTCCTTCCCATCTCTGTTCAGCCCCTCCTTGCCTGTCGTGCTTCCCTGGCATAAACCCTTAGCTGCCTTTACTGTATTCTCCTTTTACTTCTGGTCCCTCTCCTTGCCCTTTCCTCCCAACTGGTCCTTTTCCTTGCATTCTCCTCTCTCTACCCCCTCCTCCTCCTGCTCTGATCCACCGCTTCTCCCATTTTCCCACGTTCCAAGTCCCCCCCCGTTCTTCCTGTTATCCGGCCCCTGCCTCCTGCCCTCCACTCCTTTTCCATCTCCAACTGCCCCTGTTGTGGCTACATCACTCCCCCCATCCTCAAGCAGAAGAAGAGAATTGAAGTGGTTACTGAGCTTAAGGTCTGATCCACCTCTCTCCTTGCTTCCTTCTGTCCTGCCCCAGCCATCTGCCTACTTCCCTGAGAATGTCCTTCCTTTGGCCTCCCCTCTGTGACGGTCCCCAGATACCTGCCTGCTTCCTTGGTAGTGTCCTCCTTTTGGGCCCCCTCTGTCAGGGTCCCTATGTGACCCCAGAGTACTCTCCTGCACTCCTTTCCCTATGCCCCTGCCCCTAGTGCTTGGTGCAACCCCGTGGAAGAGCCCCTGCCCTATTCCCCAACCATACCCCCCCCCCCAGCTGTCTCCTAATCCCCTCAACCTCCTCCCTAAACTGTGCCAGCTGGTGGCACACTGGACAACCACCGAACTTCCAAGCCCGGTCCAGTATCATGGCCGTCCCACATCCTGTGCACCCCACCACCCTCCCAAAGATGCCGGCCCTAATGATGTGTGGTCCCATCCCCCTCCAAGTAAGTTTCCTTCGGTGAACTACCAGGTTCCCCACTAGTCCAAGATACACCCCTACCCACTAATCAGGTCACCTACTAATCCTAGATACAGTCCCACAGTAAACAGGTACCCCATTACTATGTGCAGTATTACACAGTAAACTTATAGGGGAAGTGTAAAACTCCCTAAGCTCCCCTCTGTCAGCCCTTAAACCCAGCCCCCAGTGGCTAGAACTACATGAGCTGCACCTGAAGCCTTTTCCTCCAGTTGCAGGGCAGGTGTTCCCCTATAAAGCAGCCTAGCTCTGGGTGGGACTAGGGCCTACATTCGACTCTCACGAGAGTGTATCAGCCCTGCGACTGCCCCTTACTGCACCTCCAAGCACTACCAGCTAAGAAAATCTTTTAAGTCTACTTCCTCACAGCATCCAGCTAGAAGCATCTTTCCCCATTCACCTCTAACTGAAGACTGACTGAATTATGAGTCCCACCTAACTTTCAAACAGCACTAATCCCCTGTAATATGATGCCTGCACTTACAGGCCAGACAGCAGTTTTTAAACACACACAAACACACACAACAAATAGTCTGCTAGAAACAAACAGAAAACCAGCTAAGAAAATCTTTCAAGTCCACGTACTGTCATAGCCTCCTGCTTTTAAACACCCACAAACACCAAATTGTCTGCTGGAAACTCACAGAAAACCAGCTAAGACAAATCTTTCAAGTCTACTTCCTCGCAGCATCCAGCTAGAAGCTCCTTTCCCAAGTCACCTCTAACTGAAGCCTTACCTGAGCTTTGCAACCTGTATTTGTTCTGGTGTAATATGTTCTCTTGTACATGGCTTATTATTTTCTGCACCATATTCCGCATGTATTTTTGATTTGTGTGTATTCATACACACACAAATATGACACGCATGATGGGCAGTGTGTGTTATGGCAAAATATTTTCACTCCTGCAGCGTGAGCTCTGGATACTCACGCGTGCCGAAGGCACGCGTGAGAGTATCCAGAGCTCACGATGCAGGAGTGAGAATATTTTCTCATAGCACACGATATGCCCATCATGTGTGTGATTTATACAATAGGGGCTGTAATATTTGTATTGTAGTAAATTATGTGTTTCACCTGGTGTTATTTTGTTGGTTGAATGGCTTTCTCGGGTGTGTGTTTGTTTTATTTATTTCAATTCTAGGATACAATTACCTTTGAGCCCAGGGCTCTTTTACAAAGATTCTACGTCAAGACATTGGTATCACATGACAATAGACAAAATTGTTACACGAATAAGGGTAAAGGATATCAAATTAATTTCGAACAGACAGGGAGAGGGTAAAGTGGAAAGGAAGAGGACAAGAGGGGGTGGTAGAAAAAAATGGGAGGGGCAAGGTGGGAGGTAAGAAAGTGGGAAGAGAGGAGAGGTGGGGGGGTAGATAAGGATATGGAGTGGGGGTGGGGTGGGGTGAAGCAGCCAGGAAGGTGGCATTGTCAGGTGCTGTAGAACGGATGGGGCAAAGGCCAAACTAGGGCATGCGTGTTACGTAAGGAGCTAGATATAGGAAGTGCGGTAGCGGAGCAGTGTTGCATAGACATTATCCATGACAGTCACAGATGCTGGAAGTGACCAGGGTGATTCGGAGCCTGGATTTCAAGGCCCCTAGCCCAGTGGTATTGATAGTATCATTGGCAAGACTGTTAAACCAAGTGGGTGCCCTGTAGGCAAATGAACGCTGGCCAATGGCTGTGCAGCAGCGAGGGATATGGAAAAGTTGTGGCTTTGATGCCCTAGTAATTCTGGAGCTGGTTTTCGTTTGAAGGAGTGAACAGACCCCGGGAGGGGCAGTACCCAACTGTATTTTTTTAGCAACCACGCAGGTTTGGTACTGAATTTTATCATCAAGTTGAAGCCAGTTAGCTTGTGAGTAGAGGTCACAGGTGTGTGTGAGCCGTTCGGCCCCAGTGATGAGTCGACAGGCCTTGTTTAGGGTGGTAAGAATCCTTCTGAGTGCAGTGGTAGTGGCAGTGCCATAGATGACAAGACCATAGTCAATCCTGGGAGATGATGGAGCTTTGAACTGCACAAAGAGGCCTCTTTAGTCAGGTGCCGTGAAGCCGGTAGAGTAAGCCAGCTTAGTATTCACAGTTTTAGCGACATTGGTTATATGGGTTCCAAAGGACAGGTGTGGGTCTAAGGTGATTCCTAGGTATCTGAAGGAGTCAACCTGCTCCAGGGAGTCCCCAAGGCAGTTGTTTAAGGAGAGTTGGTGGTGTTTGTGCTTGTTTTGGTGGCTGGTGAAAATCATGGTCTTTGTTTTTTTTCTGGTTAAGGATTAACTTATGTTCTTTGACCAGCTTTCAACAGAGGAGAAGCAGTGTTGAAGGGTTTGTTGCAGGTGGCTTGGGTCATGATGAGAGGCAAGAATCACAGCGTCATCTGCATAGATTATGACTTGCTGAGTGGTGGAGTCGAGGAGGGAGTTGAGGAACAGGCTGAACAGCAGTGGGCCCAGTATGGAGCCTTGGGGGACACCGGAGCGAGCCTGTTTACTGTCGGTGACCACGCCTGATATTTTTACACATTGGGACCTGTTGTCAAGATAGCTATTGAACCATTTCACCGATTCCGAGGAGAGGTCAGTGTTCAGTAGTTGATGAAGCAGGAGGCGGTGGTGGACAGTGTCAAAAAGCCTTTGACAGGTCAATGAATGTAGCTCCAGTTAGGTGATTGAGGAACAAGCTCAGGTAAGGCTTCAGTTAGAGGTGAATGGGGAAAGAAGCTTCTAGCTGGATGCTGTGAGGAAGTAGACTTGAAAGATTTGTCTTGGCTGGTTTTCTGTGTTTAGCTGCTGTTTGTATGTTTGGCTGGTAGTGCTGTATTTGTATTGGTTAGTTGGGCATATGACTGTGTTTCTGCTATTTGATTCATCATTGTTGTCTTACGTTCTCTCTCTGTGTCATTTCTGATTGGCGTAGTTTGGGTTGTGGGTTGGGTGTTTTGATGCTGCCTATGTTGGAGTTTAGGCTCTGATAGTTTTATGTCTGCAGCGGCGCTTCCTATTAGCGAAAAACAAGACTGTTCAGGTACTCATAATTTTAGTATGTGTTTGTGAGAGTTGAATTTGTGTGTGGAATGTATTTCTGGTGAAGCGCTTAAGCACTTAAGAACAGCGGAGCTTCTGTGGGTCATAGTTTGTTTTACTGCAGCGCCGTTTCATATCCTGAGAGACAGAATGCTGTGCAGGCAGAGATAAGGTTCAAATTATTGTTTCACTGCTGTGTTGATGTGTTGAGGTTTTTTTTTTTTTTTTTTCGTGAAGTGATTTTCGTGGCAGTTGTTGATGTTTAAGAGGAGTTTCTATTCATATTTCGGTACTTGTAACAGTAGTTCGATTAGGGAGGTAGTTTGGAAGTCAGGTAGTGTGACGTAATGACCGTGAGAATATCTGCCGATGACGTATGCACTGTGTGTATATTTGTAAGCAGTTATCACAGTGCATACGTAATTGACTAGTTATACAATGGGGGTGAGTGATATGTGTGTTTTTATTTCATGTATCAGCTCACCCCTATTGTATAAATATACAATTGGGTGAGTGATAAACGAGTGAGATAAAACAGTGTATATCATCCACTGCAGTGATATTTTTATCCTCTGTTCTACTGTGATATTAGCCATTTACACACACAGGTCACAAAAAGGTCACTGATATCATCACTCTAGGCAGCTTTTCCCTTAGCATGCAAGAAACACCTGTGCTGTTACCATAGACACACATACAGAACTACCTGAGAGGTCTCACTGCTGCCTACAGCTAACTCAGTGAGCATTACAAAACTCTCATATTCCCCCCCTCTAACTTCCAGCTCATTACTGTGATGCTCTCAGCTTGACTGCAGCCAGAATTCTAAAGAGCACAGCTTCACATAACAGTTTATTCCTCACTGCTGCCTGCAGCTAACTCAATTACCACTGAAACACACACTCACTTGTTCCTCAAACTCTGGCTTTCAGCCCATTACAATTACTATGATACTCTCAGCTTGACTGCAGCCAGAATCCTAGACATCACAATTTCACAGAACACACTGTTCCTCACTGCTGGCTGCAGCTAACTGAATTACGACTAAAAACAGTATCAGCTGTTCTGACATTCTGCCTCTCAGCCCATTACAATTGCTGTGATGCTCTCCGCTTCACTTGCAGCCAGCCTTCTAAAGAATACAGCTTCACAAAAGTATGTTTCTCACTCCTACCTAAAACTAACTCATTTAGCATTACAAAATGCACTTGTGTCTCCCAGAGTTTATAACACTGCCAGTCTATTCACAAAAGCTCACACACAGAATGAGCAAACACATAAACAGGAACAGAACACAAGACAGCATAACAAAACTTCTGAAACTCTTGGCCCTATTGCATATATCGAATACATGATGGGCAGATCGTGTGCTATGGCAAATATTGTCACTCCTGCATTGTGAGCTCTGGATATCTCACTCTGCAGGAGTCGCAATATTTGCCATATCACACTCATGCCCATCATGTATCCTATATATATATATATGTATGATGTTTCACTTGTTGTATTTGACTAGCTACCTGGCCCAGGCACTCACACTCACCTCCTCCCTCCTGCCCCCCGCACTCATGGATATGGAAAAGGAGTTTCATGAGACCAACAGATGTGGCAGATGGTGCTCCATTTACCAGAAACTTTAATCATTCAGAATAAGGACAAGGAGCTGTAATTTTGATTGGAAGAGCAGAGGTTGCTGGCCGCATCGGTGGCGGAGAATTCCATCGGGGCCGCACACGAGGTGGGAGGAGCCAGGGCTGCATCGGCAGCCGCATCTGAGGCGGGAGGTAATTGGAGCTGCATCGACGGCTGAGGAGAGCGCCGGAAGCACCGGAGCGGAATTTCTGGCGGCTGAGGGCCAGGGCTGGAGGGTGAGGAGCTGTGAGGAGAGGGCACCAGAGAAGACTTCCTGGTGTCTGCAGTCTGCAGCAGGCCAGGGCTTGATGGGGAGCAGCTGAGCTTGGAGGACCAATCGGGAGTGAGGGCGCCAACTTCAAATTGAGGCTGGGCTACATAAGATGGGCCCAGCCACCTCACTACCTGATAAGTAGCTGTATTTGTGATCGGAGTGGAGGTTGCTGGCCACATTGGCGTCTGAGAATTCCATCGGGGGCCGCACATGAGGCGGGAGAAGCCGGGGCTGCATTGGCAGCCGCATCTGAGGTGGGAGGTAATCGGAGCTGCATCGACAGCTGAGGAGAGCACCAGGGGCACCGGAGTGGACTTCCCGGTGATTGCAGTTGGCAGAGGGCCAGGGCTGGAGGGTGAGGAGCTGTGAGGAGAGGGCACAGGAGAAGACTTCCTGGCGGCTGCAGTTGGTAGCGGGCCAGGGCTTGAGGGGGAGCAGCTGAGCTTGGAGGACCAATCGGGAGTGAGGGCGCCAACTTCAGATTGCGGCTGGGCTACACAAGACTGGCCTAGCCACCTCACTACCAGATAAGGAGCTGTAATTGTGTCCGACACCACCCACCCTGGCCCCAACCTCTATTAAATGGTCTGAGGGGGCTGACCCTTGGTGAGGGCATGGTAAGACTGGCTGAGACAGAGAAGTAGGAAGCTCGGATTTGTTGCTGGCTAGAGGGGGTGGGCATAAGATTCACATACTGTGCTGGCTTGGGTATGGTGGTTACTGCTGGGGGTTGCATATAAATCTTGGGGTCATTGGGATAACTAGGGGATTGTTGAGGCTTGATAGCTGGATACTAAGGGGAATGAGGGCAGATTGCTGTGAACTGACTACTGTTGGGCTTTGCTGGGTCATAAGAGGGTTTACTGATGTGATTTGACTTGGTGGGTATTGCTGTGTATTGTGCGGGGCCTTGCTGATGTAAACAGGGGACACATTGATGAGATTTATCTGTTGTTTGGTATTGTGTGGGTGTGTAGTAATTGCTGGTGGGGGGCTGTGTAAGTCTGACAGTGTATTATTGTTGGTAGGGGGTTATATTGCTCACACCCAAAATGAGAGTGGGCTTGGGAGCAGTCAGAGTGAGCATCTTTGGTAGGGCGATTGGGTGTACGGGGTGTGGGGTGGGCGATTGGGTGTACGGGGTGTGGGGTAGCCATAATATTAAATTGGGCATGGAGATTAGGAGGGTGCCCAGTGTGTTTTCAACTGGAGGGTCTTGGGGAGGAGATCAGGGTGATCAGAAGACAGCTGTAGAGGGAGAGGTGGGAGGGATGGGGAGGTAAGGTGGGGTATGGTTCATATGTGATTAGACGTGGACAAAATGGCATGCCCCAGGAGACTAGTGGATAAGGCCAAAAAGACATATCCCAGGGGATAGGTGGACCATATGGTCACTCTAGAGATGTGGAGGGGCGGAAAAAGCTATGTATGGGAAGCACTCCTTAGGGAGGGGGCTTCTCAGAGGGAGCAGAAGAAGGGGGTAGGAGAAAGCAAAATTGGGGCAAGCATCACACTTACAAACCCATTCACCTTATTATGTCCAGTAGATGAAGTGGAGGAGGCTGGTGGGAGGGGAGAGCAAGCGGACAGAGAGGGTTTGGTCAGTAAATAGAGGGGGATGGGAGACAGAGAAGGGAGCCAGAACCAAAGGAAAGGACGGAAGAGGGAGAGAGGGAGACAGAGAAGGGAGCCAGAACCAAAATTCCACCTATACTGAATTGCACTGGAATGCGGGGGATCCCCGTTCTTCCTAGTACATCTGGAGACAAATGACTTGGAAGGGAACAGTGACCTAGAAATACAGGCTAGGTTCTAGGAACTGGCAAGGGTTTGTCACTCTGTAGGAAGCAACATTTCCTTCTCTGAGATTCTGCCGGTACCAAGGGCAACTGGGGAGAACAAGCAAAAACTTACAGGGGTGAACCAGTGGCTCAGGGACTGGTGCACGGCAGAGGGGTATGGGCTGGTGGGTGACTGGGGGGATACTTGGGTAGATAAGGGGCTATATGCCAGGGATAGGTTACATCTCAACCTGGAGGGGAGGGAGATCTTGAGACTAAAACTTGCTGGATTTTTAGGCGAGAGGTGGGGTTTAAACTTGTAAAGGGGGAGGGTCAAATAAAGGAAAGGCCCCAGGGAGGCTGTTTGAGGATCCAGGTCTAGGGCACAGGAAGAATGCGGAGGACTGCATTGCAAATCCAAGGAAAATTATGCAGAAAAGAGACTGCGCAGGGCTGAAGGGACTGGAGAGGGGGAAGAGGTCGGGTTTGGAGGACAGTCCTGATCAATGCCGGGAGCATGAGCAATAAAATGCCTGAGCTACAGGCTATGCTGGCTGAGGAAACAACAGACGTGGAGGCAATTACAGAGACATGGGCCACCCAGAGAAATGATTGAGACTTAAATTTGAAGGGCTATAAGATATTCAGGAAAGATAGGGGAGTGGGAAGAGGGGGAGGGGTTGCACTGATAGTCAGAAATGACGTAGTGGTTAGTGGAGTAGAGGAGGCTGGGGGTGTGTGGAGGCGATTTGGGTAACCTTGCAAACGAGGGAAGGGACAACATTGAAAATAGGAGTGGCATACAGACCCCCGCAATAGAGGAGTCTCTGGAGGATAAACTGGTTGAGAACATCAAGGGTCATTGTGACCTTGGTAGGGGTAGGGTGGTGGTCATGGGTGACCTTTAATATGCCGGGACGGACTGGGACACCATGACATCCTCTGTAGCCAGGGAACAGCGACTGATGGACGTCTTTCAGGCTGCCTTCCTGGTCCAACAGTTCAGGGAACCTACTAGAGAGGAGCGGATACTGGGCGTTTTCCTAGCAGACAGTGACCAGATAAGGGGCCTGGAGGTGTGCAGTCCACTGGCGGGTGGTGACCTTGACACGGTCTGGTTTCTGCTGTATATTGGGGAGAAAACACACTAATACAGTAGTGGTAGATTTCAGGGGAGCGGACTTTGTGGGCATGGGTAGGATTCTAAGGGAGAGTTTGGACAAGATTAGGCCAGACATGGATGCTGGAAGCTTGTGGGAGACCATTAAAAAAGGGGTGCAAGAGGCTACTAAGTCCTGTACAAAATTAAGGCGAAAGCATGGTAGAACCAGCAAGCCATGTTGGTGGACCAGGGAGGTGCAGGAGGCAGTGAGGGATAAAAAGGCTGCCTACGCATGTTTTAAACGTTCAAGGGGGGGACAAGGAGCAAGGAGAGTATGAACTATTGGCCAGGAGGGTCACCAGAGTGGTGAGGGGAGCCAAGGCAGGGATGGAGCAAAACCTGGCTAATGATATCCGGAGGTGGGGAAGGGATTCTATAGATACATAAGAGAGAAGAGAAAACAGAGGACACAGATCAACAGGATTAAAATTGTGGGGGGATGGGCTCAGGAAGTAGGAGAACAAGCAGAGGTGCTAAACGAGTACTTTGCCTCAATCTTTGCAGATGGGGACAGGGAATCCCTACAGACTGATGGGAAGGAAGAGCAACCAGTAAAAGCGACTGGTCTACGTGGGCAGACCAGTGGACGTCCTCTTTCTAGACTTCAGCAGGGCATTTGACTCTGTTCCTCACGTGGGCCTGTTGGATAAACGTAGAAACATAGACTTTGACGGCAGATAAGGACCACTTGGCCCACCCAGTCTGCCCATTTCCCTACCTACTGGATAAGCTGCAGATTCTAGTTAACCAACAGCCTACTTCCTGCAACCCCCCACTGTAATTGCCTTGTGTCTGTCCCATGCATGTTTGAATTCCCCCACTGTTTTAGACCCAACGACCTCCTCAGGAAGGCTGTTCCATGTATCCACCACTCTCTCCGTGAAAAAATTTCCTCACATTACCCCTGAGCCGTCCCCCCTCTATCTTTAAATTGTGCCCCCTTGTTCTTACACATCTCTTTTTCTGAAAGATGCTACCATCCTGGACTTTGTTGATTCCCTTGAGGTACTTGAACGTTTCTATCATGTTCCCCCTGTCCCTCCTTTCATCAAGAGTATACATATTAAGCTCTCTCAGTCTCTCTTCATATGGTTTCTGCTGCAGACCCTGCACCATTTTAGTTGCCCTCCTCTGGACTGCTTCCATCCTGTCTATGTCCTTGCGTAGATGAGGTCTCCAAAACTGCACACAGTATAAGCTGGGAGAAATGGGGGTTGGGAACCAGATGATCAGATGGATAGGCAATTGGCTTCAGGACCGGACCCAGAGGGTCGTAGTTGGCGGGATAGTCTCATCCCCAGGGAGGGCCATTAGTGGGGTCCCACAGGGATCAGTCCTTGGGCCCCTCCTGTTCAACGCCTATGTCTCTGACATAAGGACAGGTATCAGGAGTAAGATGAGTCTCTTTGCGGATGACTCAAAACTGGGGGCGGTGGTGGATGGGGAGGAGGGGAGGGTGGCCCTACAGGGGGACCTGGGGGCTCTGGAAAGATGGTCTAGAAAGTGGAAGCTGAGGTTCTATGCAGGGAAATGCAAGGTACTGCACCTGGGGGCCAGAAACCCGGGCCAAGTGTACAACCGGGGAGGGGGATGCTACAAGTCTCGATGGCTGAGAGGGACCTGGGGGTGGTGGTGGATGTCAAGATGAACAACTCTGAGACTTGTAGGAGGGCAGCAGCCAAGGCCAACAGGATGCTGGGATGCATCCCTAGGGGGATCACCTCCAGAAGGAGGGAAGTGATACTCCCTCTGTATAACTGCTTGGTGAGGCCGCACCTCGAGTACTGCATGCAGTTTTGGAGGCCATACTTAAAGAGGGACATTAAACTCCTGGAGAGGGTCCAGAGAAGAGCAACCAAAATGATTTGGGGCTTAGGGGACAGGACCTATGAGGAGAGGCTTGAAGAGCTAACTATGTACACATTGGCAGAGAGAAGGGACCGGGGGGACATGCTAGAGGTCTTCAGGTACATGAAGGGGGTAAATAGGGGAAAAACAGGGTGCTTCGAAGGAAGGACGAGGGGGCCACTAGAGGGCATGGTTGGAAGCTGGAGAGGGGAAGATTTAGGGGAGAAAGGAGGAGGTGCTACTTCACTGAGAGGGTGGTGGAGCCATGGAATGCGCTGCCTAGGGGGCTGGTGGAGGCAGAGACGGTGGAGCGGTTCAAGAGGGGCTGAGACAGGTACAGGGGAAGGGTTCTGGAAACAAAATCCAATGCAGCGAGAATATCTGGAACCGGGAAGGGAGAAGCCAGAGAAGGTGAGGGGGGCAGCAAGGTCAGCTCCCAGGGTGGGGTCTGACTAAACAAGCAGACGCGAAAGACCGTTAGGCCTATTCTGCTGGCATTTTAGTATGTCAGTCTGAGACCAGAGGATGGAAAAAGTACAGGCAGGGCCAGACCCAGGAGGGGTGGGGAGGTTGAATGAGTGGGAGGACTGGGGGGAGAAATCACAGTGGATAGGATGAGGGAGTCCCTTGGGAAGCTCAAAAACCTGATAAGGCGCTGGGGCCGGATGGGCTACACCCAAGGGTTATGAAGGAACTGGCAGCTCCACTGGCTGCATTCTTTAATATCTCTCTGCAGACAGGATGGGTGCCCCAAGACTGGAGGGTGGCTTATGTAGTGTCTATCCATAAAGGGGGGTATCTAGAGAGGAGATGGAGAATTATAGGCCTGTCAGCCTAACGTCTGTGGTAGGCAAAGTAATAGAGGGCTTTATCAAGGAGAGGCTTGGAGGCAGCTGGAAAGTTTAGGACACCAGGATAATAAACAGTATGGCTTAGTTCCGGGAGTTCGTGTCAGTCCAGTCTTGTAGAGTTTATGACTGGGTGTCGGGGGCGGCCTTGGACAGACACAGGCCGTGGACGTCTATACCTGGATGTTAGCAAGGCATTTGATTCGGTACCCCAAAATGGGCTGATAACAAAGCTGGAGAGATGGGGTGGGAGGACAGGAGCTCAGGTGAGTTGAAAATTGTCTTTTGGGGTGAATACAGAGGGTAATGATTAGTGGGATTGTCTCCTCCCCTAGGAAGGTAATCAGTGGGGTCCCCCAAGGTTCAGTATTGGGGCCACTCCTGTTCAATGCCTATGTCTGTGATAAAGGGAGGGGGGTTAGGAGTAGGCTGAGTCTCTTCGCAGATGATTCCAAACTGGGAGCACTGGTGGACTGGGCAGAAGCGAGACAGTCAGTCCAAGGGGATCTTGATACCCTGGAGGGGTGGTCAAGGAGTTGGGGATTGAAATTGAATGCCAGCCTGCCGGGAAATGTAAGGTACTTCATTTTGGGGTCAGAAATCTGGGTCATGTTTACACCCAGGGGAGGGGGGGGGTCACACTGCAAGCCACATTAGGTGAGCGGGATTTAGGGGTGGTAGTAGACGTCAAAATGAATAACTCTGAAAATTGTAGAAGAACTGCAGCCAAAGCAAACAGGATACTGGGCTGCATAGCCAGGGGAATTACATCCAGGAGGAGTGAGGTGATCCTCCTGCTATATAATGAATCGGTATGGCCGCAACTTGAGTACTGTGTACAGTTCTGGAGACCTCATCTGAAGAGGGACATAGCGCTGCTGGAGAGAGTCCAGAGGAGAGTGACCAGGATGATTCAAGGCATGGAGGGGAGGTCCTATGAGGAGAGACTGGAAGAGCTTGGGTTGTACACACTGGAGGAGAGGAGGGACAGAGGAGATATGATGGGGGTCTTCAGGTATAGAAAAGGAATAACTGAGAGCGGAACCAAGGAGCTGTTTAGGTTAAAAAAGTGGGGAATAACTAGGGGGCATGAGTGGAAGCTGGAGGGGGGAAATTACAGGGGGAGCGTAGGAAGCATTATTTCACTGAAAGGGTGTCGGGGCCGTGGAATACACTGCCTGGGAGACTGGTGGAGGAGGGCACAGTGGAGGGTTTCAAGAAGGGGTGGGTCAGGTACAAAGGGAAACTAAAGTCAAAGAAATAGTGAAGGGGCTACCTTCAGCACCCAGATTGTGGGAGGTGCGAGGAGCAGGTTGAGGGGAGAATCCAGATGAAGGGATGAGGAGGGGCATGGAAGGAGGGGGAACCAGCGGGCTGTACAGGAAGGCAAGGTGGAAGTTAGAGTACTGCTGTTGGGGGACTCCATGATCAGAGGCATCCAGTGGGAGGGGCAGGAGGAGGGTAAAACCTGTCCGATCTGAACCAGATGCCACCCAGACTTGACAGTGCACAAGGCCAAGCATGAGTTGTTTTCACTGGCAAGAGAATGCGGGGGGACCCTGGACATTCTAGTGCACTTGGGGACAAACGACATACAGTGGCGTGAAAAAGTATTTGCCCCTTCCTGATTTTCTCTATTATTGCATATTTGTCACACTGGATGTTTTCAGGTCTTTAGACAAAATATAATATTAGATAAAGGGAACCTGAGTGAACAAATACTGTAACACTTTTTTTTTTTTTACTTATTTTATTTATTTAATGAAAAAAGTTAACCAACACCAACTGGCACTGTGTGATAAAGTAATTGCCCCCTAGTTAAATCAACCCAAATAAAGGGATAATTAGAGTCAGCTGATTGAACACAGCCAGGCTTGATTACAGCCAGCCCTGCTCAATATAAACCTCACTTATTTTGACCCTTACCATCAGAGTCATGTTGCCAGCACAAAGATTCAACAAGCACATTATGCCACGATCAAAGGAAGTTCCTGAAAAGATCAGAAAAAAAGTTGTTGCTATCTATCAGTCTGGAAAGGGTTACAAAGCTATTTCTAAGGCTCTGGGACTCCATCAAACCACAGTGAGAGCCATAATCTCCAAATGGAGAACACTTGGAACAGTAGTGAATCTTCCCAGGAGTGGGCGGCCTGCCAAAATTACTCCAAGGGCGAGCTAAAATCATCCAGGATGTCTCAAAGGATCCTAAAACAACATCCAAAGAACTGCAGGCTTCTCTGCCTCAGCTAAGGTCAGTGTTCATGACTCCACAATCAGAAAGAGACTGGGCAAAAATGGACTTTATGGGAGAGTAGCAAGGCGGAAACCACTGCTAACCAAGAAGAACATAAATGCTCGTCTCTCATTTGCCAAGAAGCACCTGGATGATCCACAAGTCTTTTGGGAAAATGTTCTATGGACAGATGAGTCCAAAGTGGAACTTTTTGGACGACGTGGATCCCATTATGTCTGGCGTAAAGCAAACACAGCATTCCACAGTAAGAACATCATACCAACAGTCAAATGTGGTGGTAGTGTGATGGTGTGGGGATACTTTGCTGCCTCAGGACCTGGACGACTTGCCATAATTGAAGGAACCATGAATTCTGCTCTGTACCGAAAATTCTTAGGAGAATGTCCAAGATCCGTCCGCAGCTGAAGCTGAAGCGAGTTGGGTCATGCAGCAAGACAATGATCCAAAACACAAAAGCAAGTCCACATCAGAATGGCTGAAAAGAAGTAAAATTAAAGTTTTGGAGTGGCTAGTCAAAGTCCAGACTCAAAACCCAATAGAGATGCTGTGGCAGGACCTGAAATGAGCAGTTCATGCTCGAAAACCTACCAATGTTACTGAATTAAAGCAGTTCTGCGAGGAAGAGTGGGTTAAAATTCCTCCACAGCGATGTGAAAGACTGACATTGAATTATAGGAAGCGTTTGGTTGCAGTCATTGCAGCTAAAGGTGGCATAACCACTTATTAAGTGTAAGGGGGCAATTACTTTTTCACACAGTGCCAGTTGGTGTTGGTTAACTGTTTTCATTAAATAAATGAAATAAGTAAAAAAAACAAGTGTTATTTGTTCACTCAGGTTCCCTTTATCTAATATTACATTTTGTCTAAAGACCTGAAAACATCCAGTGTGACAAATATGCAATAACAGAGAAAATCAGGAAGGGGGCAAATACTTTTTCACGGCACTGTAAATGGAAATGGTGAGGGCGGCTAAGGCAAGGAAGGAGCAGAACCTGGCCAGGGAAATTGGGAGAGGGAACAAGGGGTTCTTTATATACATTGGGGAAAAATGAAGGGTGAAGGGGCAGATTAGCAGGATTAAAACAGGAGAAGGATGGGCACAAGACCCAGGGAGCAGGCTGAGGTACTAAATGAGTACTTTGCCTCAGTTTTCACCAAGGAGAATGGTGGGGCTGCATCATACATGGGAGAAGATGGTGAAACTGAGAAGGGGGACGACCCTTGCCGATTGGCAGGTCTTGGGGGGAGGGGCATCAGTGGCTGGAGGGAGGGAAGGCAAAGCAGGGGGACGAGATAGCTGAGGTGGATATCACGGCAGAGAGAGTGAGGGAAGCTCTCAGGTCCCTTAAGACAGAGAAAGCACCGGGCCGGATAAATTACATCCCAGAGTGCTGAAAGAACTGGCGGATGTCCTGGTGAAACCCCTGGCAGAGCTCTTCAGCATCTCTCTGAGGACAGGGTGGGTGCCCCAGGACTGGAAGGTGGCAAATATAGTGCCCATCCACAAGGGGGTTTCAAGGGAGGTGGCAGGGAACTACAGGCCCGTCAGCCTGACATCGGTGGTGGGCAAGATGATGGAGGGCATTGTCAAGGAGAGGCTGGGGGGGACCTGGAAAAGTCTGGGGGCCTGGACGATAGACAGCATGGATTTGTCCCAGGGAAATCGTGTCAGAAAAACCTTGTGGAGTTCTATGACTGGGTGACGAGTGCCTTGGACCTGGGTGGACGTCCTCTAGCTTGACTTCAGCAATGCATTTGACTCTATTCCTCACGTGGGCCTGTTGAATAAGTTAGGAGAAATGGAGGTGGGGAACCAGATGATCAGATGGATAGGCAGTTGACTCCAGGACCGGACCCAGAGGGTTGCGGTTGGCAGGATAGTCTCATCCCCAAGGAGAATCATTAGTGGGGTCCCTCAGGGATCGGTTCTTGGACCCCTCCTGTTCAACGCCTACATCTCCAACATAAGGAAGGGTATCAGGAGCGAGATGAGTCTCTTTGCGGATGACTCAAAACTGGGGGCAGTGGTGGATGGGGAGGAGGGGAGGGAGTCCCTACGGGGGACCGGGAGGCTCTGGAAAGGTGCTCTAGAAAGTGGAAGCAGAGGTTCAGTGCAGGAAAATGCAAGGTACTGCATCTGGGAGGCAGAAACCCGGACCAAGTGTACACCGTGGGGTGGGGGGAATACCACAAGTCTCAATTGCTGAGAGCGACCTGGGGTTGGTGGTGGATGTCGAGATGAACAACTCTGAGACTTGTAGGAGGGCAGCGGCCAAAGCCAACAGGATGCTGGGATGCATCGCTAGGGGATCACCTCCAGAAGGAGGGAAGTGATGCTCCCTCTGTATAACTGCTTGGTGAAGCCACACCTCGAGTACTGCGTGCAGTTTTGGAGGCCACATTTAAAGAGGGACATTGAACTCCTGGAGAGGGTCCAGAAGAGGACAACCAAAATGATTTGGGGCTTGGGGGACAGGACCTGGGGGAGGCTCGAAGAGCTAAATATGTACTGTACACATTGGAAGAGAGAAGGGTCCGGGGGGACATGCTAGAGGTCTGCAGGTACATTAAGGGGGTAAATAGGGGAAAAACAGGGTGCTTCAAAGGAAGGACGAGGGGGCCACTAGAGGGCATGGGTGGAAGCTGCAGGGGGAAGATTCAGGGGAGAAAGGAGGAGGTGCTACTTCACTGAGAGGGTGGTGGAGCCATGGAATGCGCTGCCTAGGGGGCTGGTGGAGGCAGAGATGGTGGAGGGGTTCAAGAGGGGGTGGGACAGGTACAGGGGAAGGATTCTGGAAGCAAAGTCCTGTGCAGTAGGATTATCCGGGGCTGGGAAGGGAGAAGCCAGAGAGGGCGAGGGGGGCAGTAAGGTCCGCTCCCAGGGTGGGAGCTGACGAAACGAGCAGACACGAAAGACCGTTAGGCCTATTCTGCTGGCATTTTAGTATGTTAGTGAACTAGAAATTCAGGCAGGATTCCAGGAGTTGACCAGGGTATGCCTTTCCATAGGCTGTAAGATCTCCTTTTTGGAAATCCTGCCGGTGCCAAGGGCTAGTGGGCAACACAAGATGAAGATTAGTGAGATAAATCAGTGGCTTCGGGAGTGGTGTGGGAAATTGGGGTATGGCGTGGTGGGGGACTGGGGGAGACCTGGGAGGGTAAGGGGCTGTACACTAGGGACAGGCTCCACCTTAATTTGGAAGGGAAGGAAATCCTAAAGCTCAAACTAGCTGGGTTCATTAGCAAAGGGTGGGGTTTAAACTTGTGGAGGGGGGGTTCTGAAAGGGGGTCAGTGCCAGCAGGTATGATAAATGAGGGACATGGTCTACACTCCTCTAGGGGGCTAGGGAGATATGGAAATGGGTCACCAGGTAGGGTGCAGGAGCTGAGACATGGGAGCTCAAGGGGGAGAAAGGAGAGGAAGGAAAATGGGTGGAGGGTGGTCCTGATAAATGCCAGGAGCTTAGGAAATAAAATGCCTGAACTCCAGGCGATGTTAGTTGAGGGGGAGGTAGATGTGGCAGCAGTCACTGAGACCTGGGCCACGCAAGGGCACGAGTGGGACCTAAATCTGGAGGGCTGCACTATGTTCAGAAAAGATAGGGGGGGGAGGAAGTGGTGGTGGTGTAGCACTGTTAGTCAAACATGGTGTGGGTATTGGAGAGGTAGAGGAGGCAGAGGGGAATGTGGAGGCTATTTGGATCACCTTGCTGACACAGGGGGGTAAGAGAGTAAAGGTGGGAGTGGTATACAGACCACCAGCAAAAATAACACGTTTTTGCACACGAGGTAGTAGAAATTGTGACCATCTTAGTGTTGACTGTTCCCATCGGTTATTGGTTGTCTCTACAGGTCATTGGATCTTGACCCAAGTCTCAACTGTAGAAAGAATACTTTTGCTTTGTTTAACTTAAGGATTCTTCTATGTATGGACTGGGAAGAGAGTGTATGCATATCAAACTTTATCCTGTATATAATGGACAAGTGCTTTTGATGACTATTAAAAGAAAGTTTATAAAAAAAAAAAACACAAAGATTTGCCAGCTCTGTGGTGCCAAGTAGTTGGGAACTGCTGTGGCTGGTGACCTAGGCTCACATGCAGAGTGCAAGACATCAGAAGCGGAGGCTGCCGATGAGATTCTCCTGGGGAAGGGGATGGTAGTGCTGTGTCACTCTGTGGTGATTTATTGTGTTGGTGCCCTAGGCAGTATTGGTGGCTACGTATTGCCAGGGGTCCCTCGTCCCAGAATATCGCAGCGCACATGCGGGGGCAGGGCAGAGAGGGAAAAACTGGATTGGCATTCCTGATGACTGCTTTCAGGGCTCCTCCCACACCATTGGCCCCTCTGCACACTGGATTGCCCTTGACTGGTGCGATCCTGTTGAACATGAACAGTCTCCGCTTCTCCAAAAGTCCTCCGAGTGCCCCCCCACCGGCAGGGTATGCTAGATTGTAATTGAAGAGCCAGGTGAGACAAGTGGGGGAATCCTGGCAGTGAGGCAGCCGGCCCAAAGTTGGACTTCTCTCTGTGGCAGGATGTTTTGTGTTTATGCATTGGCATCATGTATATTTTTAGGACCTTTTTTGCAGTACGGTTACTCTGTAATTTAATCTGGGTTTGACATGCTGCATCTGTCGTGCTCCGGTAACTCAAATTGCTCTGTATGTACTGCTCTGTACTTCTTATTATGACTCGGGCTGTCCTACCCAGGACCTCCTTGTGAGTGACATTACTTGGTGGAATTTCTCCTGGGAAAACAAATCCAATACAGATAAAAGTACAAAGGTGTGGGTCTTCATTAGGGTAACTGAGAATGAATAAAGATAAAAAATATTTGAAGAGCTAGTGTACTACCTAAAACTAATATTAGTTTTTAAAAGCAGTCAGCTATTACCCATTGTATCTGAGGTACTTTTTTATTTTCCCTTTGGTTAATTAGAAGCTTGTTTACCACATATTAGTAGGTGTGATGTGTGGTACAGCACTCTACGTGGTGGCTGACATATCTTTCTGTATTTCCCACCACATCATCAGCATTGTGACCTCACTGACTGTGACATCATAGCTGCTTAGGAACAGCTACTTGGTGGCTTCCAGGTCAGTCACTTGTGATGTCACAGATCACAATGCTGATGATGTAGTAGTGAGGGATAGAGACAGATAACGTCAGCTGTCATGCAAAGAGCTGTTCCAGACATCCAAAACAATATTATACTAACATACTAAAAGCCAGCAGAATAGGCCAAAAGGTCTTTCAGTGTCTGCTCGAAAGCCAGCAACATAGTGGATGCTCGCCTTACCACCCCTCCATCCCTCAAGAGGGTCTTCTTTGGTTTCAGTTTCCCATTGTACCTGTTCCACGCCTTCTTGAAGCCCTCCACTGTACCCTTCTCCAACAGCCTCCCGGGCAGCATATTCCACGGCTCTACGACCCTTTCAGTGAAAAAATACCTCCTATGCTCCCCTCTATAATTTCCACTCATGGCCCCTGGTTATTCCCCCCTTTTTTTTTTTTTTAGCCTAAACAGCTCCTTCGTTCCATAGAAGACTTTTTAATGATCAAAAGGAGGAAAAAAAAATATTTCAGAAATAAAAAGTTACAACTAAGTAGTTCTTAAAATTTGCATTGTTTTCCTGTCTGCCTGTTTGGGCTCCACTAGCTCTTTAAAAAGATTGTTACTAAGAAAAATTTGTCTTCCAGCAATGTAAGAGTTGGACTAGTTTTCTGCTCAGTACATTTGGGGGTTATACTGTATTTCTTAGGGTTTCTTCCATATACTTCTCCTGTTCTTCCACCTGCACAGGCAGAATTTGACGTGGTAGCTGCTGTTCCATGGGAAAACGTGTGATCCAGATAGTATATCTCTTGGAAGAAACACAGTTCTAGGTGACAAATTGTTTCTTTTATAACTTTGGACGGGCACATTATTCACGTTTTTTTTTATTCTCTATACATTCTTCTGTGTGGCCTGAGTGTTGACCTCCTTCCATCTGGCATCTTTTCTCCTCACTGCCCATCTTGGTAACATGCAGTTGCCCCCTTCCTCCTGACCTGTTAATGCAGGTCAAAATTGACACCGGCTCACTAGCCAAATGCTGGGAGTGTTTGTATCAGGCTAGTAAAATTTTCCTTTAACCAGTCCTGCTCGCTTGTATTTAATAAAATAAAAAAAAAAAAAAAAAAAGTAACATTTCAGTTGGCCTGGTGAAAGAAATGTCTGTGAGGCTGGCTAGTGACTGAAAAAACTTAATTTGTGTGTTTGCTCTTATTGGGGCAGTCAGACGGATTTGGCTGTTCTCGCCTGCTAGCTGGGACAAGTTGTAACAGTCTGAGAGAAGTCTTAGGACTCCTCCCTTCCCAGAGTCAATCTTTTATAATCTGCCCTAGCTGGTAGATGCTCCTTGCTCTGCAGGGATTCCTCTGCTTCTATTCAGAGTTATTTTTTCACTCCAATGATAACTTCAGCAGTGGTACTTTTTCTGAGAATTCTGCAGGACTGGGCCTTCCTTTTGCAGTGCTGCTACTCCTACCGCAGGATTGAGACTCCTGGGGATGTGGTGCCTGGCAAGGGCTGCTAGACCAAGACACAAGGACTGGAAGGACAACCATTCATACTGGGATTCAACCCATCCCCGGTCCAGAGCACCCTCTGGGGGGGCAAGAGTACTGTTATTTAGGATGTCACAGTATGACAGTTTCATGGTACATTATGGTAGCAATTTTAGATATTGCTATAACAATGGTTTATATTATTTTCTATGATGTAAAGTTTCCCACTGGCTCCTCACTCTGAAGATGCCCTTCTTAATAGCCATTTGCTCTTTGAGGTGGAGTTGGAAATCTGTACTGTTCCACAAGGAGCCTTGCCTGGTATTCCTTAAGGAAATGGTTCTCTTACACGGTGCCCTCCTTCACTCCTGAAATGGACTCTGCCCTTCATAGGCAGCAGGAGATTGTGTTAGCTTCCCTTTGCTCAGACTCTGAGAATGCGATGGAGAAGCGCCTACATTCTCTTGACCGTTCTCTGGATGTGAAGAGGGCTCTCGGATTCACCTGATGTGCACAAATTCCTTCTGTAAAACTGACTGGCTTTTTGTTCTGCTGAGACCAGGGAAGGAAGGGGCAGCCCTAGCCATGCATACCCTAGCCAAGTGGCTTTGTGTGGCCATCAGACTGGCCTTTTTATCTCGTGGCTTTTCTGCTCTGCAAGACCTCAAAACTCACTCCACTATGGTGATGGCTGCATCTCATGCCGAGTGTGTCTCCGCTCCCCTGGAGGATATTTGTAAGGCTGCCTCATGGGCCTTGGTCCATACCTTAATGAGGTATTCTAAACATAGAAGCATAGAACAGCAGAAAAGGACCACTTGGCCCACTCATTCTCCCCAAATTATCCCTACCTAGTCTGCCTTCACAGACCCTAACTGGTCTCCGGCGATCCTCCCTCCTCCCTGCCTATTCAGTAATATTCCCTTATGTCTGTCCCACTCATGCTTGAAGCTCCCTACTGTTTTCACCTTCATCACTTTTGCTGGCAGTCTGTTCTGGGTGCTTACCACTCTTTCAGTAAAGTAGCGCATTCTCACATCCCTCTTTAACCCCCCCCACCAATCGCATGCCTTCTGGTCCTGGTGATTTTCCTCTTTTGAAAGAGACTCCCCTCCTGTACTCTGTTCACCACCGTGAGATACTTGTAGGTCTCTGCCATGTCCCTTTTCGCTCTCCTCTCTTCCAGGGTGTACATGTTGAGATCCCTCAATCTCTTCTCATAGGGCTTTTGTTACAACCCCTGCATCATTTTAGTTGCCCATCTCTGCGCTGCCTTCACCCTGTCTGTCCTTTCTGAAGTTTGTCCTCCATAACAGGACACGCTGCTCCAGGTGGGGTCTCACCAGTGAGTGATACAGTCATAACACCACCTCCCTGCTCCTGCTGGAGATAACTGTCCCATTGCATCACAGCATCATACTGACTCTACTCACTGCTTTATCACAGTGCCCTGCCACTTTGAGGTCATTCAATATGATAACCCCAAGGTCCCTTTCTTGCTTAGTGACAGACAGTTCTCCCCATCCTATACTGAGTTCTTGGGTTCCTATGCCCTAGGGGCATAATTTTGCACTTTTTGGCATTGAACCCCAACTGTCCACTCCTCCAGTTTCCCAAGATCCCTATGTATTCTTTCTACCCCCTCCTGATTGTCCACCCAATGGCAGATTTTGGTATCATCTGCAAAAAGGCATACCTTCCCTTCCAGTTCATCTACATTGTCACTTATGAAGACATTGAAGAGGACTGGTCCCAGTGCTGAGCCTTGCTGCACCACACTGGTCACGTTTCCATCCTTAAAGTGAGCGCTTTTAATCACTACCCTCTGTTGCCTATCCACTAACCAGTTTCTAGCCCAGTTTACCACTTCGGATCCCACCCCTAAGCTGCTCAATTCCCTTATCAGTCTCCTTTATGGCACAGTGTCAAAGGTCTTGCTAAAGTCCAGATTGGCCATGTCCACTGCCTTCTCCTGATCTGTTTCCCTGGTCACCCAGTCAAAGAAATCAATGAGGTTTGTTTGGCATCCCCCCCCCCCGGTGAATCCATGCTGCCTTTGGTCTTGCAGCTGATTTGATTCAAGATACTCTACCAGGTTTTCCATTAACAGTGCTTTCAATAACTTCCACACCACTGAGGCGGGGCTTACTGGCCTATGGTTGCTAATAACATACTAACATGCCAGCAGAGGAGGCTAATGGTCTTTCGTGTCTGCTCGATAGTCAGCCCCCATACTGGGCACCAACTTTGCTGTCACCCAACCCCCTTGGGTTTCTCTGTCCCCAGCCCAAGATGTTCCCCTTGTATTGGACTTCGTCAGCTTCTCCCTTCCCCATACCTGTCCCAGACCCTCTTAAACCCCTCCACAGTCTCTGCCTCCACCAGTCCCTTCAGCAGCGCATTCCATGGTTCCACCACCCTCTCACTGAAGTAACACCTCCTCCTCTCTCCCCCGAGTCGCCCCCCAGATTACACCCATGTCCTCTATTTGCACCCCCATTTCCTTTGGAGCACCCCGACTGGGCCTCCCTTAATTATCCCCTTTATGTACTTGATGACCTCTGTCATGTCCTCCCCTGTCCCTACTCCCCTCCAGGATGTACATATTGAGCCCTCGAGCCTCCCCATGGGTCCTTCTTCCCAGCTCCCAGATAATTTTGCCGTTCTCCTTTGCACCCTCTCCATGAGTGCTATTTCCTTTAAGTGCGGGTTCCAAACTCTGCACACAGTACTTGAGGTGCGGCCTAACCAAGCAGTTATACACAGAGAGATCACCCTTCCCCCTTGGTGGTTATCCCCAGTGATGCATCCCAGCATCCTATTTGCTTTTGCTGTTGCCCTCCTGTTTGTTATTAGAGTTATTCATTCTGACGTCTACCACCACCCCCAGGTCCCTCTCGCCCTTCGAGACTTGTAGTGTGTCTCCCCGCTAGGGTATACCCTTGGCCCAGATTTCTTTAGTTTAGTTTAGTTTATTAGTCTAGGAATTAATACCTTTGAGCCAGGGCTCTTTTACAAAGGTTCCACGTCACAAAGAACATTTAACAAAGCACGATACACATTACAGGTAAAACCAGACAGGAAAGTTACATCATAAATTTGCTATTAACAGTTTAAGGCAGTAACGTTTTTAAGTTTCATAGAAAAACAAGCTATAACAGGTTCAAGCGAGTAGACAATTTCGAGGTTAAGGAAACTTCCAGGAGAGGGTGATCATTAGGCGCCAAAAGGAGACTAGAGAGGAGGAAAGGTGGTGAGCGGGAGAGTAAGAGAGGGACAGGAAAAAGGGGGGAGTGAGTTTGGGTGGGAGACAGGAAGTAGTAGAGGTACCAGAGGTTCATTAGTCTGGGAGGAAGAGGCCTCAGATGTGAGGATGGACATGAGGAGTAGTAGTCTTTATCTAGCGCAATCACAGTTGCTAGTGGTGGTGAGGTGGGCATAGAGCATGGATTTGAAAGCTTCAGCGAGCTTGAGGATAGAGTAGGTGGACTAAGCGCATTGAACCATGTCGGGGCCCTGTATGAAAGATCTTTGTCCCTGTGCAGTCCGCATCTCGAACCAGGAAAGGTTGGCTCAGATCTGGTGGAGGGTCGTGAGCCAGGATTCAGTCAGAGTAGGTTTTGAATACATGGAGTCAGTCCCAAGATAGATTTTTTTGCCATTGTGCAGGTGAGATAAATAAGACGATTTGATAGGTTCAACCAGCCTGATTCATAGTACAGATCACACGTGGTGAGTCTGTCTTGAGCCCCGTGAGGAGCCGCAGGCCTTATTTAGAGGATTGAGATACTTTAGAGCAGTGAAGGTAGCTGAGCCATAAATAATAAGGCCATAGTCAATGATTGAGATTATGGAACTCTGTATAGCTATTCTCATGCCGCTTGATTTAGAAATTGACAGTTACGGAATAGTATTCCAAGGCGTTGGTTCACTGTTTTCGCAGTGTTGTCACTGTGGGTTGCAAAGGTGAGCCCTTGGTCAAAAGTGATGCCAAGGTATTTGAAAGTATTTACTTGGTCCAGTGTAATTCCCGCAGAGGTTTGTATGGTGAGTGGAGTATGCCTATTTTTGTTTTGGTGATTGGAGAAGAGCATGGCTTTTGTTTTATTGTGGTTTAGCACAAGTTTACTATCCAGGAACCACCTTTCAACACTAGAGAAAGCAAGTTGCAGGCTTTTTCTTAGGAGTTTGGATCCTTGTGGGAAGAGAGAATTACAGCATCATCAGCGATAAGATTATTTTCTCCTGGCAGATATCTGGGAGGGAGTTAAGGAACAGGCTAAAGAGGAGCGGTCCAAGAATTGATCCCTGTGGTACACCGAGAGAACTGGTTTGAAGTCGGAGAGTTCATTAGAGATTTTACAGCCTGTGACCGATTGGACAGGTAACTTTACCCAAGCACAAGGACCTTCGCCAGGCCTAGGCTAGAAAGTAGGGAGGTAAGTAGGCCATGATGGACTGTGTCGAAAGCTTTTGTAAGATCGATAAAGACTGCACCTGTTTGGCACCCTTGTCCAGGGCTGGACTTCTCCAGAGAAATCAAGTAAGGCTGTTGTTGTACTATGTCCTTTCCTAAAGCCGTGCTGTTGATTACAGAGTAGATTGTATTTGTCCAGGTAATCAGAGAGTTGGTCTGCCACTATTCGCTCAAGTGCTTTGGAGAGGGAGGGAGTATTGATATTGGTCGATAGTTTCCTGTTGAGGTTTTGTCCTCGCTTGTGCACTGGCTTAACTATGGCAGATTTCCATTTGTTGGGAAATTGACTTGGCAAAGTGACAGATTAAGAATTTTTGCAAGGGGTGAATTACTTCATCCAGGGTGAGAGACAGGATTTTAGATCTAGCGTGTCACTACTTGTTCTGGATTTGGAGCAGGCCTTTCTTATGTACTTGTGTGCTTCAGTACTTTGATTTTCTTGAAGTAAAATTGTGGTTTGTCACGGGGTGTTTTGTGATACTAGGCTAGGCAGGGTAAGTCCGAGAAGAAATCTGGGGGAGGACCCACTAAGGTCTGTGAATGTCTTATTAAGCGCATCTGCAATAGACTTTGGGTCAAGAGTGGTGGATCCATCAACTCTTCATAATGGTAGGTGACGATTTTGATTGTTTACCCATTATGTTTCGGATGTTGTCCCAAAAAGCTCTTCCATCACCCCAGGTGGATTCAAGGGCATTTTTGAAATAGGCCCTCATTTGCCTAATTTGTGAGGTACATCTATTTCAGGCTCTGCTTGTATTTTAGGGTATCATGAGGTGAACCTGTGTCTTTGGCAACTGCCCAGAGGTGGTCCTGAACCTTTGAGCTCGCAAGTAGTTTGGCAGTAATCCATGGAGTTGATAGCTTTGATTTTACGCTTTTACTGGGGGCGATAAGTCGATGCAGAGTTGAAAGATTTAATGAAGTATTCTAGTGCGGTATTAATATCAGTTGATTCAAGGATTGGCGTCCAGTCCTGTTGTAGGAGATGGGTTTTCAACTTGATAAGATTCCCATAAGGCAGTACTCTGCTTGTTATAACTTTGGGGGGTGGCTTGTGAAATTTATTAGACCAGGTACAGGACACTGAGGGAGTCAGGGAGGACTTTAATGTTTTTTATCCGGTCAGGGTGATTTGTGAGAACCCAGTCAATAAGGGTGCTTGTACCAGTTTTGTAATTTTTCCGGGTTGGGGAGGTTACCATCTGAGTCAGGTTTGCTGCTAGGATGTCATCTTTGTAAGAGCCAGTGTCAGAGGCGAGCCAGTTTATGTTGAAATCCCCGAGGAGGAGGAGCTCATTTTCAGAGGGCTGCAGACTAACAAAATCAAGTACAGACTTAATACTGGCACGGTGGTCTTTGGAGGATATAGACTGTGGCCACTGTGAGAACTTTGTTTTGTGTACCAAGAAGCAGTTTGATAGGGAGGAGTTGCATCTCGCGATTTGTGGGGGTGAAGCTGCCGCGTTGACAGGAGAGGTTGTCCTTTATGTAGATAGCACAGCCCCACCTTTCTTGCTTGCCCGGTCGAGTCTGAAAAGATTGTAGTCTTCAAGCGAGACCGCATGATCCGGTGCTGGAGATAGCCAGGTTTCCACAATGGCTAGTATATCAGGGTTTTTGTCCAGCGAGAGTTTGAAGAGATGCCAATTTGGGAAGGAGGCTGCAGATATTTAGAGTGATACTGGAGAGACACTACCAACTTTCCCTGTTTTTGTCGCTTCAATGCAACAGGACCAGGGTTTGGGTGTATCCCACCAGATATTAAAAGTAGGAGGAGCAGGAGTTTCAGCGATGCCATTCGTAGTTCATATAGGTTGGAGTGAGTTTCTGCTTGTACTTTTAAGATGCTTGGATTGTCTTCTGGAGTCCCAGTAGAGGGTGATCGTTAGTGAGTTATAATGATGTGGCAGTTTCAATTAGGAAATATGGCTCTTGCACCCAGGTATTAATTGGGTGATGTTTTGTTTAAGACTTCCAGAGTAAAAAGCCATGGTACAATGTTTCGTGAGTAGTATAGAAAGGTGAGAGTAGGTGGAGGGGTAGGGTAGGCGGAGGGGAGTTGGCATAAAGGGAAAGGAGGGTGAGGGTGAACAGGAACAGGTGGTGGGGACTAAGCCAAAGCATTTTTAGCAAGGCACGGGAGAGCCAGTAGTGTGGGCTAGGCAGTCCGGAGGTGTGAGCAATAGGAGGGTGGTGGGTCTGCAGTTTTAGTGGGCTAAGGTGGATAGCTAAGCACTATGGCGAAGTACAGAGAAAAATGAGGGGAAAAAAAAAATTCTGGCCCCCAGGTGCAAAACCCTGCATTTCTCTGCATTGAACTTCAGTTTCCACTTCCTCAACCACCTTTCCAGAGCCTCCAGGTCCTCCTGCAGGGCCACTCTCCCTTCCTCCCCATCCACCACCGCTCCCAGCTTTGAGTCATCCGCAAAGAGACTCATTTCACTCCTGATACCCTTCCTTATGTCAGAGACACAGGCATTAAACAGGAGGGGCCCTAGCACCGATCCCTTGGGAACCCCACTAATGACTGTCCTAGGAGATGAGACTAGGCCCCCAACCAACACCCTCCTCTGAGTATGCTCCGAGAGCCAATTTCCTATCCATCTGATCATCTGCATCCCTACGCCCATTTCCCTCAGCTTAGCCAGCAGGCCACCATGGGGTACAGAATCAAACGCCTTGCTGAAGTCTAGAAAGAGGATGTCCACCAGCCTACCCTAGTCCAGGGCACTCATCACCGGGTCATAGAACTCCACAAGGTTTGTCTAACATGATCTTCCCTGGACGAAGCCATGTTGGGATGAATGTCATGGTATGAAAGTATATCATGGTTTGCAGGTAGCACAGTATTGAAACAGTGGCTGATTTCCCTAACCACAATAGCCGTCATTGATGATATACCATTATTCAGATGTGCAAAACAGTCTTCTTCCAGCGTTTTCAGTCATTTCGTGTCTCTCCCAAATGCGATCCTCCCACTGCTGATCATGTGGGTGGCAAGCAATGACAGTCATTGTATCTGGCTAGTTGGAATCTGTTCAGATTATACTGTTGGCCAGTCAGGTCTTAATGGGAGTGACTACTTGGCTTTTACTTCGAGAATCCATGAAACCTCATTCTCTTGCCTTGCTGCTTTCAGCGTGTCAGGTCGACTTGTGCTGCTGGCTCATCGCTGTTGTGTGGCTGCATGTAAAAGCGACTTGACTCTTGTCTCTCACTGAGTATTCACTATTTATCTTCTGTTGGTTGCATTGGTGGCTCATTCATTCATTCACACGAACACTAGCACTTATATAAAAAAAAAAAAAAAAATTTAAAAATTCACCTCAGCCTCTAAACTGTTGTGGGTGGCCTGAGTTGGGGACGCTGTAGTCCACCCTCTAAGGTGATGTCGTAGTGCTCTTCACATAGATTTTCTCCCAGCTCCTTCCATCCATCATATTATTGGCTGCTTAAGGTGAGAGCTTGATTATGCTGCAAATTCCTGCAGTCTGTCATCTGCACTGTGGTATGATCATATTTTTAACTCAGTTGAATGATGAGCCGCTGCCTGTTGGGGAATGTAGGCATGAGGGTTGGGTGGGCCATGCTGTGAGGTGAGTGAGGACTTGGAGTAGTCAAGGTGAGTGGGTGAGGTTGGTGAATCCTCATAGCTAAAACAAAATAAGTCAGTGTGGGGTCAGGTGGGCCATGCTGCGTGGTGAATGAGGACCATCTCTGAGCAGTCTTAGTGAGTGAGTTGAGTGAGGTCAATGAATCCTGATAGCCGAAAGAAAATATTGAGTTGATGTCTGGTCGGGTGGGCAGTGCTGCATGATGGTGAGTGGTAATTGATGAGTAGTGGCTGGTTGACATACAGAAAAAGGGGATGGAGATTGGAGACCGATCTTGAGGAATGTACCTAGGCTAAAACCACTGCATCAGTAACAAAATAAAAATTAAAATTGAGCAGGATAGCTCTTATAGAGGCAGTTCAAACAAAACAAAGTCCTTCATCTGAGGGTATCTTTAATTCTAAATTTCAGTCTCCCCCCCCCCACCAGCAAAAGATTGCTGTCTGAAATATAATGTCTTTGCCTGGCAATTAACTTTTGCATCCTGAGCTTGTTACGATACATTCCCTATTTTCACACAATGACCCAAAACTTTGTTAGATTCTTTCCTTGCAGGTGCAACAAAATAGAACATTGTATCCCAGCACTGATCGCCTGTTGACAACTCTGCAAATGAGCTTGTGGAGGTCAAATTTCATCTCGAGGTTAAGCCCCTGAGTTCCAAATAGCTTTTTGCAGTCATTTCAGCTATATAACTGTATACATTTTCAAACAAGAGAATCCAGTTTCACGTAAAGATCCACATATATTTTTATTCTTTGTTTAAAAAAACCAAACTCCGTTAATGCAACATTTAGGGTTCAGGCTAAAGTGACAAAAGTAGGGAAATGTGGCTTCAAGGTTTTCAACCCTAAAAGGCCACTCCTACCCATAAAACAAATCAGAGGTGCAGTCTTCCTTGGCATTGTGAACCCTAAAACTCACCCCATTCTATGCACTCTTCAAATATAACATGTCTAATGTGGGGAGCTTTAGGGTTGACAACGCCAAGGAGGACTCCACCCCTGATTTGTTTTGTGGGTGGTGGTGGGCTTTTACGGTTGGAAACCCTAAAGCCACATTTCCCTGCTTTTATCGCTTTAACCTGAACCCTAAATGTTGCATTAATGGAGTTTTTTGCAAAGAATTTCCTTACTTTTTGAGATAGTATAATCGTATCCTTATTTGCTTGTCGGACCACAGGGCCCTCTGGGCCCTGCACTGCCATCCATCCATACATTTTCAGATAGTGTAATCATATCCGTATTTGAGTGAGGGAGCACAGGGCCTTCCTGTCTCTCCATAGATGCTTATATGTATGTTGATATTGAAGCGCAGGGCTCTGCACTTCCATTTGTAAGACAACAGCAACCAAATTGTCAGGATAGCCTTCTTATTGTCCCACCTCATGAACCAGGTACTAAAAATTTCGAAATCCACACTGAAATGTCATTCCGTGACACCACAACATAATTCCTCGCCAGAGGCATGAAAGGACATTTTGTCCCAGATTTAAAAAAATGACAGCTGTTATGTTCATAAGGTGGTGTAAAGAAATGGCTACGTTGAAAATTTGGGGTGAAAATGTTTAAAATTCTGAAAGTGAGCGCAGACAAATTTCAACGGATACGCATAACTTTGCCATTTTTCCCTTTGTAGAGCCAAAATTCTTTCATTCTGATTCTGTTGGCAACCTAAGGGTTAACATATTTTGACCCCAAATTTTCAACATAGCCTTCATGTGACCCCATCTCATGAACAAGAGCAGTGCAAATTCCGAAATCCTGCCCGAAAGGTGATTTTTGCCAAGCTAAATCACCTTCCGGTCAGGATTTGCGAAATTCCACCAACCATTGTTCATGAGGTGGGGTCCCCAAAAGGCCATGTTGTGTCAAAATATGCAAAAATGGCTAAGTTATGCATCAGAGTTGTAACCCCATTGAAATACACTGAATTGCATTTACCATAGTTTTTAATATTGCAGTCGCCGGTTCCAGCAGCAAGACGTGTCTTCAATCGGAGAGTGGATCTTCGCTTTGTGACCTGTTCAGGTGAGTGAGGGTGTGTGTGGTGGTGTGTGCAGAGTGAGAGATGGGGGTGAGGGACTGTTTTTTTTCCTTTGTAAAGGTAAAAAAAAGGCATCAAGGGACAGTTTTCTTTATTTTAGTTGGTGAGGGACATGGTAGGGTGGGGAGGGTGCCACTAGGCACTAGGGAAACAAATAAGGGGGACTGCAGTTAGAGAGTGGGGGGTGCCACTAGACACTAGGGAAATTGTTTATTTAAGAGATTACCAGGAAAGATATACTGAGCCGTGAAGCTCGTTTCCAGATGCGTCCTGGGGGAGGGGGTAAGGGATAAGTACAAACAAGTAGATGCACAGTAATAGCAATATAACAAAACACAATATATACAATAATATACATTACCAGAGCAAATAATAATGCAGGTTAAACATCAGAAGTGCGAAGTACCTGGCACACACAAGAAAGTGATGTCACAAATATAGGAAAAGGTAGGGGGGAAGAGAGAGAGTAAGTAGAGGAGAGTGAGAGAGGCTGGGGGGTGAAAAGGTAAAGTAGTGCTGGGAGTAAAAGAGAGAGGAGAAGAGAACAGATTATGGTGGGTAGGGTGGGGGAATAGTGTTGAGGATTGGGAAGGGGTAGTAAGGGTGATTACTGGAGGTGGGAGTGAGTGAGAAAGAAGTAAGGGAGTAGGAGGAAGTGGTGGAGGGGAAGGGGGGAGAGGTTGGGTGGCTAGAACTATAGAGATTGGAGCAGATAAGGAGAAGTGTAGGGCCATGGGACTAGGAACATTTACAGGAGGGGCAGTGTGGCTTTGGAGAAGAGAGGAAAGAGAGCGTTTGGAGGTGGTAGAGCGAATTGTTCGTATAAGGGAGTTCCAGAGATTAGGAAGGCAGAAGTAAAAACCAGACTGTCCAGCTAGGGATTTATGAGAGGGGAGCAAAAGAGAACGATAACCTGAGTTACGGAGAGAGTACATGGAGTGGAGCGTAAGGGAGAGGAGAGAGCTGAGGTAAGGAGGGAGCGAAGCCAACCAGAATTTGGAAATAAAGGAGGCACAGTGGATGAGACAGCAGTCATTCAAGCAAGCAAGGAAGGGAGAGATCAATGTACAGAGAACAGCGGTGCTTCGGGGTGGGGCAAGGCAAAACTGTAAAAGGAGTGGAGGAGGGGATCCAGTCTGGCCAGGGTGGATTTAGGTGCAGCACCATAGACTGTCGCCATAATCAAAAATGGGGAGGATCATTTTAGTGATGATGTCCCAGCGGGCAGATATAGGGATACAGCTTTTGTTCTGATAAAGTGTGCCAAGCTTAGGGTGTTTTTTTTTTGTACATGGTATGCATGTGCTGAGAAAAACCAAGGTGGCAGTCAAGCCAGACACCAAGATACTTAAATGAGGGTACGTTGTCAATTTTTCCCCCATTGAGGGCGAGGAAGGAGGGGAGTGAAGGATTCTAGAAAGCTTCTGTCGTGTGTTGAAACACATGGAAACCGTTTTCTTAGCATTAAGGGATAGTTAATTAGCCCTGAACCATTTCTGGATAGTGTTGAAATCAAGTTGAAGCCTGGATGTTAGGTCTGATGGAGAAGAGCCAGAGGAAAACAGGACCATGTCATCTGCATACATGTGGATGGATGCAGTGGAGCAGGCTGAGGGGAGGTCGTTGAGGAATATGCAGAAAAAGGGCTAAGGACGGAACCTTGGGGAACACCAGTATGTATATGGGTAGAGGTGGGGAGAGAGAGTCTCCAGTTCTCACTGATTGAGATCTACCTACAAGGTAGGAGTTGAACCACCTGGTTATGGAGTCAGATAGACCTGCTGATTTTTGTTTGTCCAGAAGAAGAGGGTCGGAGACTGTGTTGAAAACTTTTGCTAGATTGATAAAGATGGCGGCAGTGAGGAGGCCTTGTTCCATGTCAGAATGGATATAATCTATGAGCTTGAGGAGAGAGGAAGTGGTGGAGTCATGTTTGCGAAAGCCAGACTGGAAGGGGGTGAAAAAGGAGGAGGGTTTGAGGAAAGGGGAGAGCTGAGATAGAACTATGTGTTCCTGAAGTTTGGATGCGGTTGGGAGGAGAGAGATTGGGCAGAAATTTCCAGGAGAGGAGTCCCCTCCTTTTGGAAGGGGAATGACAGTTGCATGCTTCCAGGTGTCCAGGAGTGAGGCAAGAAAGAATGATAGATGTTAACTTCGAGAGGGTTACTGCAGTAGGTCATTACATACAGGACTGTGCTCCCTGGTGTCAGGACCACACGGCAAACTTCTAGCTAGCAGTCCGTAGTGGGGGACCGCCCCTGGCGTCACATGATGGGACGTCAGCATGACACTATAAAGGGGTGGTCCTCACGCTCGCCCTCCAGTTCTTTCCTGCCGTTGACCTGTGCAAGTTGGACCTCGCGGTGAACTGTACTAGTCGACCGCCATTTTCGCTGAGTATTTTCAACTTTCTTATTTTTCATCTTAGTACTTGTTTTATTGCATGTTTTCTCTGTCGTGTCATTCAAAGAAGTGCGACAAGTGCGGCACCCAGATCTCGCATGGGGATGAACACTCCAGCTGCGTCCTCTGCCTAGGCCACAAGCATCGGATCCAAGACTGTGAGGTCTGCCAATCTTTCAACAGAGCCACACGAGTCAGATGCCAGAAAGCCCTCGAAGCCCACCTGCTTAAAAAGTGCCTGGCTTTGATGGAAAAAGAGCTGCAGGAGCTGCGGGAATGTTCCTGTCCCCCACCGCTGAGCGCAAGAAGGAGGAGAAGCACCAGGACAGGTCCCCTTCTGTCCAGCATCTTCAGGCTGACGAAGCGGTCTCCAATGGGGCTTCTGCTTCGGTAAGTACCCCTCCTGCCTGATCCCTGTCCGCCCTGGCTGATCGGTTGCCGGCTTCCCTTCCCGCTGTGGTCAGAGGGCAGAAGGGGCGCTCCTTGCAGGAGGGTTCTTCCTCTGGGCCTGTGGTCAGCTCTCCAGTTGGTAAGTCACCCTCCGGTTCCACTGAAGGGTGCTCGGCCCTGGTCAATAAGCTGGACTCCAGTTCGTCTGCCATCTGCCCGACCCCGATCAGTAAGTTGGACGTCGGTTCTTCTGACATCCGCTTGGCCACAGCCTATCAGTTTGTTGCCGGATCGCCTGAGGACTGCTCAGCCAGTGCTCTCCCTTTGGACTCTTTTTTTGACCTTGCTGACAGTGGGCAGAGCCAGCTGCCAGACCCACATTCTTCCCTCTAGGATTTTCCCTCCCGGGACTCATCTCTTCCTCTGACCCAACCCGATCCCTCGCTCTCCCTTGTTTCTCACCAGGAGGCAGGTGCTGTTACTCTGGGGTATCTTCCCCCTCGTCGAGTCTGTTTACTGCTGGGTCCCTCGCAGCTCCAGCGGGCCTGTCGACGGGGGTCACCTCTCCTAGATCCCCCTCATACACTTTGGACCAGGCATTGGGTTCCTTGGTGCCCCCGACCTCCTAGCATCTGATCCCATTCGGGACCCTACTCTGAGGAGCTCCTGACTGGTCGACGTCCTTCCCGACCCGGTGATGGCTGGTGTACCCGTCCCCCCCCGCCATCTGACGGCTCTTTGGGCGCCCTGCCTAATCCTCATGCTCCGATGCCTGAGCCTCCGCCAGGCCCATCTCTGGTCCCAGCCGGGATCCCTGATCGTCATGGCCTGCCGATGGACCCATCTGCACCCAGTGGCCCCTTGGTCCCGCCTCCCTTAGGGCCGTCTGCCCCACCGCCTGCCGGTCTTCCGGGCATGGCCCCTGGCTACCCTCTGCCACAGTATCCTTATTACCCTGTGCCAGGGTATCCGTGGATGGGTTACCCGACACCTGCTTATTCGCCCGAGTACCCGCCGCAGGGTCACTTGTATCAAGGGTACAACCCACAAGGCTACCCTTTTGGCTACCAGCCCCCTGGCTACCCTTCATACCCTCCCTCGGGGTACCCAGGATTCTAACCTCCGCCACCGCTGCCTCTTCCGCAGCCGCAGCCTCAGGCTCTGGACAGGTCGCAGGCTGAACCTCAAGGGACCATTCCTTCATGGTGGAAGGATGCCAGATCACGGCTCCTCTAGGAGCTTGGTCGTCTGCATCCAGTCACAGTCCCCACACCGACCCCTAGGGCAGTCCCTAGAAGCCTCTCCCCTGTCGACCCCCGGTCGTCAGGGATTCTGCCAGGTCCCCTCCAGGGCCATACCTGGCAACAGTGCCATGGAGGACATTTCTGTTGAGGCCTCTTCCCCTAGCAGGCCTGTATCCTCAGATTCAGAGGCAGATTCTGACACTTCTGCCAGCTTGGGCTCCCAATCCCCTATCGAGCCCCAGCCAAATGAGTCCCCCAAAATCTCCGGAGGACCCTTCATTTGCTGAGCTCCTCTGGTCTATCCAATCAGCATGTGGTTGGGCTTCCCAAGAGCTGGACCCTAAAAGGAAGAGGCTCGTTGAGCATTTGGATATATTGGATGCGGACCGCCTGCCCATCTCTGTGTGGACAGGGCCACATGAGGACTTGACGTCCTCCATTTGGCAGCAACCATCTTCCATCCTCGCAGTCTCTAAGAAGGCCGATAGAAAGTACCATCCCCCGGAAGGGGTTACTCATCTCACTACGCAGCCCAAGGCTGACTCCATAGTGATAACAGCAGCCCATGCTGGATCGGCCAAGCCAAAACACCTAAGTGCCTCTCCTCTGGACAAAGATTCCAAGCAGATGGACCAATACGGCTGCAAGGTTTACGCCTCAAGGTCACTCAGTGATGTGGCCCACATGATTTCTTACCAGAAATCCTCCCTGGCCGATCTTGAGTCGGAGCTCCAGTCGATTCCAGACCAGGACCTCAGAGATGGACTTCTCCGCAAAGTGAGGCTTTCCAAGTCCTCCTGTCGCCATGCCCTACGAGCCACCTATGACTCTGTAGACTCGGTGGCCTGCTGCACTGCCTGAGGCATTTGACTGAGAAGGCTTGCATGGCTCCGTATAGTGGGCTTGGCGCTTGATGTCCAATCCACCGTCCTTGACGTGCCTTTCTGTAGGCCCGTCCTGTTTGGGGGCGATGTAAAGGACATTATTACTGAGCTACAAGATAGTGGCAGATCCTTTGGGATGTCCGCTCCCTGTACCGCGCTGGTTTTAACCCCAAGCAACCTTTTCATCGCCCACAGTAGAAGCGGAGCAAGCTGCCCCAGGCCAGATGTCTGTGTAGGCGTCATGCCACAGGGTCTGGGGCCCCAAGCCCCCCAGCCAAATCCCAGAGAGCCGCCGGAGATCATCAAGCGGCCCTCCCCTCCTGACTCGTGGGGGACCTCTCCACCTCCTCCAGATCTTCAGGTGGAACTGATGGGGAGAAGTTTCACCCTCCACCTCTGAGTGTGGGAGGAGATCCCCAGAGACACTTGGGTGTTACAGATAATTGCAAGAGCTCACTCAGTAGAGTTCCTGGACAGCCCTCCAGACAATCCTCTGGGCCGGTCCCATTACCTGTCAAGTCATCTTCCTCTAGTAAAAGAGGAAATCCAGGCTGTTCTGTCCAAGTCAGCCATAGAGCCGGTTCCTTCTGCACAGGAAGGAATGGTGTATTACTTCCACTTCTTTCTGGTGCCCAAAAAGATGGGAGATCTGAGACCCATCTTGGGTCTCAGCCTGCTGAACCTCTTTGTCATATACAAGAGGTTCTGCATGCTGACTCTCCAGGGACTCTTACCCCTGCTCCTCAAGGATCAATGGCTTTGTTCGCTGGACATGAAGGATGCCTACCGGCATATCCCTATCCTCCAGGCCCACCACCGCTATCTCAGGTTCACTTTCCAGGGGAACCATTTCCAATTCAAGGATTTCCCCTTTGGCTTCTCCTTGGCACCTTGGGGTTTCACCAAGTGCCTAGCGGTGGTGGCAGTGGCCTTATGCCACAGGGGGATAAATGTGTTCCCATACCTGGTTGACTGGCTTTTGTCAGCCCCATCTCAGGGCAGTCTGCAGGAGTCTCTCTCCACCACCCTGGACTTTTTTTCCTATCTTGGCATCACAGTGAATTACCCCAAGTCCCATCTTTTGCCCTCCAGCACCTCCAGTTCATCGGAGTGGTGCTGGATATGGTCCAGGGCAGGGCCTTCCTTCCTCTGGACAGAGCAGATACCCTGAAGCAGCAAGCCTTTGCTGTAGCTAACTCGTGTTGGACCACAGCTCGCTCAGTTCTTCGGCTCTTGGGTCTAATGGTGGCAGCCATTCCCACTGTACCATTGGCCAGACTGCACATGAGGGTGACCCAGTTGACACTGTGAGTCCAGTGGGATCAGCGCTTGGATGACCTGGACTACAAGTAATTTTCTCCAACGGCATAAAGAGGGATCTTCTTTGGTGGCAGGAGTTATCCAGCCTCTTCTTGGGGACCCCTTTTCACCCCCCTTCTCCCTCCATGACCCTCACGACAGATGCCTTGAGTTAGGGTTGGGGAGCCCACCTTGGAGAGAACTGAACCCAAGGGAAGTGGTCGCCAGAGGAATACATCTGCACATCAATGTCCTGGAGATGAGAGCTGTGCTGTACACTCTCCAGGCGTTTCAGACCTCTTATGCCTGGGAACTCTCCTCATCCAGACTCGCAGTACGGCCATGGTTTGGTACATAAACAAACAGGGAGGTACCCGATTGTTCCCCTTTTGCAGGGAGGCAATGTCGGTGTGGTACTGGACAGTCCAGCATGATCTGTTCTTGACAGCAGTCCATGTCCTGGGCATTCACAACATCCAGTACAGTACAGTGTCAGCCGCACCACCGGGCAGGCTCACGAGTGGGAACTGAAGCAAGTGGTAGAAGAAGGCCTGTTCGACCAGTGGGGTCGACTAGAGCTGGACCTCTTTGCTTCCCCATCCAATGCAAAACTACTCAGTTTTTGCTCTCTTGCGCCTGGGCATGGTGTTTTCTGGTGAGACGAGCTGTCTCTTTGTTGGACAGGGAGGTTTTGTATGCCTTTCCAATTCTGCAGAAGGTCTTGCTGAATCTCCAAGTGGAGGGAGCACACTTGATCCTCATTGCTCCTCTCTGGCTTCTACAGATTTGGGTCCCCCGCTACAGCAGCTAGCGTTGGAACCTCCAGTACCTCTACCTCTCCTTCATGACCTTCTCACATAGGAGCAGGGCAACCTGGTGCACCTGGGCCTCCAGTCTCTCCACTTGCACGTGTGGCACCTCTGGACGTAGCTGTATAGCGCTTCTGGGGGTTTCCTCCCGAGTATCCCAAGTTTTGTGGAAGCCAGGAAGCCTTCCACCAAAACAACATATGTAATGAAGTGGAAGAGATTTACTATTTGGGTGACTGCCAGGGGTTTAGACCCTTTTTTTTGCCCGGTGCCCCAGGTCTTAGAATACCTCTTGCGTTTATCCGATTTGTGCCTCAGCTATTCCTTGCTGAAGGTCCATCTTTCTGCCATCTCTGCCTATCACTTTCCAGTGGACTGCAGAAATCTTGCTTAGTTGGAGGTCTCCAAAACCTTCCTTAAGGGGATCTTCCTCTTGAAACCTTTGTTCCGAGGTCCGGTTTCCCCCTGGGATTTGAATTTCCATTTAGAGAAACTTGCTTTGCCCCTTTTGAGCTAGCAGCAATCTGTGATATGCGCTACTTATCTTGGAAAGCGCAATTTTTAGTTGCGATTAGCTCAGCTCAAAGGATTTCCGAGCTTCAGGCCCTCGTTTGTAAGGAGCCTTATTTAATTTTCCACAGAGATAGAGCTGCTCTGTGGACTGACCCTTCTTTTCTACCAAAAGTGGTATCTGAGTTTACGTTAAACCAGGGTATTCACTTGCCGGTTTACTACCCTGAATACTCCCAACGGGGGGGAGACACCTTATGCACAGGATTCTGTGTTATTATATTTCACCGACTAAGGAGGTGCGCAAGTCCAATCAATTATTAGTTTATTTTGTGCCCAAATGTCAGGGCTTAGCTGTTTACAAGCAATGCCTCTCTTAAATGGTTGGCCAACTGTATCACTTTCATTTACCAAAAATATGAGAAACCACTTCTGGGGAAGTAAAGGGGCACTCGACCCGCGTCATGGCTGCTTCTACTGCCTTTTTCAGGAATGTGTCCACCTCTGACATTTGTGCTGCAGCCACCTGAAGTACCGTCCATACTTTCACCAAGCATTACAGTCTGGATGTCGCCTCTAGGCGCAGGGCTGGCTTTGGACTGGCCGTCCTTCAAGGCCTCTTGTCCTAACCTGGGTCTCGACTTGCAGACTCTTCCGCCTCCTGGGCCTCAGTCTCCAACTGTTTCTTCTTGACTGCTTGGAATTCGTCCTATATGTGATGACCTACTGCAGGAACCCTCTTGAAGTAAGATATTACAGTTAAGTAAGAATTTAGTGTAACAGTAGATCTGCCAGAGAGGTTCCTGCAGTAGGTCACCTCTTTCCCTCTCACTTTCCCCCAGCTTCTGTTTATTCTTTTCCTTTCCCAGGGTTCTTTTTCAGCAGCTCTAGGTTCAAGGAGTATTCTCCTTTCTCCCGTCTCCCTTTCAGGGTCTTCAGCGGGAGAACTGGAGAAGGCGGTGTGAGGACCACCTTTATAGTGTCACACTGACATCCGTCATGTGACACGAACTTGATCTGCCATTATATGGATTGCTACCTAGTTTGCAGTGTGGTCCTGACGCCAGGGGGCGCAGTCCTATATGTAATGACCTACTGCAGGAACCTCTCTCAAAGATCTACTGTTACGGTAAGTTCTTACATAACTGTAATGTTGAGCAGACAGGAGAAGGGCAAAGCAGTAGCGGGTGCAGAGACGTGTAGTTCGTTAGGGATCAAGCCCATCAGGGCTCTCGCCTTTCTGGGGGTTGAGAGCCAGAAGGACTTTAAGAGCTGAGGCAGGAGTGATAGGCGAGAAGGAGAATGGGAAAGAAGGGAGGAAAGGGAAGGGGGGGGAGTAGTGGGGAGTGCAGAGAAAAGTGAGGAAGCATATGTAGTGAAATAGGAGTTGAAAGCTGAGAAGATGGAAGGAGGGTCTGAAATGGTGGTCACCCACCTTGAGAACAGGGAGGGGACTGGGTGGGGTGGGGGAAGAGGCGTGTATTAATTTCCAGAACTTGGAGGGTTGCTAAGATTGTTCTGAAATGCAGAGGAAAAGAACTTGGCTTTAGCTAACCTGGTGGCTCTAGTGCAAGAGTTCCTCAAAGCACGATACTTGTTAAGATTAGCTGGAGTGCTAGAAGATTTGTTGGACTTCCATGCCAGGTCACGTGCATGGAGGCAGGCCAAAAGTTCAGCTGAGATCCAGGGAAGGCGAGAACCTCTGACCCCGGTTTTCCTGAGTGGGGCAAGCTGATCCAGACTGGTAAAAATTTTGATTGGAAATATTCTAAGGCTTGATCGATATCACTGGCCATTGAAATGAAACAGATCAGTGTGTAGTGAGGATATCAGTTGCTCGGAAGGACCTGATCGGGATAATTTTGGGGGGGGACTCTGGGGCAGTGAATTTTGCGAACACAGTAAATCATATGATAGTCACTGAGTGTGTCAGGGAGGGTACCAGCATCAGTGATATGGTGTGGGTGAGTAGCAAGAACTCAGTCCAGTAGAGTGTGGTTCTGAGAATGGGGATTGTGACGGGTAGGGACAGAAATTAGTTGAGTTGTGTAAGATGCAGGGACTGTATGCTTTGGCAGAGTTTAGAGTTAGCGTGAAAGCCAATTAAAGTTGAAATCACCTAAGATAAGAAGCTCCCCAGTGAAGGCATAAGTAGAAATAGTGGTTAGTAGATCTTCCCGGACTGCAGTCTCACAACTCATTCACACTAATAGGATAGCGCCCAGAGCATGCACTAGGACCAGCGGGGCCAAAAGGTTTTCGGGAAGGGTCAGGCGCCGAGGCAGGACCCACTGTCTTGTGACACCAGCGAGACTGGCTCAGCCTGTGTAGGCTATCTTGGCGTCGACCTCCAACCGTCTCAGTTCCTTTTCTCCCGCCGTCAAGTGCGCTTGGATGTCGACGTCGCTTGTCTGCCAGAGTCAAAGTTTTTGTCTATATGACAGCAGCATTAAGCTGTTCAGTATTCATTTAAATTAACATTTTAGTATTATTTTCTTATTTTAAGAAATAAAACAAGATTATGAAGAAGAAAAAGAAATTCTCACCTGCCATCAACGGAGTCATTCTTAGATGGTAGCAGTGACGGAAGGAAGACTTCGTTTGAAAGTTGTTATGGCAGTGGGGCTGTGTCCGATCCACTGCCCTTTGCTAAGCGGGGTCCGACCACGGGCAGTCCTGTGCTCAGGGGAGGACAGTCCACTGAAGCACAAAACTGGTGGTTCCGGGGATCCGGCTCTGCTTGACCTCGAGCTCTTCTTCCTCCTTGGGGGAAGAAGAATCAGTACCACTTGAGATTGCCCTCTGGTATGTGTGCACGGGGATTGTCGGTGGTGAGGGGTGGTAGGCCTGAACCTACTTTGGTAGGTTCCCCTTGGCCCCACTCTTAATGGCCGTGTCTTTGACACCAGATTCCATTTCTGTCTTCGATGGAGTTTCGGTGAGCAGTTTCACCTTTGGGACGCTCCTTTGGAGCAGGGGATTCAACTTCTGTCCAGTTTTCCTGGCCAGTGTTCACGGTTCTGGGGTCTCTGGTCCTCAGAGCCACTGGACCGGGGCTGGGCCGATTAGGTCAGGATGTGCGTGGTGCCGTCTCTGCCTTCGCCATCGCGTCAACTCCTCGTGTCTACCCCCTCTCCTTTTTTTCCTTGCAGGGGCCGGCATGGGTACCGCTTTCTCTTCTCCCCTTTTCCTCAAGATCTTCGGGTGCCGTTGGCACCGCTGGCAGTGCTGTTGGCACCACTGCGCAGTGCCACGGGTGGTGCTGCTGGGCTGTGCGGTGCCATGGATGACTCAGTTTTTGCTGGGTGGCGCTGTGGACGATGCCGTTGGTGCCACGTGGCGCTGTGGTTGGCGCCACCAGTGCCGCAGGGTGTCGTGGACGGTACCGCTGGTGCCGTTGGTGCCGTGCAGCACCGTGGACAGCGCTGTTGGTACCGTCGGTGCCATTCATACTGTGCGGTGCTGTGGATGGCGCCGTTGGTGTCTTGCGGCACCATGGATGGTGCCATTGGTGCCTTCGGCACTGCATGGTGCTGTTGGTGCCACCATAGACAGAGCCGTTGGTGCTGTGCGGCGCTGCTGTTGCTGAACAGCTCCACGGGCGGTACCACAGATGTCCAGTGCCTTGGATGGTGCCGCAGGTGATGCCGGTGCCATGGATGGTGCCGGTTGGTGCTGTCCGGCAGGTGGCGGAGTTTTCCTTCCGCAGACCTCTTCTTCCGCAAAAGTTGTTGCGAGGAGTTTTCCGCGGAGTGAAGTCCTGTTCTGCGGAATAATTCCGCAGATCCTAGTGGGTGAAGGTCCCTGTGGGATCCTGTGTCATTCTGGCACTTTTCCACTGGTGGGACTCTTGTTCTGCGCTATTCTGCTGGCAGAATTCTGCATTCCACTCAGCACTTGGTCAGCTCCTTAAGTGGCGTCGAGCTCCTCGACACCTTTCCTGGTGTCTGAGTCTCTAGTGATTCTGACCTAGACCTCCTTTTGGAGGTTCTTCTGGGATAGAAGTGCATCTGGATGAGTCTCTTCCTGTCCTACTTGTCGGTGATGCAGTGAGTGATTCATTTTAGAAACTGGAGGGTAAGCCTTTTCTGTCAGCAGAGTCTGTGATGTAAGTTCTTCTTTTCAGTTCTTCCTCAGGGATATGGGGTCCACCTCAACATCTCGGACTTCTTCCATGGACCAAACACTTCTGTATCTGGACTCTTTTAGTCGAGAGTTCAGTTACACCCTGAGGAACACACTAATTCAATGGTTGGGAGCCTTCCGGACTCTTCTGCATCTTTGAGAGGGGTATATAGCCCCCCCGTGATACTGCCTCTTTGGTGGCTTCATCAGCAATGGGTGATTAACATCTCCTCAGCTGTGATTATTGGTCTGGTCATGGTTTCAAGGCTCCCCCTGTCCCTCAGATGGACAACATCTTCGTTATTCTTGTATCAGGTAGTCCTTTCAAGGTAGAAGCCTGAGAGCCTTGTCAGGCTCTAATTGTTAAAAAACAAAACAAAACAAAAAGTGTGTAGACATACACACACGCACACACACACACACACACACACACTCACAGCAGAGGGCTTAGCCTGAAACTACCCGATACCATCCTTCTGGATCCGGCCCAGGTTCTGCCTCAGCTGCCTGAGGCGGTCGTATCTGGACTACAGTGGAAAGCCTCTGACTTCTTCTATTTCTTGGAGAAGTCCGGTCCAGCGGAGATATGGGTCATTGCTTTTCTCTGAGGGAGATTTGCTCTTAATTTAGAGATGTTCCCTAGATCTAGGCGGCAGCCCAGTCTGTTGGTTTTGTTTCTTCAGAGCCTCAGAGCAACAGAAATGACTCCACAGCGTGTCGGAACACAGGGTCCCACTTCCTTGCTTGCTCCAAGTTAACAGACTGCATGCTCCCTTCTTGACCGTAAAGGTCAAGTAGGTTCTTGTTCAAAGATGGGTTCTCGGTATTCATATCTTCGCTTCCTGCACATTGATTCCGTGCCATTCGCTCTGGACTAGACTCTTCGGAAACAGTTGCTCAGCTCTCCTCTTCCTTTACCAGGAAGAGTTTTTCCATTTAAGGGAAAGTGTTAGTTTCACCTTCCCAGCAGCTTCTTCTCTTAGGAGCTCCCCTAGTTACCTCCAAGGCAAAGGAGACCTTCTGACACGAAGTTTCCCACTTCAAGCAGGTGATGAAACTGTGTTGTTCGTTTTTCATCAGCAAGCAATTTAGAGCTTTTTTCCTACTCCCTTTCAGGAAGTCCAGAGTGAGTGGTGCCTCTCCACGTTGAGTCACTTCAGTCATTAGGCGGTCACTTTCAACAAATGGGTCAGCCCGAACTTGGTCCTTTCTATGTCCCCTCTCGACGCAGATCTGCCCCTATCTTGCCTCAGAAATCCAGACCCTGGTTTTTCCTGTCTGAATGCTTTTCTGCAGTGGACATGTCCTTCTGTACACTCTCCCTGTCTTCCCTTAGGTCAGAGACTGCTACTAGAGTTGTAGGCAAATGGGCAGAATGATTCGTCTTGGAATAAGAAGCTGGTAGGCTCTGGTTCTCCCAGGCCTCCACAAGAGGCTTCTAAGTTGTACTTTGGCCTTCCATCAGGAAGGCTTAAGTGGCTAAGTGGAAACCTTTCTCCATTGATTGGCTGACCTCACTTGGACCTCCGATTGCTCACCAAGTAGGGGGTTCAAGTGCCTCTTGGACCTGTTGTTCACAGGCCAGCCATACTTGGTAGTGGGGGTATCCTTCTGCGCTTTCTCGGTTTACCTTGAACCAGTAGACTTTACCTCTGGCTCTTTCAGTTAGTAAACCTTTTTGCCTTACCTCCAGAAGGAAGGGAGTGCTCCCTTCACTCTTTGATTGTTTCAGCGGTTCTATGACTTTCTTCACAGAACGAAAGGGTACACTCCAGCATTTTTTGTGCAGCTTCAACTTGCCTTAGTTGGATCACCTTCTTGCCCTGAGGTGTTTTACGCTAGTTTAGTAGCATGTTTTCGACACTATTAATTTTTGGCTCGACCAGATTGAGAGGCTGGGTTCTCACCGCTCTTCTAGAGTGGTTGCGTCCTCCTGGTGGAGTTTCATTTTGTGTCTGTTGCAGTCTTATGCAGAGTGGTGAGTTGGAGCTCAAATGCATACCTTTGTAAGCACTATGTTCTGGATCTTCTTTCCAGACGGCTCTTTTCTCAGTAGAACAATCCTTGGATGTTCTTTCTGAGTGAGCCCTATTTCCTACTGCCCTACTCTGAGTGTGTTGGTTTAGGTTTGGTACTCTCCCATTAGCGTGAATGAGTGGTGGAGACTGCAGTCCGGGAAGATATGGAAATTACATACTTAACGTAATTCTTGATCTTCTTGGACGCAGTCTCCACCACTCATTCACATGCCCATCCACCATCCCCTGGGCTTACTAGTTTTGTTTCTTTGATCTTCACAGCCTTGTGGTCCTGCTGTTAAGACATTGCTCAATTGACCCTTTTTGGAAGGGTCATCCGGACCTTACAGGCCCGGAAGGTTAGGATAAGTTATTTTTACTAGTTACGCTGCACCTCCTCAGTTGAATAGGTACTGAGGCGGTTGGAGGGTCAACGCCAATATAGCCTACACAGGTGCGAGCTAGTCTTGTGGTGCCGCACATGCGTGGTCCTGTCTCGGCACTGACCCTTCTGAAAATTTTTGGCTTCCGCTTGGTCCTAGCGCCTCCGGTGCTATCCCATTAGTGTGAATGAGTGGTGGAGACTGCGTTCAAGAAGATCAAGAATTACGGTAAGTATGTAATTTCCATTTCTGTAACAGAAGCAAGAGAAAGCCCTGGGCAGCAGTATACACCTGCCATGAAAATGGGAAGGGAGAAAGGGACGGAGAGTGTTAGGATTAAAAGTTCATAGGCTGCAGGGGATGAGACAGTCAGCACTGGGGTTGACTGAATGGAGGAAAAAAGGAAGATGGTGATGCTACCTCCCTTCATGGCACTATTTATTTTATTTATTTATTTCAGTTTAGGATTAATATTTTTGAGTCCAGGACTCGTTTTCAAAGGTTCCAGGTCACTGTTGAACAAACATTACAACTGTAAGTGTTTACAGAAAACAGTTACACAGACATTCAAATACCAAAGAAATCTTATATATCCAACTAAAGGTTGAAAAGTATTGGGTAAATAGGGTTCAGCCTTGTAGTTCACTATTTAAAATACTAACATACTAAAAAGCCAGCAGAATAGGCCAAATGGTCTGTCTTGTCTGCTCGAAAGCCAGCAACCTAGTGGCTGCTCGCCTTACCACCCCCCCAATCCCCAATAGGGACTTCTTTAGTGCGTTTCCCCTTGTACCTGTCTCCTGTTAGTTGGTCAGTCTAGCCTAGGGGTAGGGGTCAGCCAAGGATGGCGTGGTGGTGGTGGAAGTGGTTTGTCAGCCGAGTGGGCCTCATTCGAGGATGGGGGGGGGGTTGATGAGATAAAAAGGGTGGGGGTGAAAGGGAGAGGGTTGGGTGGCTGAAATTCTGCCTTATTAGTGCAGGCAAGCACAATTCTTTTTGTGTCAAGAAGGGATCTGAGCCCAGATTTGAAGGTACTAATCTTGGGTGATTGTGTAAGGTTAGCAGGTAACTCATTGTACCATTTTGGTCCTTGGTACAGGATGGAGTTCTGAGCGAGTTTTGTCCTTTTGAAGGGAATCACCAACCTGTCTGTAGCTGTGCTTCTTGTTGATTTGTTGAGAACTGCCGGTGTAAAGAGGCAGCCCAGTACAGGGGGGGAAGCCCAAGAAGCACTTTTTTCAGATGTAGGCAGGATCTTGGCGAGACAGAGAGTAACCAGGGATGATGATGGCAGAGTCGGGAATATTGGTAGAAAGCCAAGATTCCGAAACTACTAGAACATCAGGTAGGAGGGAGACCGTGAAAGGTTGTAGCAGGTCAGTTTTGGGTAAGAGACTTCGTATAGTAATGTGAGCCACATGTAGGCCTTTGGGGAGGGCAGTGGGAAGGGAGGGGGGCTGGACCTGGGTTGGGCTCAGTGTCACCTGTTCCGAGGAGAAGTAGGAGTAGGATGAGTTTGGCAAGGTCTGAGGTGTGTTCGCGGTTACGTGGAGAGGATGGGGAGAGGGGTGGGGGTGAGAGGGAGAGTCTGATAGATACATGGTGGAGCCAGGAAGAGATGGAGGGAGGAGGGAGGAAACTGGGAGCTATGGATGGTGTAGTGGGGGGAGGAAACAGGAGGGGGGGAGAGATGGGGAGGTAGTGGGGTTGGGGGAAGGAGAAGTGGTGGAAGAGTAGAAGGTGGTAGGAGGGAGAAAGGTTGAGAAAAAAAGAAAGGGTAGGAGAAAGAAGACAATGGGTAGCATACAAGGTGGCTGCATGATAATGAAATTGAGGGTGGTAGTGGTTGAAAGTAAACAAAGGAGAGAGATTGGGAGAAGTGGATTATTGAAAGGGACCAGAAAAAAAAATGAGGGTGGGGGGAAGGAGTGAAGAGGTAGTGGGCACTGGCAGGAAGATTAGGAAGATTGGGTAGAGAATTAGAAACATAGAATCTGTCGGCAGATAAGGACCATACAGCCCACCTAGTCTGCCCAAGATACGTGTTTTGGTCTCTCAGCAGGATGCCATTTTTTGGGGGCAGAAATGTGTTCCTTTTTTTTGTTTGTTTTCTGTAAAAGACAGAAAAGAAGATTATGGCTCACGAAAAAGGATCCTTTTTTGTTTGGACCAAATTATTTTTTCGTTCCAGACCTCTGTCCAAAAGACTGTACTGAGCATGCTCAGAACCCAAAGTTGTAAAACTGAATAACTTTGGAATGGATTAATATTTTTTCTTCCTGAACATTGCAGACCAAAATTCCAGTCCATCTGTGCACAAGGTGTGGACAAATCAGCAATAAACATTGTTTTTTTATGTTTTTTCACTATCCGGATCTTGGAATCCACATATCTGACTGGAACTCAACTTGCCAGCTCAAGAGATCTACCCCCATGAAGACCGCACATGCAAAATGTGTGCAAATCCGTGGAATGGTTGTGAAGATATTAAAGAGCAAAATTTGAGGTTTAACATAGAAACCCTTGCTCAACCCTAAATATAGTGGTGGTACCGCACCACTATAATAACCACAGATAAGCAAGGGGGAAGAAAAGATAGAAACAGCAAGTGAAGGCAGAGAGATAGCAGGATGGGGAGAATCGTGAGACTCTCAGAGTGATCAGTTCCTAGGTCTCACGAGAAAATGTGATTGTGCAATCAGACAGAAAAGGAGAGGATCCTTGCTTTTAACTCTTTGTGTGTAACAAACGGGACAAGGTCTTATTCAACCCTGTCACAGCCCCACTTCTGTTTTCTACGGCTGTCCTCCATTGGTGACATATATAGTCGTTGTAGCCATGGGGTGAGTGGGTGAGGTGATGAATCCTATTTTCTAACATATTTTAAATCGAGTGATGCACCACTGCATGATGAGTGGATGTGTGCATGTCATGTGGGCCTTGCTGTGTGGAGTGAGCTGTGACGAGTGTGGGGGGTGGTGGCAGCAGTGGGGTGGGTGTGAGTGAGGTGACTTGGGTCAGACTGAAAAGAGTGGATGGAGGGAGTGGGGCATGGATCACTTCAGTTTTTTGGGTGGTTTTAATGCTTTTAAATATCTTTTGTATTTTTTTTTTTGTTGTTGCATGCCCAGGACTCCTTGACTGAGTCTGGTCAAGTGGGTGGGACTCTGAGAGGGTGTATTCATTTTACCTACCAACTAACTGACTGACTCACGTAGGGGCACGGGGTGGGCATCAAAAAGCAGAGCAGACAATAACTAATGTGAAACATTTTATTAAATTAGACAAAAAGTGAAATATTGCTTACTGTCATTAGTTAATCATCTCTCATGAATTTCTGGTCTGTTTTGAAAAATCCTGTCTGGCCGGCATGTTGCACGGAGCACAGCAGTGCAGTGTGAGTGCACTCTACACACCTGCCTAGTAGTAGTAGCTTGGACTGCTGATGCTGATATACCAGACAGTTCATGGCCATGAATTATCAGTGTTCCCCATTCATTGTTTTAGGGCGGTGGGCCACCACCCTATATTTTTTTACTACCGCTCTATATTTTTTACCACCACCCTATATTTTTTTGCCACCACCCTATATTTTTATCCATTTTTTTTATAAAATCCTCCAAAATTGTCTTTTATTGACATCCTTTATTGCAATACTACCCATTTAATACCAGCACACTATATGTTACTTAAAAGCTATTTATGCACATGTACAGTGCATATATAAAATAACGCACCATTTGACCCGATCACCATTGCCACCGCCCTATATTTTTAGAGAGTGGGAACCCTGATTATGCTTGCAGTTTTGGTTGGGAATGACAAGGTACAGGTGGTTTAATTGGGGCCTGTCACGCAACGGCAAACCAGTTATGTGAAAGACACACAAGCAGCCTAAAAGAATTACAAAAAGAGTACAGCCGTTATAAAATGGAAGAAAAAGAATGAGCGTAGTTTTCATAGTACAGTAATGGACCGGGGTAGTGGGGAAACAAGAGAGGTACTTCAGTATTTTCCCTTCCTATCTTTATTAAATTTGTGGGTCAGTCTCTATTACTGTCACAGAATGTAGAAAAGTCATAGTGCAAACCAGACTGCAGGAACTGGTCTCCTGTTCAGGAATTTCACGCACAGGAATGGGTCACCATTGCTGTTGAGCAGGAGATGGAAAATAAACATCAAATACATACACTTCTTTCTGGTTCTGGTCCTTATTCATGAACAGTTGTATATTTCATTGGTTTAAAAATAGTATTTTATGTTAAAAAATGTATTTCAAAGATGCTGAAAATTAGTGTGATTATATTATTACAATATAAAAAAAAATGATCATGATAAAAAAATTTTGATATTGTGACACCTAGTTCCTAACCTAGATCAACCACCTCCCATTCCACTCCCATCCCCTGCCTTCTGCTTCTCCTTTCGCCTAGTTACCCCTTCAGAAGTGCTAAAAGCCCTGCGGGCACTCAATCCCTCCAAAGGTAAATGCCCATCGGGACTGGACTTCAAAATGCTCCACCTACCTGCCCCAGACATCGGCACCCCACTGGCTGCTCTCTTCAATCACTCATTCTTGCTTGTTTCAATACCATCTGACTGGAAACGTGCCACAGTCATCCCCCTCCCTAAAGGTGCCAATTCCCTCCTCACCGGGCAACTACCGGCCTATCTCCCTTCTCCCCATACTTGCTAAAATACAGGAGCACCTTGTTCTCTCCCAACTCTCCTCCTTTCTCGACTCCTCCTCCTCCTTCTTCACACCCTATCAGTCTGGATTTAGGAAGTCGCACTCCACCATCACCTCCCTACTAAGACTCAGCGACACCATCCTCACTGGAATGGATAATGGGCACACCACCGCAGCTGTCTTTATCGACCTTGCAAAGACCTTCGATATGGTCTCCCATGCCCTTCTACTATCCAAACTCTCCTGCACTCTCTGGAGCTGCCACCAGCTGGTTCCACTGCTACCTGACAGGCAGGTCACAAGCAATCAGAATTGGCTCTCACACTTCGGTCCCCCTCCCTGTCACTACAGGGGTCTCCCAAGGTTCGGTCCTTGGCCCGATACTGTTCACCATTTTCCTAAATGACCTGCCCTCGACCTGCCCACACACATCCATTCACATGTACGCTGATGATGCTGTACTGTATACATCAGGTCCCTCCCTCCCTCTTCTGAAGTGTCCTCTAGACTCCAACAGGACTTCAACATTGTTTAGCTCTGGTTTCGCACAAACCAACTTTTTCTTAATCCCAAGAAAACTGTCTCACTAACCTTCGGCACAAGGCAGGGACTCTCCCGACTCCCCGCCACCCCCTCTTTCCACACCATTGATGGGACTCCCTTGGAGGCTTGCACCTCCTTCAGATACCTTGGAGTCTGGCTCGACCAGCACCTCGACTTTTTGGCTCATATCGACACTATCCACAAGAAACTGCACCCCAAGCTGGGTGCCTTATATCGCAACAGGGTCTGTATCCCTCTGTCAACCCGTAAGGCAGTTGTACAGAAAATGATCCTCCCCATATTTGACTATGGAGGATGTAGTATACGGCGCTGCTCCCAAGTCCTCCCTAGCCAGACTAGATCCTCTCTTCCATTCCTTCTGCCACTTTGCCCTAGACTGCCCTTCCATGACTCATCACTGTGACTTCTACAGGTCCTTAGACCTAACTTCGCTCCCAAGCAGAGGCAGGCCCTACTGTGCTAGGACAACAGCGAAACTCTGGGCTCAGGCCCTTCCCGCTTACCTCGAGGCTGCCCTTTCTGTTCAGCCCCCGCCTGCGTACTCACTCAGGAACACAGACTCCCGGCTTCTCTGTTTCCCACATATGACCACTTCTGAAGGCCAAGCTGCCTTCAATTACCACATGCCTAAACTATGGAACTCCCCGCCTGCAGACATTCGGCACACTGCCAACACTCAACATTTCAACTCTCTCCTCAAGACACATTTCTCCTCCACCTGCACATGCACCTAGCACCGTGGGGGGGCCAAGAGTATCCCATGTCTCCAGTACTCTGACCACTTATTGTGTAACAGGAAAAGCTGTAGCACTCTGGCTCCTTACTAAGCGCGCATAGACCTCTACCTGCAGCTTAGTACAGTGATTGTGTTTGTCCTCTGTCTACTGCTCATAGCTAGCTGGAACTGTGTGCTCTCGGTATGAAATTCTAATGTAAATTCTACGTATTCTATGTCTGTCATATTGTATACTGTTCTGTGTATGGATATATTGCTACTGTACCTATTTGTGCTCTTGGTAAGCAAACTTTGTGTTTTGTATATAGTTTTTTCTATATTGTGTATACCTCCCCTCCCCGGACGCATCTGGAATCGGCGTTACATCGCTCAGTATGCTCTCCCTGGTAAAACTTTTGAATAAATAAACCTCTTCTGCATGCTGTCGTTCTTGTGTAGAGGGGTGGTCCCTCTACACAAGAACGACAGCATGGAAGAGGTCTGCTCATCTCTAGTCCTCCTGAGCCACGCCCAGTTCCAATGAGCTGTTGAATAAGGCCATTAGCAGGGCAGCCAGCACCTCCCTGAGTTCTTTTAGTACCCTTGGATGTATCCTGTCTGGTCCCATAACCTTGTCTGTCTTAAGAGCTGCGGGTCCCTTTAGGTTTCCTCTGAAAATGGACTTGTCTGCCTCCCCTCCCCCTTGTTCCTGCTGCTCCCTGGTTGCCTGTCTTCCTCCCCCCACCCCACTGTGAAGACCAAGCAGAAGTACCCGTTATGTCTGCTTTTTCTTGTTCCCCTTCTGCACAGTCTCCCTCTGCTGTCCTCCTCATTCTTAATATCCCTCCCCTTGCTTTTCTGCTCTTTGCCCAAACTGTAGCTGGAAGGCTTCAGTGCATATTTGGCAGATTGAAGTCCCCAGCTAGCAGCACTTTCTCTTTTTTTTTTTTAAGTCAATTTTATTTATTCTCCGGTGGGACCAGGGCATCTCTCTGGAGAAGGAACTAGAAGGGGGACAAGATCAGATCTACAGTACAGTAGCTTTTTGTTGTTTTACATTGTTTCTTGTGGATTCTACTTGGTAGAAGGTTATTTCTTTTCTTTCTTAATACTAAGGGGCTAGCGGGGTATTGTTTGGGGCTGTTGGAATTTTGAAACCTGTTTTGGTAGCTATAAGTGGGCTCATTTGTTTGATTCACTGTGTGGCAGGCTGCATTTGTAGAGGCCTATTTTTTTCTGTTTTAAAACGTAATTGGTGTGATTTAACTGGGTCTGTTTCTTTGAATTGGAGGCATATATCTTCCAATTCCAAGCCTATTTTGATGTGTTGTTGGTGAAGCTGTTTGAATTGGAGTCCTGTTTCTTTGGGTAGCAAACCTATTTTGGGGGCTTTGAATAGAATTGTGATTCATTGTTGCCGGCTTCACTAGCTGCCAAGTTTGAGTGCAGAGTGGGGGAAGGGTGCTAATGGTCTGACCAGAGGCCTCAGCTACCTGATTGTTTCTGGAAGACTTGGGCTGGTCCCACCCTTGGTCCATTATTTCCTTTATACCAGGGGTTCTGACATCACTTCCTCAAACAGGCAAAGGATATGCACCTGTCATAGCAAAAGCAGACATCCAGGAAAGGAACAGCAACAAGTGAAGAGGTGACTGCTCTCTCAGTGGAAGGGAAGTAAATGCAAATCTAGGAGCTTTCATTATTACTTCTTCGCATTGATATTGCATTGGGGAAAGGAAGAGTAGGAGTTTGAAAAAGGTTGTGTAATGGCTGCTTAAAGTCTGTTTTTGAGTGTGGATAGGAAGGATAGGAATATAAAAAGCAGTTGCTCAATATATCTAAACGTGTGCAACAAAGGAGGTAAGGGAAATAAAGAAAATGTTTTGCACTGATAGAGGAGTGAGAGGGGAGACTTGGGGGAGTGTTTGGTATCCTGCATCTGGAAGGGTGGAGGGTCGCTGGTGGGCAACGACAGCAATGGGTAGGGTGGTAGGCTGCAACAACTGCGGTGCACCAATCTTTCTAAAAATTGCCTGGAGTGTGGGAGGATGTTTAGTGTGCAACCACATAGAAAAACTTAGAAAGGAGATTGAGGGTCTGCAGGAGGAACTAAGACAGGCAAGGCAGATTGGGGGTGGGTTTAGCCCAATACTGGAGGGAGGAAGAAGGGGAGATGAGGGAGGGCGATTTTAAGCCAACAGTGGTGAGGAGAGGGTCAGAAGAAGGGAAGCAGAGACAAAGGGGCCCAGGCCAGGAAGAACAATTGCCGGGGAAACCAGGTCAGGAGACAAAAGACAAATGGAAGGAGGAGATAGGGACTTGTGAGGGGAGGTGAAGAAGTGGCAAAAGTCATGGAGTGGAAAGGAGAGACAGGTTACTATGAAGAGAGAGGGAGCGGCATTTGTGAAGGCCTTCAGAAAATAGTTTTGCACTGCTAGAGAGGAAGAAGGTGGAGGAGGGAAATGATGAAATTAGAGGAGTAATTGATAAATGCCTGGACCAAACTGGAGCGGGGGGAAGTTCTGCTGGGAGAATTGCAGCAGGGGTAAAAGGGGGAAATAATGTGCAGGAGGAAGAAGAGGAGCTGGAAATGAGAGAGGGAGATGAATGGAAGCAAGCAGCAAGTAAGATGGGTGGAATCTTAGTGCTGGGGCACTCAATAGTAAGAGGAGTTAGGTGGGGTGCAAGGGGGAGAGGCATAGTCGCATTTGGGTGGAGGCCATGCCAGGAATGACAGCGGAAAGGGTGGGACAGTCTGTTCTGAAATATGCTAGAAGGGGTAGGGACAAGCCTCATTTAATTATACATCTTGGGACAAACGACCTGGCTGACAAGACAGTAGATACAGTCCAGAAGAGGTTTGAGGAACTAGCACAATTATGTGAGGGGGCAGGAAGATCTGTAACTTTTTCAGAGATACTTCCTGTGCCAAAGGCAAGCACAACAAGAAAGCTGAGAATAGAGGAATTTAACGGATGGCTAAGAACCTGGTGTTGTGCTAAAGGGTATGGGCTGTTGGGGGGGGGGACCTGGGAGGACAGTAGTCTCTATGCCAAGGACAGACTACACTTGAGTGAGGAGGGAAAGAAAGTGTTGAAACAGAGGATGGAGGAGTACATAGAGGAAGTTGGGAATTTAAACTAGGAGTGGGGGTGGCAGTTGGGGAAGAGATATGCAGAGACCACAGGCTGGGAAACCATATGAGCTTACCCCCCATAACAGTGACAAAGGACAAATGGCAAGTACTGTTGGTGATGCTAGGAAAGGAGGGCAGGATGGGGGGGAGGGTGGAAGGTGGTTACCCTTAATGCTAGGAGCCTTGGGAGGAAAACTGCAGAGTTACAGGTGCTCATGGCAGAGGGAGAGGTGGACATTGCAGTCATCACGGAAACATGGGCCACCCAACACAGTGTCTGGGACCTGTCTTTACCAGGGTACAGGTTATTTCGTAGGGACAGGGTGATTGGGAAAGGAGGGGGGGGTGGCACTATATGTGAAGGAAGGACTGAAGTGTGTAAGGGAGGAAGGGGAGGAGGGTAGTACGGAGTCACTTTGGATGCAAATCCAGGATTCCAAGAATAGGATTCTTAGAATGGGAGTGGTGTACAGGCCACCATCTCAGACGGAGGAGTTAGACAAGGAACTAGCGGGACAGATCAGGAGGACCTGCGAGAAGGGTAGTGTGGTGATTGTGGGGAACTTCAACATGCCAGGAGTGGACTGGAGCACCCCAACAACCAGGAACAGAAGGGAGCAGGTACTGCTGGATGCCTTCCAGGACAGCTTCCTGCTGCAAATGGTCAGTGAACCAACCAGGTTAGGAAATACCCTTGACCTTGTGCTGGCAAATGGGGACTTTGTGAGAGAACTTACAGTGGAGGAACCGCTGTCAGGGAGTGACCACCGCTCAGTATGGCTCACATTGGATAAGGGCAAGGAAGGAGTGGAATCTGGCACAGTAGTGCTGGACTTCAGGAGGGCCGACTTTGGGAAGATGGGGGAAGTGGTAAAAGGGTACCTGGCCAGAATTCAGTCTAGTATGGACACTAACCAGAGGTGGGAGCTCATAAAGCTGGGGATAGTGGAGGCAACCAAAACCTGCTGCAAAGCCCAGAGCAAGAAGGCTAGGGCTAAGAAACTGATCTGGTTGAGCAAGGAGGTCATGGAAAAGGTAAGGAGGAAAAGAGCTGCCTTTAGGAAGTACAAGAAAACAGGGAGGGGAGGACAGGGAGGAGTACTTGACAGAATCGAAGGAGGTGACAAGGGCAGTAAGGGAGCCAAAGCATCTACGGAACTCAGGCTGGCACAAGGCATTAAGAAGGGGAGAAGGACTTCTTAAGTACATCAGGAGAAAAGGGCTGTAAGGACCACATAGTAAGGATTAGGAAGGAGGGGTGGGGTGGAAGCAGGTGCGATAAGGCGGAAGCACTAAATGAGTACTTCTGCTCAGTATTTACTAAAAGAAGAGGGGTGACACCCAAGGTGGGAGAAATGGCAGAAGCATCGGGGAAGTGGTGACAGATGGGGAAATCATGGAGAGCAGAGTTTGAGAGGGTTTGAAGGCACTGAGGGTGGACAAGGCGCCAGGCCCAGATGGCATCCACCCAAGGTACTGAAGGAGCTGGCAGAGGTCCTTGCAGGACCTTTGGCAGACCTATTTAATGCCTCACTACATTGGTGTGTACCTCAGGACTGGAGGATGGCTCATGTGGTGCCCCTCCACAAGAGTGGCCCCAAGGATGAACCGGGAAACTACAGACCAGTGAGCCTCACATCCATCGTGGGTAAGCTAATGGAGACTATCCTGAAGGAGAGGCTGGTGGCCCTCCTAGAGGCCAAAGGACTACGGGACAGTAGACAGTATGGCTTCATACGTGGCAGATCCTACCAAACCAACCTGGTCGAGTTCTATGACTGGGTAACTAGGCAACTGGACAGGGGCCATGCAGTGGATGTCCTGTATCTGGACTTCAGTAAGGCATTCGACTCAGTGCCACATGAAAGGCTGGGAAGGAAGTTAGTAGGCACAGGGGCGGGTGCAAAGCTGGTGAGATGGGTAGGAAACTGGCTGCAGGGAAGGCAACAGAGGGTGGTGGTGGGTGGGGAGCTCTCACACCCAAGGGCAGTGACGAGCGGTGTTCCACAGGGCTCAGTGTTTGGGATATTCATTGCAGACATATCATGGGACATCAAGAGCAAGATCAGTCTGTTTGCTGATACCAAGGTAGGCGCGGTGGTGGATGACCTAGGGGGATGGCAGGGGTTGCAGGATGATCTGGCAAAGCTTGAAACCTGGTCAGACACCTGGCAACTGGGCTTTAATGCCAAAAAGTGCAAGGTGCTGCATTTTGGGATGAAGAACCCAAGGAGGAGTTACCAGCTAGGGGGAGTGCAGCTAGCCCAGACAGAGGAGGAGAAGGATCTGGGTGTACTCATTACAAGGTCAATGAACAACTCGGCACAATGTAGGAAGGCAGCTGCAAAGGCCAACAAAATGCTGGGTTGTATTGTAAGGGGTATATCCTCGAGGAGGGAGGAGGTGATTCTGCCACTGTATAGGTCATTAGTTAGACCACACCTGGAGTACTGCGTGCAGTACTGGCGTCCGTATCTGAAGAGGGACATTAAGTTACTGGAGGGGGTGCAGCGCAGAGCGACAAAGATGATCAAGGGGCTGGGGGACTTATCATACGAGAGGAGGTTGAAGGAGTTGAACATACTCACTGGAGGAGAGGAGAGACAGGGGTGACATGATTGAAACCTTTAAATACATGAAAGGAATAAACAAGACGGGTACAGAGGGGCTGTTCAAAGTAAGGAGGGAGGGCCACCAGGGCCATGATATGAGACTGGGCGAGGAAGGTTCAGGACGGAGATGAGGAGACACTTTTTTACAGAGAGGGTGGTGGCTGGGTGGAATGCGTTACCTGCTGAAGTGGTATGCAGTAGAACAGTGGACTGCTTCAAACGAGGATGGGACAGGACAAGGGGGAGGATTAATGAAGGGGAAGGGTGGAAGGGAGGGGCAGCTGCAGAATAAGGGGTGCTAGTTGCACATTCGAGCAGACTTGATAGACCTCTAGGCCTTTATCTGCTGGCAAATTTCGTATGTTCGTAGTACCCATGCAACCTCTTCCTCTACCCCCAGCCTGAAACCTTCCTCTCACCAGTCTCCAACCCAGTCCCACGGACTCGTCCAGCCCCCCCCCCTCCGGATCACCCCCGCAGGGGAGGGCCCGCCTCACCCATCTGGTGGCCTGTCTGAAATAAGATGGACGGTTCCTGGGTCGTGAGATCTGGTGAAGGGTTGGTCTGGCAGCGGGATGTGGGCATTGGTCCCTGGGGTCTCCTTCGCCTCCTTTGGTCCATGGGGGTTTTCCTTAGTGTTTCGTCATCTGAGTGTGGATGTGCAATGACGTCCAAGCACCGACGTGCTGATGTCCGCCGCCACTCCATCCCCAATATTGGCAACGTTTGTGCAGGGCTCCTGATCTCCATCGGGGGACGCTGGTGAGCAGTGTGAGCCCCTGTACCCCAACCCCAGGAAGGGAGAGTAGTCCTCCAGACGCTCAATCCCTTTCCTCCCATGCTGACCCCCGATGACCCGAGTCCGTTCCTGAACCCGGGTCGCTGGCGCGAGGTCTGGCATTCAGTGTCTCAACCCTCTGTGCCGCCGGGCTGGCGGCAGCACTTTCTCTTAGTTGTCATCCTGATGATGTCTTCCCCAACTACCTTATCTAGCTGCTCACCTTGTGCTGGAGGTTTTATACAGCCCCTGTACAGAAAGTGGCTCCAGCTCCAAGATGACACACAGCACCTCCGGGCCTTCCTTTTCATCTGTATTCCCCTGTATTTCTGTAGCCCGGAAGTTGATTCCCTCCCTTCCTCACAAATCGTGCAAGCCCCTTCTCACCCCCTTGTCTTTCCTGAACAGAGAGTAGCCTGGTATGGCTATATCCTAGTCTTGACTGTCAGTGCACCATGACAACAGTTGTGGCCAGTAAATCCAGGCTAGCTTCCTTCATGATGGCCTCTAGGCCTGAAATTTTATTTCCAGACTCCTTGCATTGGCACACATCGCTCTCCATTCCTTACTCCCTCTGTGCTTGCCTGCCCCCACCAACCTGTGCAGCTCCCCGCGACTGCTCCTAACTCCCCTCTTCTTTTGTTACCCTCTCCGTTTTCCTGTCTGTTTTATGCCTCTCTTCTTGCATTCTTGATTTGTCCTCAGCCTTGTCCCCGCCCCTTTCTTTTTGTGCCTCTTCCCTTGGGGAGCTTCCTCCTCATAGACCTTCCCTTATTGCGTCGTCATGTTGTGGGTGCAGTGCAGTTTTTGCCTGCCTTCGTATTAGCGCCCCAGGCTGGTTTAAATGCTCATCCATGAGGTAACATTTAAACCTCCCACTAAGGACTGTGGTCCCCCTCCTGGAAGGATGCATGCTATCTTCCTTAGAGGTCCATGTCCGCCCAGCCTGACCCCCAGTCCCCAGTGTAGCCGAAACCCTCCTACATACACCATACACCATACTTTCAACCTATTGTTAAAAAGCCTAATATGGATTGCAGTTTCCTCTCCCTGGCTATATACCAGTAACACTTCGGCAGATGCCACCGTGCGTGCTACTTGCTTGAGGCCCTCTCCAGCTCTCTGAAATAACCCTACACTACCCCTACCCTGTCCCTTGGCAGGTCATTTGCCCCTAGGTGGACAGCGACATTAGTTCCTTCCCATCTCCTGCTGCCCTAGCGATCCTCTGTATCTGCTCCCCATCCTCTAAGCTGAAGCACCAGGGAGACGCTTCACCTGCCTCTCCCTTCCACCTCCTGCTCCCAAGTCTGTCCCTCTAATGAATAGAGAATAGAGTCCTCCAAGCAGCAGCTGCTTCCTCTTCGGCTGGAGGCCTCTTCCTCCCTCCTTGGGGCCTCCCCATCTGAGGACCCCCACATCCTCCCTTCTCACTGGTACGGGTGCCTCCTCCTGGCTGCCCCATTCCACCAGTATAGCGGAGGAATGTTGCAGTGGTACAGACTGAGGAGAGTGTACCCTACTCTTTACCCCCACCCTCCCAGAAACCACTAAAATCGAGCAGTTTTGCATCATCTCTTGGATATGCTTAGGTCTACTTTTGGTTGGTGGGTGTTGAGCTCTGTGGTACAGCACTGACCCTCCGTGATTTGGGACTATTTCTTAGGGCCCATACTTTTTTCTGCCTGCCCATAGGAGCCAGCAGACAAAGGGGAATATAATTTCCTTACTGGTAATTCCAGTTTTGCATAAGCTGATCCATGGGCAGGCAGGTCCTTCAGTTTTTCAGTGCTGTACACCTTCTGACAGCAGTCCTTCTGTCCTTCTATATAGTTCCCCTAATCAAGAGATGAGTTGAGTACTACTCTCATTTCTATTGCATATGTTGATTTCTTAGGGTATACAGTGTTTCTCTGTGGTCTTAGACGGAGGTGTAACTGAGGATTTTGAGATAAGAGGCCTATCTCCGATATTTCTGTATGTCCCAGGTGAGAGGAGAAGACAGTCCATATCTTTCTCTGCCCTGTGGACGGAGCCTAGACACAACCGGAATTACCAGAAAGGAAATTATAATTCCCTTTCCCTGGCCATGCAGTACCATTCCAGTATATCACCACCAGCATTCCCCTTCTGCAGTGTGGTACCTTCCTAGGTTGCCCCATGAGATTGGGTCCCACAGTTAGCACCTTGCCAGGAGTTTCACCCCTTATTCAGCCTGCAACTATAGAAGCAACTACAAAGTAGAAGTTCTAGGGACACAGATAAGTTGTTCATCCACACTTTCTGGCAGGTATTCTTGCCGGAAGGTCTTCAAGCTGGCTCCTCCCACCCACCCGGGTGGTAAAACTCTCGGCTCCGCCCCATGACGCCAGATCTTCCTTACTGCTTGGAAGCTCAGGTTCCCTCCTTAGCGCTCTGCGTTTTAGACTGGATCCTAACTCTGCGGTTTGTCCGAAATTGGTTTTGAAGTTTTCTAAACTTCGGTGGTCTTCTTCCCTCGCGGCTGCGATGGACAAATCTGTTCCCGGCTTTCGGAGGTGCCTTTGCGGCCAGAAAATGTCCAGGATGGATCCGCACTCCACATGCGTCTACTGCTTAGGCCTAGATCACGACCCGCAGGCTTGCGAGTTGTGCCGTTCCTTTTCAGCCAGCGTTCTGGACGATCGTGCTGCCTGTTTGAAGCTCGGGTGCCCCGAAAAACGTTTCCCGCCGGTAAAATCTAAAGAGACTCGGGCGGTGTCCGCAGTGGCTGGCTCGGCTGAGCAGCTCGAGCAGATGATCGCCCTTGAGGAGGAGGTGGCCCAGGCCGCATCTTCCTTCTCCTCCTCGGCCGCGGCATTTATCCCGCTCTCTCTGAGTTCCTCGTACAGGGTTTCGTTCAAGGAGCTTTGTCAGTCCCTTTCCACGAAAGGAGAGGGGCCTTCGGGACATTCTTCTCGGCCCAAGAAAAAGTCGAAGAGTAAGTCCCACATGTCGGCGTTGTGGGAGGCGGGAGAGGTCCCCTTCCCGGGCAGCCGACCGTCGACTTCGGTCGTGGTTGCGGCTGAGGCCGCTGGCTTCACGGTGCCCCCGTCAGGCCAGCCTGCCGAGACTCCCGTCGACGAAGTCGAGATTTTTCTCGATCCGTTAGACGGGTTGTCGACTGGAGAAGCCACAGCCCTCCTTCACCGGTTCCCCGAGGGAATACCGAGGATCTGCCTGCTCCTTCGAGACCGCAGTCCCCGGTTAAAGTGCCCGAGCCAAGGGAAGAGCGGGTGTCCCCCGGCCCTTCCCAGACCCACCCTCGGTCCTCCTGAGGGTCTTGGTCTCGGTCCCGGACCTCTTCTCGGTCCAGCCATTCCCGCCGACATCTCGGCGGTCTCGGTCTCGTTACCGGAGTAAGCGGCGACGCTGTTCTTCCTCATCGTCCTCCTCGGGTGAGGAAAGGCTACGGTGCAAGTTGCGCCGGCGCTACGAGGACCTTATGTGGCAGCAGTTGCTGTTATCCGGGCCTAAGCCGACCCCGGCCATCAAGTGGCTGTCGCCTGAGCGCCCGAAGCAACCACTCGTTCCAGTCGAGTTGCCCGCTCCAGGGCGGTTGCTAAGCCGAAACCAGCTGGTCCACGATTGTGGTGGAACCTCCGCCTCACAACGAAGTCGGGGCACCGACCAAGAATTCGGTCGGGTCACGGCCTGCCCCACAGGTTGTCGGTCACCCTCACTCCCGACCGTCCTCGGCAGGTGGAGGGTGGCTCAGGGCCGAGGCAGCTCTTCGCAGACTCTTCGGAATCCGACTACGATTCCTCCCTGTTCTCCAGTCAGTGCGATCTGGAGTCCTCCGGGGGCCAGTCAGTGGACGATAGCCCATCGTCCTTCTTGGGTCTGCTTCGACTCATCTCGGAGTCCACCGGGATGCAGCTCGAGCCCGTGTCCAAACGGGCCAAGTATCCCCTGACGGAGATTCTGGACCGAGGGGATTCTCCCACGGAGGCCTTTCCGGTGGCTGAGGCCATTGGCCCAGCCTTGGAGCTTTGGCAGTGGCCTGCTTCCTGTCCTGTGCCCTCGGCCAGGATGGCCAGGAAGTATGCGGTCCCTACCGGCTCTTTGCCCGGTTTCGGGGAACACCCCTCTGCCAAGGGGTTAGTCACCGACAGCGTTTTCCGGCGTTCCGGTAATGCTCGGGATGTGGACAAGCCCCCCGACAGAGTCCAAAAAGCTGGACTTTGCCGGGCACAAGGTGTACGCTGCGTCCTCCCTCGGCCTCCGACAGGCCAGCTCGGCTGTGCTGATGTCAGACTTCTCCCACACCCTCATGGGCTCCCTGGATGAGGTTGTTCCTCATCTCCCGCCTGACCTGCAGACCACGGTTCGCCAGGTGCGGGACCAGGGTAGGGCGGTGGCGAAGCAGCAGCTCCAGACTGCTCTGGACATAGGTGATTCCTATGCCAGGTCAGTAGCGGCTGCAGTGGCCATGCGACGCAGGGCGTGGCTGAGGATATCCACCTTCACGGCGGATACCCAGCACAAGTTGGCGGACGTCTCCTTCTTTGGGACTGACCTCTTCAGCCCTGGAGTGGAGGGACACCTCCAGCGGATCGAGAAGTCCATTGCCACTCTGGACTCTGTCACCTCCGCCCAGAGGGACAAAGGCCGCCGTCAGCAGAAGAAGTCCTTTTGTCCTTCGGTCTCTGCTTCTCGAGCGGCCCAGCAGCACCAGCAACAGGGCCAGCAGGCTCGCGCTTGGCGTCCCAAGCCCAACCAGCGGCTTCCTCCAACAGGAAGCAAGGGAAGCCCGGGAGGTCCCTCGGCGGTTCTTCCTCCAAGCCTGCCCAGTGACGGGTTGAGGGGTGCTCCTAGCGTCGTCCTCCCCTGGAGTTCCCCCATGGAGGCGGCTCCGCCACTTCCTTTCCGCCTGGTCCGCTATCATCACGGACCACTGGGTGTTGGAGGTGGTAGGAAAAAGCCTGCCTCTGGAGTTCGAGCAGGCTCCACCTTTTCGAGCCGTCGCCCCTCGGGGGGCCACGGGGTCTGCAGCCTCGCTGTCGGTCCGATGGGCCGATTATTGCCCTGCTCCTCGAAAAAGAGGTAAACAGGAAGGTGGCAGATCCTCCTCCAGACCCGGGGTTAGTGTCCAGGTACTTCCTGGTCCCAAAACGGACGGGGGTCTGGCTCCCCATTCTTGACGTGCACGACCTGAACAAGTTCCTAAGGTCTCGGACCTTCAGGATGGTCACTCTGGCTCAGATAAAACCATCCTTGGAATGAGGCGTGTGGGTTCTGCTCCCTGGACCTCCAGGACACGTTCTTTCACGTCCCAATCCGTCCGTCCCATCAGAGATTCCTCCACTTCAGAGCGGAGGGATTCCTATACGAGTTCCGGGCCATGCCCTTCGGCCTCTCCCTAGCTCCCAGGGTCTTCACCAAATGCATGGCAGTGGTGACAGCATTGCTGCGGCACTGAGGGGTCCGGGTGTACCCTTACCTGGACAATTGGCTGATAGCAGCCCCTTCCAGACTGGAGGTGGAGCAGTCCAGAGATCTGGCCCTCCAGGTTTGCTCTCAGGTTGGCCTCCTCATCAATGAGGCCAAGTCGGAACTCGTGCCAAAGCAGGCGATTCTGTTCATCGGGGCAGAGCTCGACTCTCTGCGAGCCAAAGCACGGCTCCCGGGGGACAGGGCCGAGGTTCTTTCCTCCTTTGCTCAATCATTTCTGGTTGGGCAATTGCGCCCTGCCCCGGGACTTCCTGCGCCTCCTGGGCCTCATGGCGGCCTGCACCAGAGTGGTCCGTTGGGCCCGTTGGTACATGCCTCCCATTCAGTGGGGACTGGCCAGCCAATGGTCACAATGCCGCGATCCATTGGACCGGCCTATGACAGTGACCCAGGAGATGTGGAACGCTCTCCAATGGTGGATCGTTCCAGCACATCTGCAGGAGGGTATCCTTCGTCCGCCCCGAGCCGACGGTCGGTCTCTCGACCAGTGCATCTCTGATGGGTTGGGGTGCCCATCTGGGGGAACATCGAGTGCACTGCCTCTGGTCCCCTCGGGAGTCCCGATGCCACATCAACCTGCTGGAGCTCCGAGCGGTCCGTCTAGCTCTCACTGCCTTCGCTCCGTTTCTGCGGGGTCAAGTGGTTCAGGTCCAGACGGACAACACCACGACCATGTACTATCTGAACTGCCAGGGCGGGACGCGCTCCATGCTGTTATGCATGGAAGCTCTCCGCATTTGGTTCCTCGTGCGCAGCCTGGAGGCGGATCTCCTAGCCATTCACGTGGCAGGAGCCTTCAACACCCTGGCCGATGCCCTAAGCCGGATAGGGGCTGCATCTCACGAGTGGTCTCTCCTGCCGGGGGTAGTACAAGATCTCCTCTTCTCCCACTGGGGCACGCCTCAGGTGGACCTGTTTGCCTCCAGGGAGAATGCGAAGCTGAGTCTGTTCCATGCCCGCCCCCCTCAGCAGGGCTCGCTGCAGGGGGATGCCTTCTCAAGGCCGTGGACCCCGGGCCTCTTCTACGCCTTTCTCCCGTTTCCCTTGATCCACAAGTTGCTTCTCAAGGCGAGGAGGGACAAGGCGCAGGTGATTCTGGTAGCCCCAGACTGGCCCCGCCAGTTCTGATATCCAGATCTCCTCAGCCTCAGCTCCAGGCTCCCAAGGCGGCTTCCAGCCCGCCCGGACCTGATCTCAGTCAGTCAGGGGAAAGTATTCCATCCGGACCTTCAATCCCTGCACCTGATGGCCTGGTTCCTGAGCGACTAGAGCTCCAGGCTTTGGGTCTTTCTGACGAGATCCTCAACGTCGTTGAGGCATCCCGTAAGGAGTCGACCAGGAAATGCTATGCCTTCAAAAAAGGGAAGAGGTTTTCCATTTGGTGTCAGGGGAAGGGCTTGGATCCTTCCGACTGCCCCTTGGCAAGCATTCTGGACTACCTGTGGTCCCTTTCTCAGCAAGGGCTTCGATCGACGACCCTTAAAGTGCACCTGGCAGCCATTTCTGCTTACCGGGCGCGGGCCGGCAAGCAGTCAGTGGCACAGGAGAAGGTGGTCGGGTGCTTTTTCAAAGGCCTTGACCACATTTCCCCTCCGGTGCGAGAACCTCCACCTCCGTGGGATCTACTGCTGGTGCTGGTGTTGGCCAAGCTCATGGGCAAGCCATTCAAACCAATGCACAGGTGTGATCTTGCACACCTGTCGTGGAAGACCGCCTTCTTGGTGGCTGTCATGTCAGCCAGAAGGATGGGAGAGCTCCAGGCGCTTTCCATCGAGTCTCCCTACCTGGTCTTCCACAGGGCCAAGGTTGTCCTGCGCCCCACCGAAATTCCTTCGAAGGTGGTGTAGGAGTTTCACCTTAACCAGGTGTTGACTCTGCGGTGTTCTACCACAGTCACACCTCGGGAGGCGAGATAGGCTCCATACTTTGGACCCTAGACAGCGCTTGCTTACTATAAGGAGCAGACGGCCAGTTCGGGAGAGGTCCACCAGCTGTTTGTCACCCACGCTGAAGCCGCACTGGCAGACCTGCAGCAAAGCTGGACTATAGGCAGGTGGATCACCTCCTGCATAGAGCTCTGCTGCAGGTTGGCGGGCATGGAGCCTCCCAGAGGGATAAGAGCTCATTCTACCCGCCATACCGCTGCATCGGTAGATGCTTCCAGGGACGTCACTATCCAGGATATCTGCAGGGCTGCTACCTGGAAGTCGGCACATACCTTTATTACCCACTACCACATCGACCTCGAGTCACGCCGGGATGCTGGTTTTGGGGCCTCGGTTCTCCAGTCTCTTTCCCAAGTAAGTATCGGGGGTGTGCGCCTTGCCTCCCTCCTCCCAGAAAACTGCTAGGAGTCTGCCAGAAAGTGTGGATGAACAACATATCCATGTCCCTAGAAATACAGGTTACTCACCTGTAACAGGAGTTCTAGGAATGGTATATGTTGTTCATCCACATTCCCAACCTCCTGACTTCGACGCACAACCTGAGCTTCCAGTGGCCAGATCTACGCCATGGGGCGGAGCCGAGAGTTTTACCACCCGGGTGGGTGGGAGGAGCCAGCTTGAAGACCTTCCAGCAAGAATTAAAGCGGCAAGGATACCTGCCAGAAAGTGTGGATGAACAACATATACCATTCCTAGAACTCCTGTTACAGGTGAGTAACCTATATTTACTCACTGGACTTGGAGACCCCTAAAGACCTGGGGCATGTAATGTCCATGGAGGGTGGGCAAAGTGTTCTTTCCCAAGCACTATGGCCAAAATTATTTTTTCATTTACTCCTGTAATATCCACGAGTGTGTACCCTTCGCTGTCTACTGTGTTGGCACACCTGATGCCCTGACTTCCGCATGCTCTTCACTGTCCAGTATACACGCAAGGCACTTTGCCACACTGCCCAGATTGTTCAGATGGCAGTAATGCAGCAAGCTGCACTGCTGTCCTTCCTGGGGGAGCATGTCCTATGCAACACTCAGTCCTCCCTTCGCCATCCCTTCAGCGAACAAAGTGCGGGACTGGAGCCAGAGTCATTAAAAGACATAGTGTCACGTCAACAGTGCAGATCCTGACCGGCAACCAAAATTCCATTGGGTCACCAAATGTTACCCAATGACTGACTGGCCTTAGGGCCACCAGGATCTTTCAGCTAAAGGCAATCCCCCTGAGATTTCCCGTAGATAAATGGATATTGGAAACCCAGAATGCATCTGGAAACTTCTTGATGAAAATCGTAGGTAACTGATTGTGTGTGTGTATTTAAAGAGAAACTTTTGTACCTGTGCCTGTTTTAAAAAATAACTATGAATACTGATGAAAACTGAGGATAACAATATTTTAAGGAGTTATCTTTATATTACTTAAAATGTAAAAAAAAAAACAAAACAAAAAAACAAAAAAAAACGCTAAAGCAGACGCACCTGCTGAGAAAGGCACCTTACAAAGGAGGAAGAAAAGGGTGATCTGAAATAGAATGGAAAAGTATAGGTACAGAATTTTCACCATAACATGCACTACTGTGTTATCGCAGTGTCAGTGGCTCAGCGGGTTGCACACTCGCATCTGAGGCAGGAAGATCAGAAGGCTGTGGGTTCTATCCCCACACCAGGCACTTCAGTTAAATCCCAATACTGACACTGTAGTGCAGCATTGGGGGGGGGGTGCTGCAGTCCTGAGGTGCTGTCTTTGAGATGAGACGTTAAACAGAGGTCCCATCTGCCTGGTCTGGTGGTAGTTCAGGTGGATGTTAAAGATCCCATGGCATTTCTTGTAAAGGGTAGGGGAATTTCCCCGGTGTCTTGGCCAAATTTCCATTCACTAAAAATACTTCTGGTGGTGCTATGAAGTAAAGTGAACTTCTTCATGAGCTCCCTAAGTGTATATCACATTTAATACTCATAATAATAGTATTTAACTAAAAGTGTATGGCTGCAAATGATTTAGAATAATATTAACTCGTTGGAGCACCTGTATTTCCAGTCACAGTGACCTCTGAATGCTCCATTCATCCAGAAATGGTTTTCAAAGCCTGGCGGAGGCCGAAGATATGGAAGAAGCCCTCCATGCAGACTCTGACTCGTCCATGGCGGCCCTTGAAGACAGCTTACAAAAAAAAGGCCGCCCTCCTAGATCGCAAATGGCTAAAAATAAAACTCATTCAGACTCCACCAGTGCAATCTTCCCAGCCCTTCAAGAGTTCCGTAGGGAGATGCAGGAATCTATACGAGACCTCAGGGTTGATCTGGGCACACTACAGGGCAGGATTGATGAAGCCGACCACTAGATCAGTTCTAACATGGGCACGTCTGGACAATTTTAGAAGTGGTCGCGTCTGATCTCTCCTGTACACAACTTCAAATTGTCCATTGGCAAGAGGACGTGAAAAACTGAGGTCACAGAAAAAAACCCGAGGGTTTATGGGGTCCTGGAGGGTGAGGAAGCTAAAGATATGCCAGCCTTTCTGGATACTTTTCTTTGTGCCATGCTTGATCTGGGCCTGGACTACCTGATTGATATCAAGAGAGCTCATAGGGCACTGGGTCTCAAACCCATGGCGCCTGATGCCCGGCCCAGATCCATAGTGATCTGCTTCCTAAATTACGCTGTTAAGGAGGACTTACTGCAGAAAGCATGGGGCAAAAAAAAATCTTAAAATAAGAGGGTAGTCAGTGGTGTCACTAGTTCTACCTTTAGTTCTTTTAGAATTCTGGGATGAATCCCATCAGGCCCCATTGCTTTGTCCACCTTCAGTTTGTATCCAGAGTGTTTCTACTGTTTGTTTTAGGTACCTCCTCCTCTTCATTTGTAAATACTGAGCAAAAATATTTGTTTAGTATCTCTGCCTTTTCACAGTCTCCCTCTGCCCACCCTCCCTCCCCTTTATTAAGCCTCACTATCCCTCCCTTGGTTTTCCTTCGCTCCCTGATGTACCTATAAAGGTTTTATCCCCCTTCTTAACTGAGTTGGCTATCTTTTCCTCGGTTTGGGCCTTTGCTGTTCTGACTGCCTTCCCAGCTTCCTTTTGCTTTAACTGATACAATTCTCTGTCGTGCTCCTTCTGCGATTCCTTGTACTTCCTGAATGCTTTCTTTTTCTCTTGAACCTTCACTGCCACTTCCTTTGAGAACCATAGTGGTTTCTTACATCGTTTTGTTTTATTTGCTTCACACAAAGGCTCGTTACCTCTGTGATGGCAGTTTTTATTATTCCCCATTGTTCTTCCACCCCTCCTTCCTGCCCATTTGCTAGTGCATTCCTTAGGCACTCACCCATTTTGGCAAAGTCAGCCCCCCTAAAGTCCAGTACTTTTGCCTTTGTATGGCTTGACTCTATTGCTGTGTTTATTGTGAACCATACTGTTCGATGGTCGCTAGTTCATGGCATCATTCTCCTATTGCTGAAGTTGACTGAAGGGCTAATGAAGTAAAGAGCAAAAATAGAACGTTTCAGCGTATGGCCTGTTTTGAGGAGGCTTGGCGGGTTGGTGGGGTGCACCTTGGAGGCGCTGGCCCTGTACTCGGTGGGACTCCTGATGTTCCTAGGACCCAGCAATTTTATTGTGGCCCTCCTTGAGGTGGCAGGACCTAGCGGTCGGGCTATAAGTGAGGGCTGGGATCCCGGATATCGGGGAGGGGGGGAATGTTGGGCTGGGGGTCTGGGAGGGCCTGGAGCTCCCTCCTTCCCATCTGGTTGCTCCCTACCTCCTCTGTCTCCATACCTGTAATATGATGACTATTCTGCTTCGAGTTCAAGGAACATTATTTTAAAGCAAACTTTGCCAGTGATTTTGCCCCTGGTTGGGGCCTTGTTTGTTGCTGCTTTTAGTTTCTCTCTTTCAGGACACTCCATGAGGCAGAGAAAAGGCAGAATTATCCAGTTCTTGAACAGTAGGGTTCAGTGAGACCTGTCTTTGGCAAAAATAGGGGTGCTCCCTCTGAAAGTTGTATGTAGTTGGGGGACGGGGGGGGAGTTGAGTGCCATGGTGGGGTACCTCCATTTTTTGGGGCCTGCGACTGGAGGGCAAGGCGATGACACGTGCTCCAGCAAAGTTTTTGTGGTTCTGCTTGGGGTAGTAGGACTGTTTGTTCTGGCCACATTACAGAATCGGGGGCTGAGTGCCTGTTGTCGCTGGGAGGCAGCCCGGAGTACAGTTTGTGCGTCCTGCCGGCCGGGGGTGCTCTTCCTCCTCCTCTCCCTCCCCTCTCTTTGATCTGGTACCCCTATGGGAGTCCCCACAGGCTCCTGATTGGTTCTTGGGCTCCTAATGGCCAGGAGATTTATTCCCCTATGGACAAGATACAGGTGCTTGTTTAAAGCTGGGTTCTACTTCCTTCTGCTGATTTCACCCTGATGCCACACACATACAAGGGGGCAGCCAGCATTACCTCACCATGATTCAGGGGATCTCGGCCCCTCTTTTTCTCTAGCGCAGAGGTTGCCCCAGGGACGTTCGGGCTCCATCCCTGCGCCCTTGCACTTAGTGTTTCCTCCAGTTCATACATAACATAATCTCTCAGTTTGGTCACACATCACGGCCCAGAAATTCTTGATTTATTTATTTTTAAAGGTGGAATTATACTAACATGCTAACATACTAAAAGCCAGCAGAATAGGCCTAACGGTCTTTCGTGTTTGCTCGTTAGCCAGCCCCTATGGGGCGCTAGCTCCTCCTCCCCCCTGGCCCCAGAGAGTGTCAACTTCGGCTTCAGTATACCTATGCATCTGTCCCACCCCGTCTTAAAGCCCTCTACTGTGCCCAGTTCAACTAGATTCCCGGGCAATGCACTCCATGGCTCCACCACCCTGTCAATGAAGTAATGCCTTCTACGTTCTCCCCTGTAGGTTCCCCCCTCCAACTTCCACTCATTCCCCCTGGTTGTGCCCCCTTTCCTTAGCCTGAACATTTCTTTGGCTCTGTCCCTGTTAATCCGTTTCACATATTTGAATACCTCAATCATGTCACCCCTGTCTCTCCTGTCCTCCAGCGAGTACAACCCAAGGACTTCCAGCCTTTCCTCATGGGTCCTTTCGCTCATGCCCCAGATCATCCTGGTTGCCCTCCTCTGAACCCTGTCCAACAACGCTATGTCCTTCCTAAGGTGAGGTCTCCTGAACTGCACGCAGTACTCAAGATGCGGCCTGACCAAGGCATTATACAGAGGAAGGATCACCTCCCTCTTCCTGGACGTTATTCCCTGGGCTATGCAGCCCAGAATCCTGTTTGCCTTTGCTGCAGATTTTCTGCAGTTTTCAGTTTTGTTCATTCTGGTGTCTACCACCCCCCCAGGTCCCTTTCACTCGTGGCTTGCAGCAAGACCCCTCCCAGGGTTTATACATGAGCTGGGTTTCTGACCCCCAGTTGTAGCACCCTACACTTCCCTGGATTAAACCTCAGTCCCCACCTCCTTGACCAACCCTCCAGGGTATCGAGATCCCTCTGGACTGTCTCTCTCGCTTCCTCCCAGTCAGCCACTGCTCCCAGTCTTGAGTCATTGTAATATATATCTTCACATCCTTTAGGAAACAGAAGAAAAGCTGTCTCAGTTGCCTTTGACTGCAGGACAGGGCTTCTTTTTGGTGCATGGTCACTCCTATAATCACCAAAGGGAGGGGGGAACTCGTTGTCTTACATTTCCTTATGGAGCCACCACTTAGTTTTTCTTTTCCCATTTGAGCATGGTTTTTTTTTTTTTTTTTGCTGATGATTTCTTTCTGTCCCCTTCTTAGCTGTGGGTGTGTTGTCTATGGTTACCCCCTCTTTTGGTCTAGGTCCGAGGCCCCAGCACCACTCCCAGTGCCTGAGCTCAACCCCATCCTCCTTTCCTCTCTGTGGCTATATCATGGCTGGTACTTACCCCACCACCGTGGAAAGCTGAGGGTCCGGAGTCAGGAGGAGCTATACTTGAGTCAGAATGGTGTGGTGCCGAAGGACCAGATGTCATCGAGCACGCTGGAGGATTTTCTCTTATGTTTTCCCCACCCCACGGCATGACGTGCAGGGCATCAATGATGCTGCCATGTGCGCTCACGCACACTGCTCGTCTGACACCATCCATGCTGTCTCCACAGCGAGCTGCCTGTTAGCACTTACCTCCAGTCACCACCGGGAGCCAGCACTGCTGTGGTAATCCCACCTCACCCTCCCCGGAGGAGAGCAGTATCTGGGATGCTCCATCCTCCTCCCCCCAGCCAACCCTCCAACACTCGAGGTCACTCCCTACCCTGGGTCGTTCACGTGGCGCGAGGTGTTGGTGTCCATCGTCTCAACCCTCCGCGCCACTGGGCCAGCTATGGTTTTCTTTGGGAACATTTTAGTTTCCCAGGGGACTCCTTTTGCTACTTTTGTAGTTATGGCCCTCTCCTCAAAGTAACCCCAGTTTTGAGATTACCTTCTTGGGGGCCCAGGAGGCGGATGTTTCCTTTCACCTCCAAATTGGAAGTCAATGTGTATATATGTTATCTGTCACAAATGCAATCCACAGGTCAGGCCCTCTGCTTCCACAGTGCCAAACCTCAAGTGCAATCTGTGAACAGGAGACAAACAGGGTAACCCTCCTGTCTGTTTTGGGTCTGAAACACCTACTAGTCTCAAATCCTGAGGTAAAATATGAAACCCTTTTCGCTTGTACACCCAGTTAACAGGATCAAATATCACACCCACTTCGAGGAAATGCAGTGCAATACTTAACCCAATGGGCACCCAGCCTGGTTCACGATTCTCCTCTTTTTGGACTCAGTTGAGATCCAGGTATGTTCTTACCTTTTTGTACAAAATGGTAACACTATAACCCCTTAACAGTTTTGACAGAATTATCAAATACTGTCCCAGCTTTCACATGCAAAAAAATGGAAAAAGACTCGAGCAGGATTAAGGAAACCAAAAAGTTTACTGAGATTAAAATGAGTAAATACATACAAAACACAGAGCATATATACATTAATACTTACAGTCAGAAGAAATGGAAATTTCAACAACAAACACCTAGTAACTGAATTTATAAGTACCCTAAGATTCAAGTAATAAATAGTGGTTGAATTTACCTAAAGTTTTGTGAGTTTCTTTTCAGGAGTCCCCCTTCAAAACCAAAGGCAAAAATGCAAAGTGTTCTCCCAGCTGGCTGGTAATATGGTGTTACAAAACCCCTCCTCCCTGATGACACAGCTCACAGATGCTGGCTGTGAGGTCACTCAAACATGAGTACTGAATTAATTTATCAGTCACATACCTCAGCACACTGCTCAAACATTCCAATTAAAAAAAATATAAATATCTTCTTCTTAATTAGTGAGGCATTATGACAGGACAGAATTGCCCCTTTGATGTCTTCAGAAACTTCCTGAGGAACTGTGTTCACCTAGCTGTGAAGTCTAACAGGTAGTTAAAAACTGCCTCTTCCTCAGGGGGCATAATATGCATACTTTGTCCCTGGATTTCAAAGTAAATGAATGGTTTACAATGTGTGATAACCTGGCTTTTGAAGGAAGTTTTTAAAGTTTCCACTGGGTCATGGAGAGTGTCATTTCCCTGACTACACTTTTGAAATTCCATCTCCCAGATTGCTGTTCTGCTGTCTGCCATATTTTTCAGCAGAAATTCACAGAACATACTTTTATGTCACAATTATAATATAATAACAAGCAGATGCTATCAGTCACAGTTATCTCTTTACATTATACATAGTTATACCCCAGTTTTTGGAGACTTGTTCTCTAGCCCCTTTTAAGGGCTTACTGTTTATCGCTCAGACCCTACATGGGGCAGTATTTGACCTGTGCTATTTGGGGTTAGGGAAAGGGGGGTATTATTCTCCAGGGAGGAAGTTACCCTCTCTGGTAAGAGTAGTTCTATTACTAGTTATGGTTTATATTCATTTAGGTGTTATGCAAGAAACAAGAGAAGCACATAAGATAAGATTGAATTTCATGGGATCCTTTATGTAACAGGGAGCTCCCTCCGAGGACTTGAGAGCTTTCTAGTAGTGCGTACTCCTCCTCCTCCTTCTCCTTAGCCAGCTGCGTTGGATCCTTCAGGATGGCTGGGTTGGGGAGAGCGTGGTCCAGGTCCTTTCTGCTCTCTCTGTGTGGTTCCTCCTAGTCCGGGTGGATCCCCCTTTTTCTTCATCTTTATAAGATGGGGGTAAACCCTGTTAAAATATATTCACAGAATGTCAATGGTCTTCATAATCCCATTAAAAGAACTCGCTTTATGCAATATTTGGGAATACACGTGGCTGATCTCTACTTCCTACAAGAAACCCATTTGTCTGAAGTGGAGCATCAAAAGCTGAAATGGGGTCACCGTTATACAGCATATGCTTCCTCCCATGCTAGTGGCCGTAGACAGTGAGCTGCTATTTTGGTGCCCTCTACTACCCCATTAGAGGTACAAGAACAACATATAGATTCTCAGGGTAGGTATGTGATTTTGAAGGGGAAGCTTCACTCTCAGGAAGTAACCCTAGTAAGTGTGTATCTCCCCCCCATCTACTCTTCCCATCATATGCTTGTTTATACATAAGGTTTTGGATATGCTGCAGGGCTGCCTGATTATTGGGGGAGACTTTAACGTAGCTGTTTCTACCCAGTTAGACTCTTCCAACCCACAGGCCTATAGAAGGTCAAAGGCAGTAAAATATTTGAAGGTTTCTGTGACCCATTTAGGAATTGTGGATGTCTGGAGAAAGCTCTTTCCTTCATCTCAAGGGTTTACTTTTTATTCGGGACGTCATCAGACCGATTCCCTTTTAGGCTACTTTTTTTATAACTTGTGAGCATTTTCCCTTGGTCCAGGACGTGTCCCTTCTACCTAGTCTCCTCTCAGACCATCAATCCATGTTCCTTAAAATAGATCTAGGGATGCCGTAGAAACAAAAACTATGGCATTTTAACCCATCCCTTCTACGAGACCAGGAATATGTTGAATACATGTCCACCCGCATCCCACAAGTTTTAAAGGATAATAGTTTTAGACCCCATACTATGGGACACACTTAAGGCAGTGATAAGGGGTGAAACAATAGCATGTTCTGCGCATCGGAAACTTAGAGCAGATGCCACCTTTAACCTCTTACAAGAATGACTTCAGTCCTGCCAGCTCCAGTATAGGGATGGCAATACGGAACTCCAAAGGAAGTTAGAGAAACAGAATTACAAAAAAATCATGGCCCTTCAGTCCTTAACCTATTTGAAACAGGTTAATTATGAGGGAGGATCTCGGGGCACTAGATTTTTGGCACGTAAACTACAGAAAACAGATGGCAACAGTTTTAAAAATTAAACACTCCCTCTCCAAACAAATCTTGCATGGGGAAGAATGCATTTGTTTGGCCTTTGTTTCTTTTTACCAGTCCTTGTACTCCTCATCTTCCACTGAACCAGAAGCCAGCTAAAACTTTTTATCCCCCTTTCCACTCCCGAAACGTTCTGAGCACTAGAGTACCGCTCTTGAATCCGGAGCAGATGAGCTTTTACGACATATTCAGGCCCCATAAAATGCCCTGATCCAGGCAGCTTTATAGCCAAATGGTATAAGAAGATTTCCGGACAACTTCTTCCTATTTTATTGCCAACATTTAGGGCAGTGGCAGAGGGTGATTCTCTTCCCCCAGTCTTTTGTGTACACAGTCATAGCCCCTCTTCCTAAGCCTGACAAGGACTCCACAGGGACATCTTCATACTGCCCAATTTCTATACTAAATGTGGATTACAAAATTTATATGGCCATTTGGGCTCCAAGATTAAAATGAATTCTCGTAATTCTAATTCACCCCGACCAGTCTGGCTTTATCAAACAGAGAAATACCACGGATGACATCCGACATACCATGTTGTTATTCAAACATATTCATTCAAGGCAAATCCCAGCGGCCTTTTGAGCTTAGATGCTGAGAAGGCATTTGACAGGGTGTCCTGGGACTTCCTTTGGGACACTCTGTCTACATTTTCATTCCCCGAATCATTCTTGAAATGGCTACAAAACAATGATTCCTGTCCCCGGGCTTACGTTTGGGTAAATAGCGCTTTCTCTGTCCTAAAGCTGGTCTCTGGACAGTATGGAAGCCTGGAGACCAGCCGTTGGATAAAGAAAGTTTACAGGTATTTAAATTTCATAATTTCTTCTCCCATATCTCTTCAGCGGGGCACAAGGCAGGGATGCCCCCTTTTCCCCCCTTCTATTCGCCCTCTACATGGAGCCTCTGGCCATTGCACTCAGAAACGAAGAAAGAATTGAGAGGATCCCCCTAGGACAAACATCATACAAAGTCTCTCTGTTTGCAGGTGAAGCCCTTCTTACTGCACTGTCTTCCGAACAATCCATCCCAGCAATTGTAGAAATTTTACCAAAGTTTGAGAGGGTGGCAAATTACAAACTTAATCTGACCAAAACCGAGTTACTTTTACTTTACTTCCACCTCTCTTCCAGGCTCAAACAATCATTCCTCCTGAAATGGCGTTGTACTAAAATTAAATACTTGGGTATACACATCCCTAAAGATTTAGCTCATCTGGAATTGGTTAATTATGAACCCCTTTCTGTCCTTCTCCAAAATGATTTAACAAAATGGGGAAAACTGTGTCTTATTTTTTTTTTTCAGCGAATAGAAATCATTTATATGAATATTCTCCCCTGCCTCTTATATCTGTTCCAGAATATTCCCACTTTTCCATCTGGTTTTTACTTCAAATCATGGAACAGAACAATATCTAATTTTATCTGGGGGGGACAGAGGCCGCGTGTTCGTCTCTCTTTTCCAGCTTTTTGTGGCGCATGGAGGGGTTACCCTTCCTAACCTGATATACGCTAAGGCGGCCTTTCTTAAAATCTTGTTCCTATGGTTGTCTCCCTCTTTTGGTGCCCCGTGGAAGGAAATTGAATTAATAATAAATGATTTATATGATATAGAAAACATAGCATTCAGTTCGGGGGATCGTGCTCCTCAGCTTAAGAATTTCATTAAATATACGCCCCAAATTTTGAAAGTATGGCAAAAATTAAAAAGGGAACCTGCATTTAGAGACTCCTTTTTTCTTCAGCGTTTAAAAGCCGAAGATGATCATTTCCACCCATCCAAATTTGATATAACTTTTACATCCTGGAGAATGTTAGAACTTAATTACATACACCGATTCTTAACTAGTAAAGGCATTCTCTCCTTCACTGATTTACAGACGAAATATGAACTCCCTGATAGAGATCTCTTTTGTTATTCTCAAGTGAGAAATCATATTTTGAGACAAAGGGAAGTTTTCTCTGTGATTCTCACACCTCCCTTATTATGGGTCTTATTAAGGGACACTCTCCAAGGCCACCCCTGGGGCCACTTAATAGGTCATCTATACAAAATCTTTAGAGAATTACTGGGAGACTCACCCCAGACGGTACTTGAGAGCTGGAACAAAGAGTTGTCCCTTGAGATCCCCTTAACTGTATGGCACGACACAACCCTAAAAGCAATTAAAATAACCTCTTCCCATATTTGGAGGGGGTTCGCGTGGAAGTGTCGAACCAGGATTTTCCGTTCTTCAGCGGTCCTAGCCAAGTATCTCCTGGCCTCATATGGGCATTGCCGGAGGGACTGCAACTGTAGAACTGCAAATTTAGGACACATTTTTTGGTTGTGCCCTAAACTGATGCCATTTTGGTGCACCCTACAGAAAGAGCTATGGGACTATCTGGGGGAAAGGGTGGAGCTCACAGCAAAAATGGTATTACAATCAAATTTTCCAGAAAATAGACCCTTGTGGCACTGTACTTTATTGCTACTATATGTTCTAGTAGCAAAAAAGTCCAGAACTCGAAAATGGATGTCCACATGTATACCGACAGTTTTAGACTGGCGTCAAATAATTTTGGCTATTTATAAATTAGAAGCCCTTACTGCCACTATACATAATAGACAAACAGCATTTATGGAAAAATGGCAAAGATGGATACATTATTTATTTTTTTATTAACATCTTGGATTCAAGACCTTTGAGCAGACACTCTTTACATAGGTTCCACGTCGGAATGATAACAGGTTAACATTTACAGTAGTTACATTACATTATATACCTCTTATTGATCCAGAATTTGTTCCATAGGAGAGGAATGAGCGTCCTTTGATGATTGGGGGTGGGGGGTGGGCATAAGAGGAGTGTTAGGCATTTCATGAGGCTACCTACTCATTTTAGTTTGGGCTAGAAAAGATAGATGGAAGGAGGACTTTCTATTTAATGGGTGGACTTTGACCTTATGTGAAACCAGTCTAACATCTCAAAAAATGCATCTGTTAGTAATGAAATTACAGGACCCAGGTAAATATTCTAAGGATAGTTTGTTTTCCACATTGTCTTTTTATTGCAGGATGTACTAAAACATACCAATATCATATAAGCATATCACTGGTTGAAAACCAATGTATGAAACATTCTTGTAATGTGCATCTCTCAATAAAAATGAAAAAAAAAAAAGCCTAAAAATACCCCCAGCAGCTTAATCTGGTTCAATGTCAGTTGGCATCCATTTGTATCCCCCTCCCCCGGGATGAGGCTGAAAATAGGCAGAATTGTCTAGTCCTCCTTTCCCGATCAACAAAAACTGAATAAATACCTAAATACTTTCTGCATTCATGAGTTTGTGACATGGGATGCATGTGAGACATTCCCTGCATTGCTTCTGTCTGAATCCCACTCTTTTTTTGTTTTCAGTTTCTGTTTATCCTCCCAACTCCGGCCAGGCCCGTATCTGGTTCTGTGACCAGGCATTCTCCCCCCGCCCAATATCTCCTATCTTGCATCAGCTCCAACATCTTTCTGTTTGCCCCCTATCCGGGAGGAAGAGTCAGGGCTCTTTTCTGATTATCTGTTTCAGGAGTGCGTCCACACAGGAGAGGTGCAGGACTGGGAGTGTGTCATAGAGCTGCCATCCTGCAGCAGACCGAGGCTGAATATGACACAGAGGAGAGGCTCCATGGGAGGGAGGAGGGGTGCAGCGGTCCCCCACTGTGTTTGCACCCCTCTTGCCACCGGCTCATCACAGAGCAGTGTTGTGGAGGCATAGGTCAGGAAGCATAGGCAGACTAGGAGAAGTTATAAAATTCACAAGTAACATTTTATTATTATTATCAATAATAATAAAATAGAAAAATAAAATTGTACTGAATAGCTCTTTTTAAAGGCAGTACAAACAAAAAAAATCTTTCATCTGACTCTCTGTTTAAATCTCCACATCTCGATCTCTAAACAAAACATTGCTCTGTTTTTATAGGATGTCTTTTCCTGGCAGATGTACCAAAACTTGTGTCAGTTTCCTTCCTTCCTGAAGCCAGTCTGAAGAGTACATCTGGTCTTACCAGATGCAACAAAACAGAACTTTCTGTCCCAGAGCTGGTCTCCTTGTCAAGATCAAAATGCATGTCAAGGTCAATCCCCTGTGTTACAGATGGTTATATTTGTAAGAAACCCAAATAGCTTTCTGCAATCATTTCAGCAATTTGCAAGCCAAGGGATCTCAGCTTCATATAAAGATTCACAGGATTGGTTTTAATCGCAGAGAAGCAAGAGGAGAAAGAATAGAAACAAGGGAAGGAAGGGACATAACGGCGGTTGGGAGCATTGGGTTGCCAATTCCTAGGTTCCATAATTAAAATGTTGGTTGTGTAATCAGACGAGCAAAATACAGACAAATGGCAGAATAGGAGAAGACAGAATAGATCCTTGCTTTTAACACTCTTTGTATAACAAATGGGACAGGGTCTTACCCCCAACCCTGTCACAAGCAGCACTGGCTATAAAACCAGCTGTCTGGCCACCCTTGGGGCCAGAGGAATCCCATGAAGACTGTCCTTGGAGTTTGCTGTCTTGTCACTGGACCCTATGGTGCACATAAAGCCAACCGTGGCTGTGTGTGTCAACGTGGGTACAGGAAGCAACTTAGGAAGAAAATGCCCCCCGACCATTGGGAAGTTGGCTGTTGGCACACCCGGGCTCCATGGGCACCTGCGGGCTGAATCCCACAGGGAGAGGTGTTGAGTCCCAGGTGGGCAAACTGCAGTATTTACCAGAATATCAGGAGCTCTCGTTTTCAGGGATTTGGGACACTTGTACGACAGGGCAATTTCTTTCTTAATAAATTTGCTTACGCTTCTAACTTGTGTGGCCCACATGTTCCAGGTTGGGCCCAACCTCATCATCTCTGGCACTTACCTCTCTCCTTCCAACCCCACAGGCTTACTCCCCCATAGTGGGGCCTGCCCATGCTGGACTCGAGCCTTCCACCTCTGGTTGGGGGGGTATGGAGGCAGGAGAGCTCTGGGTAGAGAGGACAGCCAAGAGTGGAAGGCAGAGTCCGAGCATGCACAGGGTTATGCTGCTTGTTTCAGTGTGTTTTCATATTTGGTACCATCCTATTAAGATATCGTCTCCAAGCATTAGCACACAAATGTGCTGCATGGATCCCAACTGACATCCACCCTCCCCTAAATCCCCTCAGCACTTCCACCTTCACCCAGGTGTCAGTGTTGCAGCGGGAATCATGTCCCCCTCTCCCAAAGGGAGAATTTCTGTTGGGACAGTCATCCTCCTTTGCTGGCTGGCTCCTGGCCCTTGAGTTTACTTTAATGCTCCTCCCACCAGTGGGGTCCTCATCCACCAGCGACCTCCAAGCCCCCCACTCACCTTCTCTAATGCATGGTTTAACCCCGGTCTGGCTTCCTAGTTGGCTGTGCAGCATGCTGTTTTTCTTTTTCTTTTCTGTGTTCTGTGCCATTTACCACCTTTGGAATGTGGGTGAATCGGTGGCAATCATGTGCACATTAACCTGCCAGTGTCCCCTTCCATGCCAGCCTGGCTGCTTGCACCACCACCACCTGTGATCACGCTGGTGGCGGTAGAGAAGCTGGATCAGCAGCCCTCCCTCCCTGGAACAGGAATGTGTCACTAGGATGCTCAGTACTCCTTTGGGCCATCCCTCAATACTCCAGGCTCAGGACACAAAACAGGTTTATCAGTGACGCTAGCAGCAGAGCTGACACTGCACCTGTGAGGCCAGCCCTTAAAAATGACCATTTGTAGCCCCTGAAGTAGAAATTATCTGGACTGTCGCTCTTTGATCAGAAAGCTGCTGAATTGCAATTTTATTTATTAATTTATTCATTCAATTTTTCATGCTCCAAACTTTTTTTTTCCAGTACCCCATTGCATTTCACAGCCTACAGTAGCTATACTAGCTGGGAGGTGTGTTTGTTTGTTTGTGTGTGTGTGTGTGTGTGTGTGTGTTGCGGTTGGGGGATACCTTTGTTGCAGACTGCACTGGTTCTGTGGTTGGCAATCAGGAGGTGGGAGGGCTGGCAGTATAGCCTAGAGGTTAGAGTAACGAGCTGTGAACAAGCTTGGTACATCCGGCAGACCAGACCTGGGTTTGATTCTCACAACCTCCGCTTGCATACTGTGTGACTTTTGAGCAAGTCACTCAACCGCTTGGTGCTCCTAGGTCACCCGTGAAAACAGGCACTTGTGCCTAGTGGGCCTTACCCAGTTACCAGAGACTTAAAAAAAAAAAAATGCAGAGATTCCTAGGAGAAAGTGTATTGAGTCAGCGGCTCCTCTTAGTTGACATAAATTAAAACCTTGTAAATACAGAGTGTTTTTTTCTTATGACTAATAGCGTTATTGATTTTTCTCATTTACAGTAAGTTGAACAGTTCATGTTGCAGTACTTTGCAAAACAAACAAATATTCAGATACAGGTTTCTTTCCATTAAAGTGGAACAGTCCGCATTAAGAGCCTCGCACCCAAGCGTGGGGCTGGTACCAGTTTGTACTTTGTGCACAAAACTTTTTTTTTAACTTACTGTTTACTGCAGTATACTAGATTGTAACAGACTGAGTCTGTTGACTTCCAAGCTGACGATTTCTATAACTACAAATCCCAGACTCCCTTACAGCTGACATCAGAGCATGGCGGGAGTGGGAGATTTAGTAGCTTGCGGTGCATGTTAGAGCTTTTATAAGCTCCAGTCAGGGGTTTGCTGGTTCTGCTGTTCTTCTGGGGCTAAGTACATTCCTCTGTGACAGTATTTAGCCCTCTGAGGACAGCAGGACCAGCAAAACAAGATCAAAGCTTATAAAAACCCTAACATATGTTGCTCTGATGTCAGCTGAAGAGGATTCTGGGATTTACCGGTTGCAGAACATATTAGCTTGAAAGTCAGCAGAGCAGAATCAGTCTGATACAATCTATTAAATAAGGAATAAGACATGCAGATGTGGTTTATGGACTGATAAGAGCACCACCCCAGGTCCATAATGAGGCATGAGGTGCATGCCGAGAAGTGCCTTTAGCACCTGGGAAGTGCTCTATCAGCTCATAAACCACACCGGAGTGTCTTATTCTGCTTATAAAATGGGTCCCCTGTAAAAACCCTGCCCTGAAAAGAAATTAATGATTAAATGAAGCCTGATAAACATAAGTGTTAAGATTTAAGTTAGTTAAGGTATAAACATAGAAAAAATAGTCTCTGCATTTGTAATGCAGACCGTATATAAAATTCAGCTATTAGAGGGCGTTTGTGTCCGTGTGTGCCCCCCCCACACATACAAATTCTGTTTCTCCGACCACACACACAAACTCCATTTTATATATTTTTTTCATTTTGTTTACACTTTGTTTTAGGCTTTTTTGCCTGCGTCACCCTCCACACATGCAGGCTTCATTTTTTATTTTTTACATTTACATGAAATAATATGTTTGTTTTAGGTTTTTTTAGCGCCTGAGATGCCAGTGATTAGGATGTCAGATGTCTGCTGAAACAAGTGCCAGCACTACAGAGGTTGGATAAAGGGCAAGTGCTGGAGCTGCTTGTTGACTGGAAGAGAGCATGTCCCTCTGCAGTCGCTGTAGTAAGCATTTTGTGCTTCATGTTTTTATCTATGGCACTGCAGTAGGAGCGAGTGGCTGCCTGATCCTTGCGGTTTTCTGTTTCACACAACTCGCTATTTATACCAATTTTAAATGTCTGGCAGCACTTAATACTGTTAATGGGGGGGGGAAGGCGAGGTCTGGAGACGGTGGGGAAGGAGGACCGCTGAAATGGCAGCGATGAAAAGGATGACCAGAGAAAGTGCAACTGTAAAACAAAACAACAACAAAAAAAACTAGGGGTACATTGTGATTTACATCACCTGTTTACAAGTTGTGCTGGGTGGACTTTTGGCAGCATGAGGCAGGTGAGCTGTGCGACTGGTGCAATTTAAGTAAACAAGTTTATTGTGCAGCCAGAGGCTATTACAATTTAAGAACAATAAAATACAGAGGAAAAAAACACAATAACAATCAAACATGGTATTACAAAGAGAATAAAAATTAAAATTGGGTATTGCGCCAAAAAGCTGAGCTGTCGACAGAAGTTCATAGAGTTACAGACATTCTTTTTTTCACTTTACCAATTGCATTAAAAAATGTTGCTAATCTCTCTATGGTTGGGGCATCAGCAGTGTGCAAAATAATAGTTAAAATAGTTTTGTCTGTTTGATACATAGTGCTGTTAAAGGCACAAAGCCAATGCAATCTCTCTTTTGTAAAAAAACGTACAGTGCCACATCATGTGAATTAGGTCCTCCCTACCACCAGCAGAACAATCACAAGTGTCTGGTATATTTGTCTCTTGATTGTATCTATGTAAAAGAACATTGCTGGAGAATTGCTCGAATTTATACTTTAAAGAGGACCTTCACCAGTCCTTTTGACTTCCATGCATAAATTACCCCTTCTTGCTTTGATTCTGGAATTATATTTCTTTACTGTCTGCTGCAGTTAGTTTTTGCATTCTGAGCTGCTAAAGACTGCAGGGTGTACCAGGGCTTCTATAGCAAACCTGGTGTTTCTGTGGACCTAGGGTTGTATTGCTGGCATCACTGTAGGGCAAACTCAATTTCACACACAAAAAAAAAACACGTACTTACAAGGCATTTGGATTTTGGCATAATGCATTGCTAACAGGGTGTCTTGGGGGAGGGGGAACACAGTATGTATACTGAGTACTGGTAGGTTTCCCTTGCAACATTGTTGCAACTGCATGGTACTGCACAGTGTGAGTCACTTCCCTATCCTACAATGATGTCACCAGGAGCTAGCAGCCCAGCAGCTAAACATCAATGGCAAGTGCAGCAGGGCTCAAAAACAAATCCAAATTATGGAAGGCAGAGTGAACCTTGACCAAAAATCACAAATGCACACACACTTTCAGGTCTAGTACTGCATACAATGACTACAAGCTGTAATTTTTTGGACCATCACTGAAGTTCCTCTTTAAGAATGCAGTCCTAAGGTTAAAGAGCAGCTTCCTACTAGTGAGACAGTGGCTACCCCCCAACGTCAGCGATAACTAACCTGGCCAGGAGTGTGCAGACAAAATCCTGCATCTTAATTATTTTTCCTTCAAAAGTTACAGCCCTCGTAATTTTGTTTTTCACCATAGCCGGAAAAAAAACAAGCCGGCTTCCCGATTTCCAAACCACGCTCCCACGCCGGCCCACGCAGCCCTGTTTGTGATGTCACAAAACAAAGGCTCGTGAGCACCCCATTCACTAATATGGGGCACATATTGCCAACATTTATAGATCACTTATAGTTGCGATTTTCATAAATCAAAGCGATCGATTGACTAATAGGGACCCTTATAGTGGAGTGGAGTCGCACGGTTTATGAAATCTGACCTGAAAGTGATCTGTAAATCTTCTTAATATTGCTGTAAGTGAAGATGGGGCGCCTTCACGCAGCCTTGGGCTGTGACATCCGCAAAGGCAGGCTGGAGGCGTGGTTCTGAAAACTCAGGAAATCGACTTTGTTTTCATTATGATGGCTAAAATTGAACCCTAACACGAGAAAGAAAAGAATTGGATGCAGGATTGTCTGCACTCCTGGCCAAGTGAATAACCGATGACGCGGAGGACCAGCTACTAGGGAGCTGCTCTTTAATATCAACCAGAATGTCTAGATATGGTTTATAACCAAAGTAAAAATTGTTTTTACTGAACCGTCTGGAACAACGGGAGTCAGCAACGCACCTTAAGACTTCCACACTGGCAGTGCAGGTTAGAAATGTTCTTTAAAACGCTATAGGAGGTATGGATTTCTGCATGTGCAGTGAGCGTCCTTGTGAGCCTCACTAGGGCCAGTTGTGAAGTTATAGCTTAATAAGGTCATGGGTAAATGTGCTTCTTATCCAGTCAAAAGTGCTGGAAAATTTCTACCCATTTCAGGGTTTTAAATAATTGATTAGCAGTTTTTTTTCTTGGGACAATACTAACTGTATAGAAAGCATTTATATAGGTTTCTAAAAGTGTCATGTTTGTTAAACACTGTGAGGCAAGTGCTATGCATTTTCACAATGTTTTAGAAGTTTTATGGGCAAAGCGCTAATCAATTTTAGAGTTATTTAAAACCTGCCATTTTATAAACTACGGTATACAGTAAGTAACCAAAAGAAAAGGTTTGCACACAAAGCGCAAATTGGGACCAGCCTCTTAGTGCAGACTGTTCCCCTTTAATTACATAAATGTGAACATTTCATGGTCTACGGTTCTTCATGTTGCTTAAGTTTCAGAAGGAAAGGGGTATGCAGTGTAGCTAACTGAGCAAGACGTGTTTCGGCAGAGCTTCTGTCTGGCTCAGGTTCTCTTTATTTCGTTATTTACTGGTCCAGCTCTAGCATCCCAGATACTCATGTTGAAATCGTGGCATTCAGCCACGGGAAAGCCCAGACAAAAACAAACTGATAGTGCGGATCAGAGCAGCATGGCAGGAGGCCAACAGGGTGACTCAGAGCCGTTGCTTGGGGAGGTTTTAAAGGCAGGCTTAATGTGTAGCACTGTTCACAACTTAGAAAACAAAAGTGGATTCTATTGAAAAAAAAAAAAAAAAAAAGTAGAGGCATTCTGGAATCCACAGTGGAGGTTGTTTACAGTGGGGATGTCTCAGACGACTGAGGTCATGAATAAATCTTCAGCAGCCTTGGCAGTGGTATTGCTGGTGAACAAAATTCTGAAGCACAGGTTAGAGTATTTAGAAACTTCATCTTGATAAGCCGGCGTCTGTTTATTGGGTCTTTCTGAAGATTCGAAGTGTCAGGACTCTTATTTCCTATACATTGGGGCTCTTAAAAATCACTTCTGGGTCAGGATTTGGAAGGCCTTATTCTTAAAGGGAAGCCCCCCTCAGGCTTTTGTTCTATTTACCTGTGTAGTTTATAGGCATGAACAGTGATTGCCTCTATTGTACCCTCCTAATTTCATCAGGATTTAAATGTAAATTAAGTTACTTAAAGAAGTACTACACCCTCATATCTTGTAAATGTTTCCTTGTCAACACACAACTCTCTTCGTGTAGCTGTTGGGGATATGTGTGTTCAGCTTGTGTTCAGTGTGCATACCATTCCCTGTAACTAGCCTGGGGGGGGGTCTCCATTTTCTGGTTGTTGAAATCTCATGATCCCTGAGAGCTGCATTAGCATGCAGGGCTTGACAAATTTTAAAATTAGGTACTTGTCCACGGACAAGTGGCTTGTCAAAAAGTAGTTGTCCCGGTGCTTGAGTTGGTAGTCCAGGTATAAAATGGCCTATTTTTAGTGGCAAGTATAAAAATACAGAAAACCTAAATGGATTTATTGTAGTATCAGTTATTTAATGTTGTAATAGACAATAAGGAGAATAATATGATTTTTTGTTAGGATGGAGAGGATTGTGCCAGAATTGCAGAGTGGCGCACAGCGCACAGTCAGTGAGATCATGCAGCAAGACAGTACAGCATCAGCCTTAGGAAAAGTTATAGTAGGAAGCCTGAACTTGCTCCAGCTGGGCAGAGCATCATCATGTTCAGTGTCGTCGTCGTCGTCACCACCGTTAGTAGTGACAGCTTCGGGGACATTTTCATGTGAATCAGCAACAGTAGAACTAGTAGTTGAACTAGCAGGACAATGAATGTGGCATGTGCCAGGACCAGATAGTAGCCAATGGTTGATAGCTTGATCCAGATCAAATATTGAAATATATTGTTGTACACAATAAAATTTTATGTTATCTTTGTGTGTGTTGTGTAATTTTTTACCTTAAGTTGTTGTGCTTATGCGTATAACACTACGAGGGCCTGGACAGAACAGAGTAGGTGGGAGTAGGGAGCAGTAGCCAAGTACTTGTACTCTGCTGCAGTTGTTACTCAAGTTCCTCTACCCCTCCCCTCCCTCTCAGTGCAGGTTAGGTCTCACAGACACACACACACACACACACACACACCAAAGCTGCCTTTTTTTTTTTTTTTAATGTAGCACAATGTTTTTCCCCTTTAGTTTGTGTAATTTGTTTCTAATAAGTCCACAACTGTTCCCCAAGTTCCTCTACCCTCTCAGTGCAGGTCACAGCCACACATACCCACACACCCCAACTTCATCAAAGTAGGTAGGCAGGCAGCTACTAGGTTTATTTTCTGCATAGCATGAAAAATGTTTTCCCCACTTTTGTATAGTTTATTTCTTTCTAAAAAGTCTGCAGTTGTTCACCAAGTTCCTCTACCCTCTCAGGGCACTAGGGCAGGTGTTCAGTCTCACAGCCACATGCACACACTCCACCGGCTTGGTTTATTTTATTTTTAACTCAAAATGATTTGTCCATGTGATTTAGTTTATTTCTAGTGAGGCCGACTCCTCCTCAGTTGTTCTTGTTCCCTAAGTTCCTCTGCCCTCTACTCTCAGACTTAGGCTTTTCTTGTATAAAATAAATCCCTTTAACCAGGTTTTAGTTGATCCGAGAAGGTCCTCTGCCTTCAGTACAACTCACTACCCACCGGCAGGCTGCTTGGTCTCAAAGCCACACACAGTCACATATCCACTTCCACCACTTTACTAACAAGTGAGATTTTCTTAATATTAGTAATAAAAATGTTTAATAATATACTAGGTTGTTAATTGTTTTACTTTGTTTCTTCACTTTTCTGTCAAAGATTCTCTGCCTTTCTGCCTCCCAGGACCACCATGCAAACACCTCCTAACCTTCTTAGGACAGAAATGCCCTTAAATTACTGGGTTGTTTTGTTGTAGTGGTCAGATTCACTAGCCTGGGTATCAGGAGACCAAAGGTTCAAATCACACTTGAGCCAAATACTCACTGAGTGACTTTGAACAAGTCACTTAACCTCTCAGTGCTCCAGTCTACCAAGTTGCAGAAATGGATAGAAGCAGATGTTGCATCTCAGCTGGGCTAATCCTGGATAAACTGCACACCTCTCAACTTCCTTTCTTGCAAATTAGGGGCAGAGTTAGAAAATAATAAGGGGCAAATGACTAAAATCAGGGACACATCTCATAAAAAGGAAATATCTGCTCAAGAAGCCAGTTATATTATGGGGCTTGGTGAGAAAAGCATTTTGTGAAGGAGAGTAGGACAGACTGTAGCAATAATGTAAACTTTAATAATCAAAGAACTCTGCTTTTGAGCACAATGACAGTAGTGTATTATTGCTTACCAGGATTTTATTCTCTCCAATAACCTGGCTGCCACGATGAGGGGGGTGTCTGCCTACTACTTGCTGGTGCATCCTCTACTTTTTTATGGGTTGGGGGGTGTAGGGGTGGAATATCCTTCTGTCATGTAGCGTTCCATATATTTGGCAGTGGTTATAAATATGTATGATCTGCCCCATTTAGATTTCCATTCTCAAAATGTAAACACAGACATACATATTGTACTTCTACAGGCAGTTACACAACATGTAGGTAGGATCTGCACCAGTTCCAGGAAAGTTGAGACTGCAACAAGGGCTAAGCTAGGCTTACATGCTGTACAGCACCATTCAGTGACCCTAGAACTAGCTCCCTCCCCTCCTCTGTGCTGCCTGACTCAGCCTGCTCATATTTCAACCCTTCTCCTCCCATAACAGCATTAGGAAGCTGCTTGCAATTCACTTACTCCTCCCACTGTTTTATCACCCTCTCATTCTCCTGTTTGCCTGCTCACTCAGTTCCCTACCTCTCTTCATATGCACTAGCTATGAGCCTCAGTTTCAACTCTCTTCGTATCTCACTCTCTCAGCAACTTATTTCATATTATAACGCCCCCTTCCTTTGCTGCTCTCACTAACTCATCCCCAATTTCTGTCCTGTGTGGTTTACTCACTGCGATCCAGACACTGTCTTTTCACATGCCCTTGCTCTGCAGCTCAGCTCTCGTCTCTCTCTCTCTCTCCAGCAATGTAGTTTGCATATTTCACTCCCCATTTTCTCCTGTCGCTGGCTCCTCTGCTTCACTTTCTGTCCCTACTCACTGCAGAGCTCCGTACTCACTGCTGCCCGACACAAGGAGCTAACGTAAGCGCCGCCGACCTGCAAATTCTTAAAGTAGCAGGTGCCAATATTTGAAACAGAAGCGTAAATTAGCACTCAGCGCCCCCTTATTTCGAGCCCAGTTAAACTGTGACCATCAGGTGACATGCTCTACTCCAGCAACCGATCAGCAATTCAAACGGAGTGCCGTCTAGAGGTTCTGAGATGGGAAGCAAGTAAAATCTACATTAGAGAAAAAATGCAGGTTTGTAGTCCGTGGGACAAGCAGCATGTGGCAAACTGCTTGTCCCCAGTTGAGAAATGGTTGTCCGGGGACGTCGGGCTATTTGATTTGTCAAGCCCTGTTAGCGTATGAGAAACATGATGCCACAGTACCCATTTACACCATGTACCTCTATGCTGAATGTACATATAACCTGAAAAACTAGAAACACACAAGCTAAATGCAATTTAAAGGGGAAAAAAACTGCATTACATCTAAGACAGTTTTAAAACTAAATAAAAGTAAATGTGGCATTTCACATCTTGCTGCAACTTGTTTTGTTGATTCTAAGTAAGCAGACAGGCATATTGTAGAGTCGAAAGGGTGCTGACACATCATACTCCTGTGCTAGCAGAAGCTGTCTGGCACAGCGAGATTCAACAACCAGAAAATGGAAACCCCCCCAGGATAGTTGCAGGGACTGGTATAAACAGTGAAAATTAACTAAAGCAAACACATATATCTCTAACAGCTACATGAAAAGAGTTGTCTTTGACAAGGAAACAAAAAATATTTACAAGATATTAGGGTGTAGTATTCATAGAAACATAGAAGTTGACGGCAGATAAGGACCGCAAGGCCCATCCAGTCTGCCCATTTCTTTTTCTACCTTATAAATGTGCCATTGGCCTTTGCTCTGTCAGTGGCCTATCTATTCATACTCATTTGTATTGCTCCCTTATGCCTATCCCATGCCTGTTTGAAGCCCTGCACTGTATTCATAGTCGCCACTTCTTGAGGTAGGCCATTCTTTATTCCATTAAGTCTGGTGTGAAAACCTGCTTAACTGCATTGGACCCAGTTCATGTAAGGCATACTGGAATTGTATGATATTTGCTAAAGCCTGCAGTAGTTATACTGTATCAGTCAGTACTTTGCTGTCCTCTGCAGTTCTTATGTTCTTGGTTATGCTGGCCATGAAAACGTTTCAAAGTATATTAAGTTAATTTTTTATTTATTTATTTAAAACGTTGGTAGCCGGGAAAGATGCACTGAGCTAGAGCTCATTTCCAGGTGCGACCCGAGGGGCAGGGGAAAAGGAGTATATACAGATATTTACAATCCAAAAAGAGTTACAATGAACAAACAGTTAAGTACTCTGCTGTGTTCTGTAGTTTAAAGAGGACCTTTACTGGCATACAAAAGGCAGGTCAGTGTGATGACTTAACCTTCCCCAGAGTTGATCCATACAGAAAGTATGATTTTTAGAGCCAGGGTTTATGGAAAGGAAGGGCTTGTATTTTGGCTTCGTGGAGCTGAGCCGACGATCCCTTCCACTTCCTTGTCTTCAGTGCTGCCCCTGCGCTAGTACGTTTTGTAATGTAATTGTGTGGAGAGTGCGGGCACGTGCTCCATAGACTACTGTAGGGGTTGACTTTAACAACTTTTTTTAATTGTTCAGGGTTTTGATTCAGATAAATCAAGGCCACCACTCTGCTAACAAGAGCCTTGTTAGTTGAGCAGTGGCCTTGATTTATCGGAATTGGAACCCTGAACTATAAAAAAGAGAAGAAGAAGAAGAAAATGTTAGTCAGCCCCTGTAGTAATCTATGGAGTGTGTCTTCACTCTCTCTATATCATACATCAAAAGTTCATAACAGGTGCTAGCATGGGGCTGTGCTGAAGACAAGAAAGTGGAAGGAACTGGCAGATCAGCTCCACGGAGCCAAAATACAATCTGTTCCCTTCCATAAACCCTGGCTGTAAAAATGATACTTTCTGTATGGATCAATTCTGGAGGAGGTAATAGCAGTAACCCACCGACAGGGTGTACTGTTATTAGATTATTAACGCACACCCAGGGTGCGTTAGGAGGCACGAGGTCAAGACCGAGTGCTGTCACAGCACTCGGGTGTGCGTTAATCCCCAATAACAGCACACCCTGGAGTGGGTTATTGCACTTATAACATGGGGTAAATCCACTGGTAGCAACCCAAAGGAAGCTTATTTAAAGTGATAAAAAAAAGTCTGGAATTTTGGATGTATCCTTCCCCCAGACAAAGTAGTCCCACGTGATGCACCCCCCCCCCCGCTCTCTCACCAATGCGCAGTCTGTCAGGAGTTGAATTGTGCACATGCTACCTCACTGCTGCAGCACAGAAGGATTAACATTAAGGAACGATAAACACACTGCTGTTCTAGCCTCTGTCCTAGCGCCCCCGGCAAACACTCCTGAACCACGTCCAAAATGTCACACCTACGTGACAACCAATTAAATAACAGAATTCTACATACTCAAGCACCCTCGTTAGCATCACAAGAAGGATTGGAGTGTCACACTGATTTTAATTAACTTACACCAGTTGCAACAGCTGTTTCAGTGTGTTGCTTCTCGTTCTGTCTCTGCAGCTGCACCTCTCTCTCACTCCCTCCCCACACAGTGAAGCAAGGCAAGCCATGCTGGGGGGGGGGGGGTGTGTCTCTTGCTCCACTATGCCTTTCTGGCTCTTGGGATCGGTGATCACTATGTCTGTGTCCCTGCAGAGAGGGGACTGTACTTTTCAGTTACTGTTCACAGACAGAGAGAGAGAAACACGGGACATGCCATAACTGTCAATTTCATGTGCTGGTGCTGTCTCTCTCTCTCGCTCACACTACCTCCACTGTGCCGCTTTCTGTCTGGTAATGAGCAGCCCTCTGACCTCTGACACCAGCACTCACGTTGTTCTCTGACACTCAGTCTGTCTCACACATTTTTATTTTTTTATTTATTTGAATCTAGGATTACAAGTACCTTTGAGCCAAGGCTCTTTTACAAAGGTTCCATGTCAATGGAGGTACAATACAAAGTAGACAAGACATACAGTTACAAAGGCAGGATAGCAGTATTACAATCAGTTGCATGTATGAGATTCGGAACATTTGGGCTAAATTAGCGCTACGGTGCTGACGGAGATAGAGTACAGAACAAGGGATGGGACTATAGGTAGGTGCATCCAGAGGTGTTGTCACAAATACAGAAGAAGTGCTGGAGGCAAAAAGAAGAAAAGAAGAAAGAAAAAGAAGAAAAAAGGAAAAATAAGAGGGAGAAAAAAGGGGTGTGTGGACAGGGTTGTAGTTGATGGAGGAAGTGCTAGGTAGGGATTGTGAGGCAGCAGTGAGTGTGGGTGAAGTAGGCTATTAAGTAGGACAGTCACAGGTGCTGGAGCCAGAGAGGAGTAGTCAGAGCTTGGATTTGAAGGGACCAAGCTTCGGCATAGATGAGATGCCTCTGCTGAGTGAGTTCAACCAACTGGGGGCCCTGTAGGCAAAGGATCTTTGTTCCTGAGAAGTCCGGCAGCAAGGGACCTGAAGCAGTTGGGCTGCAGTACGCCTGGTGTGTCTAGGATTTCTGCTAGGGCATAGGAGGGCTTGGACTCCAGGAGGTGCGAGACCCATAGTTATTTTCTTTGCTATAATGCAGGTCTGGTACCTTATACGGTTAGAGAATTGTAGCTAGTGAGTTTATGCATATAAATCACACGAATGAGTGAGTTGGTCTGAGCCAGTGATGAGCCGGCAGGCTTTGTTGAGCGTCGTGGATATGCGTCTGAGAGCCGTTTGTGTGGTAGAGCCATAAATGATCAGGCTGTAGTCAATTATTGAGACAATGGAGCTCTGAACAGCGACCCTTAAAGTTTCTGGAGTAAGGTGCTGCCTATGCCTGTAGAGGAGACGAAGGCGGGTATTAGCAGCTTTGGCAACACTATCGATGTAAGTTCCATGGGAAAGGTGACTGTCCAAAGAGATACCTGGATATTTAAAGGAGTGCACCTGTTCTAGGCAGCTCCATGGCAAGTTTGTTATAGTTAAAGGTTGTAGCTTGTATTTGTTGTGTGCACTGCAGAAAAGCATAGACTTGTTTGTTTTTTTTTTTCATATAATTTAGGACCAGTTTATGCTTATTAAACCAGTTTTCAACTGAGGCAAAGTCTTTCTGAAGGTTGTTTTGGAGGAGTTGAAGATCCTTATGAGTGGCATGTATGATGGCATCATCAGTGTAGAGCATGATTTGTTCTGGGCAGGATTGTGGGAGGCTGTTCAGAAAAAGGCTGAATAGAAGAGGCCCCAGTATGGATCCCTGCGGGACTCCTGAGCAGATGGGCCTAGCATCAGAGAGGACATCAGAGATTTTGACTCTTTGGGAGCGGTTATCCAGGTAGCTTTTGAAGCAAGCTGTAGAGTCTGGGAGAGCCGGCTTTCAGAAGCTGCTTAAGTAGAAGACGTGGTGGGCGGTGTCAAAGGCCTTTGAAAGGTCGATAAAGATTGACCCTGCAAGAAGACCATTGTCCAATCAACTGTGAGTTGCACCAGTGAATTCGAGGAGGGCAGAGGTAGTGCTGTGCCCTTTTCTGAAACCATGTTGTTGAGAGCACAGTATATTATGTTTATCCATATAGTAAGTTGGTCTAGCTACTATCGCCCAATAGCCTTGGAGGCGAGGGTAAAATGGAGATTGGACGGTAGTTCCCATGGAGGGTCTTCTTTCCACTTTTGTGGAGAGGGGTCATAGTTGTGGATTTCCAGATGTCAAGGAACTGGCCAAGACTGAGGGAGAGGTTGAAAATCTTAGTTAGTGGTCCTATAACTCCGTTGAGGGTGAGGGACAGTAGTTTGAGGTCCAGGGAGTCAGCACTATTTCTGGAATTGGCAATTGCTTTCTTACTATATTTGCGGGTTTTATGCATGCTGAGGGCTTTGAAGTAGAAAGGTAGGTGGGTAGGTAGACCAAGGAGGAGAGTTGGGATGGTGAGCTGGTGTGTCTTTATCGAAAAAGTCGGGAGGAAGAACATTGCTGAGGTCAGTGAAAGCAGAGTTGAAGGTATTTGCTATAGTGGTAGAGTCAAGCGTGTTTGACCCATCGATGTGAGCATAGTGGGTGAAGTTTTAGGTAGTTTCCAGCAACTTCCTTAATATTGTTCCAGAACGCTTTCCCATTTCCCCACGTGTTAGTGAGGGCTTCCTTGTTAGGTACATTTTTTTTTTAGTTAATTTGTTTATCCTCCTGGTCCTAGCGGCAGTACTTCTTGCTGGATTCCCAGCCCTGTCCCCTGCTCACAGCTCTTCCTCCAGCTGCCCCACAGCTTGCCCTCCATGGTGGGAGCGGGATCCCAACCCACCTTTCTTACGGTTCGGTGCTGGGACGGATGTTGCTGCTGAGTCGCGTGGCAGCGTCTGCAGGATTGGCTGTCATGGAGCACGTCAGGACCCTTTTCCTCGGTGTTTTTTCGCCCTAAGGTGAGGATGTGCAATGACGACACAAGGAGTGAACGTGCACGCTCCCATACACATTCCTCCAAGCATCTGCCTCACCTTCCCCCTGCTGCAGCCTCTGCACACCAGCCGCCAACCTCTGCTAGGAGCCAGTAGTGCACCGATTGCTGGTGTCCCCCCTCCCCGGAGAAGGAGAGCAGCCCAGAGAACGCTTGAGTCTTCTCTGCCCTGCCGACCCCCAACGGCCCATGCTTATTCCCGAACACAGGTCACCGGCGTGATGTGAGGTAAGGCGCTCAGTGCCTTAGCCTCCGCCCCTGGGCTGGCCATAGTAGGTACATTTATGAAGACTGATTGATTTGTGCAGTCATTACGGGCAACGCCTGTAGTTTTTGAGTTGTTTTGCATACCAGATGCCCAAGCCCGCTGCCAGAGAGAATCCCTGGTTTTAAGCTGGGCGATTAGATCTCTGAGAGAGCCAAGGGTTGTACAGCCTTTTAACTTTTACATTTTTGAAAGGGAGCATGGGAATCACAGGCAGCATTGAAGATGCTAATGAAGTAATCCAGGGCCGAGTTGACATCCAACGCTGCATATACTGGAGACCAGTCTTGCCGTCTGAGGTGGGATATGAGGTGGGGCAGCTGGCCACGTGGAAGGACTCTGCTGGAGATCATTCTTGGTGGGGGCTTGCAGAATTTGTTAGACCATCTCAGGTGACCAGGGAGTGTTCACTAAGTGAGTCCGGGGAACAGTGCGCAGCATATCACCGGCTGCAGTTTAAATCCCTGACAGCCGCAGGACAGCATGCTCGGATACTCTGGAGGACGGGGAACAGACACCACTGGAAGAGGGAGCGGAGATTTTCAGTGTCAGTTACGATGGGTGGGTGCACGTCTGTCTCTCTCTCTCTCTCTCTCTCTCTCTCACTCTATCATCCTCATCTCAACAGTTCAACAAAGTTTCTAGGGACATGGATATGTTGTTCATCCACACTGTCTGGCAGGTTCCTTGCTGCTTTAAATCTTGCGGAAGGTCTTCAAGCTGGCTCCTCCACCCACCGGGTGGTAAAACTCTCAGCTCCGCCCCATGCGCCAGATCTTACTTACGGCTAGAAACTTGGGTTCCGTCCTTAGCGCTCTGCGTTTAGACTGAGTCCAAACTCTTCTGTTCACCTGGAACTAATTTTAAAGTTTTCTAGACTTGGTCTGCTTCTTCCTCCGTGGCTGCGATGGACAAATCGACTCCCGGTTTTGGCGGTGCCCATGTGGGCAGAAGATGTCTAGGACTGATCCGCACTCCACGTGCGTCTTCTGCCTCGGGCTTGACCACGATCCGCAGGCCTGCAATTTGTGCAAGTCCTTCTTGGCAAATGTCCTCGAAGAACGTGCTGCCAGGCTTCAACTTGGGCACCCCAAGAGACGTATACCGCCGGTGAAGTTGAAGGAGGCCCGTTGGGTGGTTTCCGTGGTGGCTGGCTCGGCTGAGCAACTTGAACAGATGATCGCCCTCAAGGAGGAGATGGCCCAGGCCGCATCTTCGTCTTCCTCGGTCGCAGCATTTATCCCACTCTCCTTAGGCTCCTCCTATACGGCTTCTTTTAAGGAGCTTTGCCAGTCCCTCTCCACGAAAGGTGAGGGGCCATCGGGACACTCCTCTCGGTCCAAGAAGAAGGACTCAAAGGGTAAGTCCCACCGTCGGCGTTCGTGGGAGCGGTCCCCTTCCTCAGATAGTCAGCTTTCGATCGAGGTTGCGGCAAAGGCTGCTGGCTTCATGGTGTCCCCTTCAGGTCAGCCAGCTGAGATACCAGTCGACGCGGTCGAGATTTTTCTCGACCCGTCGGACGGGCTGTCGACTGGAGAAGCTGACAACCCTTCTTCACCAGTTCCCCTGATGGAAACCAAGGACTTGCCTGTGCCTCCTGTGCTGGAGTCCCCGGTTAAGGCTTCCGAGCCGAAGAAGGAACGGGTTTCCCCTGCTCCTTCCCAGACCCACCCTCGGAAACACCGATGGTCTTGGTCCTCTTCTCGGTCCAGCTGATCCCACCGACACCGGCGGTCTCAGTCTCGGCACCGAGGAAAGTGGCATCACCGCTCGTCCCCGTCTTCCTCCTCCTCCTCGGAGAGGCTTTGGCGCAAATTGCGTCGACGCTACAAGGACTTAATGTGGCAGCAGCTCCTTCTGACCGGGAACAAGCCGACGCCGTCGCCTTCCCCGGCCATTAAGTGGCTGTCACCTGAAAGACTGAAACAACCCCTCGCGGTGGTCGAGGAGCCCAAACCGGCGCCAGTTGTTTGGCCAAAACCAGCTGCCCCACCGATTGTGGTGGAACCCCCCTCCTCCACAACTGAAATCTGGGGTTCCGACCAAGGATTCTCGGTCGGGTCAGGGACTGCCCCACTGGTTGTCGGTCACCCTCACCCCGACCGTCCTCAGCAGGTGGGGATGGCTCAGGCCCTAGGCAGCTGTTCACAGACTCCTCAGAATCTGATGACGACTCTTCCCTCTTCTCCAGGCCCCTTGACCTGGAGTCCTCCGGGGGACAGTCAGTGGACGAGAGCCCATCCTCATTCATGAGTTTGCTTCGGCTCATCTCAGAGTCCACTGGGATGCAGCTCGAGCCCGTATCCAAGTGGGCCAAGTATCCCCTCACGGAGATACTGGACCGAGGGGATTCTCCCACAGAGGCCTTTCCGGTGGCTGAAGCCATTGTTGGACCAGCCTTGGAGTTATGGCAGCGGCCAGCTTCTTGTCCTGCTCCTTCGGTCAGGATGGGCAGGATGTACGCGGTCCCTGTCCGGTTTCTCGTAGCACCCCTCTGCGGAGGGGTTGGTTACCGATAGTGTTTTCTGGCGTTCTGGGAACACCAGGGATGTGGACAAGCCCCCCGACAAAGAATCCAAAAAGCTGGACTATGCCAGGTGTAAAGTGTATGCTGCGTCCTCCCTCAGCCTCCATCAGGCCAGTTAAGCTGTACTGATGGTGCACTTCTCCCACGCCCTCATGGGCTCCCTGGATGAGGTGATCCCTCATCTCCTGGCTGACCTCCAGACTACGGTCAAGCAGGTGTGGGATCAGGGAAGGGCAGTGGCAAAACAGCAGCTCCAGACGGCTCTCGATATTGGAGACTCTTGTGCCCGGTCAGTAGCGGCCGCAGTGTCCATGCGCCGCAGAGCTTGGCTGCGGATCTCCACCTTCACGGCAGATACCCAGCATAAGTTGGCAGACTTCCCCTTCCTGGATACCGACTTGTTCGGGCCTGGGGTGGAAGGCCACCTCCAGAGAATTGAGAAGTCCAGTGCCACCTTGGACTCGGTCACGCCTGCCCAGAAGGACAAAGGCCACCGGCAGCAGCATAGGCCTTTCGCCCTTCTGCCCCTGCGGCACGTCCGGCCCAGCAGCACCAGCATCAGGGCCAGCAGGCTCACACCCAGCACCTCAAAGCCAATCCTGCGTGCTTCCTCCAGCAGGAAACTGGGAGGAAAAGGCTCAGGAGGTCCCTCGGCGGTCCTTCCTCCAAGCCTGCCCGTGGACGGGTTGAGGGTTTCACCCCAGCCGTGTCGCTTCCCCCTGGGTTCCCCCGTGTGGGGACGGCTCCGCCACTTTCTTTCCACCTGGTCTGCTATCACCACGGACCGCTGGGTGTTGGAGGTGGTAGGAAGGGGTCTGCCTCTAGAGTTCGAGCAGGCCCTGCCCTTCCGAGCCATCGCCCCACAGGGGGCTATGGGGTCTGCAGCCTGTCTGTCAGCCCATCGAGCTGACATTGCCCTTCTTCTCCAGAAGAAGGTGATCAGGAAGGTGGCAGATCCTCCACCAGACCCAGGGTTTGTGTCCAGGTACTTCCTGGTCCCGAAACGGACGGGGGGGCTGGTGCCCCATTCTAGACCTGCACGACCCGAACAGGTTCCTAAGGTCTCAAACCTTCAGGATGGTCACTCTGGCTCAGATCATTCCATCCTTGGAACGAGGCGTGTGGTTCTGTTCTCTGGACCTCCAGGATGCGTTCTTTCACGTCTCAATCCGTCCGTCCCACCAGTGATTCCTCCACTTCAGAGCAGAGGGGTCCTCTCGAGTTCCCCGCCTTACCCTTCGGCCTTCTAGCTCCCGGGGTCTTCACCAAATGCATGGCAGTGGTGACAGCATTCTGCAGGCCCGAAGGTTTGGGTGTACCTTACCTGGACGACTGGCTGATTGTGGCCTCCTCCAGACCCGGGAGGTGGAGCGGTCAGGATCTGGCCCTCCAGGTCTGCTCTCAAGCTGGCCTCCTCATCAACGAGGCCAAGTCTGAGCTCGTGCCAAAGCAGGTGATCCAATTCATCGGGGCAGAGCTCGACTCTGCGATCCAGAGCACGGCTCCCAGCGGACAGGGCCAAGGTTCTTTCCTCCTTTGCCCAATCATTTTCAGTCGGGCAGTTGCGCCCTGCAGGGGACTTCCTGCGCCTCCTGGGCCTCATGGTGGCCTGCACCAGCATGGTCCATTGGGCCCGTTGGCACATGTGTCCCCTATAGTGGGGACTGGCCAGCCAGTGGTCACAGCGCTCCGGTCCTTTGGATCAGCCAGTGACAGTGACCAAGAGATGTGAACGCCTCCAGTGGTGGATCGCTCCAGCTCATCTGCAGGAGGGCATCCCATTTGTCCGCCTCGAGCCGATGGTCTCTCTATCAACCAATGCCTCTCTGATGGGTTGTGGTGCCCATCTGGTCTGGGGAGCACAGAGTGCACGCCTCTGGTCTCCTTTGAGTCCCGATGCCACATCAGCCTGCTGGATCTAAGAGCGGTTCGTCTAGCCCTCACGCCTTCGCTCCGTTTGTCACGAGGTCAAGTGGTCCAGGTCCAGACGGACAATACCCACCATGTACTGCCTAAACCGCCAGGGTGGAACGCGCCCATGCCTCTGTGCAGGAAGCTCTCCGCACTTGGTCCCTCGTGAGCAGCCTGGAGGCAGGTCTCCTTGCCATCTATGTGGCAGGAGCCTCCAACATTCTGGCCGATGCCCTAAGCCAGTTAGGAGCTGCGTCCCACGAGTGGTCTCTCCTGCTGGAGGTAGTACAAGATCTGTTCTCCCACTGAGGCACGCCTCAGGTGGACCTGTTTGCCTCCAGGTAGAATGCGAAGCTGAGGCTGTTTCATGCCCGCCCCCCTCAGCAGGGCTCACTGCAGGGGATGCCTTCTCGAGGCCGTGGACCCCGGGCCTCTTCTGCGCCTTTCCCCATTTCCCTTGATCCACAAGGTGCTTCTCAAGGCGAGAGAGGACAAGGCAGGTGATTCTGGTAGCCCCAGACTGGCCCCGATTTGGTATCCACATCTCCTCAGGCTCGAGGTGGCTTCCAGCCCACCTGGACCTGATCTCAGTCAACCAGGGAAGGTATTCCATCCGGACCTTCAGTCCCTGCACCTGATGGCCTGTTTCCTGAGTGGCTAGGTTCCAGGCCTTGGGTCTTTCGATGAGGTCCTCAACCTCATTGAGGCATCCCGTAAGGAGTCGATCCGGAAATGCTGTGCCTTTAAATGGAAGAGATTCTCCATTTGGTGTCAGGGCAAGGGGCTGAACCCTTCCTCCTGTTCCTTGGCAGGCATTCTGGACTACCTGTGGTCCCTTTCACAGCTAGGGCTTCGGTCGACGACCCTTAAGGTGCACCTGGCAGCCATCTCTGCTTACCGGGTGCAGGCGGGAAGCAGTTGGTGGCAGGAGGAGAAGGTGGTCGGGCGCTTTCAAAGGCCTTGATCACATTTCCCCTCCGGTGTGAGAACCTCCACCTCCGTGGGATCTACTGCTGGTACTGGCTAAGCTCATGGGCAAGCCATTCGAACCGATGCACAGGTGTGACATCTCCCACCTGTCATGGAAGACCACCTTCTTGGTGGCTATCACGTCAGCCAGAAGCATGGGAGAGCTCCAGGTGCTTTGCATCGAGTCTCCTTATCTGGTCTTCCACAGGGACAAGGTCATCCTGAGCCCCCACGAAATTCCTTCCGGCCAGGTGGTGTGGAGTTTCACCTTAACCAGGTGTTGACTCTGCGGTGGTTTCTACCCCAGTCACTCGGAGGCGAATATAGGCTCCATACTTTGGACCCTAGAAGAGCACTCTCTTATTATAAGGGCGACGGCTGAAGTTCGGAGGTTTGCCAGCTGTTTGTCACCTACGCCAAGCCGCACCTGGCAGACCTGCAGCCAAGCGGACTATAGGCAGGTGGGTCACCTCCCTCATAGATCTCTGCTATAGGTTGGTGGGCATGGAGCCTCCCAAGGGATAAGAGCTCATTCTACCACGCCATACTGCTGCTTGGTGGCTGCTTCCAGGGACGTCCTTATCCAGGAAATCTGCAGGGCTGCTACCTGGAAGTCAGCACACACCTTTATTACCCATTACCACATCGACCTTGAGTCACACCGAGATGCTGGTTTTGGGACCTCGGTTCTCCAGTCTTTATTCCCTAAGTAGGGGGTGTGCACCTTGCCTCCCTCCTCCCGGAGAACTGCTAGAGTCTGCCAGACAGTGTGGATGAACAACATATCCATGTCCCTAGAAATACAGGTTACTCACTTGTAACAGGAGTTCCTAGGAATGGTATATGTTGTTCATCCCTACATTTCTCCACCTCCTCCGCTCGACGCACAGCCTGGCTTCCAGCGGCTAGATCTGGCGCCATGGGCGGAGCCAGAGTTTTACCACCCGGGTGGGTGGGAGGAGTCAGCTTGAAGACCTTCCGGCAAGATTTAAAGCAGCAAGGAACCTGGCAGACAGTGTGGATGAACAACATATACCATTCCTAGAACTCCTGTTACAGGTAAGTAACCTGTATTTCAGTTCCACTTCCACCACTACAATGAGCTATCATCACCCTGATGACTTGTACTTACAGGGACATACTCTTGGGGAAGCACTCGATGGGGAATGGATGTCTTGGGGGAGCTCTAAGGGAAGCCAGAGGGCGGCGATACGCAGGGCAGGTGGGTGGGTATCCAGACACACGAGAGCAAGCTGCTGACAACTGCTCAAAAGGAACGGTTATGGGTCACACAGGTTCAGGGTCTCTGCCACGGCCAGCAGGGTGAGGAGCAGGGCGGCGTGCGGGCTTCGGGGGGGGGGGTGGCGCTGCGGCTGCTATGGGAGGACATGTACTGTGTGCTTTTCTGCCACTGTTGGACTTAACACACACACACACACACACACACATTTATGTCCGAGTTCAGGGGCATGTGAACAAGCTGTTGCTCTCAAGCTCCGCATACTCTTATTGGGATGCCATGTTTACAGATCTGCACACGCAGTGCACTGAGGGATGGGGGCATTATAATGGCTGCCTCACAGTTTTGTTTGCTTGTACAGGGAAGAAGAAGTTCGGCTGTTGAAGATGGAACTGCAGCCAGGACTTCTCACATTGACTATGCGTTAATAGTCATTAGCGAATGGTCAGCTGCTCTGCTTTAGCCAATCATCATGTACAGTTACAGACCCCATGTTATAAGGCTTATTATGAAATGGCTGGCAGCAAGCAAGCATTCCTATTGGTTTGTAAGAGTGTGTTAATATGACTAACACCACACAAACAAGATCAGCTATGCCAGCTAAGCGCTCATCCTAGAGAAGTTCCCAAATAGAACGTTGAGAAAAAATAAAATCAGCCATTTTGATTGTGTCACCACTGCTACCAACTGTGCTCGCTCTCCTAAATGACTGACCTAATGGACGCTCACTACATTCATCCCTTACAACAGCGTGGCATGCTTTTTATTTTTTGTATGCGTTCTGTTTTAAACGCATACAAAAAATAAAAAGTATGTCAAGCTGTATCCCCAACCCGCCCGCTCACTATGCCAGCTGTGCTCGCTCTTCCTTCAGCTTGCTCGCTTTGTGCCTCTGCGGCCAGTCTACCAGCTGCTCACTGCTCTCCTCCCTTACCTGTAATTACAAAATAATAATATTTTAATATTACAAAAAACAGTACTCTGCCATTCCACTCTGTAGTCCTGAACCTGCTTCACCCGTTTCCTCGAAACACTACCTGCATCTCCTCCCTGGTGCTGGCCACTGCAACAACACACACAAAAATAAATGAATAAGCCAGTCACTATATTTACTCCTAATAAAAAATTAAATCGGACTGAAACGTCTCAACTGAGGGGCAGGAGATAGGGGCATCAGGATAACATATAGTATGCCTAATTACACACATACATGATGCATTTCCACACAGAATCCCTCAGAGAAATGAATGTTATGAGTTCATACCGTTCTTCTCTGTACTTTTTCAATTATATCTTTGTTGTTTCCCTTTAATGGTCCCCATAATGGGCTACCATAATCCAATAGTGGTCTTATGCAGGCTCTATACAGAGGCATGATCACTTTTGCTTCCGTACTTTAAAAAAATATATATATTGTCCAGAGTACTTTATCATCTTTAATAGCCTGAGTTTGACAGTGTTTGTCATATGTCAATTTATTAGATATGATAACTCCTAAGTCTCTTTTCTCTGTTGTTTTCCTGAGAGAGTATTGTTCAGAAGATAATTTGCTTCAATATTGTGTGCCGAAATGCATCATTGCGCATTTCTCTGTTAAAGCACATGCCCAAATTCATGTCATCCTCTGCTATTTTATCTAAAGCTGTTTGTAATTTATTTCTGTCAGAATCAAAGTCAGCAACCCATGCAACTTTAGTATCATCAGCATATTTGCTGATCCATATATCCGTACCCAAACCTAATTTTGATATGAATAATTGAAACAGCAGGGGTCCTAATACAGACCCTTGTGGGACACCACTCGTCACTTTAATTATCCCAGACATATATCCATTTATGCTTACACACTGTGTCTTATCTGTAAGCCAAGTCTGTACCCACCCAATTACTCTATGATCTATTTCTAGATTTTTCATAGTTGTAATTATTTCCTTATGTGGTACTTTATCGAAAGCTTTGGATAAGTCCAAAAAAATAGTCGACTAAAATGTCAGCGCTCCAGGCGATGCTAACTGAGGGAGCGGTGGATGTGGCAGTGGTCACCGAGACCTGGGCCACCTCAGGACACGACTGGGACCTGAACCTGGAGGGTTACACTATGTTCAGGAAGGACGGGGGAGGAAAGGGGAGGAGGGGTAGCAATGATGGTCAAAAACTGCATTGACATAGGGGGAGTAGAGGAGGCGGAGGGAACTGTGGAGGCGATTTGGGTCACCTTGATAACAAGGGGGGGACAAGAGAGTAAAAATAGGAGTGGTGTATAGACCCCTGCACTGGCGGGAGGAGCTGGAGGAGAGTCTGGTGGCAGATGTTGGGAGACACTGTAGACTGGGCTGGGGAGGGTGGTGGTGTTGGGGACTTAAACATGCCAGGAACAGACTGGGAAACTATGACATCCTCGGTTGCCAGGAACAGGGTTGTTGGATGTCTTTCAAGATCGTTCCTAACTCAGCAGGTGGGGAACCGACCAGGAGGCAGCGGGTACTGGATGTGGTCCTGGCAGACAGCGACCAGATTGGGGCCTGGAGGTAAGGGATCCGTTGGCGGGGAGCGACCATGCCACGGTCTGGTTCTGCCTGGACCTAGGAGGGGTACAAGGCTGCACAAAGACGGAGGTAACTGACTTCTGGGGGGTGGATTAGGCTGCACAAAGACGGAGGTAACTGACTTCTGGGGGGTGGATTTTAAGGAAATGGGAAGGATCCTTAAGGCCCATTTGGATGGGATTGGGTCAGACATGGACGCTGATAGTAGGTGGGAAATCATCAGGAGAGGGGTGCAGAATGCTACCAGCACCTGTGCAAGAGTAAGACGAAAATACTGTAGGGCCCGAAAACCCTGCTGGTGGACCAGGGAGGTCCAGGAGGTGGTCTTGAGGAAAGAGGCAGCCTATAGGCAATTCAAGTGCTCAAAAGAGTGAAAGGGATCAAGGGAGTACAAGCTGATGGCTAGAAGGGCTACTAGGGTGGTGAGGGTGGCTGAGGCAAGGAAGGAACAGAACCCTGGCCAGAGAAATTAGGAGAGGAACAGGGGTGGTCTTTAGATACATTGGGGAAAAGCGAAGGGTGAAGGGCATATTAGCAGGATTAAAACAGGGAGAGATGGGCACAAGACCTGGGGAGCAGACTGAGGTACTAAATGAGTACTTCACTCAGTTTTCACCAAGGAAAATGGGGTGCTGCATCATACATGGGAGGAGGCGGTGATACTGAGGAGGGGGACCCTTACTGATCGGCGGGTCTGGGGAGAGGGTGAGGCATCACTGTCAGGAGGGGGGAAGGCTAAGCAGGGAGCAGAATGTAGAGGAAGTGGAAATCACAGCAGAGAGAGTGAGGGAAGCCCTCAGGTACCTTAAGACGGAGGAAGCACTGGGGCCGGATAAATTACATCCCAGAGTGCTGAAGGAACTTGCGGATGTCCTGGCAAAACCCCTGGTGGAGCTTTTCACCATCTCTCTGAGGACAGGGTGGGTGCCCCAGGACTGGAGGGTGGCACATATAGTGCCTATCCACAAGGCGGGGGAATCAAGGGAGGTGGCAGGGAACTACAGGCATGTCAGCCTGACATCGGTGGTGGGCAAGGTGATGGAGGGCATTGTCAAGGAGAGGCTTGGGGGGGACCTGGAAAAGTCAGGGTGCCTGGACAATAGACAGCATGGATTCGTCCTGGGAAATCGTGTCAGACAAACCTTGTGGAGTTCTATGACTGAGTGATGAGTGCCTTGGACCTGGGTAGGCCAGTGGACGCCTCTTTCTAGACTTCAGCAAGGCATTTGACTCTGTTCCTCATGTGGGCTGTTGGATAAGCTGGGAGAAATGGGGGTGGGAACAGATGATCAGATGGATAGGCAATTGGCCCCAAGACCAGACCCAGAGGGTAGTAGTTGGCGGGAACTCTCATCCCAAGGAGGGTCATTGGTGGGGTCCCACAGGGATCAGTCCTTGGGCCCCTCCTGTTCAACACCTATGTCTCTGACATAAGGACAGGTATCAGGAGTGAGATGAGTCTCTTTGCGGATGACTCAAAACTGGGGGCGGTGGTGGATGGGGAGGAGGGGAGGGTGGCCCTACAGGGGGACCTGGAGGCTCTGGAAAGATGGTCTAGAAAGTGGAAGCCGAGGTTCAGTGCAGGGAAATGCAAGGTACTGCACCTGGGGGCCAGAAACCCGGGCCAAGTGTACACCCTGGGGGAGGGAATGCTACAAGTCTCGATGGCTGAGATGGACCTGGGGGTGGTGGTTGATGTCAAGATGAACAACTCTGACACTTTTAGGAGGGCAGCAGCCAAGGCCAACGAGATGCTGGGATGCATCGCTAGGGGGATCACCTCCAGAAGGAGGGAAGTGATACTCCCTCTGTATAACTGCTTGGTGAGGCCGCACCTCGAGTACTGCGTACAGTTTTGGAGGCCACACTTAGAGAGACATTAGACTCCTGGAGAGGGGCCAGAGGAGGGCAACCAAAATGATTTGGGGCTTGGGGAAACAGGACCTGTGCGAAGAGGCTCGAAGAGCTAAATATGTACACATTGGAAGAGAGAAGGGACCGGGGGGACATGATAGAGGTCTTCAGCTACATGAAGGGGGTAAATAGGGGAGGAACAGTCAGGGTGCTTCGAAGGAAGGAGGAGGGGCCACTAGAGGGCATGGGTGGAAACTGGAGGGAAGATTCGGGAGAAAGGAAGGGTGCTATTTCACTGAGAGGGTGGTGGAGCCATGCAATGTGCTGCCTAGGGGGCTGGTGGAGGCAGAGACAGTGGAGGGGTTCAAGAGGGGGTGGGACAGGTACAGGGGAAGGGTTCTGGAAGCAAAATCCAATGCAGCAAGAATATCCAGAACTGGGAAGGGAGAAGCCAGAGAAGGCGAGGGGGGCAGCAAGGTCAGCTCCCAGGGTGAGGGCTGACCAAACGAGCAGACGCAAAAGACCATTAGGCCTATTCTGCTGGCATTTTAGTATGTTAGTAAATGTCCCTGATCCAAAGCCTTGGAAATTTTTTCATAGAAACAGAGTTGATTACTGACACAAGATCTTCCCTGAGTGAAGATGTGCTGAGATTGCTCAAAAGACCCTGGCTTTTATATGGTTATATAAATTATCTTTAATAATTGATTCCATAATCTTACCAATTACAGTTGTTAAACTTATAGGTGTATAATTGGTATAATCAGTTTTATTTCCCTTCTTATAAATTGGTACAATGATTTATGAGAACAGAATGATAGATATAATCTATCTAAACACAAACCAGATGGCTTAGTAGCTCTCTTGGAGTAAAGACAATTAGCCCTACAGATTACTCTGACTGGGAAGTGCAACAGCTACTACAGGCAGTTAAGGACTTCATTGCTGCAGCAACAGGCTGGACAGGAATGATGTCATCACTCACTGATAGGGACAGACAAATCTTCACTGTTTCTAGTTACTACAGAGCACATTAACAGATGCTGATTTAAAGAAAACCACAAAACCAAAAAGCATATTTTCAGGAAGCACTAATCATGACACAGTGACTTGAATTCCTGCATTTATTGTAAGTCTGTAAAACACTGGTATTTGATCTTTAAGCCTCTATCATTGGCAGTGCCGGATGTCACTTTCATGGAGTAGGGGCTCAACAAAGATAGGCTTGTATCTCAGTACTTGCCATTGACCTAACACCACAACATACTTCTCCTGAAAGCACAAGGTCATACCTAACACATGAACATGACAGACCTTCTCTAACAGGGGGGTGCAACAAAAAACTTCTTTTTTAATTTTCCCCTACTGTTGGTCTACGAAATATTGTAGATAATGCAGCAGTTTTTGCACTGATTCTTTCAAAATGCATCTGATTCTCCCTAACTGCACAGTTGCTGTTTGTGATATCTGTCTGTTGCCATGGTGAGCAGTATGATGTCATAAACAAAGGCACTGTGAGTTTAATGGAGAGGCAAATGTTTTCTGTACAGAGATATTTCGTGGACTATTGAAAATGGAGAAGAATGTATTCTGTGGTAAATTATAACCGATGAAACATGTATGAAAGCACATGTTAAAGTACAGAGTTGCTCTTTAAGCAGTATCTTTTGCCAATCCTCTATAGCATAGGAAAACCCTACCAAATGACCACTCAAGCCCACGGGAAGACGGCAGCACAAAAGCCACCAAAGCAGGCAAGAAGGGTGGTACAGTACAGGTGAGTGATAGCCCAATGGAGGAGCCTGCCAACACGGCCGTCTTAAGGGCCATAAGGGACATAGACCATAAGGTGGAGAGTTTTAGTATTGGGCTCACCAGTGTGGAAACTAAAGCAGACTGTCTCCTCATCAGAAGCAAAACCAGCTATTGGCAAGGAGAAGAAATCAGCTAATGCTGTAGTGGGGCTCATTGAAATAAGCTATTGCGAAACCACCTTGAACAACTGGAAAATGTCACGAGAATGGCAAACTTTCCTTTATTCAGTGTGCCAGAAGCAAATGAATGGGGACAGTCTCATGTTATGTGACTGAGCTTCTGGGCACTGATGTGTTGAGAATATCTACAGAAGATACTGGATCACGCCTAGAAGACAGACGGCAGCATCCAACCAACCCTGGACCCTGTTGATCGTCTCACATAGTCCACACATTCGGGACCTCATTCTGCAGTCAGCCAAAAATAAAGATACTTTATCGCTTGCTGTTGGTAGTCCTATTTTTGTATCCTCAGACGTGAGCTATTCCATGAGGCAGTGCCACAAGGCCTTCGACCCTGTGAGAACAGGCCTTCAGTCGCTGGGAACAGCACTTGCCTTACAGCTCCCTGCTAAAAAGCAGAACATTTACTTAAAGTGATCCACAAGAGGCTGTGGAAAAAGCTTGAAGCCGTTGGGCAAGACTTTGCAGCGTAACAAGGCAATCAGGACTTGGATGAGGGAGATGCAACTTTTTTGGGTGGACTGTAATATTCGTACAGATATTTTTATACTACGCGAGTAATCAACCCATGGAATAAATGACCCCTTGGATATTGTATTAAGTAAAGATAGAACAATTCAAAATCAAACTGAGCAGGTATTTACTGGATGGGGTAACTTGCTATACTGTATATACAGTAAGTAACAGGAGCACTATAGAGGCTAAGCTTTCTATACTTTCGTAACCTTCTTTAGTATGATCTTTGGTATACTGTCTTTTATGTCATAAACAACTTTAGCTTTTGTGTGCTCAGTGATCCACTGGTGAGTTTTAGGGTCTAAAATCAAATCAGATAGCTGGTGGTTTGATGTATGGGGAGAAGGGTGCTGATAGCCTGGGCAATATAATGGGGTAAATCCCTTGATTAGGTGACAGATGGTAAAGATGCAGGATTCTGCTGGTCCTAAAATCGACAGACTAATTTGGATACTTCCCTGAGTAGGGCTGCTTGTACCGAGGAAGCCATAGGGGATAAGATGGTGCTCCCGCATGGCGGGGAGGAAAAAACAGCACATTATATGGACTTGGTGGCTGCAGTTTCTTGTATGAAGCAAGAAGCAAGATGTGAAACCTGCAAGTAACAGTAAGTGCTCATAAAATGTTATACCTGCCTGATATATTTCTTTTGGTTTATCTATCTAAGAACAAATGGAAATCTGACCCACTGTTTAACCAAAGGCAAGACATGTTAGTGTTTTGTTCAAACTGAAGGGGTGAGCTCCCTGGTTTTGTTAAGTATTCCAGAGAGAACGTTCAATTAAGTTTTCCAGTTCTTTCTGGTGCTAACATTTTTATTAAATACTAGGGGGGTTTTCTGTTTTAGCCCAGTATTGTGTTAATTAGTGCAGATTCACAGGGAGTTTTAATGAGATATACCAACCTGTAGATAGATAGGTAGATATTTTATTTATATAGTGCCCCTCCAGGGACTCTGAACTCTTCACAATACAATTTAAAAGCACAATATAACACTAACAATACACGGATACAGTACAGAACAAGCAGCAAAATACAAAAGACCTATTATCATATAACAATAATTAAAACTACTGAATGCCTGGTGAAATAACAAGGTTTTAATGAATTCCACGAGGTGCCTCCTGAAGTTGTTGAGGAAGAGAATTCCAAAGGGTGGGTACTGATCACCAGAGTTCCTCAGCCTCACCCTGCGAACAGTGAGGAAGCAGCCCTCGGCGGAACGGAGAGTCCGGGACGTTGGGCCTGGTTTTACCTATTTTCTTGCAGCAGTTTGGATATTTTCACAACAAAGTAGTGGTGTTATGGTGCAGAGCACTAGTTCCAAGACTTTCTGGACAATACGTTTGGATTTAGTCCAAAGGCACTATTCCAGAAGCTCATCTTTTGAAACTTACTTAACATGTATAATTTAACTTCAGCCAGAACCCCCACATGCAGTACCGTAGGAAGTATGTATGCTATTGTGACATTGCTAAGTACTATCCATTTCTGTATTCAGAACAGAGACAGCGCTAGATAGGGCAAAAAGGGAAAAAGTTGCAGCTTGCCCAGAAATGACCCACTTTCCACAGGACAGTGGGTCCAAAGTGGTGCACCTGTCTCTAACAATAGCTGAAAGATGGAAAACTAAACAATAGAAAAGCATTTTCACTCAACAAATTTAAGCTTCTGTACTAGTGAAATTTCTACTTACGATTAGGTTTGGACCCAGTTGTTTCTCATTTTGACCCACATTTTTTACACCCATGGGTCTAATTTGACCCATGTTTTAAAACCCCTAGAGCTGTCACTGATTCAGAACCTAGAAGATTTAATTAATCTATGTAATGTTGAAACTGAATAGATTACAAAAAAGGAAAAGAACAAAACCCCAGTGACCAAGAAATGGTACCTGGAAATATCAGAGAGGATGCACCTATTTTTTCTGTTTGTTCCTCCATTTCAAGCTGTTCTTGTTTCATCCTTTGTTAATCTTTCCTCTCCTCTGCCTTTTTTCTGCAGAAATCCTCTCCTAGTTAGGAACACCAAGTCATGTGTACCTGTCCACCATTCACACATACTCTTGGAACTACTGGGAACATTAACAAATGGCTGAGCCCCTCTTTTCGTAGTAAATCCTTCACACTGTCAAATTGGATGTGCTGATTTACAATTTTTTGGGGGTAATCATGGTAAAACGAGATCCTTCTGCCATCCAGCATACATTCTTTCCTGACCCATGCTTTCTGCAGGATTTGTTCCTTCATTGTGAAGCAGAGCAATCTGGCAGTGACTGCCCATGGTTTTTCTTCAACCTTGTGGGGAGGGCTTTGAGGCAAGGCAAGGCTTCCCCTGTGCATACAGTTCTTTTTATCACTCTCCCTACCTGAACTCTCTCCGGAGAGGTCTCTTAGGGCTTGCCTTTATCCCGCCCACCTGAAGCTCTCTTCTTCTTCTCGTTCCTTCTGAGCCCTGGCTCTCCGACCATTACTGCCACCCAGCCCCCAGCTCTGAGTCCTCTGAGGTGGGACCGTAGATGCTCCTCCCTGGTGCTGTATCTAGAATCTAGATGGCGACCAGGCATGGAGGAGAGCGGAGGAGATGAGACGAGAGCCCAACATTGGGCATGGTTGGTTAACCCCCCTGGACTCTCCTTCGCCTATCAGGAGGCAGAGGGTATTTTTACTTGGTTTTCTCCCCGCCCACCACCCTCCTACGGAGCCCAGATGTGCATTGACAACCAGCGTCCGCCGAACTCCGCACCCCAGTACTTTAGCGCCACAGGCTCCAGGCAACTCCCAGCTATCGCCAGAGGTCGCTCAAGAGCGATGCAAAACCCTACTACCTCCCCGGAAAGGGAGAGCCATCCATCAGGCTCGATCTCTCCCCGCCCCTGCTGACCCCCGATGGCCCAGGCTTGTTCCCAAACCCGGGTCGCCGGCGTGGAGCGAGGTGAGGTGACAAGTGCCTTGACCCTCAGTGCCACCGGGTCGGCTGTGCATACAGCACCTATCAGCTTGTTTTCCCTCATCACCATACCCCCTTTTCCTATCCCATAATAACATTATACAATATGCCTCCTCTGCACCCATGCCAATACTCTCCATACCTCCTCCCTTTTTTTTTTGACAAAGCCAATTTTGGCTGCCAACTACAAGCAACCTGCACTTAGTAACTAGACCTATAGATTAGAGATATTTCTGTAATAAAAGTATTTGTATATGAGGTTATACTCCACATTTATCTTGCTTGTAAAATAGTCTTTTCACTTGGCTATTGTACGTTCTTGTCATATGATGTAAATTGTACTGTTTTGTCTGTTCTTCTGCTGACTTGGAGCCTTTGTAAAAGAGCCAGTTTGGCTCAAAGGTTGTAATTCCGAAATTGAAAGTTTATTTATATGGCGCCCAATCCCGGAGGCTCTAAGCACCTTACATAAAATAAAGTAACAGTTAAAATATCACTTACTACAGATAAAAACATGAAAAAATAAATAATAAAATATCAGAAAACAGCATAAATAAGCAAGATCAGGTCACACAGTCAAGGAAAGCCAGGGAGAATAAATGAGCTTTCAGCCCACTTTGAAGCTTTCGACGGATGGGGCATCCCTGATAACAGCTGGCAGGGAGTTCCAGGACTGGACCACCCACGCTAAAAGTTCGGTCACCGGATGTTAAGTCTAGTCCTGTGAACTACAAGGAGGCCCCGGGGTCAAGGAGTAGAGGGAGTGAACTGAGGAGGCCGGTGTCAGAAGGTCAGTCAGGTAGCCAGGGCCAAGTCCATGTAGGGCCTTATAGGTGAGTAAACTCACCTTGAAGATAATCCTCCACTTGACTGGCAGCCAGTGCAAAGTACGCAGCACAGAGGTCACATGACTAGACCTAGAAAGGCCAGTCAGCAGCCTAGCAGCTGTGGTCAGCGAAGGGTACCTCCAGAGACCCCGAAGTGAAGAGCGTTACAGTAGTCGAGTCTGGATGTCACGAAGGCATGCACCAGTGTAGGCAGATCCTCAGGTGGAACTAGGGGTTTGATCCTGGCAATATTCCTCAAGTGGTAGAAACCACTTTGTAGAACAGCCAACACCTGAGATTCAAGTGTCGGTCTATCATCCAGGATCACGCCAAGATCTCGCATCCTAAGGGAGGCCTTCAATGGTGTAGATCCCAGGACTAAACCAGTGATCACATCGGATGCACTCCTATCACGTCCTTGTCCTGGCTCAATCACTAGTACCTCCATCTTGTCCGGGTTCAGTCACAACCAGCTGGAGGACATCCAGTCATTAATCTCAGCTAGGCAGATGTTAAGCACTTCCACAGCGTTGAATGTTCCGGGGCAAAGGACAGATACAGTTGGGTATCATCTGCATAACTATGAAAACCCACACTGTACCGCCTGTTGAGCTTTCCCAGTGGCAGCATGTACACTGCAAATAACATCGGCTACAAGATAGACCCCTCAGGTACTCCACATGGCAGAAGCTTTGGGGAGGAGGAGGAGAAATTCCGCATCACCACCCGCTGCTTTCTGCCAGAGAGAAAGGACTCAAACCAGCTGATGACAGTGCTGGCGAGTCCACAGTACTCTCTGAGGTGATCAACAGTGTTAAAGGCTGAGGAGCGATCAAGGAGAACAAGAATTGACCTGTCTCCTCTATCTCTAGCCCTGAGGAGGTCATTGTGCACCCTCACTAACGCCATTTTGGTGTTGTGCCTGGCTCTGAAACCCAACTGGAGTGCCTCCTAGATATTAAAGGACACGAGGTGCTCCTTGAGCGGCTGCGCCACAATTTTTTCAACAGCCTTACCCAAAAATGGGAGGTTGGAGATAGGATGGTAATTTGCCAGGATGTCGGGGTCGAGAGAAGGTTTCTTCAGAAGGGACCTCACCATAGCCTCTTTCAAGGTTTCCAGCAAGACCCTCTATGACAGTGAGCACTGGACAATCCTGACGAACACTGGGCCAACGGAGCCAATGCATCCTATCATGAGACGAGTTGGAGCCAGGTCCAGTTCACATTACGTGTGCTTCAGCTTCGAGATGACCTCAGTGACCTCTGCCACCTCTACTGGTTTAAATTCATCCCAGACAGAAGGAGAACCCCTAGTCTTTCCAGCCTAATCACTGCGAGACAGAGGGGTTCCCCTGCCAAATAGAGGACACTCTGTCCGAAAAGAACTGAGCAAACTCGTCACATACAGTGACTGAAAATGCTTTTTTCGGCTGCAGACAAACCAAATGAAGAAGTCTGTCAACAGTCCAAAAAAGCATAGCTGGTCATTCTGCCCAGCAGCAGTCTCCTTGGACAAGAACTCTGCCTTCTTCACGGTTGATTGCCCTGGTATTCAAAATAATGAGCCCAGAGGCCAGCTTGTCCCCATCCAACGGGTCCTCCGTCAACAACGCTCCAACTTCAGACCCCTGATCTTCATCACCTTGAGATCCCCATCAAACCAGGGGATCTCAAGTGAAGAGATCTGGGTCGTACATGATTTCAGTCTTGATGGAGTCGAGCACCACAGAGACCACCCTATCATAAGTGGCCACCGCTCGTCCATACCCACTGCTCATGTGGTGAGACTGCTTGAGACTGCTCAAATTGCAGGGAGAGTCCCAGTAGTAGTCAACTAGTTTATGGATGGTTATTTGTGAACAAACGATTACATCAGATCTTACTTACAGGGACACTCTTGCAGCAGGCCAACATTGGTAGGACTAAGCCATTAGCACCAGGACCACAGGGAAACTTTCTAGCTAGCAGTGTACTATGGGGAACCACCCACTGCCGACGTCACCCTTTGACATCTGCCTATCATATAGGCAGGCGGCCCCCCACACCCTCCTCAGTTCTTTCCCACTGTCGACCTGCGCACGTTGGACCACTGAAACCACAGCAGCTACAGTTGATGGCCATTTCCCATGCTTTCCATGCTTTATTTATTTGTACCTTTTCTTTAGTTTTAACATCGTCTTTTGACCACTCCACAATGTATGCCTGCAGCAAACAAATTCCAGAAAAGGACGGACATTCTGCTTGCATCTTGTGTCTACACTCTGGAACTCCTAGAGTGGCGCCCCCCCCCCCCCCGATCATCCTTCGGGCAACTCCTTTCATCTTGTCTGGGAGGAAATTCAGGCCCTTCTACAAAAAAGAGCCATAGAGCCCATCCCTCTGGCTCTGTGGGGCAGGGGAGTCTACTCTCACTTCTTCCTGTTCCCCAAAAAGAACGGGGATCTTCAGCCCATCCTGGACATGAGTGACCTGAATCTGTTCCATATAGTACAAATGCTTCAGGAAGGTCAATTTTCAAGGTCTTGTTGCCCCTCTGTTCTTTGGATATGCAGGATGCATATCTGCATACCAAAGTGTTCCCCTCTCACCGGTGCTTCCTCTGCTTCCACTTTTAGGATGCCCATTTCCAGTTCCAGGCTCTCCCTTTTGGCCTGTCCTCAGCCCCAGGGTTTTCACCAAGTGTCTGGCGGTGGTAGCGGCTGCATTGAGGTGGCAGGGCTTTTATATGTTTCCCTACCTGGATGATTGGCTCCTGGCTGCCCCATCCCAGGAATACCTTGTCCAGACTCTGGATCATACCTTCAGCCTTTTTCAGGCTTTGGGTATCACCACAACAGGCCGAAGTCCTGCTTGACTCCCTGCCAGTGCCTCCAGTACATAGGGGCGGTCCTGGACATGGCCTAGGGCATGGCCTCCTTGCCCCTGGACAGAGCGGAGTGCCTGATGGACTGGGCCCACCTGTTTATTTTCCAGCCAACTGGTCCCCTCCAGGATTTTCCTGCGCCTTTTATGCTACGTGGCAACAGCCTTTGCCATGGTCCCCCTTGCCAGCTGCACATGCGGATACCTCAGTCGACATTGAGGATCCAGTGAGACCAATGCATGGATGATCTCAACCAGCTGTTCATGGTCTCCGATCCAGTCAGGAGAGTCCTGTCATGGTGGCTGGAGCCAGCCAGCCTGCTTTGGCGGGTTCCCTTTGTTATTTTGGCCCCTCGTCATATCCTTATGACGGATGCCTCGGGACTGGACTGGGGAGCTCACTTAGGCGCTCACCAGACTTGAGGCTCTTTGACAAATGTAGAACAGGGTCTCCACATCAGTGTCATGGAGATGTGACTGGTGCTGTATGCTCTGCAGGCCTTCCAGCCTCATCTCTTCCCCAGTCTGCTCTTGGTTCAGATAGACAACTTGTGCGTGGTATATTACATCAACAAGTAGGGGAGGACTCGCTTCTACCCCCTTTGCAGGAAGGCGATTAGGGTCTGATACTGGGCCATTGAGCACGATCTGGATTGCTTGGCCGTCCATGTTCCAGGCATCAAGAATGTCCTGGCGGACAGTCTGAACTGCTCCTGGGCCAGGGCTCATGAGTGGGAGGTTCTGACTCCAGTGGTCAAAGACCTCTTTGACAGATGGGGTCAGCCAGAGTTGGACCTTTTTGCATCCCCACTCAACGCAAAACTGCAGATTTTTTTTTTTTTTTGCTCGCTCGATCCTGGGCCTGATGTTTTCTGGAGAGATGGTTGTCCCTTTCCTGGAAGGGGAGGTTTCTGTATGCCTTCCTTTCTTTCCCGCTCCTTCAGCGGGTGCTGCTCAAACTTCAGATGGAGGGGGCAGAGATGATCCTCATAGCTCGTTTCTGGCCTCGTCCGATGTGGTTCCCTTTGCTGCAGCAGCTGGTGGTGGAACCTCCGGTGCCCTTGCCCCTGTATAGCGGCTTACTCTCTCAGGAGCTGGGCACCCTTGTCCATCCAGACCTCAAGTCTCTGCATCTCCAAGCGTGGCTCGTAAGGATATAACCATCACCTAGTTTGGGGTATCCTTTAGGGTTGCGGATATCCTGGTGGCTGCTAGAAGGCACTCCACCAGGGCTACCTACCCTATGAAATGGAAGCACTTTGCCATTTGAGCTGCATTTTGGCCCCCTTCACCTGCCCGGTGGATCAGGTGTTGAAGTATCTTCTCTCCCTCTCTGACTCAGGATTGAGGTACTCCTCCATTAAGGTACATCTTTCTGCCATCTTTGCATACCATGTACCTACTGTATCGAGGGCAGAGCCGTGGCTCAGCATGACATGTCTCGCACCTTCCTGCAGGACATTTTGCATCTGAAACCTCCCATTCGGGACCTGGTCGTTCTGTGGAACCTCAGTTTCGTGTTGGAAAAACTTGCGTTACCTCCCTTTGAACCAGCCGTGAGTTGCGAGCTGTGCTTTTTGTCGTGGAAGGCGCACTTTTCAGTTACTATTACTTCTGCTTGAGAACTTCCAAGTTTCAGGCTCTTGTGTAAGGAGCCTAATTTGGTTTTCACAAAGACGGGGTGTCTTTGCATATCAATCTTAAGTTTCTTCCCAAGGTGGTGTCAGACTTCACTTCGATTCAATCCATCCACCTTCCCTTTATTTTCCAGAGTATTCTAATTGGGGGAGGCCTTGCTCCATACTTTGGATGTACATAGAATTTTATGATACTATATTCACTGGACCAAGACTTTTAGGAAATCTGATCAGTTATTTGTTTCATTCGTCCTAGGAGATAGGGTGCGTCGATGCCCAAACAGTGTGTCTAAGTGGTTAGCTAATTGTATTGTTTATTGTTACCGAAAGTACAGCAAGGAACTTCTGGGAGTGGTTAACGGCCATTCCACCAGGGATATGGCTGCCTCAATGACTTGTTTCAGAAATGTGTCTGCTGCGGACATCTTTGCAGCCGCCACTTGGAGCTCTGTCCACACTTTTACCAAGCATTACAGCCTGGACATTGTCTCTAGGCTTCTGTCCACTTCAGCCTAGCCATTCTGCAGGGCCTCTTCTCCTAGGTGATTGGCTGCTGTCTCTTCTCCTCCCAGTGCTGTTTCCTTTATACTGCCTGAACTACTTCGGGCTCGGTCCTACCAGTGTTGGCCTGTTGCGAGAGCCTCCCTCGAAGTAAGATAGTATAGCTACGTAAGAACCGTAACAGTAGGTCTTCGAGAGGAGCTCTTGCAGCAGGCTGTGATTTTCCCTCCCTCCTTCCCCCTTCTTCTGTCTTTCCTTGGCTGTATCCTCTTCCATGCGAGTGAGTCTTGTGCACACTCTTCTTTTTTGGCTCTCAGGAAACCTCCTCGGTTTCCTCTTCTGTGACCCGCTTCGGGTCACCTGTGGGAGAACTGAGGAGAGCATAGGGGACTGCCTGCCTTTAAAGGATAGGCCGACGTCGGAGGGTGATGCTGGTGGTGGGTGGTCCCCCATGGTACACTGCTAGCTAGAAAGTTTCCATGTGGTCCTGGCTCCTTACGGCTTAGCCTGCTGCTATAGCTCCTCTCGAAGATCTACTGTTACAGTAAGTTCTTGTGTAACTGTACTATCTTACAGGTTTTTTTTTTGAACAGTGACTTGTAATTCTTATTGTTTCACCTGCCTCTACAGTCTAAATTGCTTGCGTCAGCCACCCAGTTCTCTATCTCCGCCATCTTGTTCTCACTCCTTTACTTTGTGCTCAGCCTCCCCATATAACTGTTAAACCGTGCCATTTGGGTTTCCAGATTACTCTGGGTGCCTTCTATCTGAGACAGTTGTGACAAGAGGGAGTTGAGGGTTCTTGCATCACCCTCAAAAGCGTTGATGCTGCCATCCCTAGGAGCCAGGTTCTGGTGAACAGTTTTACAAGGCTATGCCAGCTGCTGGTGCCCTGTTGCTTGTGATTTTAGGTCTTTATGCATGCCACACCCTGCACACTAACTTGCAAGTGTTGCAGCGCTTGGTGATGGTAAACTAAACATGTTAAGCCCTGTATGCACTGTGAGGCTTAAAAGAAGACATTGTCACCATTGAGGACCAGGGGTCACCCCTTGGGACCTGTATGGCTCTGGTCTCACCTGGGGGCTCCCATCGAAGGATACCGGTTGGGGTCAGTCTTCGGATGTAGGAGAACAGCTTTAAGGTAAATCTGCTAGGCTCCCCCTCCCGGAGGCCCCCTATGCAGTTTCTGCAGCCCAGGATGAGGCCCCTGGGACCTGGAGTCTCAGCCTCTCCTAGAGGGCTTCACTGTTTCCTTGCTAGGATCCCTTCATTAATAGGCCTTATGGGGCTGTTAATGTGGGAGGACACTGATCTTGGGATGGTGTTTTAGAGTACTGGCACAATGAGTCTGACAGAGCTCAGTATAAGACCTTCTTACCAGTACAAACCTGTGTCTTGTCTCTATTGTTGTCTTCCTCTGAGAACAACAAATCTGTCCACATTCCTTCAGTTGCTGACTACTCTCTGCACCAATGATTCCTGGTGGAGATGCTCCAGGTGCTTGTACTTGAGGCCTGTGTTTCTATGTTTCTATCAAGGGAGGAATACTGAGGCTTAATAAAGGGGAGGGAATGTGGGCAGAGCGTGACAGTGAAAAAGCAGGGATACTGAATGAATATTTCTGCTCAGTATTCACAACGGATGAGGAGAGGTACCTAAACCAAACAAGAGAAACACTCTGGATAGGGGGTCGATACCAGTCCATTCACAGAAGAAAGGGTTCTGAAAGAACTCTGAAACGGAAGGTGGACAAAGCAGTGGGGACTGATGGGATTCACCCCAGAATTCTAAAAGAACTAAGGGTTGAACTGCTTACACCACTGACTACTCTCTTTAACAAATTACTGGAGGATGGTGTGGTACCTGAGGACTGGAGGAAGGCAAATGTGATTCCACTTCACAGAAGTGGGAGCAGGGCAGAGGCAGGAAACTACAGACCTGTTAGTTTGACCTCAGTGGTAGGGAAAATGATGGACTCACTTCTGAAGGAAAGAATTGAGTACCTAGAGGCCAGTGGGGCACAGAACCCAAGGCAGCGTGGATTCACAGCGGGAAGGCCATGTCAGACAAATCTGATAGATTTCTTTGACTGAGTGACCAAAGTAGTAGACCAGGGAGGGGCTCTGGACATGGCCTACCTAGATTTTAGCAAGGCATTTGACACAGTCCCACACAAAAGATTAATATTTTATTTATTTATTTCGATTGGGATTAATACCTTTGAGTCAAAGACTCATTTTTGAAGGTTCCAAGTCGGGGACAAAACAGAGCAATACAAATGCAATACAATACAGTAAGCATAAATTAAGATAACAGTGAAAAAAGAAAAACATGGTAGGCATCATGAACATTATTAAAATGGCACATGAGGTACAAGACTTGCTAGTTTCAGGTACATCTTAAAAGTAGAGTAAATTACATTACATCCAGTTGTTGCAGGGTAGGGATACACTGGGAATAGTGAGACATGTCAATAATAGGTCCGTGTTAAGCTTTGGGGATGATGGGGGGGAAAAAGGTAAACAGCCAGATTGGCATTGTCAAAGTAGCTAGAGGTGGTGTGGGACAGGAGTAAAGGGGAAAGATGGTGTAGGAGGGTTGTAAGTCGAAGGAGGGGGGAGTGGGGAGGGGAAGAGGTGAGGAGGTGGGAGAAATGGCAGGAGGAATGTCAAATTATTTTCTTGCACAGTTACAGGTGGTTACATTCTTAAGGTGGGACCGTAGCCCCCTTTTGAACAGACTCAGCTTTGTGTTTCCTGTCAGCGTTTCGGGCAGCTCATTAAACCATTTGGGGCCCTTGAAAGTAATGGATTTTTGGGCCAGTGATGTGCGCTTGAAAGGGTCTTGTAGTCCACATTTTGTCACATTTATTGTTTGTTTAGTGTGCACAGCCTTCTTGAACAGACTGCTTATGGATTCCGGCATGAGGCGAAGGCGTTTTACAATCAGGCATGTTTGGTATTGGGCTCTTAGGTACAGTGGAAGCCAGCCTGTGTCAGAGTAGAGTGCACAGGTGTGAGTCCATCGATCTGCCCCAAGTGCCAGACGACAAGCCCTATTCACAAGTTTTTGTATCCTGTTAAGGGCAGTGTCTGATCCTGCGATGTATATTGGTAAGCCATAATCAACAGATAATACTGTGCTGCCTGTGGCTAATTTGAGGGCCGCAGGTGTCATTGAGTGCTTGTTTCTGTAGAGGATGCCCAGTTTCATGTTGGTGGCTTTGACAACTTGATCAACGTGGTTGGAGAAATTGAGAGTGTCATCAAGGTAAACACCCAGATATTTAAACGAGGAGACTTGTTCAAGTGTGACGCCCTTTTGGTTCTGAATTCGAAGGGGGCCGAAATTCCTTTTGTTCTGAGGGGCCGAGAACAGTATGTTTTTGTTTTTTTATGGTATAGTATGGTTTTTATGGTATATTTATGCTGACAGAACCAGGTTTCAAGTTTGTGGAAACTATCGAGTAGGCCTTCCTCGATGGTGAAGTGGTGCCTACCTGGGACTGATATAACTGCATCATCTGCTTATAAAACAATGCTAGCCGGGCAGGCTTCAGGAAGCGGTTAATGAACAGGCTGAAAAGGAGCGGTCCAAGTATAGACCCTTGCGGTACTCCAAGGGCCACTACCTTAGGGTCAGAGAGTGAGCCTCGATTCTATGATGTTGAGTTCTTTGTGTCAGATAGCTATGAAACCAGGTGACTGTATCAGGGGCCAGTCCCATGGAGAGCAGTGTGTTTAGTAATAGCTGGTGATTAACCGAGTCAAATGCTTTTGTAAGGTCAATGAAGACCGAACCCACCACCATCCCTAGGTCAAAGGCATTGTAGAGCTGAGTGGTGTAGTCCACCAGTGCGGTGATGGTAGAGTGTTTTTTGGGGAAACCATGCTGATTGCTGCAGAGTAGTTGGTGACTGTCCAGGAATTCACTAAGTTGTTCAGAGACTATTCTCTCTAGAGCTTTGGAGAGGGGTGGGAGGATGGATATTGGCCTATAATTAGCGGTGAGTGTTTTATCCCCAGATTTGAAAACTGGTGTAACCAGGGCAGATTTCCAGGCATCTGGGAACACACCCGATTTTAGGGAGGCATTAAAAACCTTGGAGATTGGGTCTGCTACTACATCAAGCGTTATGGCAACCAACTTCATGTCTGTCAGATCACTCCCCCTTCTGGTCTTTCCGAGGACCCTTTTTACTTGCTTGATATACAAGCTAGCCAGCCTTAGGTGGGTCCCAAAGTGGTAGCCTGGATAAAAATTGGCTGGACAACAGGATGTAAAGGGTAATAGTAAATGGAGTCCACAGTGAAGAAAGGAGGGTAACTAGCGGGGTACCGCAGGGTTCAGTACTGGGGCCAGTCCTCTTTAATGTCTTTTTAAGTAACATTGCAGAGCACCTGGAAGGAAAAATGTCTCTTTGCAAATGACACAAAGCTCTGCAACAGGGTAGATACACAGGGTGGGGTGGAAAGAATAAGAAGGGACTTGGCTAGGTTGGAGGAATGGTCAAATGCATGGCAGCTCAGATTCAATGCAAAGAAGTGCAAGGTAATGCACTGGAAACAAAACCCAGGAAAGAGTATACAATGGAAGGTGAGATACTAACAACAACAAAAATGGAAAGGGACCTGGGAGTAATTATATCAGATGATCTAAGGTGGGCAAGCAATGTGAAGAAGGAAGTAAGGAGAGCTGGGGATACTAGGATGCATAGGGAGAGGCATCAGCAGTAGAAAACAGGAAGTTGTTTATCCCTCTGTACAGACAGTTGCTGAGACCCCATCTCCGAAGAGACATACAGTGGAGGCTGTCCAGAGGAGGGCAACCAAAATGGTGCAGGGTCTGCACCAGAAGACATACAAAGAGAGACTAAAGGAGCTTAATATGTATACCCTCGAGGAAAGGAGGGAGAGAGGGGACATGATAGAAACTTTCAAGTACCTCAAGGGAATCAACAAAGTCCAAGAGGGTAGCATCTTTCAGAAAAAGAGATGTGCAAGAACAAGGGGGCACAATTTGAAGATAGAGGGGGGGATGGCTCAAAGGTAATATTAGGAAGCATTTTTTCACGGAGAGGGTTGTGGATGCATGAAACAGCCTTCCTGGGGAGGTTGTGGAGTCGAGAACAGTTGGGGAATTCAAGAATGCATGGGACAGGCAAGGCAATTCTAGTGGGGGGGTAGGAGGAAGTAGGCTGTTGGTTAACTAGGATCTGCAGCTTATCGATCAGGTAGGGAAATGGGCAGAGAAGGTGGACCAAGCGGTCCTTATCTGCCATCAAATTCTATGCAAGCCATGATGCAGCAGCTCTGCCATTGGGACTCCTTGGTGGTTCCCAAAATTGACGCTGTGGTTGTTTCTCCATGGCCCAGAGCCAATGGAGGAGGAATCTGGGACCTTGTGGAGGTGTCCCCTTTCCAATCCAGCTATCCCCAGGAACATCGTGATGTGGTATCGTGCACCTCCAGGTTCTGCAAGTGACCTACCTATGTGCTGCAGACCCCGAGGCCACAGAGCCTCACCCGTGATTAACCTCCAGATTTCACCTGCATTGATACTTTTTTGAAGGAAGGTATTTACCTCGGTACATGCACTTATTGGTATCTCTGCACGTAAGGCACATGGCGACCCATAAACATTGCCTGTGGTTGCAGTGTCACAGTCTTTTGACTGCACTGCCACAGAGCGAGAGAGTCAGGCAAGCTGTCAACCTTTCCACTTGGGGTCTGGATGTAGCACAACGCCAATCAAGGGCATCTTATGATGCCAGTGAGATGGCCTCCAGACTGGTGGGAACAGCAGTCTGTGTTTGGATGGTGTGGCTTCACCTTTTCTGACTGGCACCTTTGGCCTGGCATAAGGTACTTATCTCACAGTTAGGGGGCATATTTCTTCTCCCCTAGGGTCAGGTGGTAACTGTCATGGAGCCCGCTTGCTCCTGTGCTACAGCAGCCCCTGCCTGGCCCTGACCAGTCTCTGGTCTCACCAGACCTGTAAGGAGTGCCTGCCCTCAGGTGTTCTTTCCCCATGCAGAGGGCTGAGGTTATCTCTTACCTGCAGGGTGAGCCAGCTCACCCTTAACAAAGAGAAGCTTCGTAATCTGACCCATCAGTGGAAATCAATGGTGAAGATTGATTCCTGGAAGATATGAAAGGTTACTATAACTGTTGATATTCCAGAATATCTTCACCATTAATTATCACACCTGCCCACCATCTATTGATCTGCCAGAGCCAGGGCCTCTCTGGGCAGCTCATCATTTTTTTCTGGCAGTACTTAGCTACTGCTAATATACCTCTCCTCCAGTTGCCTCCTTCCTGTAGGGGAGCCTGTTTTGCAAACAAAACAATTATAATGAAAACTGTGATGAGGGCCTTCTACCGGGTCCCTGTTAGTTGCCAAATGCAACCTGTAGCATTTGGAAATCAAGCAAGGTTCAAGAACTTGCCAGAGTCTGTCGGGATAATGGATGCAACATTTCCTTTCGGAGATATTGCCAGTACCAAAGGCCTCAGTGGAGGAAAAAAAGCTCACAGAGGTTAATGACTGGCTCAGGAAGTGGGGTGAAGAGAATGGGTTGGGGTGTTAGGGAACTGGAATGGAGTTTGGGAGAATAAGGGACTATATGCCAAGGACAGGTTTCATCTTGCCCCATTAGGGAAGGAAGTCCTTAAACAGGGATGGCTGACTACATACAAGAAAGGTGGGGTTTAAACTTGTAGGGGAAGGGATAAGGAGGGGCTGACGAAGCCCTCCCTCAGATGAGGAGTAGCCTTCAAGCCCAAAAGGGGAGGAAACAGACTGGGTGGAGGTTTCAGGGGAGGATGGAAGTATAAGGAATCTGGGTGGGGTTCGACAAGGAGGATCAGGGATAAGGGGTGGGGTTAGTGTTAGTAAATGCCAGGAGCTTGGGAAACAAGTTGCCAGAGTTCACAAACCATGCTGTTCGGGGGGTGGATGTGGCGGCAGTCACGAAGGCGTGGCCAACAAAACCATGACTGGGACCTAAATATGCGGGGTACACTATGCTTAGGAAGGATAGAAAGGAGGGCAGAGGGGTGGAGTGGCTATGTTCATTAGAGATGACATAGAAGTTGCTATGGTAGAAGAGGCAGAGAGCGTGGAGGCCTTATGGGTCTCAGATCCCCAGCAGGAGATAAGGTCAAGCTGGGAGTAGCATATAGGCCCCGGGATGAGTGATGTTCTAGAGGATGGTTTGCTGGACAACATCATTGCCCAGTGTGGTCCAAAGGGGAAGAAGTGGTGTTGATGGGGACCTTAATATGCCAGGTACAAACTGGGGAACCATGTCCTCTAAGGTGGCCAAGGAGCAGAGGCTGCTGGATGGCTTCCAGGATGTGTTCTTAACACAGCATGTGATGGAGCCCACAAGGGAGGGCATGTCCTGGATGTGGTTCTGGCAGATGGGGATCTGGTAAGGGACATGGTTGTACAGGACCCCTGACTGGGAGTGACCACAATACTGTCTGGTTTCAAATAAGCATTGGGGAGTGGGGGTGAGATCTAGGACACTGGCAGTGGACTTCAGGGGGCAGACTTTATGGGCATGGGAAATATTCTCAAGGATCACTTGAAAGGATTACCTCAACAAGTGTGGAAAGGAGATGGGAGGTCATAAGCGGGACTTCATGAGGCAGTCAGGATCTGCGCTAAGTTGAAACGTAAGGGAGCAAGGTCACATAAACCATGCTGGTGGTCCAGTGAGGTCCAGGTAGCAGTCAGAGAAAAGAAGGCGACTTACAAAAAATATAAAACAACAAGAGGGATAGGGATAAGGAAATGTACCAGCTTTCATCTAGAAAAGTCACCCGTATGGTGAGGGGAGCAAAGTCCAGTAAAGAGCAACGGCTGGCACAGGGGATACATGGAGGGGAAAAGGGGTTCTTCCGGTACATTGGGGAGCGGAGAAAAACTAAGGCCATCTCAGCAGATTGAGATCAGAAGGAGGGTGGGTGGAAGCGGGGACCAGGCAGAGGTATTTAACGAGTACTTTGCCTCTGTGTTCACTAGGGAGGGGGATGGGATATCTACAAAGCAAGGCACAAAGGGGATAGAAGCGGCAGGGAGTGGGATCAGGGGAGCAACAGAAATGGAGCAAAAGGGAGGGAAAGGTACCCCAGGGGTGTCACATCTGGATAAGGATAAAAAGACCAGTAAGGTGGAGGGGACGGATGATGCCATCCCCGCCAAAAGGGTGTGGTTTGCCCTCAAGGCCCTAAAGAAAGACAAATCTCCTGGGCCGGATGGCAGTCATCCAAGAGTACTATGGGAATTGGCGGACATACTGGCTGCACCCCTGGCGGAGCTTTTCAGCAGGTCACTTGAGACAGGGACGGTACCTAGGGATTGGCGAGAGGCACATGTGGTACCAATCCATAAAGGGGGGTCGAGGGAAGTACCAGGTAACTATAGACCCATCAGTTTAACCTCGGTGGTGGGAAAATTAATGGAGAGTATACTAAAGGAACGATTGGGGGTTTACTTGGAGGAGGTGGGAGGTCTGGATAGTCGGCAGCATTGGTTTGTGCCAGGAAGATCATGTCAAACCAACCTTGTGGAGTTCTATGAATGGGTAACATCAGAACTGGACAGGGTAAGCCTGTGGATGTATTATTCTTGGACTTCAGCAAGGCGTTTGTCTGTCCCCACAATGGTCTGGTGGAGAAACTGATGGGGTTAGGAGTAGGCCTTTGATGGTCAGATGGATTGAAAACTGGATAGCTGGACGCACTCAGAGAGTAGTGGTCTGTGGGGAGCTCTCGAACCCTACAGAGGTTGGTAGTGGGGTACCACAGGGCTCGGTCCTGGGTCCAGTCCTGTTTAAATGCATACATATCGGACATCAGGGATGGTATAGGGTGTGAAATGAGTCTCTTCGAGGATGACTCCAAGATGGGAGCAGTAGTTGAGGGAGAAGAGGGGAGGTTGGCCCTGCAAGGGGACCTGGACACCCTGGAAAGCTGGGCTCACACATGGAAATTAAATTTCAATATCACCAAGTGCAAGGTGTTGCATCTTGGTCGGGGAAACCCTAAACACAGGTACACCCTGGGAGGGGAGGCTCTGGAAGCCTCAACAGGGGAAAAAGATCTAGGGGTCATGGTGGATACATGTATGAATAACTCTGAGCAGTGCAGGAGAGCAGCTAGCAAGGCAAACAGGATGTTGGGATGCATCGTAAGGGGGATCACCTCTAGGAGCAAGGAAGTGATTCTGCCGCTGTACAATGGACTGGTTAGACCACACCTTGAGTACTGTGTATAGTACTGGAGACCACACTTGAAGAGGGACATACAGCTCCTGGAGAGGGTACAGAAGAGGGCAACAAAGATAATACGAGGGCTAGGGGATTTGACTTACGAGGACAGACTTGAGGAGCTCTGCCTGTTTTCATTGGAGGAGAGGAGAGACAGGGGGGACATGATTGAGGTCTTCAAGTACCTCAAGGAATAAATAGGTAAACATGGAGGGATCTTTAGACTAAAGCAGGGAGGCATCACCAGAGGCATGGTTTGAAGTTGAAGGTGGAAGGGTGAGGGGAAAAGAGGAGGAGGTTTTTCACTGAGAGGGTGGTGGACCCTTGGAATGCTCTGCCTGGTGAGCTGGTTCAGAGATCCACAGTGGAGGGCTTTAAGAGAGGGTGGGACAGACACAGAAAGTGGATGTATCAGATGATGGCCTGTCCCGGGGGGGTGGGGTTGGATGATAGGGGTTTCTGGAGCACAAGGGATGGGAGGGTCTCGGCACCCAACTAAGGATCTAGGTTCCAGCAGACTCGATAGACCATAAGGCCTAATCTGCTGGCAAATAGTATGTTAGTATGTTAGTACCCATTGGGTACTATCCAGACCTAACTCCACTTAGTAGTAGCCCTGTCTGTGGGTGAGTGCTGAACACTGGCTTGGATCAACTTGAACTAGCCTTGACACAGTACATTACTGTTGCTAGCAGGAAAGGCAGGTCAGTTTTTCTCACATGGTTTTCTTCTGGCTGTGCCAGGTAATTTTCTTACTCTGCTTATTTTTTTCTCCTTTGCCATGTTGACTGTCAAGTCCATCAGGCTCAGGGACAGTTGGGGAGATGGATGCATCTCGACTCCTTAAGGCTAAGTAGGCCTGTAATGCCACATGCACCAGGATTTTTCCCCGACCCAGTCTGCTTTAAAAATTTTTTTTTTTAAAAGTTCCCCTACTGGTGGCTTGTTAATTGCTATTTAGGAGTCATTTTGCAGTTTTCTGCTTCTTGGCACACTTGTGCTATCTCATTTATTTGGGGGGGGGGGATCCGATTCTATCGCTTTTTAACTTAACTGCCAGAGTCATATGTTTACAGGGCTGCTGCTGTTTTCCAATACCCTTTTGCTGTCTGGTTAGTGGTGTCTTGAGGCTCTGGCTTCATACGCAATTACCTGTCATTGCCACCTTAGTGTGACCCTTCTGCTCTGTTTAAAACTTGGTAGTCCGGTTTAATTTTGTTGCTTACATTATTTTCTTATATCCTTTTTTTCCTGTCCCTTTGGGCTATGGAGTTACTCAAGTCTTTTCTTACCTCCACCCCCCCCCAAACACTCACACACTTTGTTTCTCTCTCCTTGCAAACTCTTGCCTCTCGTGTGCACCAATTTTGGAAAGAGAACTTTTGCTTACATTGCGACTTCTGTGTGAAATACATTTCCAGCTAATGTCAAACACCTTCCTTCCACTGAATCTTAAATGTATGCACATATAACATAAAGTTTTGACACATTGATGTTATGTCTATTAATTGTTGTTATTGTTATGTGTTTATAAATGTTATTAGTTGTTATATCGACTTCAGGTCATACCTGAAAAAGGAATGTACATTCCAGTGTACCTACAAATTCAAATGAATGAAACAGAACTGAGGTTCGGGAGGGAAATGGCTGTAGCTATTGGTTAGCGCAAGGCACCATGTCGGTGTGCCGCAGGTGCTGTGCCCAGTAACCATTGCCACCACCCCACCCCACCCAGAGCTTTGCTCCCACGGCATCCTAGTGCCTCCAGTCCAGACCCATAAGTGGTAATCAGTGGTGAAGATGTTCTGGAAGATCCTCAGTTGCAGTAAGTATGTAACTAATTTTTCTCCCCTGTAGGACTCCTCCCACCTCCCCTGGGGTGGGCTTAGCCTCACGTGGCCTTGCGCATGCACAGCATGTGCATCAGGAGACAAGCTCCCTCTGGCTTAGCGGCAGGGTCTGCTGAGGGCCAGATTCCACCACCAGTCTACCCCGGTTGTTTTGCGCTGCCATTTGGCCATTACCCCAACCTGGTTCACCTCCTGATGTGAGCGTCTCAAGTCTGTTTTTGCAGCCAGGTTGACACTGCTGGGCCATTATGGCGGCCTGGAGTCATAGACATGTAGAAACTGATGGCAGAAAATGGCTCACTGGCCCATCTAGTCTGCTGGCCCTACCCTTTTTTTTTTTTTCCCTCGGTGTCTTTTCCTCCAGTTGGCCCCATCTGCCGAGAGCTCCAGCTTTGTCATCCCGATGTCCACCAGGACTTATCACTAGCTATCTTCCCCCAGGCCCCGCAGGGGTGGCAGGGGTTCCCCAACTCCACTGTGGTTTGGATCCAGTTCGGACGTCGTGCCCCTAGGTGATGGGGTGCGGGGCCTGAGCGCTCGACACTATCCTAACCGCTGGCTTTTCTTCCATTGTAGACGTCTGGGAGATGTGGCAGTCGGTGATTTCATGACGCTGCCTTGCTCTTCCGTACAGCGTGTTTGACATCAGTCATGCCAGTGTGATGTTCTGGTCTTGGCTGCCTGTCCCCCAGCTTTCACTAGAGGCCTGGCAATCACCGCTCTGCCAAACCCCCTCCCCGGAGGCAAGTACAGTCCTACAGAGACTCAGTCCTGCTTCCCGAACAACCCTCCGATGCCCTGACTTGCTTCCGAACTAGAGTCATCTGAACTGCACACGATACCACTGCACTGGTGGGCCTGCCTGGCCCTACCTGTAGTATGATGTGAATGCCCTAGTGGTCACCCACTCCCCCTCTCCCCTGTTATCCTCCCCTGCTAGCCTCACCAGCTCCATATGTCTGTCCCATCCTCATCTCTCCATGATTTGATGTAGATCAACCACTCCAGCAGCCTTTCACACTTCTCTACCACCCTCTCTCTAAATAAATACTTACTGACGTCCTTCCCGAATCTCTTTCCCACATGCTTGTTTCCACTCATTATGAATGATTTCCTGGTGTCTACCTTGTTATTCTGTAAAGAAACTTGGAAATTTTAATCATCTACTCTGTTTTTTTCATTAACTAGGTAGTTGCACTAGGCAATAAAATCCCCATTTTCGGGACAACCTGAAATCATGCTCCCCCTCTCCCTCCTGCTATCCAGTGTACACATGTTGAGGTCCTCGAGCCTCTCCATATAGAACTTCTGCTGCTGCTGCTGAACATTGTTTTAAGTTGTCATAAGTCGAGTCGCACCGTATGTGTTTCATACCACGCCAGCTGAGGAGGTAAATCTGGTAATAGTTACGGCCAGGTGTTTAACTGTTAGGAACCCATCAAGTGTGGCATTAATGTTGTGTGACACTGTGTGTGGCATTAATGTTTCATGACGCCGATGACAGTAGGAGTTTCCATCATAATTCTCTCTCAGAGTGGGGCATAAGTCTGCAGTTGACTGTTTGGTGCTTATGCTGCTTACCAATATAATTCTGTAGGATCTTTTGCATTTATTTTTTTTAAAAAAAGGGAAAAAATATGTAAGTAAAACAAGTAAATGCGATCTTATTTTATTTTACCTTTTCATCATAATGTATGTAAATAAAATGACCTTTTTGCCATTGTTTTTTATAAACTGCCAGTGGTATACTTGCGTATTAGTTTAGATGTCCTTTTGGGAAAAGATTACTTTTCTGTACATTTTTTGATACATGTTTTGATTTTTAAGTTGTAATGTACTTCAGTTGGTTTCATGGAACTGATTGCAATTTTTTAGAATATTAAATCAAATCAAGAATGCCACTTGTGGCATTTCTGTTTTCTGATTCATAATGTGACATTAATGATTTGTGATAATGTTTTCTGACTGCTCCTGATATGAAGGGTTGGTGTCACAACCCATGGCATTAATATTTTGTGGCCTGTCGTGCCACTCATTTGTTTTCTGTTTCTTGTATATTTCAGCCTTCTCCTACATCTGGTCCACCTGTACAGACATGCTGCTTGCTTTGCCACCGGGAGAGGAAGGACTGGGGGTTGCCGTCGTCGAGGAATGGGGTGGTCAGTCCCAGTGACAAATTGGCAGATTTTGTACCACCGCTGGCTCAGAATTTACTGGGGGAGGTGCCGCTGTGGATCTGTCAGAGCTGCAGGAAGAGTGTGGAGGAAGAAGAGAGGCGGGCTGCACAAGAGCAGGCGTTGGGGGTAAGGAAACTGCTGCTGTGTATTCATGTTCTGGGAGGTACAGTGCACCTTTTTCTTGTGGTGGTGTCAGTGTTTTTCCCCAGCCAAAGTTTGTGACGTACTATCCCCTTGTCCCTTATACTGATTCTGAAGTATTTATTTGTAATTTTCCAGTAGGAAAGGCATGCTAAACTGTAGCCACTTATTTCCAGGTGTATCCTGGGGTGTGGGTTATATGAACCTGTTTTATTAATTTGGGGGGATGTTGGTCATGGCAGTGGGGAAACTTTATTTTATTTATTTATAGCATTTTGATAACCAGGTAAACCCACTGAGGCTAGAGGTCCCTTTTTGAGGGGCGACCCGGAATTAGTTACATTCAGTAGGCACAGTTACATACAACTTGTATAATACAGCAGACACAGTGCAGTGATTACATACAGTGAAGTACTACAGCACACAAATTACAGTTAACTGCAGCACCACAGATGGTAGGAACACAGTTACATTTCACAGTACTGAAAATACCAGTTAGTTACAACAATAGGCACTTAGCAGATCATAACACGATTCAGGGAAATATACGGTTGCTCAAGTAACTAGGCTAATTGTGGACAAGGACATATTAAGTGAGCTCAATAGGTATAGTGAGGGTAGACTGTCTTTACGGTTCAGTGGTAGCCACTGCAGTGGCAGCGTTCCTACATGTACACCTTGAGCTCGGCTTTGAAACCTTCGAGGGAAGAATAGGTTGTCAGATTTTCGGGGAGTGTGCTTCAGTAGTAGGGGGCCCAGTACCCGAAAGATCTTTTACCACAGTTAGTACGGATCCGGGGGCTTTCAAGTTGGTTACTATTTGTGGAACGAAGGGTACGTTGGGAGCTTTTGGAGCTCGGTAGGCCTGTCAGGTTAGGTGTAGACGTTGGAGAGTTTGTAAGTTAGGCAGAGTAGAGGATATAGCAGTTTGAGTTCCAGGGCGGGTCACTTTAAGTCAGCAAGAACCTTGCAGTGGTGCCTCTGGTGAGGAGAGCAGGTTGCAAAATGACTAATCTTATTGTACAGTACAGACAGTCTGGTTTTCACTTTCCCTGAGGAAGTGCAAGAGCGGGGAACCATACATGAGAGTTAGGAGTAGGGTGCATTATGCTATGGTAACTCTAGATTCTTCAGTTAAGGAGTTACCTAGCCTGTAAAGAAGACCAAGTTTGTAATGTATGGTCTTGGCTGAGTGCTCCACATGGGACTTAAAGGACGTGTCCTGATCCAGGCGGACACCAAGATATTTAACCCTTTCTACAACTTCTGTCTAGAGCCCTGATGCAGAGAAGGTAGGGGTAGAGTGTAATCTATGCTCACCCATACAATTAGAACCAAATAGAACAGCCTTAGTCTTTTTGGTATTAAGGACAAGCAGCTTGGAGGCAAACCAGCTTTCAAGGTAGTTCAAACTGGAAGCTAGTCTTTCAGCTGTCACTGGGTTTGGGGTCACTCCAGTATACAACTGCATTATCTGCATATAGGATTATGTTCCCAGCGTCCGCAGTTTAGCCCAGAGTCATTGATAAAAAGGGAAAACAGTAGCTGGCCCAAAATAGAGCCCAGGGACACACCATCAGTAACCGGATGGCAGCCGGAGTGCACCCCACTCCATTTTACCTTCTGCAACCTGTTCAGTAGATAACTTCCTTACCCTTTCTGGGGGGAGGGTGGGGGCATTCTACGCTTTGGTATGGAGATGAGAATGGTGGAATGGTGGCCTTGGTGGAGGAGCCAGCTTCCCTACCTACCCGGAGTACTGAGGAACCCCCTACAGAGGGGACTGAAGTTTTTTTTCCCTGACACTTTGGTCAAAAACTTTGCTGAAGGTGATGGAGGAGAAATGAAAGTACCTGAATATCTAGAAGTTCCTGGAAAATCTGAAGCTCCTGTAGACAGCATGGTGATGTTACCAGACCTCCAGGGTGAGGAAGAAGAGTTGTTTTAACAGGCAAAGCAACGCCTGGGACTGGAATTACAGAAGGAGGAAAAAAAAAACTAGGACTGCGCTGGGCTTTTAGTCATCAGGATCCTCTACTACCCCACCCAAACACTGGAACATTCTAAACCAGTTAGAAATGTGACAAAGTACTCTTAACAATGGTTTATGCAGCTTTGTATTCTGTGCACATACTGTGCTTGTATTTGTCTGTACCTGGCTGTGGTTTCTAATTATTACCTCTGTTGTACCTTGCACTGTCTTGTAGAAGTGTTTGCAAATTTTGAAAACTTTAATAATATATTAAATTGCAAAAAGAAATTTAATAAAGAAGAAACCACAGCTATGACAGCTCACAACAGAGAAAGAAAATAAATGCCTGATGAAGAAACTGCTGGGAGCTTCCACGTCTTCTCCTGCAAAAGAGTCTGCTTCCCCCGAGCAATCCCTACGCAGCCCAGACAGACTGTGAAACTGACACTCCGATGTCAGGTGTGTCCTCAAACAGCTGTTTTTGAAAGACTGCAGCAGTAAATCCATTCCTCACACCCACTATCACCCCCCCCCATCCCCACCACCCATTTTTTACTGACTATCCAACCCTTTCCCACTGGGCAGTCCCTTGAACGTGTCCTCTCCCCACCTCCTATCGCCTTCCTGGGGACCCCCCTTTCTCTATGTCTGTCCCCCACATTGCTTCCCCCCTCATTACTTGCTTCCCCCCTGCCTGCTTCCCCCATTACTTTTGCTTCCCCCCATTACTTTGCTCCCCCCTCATTACTTTGCCCCCCATTACTTTGCTCCCCCATTACTTTGTCCCCCCCTCATTACTTTGCTCCCCCATTACTTTGCTTCCCCCATTACTTTGCTCCCCATTACTTTGCTCCCCCCTCATTACTTTGCTCCCCCATTACTTGCTCCCCCCATTACTTTTGCTTCCCCCCATTACTTTGCTTCCCCTCCCATTACTTTGCTCCCCCTCATTGCTTGCTTCCCCATTACTTTGCTTACTCTCTGGCTGGTAATCCCTCTCCTTCCCCTCCTGCATCTCCCTCAGGCCTTGCCTGCTCTGGTCTAATTTTGAATTGGGTCTTAAGCAACTCTATTGTCAGTTCTACTGGACAATGCTGTTCTGGTTGCATTAATAACTGTATATACTATGTCTGTGGGATTTCAGTAACTCTGTATATATGTATGCTTTTTTTTTTTTTTATGCTACCCCACAGTGAATTGTTACCTGAAATACCTACGTTCTAATTTTGCCAAGCTTGCACTACTATCTACGTATACTGACATGGAACCTTTGTGGAAGAGCCTCTCGCTCAAAGATGTTAAATCTGAAATTCAATAAATAAATAATTAAAAAAAAAAAAAAAGCCATAGAGCCGATCGGAGACGGATGCTAGAACTGAAGCACAAGACAGAACCTCCATTCCCTGAGCTCTCGATTGAGGAATGGCAGTAGAGAGCTGGGTAGAAATAAAACCTGGAACTGCCTCTTGGATGGTAGCACCAGATTTTACTGCAGACACCAAAAATGGAAAGAGAATCAGTGGATTACCTGGAAACATGGCCAGGATACCAGAGGAATAGTGTGAAGGAGAAGCAAGCCCTCTGCATCTACCTTCTTTGTGAGAGCTGCCAGAAATGCCGGAATTCAACCCCTTCTGAACAGTTACTGTCAGTACTTGTCATGAGTATGTTCCTACTAAAGGAATTGAGGTGGCAGTTAGTAAACACAGGGGAACTGTCCTATAAGCTGATGTCATGATGCATGGTGCTCCAAAATGTATTTTGCAGTCACAAGTCTCCCAAAAAACAAAAAAAAAAAACGGATAATGTTTCAGGTTCTTGTATTGATACTGTAGAATCCTCAGAGGTGCAAAACATGGTTAAGACCTCTGAGCTGGAGGATAGGAGGGAGGGATTTTGACTGCTAACCTGACGGAGCAAGACAGAGCTTCCACGCATCCAGGCCCACAAGAAGCACCACACCAGTCATCACAGTTTGGTAGCCCCTGAATGGCTGGTAGACCCTCTAAGCCATCCCAAACCTTCAAGAAACTGTGCCAGAGGCTAATAATAATTTTGTTTTAATTTCTGTGTATTATTTTCAATAAAATATCAAAATATATGAAATCCTCATACAGGGAAACAATACAGGTATGAGCAGTGTTAACTATAGAATAGGAAATATGAAACAAACATATATGGTATCCCTGCAGTCTTGTACAAGAGGAGTGGGGGGTAGTCCGAGCTGAAATACAAATAAATTTAAAAGTTCATAGTGCTAGCCACTTCAGTGGCTATGGTAACCCCAGAAAGTAGAATTTACAAAACTAGACACAATCCTAGATTGCTGTTTTACCAATAAAGCAGATGGAGATAAAAGAAAAAGTAAACTCACACGTGCGCATACTCCAGTAAATGCAACATCTGAAACAACTGTGAAGAAATTGCTTACTTCTAAATCCCATAACTAGAAAGACAGATATTTTAAACAACTGATACCCACAAGATTTTACTTCGAGATGGCTCTTGCAGTAGGTAATTACTTGTAGGACTGCGTCCCCTGGCGTTAGGACCGCATGGAAACTTTTGTTAGCAGTGTCTGACTGGGGGCCGCCCACGCAACGTCACGTGACTAATGTCAGCGTGATACTATATAGTGGGCGGTCCCCACGTCCACCCTCCACTTCTTTCCCGCCATCGACCTGTGCATGTCGGACTGACTGAAGCTCGTTGCAGCAGTTTCAACACCTCTTTCGGATGAGTATCCGTTCTTATCAGTAGTTTGCATGTCATCCTATTCTCCAACAGAGTTGCATAAAAACAAATACGGATCATGCAGCGTCCCTCACACCCTTTGCCTCTTCTGTCTGGGCCCTAACCACAAAGTCAAGAAATGTGAGGCCTGCGCCTAATTCAGTCAGGCCACGGAAGCAGGTGCCAACAGTCTCTCAAGGCCCATCTCCTAGAAGAAAAAACAGTTTCGATGGAGAAAGAGCTAAAAAACTGAAAAGCACTTCTTTTCTACAGGATCCACACAGAAGAAGAAGGGATAAAGAAAAGCACCAGGGCAGTCCCTCCCTCCCTCCAACGAAGCCGCTTTACGGGCCCGCCAGCAGAGGATTGGCCTTCCTCCGGAAGGTGAGTGCCATGGCCAGCCTGTGCTCCTGCCTCCAGAGCAGGTTTGCCCCTCCCCGCCGCCACCACTGGTTACGGTGTTGGCGGAGCTCTTGGTCGCCCAAGGCTGGCCTGTGCTTGGGCCCATTTCCACCCTGAGCTGTGGAGGTCAGCATGCGTGGCCAATAAGCTGCTCATGGACCCTCAGTGAGCACCCAGCTGGGGTTGGTAAGTCATGAGTTGGGCCCCGACTCCTGCGGCCAGGTCGATCAGTTGATCATCTGATCATCCGGCGGTGCATGACCTCTTCATTGTCCGTGTCGGGTCCTGGCGTGACACTGCGGACTTTAGCCCCATCCAGGCTGAAGGACAGGGGTCTTCCAGGGTTCCCTTCACGGAGAACCCCCATCTCCTATTCCATCGGAGATTCTTCCACTGTCACCGGACCCGCAGGTCCCAATGGACGAACACCTTTCATCAGGATTGCCCTATAAAAGGGTGCCAGTAGGCCTTACGGTGGCTCAGACACCACCTACAGTAGTACCAGACTCTGCTCCTCAAAGCCCGCAGATTCCTTTTCCTCCACCGGGACCGCCATCGGGCCTTCCAACCGGTCTTCCACCCTCTGGGCCTCTCTCTCTTCAGGACTTCCACCCACAAGTCCTTCTTTTTGGGTTTCTCAGACATTGCCTTTTCTATTCAAAGTTACCCCAAAACAGCATTCAAGCCAGGTAACACCAAACTTTCGGTCACCAACCGGTTAAAGGGTTGTGGAAAACCTGCAACACTGTCAGGCGTCCCTCTGTCTGGGCTGCTGTTGGGCTTCCCTCCGTCAGGGCCACCATGAGATTACCCTCCTTCAGGTCTGACGTCAGGCTTTTCGATGATGGGGACCCCGTCGGGATATCCTCCATCAGGTTATCCTCTGTCAGCCCCGACACCGGATCCTTTTACGTCGGCCTTTTACTTCTCCGGTTACCTTGGTTACTATCATCAGCCAGGCTACCCACACCATTACCCATCCCTAGCTTTGGGGTACATGGGCCTGGATCTGGATTTACTCAATTTCCACCTCCTCCCACTCCACCTCCTCCTCAACCTCAGGTGGATTTTCGGGAAATACTAAAATCTTGGAGGTCTGAGACCAAAACACAATTGGTCTCGGAATTGGACTGCAGGCATCCGGTTCCTCCGGATGCGGGCTGCCAACTCCTTCTCCTAGAGCCGCTTCCGGTACCGTCTCATTCAAACAACATGAAGTCTTGCTGTATTCTGACTATATGCAGTTAGCCTCAGCACTTGAACTGCCCCGGAGAGTTAATGGTTAACTCTGTGCAAAAGCATAGAATGTTGAACTCGAGTTTGGTTTTCAAACCTCTGTCCCTGGTACATTCTTATGTCAAAAAAAATGCAAGGCGATCGGTTGAGTCGGTTCAGGTTCTCTCGGAATATGATCCGGAGGCCTTTTATAAAGTGGAATGGGGAGGAGGAGAAGAGGAAGATGATTTTGGAAGCCTAGATGAGCCAGTGGGACCTGACGTCTCCCCAGACAGGCCTACCTCTGTTTCTCCTCCCAGACTTTGAGTCCCCCTTCCACTTTTTGTTTTACAAGAAAGTGGCAGAAACTCTTCAGCTTCTGACTGTGGTACCCTCTGAAGAGGAAGAGGAACTGGACCTTGTGAAAGTGATGGATGTCCCAGAGTCATAGAGACTGTCTATTCCTCTGCACAAATCTTTGGGGAAACCGACTCAAAAAATTCTGCAGGTTCCCACTTCTATACCTCCTGTGGATAAAAGATGGACAGGAAGTATATGTTGTCAGGTTTGGGGACATAATTCCTTTATAATCATTGCAGCCCTGTTGGGGTTGTGCAGGCTGCAGCCTGTGACAGAGCTAACATTCCTTGGCTTCACACCCGGATAAGAATTCCAAGAAGGTGGATGCTATGGCATAAAGGCAGTATTTAGCATCCTCCATGGGACTCTGGCAGGCCTCTTATATGGCCTATGTGGCTAGGTACCAGAAATCTAGGTGGGATACGGTGCGGGAACTAGCAAAGAATGCCCCTTCCCAGCTGGCCAAGGAGCTGGAACAGGTGGTTGCAAATGGCATTGAGGCATCCAAAGTTCAGTTTCATGCTGCTGTGGACTCAAATGATGTGTCATCAAGAGTCATGGCTACATCTGTCTCCTTAAGGAGATTTGCTTGGTTCAGATGTACTAGCCTCTCACAGGATACCCAGGCTAAGGCCATGGATTTCCCTGTTATACAGAACTCTGTTTGGGGAGCAAACAGAGGCGTACATGAAAAAGATGGATGAGCATAGGACCACCTACAGGAGTGGAGTGGCCAGGAAAGGCAGGCTACTCCTCAGAAGCAGCAGTCTAGGGCTGGCAGGGGCAGGGCTTTTTACCAAGCTCATGCTTCCTCTGCTTTTCAGCAGAGGGGGTTCTTCAGAGGAAGAGGCAGAAGGGGGATGAGCAGGGCTGCATCCATTTCTTAACCTAAGACTCCTGCCAGGTGGACACCCTGGTGTGTCAGACCGGGTCACCTCCTCTGTTCCAGTGGGGGGCAGGCTGGCTTACTTCTTCCAGGCATGGAAGTTTGTCACTTCAGACAAGTGGGCCCTTGAAGTAGTAAGCCAGGGACTTGCTCTCAGTTTCAAAAGATTCCCCAAAATAAGAGCAGGGTCCTTTAAGCCTGCCACACCCTCTGGAAACAGCTGCTTTAGAGGCAGAGGTTTCCTCTTTATTGCTCCTAGAAGCTGTGGAGCAAGTTCCTTGATTGCACGGAGGGAAAGGCTGGTACTCAATATACTTCTTTACCCCAAAAAAGACAGGGGAGTGCCGACCCATCCTAGACCTAAGATATCTGAACAAACATCTTACAAAGCCAAAATTCAAAATGGTGACTCTGGGAATCATTCTTCCCTCACTGAGTCCCCAGGAGACTGGCTAGCTTCCATGGACCTCAAGGATGCCTATTTTCACCTTCCAATCAGATGCTCCCACAGAAAGCACCTCAGGTTCGAGCTGCCCTCAAGTCATCATCAGTTCTGAGCAATGCCCTTTGGCCTGACATCTGCTGTAAGAGTGTTTACAAAATGCCTAGCAGTAGTTGTAGCGTTCCTCAGAAGGCAGGGCATTTCAGTGTTTCCCTGTCTAGACGACTGGCTCATTGTAGGCCAGTCCTCCGACCAAGTCAAGTCAGCTCTGGCTGTTACCCAGAAGCTTCTGGGTTCCTAGAGTTTCTTCTCAGTCTTTCCAAGTCCGTCCTGGAACCAGTTCAGCTTCTCACCTTCATAGGGGTAGAGTTGTATGCCATTCATGCAAAGGCCTTTCTCCCTCTCCCAAGGGTGCAGGCTCTTACAAATCTTGCAGCCTCTTTCAGACCTTGAGTGTCTCGGCCGGCCAGACATTTTCTTCAGATTCTAGGCGACTTGGCAGCCTCCACTGCAGTGGTCCAGGGAGCCAGGTTCCAAATGAGGAACATTCAGTTTCACCTAAGGTCCTTCTGGTCTCAGAAAAGGACCCCTTACCAAGTTAATTCAGTAACTCAGACTCTTGTCCAGGTTCTTCACTGGTGGTTGGAGGAGGACATTCTCAGGCAAGGTCCTTTCCTTCACCAGACACACTCAGTTATTCTCATGACAGATGTATCCTTCTGGTTTGGGGAGCTCATTTGAGGAACCTCACTGCATGAGGGCACATGGTCACAGCAGGAGTCTCTCCTTCACATCAGTCTTCTGGAACTCAGGGCTGTGTTTCTAGCCCTGCAGTTATTCTCAGAAGTGATTCAAGGGAAAGTGGTGCAAGTCAGGACAGACACCACCACCACCATGTGGTACATAAACAAGCAAGGGGACACTCAGTGCATGGCCTTGTGCACAGAAGCCATGAAGGTATGGTCGTGACTTACTCTCTCAGACCTCCCTCATGGCAGTGCATTTTCCGGGGAAGGACAGTGTGCTGGCAGATGCCCTCAGCAGGATTTCTCAGGGTCACCATGGTGGTCCCTGAATTACCAAGATCTTAAGATCATTTTCAGGAGATGGGGCACTCAGAGATAGATCTTTTGCCGCCTCAGACAGTCATCAGCTTCCTCTGTTCTGTTCTGTTGCAGACCTCCAATTCTGGGGTCTGTGCCTCAGGATGCTTTTCTGTTGGATTGGACAAACAGGTTTCTATACGCTTTTCCTCTGATATTCAGAGTACTGATAAAAATCAGATATCAACCCTGCACAGTGATATTGGCAGTGCCAGATTGGGCCAGGCAACCTTGGTATCCTCTGTTGCTGTCCCTGGTAGTGACAGTTCCTCTGTGTCTTCCCAGGAGGCACGACTTCCTGTCCTCCTCCCAGGGTAGCATTTGGTACCCCAATCTCCAGTCTCTCAGACTCGAAGCTTGGCTCTTGAAGAGTTAAGAATATGCAGGATTGCATCTCTCACAAGGAGTTTTGGATATTCTGAAGGTTTTAGGAAACCTTCTACCAGAAAAATGTATAACTTCAAGTGGAAGCGATTCAGCATCTGGTGCTCTCAGAGGAATATACAGCCACATTCTGCTGGCATTTCCACAGCCTTGGGCTATATATTTTTCTATTTATTGTACTTTTTGCACCCTCTGGGTCATCATTGCTTCAGCCCTGGTCACGGCCTCCTGGATTTCCACCTCTGGCAGCGGTAGCGCTCCTCCACGTTACCCTGGCTTACCCCCCAGAGGGTGGGGTTGCGACGCCACCTCCTCTGGCAGTTCACCACTACTGTTCCTGGTTGGGGAGCCTAGCATTGGAGGCTAATTGAAGCCATGGGGGAGGGCTTCATGAGGGCGACCCAGACTGCATTTTCTTCCCTGTAAGCAGGGCGGGGACATGCAGTGGCGGCCAGTGTCCGCCCGAGCTACTATAGCGTCTGTCTTGCGTGTCGCGGTGAACCCAACCTCTGCTGGGTGTTGCTAGTGCACCAGACACACACCCCTCTCCCTCCCGGAGAGAGAGCAGTCCTAAGGACGCTCAATCCTTCTCCACCTGGATAGCCCTCCGATGACCGGGTCCCTGCGCCGGGCGTGCCAGCAGAAATCCAACTGCTGCACCGGTGGGCCGGCCCCAGCCTTGGACTATTTAATCCATTTAAATAGCTTAGGCCTCAGGCCTGCCACTCTTAAAGTTCACCTAGCAGCTGTTTCTATTTTTCTTTCTGCAGGGAAGGGATCTGCCCTTGCTTCTCATCCTGTGTTCAGTAAGTTCTGGTTCATCTCAACCTTTCCTTTAGGGTGCCAGCTCCTGCTTGGGATCTGAATATCTGGATTGCATAGCTCATGTAGCCCGCCTTCAAACCCTTGTCTTCAGCTGAGCTAAAGTACTTGACTTGGAAGACTGTGTTCTTGGTGGCAATTACTTCTGCCAGGAGAATCAGTAAGTTACAGACCCTGTCAGTAGAACCCTGCTTTATTTCTTTTCACAAGGATAAGGTGGTCCTCAGAACAAATAGAAAATGTCTTCCTAAAGTGGCCAATCTGGATGTAGAAAGGGCATTAAGCTATATATGGACCATACTAAGGCCCATAGAGATGGCTGTTCTCAGTTGTTTCTCACTTATGGAGAAGTGGGAAAGTGTAAACCTGCTAAAAGAGAACCATAGACAGGTGGATTGTTTCATGTATTCAGTTTGTTACATGAAATTGGGCAAAGAGCCTCCCTGAGGCTTGAGGCTCGCTCAACCAGGGGTACAGCTGCCTCCTTGGCAGCAGCTAGGGATATTCCCCTCCTGGAAATCTGTAAAGCAGTCACCTGGAAAACTGTTAACACATTTACCAGGCATTACTGTGTGGATACTCAAGCCAGAAGTGATGCTAGGTTTGACACTGCAGAGCCTTTTCCCAAAGTAGGTTCTGTGGATCCCTCCTCCAAGGAGGTACTGCTTGGTGGTCTGCATATAGTCAGGATACAGCAAGACTTCATGTTGTTTGAAGAAAAAATTATTCACCATAGTAATGTTGTTTCTTCTAATGGAGTCTTGTGGTATTCTGACCTCCCTTCCCTCTCAGAACCTGTTTTTGGGATGTGGGTTGGCAGGTGCAGTGTTGCACCCCAGTGGTGTACCTATTGAAAGCTGGGTATTAATGAACTTTAAATTGTTACTATTACTTGTTATCACTATCTGCATAAGGTTTTCTTCATGGGTTCTTGACTCGAGTCTTTCTGGTCCCAAGTAATTGTTACCTATGGCTTAAAATGTTAAAAAAAACAATTTCTTAAGCTAATTCATATTAGTACTCGTAAAAATCTAACAGTTACATTAGAATGTACCAGGAACTGAGGTTTGAAAACTGAGCTCAACGTTCTATGCTTTTGCATAAAGTTAACCCTTAACTCTCTAGGGCAGTTCAAGTACTGAGGCTAACTGCATATAGTCTGAATTCAGCAAGACTCCATTAGAAGAAACAACATTGCTATGGTGAGTAATTTTTTCTTCTGACACGTCAGGCCATCAGTCAGCTCTGGAACCCCTGACGTCAGACAGGATCACCAAGGAGCCAGATCCTCCACTTCCTGAAAGGATTCCAGAGGATTCGGATGATTGCGATGCAGACTCGGATTCCTCATCCGCCGGTTCGGATTTTGAGACTCCTCCCCCTGAGGAACCAGTCCCTCAGGAATCCCCAAAATCACCACCCGAAGATCCCTCCTTCGTGGACTTCCTCAAGCACATGTCGGAGGCCCAAGGCTGGAAGTCAGAGGCTCTGGACTTTAAAAGACAAAGGTTGGCAGAGCATCTTGATTTCCTGGATGTGAGTCCAGTTCTCACTCCCCCCATGGCTGGAACCCTACGAGGATTTATCCTTGACCATATGGCAGAGACCTTCCTCCATCCTGGCCATGGCAAAGAAAGCAGACCAGGTTTATAGGATCCCTGAGGACAAGGACCACCTTAGTGTGCATCCTTAGGCAGACTCGGTGGTCATCATGGCAGCTCATGATAGATCTGCTAAGCCTAAGCACCTCAGTACTTCCCCCTCCCGCTAAGGAGTTCAGACAAATGGACCAGTTCGGGAAAAAATTCTGTGCCTCTTCTACTCTGGCAATACAATTTCTGAACTACATTTCACACATGCTAGAGTACCAGAAGACCTTGTTCCGCCAGCTCGAGCCAATTGTCGAGGCCTTACCAGACTCTGATACCAAATCCTCCTTGGCATCCACATTGAAAATGGCCAAGGTGGCTGGACACCATTCTTTGCGAGCTACCTATGATGTGGTGGATTCCTCCACTAGAGGTTCGTCCACAGCTGTTAGCCTTCACTGGTACTCTTGGCTAAGAGTATCGGGGCTAGCTCCTGATGTTCAGTCGGCTAGCCAAGATGCCCCTTTCAGAGGCTCTGTCTTGTTCGGTGGGTTTGCCCAGGACATCATAACAAGCCTGCAAGGTAAAGGCACAGCTCTTCGGTTGGTCCATACTATGTACCGACTGAGACATCAACAACAAAAGCGTCCTTTCTGTCAGCAAAATGAAAAACCAGCAAGGACCTAAGCCCCAAATCAAACATAGAGCTCCCAATACTGCTGCCACCCCTCCAGCCAAAACTCAAAGAACTTCAGGTGCAGCCCTCCCTAGCCCCCAATGCCTGACTGCCCTCCCTCCTCCTCCTCACTGTCGGAGGAACAGGTGGGCAGAAGATTCTATGGCGTCTAGGGAGACTGGGAGTTCATAATGTCAGATGCCTGGGTGCTTCAACTCATAAAGCTTGGTCACATTCTCGAATTCCAGAAAAACCTCCAAACAATCCACCGAGGTCTTCTCATCACCCAAGGGCGCATGTCCCCCCATCTAAGGGAGGAGATCATGGCTCTTCTTCACAAAGAAGCAATAGAGTCAGTGTCTGCAAACCAGATCGGGAAGGGATTCTACTCCCTTTTCTTTCTGGTTCTCAAAAAGACAGGATTTATGCCCGATTCTGGATCTCAATTTCCTCAACCTCTTCATCGAGTGCAAGAGGTTCAGGATGCTGACACTGCAAACCTTTCTGCCTCTCCTCTCCAAAAATCAATGGCTTTGTGCCCTGGACATGAAGGATGCGTATCTACACATCCCAGTATTCCGTCCACATTGCAAATTCCTCAGGTTTTCTTTCCAAGGGGAGCATTATCAGTTAAGAGCTGTCCCTTTTGGACTATCCTCCACCCCGTGGGTTTTTACCAAATGCCTAGCGGTAGTGACAGGGGTCTCGCGGAGTCAGGGGCACTATGTCTTTCCCTACCTCGATGATTGGCTCCTCTTAGCACCGTTGAGGGAGGGACTGGAAGCTTCCTTATCCGCTACCCTGCACCTTTTCGAACGCTTGGGTATCACGGTCAGTTACCCCAAGTCCCAGCTCGCTCCATCCCAACGCCTACAGTTTATTGGGACAGTTTTGGACACGGTGCAGGATATGACTTTTTTCCCCCTGGGACAGGGCAGACACCCTGGAGAGACAAGCCAAGCTGTTATCTTCCAGCCAACACATCTAGGCCAGGGCGGTTCTCAGTCTTCTTGGCCTCATGGCAACGGCTATCTCCATGGTCCCATTGGCCAGGCTTCACATACGTGTCTTGCAGTGGACTCTAAGGTCTCCAGTGGGATCAGAGGTGGGACAGCTTAGACAGTCCGTCCTCATTTCCAGTCCAATGCAACTGGACCTGGTATGGTGGCAGGACTCCAGCAGTCTGAGCCTAGGAGTTCCTTTCAGTCCGCTCCTCACTCCCAAATCCTTGGGACAGGGATGGGGTGCACACCTGGGATGTCACAAGACCCAGGGCCTGTGGTCACTTGCAGGCGCACCTGCACATAAATGTGCTAGAGATGAAACAGTGCTTGTGCTCTTCAGGCTTTTAGCACATTCTTCTGCAAGCAAACTTTTTGATCCAAAAGGACAGCGTATGTGCGCGTGTGGTACATCTACAAACGGGGAGCACCGCTCATACCTTCTTTGCAGAGAAGTGATTCAGGTTTGGAACTGGGTGGTTCTGCGAGAGTCCACCTTCTGGCAGTTCCACGTCCCAGTGTGCAGAATGTTCTCGCAGACGGTCTCAGTCGCACCAGGTAAGGGCTCACGAATGAGAGCTAAAAAAAGTCCTCGATCACATCTTTAACCTTTGGGGTCATCCGAAGTGGATCTGTTAGCAGCCCATCAAGCATAAACTTCCCAAGTTTTTCTCGCTCAATCCTGGGCATGGTGCTTTCTGGCAGACTCATGAGATACATAGATAGTGTCGGCAGATGAGGGCCTATGGCCCCAGTCTGCCCATTTAAGTTTGTAAGTTCAGTTTATGTTTTCCAAGAAGTCTGTTGCCCCTTACCCCTGACCTCCAGAATTCCTTTATGTCTATCCCATGCATTCTTAAATCCCGTGATTGTTTCAGCCCCCACCACTTCCTCTGGCAGGGTGTTCCACTTGTCCACCACCCGTTCTGTGAAGAAATTCTTCCTCACGTTTCCTCTGAATCGTCCTCCCTCCAACTTCATCCCATGCCCTCTAGTCCTGGAACATCTTTTTCGCTTAAAAATAGTGCATTCCTGCACCCTGTTCCTCCCTGTATGATACTTGTGTGTCTCTATCATATCCCCTCTCTCCCTCCTCTCCTCCAGGGAGTACATGTTCAGTGCCTTCAATCTGTCCTCATAGGACTTGTGATGCAATCCATGCACCATCTCTGTTGCCCTCCTCTGAACCTTCTCTACCCTATCTATGTCCTTACGTAGGTAAGGTCTCCAGAACTGCACAGTGTACTCCAGGTGCGGCCTCACTAGTGTCTTGTATAGTGGAATTATGACCTCCCTTTTCCTGCTGGTGATGCCCCTGCCTATGCATCCCAGCATCCTATTTGCTTTACCTGCTGCCTTGTCACACTGTTTCCCTGCCTTGAGGTCATCAGAGATGATAACCCCAAGATCCCTTTCCTGCTTGGTGCATGCTATATCCTCACCCCCCAACTGATATATTGTGCCAGGGTTTTGTGCCCCATATGCATTATCTTGCACTTCCTTGCATTGAATTTCAACTGCCAAACCCCTGATCATTCTTCAAGTTTCTGCAGGTCCCTTCTCATTCTGTCTACACCCTCTGGTGTGTCTACTCTGTTACAGAGCTTTGTGTCATCAGCGAACAGTGAAATTCTGCCTTCTAGGTCGCTTTCTTAGACAGGGAGATTTCTGTACACTTCCCTCCCTTTCCAATATTATAGAGAGTGTTGATCAAACTTCAGTCAGAAGGAGCACAAATGATTTTGATAGCTCCATTTTGGCCTCGACAAATCTGGTTCCCATTGCTGCAGCAGTGAACAGCGGAACCTCCGATCTTTCTTCCTTTGTCTTACGATCTCCTGACTCAGAAAGGGGCACTGGTACATCAGGGCTAAAGTCCCTTCATCTTCATGCATGGCACCTCAAGACATAGCTGCTTCTAGGTATGGGGTTTTCCCAAGGGTAGCTCAAATTTTGGTAGAGGCAAGAAAGCCATCTACCCATGCCATGAAGTGGAAGCACTTTTTCATTTGGGCCACCTCGAAAGATTGGGATCCTTTCTGGTGCCCTGCTCCCAGGTCATGAGTATCTTCTACATCTGTCGGATCTAGGCTTGAGCTATTTGTCACTACCATGATCCAGTAGGGGTGAGACACTGGCTCAGTTAGAGGTCTCTTAAACCTTCTTAAAAGGTATTTTGCATCTGAATCTCCCGGTGCATAACCCTGCTCCACCGTGGACTTTGATTTTCTTTTAGAGAAATTGGCTGTACCTCCCTTGAACTGGCAATCTACGTGTGACATAAGCTTTTGTCCTGGAAGCGTTCTTTTTTAGTGCAGTTACCTCTCTGTTAGTAGAATTTCCGAGCTTCAGGCCCTGATGTGTAAGGTGTCTTATCTGATTTTTCACAGAGACTGGGTGGCTCTACGCACAGATCCTAAGTTTCTTTCAAAGGTTGTCTCGGAGCCTACCCTTAATCAGTCTCTAGAATTGCCGGTGTATTACCCCGAGCATTCTAATCGGGGAGAAGCCATCCTGCATACGTGAGATTTTCACAGGTTTTTACGTTATTACATGAACAGGACAAAAGATGTCCGAAAGATGGATCAGCTTTTTGTTTTGGCGGCCACTTGGAGTTCAGCCCTCACTTTCATGAAACACTATAGTTTGGACTTTGCCTCGAGGTGTAGGGCTGGTTTTTGACTAGCAGTCCTTCAGGGACTCCAGTCTTGATTTCCTAGCTTTCCTACTGGGATTATGTTCCAGCCTCCCATGTGTTCTTGTCCCTTAGACCCTTTACTGCTTGGGACTCAGTCCTACAAGTAATTCACTACTACAAGAGCCGTCTTGAAGTAAGATAGTACAGTTACGTAGGAACTTACTGTAACCAGTAGATCTTCGAGAAAGGCTCTTGCAGTAAAAAACAACACTTTCCACCACCTTCCCCCTTTCTTATTTACAGCTCTCTTTCTAGAAAGCCTTTTTTTGGGGATTTGGAACCTCTTTTCTTTTTCCTGTCATGATCCTTGGTGGTCTCCGGCCGGAGAACTGAAGGGCGGACATGGGGACCGCCCACTATATGGTGTAACGCTGACGTCAGGTGGGCAGTCACCTGTCAGACACTGCTAGCAAAAGTTTCTGTGCAATCCTGATGCTAGGGGGAATAGTCCTGCAGGTAATTACCTACTGCAAGAGCCTCTCTCAAAGATCTACTGTTACGGTAAGTTATTGCGTAACTGTACATATCGGGATCTCTCTACGTGTCAGGACACTTGGGCTATAAAGGGACAGAGCTCTGAAATGGCAGCATAGCACCAGAGAACATGAGGCAAACTAGACGACCTTGTGTGATAATCATTGTGGCCACATAGTGTCCCAAATAATAGCTCAAGTCCCATTTGCAAATCACAAAAGTTATAGTAAGGGAAGCTCTCCTCTACAGGGTACAGAACGCAACAAAGAGAGAATAGAGAATCCCAGACTGTAGCAGGTACCGATCGTGTCAAGTGTTAAACCCCGATTCAATCTTCATGGGAGTCCAAGTCTTCAGCAGGGCCCTTCGGAATTGTCCTGGCTGCGAATTCCTGCTCTGTTTCTCAAGTCACTTGCCTGCGTCCTGTGGGTTGGTGAACTGCCAGGATTTACCACCGTATGTAATCCTCAGCCTTGCTGGCAGCAAAAAGGAATGTACAACTCCCAGGGCCCGGAGGCACTGGCAGTCACCTGTCAGACACTGCTAGCAAAAGTTTCTGTGCAATCCTGATGCTAGAGAGCTGTAAATAAGAAAGGGGAAGGTGGGTGGGAAAAAGGTTACCTACTGCAAGAGCCTTTCTCGAAGATCTACTGTTACATCAAATTTTTTTCTCTGGGCCGGGTTTAAAAAGACAAGTCAGGAAGATTTTAATATCTGCTTTGTTGATCTTGAGGGAAAGACATCCAGAGCCATGGGAATAATTTGATCACGCTACCTCCACTCCCGAGGTATGCACCAGGATTGTGTGGGCTGACTGGGGATGTAACACTCGAGAGTTAACTCTGTCGCCCTCTTTAGTTGATGCCAGTCAAAATCCTCTGGGAATTCATTTAATTTCATTTTTATTTCACATAAAACCGTTAAGGCAGAGCCTATTTTCAAACGATTTAGTGTTGAGGAATACAACAGTAAATAGAACTGTAGCAAAGATTTAGGTAGTACGTATTTCAGAATAGCAAAATTAAACAGTAGTCTGAGCACAACTTAGACCAATATTAGGCAGGGGCAGCATCAATACATATAATCATTTAACTGCACAATTTACAATGAGGTACTAAGAACTACTCAGTTTACAATAATGTACTGATACAAATGAAAGGCTTTAGGTGAGGGGGAAATCGTATCATTTAAAGCAATTACAGGACATGGCCGGGGAGAGTATAGAGAGTAGCTTAGTCCTAAAAAGATCAGTTGAGGAACAGGTTTTTAAGGTGACAGGTCATTCCACTATTTAGGGAATTGAAAAGAAAAACAGGATTGGCCTAGTGTAGCTTTCCTTCTAGGGAGCAGAACGGATCGTTGCTCAGCTCCCCGGGTATAGTAGTTGTCTATTACAGTGAAGAGGGACTTAAGACCAGGGGACAGAATGCCATGCAAGGCCTTGTGACCAAGGACAAGTGTGTGAAAAGCCAGCCAGTGAATTCTAGAAGAGCCCTCCTAGAATTCACCAACTTCTACTCCTCCCTAGACTCCGGTAACATTGCTGGAGCTGTGTTTATAGACCTTTCCAAGGCCTTTGACACGGTCTGCCATCCACTTCTTCTTGACTTCCTCTACCAACTTGGCTTCTCCACGGGCCCCCTGGCATGGTGTGCCAGTTACCTCTCCACCTGGTCCCAGTGCGTCAAAATAAATGGGACCCTATCCACACACTTCCTGTCCTCTCCGGGGTGCCCCAGGGCTCCTCAGTCCACTACTCTTCACTCTCTACCTAAACACCTTGCCAAAGGCCTGCTCCGAAAAAATCCTACTGTATCACGGATGATGCAGTGCTCTATGCCTCGCATCATAAACCTACACCCCTCCAGGACCCCTCCAATACACCTTCTTCTAGGCGAAACATAGTTCAAGGACCGTAGACTGGTCATAAACCTAAAAAAAGACGAACTCGATAACTTTCTTCCACCACCGAAACAAAGCAAAAAGTGCACCTCTACTCATCCTCCCCAGCACCCCCTTGAATAGGTGTCCATCTACAAATATCTTGGGCTTACCCTCGACTCTGCCCTTACTTTCCATGACCACATAAACACCCTAGCGGCCACCGCAAACACTCTGATTGGACTCCTTTACAGGCACAAGGACTGCCTCCTTCCTGATGCCCTTAGGCTTGCCGTTACTTCCTCTGTTGTGTCCCTAGTGGACTATGGTCTCCCTGTGTATGGGGCAGCAGATAATTCTGCACTCCAAAAAATTCAGATCTCCCTCAACAAGGCCTGCAGGCTCCTAACTGGTGCCCCTAGGCTCACCCACGCCTGCTCCCTGTATTCCCTGCCAATCTTCTCAACTTGATTTAAAGACTCCACTACCATACTACTGACCAAGAAAATTCTACTCAGTCATTCCCTCCTAGGTCACCGCCTCTTTCCAACTTGCCCCCCTCTATCTCCACCTGCAACTTGGACAAAGCTATACTGGCAGGACCCAGGGTAAAAACCTCCATTGCCCAGAGATCCTTCTGCTACAGGGCCCCTGTCTGGTTTAATGCACTCCCAGCTGCTATCATCAGCACACCCCAAGATTGCACCTTTCAAAGTTGCTCTCTGCAACCACCCCCTCAATGTCCACTCCTGTAACTGCAACTAGCCTGCGCTCTCATGCACTCTAGGGCCCAAACCTCTGACAAAGTCCATTATGGACTTCCACCACTTACAACAATGTCTACTCCACCTCTGGCTCATGAATAAGATGGATTATACTGCAACAGATGCTCTCTCATGGTAACAGTGTTTTGCTGTGCTTATGTAAATATCTGTATCCAAAGCTGTATATAATGTTTGTAAACAATATCTGTAACCTATACATGACGGCTATTCCATTGTAGCTGTACCCTGTTTTTTTTTCTGTCCTCCATGTGACGAGGTACCTTTGTAAATGAGCCGATGGCTCAAAGGTTATAAATCCGATACTTCAAATAAATAAATAAAGTCGAGCCAGTTTAGGGATCTATAAAGGACACAGGTATGCGTGTCAGGCTTAAGTTCAAGGGCAAAGCAGCACTCTCTGTTGAGGGGGCCCCTGACTCTGGTTGATACACTGTCGCAGGTCGAGCCATAAGCAGTAATCCCATAGTCAGTGAAGCTAGTTATGTGGGACTACGCTAGCTGCTTTCTTATCTCCGGTATGATGATGTGTCTGTCTGTACAACAGGCCAAGTCTACGGTTAGCTGTATTTATTAATGCATCAGCATGTGAATTGTATGCCAACCCACAGTCAAGTGTCATGCCCAGGTACTAGAACCAATTTACTTGTTCAAGGTGGGAGCCCGAGTTGGTGACCGTGGTGAGGGCAGGCAGCTTGCTTAGCTTACCCCGGTACAGAATAGCATGCAAGTAGTTTTCTGCTTATTCATGACACGGGAGTGTAACAGGGTGTGTTGCCCTGTTACTGAAATAGAAAATGTAAAAGCAGCCATTAGGTGAATCCCCCCCAATTAGAAAATATTCCTTTTTCACTCTTTGCTATATTCTAAACGTATTCTATCTATCCTGTGTATTTCTGTGCCAGGGTGGCCAACCTGACAGTATCCTTATTCTGCACTGTCCCTTTTCTTCCCAAAAGCCTGTTTCTGTGCTGGCGAAAACTGCACCTTTAAAGGTTACTCCCGAGCAGGAGGTTTTAAAACTGAAAGTGCTACTTGCGCTTTGTATGGACGCGCCGGGCTCGCTAATAAAAAAAAAAAAAAAAAAATGTAAGGCTGTGCCCTGGAGAACTCTATACATAAGGGAGCTAGAAATAGAATAAGAGGCCCCAAAGAGAAGAGCTCGGACCTGCACACCGCTTCTAAGGTGTGTGAGCGGACGGAGTCGCATACCGCAAGCTGCGGTGAAAAGAAATAAAATGTGACCCAAGTTTTAAATTGGCTGCGGAGCAAGGCGCTCTGTGTTTCTTCACTGCGCATGCAGTGGCTCAAGGAAAGTAAGCTCTTCAAGTAGGAGCCAAGTGAAACCAAGGTGGGTAGCATCTCTGCAGCCCAGAAAGATACAACTGGGGCTGTAAAGAAACAGTAATGTGGCCACATCAGATCTCAAGGATGTTTAGTGAAGGAAATTATTAGGGATAAAGGCTTAATTGTCCAGTCACATGACATCTGATGTCATTGAAGGAGGGTATATAAACCCAGTACCAGGATGCATGAGAGAGGAAGCAGCCAGTGTGTCTCTGGCCACGGAGAGGAGAGAGGTGGTATGTGTGCTTCCACACGTTCTAAGTTAAGTAGAAAATTAAGGAAGAGAAAGACAATAGCTGGAGCAAGCTAATTCTGAGCTACAAGGTGTGCTGAACTAACACCAGTTTTTCTGTAATTAAGTAAAGTATTTTGTTTGTTGTATTTTTTCTTCTTTTGAGATTTATTGAAAAAAAATTAAAAACGCACTTGTGCATTTTTTTTATGCATTATACTCCTGCCTGAAAGTGTCTGTTTTATACCCACACCATATCAGGGAGTTGGCAGTGAACCAACTCATATTGTGTTGAAGTCAGCTTGCAGCTTATATTGAAGGGAGGCCAGGCATGCGTCGCTAGTGAACAAGACAGCAGCATCATCTGCATAGAGCAGAATGCGGGTAGATGAACAGGTGGCTGGGATATCATTTATAAAAAGGGAAAAGAAGGGGTCCCAGGATGGACCCCTGATGTACACCAATGGAGACAGGTGAGTCTTGGGAGAGGACTCCCGGCACTTTACAGCCTGTGTTCTCCCAGTTAAGTAGTTTGTGAACCAAGTCACAGCATCACTGAAGAGACTCTGGTTGGAAAGCTTATTGCATAGGAGGGTGTGATTAGCAAGGTCAAATGCCTTTGTTAGGTCTGTGAAAATTTAACCAGCTGTTTCCCCTCCATCCAAGGCTCTGTGGATTGAGTCAGTGTATACAAGTAGGGCAGTCGTCATGCTCTGTTGTTTTCTGAAGCCATGCTGCTCTGTAGCCAGTAGCTAATGGTCAGATAAGTAGAGAATGAGTTGATCATTGACTGTTCGCTCAGGGGTTTTGGAGAGCGGGGATAGGGTCAATATGGGGTGATAGTCACTTGTAAGGCAGTGGTCTCCTTTTTTTTTTTATATACTTTTTTCCCCTAGGGCCACCAGTCTGCCTTACCTCTACATGTCTGGCATCCTCTGAGTATTCAGGCCGCCATCTCCTGGGACTACTCTCCGGCTCCCACATTCGGACCACAGCTGCAGGCTTACCTCCTGCTTGGGGTGGAGGAGCTCTCCCCAAGCTCAGCCTCCCCAGATCAGGATCCAGTAATGCCACTCGCCCTCGGCATGATCGAGTCCCCTCTGGAGACTGCCATCATGCCACAGTGACTAGTGCCCCTAATTTCACTTTTTCTTCCTGGCAGCTAAGGTGTGCAATAGCGCCTAAGGCCCAGCGTCGTGCGTCCACCGCACGTACTCCAAGCCGAGCATCTGCCCCAGCACGTCCCTCCATGTCCTGGCAGTGCTCTACAGCCACCCCAGCCACTGCCAGAGGCAGCTGAGCACCGATAGCCCACCCCCTCCCGGAGAAGGAGAGCAGTCCCATGGACGCTCCATCCTTCTCCGACCCCAACGACCAGGCTCGTTCCTGAACCTGGGTCGCCAGTGTAGCGTGAGGTGTGGCGCTCCAGTGCCTCAACCCTCAGCGCCACCAAGGCCACAGAGTGGTCTCCCGTTTTTAGTACAGGTGAGAATTGAAGAGCCCTCGCAACCACTGTCAGAGGAAAGTCAACAGGTCAGTACCTTCAGCTCCTTGGGAACCCCAACAATACTTCGTTTCCTGCTTGGACTTCATTTTCAAGCGCTTTGAGGCGCCCCCTGAGTTGGGTGTTTTCCTGGGTCTGGGTTGTTACCGCAGCCTGGGTCGTAGCGGACTGCTTCTCCGTTTCTGCCACCGTCCCAATCACTCCTTGGATAGCGGCATTGTGAGACTCTAATTTGCTGAGAGTCTTTTCCATTTTGGCATCCACCATCTCCATGGAATCCAAAAACGTCTGCCAGGGTGGTTCGGTTGAGGAGCCCGGGATCCTGCCTCCTACTGTGCTTGTGGCATTTCTGGCCTTGTTAGGAGCTGGTGGCTGAGGCTTGTGTGTGTCCGGCTGCTCATTTTTTGAGTGCCCCATACTGAAGTTTAGTATCAGTTTACTCCGTATCACCTCAGGAGTCAAAACTGCAGAGGTAAAAGTTGAAAAAAAATGTAATTTGGAAGTTCTGATATTTACACAGCTGAGTTGCAGAGCTAGTGTGAGCAATGTCCTGCCTTGAAGCTGACTCTCAGCACCTCCCAGTACTAATTTAAGGTTCTCCAGCACTGTCAAATAGATCAGCAGCGAGGTCACTGAATGAGGACCGCCCACGTCTTCACCCAGTGACCATAGAAGCGAGTGTGAGTTTCATGGGAACAAGAACCCAGGCCCAAGTTCTTCTATAATTCGATGCTTCAGGCCCTAGGCTTTTTTTTTTCCACCCCTTCAGACTCCTTTACTAAAGCTGCAGAACCTGCTAAAAGGCAGAATGCTGTTCATGTGAAATATAAAGGGGGAATGGAAGAGGCACTAGACAAGGTGTTGTGTAGGCCACACCCTTCTGAAGGATAGTTTAACATTTTTTGCAAATTAAATATAGACACTTATCTATACCTCAGGGGATACTGTACTTTTAAAAGCCCCCGTGGTCTAGAGAGATTCTGGAAGTGCTATCATGAGGTCAGATATTCACCTTTGTGGTCCTCTTTTGTGATCCCCTCACAAAGCTTGCTTTTAAAACTGTGACAGTTTTGTTCAGAAATGAAGGGGGTCAGCATAACTGACTTTTTGTATTGGTTGTAAACGAAATGCTCTGTTTTGGGATTACCTGCATCTATCATGGATTCAGAGAATTTGTGTACTGGAGGTTGAGGTGTGAGTTTGATTACTGTAAACTGATAATGGCTTGCAGCATCTGCCAAACCTTTTTTTTTTTTTTTTGGGGGGGTTTCATCTTTTATTCAGGACAGCCTAAGTCTTGTTTTCCGTGCACATCCAGGTTTCATCTTAATAGTTCATGCGATAAGGTGAAATGTAATGTTGTATGGAGAAGCTGGTCACCTTAGTATATCCTGTTGTACTGTCGTATCACCATTCAGTGCCACCAGTGCAATTGAGACAGATAATTTCTATGTCCTGCCCATGGGCCTCCCATAATAAAAACGACTCCATGGATCAGGCGGAGCAGGGCTGTTACTTAACTATGGCCCAGAAATCAGCATCTAAAAACCAAGTTCAGTCTAAGCACTGGTCCTTGGACAGCCCACATCCTCAGTAGCAGGACACACTGCAGAGGATAGAGTCTGACGACCTATGGTGTCTGCTACTGACCCTGGAGATGATTCACCTGTGGTAATCCCTGTGGATTTGGTTAAAAATTTGATCCCCCCCCCCAAATATGTCTGACCCAGTACAACTGACTGGTCCGAGTTACTGTTCACCCCGTGGAATCTATGGAATGGTGGATGTTGCTACTACTACCACCCCTCCCGAAAAAAGAAATCCCCTACCCAGCACCTGTGACTAGACAGTTTCATATGGTGACCTGGAGTCAGGGAGGTAGGGCAATCAAAAGCCAAAGTGGTTAGAGCTGATGTACATCTGTTGCTAATAAATATGCAGTTTTGTCCACACAGACATCTTGGATGAGTACGGAGGAGGATTCAGACTGCTCTCCTGTACTGTCGTCACCACTGGACCTTTCCTCTGGTATTGAAGGGGTGCTCAACAGACTCTTGGTCCTCAAGATAGAGGAACATTTAAATGGAGGAGAGGTTCTAGAGCGGGTAGACAGAACTTAAAAATGTGGGGTTGGTGAGGTGGCCTGGCACCGAGTGCTGAGGTGCTGAATGCCTTACCTCACGCTACGCTGTCGACCGGTTTTGGGAACGTCGTGGTGCTGGCGGGGAGGGGGAGCAGGATTGAGCGTTGGCTTTCCTATCGTGGTGGGTCACCGGCCCGTAGTCCCGCCGTCACCGGATGGAGGTCCGGTGACCAGCGTAGTTGGCAACAGAGCATCAAATAGGGTGGGGCGTCCCGTAGGGTGTGACGTGTGTATGCCTCCACACGTGTGTATCATGTCGAGGGCTTGGGGACTGGGGGAGAAAAAACGAAAAAAAAAATATTACTTACGGAAACAAAATGGGGTGTTTGCTATTTGTATACTTTCTCTCTCTGATGGGGGATTTTAACTTGCATATCACCTCAGTAAATGTAAACAGCATTAAAAATCATATCTATCTTATATCCCGCTTTCAGTTTTACTTAGTTTCAGAAGCAATATTATTTTCTTACAGGACACCAGATTCCACTCCAATAATGACATTGGATGGGCTAAAAAAAGTGGCTTTTTGGGCCTTCTTTTTGATCCGTTGGAGGCTAAATTGTTTCAAGGTGGGGATTTTGTCCACGTCTCCTGAGGTGCATGTGCAGAAATTATTGAGCTGATGGTTTATCAATGTGATTGTTTTGGCTGAACATTAAATCCCTGTTCAGACTAGGGTATTTAAAATGGTTTAAGGAGTTTAAACCGTTTTAGGCCCTGGATACACTAAGAACTGTTTTTGAAAACCTTTTAAAACCAGTTTAACTAAACCATTTCAGTGCAGCCACACTACTCAGTAACCATTTTTGATAATGGTTTAGTGTGGCCACACTGCTAGTGTTAAACCTGTTCTCCTTGTAACTATTTTGTGTTAAGTCCAACACACAAGTCAGTGTCAGTGGCTCAGTAGGTAGCACACTTGCCTCTGAGGCCGATAGATCAGAGGGCTGTGGGTTCAGTTCCCACATCTGGCACTTGGGTTAATATCCCAGTACTGACACTGTGGTGCAGCATGAGAGGGGTGCTGCACCTCTGAGGTGCCGTCTTTCGGATGAGACGTTAAACCGAGGTCCCATCTGCCTGGATTGGTGGTAGTTCAGGTGGATGTTAAAGATCCCATGGCACTTATCGAAAAGAGTAGGGGAATTTCCCCGGTGTCCTGGCCAAATTTCCTCATTCACTAAAAACCACCAACAGCTTAATCTGGTTCAAGGTCAATTGGCATTCATCTGTATCCCCCTTCCCTGGGTCGTGCCTGAAAATAGGCAGGATTTGTCTAGTGCGCTTACCCGGTCAACAAAAGCTAAAATAAAAAAAATAAATAAATAAAATAAACACAGATCTGTGCTTGCCTGGACACATTGCAGCTAGAACTGTTTTAGTTAAACCATTACAGCTTAAAATGTTTCTACTCCTGGACAGACCTGTGAGTAAAACCATGCTAGCTCCAAAACGTTTTTAAAACTGGTTTTAAGACTAGGTATCTAGCAGGGTTTAAAAACACTTTTGTTAAAACGTTTTAAGGGGCTTGTAGTCTGTCTGCAAACAGTGCTAGGGAGATTTAAACCATTTTAAGGCACTTAAACTGTTTCAAGTTCCCAGTGTGTCAGAGACCTTAAAGTGCCCTAGCACGGTTGCGTTCACACTTAACACGCAGTAGTCCGATTTTTAAAACCGTGTTTAAACCTTGATAAGACCTAGGCTTAAACACAGGTTTAAAAATATTTCAGGAGATTAAATCGGACTTACCTGTAGTGCGGACAGTTAGGCATGGTTCCCTTTCATGAAGCTGGATGTCCCAGAATGGGATCTGGTTGCTAGTTAATCCGGTCGAGGCAGTAGTGCGGATGCTGTAAACAGTTTTTAATAATGGTTTACAACACGCTAGTGACAGTGCAGACTCTACAACATGGATGCTACAACGCAGTAATTAATCCATATTTAAAAGCGTTTTAAATTACCATGGTGTAGTGTGAACAGGCCTTAATTTATTAATAACTTGTACTAACTAATGGCACTAATTGTGCTTTGCATTTGCAATTGTATTTGTATTGGTTATTATTTATTTATTACAATAATTGGAAATACAGCTTTGAATTATAGACTCTTTTTCAAAGGCTTCATGTCATTGATACATAGGAAACCGAAATAGTTACAGAGGATAACATATGTACATAGGAGTTGGTCAAACTAAAAGTGAAAAACACAGTATAAGGCAGCACAAGCCCAGCGTCAAGTGTTAAGGAGCAAAAGCTAAATTCTTAGGGTCAGGAGCCAGTCCCAACGTTTAGGTGAAGTGTGAGTAAATACAGTAATAGAAAGAAAGAGGGACCACAGGGGTCTCAGTATGGAGGGAGAGTGTGGGATAAGGGGTAGAGGTAGGGGACTAGGGACAGTCACAAGATGAGAGCACAAGGAGCTGATTTTTGAGGTGGGTGTTGAATGGGCCTAGCTTGGGTTTAAGAAAGATGGAGGTGGGAAGCTCCTTGAGCCATTTAGGGGCTGTTGATCAATGTGCACAATTGTACTTGTTTGTATATTTTTATTGCATTTATTTATTTATTGAAATGTTTCACCAGAAAGGCACACTGAACAACTAGTTGCTTGTCTCCTGGGGAGGGGTTAGAATTAGACATACAGTTTAACATATCGAGAAATTAAACATTCAATTACATTTGTAGCAAGACATAAAGTTAAAAAATGTCATAAATATACAGTCGCATTTGTGACATAACACACAATTAAATATACCATATCTGTGGAATATGCATTTAATTACAAGTGGCATATCTGAGGAACACAGTACAGAAATGTAATGTAGCCTTGGAGCCAACTCCTTGCAGGAATGGAGTACAGTTAATAGGCAGATTATTTACGCAGTTATTGAGCGAATGAGGTCCAGTGGGGGCCATCAGGAGGGTAGAGGTGTAGACAGGGAAACCAGCTGGGGAAGGAGAGGATAAAGATGGGGGAACATTACCTGAGAAAAGTGAGGAAAAAAAATTAAAACCTGTTGTGAAGGGAGTTAACACAGGGCTAGTGCAATCTGGGAGCACCTCAGACAGAACAAAAGTGTAAATTATTAGCCCACGTGAACTAATTTCTTTAAGTGCAGGGGTAGAGATGGGGCAGGAGAGAGGTGGGGGTGAGGGATTGGGAAGGATGAGTCACACCCTGAACTGGCCCTTTAGAGTGCGGAGATCGCTGCCAGTGGTGAAATGAGGTAAGGACCTAGAATAAGGGGCAGGAGCAGGCAAGGACAAGTTGGGTAGAGATAGTAGAGGAGCGGTAAAGGGAGGAGGGTGGGAGACACTTGCCTCAGACTAGGCCTCTTCAGAATGCTGAGAATGCTGCCAGAGAGCAGAGACTGGCAAGGTCGAGTTAGGTAGACAGGATGGAGGGGAAAGGGGAGGGAAGGAAGAGTCATTTCCCAATGCTGGACCCCTCCAGGATGCTGAAAACCCTGCCGGGGGACAGAACTAGGTGAGCACAAGTTGGGAAGAGAGAAAAGAAAGGACAAAGGAAAAGGGGGGAAGAGGAGGGAAAGAAGAAGAAGCTTGCCTAAGACTAGGCCACTCCAGGATGTTGAGAACCCTGCCAGAATGCAGAATCAGGTGAGGACTAGTTGGGTAGAAAGGATATGGGGAGGGGGAGTGAAGGAAGAGTAATTGCCCAGCGCTGGGCCCCTCCAGGATGCAGAGAACCCTGCCAGGGGGTAGAGTTAGACATAGAAACATAGAAGTTGATGGCAGATAAGGACATAAGGCCCATCCAGTCTGCCCATTTCTTTTTCTACCTTATAAATGTGCCATTGGCCTTTGCTCTGTCAGTGGCCTATCTATTCATAGTCATTTGTATTGCTCCCTTATGCCTATCCCATGCCTGTTTGAAGCCCTGCACTGTATTCATAGCCACCGCTTCTTGTGGTAAGCTATTCCATGCATCCACCACCCTTTCTGTGAAAAAGAATTTCCTCACATTCCCCCTTAATCGGCCTCCCTCTAATCTCATGCTGTGTCCTCTTGTCCTGCTATTTTTCTTATATTTAAACATGTTAGACTCTTTCACCTTGTTTATGCCCTTAAGGTGTTTGAATGCCTCGATCATATCACCTCTCTCCCTCCTTTGCTCAAGGGTATACATATTGAGCTCCGTTAATCTGTCCTCATATGTCTTCTGATGCAGTCCCTGCACCATTTTGGTTGCCCTTCTCTGGACTGCCTCAATTTGGTTAATGTCCTTGTGAAGGTGTGGCCTCCAATACCCGCAGTACTCCAGATGGGGCCTAACAAATTGTCTTGTACAGAGGATTATTAACTCCCTCTTACGACTTGTGATACCCTACTAATACACCTAACACCCCTAGCCTTACCTACTGCTTTAGAGGTCTGCTTGGATGATTTTAGGTCATCAGTGATGATGATGCCCAAGTCTCTTTCTTCCTTTGTGACTGCTAGCAACTCTCCTCCCAGCCTATAGGTGGCTTCAGGGTTTCTCTTCCCTATATGCATGATTTTGCACTTCTTTGCATTAAATCCCAGTTGCCACTCTTCTGACCATTCTGCTAGTTTATCCAGATCTCTTCTCATTCTGCCCACCCCATCTGGATCATCTACTCTGTTGCAGATCTTGGTGTCATCTGCAAACAGACAAGCCTTACCCTCTAGTCCATCTGCAAGGTCACTAATGAAGATGTTGAAGAGGACTGGCCCCAGGACTGATCCTGAGGTACCCACTTGTGACTTGCATCTCTTCTGACTGTATACCATTTACCACCACTCTGTTTTCTGCCTGTCAACAGTTTGCCACCCAGTTGACCAACTTCTGACCCACCCGAGCCTACCAGCTTATTTATCAATCTTCTGTGTGAAACAGTGTCAAAAGCTTTGCTGAAGTCAAGGTAGGCGACATCAACTGCTCCCTTTGGTCCACCACCTCGTTACCCAGTCAAAGAAATCTATGAGATTAGTTTGACAGGACCTTCCTTTGTAAACCCATGCTGTCTTGGATCCTGTGCCCCTATGGATTCCAGGTGTTGCACTATCCTTTCCTTAAGGAGTGCCTCCATAATCTTGCCCACTACTGAAGTAAGACTGACCGTGTGTAGTTCCCCGCCTCCTCCCTGCTACCACTCTTGTGGGCGGGATCACATGAGCCCTTCTTCAGTCTTCTGGGACCTCTCCTGTGCTCAGAGACTGACTAAACAATTCTGCTAATGCTCTGCTAGTTCCTCCTTTAGCTCCTTAAGTACCCTGGGATGTATGCCATCAGGTCCATTGCCTTATCCACCTGAGCTTAGCAAGCTCTTGTAGGACCCTTTCTTTTGTGAAGGGAGTAGTGCTCACTTCCCTCCCCCCTGTGTCCATGATGCTGAGCTGTGGGCCCTACCCTACCTTCTCTTCAGTAAATACTGAGCAAAAGTATCTATTTAGGATAGATGCCTTTACAGGGTCCTCCTCCTCACATGCTCCCTTTTCTCCATTAAGCTTAGCAATACCCCCTCTGGACTTTCTCCTTTCACTAATGTATCTATAGAAAGTCTTGTCACCTTCTTTTACTGTTCGTGCTAGTGTTTCCTCAGTTTGGGACTTTGCCTGCCTTACTGCCTTACCTGCTTCCCTTAGGGCAGTTTGGTATGCCTCCCTATCTTCATCCCGCTGTGTTCCCTTATATTTCCTGAAGGCCAGCCTTTGGCTCTGACCTTTTCTGCTACTGTATTTGAGAACCAAAGTGGTTTCCTTCTTCTTTTGCACTTCCTTTTCTGTCTAACACAATGGGATGTTGCTTCAAGTATTACATCCTTAATGCTTTCCCACTTTGCCTGTACCCCTTCACCTGTGTTTCTTTTTGCCAGGGCTAGCTTAACTCTGTTGGCCATCTTATCAAAGTCAGCTCCTCTGAAGTCCCATACGAGGACAAGTTGGGCAGAGGAAATGGGAGGATAGACAAGGAAGGAAAGACAGGATAAACAAGGAGGATAGACAAGGAAGGAAAAAAGAAGGGTGGGAAGAAACTTAACTGAGAGTAGACCTCGCCAGGATGCTAAGAATCTTGACAGAGGACAAGTTGGATAGAAAGGAGGAATGGGAGGGTAAGGAGGAGGCATGCCCAGTGCTAGACCCCTCCAGGATGCTGAGAACCCTGCCAGAGGTCAAAACTAAGCAGGGGCAAGTTGGTAATGGAAAAAGTGGTAGGAGTGAGGGGGTTAGCGGTGAAGGGAGAGGAGAGCATGCTGAGAAGCAGGCTTGTGGGGAGGAAGGTTTAATAGGGGATGTGAATCATGGAGAGGAGCAGAGGCATAGGAGGACAGTTGAGGGTTAGAGCAAGAGCAGTTAGATAAAAGAAAGTTATGTAATGCAGAGGAAAGGGAGTAGGAGGAGTACCATATGGGGGGTCCAGATTTACGGGAAACAATGGGTAAAGCCTGATTGACCGATGAGAGTGGTTAGGCAGGGGACCAACAAAGTGCAGTGTCAGAGGATCTGGGGGAAGAGTAAGCATGAGAGGTAGGAGGAAGTTCTCTAACCAAAATTTAGAAATGAGTTTGGCATAATGAGCGAGGTGCCTGTTGGCAGACGGGGGCATGGTAGAGGTCACAGTGATGAGTGCATGATGGAGCATCAAAAGCAAATCGACAGAAGAGTTAGAGTGTCTAGTCTGGTTAGGGAGGATTTGGGAGCGATATCATAGACCACATTACAGTAGTTGAAAATGGGGAAGATCATCTTCTGGGTTAGTTCACGCCGCGATGTAGGAGGGATGCAACAACAGTTCCTGAATAAGGCACCAAGTTTGGGGCGCAATTTTTTTCAGGATGGCATCAATGTGGCCAGAGAAGTCGAGGTGTTGGTCCAGCCAAACCCCAAGGTATCTGAATGATGAGGTGTCGTCTAGGATTGTCCCATCAAGGGTATGGAAAGATGGTAAAGGGTGGAGCTTGGAGAGTCTCTGCCTAGTGCCTAAGGTCATGGAGACATTCTTTTTGGCATTTAGGAATAGCTGATGTGAGGCAAACCATAGCTGAACCTGGTGGAAGTCATTCTGTAGGATGGTTGCTACATCAGCAGGGCGTTTGCCAGAGGAGAACAGGACAGTGTCGTTGGCATACATATGGATAGCGGAGGAGGAGGAGCATATTAAGGGCAAGTCATTTAGGAAGATGGAGAAGAGAATGGGTCCAGGCACCGAGCCCTGTGGGACTTCTGTGGAAATTGGGGGGTGGGGGGTGGGATTGTATCCTTGATCTTGACTGATTGTGTCCTGCCTGAGAGGTAAGCTCTAAACCAGTTTTGGGCTGAAGTAGACAACCCAGCAGCAGTAAGGGAGTCAAGAGCTAGGGCATGGGAGAATTGTTGAAAGCCTTGGCGAGGTTGGCGATGGTAGAGGTAATGAGGCCATTGTCCATCCTGGTGAGGATGGAGTCGGTGAGCCTGATTAAGGAGGTGGTAGTGGAGTGGTTCTTCTGAAAACCAGATTGGAATGGGTGAAAAAGGAAGAGTCATTGAGAAAGGAGGTTAGTTGAGAGAGGACCGGTGCGCTTGGAGTGTAGCAAGTGCAGGGAGGAGGGAGATTGGATGAAAATTTGCAAGGGAGGAGGGGTCACCACCCTTTGGGAAAGGGAGGACCACCACATGTTTCCAGGATAAAGGGACAGATGAGGACGAGAAGGAAAGATTTAGGATTAAGAAGCGAGGGTAAGCTACAGCAGAAGCTGAAAGGTAGAGGAGTTTAGGGTCGAGGTCATCCGGCGATGAGCCTTTGGAAGGATTAAGAGAGAGAAGGACCATTAGTGTTTCTTCTGGGGAGACAGCAGAAAAGGGGAAGGAATGGTGTGCATGGCTGGGTTGAGTGCTGGATGTGGGAGGATGAGGAGGGAGGAGGTACTTTAGAAGTGCTGTGGCGCAGGCGGTATAATGGAAGTTAAACTCTTGAGCCACGGCTCACGGTTCTGAGACCAATGAGTTGTTTATTTTAAGCACGAGGTGGATGGAAAATATGGCGTGGACCACTTTCCAGAATTTGGAGGGAAAATTGATGCTTTTGAGAAAATATGATTTAAAATATTCAGACGGCAAGTCTGGTAGCTTTTGTGCAGGCATTTCTTAACATGCAATACCTGGCATAGTCTTGGGGGAAGCTGGGAGGCCTCATGTTTCCTCCAAGCTTTGTCACGCTCCCTGAGACAGGTCAGTAACTCAGGGGGAGACCCAGGGATGATGGTTGCCACAAACTCTAGTGCGTTTGAATGGATCGTAGGAGTTCACTGTAGTTAGAAATTTATCTTTAAAATAAGCGAAGGCTTGGTCAATGGAAGGGGCAAAGGCAATAGCGGACCAATCAGAGCTGGCCAGTTTATTAAGAAGGGGATTAAGGTTTAAAAGGCAAATAAACTGCTTTTTTGTCATACCTTGTACTGGAGGTTGCTTCTCGACGATCAGTGGCCGTTCCTTTCGAAGTGCAGCTAGTGAAATTTTGAGTGATTTCTGAATTACCTTTTTAGTAATTTGCTCCGTAGTTTTCTAATGTAGTATATGCATAATTGCAGCCGCGTTCCCCGGCCACATGTCCTCATGTTCCCGACGTTGTATGTGATGACGTCAGAGTAGTGAGACAAAGAATTCCTCGGTAATGTTGCAGCACTACCACTAGGCATGGGCTGTCGTGTTTTGCTGCTATTATTTTTAATTACCGATGGAATTTGCAGCATAAAAACATGCTTTGGTTGATGTTCAGCTGCAGTCAATGCACACTTTAAGATATTTTTTTAATTTGTGTTTGCAAAGTGAATTTTCACAGAAAGCCCCCCTCCCCCTGCAAGTGCATTAGTGCATGACTGTATGTAGATGTTCGGTTCCTTTATTTCTGAAAGCTAATGTCTGCTGCTCTGTGTCTTTATGAATTGACAGCAATAAATGCTTTCTGTTATTCTAACAGTGTGCTGTGTTCTTGTGTCTGTCGTAAGGCGTGCCTGCATGTTACATTGTACTTTCCAATGAATTTGCATTTAAATGTAGCATGTGTGCTGTCGAGCATACATTTGGAGATATTTTCATTTATTAAAAAAAAAAAAAGTATTGGGCATACAGCATGATTTTCCAACTCCTGACCGCCTCCCCCCCACCCCCCAGAACACGATACATTTACCATGCAGCACAGTAACAGTGATTATGTTACTGTTCACATTTATATTAGCTGCATGGTACATATATGTTCTAGTGGGAACAAATGATTGTGGATGGCTCTTAAGCATTATTGAATGCAATTTCTGAGGTTCTGTGCAAGGAGCTGCCAATTGATGTGGAGGTGTTGCAAGCTGGAAGGGATGCCACAATCCAGATGCCTTCACTGTGCTAGTTGCCTCCCAGCACTGTCAAGGGATTGACTGGACCACCTGTGGCAGGGACATCCAGTGAGACAAGCAGCAGGCATCACTGTCAGGGTGAAGGATGCCAGGGATCCCGGGGAGCCTGGAGGGGTGAGCATACAGTCTACACAAACACATGGCTGGTTGCAGGAATCTGGCAAGGCACTAGTGATGCCACTGCTAGCTCCTACCTGAAAACACAGAAGCCAAGCTGCCCTCCGTGCCTGAGGCTTGTGCGAAGTCTAGATCACCTTGCTGTGGTGAGGATGTCCGGTAACAGCAAAGTAGCCCTAGCAATGGACAGGGCGGATGTTGTGTATACATGACAGTTCTAGTCCCAACCAGCATCTTCTTGGACACAAAGCGTGCAAAGGTCAGACTTTTACCTGTAGTAGGGGAAGTGTACTTGGAATACCATGAAGCTAAGGGAACCCCGTGGTGGTGGTGGGGCTGTTGAGGTGGGGAGACATCCCATGAAGTGGTGCTCCTTGATAGCCTAAGGCGAGCTCCCCCAAAGAAGGTACAGAGAGCATCAAAAAATTGATGACAACCCCAGGAGCTGTATACGGAGGCCATCTGTGCTCTGAAAGGATAGTGGTAACAGCATTGCTGTAGGACGTTGGGATAAGGTAGGTGAATGTCCAAAGAATATGGGCAGGTGGTTTTCTCAAAAGTGAACTTGATGCTTGTAGTTCCAATGCCAAGCTGGGTGTGAGGGCTACAAGCTGCTGCAGCCAGCTGAATTTAGTCAAATGCGTGCACAGCCAAGTGTGGGTGCATTACAGGGCTCCCAAGGACACAGGGGCATGGTGAGGGAGTGCCAGTCAGGTGGTCCTGAAGAAGCATTTTTATGTACCCTGATGTACTTGTTGCTGCGGGGTATGTGTTCTTATGAACAATTTGAACAGGATCAACTGTCTGTTCTAGAAGATACTGAAGGTGGGAACAGCGCTCCCCCAGGCACAGAGCTGAACATTCATCCCTAGGACAGTGAAGGCCCAGAAAATTGTTTCAGTGCTCGCTGCAAGAAAAGTAGTGGGACAATGTCTGGCACCAGGGAACTGCTAAGGTGTAGATTTCTGGATAACTGTAATGAACTATAAAGGACCTCGTGATTTAGATCCTTGGACTGTAACTGAATTGTACCATATAAATTATGACCTACTGTTTCCCCCAGTAAAGAGAGCAAAGTGTTTTCCAGCAGTGTTACCATAGTCACATCCAGCGTCTTCATGAGTAAAGTACTAAAACCTGAAGTGTTGGGGTCTCCCAGCCAGCATATCTATACCAGTATACGAGAGTCATGTCCTCCCTCATCCAAAGTAGTAATGCAGGTCAGTGGACATACTGCAGAGGGAGAGGGTGAAAGCAGAGCTGGAAATGGACAAAATTCACTCGAGAACCCTCCACCTTTCATATAGGTGGAACATACCTGGCACTGGTCAGTAGACACAGAGCTATATATACAGTGTGTGTGTGTGTATGTATGTATATGTATATACACCTGTGTGTGTGTGTGTGTGTATATATATATATATATATATATAATAAATGGATAGGAAAAAATGATCTCTGGTTGGTTGAAACACATCACATGACACTGCATATATCAGAGTGCAACCGCACACTTGCACTTTCACCGCCCTCCAAAACAATTTTGCCATTTTATAAGATTGATAACCCCCTCTAGGGTGTGTGGTTCTGCTCCGATACACACACATCTTTGGTGCATGCGTATATTAGAGTGGGTTATCTATCTTATAAAATGGCAAAATTGTTTTGGAGGGGGTTAAAATGCAGGTGAGCGGTTTTGCTCTGATATACGCACGGTCATGTGATGTGTTTTATACAGTCAGAACTTTGTATTTTTTACCCATTTTATTTATATAGCATATGCATATAAAACCCATCATAATTAAAACAGATTAACCCATTCTAAATCTTAACGGCCCCCTTAGACCCCAAAAGCTTGCATGAATAAGAAGGATTTCAACTGGCGTTTAAAGATCTTACTTGAGAGGTTCCTGCAGTAGGTCTTCACATAGGACTCGCCCTCTGGTGTCTGGTCCGAGCAGCAAACTTGTAGATATCAATCATCAGCGAGGACCGCCCGATGTCGGGTGTCGTGATGTCAGCCCTGCTATAAAAGAGGCGGTCCCGCGCCCGCTCACCAGTTCTTTTCCACCATCGGTTCAGTAACGTTCGGCATGTGACAGAACAACGATCAGACGTCTGCCATTTTGTCGAAGTTTTCTTCGCCTCGTAACAATTTTTTCACTAAATTGTTTCACTCTATTTGATGTCTTCTAGACAGAAGAAGAAGTGTTCGAAGTGCGGTGCTCAAATCCTGCATGGGGACGACCACTCCCGCTGCCTCCTCTGCCTTGGTTCCAAATACAACTCCCAGGAGTGCTCCATCTGCCAGGCCTTCAACCAGGCGACCCGAACCAGGCGTAGGCGGACCCTCGAGGCCCATCTCCTGACCCGACGACTGGCGTCGATGGAAAGGAAGCTCCAGGAACTGCAGGACAGGTCGTTGTCACCGGGCCCGGAAAAGAAGAAAAGCAAAGAGAAGCGCCGGGAACGGAGCCCGTCGCCATGCAGGAGGCCCTCTGAAACTGTGAGTACTTCTGCTGGTGGTCTGTCTGCTTCTTTAGGCCGGGCACCTTCTCCCCCGTCTGCTGAGGTGAGCGGGCAGCCGGGGGTAGTCTCTTTAGAGGTTTCTATCAAGTCTACCTGCCCAGCCGATAAGACACCCCTCGACCCCGTTGAAGGGTGCATGGCTCCTGCCGATCAGACTAGCGGCAGTCTCCGGACTTCCACTAGCCCGGCTCGATCCGATCAGCTGGAAGACTGCTCCTCCGTCGCCCGCCCGGATCCTTCCACTCTCCTGTCAGGCTCCAGTTTGGCCCCTGACGTCAGACAGAGTGACCCTTTGTCCTCTAGGGTGTTACATCCCAGGGGCTCGCCACCTGATCTGCTGATTTTCCTCCCAGTGAAATCACTTTTGGACCTGCCGTAGGAGCTCCTTCTGGACCCCCCCCCCCGTCAAGCCTTCCACCGTCCCCGGACATTAGTCCACTGTTGGCTAGGGATCTATTCATGGAGCCTCCTCCCTCGGGACCTTTGGGGGCCCTTCTAGATCTCGCGCCTCCCTGAGGCGCTATGGCACTTCCCCAGCAGGACCAGATCCTTTGGGTGGGTTTCCGGGCTCAGAACCCATTGTGCCCTCAGGCGGACCGCCGTCGACTCCACAACCCTGGCGCCTGGGCTCGTGCCTCTGACCTGGATACCTGGGTACTTACTATTATCCACAGAGCGGGTTATCACTACCTTCTTGGCCTCAATATCCAGGTTATCGTGCCTTCCAGCTGCCGCCTCCGCCACCACCAGTGCCAGAGACAGCACCCCAGTGGTGGCAGGAGGCCGAACCAGTTGCTGTCGGAGCTCAGGCAGTCTGTGGGAACCTCCCAGCCTAAGGCCGCCCCACCTCCTGCGGGCAGAGCCTCGTGTTCTCTTGCTGTGGGTACCACTGGTATGGAACCTTCCCTTCCTAGTGGCTCCGAGCCATCTGACACAGAGTCTGACTCCGATCCCTCGGATCCCAGATCTCCAGTTGAGGTTCCTCCAAAGGAGTCTTCTAAGTCTTCTTCAGAGGACCCATCTTTTGGAGACCTCTTGCAGTCCATACAGGCAGCCAGAGACTGGCCCACAAAAGAGGTGGATCCTCAACGCAAAGGTTAGTGAGCACCTGGACCTTGATACATCGGATCCCATCCCTATACCCTGTGGATGGGACCTCATGAGGACTTAGTCACCACAGTATGGCAACAACCGTCCTCCATTCCAGCAGTCTCCTGGAAGGCAGACCAGACCTATTATCCCCGTAAGAGATTCAACACCTTAAAGCAGCAGTGTGCAAAAGTTATTCCAAAAGCTAATTTTCTGCTATGGTTATGACAAATATTGGCAAAACTGTTAATTTAGGTTTTCCTGTGCTGTGTTGTGTACATTTGCAGTTTGTCTGCATTCACACCCTCCTTGGGTCCACAGTATTATTTCTGTGCAGAAATGAGGTGTAGCCATCTTTTTCTTGAGTAATAATTACCTTAAAACTTTCATAAAATTCTTAAATGATAATGAAAACTGAAAATTTTACCACCAAAATAAACTGGAAGACATCTGGCATCGATTAGGAAGAAAAAGGTGGGGTCAAATTTTAACCCATTTAGTTTCACTGCTTTTAACTCCCATCTAAGGCTGACTCCATGGTCATTACTGCCGCTCACGACTGGTCAGCCAACAGAACACCTCAGTTCCTCACCACCAGATAAGGACTCTCATCAGTTAGACCAGTTCGGCGAAAAATCTATTCTTCTTCTTCCTCTTGTGGCATTAGATCTCTCAGCTGTGTCTCGCACATGGTTGCTTTCCAAAAAGCTAATCTTTTGGAGCCGGAAAGGGATCTATTTGAGGTTCTGGATGAAAACCTTAGGAAGAAACTCCTGGACAAGGTCAGGATGGGAAAGTCCCTCGTGTTTTCATGTGCTCCGAGCGATGTATGACTCGGTGGATTCTGTGGCTAGAGCGGCAGCCACCAGGATCTGTCTCCGCCAGCTCTCCTGGCTTCAGATAGCCAGTTTGGCACAGGATGTACAGACTTCCCTCTTGGGCGCCCCTTTTAGGGATTCTGTCCTCTTTGGTGGCAGTGCCAAAGATATCATTACAGGACTGCAAGAGAGTGAAAGCTTTTTAAGAGATGTTCACTCTATGTACAAGACAGGCCAGAAAAAGCAGCCCTTTCGCCGCCAAAGAAGGAGGAACAAGAACCAGGCCAAGCATCTGGGGAAAAGCCGTGCCCCTAGCTCAGGAGCCCAAACCCCACAAGCTAAGTTGTCCAAACCATCCTCTGGGGCCAAAGCTCCCCTTCCCTCGGTGTCCTGACTCCTTCCGCTCCCTCCCTTACTTCAGGAAGAACCGCTTGGAGGGAGGTTCGGCCTCCACCTGGAGGGTTGGAGGCTCATCACCTCAGAGTCTTGGGTGCTTCAGCTCATCCAGCGGGGTCACTCGTTCGAGTTACTCGATATTCCAGCCCTTCTACCTCCGGGCAGTCTTTCTGTCCTGGGGATCAGGTCCCCCCGTCTGCCAAGAGATTCAGGCTCTTCTTCTAAAGGAGCCATAGAACCTGTCCCTCAAAACCAGACAAGAAGGAATTTTACTCCCATTTCTTCCTAGTCCCAAAGAAAATGGTTGACCTGAGACTGATCCTGGACCTCAGTACACTAAACATCTTCGTCGAGTACAAGAAGTTTCGTATGTTGACCCTTCAGGGGCTCTTTCCCTTGCTCCATCCCAACTTTGGCTGTGCTCCCTGGATATGCAGGATGCCTAACTGCACATCCCTAGCCTCCCGGCCCACCGCCGCTTCCTCCGTTTTGCCTTTATGGAGGATCACTTCCAGTTTGGGCACTCCCTTTTGGCCTTTATAAGCCCCTACCCCCCGGATGTTCATGGAAGTGTCTAGCGAGTGCACGCCAGGGCATTATATCTTACATAGATACATTGACAGTGTCGGCAGATAAGGGGCCTATGGCCCACCCAGTCTGCCCATTTGAGCTTGTAAGTTCAGTTTATGTTTTCCTAGAAGTCTGTTGCCCTTACCCTGACCTCCAGAATTCCTTTATGTCTACCCCATGCATTCTTAAATCCCGTGATTGTTCCAGCCCCACCACTTCCTTTGGCAGGGTGTTCCACTTGTCTACCACCCGTTCTGTGAAGAAATTCTTCCTCATGTTTCCTCTGAATCGTCCTCCTCCAACTCATCCCATGCCCTCTAGTCCTGGAACATCTTTTTAGCTTAAAATAGTATATTCCTGCACCCTGTTCCTCCCTGTAAGATACTTGTATGTCTCTATCATCCCTCTCTCCCTCCTCTCCTCCAGGAGCACATGTTCAGTTCCTTCAACCTGTCTTCATAGGACTTGTGATGCAATCCATGCACCATCTTTGTTGCACTCCTCTGAACCTTCTCTACCCTGTCTATATCCTTACGTAGGTATGGTCTCCAGAACTGTACACTGTACTCCAGGTGGGGCCTCACTAGTGTCTTGTATGGCGGAATTATGACCTCCCTTTTCCTGCTGGTGATGCCCTGCCTATACATCCCAGCATCCTATTTGCTTTACCTGCTGCCTTGTCACACTGTTTCCCTACCTTGAGGTCATCAGAGATGATAACCCCAAGATCCCTTTCCTGCTTGGTGCATGCTATATCCTCACCCCCAACTGATATATTGTGCCAGGGTTTTTGTGCCCCATATGCATTATCTTGCACTTCTTTGCATTGAATTTCAACTGCCAAACCCTGACCATTCTTCAAGTTTCTGCAGGTCCTTCTCATTCTGTCTACACCCTCTGGTGTGTCTACTCTGTTACAGAGCTTTGTGTCATCAGCGAACAGTGAAATTCTGCCTTCTAGGTCCTGTAATGTCACTGATGAAGATGTTGAATAGGACCGGTCCCAGCACTGATCCCTGTGGTACCCCACTGGTCACTCTTCCCTCTGTGGAGTGACATCCATTTAGCACCACCCTCTGTGTCCTGTCACCCAGCCAGTTACCTACCCACCACACTACTGTCCTGCCCACACCCATATTCCCCAGTTTGTGTAATAGTCTTCTGTGTGGCACAGTGTCAGAGGCCTTGCTGGAAGTCCAGATAGGCCATGTCCACTGCCCTCCCCTGATCTACCTCCTTAGTCACCCAGTCAAAAAATTCAATGAGGTTGGACGGAGGTTGTACCTGGACGACTGGCTCCTTGCAGCACCCTCTCCTACCAGCCTGAAGGAGTCTCTCTTTTTCACTCTGAACTTGTTCTCCCTTCAGGGGATCACGGTCAACTTCCCCAAGTCCCAGCTAGTAACATCTCAACGATTCCAATTAATTGGAGCCATACTAGATACAGTTCAGAGCAAGGCTTTTCTGCCATCAGATTGAGCTGAGACTTTGGTTGCTCAGGCCACTCTTGTGGCCCAGGCTCGATGGATCCCAGCACATGCTGTGCTTCATTTTTTGGGACTGATGGCAGTGGCCATTTCCACAGTTCCCTTGGCCAGACTTCACATGAGGGTCACCCAGTGGTCTCTCCGAGTCCAGTGGGATCAGAGGATGGATGACATGAACCAGAAAGTCGTGATCTCCACCAACCTTCAGAGAGATATCTTCACTGGTGGCAGGATCTCTCCAACCTATCGAGGGGAACACCTTTCCATTCTCCTGTTCCTACCCAAATCCTCACCACGGACGCCTTGGACTTGGGCTGGGAGCCCATCTGGGGGTACACAAGACACAGGGGTCTTGGTCCGATCAGAAGCGTGTACTCCACATCAATGTTCTGGAGACCAGGGCAGTTCTTTACGCTCTCCAGGTGTTTCAGTCCCTTCTGGTACCGGGATCTCTTCTGGTCCAGACGGACAATATGTCCACTGTCTGGTACATCAACAAACAGGGAAGAACCCGGTCATACCCTCTCTGCAGAGAGGCAATGAGGGTTTGGTACTGGGCGATCCAACCCGGCCTTTACTGACAGCAGTCCATGTACCAGGATAAAGCAACACCCTGGCGGACAGTCTTAGTCGATCAGTGGCCAGGGCCCATGAGTGGGAGCTAAAGTCAGGGATGGTGAAGAACTCTTTCTTTGATGAGGTCATCCAGACTCTGTTCGCCTCCCATTCAACATAAAACTACCCAACTTTTGCTTGCGTTCCCAGGCATGGTGCTTTTTGGCGAGGCTGTCTCTCTCTCAGACAAGGGGTATCTTTATGCATTTCTTCCTTTCTTCTCATTCAGAAGGTTCTGATGAAACTTCAGCAGGAGGGAGCTCATGTGATTCTTATCACTCCTGTCTGCCCACACCGGATTTGGTATCCTCTTTGCAGCAACTGGCACTGGAACCTACGGTCCCTCTGCCATTTTCACACGACCTTCTGACACAGGAGCAGGGCACCCTGGTGCATCCGAGCCTTCAGTCTCTCCACCTTCATGCGTGGCACCTGTAGACATAGCAGTTTCATGTTATGGAGTCTAAATACGCAGGTTGCACATCTTAGCGAAGTCAAAGCCCTCCTACTAGATCCACTTGCAGCATGAAGTGGAAAATATTTTGATCTGGACCCTAGCACGGAGCTGGGATTCCTTTTTGTGCTTGGCGGCCCAGGTGTTAAGATACCTTGAACATTTATCTGAGATGGGCCTTAGCTACTGCTCCATTCAGGTCGATCTTTCTGCGGTGTCAGCCTACCACCTCCCGGTGGAGGGCAAAACCTTGACTCAGTTGGAGGTTGCCAAAACCTTTCTGAAAGGCATCCTTCACTTGAAACCTCCTATCCGGAATCCCTGTCCCCGGGACCTGAATTTCATGCTTGAGAGCTGACTTTATCCCGTTTGAACCAGCTTCTACTTGCAACTTGCGCTTCCTTTTCTGGAAGACTTTATTTTTAGTCGCAGTCACTTCCGCCAGAAGGGTCTCTGAGCTTCAAGCTTTTGTTTGTGAAGAACCCTATTTAATTTTCATAGAGACAGAGTAGTCCTGCTGACTAACCTTTCTTTTCTCCCCAAAGTGGTATCTGAAACCACTTGGAATCAGAGCGTGGAACTACCAGTTTACTATCCCCAGCATTCCAACAGGGGGGAATACCTTCTGCACGCCCTAGATGTGCACCGTATTCTGAAGTACTACATGAACTGGACTAAAGAGGTTCGTAAATCTAACCAACTTTTTGTAGTCTTTGCTCCCCAGTGCCAGGGCAAGGCTATTTTCAAACAAACCATCTCTAGATGGTTAGCCAACTGCATCCATTTTTCTTACACGAAATATGGGACATCCCTTCCTGGGGCAGTCAAAGGCCACTCAGCCCGCTGCGTGGCTACCTCTACTGTCGTCTTTAGGATTGTGTCCACTGCAGAGATTTGTGCAGCAGCCACTTGGTCGTCTGTACACACTTTCGCTAAACATTATAGTCTGGACATTGCCTCTAGGCGCAGAACAGGTTTGGTCTCGCAGTTCTGCAATGCCTCCTGTCATAATTCCCTATGGTGACTTCTCTTCTTCCCGGATGCACCTATGCATAAGTTATTTTGGGGACTGCTGGTATTCAGTCTATATGTGACGACCTACTGGGGAACCTCTCAAAGTAAACTATATTGCAGTTATGTAAGAACTTACCGTAACAGTAGATCTTGAGAGGTTCCTGCAGTAGGTCTAGTTTCCGCCCTTCCCCAGTTCCTGGATGTTTTCCTTTATTTTCCATCCTTCCTAGCCTTTGGGTCTAGAGAGGAAGCGGGGTCCTAGGAGTTTTTCTACTTCTAGCTCTTATTTACCTTTCTTAGGTCTCCGGTGGAAAAGAATTGGAGAGCGGGTGCGGGACTGCCTCTTTTATAGCCGGGCTGTAGTCACGATGCCTGACGTAGGGGGCGGTCCTTGCTGATGATTGCTATCTATAAGTTTGCCGTTCGGACCTGACGCCAGTGGGCGCAGTCCTATATGTGAAGACCTACTGCAGGAACCTCTCTCGAAAATCTACTGTTATGGTAAGTTCTTACGTAACTGCAATATTTCAGTAGACTGTGCCTTCCAGAGATACCCTGGCAATAAATTCCACAAAGCCGGGGTGGTTACCTCAAATGCACGGTCTCCAGAGCTCTTCATCCTTGCTCTGGATGTCTCCAGGACAGCACTAGTAGCTGATCTGAGGGGGTAATCTGGGATGTAGGGGTGCAGGAGATCCTTCAGGTAGCCTGGGCCCAATCCATGTACGGCCTTGTAGGTAAAAAGACCTACCTTGAAGGTGATGCACCAGTGCACTGTCAGCCAGTGCAGCTTGCACAGCACTGGGGTGATATGACTGAATCTGGAATGACCAGTCAACACACATGTCGCTGCGTCCTGCAGCAGCTGCAGGTGCTGAAACACACCACCTACGACCCTGCAGTAGAGAGTATTACAGTAATCGAGCCTTGAGGTCACGAAAGCATGGACCAGTATAGCCAGGTAATGGGGTGGGACAAAGGGATTGATCCGGGTGATGTTCTGAAAGTGGTAAAATCCGGTCCGGACAACTGCTGACACCTGAATATCAAATGTCAGTTCGCTGTTGAACACAACACCCAGATTTTTCACCCTTGATGAAATCTCCAGTTCTGTTGGACCTATAAAAACTGCATTTTAAACGCATTATTTTCGCAGTTGTATATCTTTTGGTATGTACATTTTACACAGTGGTCCTTCCCCCTTTGACTCCTTAAACTAAGTTGAGACCTTTAAATATTTCACTGTGTTGAATAATGTACAGGTGGGAGGTATATTTTAGAGAACAGGGTGTTCGGGAACAAGGGTCATGATATGAAGCAGGAGGGTGTAGGCTCAGGAGAGATGTGAGGAAATACTTTGGTTGATTATTCTTATAATTCACCTGGATAGACGAATGAAACAGTACTCTTGTAGGTATAATCTGCCTCCAGTCAGTATTACAGCTGTGAAACATGTAAGTACAGTACAAGGTCAAGTGATTTGCTGATTGTCACACAACTTGTATTATACGCAGGACTCTATATTGAATGCTCAGACTCCCTGAAATGTGCTGTAAATGTCATTACCTCAGTCCCATCTTCAATTGCAATTTGCCATGTAAGATATGACTATGCCCCTGACAATTGTAAGTAATACCTATAAAATTATATTACTCTATTATATCACCCTCTATTCAGGGATATTTGGAGGTGGTGATCCCTTCAGTGGACCACCTGCTGTCAGCTACATTCTGTATGACTGCAGTATGTCTAACGGCATAACATAGTGCACTCCCTATGTGCAGGTGACATCACTGTGCTAACGTTGAAGACTAGCATGCTTGAAAGCACTAGGAAATCGGATGCTGTACACATCAGTGATTGGCATCATCAGGATGTCTGCACATGTAGCTGCGTATCTGCAATAATGTAGTGACACATTCAAACTCAGAAAATAATGGCATATTAGTACCGATCTGCCAATCCAGTCTGTGCATTTTCCAGGCCTGCTGTAAAAGCTGCTGCCCCTAGCTGATCTCTGGCTTTACCTCATTACTTTTGCTAAGGATCCCATATCCCTGTCCCATGTGTGTGTAACTTCCCCTGGTGTGGTTGCACCCAGTACATCTGTTGGGAGTCTATTCCATGCATCCAGCATACTTTTTCATCAAGTAATATTTCCTCACGTTAACCCTTAGTCTAACCTCGTCCCACTTCATGTCATGCACCTTTCTGCCTGCACATCTCATTTCCTTAAAGACGGTAGCCTATGGGACACTATGTTAGCATTTTAGAAATGTGTAGGTATCTATGAAATCTCCTCTGTCCTCTGTCTTCTGTCCTCCAGTGTATATATATTGAGGTCTCCCCATCTATCCTCATGAGACTTGTGGTGCAGGCACTGCCCCATCTTTGTTGCCCTTATCTGAGCAGCCTCCACCCTATATTCATTCTGAGATGTGGCATCCAGAACTGGACACAGTATTCAAAATGATGCATTGGCAATAATCTGTCCAGTGACAGCAACACCTCCTTTCTTCTGCTTGTGATAACACTCCCTATGCACCACAGCCATACTGTGTGTCTACACACAGCCCTGCCACAGTGTTGTCCACCTCTTGGTCATCAGATGTGATCACCCCAAATCTGTTTGGTGACCTTCAGTATACACTCCTCCAGGTAATCCTCCACTTCGCTTCTAGCACCACAAACACATTATGTAGTATTTTTTCACGTCTCAGCTGGCACACTGCAGACTGATCCGCGTGGCACCCGCTGGTCAACCTATTTTCATTACATTTAGTTCCATTGCTAAAGGCCCTCTGTCTTCTATCACTCAGTTCCTAAAGCAGTTTGCCATTCAACTTCCAGGGATAAAAGAGTGGCACTTGGGTTCCAGGGGTGATGTGTGCCACTTGGTTCCACACAGGGAAAAGTGGCAGTAGGATCACAGTGGGGATCACAGGTCGGTTGAAGTGGTACTTGATGCTTGACATTCGGGAGGAGTTGTGCTGTGCTCACAGAGAGGTTGAGTGGAGCTCAGTTCCTGTGGAAAGTGTAGTGGAACCAATGGAGGGAAAAGTGGCACTGTGCTCACAGGGATGGTCTACAGGTCCTCAGTACCCAGAGCAGGAATAGTGGCACTTTGTTGACAGGGAGGGGGGAAGCAGTACTTGATGCTCAATTACCACTGAGGAATGCTGCTCTGCTCCCAGGGATAGAGGAGTGGTGCCATGCTCCCTTGCAGGAAGTTGTGACTCTCAGGTCCCAGGAAGGGATTGTTCTCTGCTCCCAATGAAGAGTTTACAAGTTATTTGATGGTCAGGTGTAATTTCTGTCAAATTCTGGGGTAACTGCAGCGGAGCTGTTCAAAGAACAACGTTACCCGGTCGCCTTGATGACTGTTGAGTGGCACGAATTATGGCTTCATAGTAAAATTAAACATAACATTTGAGAGAACTGAATATTCTTTATTCAACTGGTTTATTTTAATACTACACAGCAGTACAGTTGGTCTATAATGCTGCTCACCACATGCATACTTGATTTTTCCATGCTCATATATATGGTGGTAGGCAACAGTGTTTTGCACAACCTTCAGCTAAACAACAAAATAGTTTGTGTCCTGTGCATTGTGTAATCACCTTAACCCCCAACACCCATCTACCACCAAACCTAAACACCAATGGTAAAGGTAACAAAGGAAAACCTGTCTGTAGTCACAAAATGCATCTTGACACTTATGTTGTGCATTTTGGACATCTTCAAGCAGATGCACTGTGCATCTCCAGAGACGCGCACACACAGCTCCAGACATCTGAGGGTTGTGTGTTGTCGTCGTGATATTCAGAAGACCCTAGTACGCCACACAAAAATAACTGCGCCGCTGTGTGTAAAATTGCATTACAGGCATTCAGATAAGGGGTACTTCATGCATATTCCCCACCATTACTGTTAAAACTCACAGGTAAACACACATCTGGATGCACCAGCGAAGAGTGGCATAAAAGAATGAAACTCCACTTTCCATAACTTATGGTCCCCACCTCTCCTTGGCCAGAAGAGAGTGACATGAAAAGATATAAGATGTCCTTTTCATAGAGTATGGACATACCCTCCCTGCCGAACACAGACCGATACAAAAGAAAAAGATCACCCTATTTCATACTGTGGTACCCACCCACTGCCGTTGGCATAGTGTGTTGTTTATACACCACACCACATCACGGTATGCAACACCCCACCTACAGTACCCCCCAGACCAACATGTGGTGACAGCTTGACCAGCACTCCTCACCCTGCCACCGCCAGCCACATATTGATCACAGCGGTCAAAATGAAGTTTTGCAGGCACTAGCCAACAGGGCTACCGAATGGGAAAATCCACTAGCACCACAGATTTTTCTTCTGGCACAGCTGGTGTACATACTGAAATTTTACCTTATCCAGTACTAGCGCACAGTGCTAGTTAAACGAAAATCTTACTAGCCGGATACAAAATTGACCAGCATTTGACTAGTGGGCCAGTGCCAATTTTAACCACTATGACCAGTACCGAGCATGTACAGTAAATAGTACTCACCAATTGGTTGGTGTGGAGCGGGTGGTGAGGTTACTGTTACAGGAGCTGGGAGAGTGGGCACTATACTGTGGGAATGTGACTTAGTGTCTTGTTTGATTTCATACAGTGATCAGGCCTAGGGATGTGGGTGCACTAGACTGTGGGAAATGGTATGTTATTTCTGTTTGTTACTCTGTGACGTGGCTGGGTATGGAGACCCTACACAGCATAAAAAGTGGATGTTAGTCGTACCGTCAGTGCAGTGGTTGAATTTCTGATTGCGATACTGGTGACCCAGGTCCGGAAATAAACACAGGGTGCTGGAGGGCCTGTGGGGAGGAGAGGCTTGAGTGTTTGATGACTGCTCGCCTTCACCCGAGCGGAGCGTGGGGATGTGACCTGGTGCTTGCTGACCCCTGCGAGATGCCTGGGGAACAGCAATGTGTCAGGTCATGCTGACTGGGTTGCGTGGTCGACCTCGGTAGAAGCCTTGACGTCGCTGGCATGACACGGTCCCAGGGAAAAAAAATTAGAAAATGCTCCCTGGATTGTGGGATGATGGTCACTGACCTATGCTGCCGCCAAAGCTCTGGGACAAGCCAAGACCACCACAGCAGCACATGGGCCAAGACTGAGTTCGTGCGGTGGCAGTCCCCCACTGGCACCTTCTCCTTCGGAGGAGGGGGACACATCCGGCAAAGGATTACACCGGGTTACCCAGGGGTGCTCCGAAGTGGTGTCATGTTGGCTGGTGTCGGGGCATGGTGCCAGTGGGGTCCTAGGTGGCATGAAGGAGTGGCTTGTCAGGTAGCCTGGAAGAATCACAAAAAAGTGGATGATGTGTTTTTTTGTTTTTTTTGTTAACCGAGTAAGTGCACTAGCCAAAATTGACTATTTTGAGGCACAATTCGGGAGAGTACAACAGGTAAAACAAACAGGTAGCAATTCTAGAGAGCAGTTGCAATATATACAGATGTAGGGTTACATACCATGTCAACAGATTAAAAAAAAAAAAAAGTACCTATTACATTAAGTGCTATACACATCAGTGGTAGTATACCAGGTGAAAGAGTAAAACATGTAGGAGCTAGAAGTAGAAGGAATAGGGTAGGTAAAAGGAAAACAACAGGTCAGGGATAGAGAAACATGTACATAGAAATATTGGAGGGATGGAGAGAAGATGGGGATGGTGTAATCAAGTGTGGCCTGTTTGTCATTCTGCAGTCAGGGCGTGGAGTGCAGATCAGAAAATATGGAACAGGGACTTGGGGATCTATTGCACGGTACATTGATTAGTATCGGGGACAGACGAGCAGAATAACAGGGAACAGAGTGGTTGTACCCTTTCTAAAGACATGTATTGCTCCTTGGGAGGGCTGGCAGGGCACACTGTGCACAACAGAGCCATGCTAATGAGTCCATAATGGACATGCATTCCTGGTTCAGCCTGAGGACTGGTGACTTTTTTGGGAAGTTTTCTCCTAAGCTCTGCAACCGGAGCTAAGCAAGTGAAGAGCCACTGCTTAGGAGGCAGACTAAAGGCGTCAAGTTTAAACTGCACGGAGCAGTTTAAATTGGCCTTGTTTCTGCCAACAGCCACAGTACATCAGTGACTCAGGGGAAGGAGGGAGTTCGACTAAGTCCCCATCAGGAGCCTGAGGAGGGGCCTCACCGCACTGCCTTTTCTAGCACCAGAGGACTTAAACATCATTAACCCGGGACCCTTTTGGTTCAGAGCGGGTTCCCAGCTCAGCCTGAGGACTGGTGCCTTTTTGGGGCATTTTCTCTTGTCCACCAACCCCCTCCACCCCCCGATCACTTAAATGGTTGCTAGCCCTGCCCAGAGAGGCCAGGATTGGTGGCTGAAGGGCTGGGGGCAGGGTCTCTAGGGAAATAGGTGGTGTTAGTTGTGGAGCTACAAAGGTATACTGAGCTCACCAGGTCTAATGCAATGCAGTGTTAGGTTAAACGTTCTGGGACAGGATGCTCTGATATATGATGATGAACTAGGGACTGACATGTATTAATGTGGATGTGGTACACTAAGGGGCATGTATCAGAGTGTTACTAAGCTACGGATCTAGCATACTAGGGGCTGAGCTAGGTAACTAGGGATCAATGGAACTGTAATACAATGAAGGACATGTATTAATGTGTTACTAATATATGGGCCATCAAATTGAATCAGTGTGCTAAGGAAGGACTTGATAGTAAGCTGTTGGGGTACATATAAGTATACAAATACGAAGATATGGACTGGGTGACAAGTACTGGGGATACATCTGAGCTAAACGAGAACAAAGAAGAGTGGGAGATTGGGGCAGCATGGAGGGGCATGCTGGGGGATGGAGAGGGATGGACCAGGTGGGGGGTGGAGAGGGATGGACCAGGTGGGGGAAGACAGCGGATTAGTGGGTGGATGTGGGCATCCTGAAGGTAGGGAAGCAGGCACAGGGAGGATGGTGGGTTGCAATGGATGTGGAGCGGCTGTTTGGATGAATATATTATGGAACCTTGGAGGATGTCCAATTTGCTGCAGGCTGAGGAGACTGGAGTATGAAACAAGGTAGCTATGGGGGGGGGGGGGCTGAGACAAGAGGGACCCCAGTAAGGAATGGCTGGGAGAAGCAGAGGGGAGGCAGCAAAGCTAAATCTTGGGAAGATGTAAGTGAGGGGGTGAGCATAGGAGCAGTAAGGGGAGGGAGGGATCAGGGCAGGAGAAAGGAAGCATTGCGCACCACTGAGGGGGAAGCAAGTAATAGACTTGCAGTGTTGGCAGAGGAAGTGGTAGGGGAGGTATCAGATCTCCAACAAATATTTTCAATACATGTATCAACATTGGACACATGCACTGGAATTGCATGCAGCTATCAGTAATGATAGATCTTACTTCGAGAGGGCTCTTGCAGTGGGTAACTACATATAGGACTGATGCTGGCAGGTGTCAGGACCCCACAGAAAAATTTCTAGCTAGCAGTCTCTGGCGGGGGAACGCCCCCACGTCAGGTGACTGACGTGATGTATTGTCAGTATAAAGGGGCGGTCCCCCATGCCCGCCTTCCAGTTCTTTCCTGCCGTTAGCTCGTGTAGGCGTCTCGCGGTTAAGTTCACTGCTCGTCAGTCTGTCGTCTGTAGTTCTACCATCGATTTTTTTCTTCGATTTATTCGAATTTGGTCAACTTTTTCGGTGGTGTATGTCGTCCCCTACACCCTCCGAGCACAAGAATAAGTGCAACTCGTGCGGCTCCCAACTCCCGCACAAGGACGGTCACTCCCAGTGCTTCTTCTGTCTGGGCCTGGATCACCCCGTAAGAAGTGCCAGCATTGCCCGAAATTCAATGCCGCCACCTGCAGACGGAGGTAGCAGTCCCTGGAGGCCCATCCTTAAAAGAAAATGTCCTCCACAGAGAAGGAGCTGAAAAGCTTTGTCAGGCCTCAACTTCCCTGAGGGTCATGCAAAAGAAAGATAAGGAGAAGCCCCGGGACTCCTCTTCCTCGATCACCATGACTTGGCTGGAGTCGCGTGTTAAGGTAACGTCCTCCCCCTTCCGGGAGGACCGCTCCGATACAGCCGTCTTGGAGGCTTCCAAGACGGCGTCTCCCCACCCGTCTGGCTCGCGCTCAGGCTGTTCGGGTGCCTCCGGGCTAAAGGAGGCCTCCACTCCCAGCAAGACTGCCGCCACGCGGCCTACTGGTGTGAGTGGCTCCGGTAAGCCGGTCGTCAGCTCCTCTGTCATCCGCCTGGAGAAGGCCGCTAAGTCACTTGACCCTTTGGGGCAGCACACGGCCCCTATTCTGCCTGACCAGACCGCACGGCGAGCTACGTCTGCAGGAGCCACGCATGCAGTGCAGTCATACACTGGCATAAAGCAAACAAGACATTGGTAACCAAAAAAAAACTACTGAATTTGACATGCAACAGATGCCCAAAAAAGCACTGTATGTGGTGTCATAAAATGAGGAAAGCTGTATGATGTTCCTGTTGATTTCACGTGAGCAGTGTGTGCAGAGCACACAGTAATTGTTATAGTCCCACAACCGGATTGCGAATCGCAGTATTGCATTTCAGTAAATAGGATGCATACACTGCAATATGGTGGCTGGTTCTTGTGACTGCTATAACTGTGGATTGCATGAGTATTTCCCAACACATACCGTAATAAGGACCCTGAGACAGAACAGCAGGCAGTGTCTCCTGACAGAGAGACAGAGAAAAAGTGCGTATGTGATAGTGGCAATGGAGAAGGTATTCTGCAGAGTTGTTGTAATGTGTCGTGACACACCGTGAAAGACAGGAGAGACTGTACAGATAGAATGTAAGGCAAAGGTACTTCCATCTCATCTGCGTGGTGATCTCTCTCTTTGTCTGTTTATACGGTCATCGCAGACAACTTTCCCAGACTTGGGCTCCATTCGCGGACACAGCGACACACGATCCACTGTCCCATGTCTCGCTGTGTGGAGACAGACATGGGCCATAGTGGCAAGCAACAGACATTACAGAGTATCATGCTCCCAACTGCTGCATTTCCTACTGAGTGTATGTAAATATTGTGAACAGTTATAGTACGCGCACTTCAAGGGGAGAGAAGCAGACTGTGGCAGCAACTGACAGTGTCACTTTCTGTTACCAACGCAAGACAGAGAGATGTGCACAGAGGGTCAGAGTGTGTACATTTGAAATCTGCACTACTTCTTGTGGGCTGTTTGACAGCTCAGCAGGATACACTGACATTTGCACTATTTGCAAGTGTTTTTAACCCATTCTGTGCATTATTTTTCTTTTATGAAACACTACATTTGATAAGCGCAATAACCCACAACAGAGTTTGCGGTTATTGGCTAATAATCCACATCCCTAGTGCTGTGAGGGCACTCGACCTGCTGTCTCATGTCTTACAATGCACCAGGGGTGTGGATTACTACCAATAACCACACGGTTGTGGGTCATTGCTTATTTAGGAAGGAGGCAGTCCGGCACCATGGCACTGGGACAAGGTGTTCGCCTCTCACGCTGACAACTCTGGTTCGCTCCCTAGCATGAGATGACAGGAATGACGGCAGGCAAGAGTGCTCACAGTGTCCTTTAGACAGTCTCCTCCTGGTGGGGGGCACGCCGCTGTCTGGCGGATCCTTGCCAGCCAGTATCTTCCAAGGCACTCTATGCGGCATTGGTGACCATGCTGTGCTAAGCACCTACACAAGGACACTGCGGCGTGCGCTCCAGTGAGGTTGGAGCAACAGAACAAGGTAAATGGCCACCCAGCAGAGCAGATGATGACAGCTCACCTTCCCGCTGAAGCAAAGCAGGTTAGCCACGATGCTGCACCCACCCTCCCTGACGAAGATGTAATGATGGTGCCGGTGGGCACCTGGAGAGTCTACATGCCTGACCACCCACACAGGTAAGGGGAGGCCCCCAGGTGAAGGGATATGCTGGGACAGTCAGAGGAATGGTTGCGGTGGATGGCAGCGGGGTGACAGAGCGGTGGATGAGAGGGAGTGACCGGCTGTGCTGGATAGAAGGGGGCATAAACAGAATATCCAAAAACAGAAGAGGCAGTATTATTCAGTGGTTTTAGGCTCTGAGGTGCAAACCTGTAGACCTGTGTTTGAATCCTACAGCCCCAACTTGCATGCTGCGACACCCTCAGTCAGCAAAATTTACTGTGCTCCCATGTCGCTCTTGGAAACAAACCTTGTCTTAGTGTGTCTGTCCTGGTTAAACAATTTCCACTTTCCCTTAATTATAATTTCGGTGTCAGACTATCAAATTTATGACATACTATGCTCAATGTGCTGAAATGCCATTTCTGATGAAAAGTGATCTGTACCATTGCATTAACAGGATTGACTATAGTAGTTAAAATAGATATTTGCTTTTGGACACCAACTTCGTTTCTACTGCAATCACTTGTACTGTTAGAAGGATATCATCCTGTCATACCGAGGTGCAACATTAGGTCACCTTTGCATAGGGAAGGTGCAGCAGGACTTAAAACTTGATTGAGTAACCAGAAGAGGCAGCACACTTACTAGGATTATGGGACTTGCTGCAAGTCCACTTCAGCGTGGTGAGTGGTGTTGGGGGCCATAATTATCAGCATCATAAAGTTAACAATTAGTTGAGGGACTGGTGTGGTAAGAAGGGTTTTGCCTTCATTGTGGACTTAGCACACAGCTTGAGAGATGAGTGCCTGTACGGGAGGGGGGGGCCTGTTAACCATCAAGGTAGTGAAAGTACAGCAGATAGTGGAAATGAGCTCATTAAAGAGGAGATAGGTCAGGCAACTAAACCCTGTAGCAAGACTCTGAGAAAGGGGGCCGTGGCAAAAAGGACAAGCTGGTTGAGCAGGGAGTAATGTAAAAGGTAAGAAGGAAAACTGAGACCTTGAAGAAATTCAAGAAAACAGGAAGGAGTTAGGATAGGAGGGGGTAGGATAAGGAATCAAGGGAGGTGACAAGAGCAGCAAAAACGGACTAGGAACTCAGGCTTGCGCATGGCATTAAGAATGGGGAAAAGGCTTCTTCAGGTACATCAGGGAGAGAAGGAGCTCTAAAGATCAGATTGTAAGGATTAGGAGGGATGGGGTTGGATGGAAAAGGGGGGAGAAAGGTCAGAAGTGGTATTTACCAAAGACAGGAGAGGGGAAGATACCCATTGTGGGTGCTAGGGAAGCAGCCAATGGAGATGGGAGACGGACAGGGTAATCACAGAAAGTAGGGTGCAGCAGACCTTGATGATGCTGAGGGTGGACAAAGCACCAAGGCCAGATGGCATCCACCCCAGGGTGCTGAAGGAGCTGGCAAAGGTTCTGCAGAGCCCTTGGCAGACCTGTACAGTGTCTCATTGGACTCTGGAGTTGTACCTCAGAACTGGAAGATAGCTCACGCAGTACTCCGACATAAAAGTGGTCCCAGCAATGAAACGAGGAACTATAGGCCAGTGAGCCTCATGTCAGTTGCGGGCAAGATAATGGGGACAATCCTGAAGAAAATGTTGAAGTCTCATCTGTAGACCAATGGGCTGCAGCACAGTAGACACCATGGTTTTGTTACCAGGAGATCCACTGAGACCAACCAAGTTGAATACTGCGATTGGGTAGCTAGGCAGCTGGGTCTGGGCCATGTGGTGGATGACCTGTATCTATACTTCAACAAAGTATTTGACTCTGTGCCTCATGGGAGGCTAGGTAGTAAACTGGAAGGTAAGGGAACGGGGCCTAAGATGGTGGATTGGGTAGGGAACTGGCTGAATGGTAGGCAGCAAAAGCTGGTGGTGGGTGGGGAACTCTCTTGACCAAGGGCTGTGACAAGCGGAGTTCCACAGGGATCAGTGTTGGGACCACTGTTATTTTGGATATTAATACTGGACATCACGGTGGGTGTCGGGACCAAGACCATGCTGTTTGCAGTTAACACCAAGGTGGGGGTGGTTTTAGATGTTCTGGGAGGGTGGCAGGGGCTGCAGGAGGATCTGACAAGATAATTGACATGGGATCTTTAGCGTCCACCTAAGCAACCACCAGAACAGGCAGATGGGACCACAGTTCAGCGTCTCGTCTGAAAGACAGCACCATCCTCATGCTGCACTACAGTGTCAGTATTAGGATTTCAACATAGTTCCTGGTGTGGGGATAAAACCCAAAGCCTTTTGCTGTACCCACCTCTGAGGCAAGTGAGCTATACATGATATATCTGACTTTGAAACCTTTTCATGCAATGGAGAGTAGTATGGTGTATATCACCATGCAGTACTATGGTGTCTTCTGCGGTACAGGTGTGCAAGTGGACCTCCAAGCCACAGAAGTCATGTAACAGGCGAAGTAGGACACTGCACAGGGAGGGGAGGTACTGGGATAAATACAGCAGACAGTCTTGGGCAGTCCAGCATTCATCACCACCATATAAAAGATACTCACAAGGTGAGACTGTTGGATGTCAATAGCAGCTGTCATCCCACGGGGCAACAGCATCAAAAACATCAACAGACTTCAGCTGGATAATCCCTCCCTTCAAAGGTATCACACCATGTACTGCTGTGCCCCTAAGGCCATACCCTTTCAGCTGTGGGTAGAGAATCATGCTGTGGAGTGAGAACCTTGAAGGGGTCATATTAGCAGGACAGGGGCATATACAGTTGCCAACGCAGCAGAAAAAATAATTTCAACCGCATGCAAAATGATGACACAGCATCAACAGGAGTCACACACACACACACACATATATATGGCTTCATACAGCAGTAATATAAATATATTATGCCACTACACATCACAGGACTACTGTGGGGAAACACGTCTGCACTGCTGAATCCCAGACAAGCCACTGACACCAATGTGAAATTCAGATTTCACCCACCACTCTCTTGCTGGCTGAACAGTCCTTCCACCCTCATCAGCTTCAGACTGCTCTGATTCTTCTTCTGATGAAGTACCCTCCTCTGCAGCCACTTCTACTCCTCGATCACTCCTCAGTGGCTCAAACATGTATGGTTGAGCCACTGACAGCAAGTGGAAATCTTCGCTTAAGTCGGGGACATCTAGGTGATCAAACTCAGCCATGCTGCCAATGTTACTCATCTCACTATGATGATGTAATCTGCTTACAGCAGCATGGGACACGATCAGCAGCCTAGCTCATTAGTGAGAACACAGAAGGGGCGAGTGGGTAAATTTAAACCTTTATAACTATTTATAGCGCCTTCATTTCCATTTTTTATGTCCCAAGAGGCAATTATATGGAGAAAGACGACACACTGAACCACTAGGGTGAGTTCCACAACAATTTAAAAAAATATGCTATTTATTCGTCCTTTAAGGAGCTGAAGGAGCGGAGTTGCAGAATTTTGTGTGGTGGTTTAGTTCTGTAGACTTTCCTGACTACGAAGATTGGGTGATGATCATTGAGGGCATCCGGGAGGATGCCTGATTTAATGACTCGGTGGGGGTGAAAGGTGAGAGCCCAGTCTATCAGGGAGTGATTAAGGGTTTTATGATTTAGGTGGGTGGGTTCCAGGATGAGTTGGGAGAGATTGAGGGCCGTGTTGTCATGAGTCTTGGCAGGTGTTGGTGATAGCCAGTTTATGTTCACGTCGCCCAGGATGTATAGCTCGCCTTTATGTGAGAGAGAGGTTATGGAGGTAATGAGATCCAAAGTATCTGATGCCTTGGAGCTAAGTCAACAGTAGATGCCAGCTATGAAGATAGGGGAGGAAAAGGCAAGGTAATGTTTACTACAGGTGCTTCATAAGTGGAGGGTAATGAGGATGATAGAATGGTTACGGGACGCAGTTGTAAATGAGTTTCTCTCAATTTGCTTTCCAATAAAACTGATGAAAGAGAAGGAGAAGTAGTAGTGATCTAATTCTGCGGAGTGTATTAAAGGTGAACTGCTCTGAATCTACAAGTCATTTTCCCATTGGAACCTGTTGTTTGCATGTTGGTTCAAATTCTGTTCTTGCTATATCTATTCAGGCTTTTTAGCTATCCTAGTAGGTGTTTCTGCTTTACATGCTGCTGGGAAGAACCGTTTTAGAACTGTCCCTGTTCTCTTCTGTTGTTGGCACAATGCATTCATGTTCTACTATAGAACGCTGTGGCTGAGAGAGTATAAACTACATCACACAGTTCTAAAATGATACTTAACCACCAGATTGTAAAGCAGAAACTCCCACTGAGGTTATTAAAAGGCATGTGTAGATGGATTAATAACAGAATTTTAACCAGTACTAACAAAACAGCTTCTGTTGGGGAACAATGACTTGCAGGTTCATTGCAGTTCTCCTTTAAAGAGCACCAGTCATGCTCGTTTCAATGAAGTTTAGCAAAGTGACTCTGGGTAGCTTACCTGCACAGAGTTAAATGGCACTAATTTTGAAATTTTTCATCTGCTATTTCAGGAAGTGAAAGAGATCATAAATGAGAGTTGGCCACCCGATCCCTTTTCCTTCCTGGTCGATCAGTTCTACTCACCCCATGCTGCTCCCACACTCCGACATTTTGTGACGGCAGAGTATGTAGCGTGCTGGGGCATGCTCACTGATATAATTGGGAGCGTCTTTTTACTATATTGTTTGTCTTAGAGGGTCACTCGGGGCATAGATGGTACTGATATGCAAACTCTGATGTCATAAATTGGAGTGCAGGGGTAGCTGAGGGGCAGAGCAGAACTTCATCCGGACCAGGAAGGGAAGGATTGGGTGGCCTGTTCTTATTTATGATTGCTTCCCTTGAAGAAATAGTGGATGGAAAATTTATAAATTGGTGCCTTTTAACTCCAGTGCAGGTAAGCTGGGAAAGTACCAAAACTGGTGCTCTTTAACATTGGATGTAACCACTCTGAAACTCTGACCTCTGTCTAATAATATATATGACCCAGACCAGCGGCCAGGGTATACATTTTTAAAAATACAGCCCTTCTTGTTTTACAACAAATGGCATGTGTCTAAGCTGGGATTTTAACTGCTGACTGTCGCTATCAGAGGAGGAATTACACAAAACAGTATTTTTAATTACATAGCAAGGCAAAGCAAGTTTATTAGTTAGGCACCTAGCCAAGGCTGTAGGTGCCATATAGAACCATAAAATATAATGCCAACTTTAAAACCACACAGTATGAAACAAGGAATGTACGTAATAATGGAGCTTCAAGAAAATTTAGCACTAAATCAGTATCCCTAATGGCTTAAACTTACGTCTAAAGTGGTCCCAAAGGCCTGATTGAAAAAGATGAGTTTAAGTAAACTCTTAAAATGTCCCACAGAGGGCACCTCTCATAGGAGGTGGAAGTGAGCTCCACATAATGGGGCGGCAACACTAAGGATCTGTCTCCCAAGGATTTAAGTTAAGTGAGGAACCGACAGGAGACCCGCCTCTGAGGAACAAAGTCTTTAAGGTAGCTGTTTCTCAAAATGTAATAAAAACTGCTGGACTAATTGATGCCGTCTTGCTTTGCCAGTCTTATCCTGGTATACCTTGTTTAAGGGGCTTTGTCTACCAGGATAGTTTTTGGTATCTTCTTTGAGACAGTCCCTTGCAGCAGGTCATAACACATGGGATATCAGCCATGGTGTTATTTCCTCCGGATGACTTCTCAGCAGTTGACCCTGGGACCTCCTCCTGATGTTACCATGTGGTGTCTGTTTGACACGTGTAAAGGGAGGTCCCAGCTACTACAGTTCTTTTCAACCATGACATGCATGCAACAATTCCTCCTTGAGCTGTGCTTAGCAGTTGTTGAAGAAAGTTCTACCAACCAAATGTTAATTCTAAATGGGTTCATCTACTGATGTCTTTGGATCCCTTATTCTGAAAGTGTACCTCTGGTCACAGAATCACTACAGAAGACCTCCACGACATCTGTGTTCAGTGCCTTGGTCCCAAACACGACACCCAGGATTGTATCTTCTCTGAGTGGTTCAACAAGACCACAAAATATTGAAGGCTTCAGCAGCTTCGTGAGTTCCTCATAGAGCAAAAGGTTGCCCTTCTGGAGCAGCAGCAACGCTCCAAGCGCAGAGAGTCTTTGTGTTCCTCAGGGTCTCACTGCTCTGCGTGTGAGCCCTTCTCATTGGTGGGGAAAGGGTCCTGGTAAGAAACATGCCAGCAAAATGAAGCACGTTTCTGCCGCACCCTTGTTATTGATGAGTACCCGATCACTAACAGAAGAGAAGTACTGAAAGGTTGCTACTGTAACATCGTCTTCTGCACTGTCAATGATTGTTGGCTTCCCTCTTCAACGGTGAGTTCTGGGATGAAATTGCAACCCATCGCTGCCTCCCCCCATGTTGTTTCTAGCCATCGTCCATAGACGATGGCTTCTGGCCCGTCGACGATCCTCTCTTTGACAACTGTCCTTACCACAAAGGGCTCTATATTAGCACCCTCATCGACGGCCCTGGGATCCTATACACTCCCCTTGTCGACGGCTGCTCACTTGGTTCCACTGCCGTTTTCAGTAACATCAGCAGTCCCTGTTCACTCAGTCCATGCTACCCTGGCTACCTCCACTGGGCAGATGGGCATAATTGATGTCCAGGCTTTAGTAAATACTATCCTGGACCTTACACTACCCCCCCCCCCACTGAAGGGTCGGCTCCAGTCTGTGCTCCCTCTAGGCCTTCTTCGGCCCAGAGGATGGCGAGCTCTTCCCCTGTCTCCCCGGGTTTTCACTCTGGATGTCCCTTTCCTGGAGGATGAGGATGGTATGGACCAGGAGGACTCCCCTCAGCCCTCCTCAGCTGCCTCGTCAGTTGAGGGTGAACCTACCCCTGAACCTCCATGTTCTCAGTCAGATGATCCCATGTTTTCGGACATTATGATACACCTCTAGAAAACGTTTGGGTTCCAGGGCACTGAGCAGGATGCTTCAAGAAAGAAGCTGGTATGGTATTTAGTGTGCACAGTATGCCCCACTCTGGTCATCCCCCCTTTGGTGGATGCCTTTGAAGAGGCTATTTGGGCTGCCTGGAAGCAACCTTTCAAAATTCCTTCCAATCCTTGTAAGGCTGATAGGATTTATCAGGCCCTGGTGTACCATCCTTACTGCATGTCTCCGCCTCAGGCGGACTCTGTGGTGATCAATACCGATCATTATAGGTCCTCTAGACCTCAGCAAATGAGTGCTCCACCCCCAGATAAGTAATCCAGGAAATTGGATGTTATGGGGAAAAGGGTTTATGCCTCACTACTGTATTTCTCCATATACTTAATTACATGGGCCACCTCCTGAATGCCCAGAAGGATCGGACTGCCAAGATGTCTACAGTGGCTGCTGTTTGGCCCCACCTGCTCAGGGCCACCTATGATGCCATTGATACTGCAGCCTGTACATCCTCTGCAGGTGTTTCTCAGACGTCACGCCTGGCTCAGAGTGTTAGGATTTTCACAGGATGTGCAGCAATCTATCCTTAACGCTCCCTTTAAGGGCGATCAGCTCTTTGGTCCACAGACCCAAGAAATGTTGAAGAACTTACAGGACACAGGTCGTACCCTTCAATTGGTCCGGACCCTGTACCTTCCAGAAGCAAAACCTGCCTTCAAGGGATCCTCCAGGGGCCACTCCTACAAGGCGTTTCCCAGTGCTCAGAGACCACCTGCCAATTAGCAAAAGCCTCAGTAGACATTGCCTGGTCCTAGAAATGCTCAGAAAATGTCCCATTACGTTCCTTCTGCTCCCCAGCAGGGCCAGCCTTTGGCCTGCAGGTCTTCCTCCAGTCTTGGGACCAGAGGCCCTTCCCACTGACATCGGGGGCAGGTTTTCCCTGCACCTACAAGGTGGCAAGCCAGCTTCTCCGACCTGTGCTTCTGCAATTGATAGAGTCAGGACACACACACTGGACTTCACAGAGATTCCACTTGCTTTGCCACCAAGGGTCACTCATTACCTCCCAGACCAAGCATTGGTCTTACGGAACGAAATCGATGCTTTCCTCACAAAATATACCATCGAACCAATTCCCCTTCCACAGAAGGGTACAGGATTTTACTCCCATTTTTTGTAGTGCTTTTCCTTCTTTATTTTGGGCTCCCCATGATCCAAACAAATACCATTCCTCTTAAGGGATGGCTGGCTCCCTCTCCCTGGGTTAAGACACAAATATGGCACACTGATGAGTCCATATGAGGATGAGCAGGGCCCCGAGTTTTCCGCGATTCCCTGGTGCAGCAAACAGCGGAAATATCCGTGGAATTTGCAGTCGCCAGCGGAATTATGACTGCCAACTAGGACAAAGCGTGCCCCTCGCAAATGTTGGTATGCCAGCTGAGAGCCCACCCCAGCGTGGCCAAAGCTTAATTGCCGGCGAAGTGCCCAATCCCGTCGGCTTCACTGTCCCCTCCCCCAAGCTGCCTGGTGCCACGCTGGGAGCCCACCCCAGCGTGGCAAAAGCTAATTTTGCGGGGGTGCCCAATCCCGTCGGTTTCACTGGCCCCCAAATGTGTCTATGCCACGCTGGAGCCTACCCCAGCGTGGCAAAATTCCTTTGCCGACGGGGGTGCCCAATCCCCCGTCGGCTTCACTGACCCCCCCAAGCTGCCTGGTGCCACGCTGGGAGCCCACCCCAGCGTGGCAAAAGTCCCTCCTTGTGTGGGAATCCAACAAAACAAAACAAAACCTGAAACAAAAAAACCTTCCATCGTTGATTCTTTTGCCCCCCTTCCCCAACCCGCACCCACCCTCTGTGACCCACCTCCCACACCCCACCTCACCCCACCTCAACCCTCTTGCCTCACGACCCAGCCCCGATGATCTTCTGTGGACCGGGAACACGGCTGCACCCTTCAACCGACCGCTTGAACTGAAGAAATGCCGTGAGCTGTATAATGGCATAAATGGATTTTTCAACTTTAGTGCATGTCTCAGCCATTTCTGAGATTTTTCATAAATTTTCAACATGGGGTTTTAGGACCCCACCTCATGAACCTTGACACTGTTATTTTGTTATTCTGTTTCAAAGGTGTTTCCGCAGTCACTGGCGGAACCACCTTTCTGAACAGTCTTGAAATGACAGTATCTGGTCATGAAACATAACTCTAAAACCCTATGTTAATTAGTAATATTCTAAAACTTGTTTTAATGTTATGGCGTGTGTTGCGCGGTTCGCATGCTCGTAACCCGAGCATTTTTAATATTTTCACTCCAGATTTTCAGTATTGCCATTTTACCCATCTTCTTATGAACAGTACAACTGTCATTTTCAATCTCACCAATGTGTTTTACGCATGTAGTGCTGACTGTTGGCGGTCGATTATGCAATCAATGTTCGGGCAGATTAATAAAATCATAGTGATACTGTTCATGAGCAGAAGTCTTAAACTGGCTATGTTGAAAATTGGTGATAACATATAAAATGACTGTGTTCTGACGTGAATTGTGTCAGATTTGGCAAAAAAAAAACAAAGAAAAAAAATTAAGGGTAAAACGTGCACGCAGAATTGCCGTTTGGATAGTCTGAGTCGCAGAAGTTCTATGCAAATGAGAAACCTCTGCCGCAGAACTTTGCTCCGATGTGCTGCAGAAAAATCGGGGCCCTGAGGATGAGGCACGTGTATGTGTCTGCTGTTCTTAGCCTTTGCTGATTGCACTGTGAGGCCTACTGGCACCATGCAATTCTGCTTAAAGTTGAGCCAGTCCAGATTCTCTCATGGGGATTTGCATATGTTTCCCATGATGCCTTGCATTATTGGGGTATGTGCAATTGTGGTTTCTTTAAAAGTTCAGGATGGTGTCTCTTGTGACACTTCTCCCCTTGCTGAACTAGGGAGATTGGCTCTGCTCTCTCGATATGAAGGATGTGTACCTCCATATCCTGATGCACCCTGCTCACAGATGGTTTCTCCGTTTTTTTGTTTCAGGGTGGTCATTATCAGTTCAGGGCCCTCCCGTTCATCCTTTCCTTGGCCCTGAGGGTACTCACAAAATGCCTAATGGCAGTCTCAGCGGCCCTCTGCAGGTAAGGCCTGTATGTCTTTCCCTACCTGGACTGGCTTCTGAAAGCATCTTCCTGCCAAAGGCTGTTGTCCACGCTTTCTCGAACCCTGCAGTTGTTCTCCCAGGTGGGGATAGCTGTAAACTATCCGAGTCAAAAAATGAACCCAGCGCAACACCTCCTCTATATCAGAGCCGTGTTAGATGCCTCCTTGGGATAGCATATTTGCCAGTGTCTCAGGCAGACACCCTGATTGCTTTTGTGGCGCAGACCAGAGTCCTGCAGATTGGTCTTGGCCAAGACTACCTGCGCCTCCTGTGACATTTGCAGCCACAATTCCAGTGGTCCCCAATGCCAGGTTAAATATGAAGGTTCTTCAGTGGTCCCTGAGAGTCCAGTGGGACCAGAAGGAGGATGATTTTGATGCCCTGGTCCTGATGTCTTTGAGCTCTACAGTGGTAAAAGTCCCGGGACAACTTGATGCGAGGCATGCTGTTTCATTCTCCTGTCCCATGTCTTTATTCTGACTACAGATGCCTCCTTGACAGGGTGGGGTGCTCATCTCCTGCACGTTTAGTCCCAAGAATCTTGGACGCCGGTGGAGATTCATCTTCGCATCAGTGTCTTGGAGATGAGGGCAGTCCTCTACGCCTTACAGGCGTTCAAAACTCTCTCTCCCCCCCCCCAGTTGCCTTTAGGTGCAGTCGGACAGCTCCTGGTCCTATTCTTGCTACGGAGTCCGGCTATCCAGTTTTCACGATGAGTGGGTCTATACCACAACAGACAGATGGGTTTAGACATCATGCGCAAGGGATACCTAATCGAGTTTGACTCATGTGGTACCATCACCCATTTTGGGCAACTCAGCATAAAATGTGTACCGTTCCAGGCAGTAACAAACCCTCTAGCACCAGGGGCCGTCAAGCGGGTTCACCAGTGCAGAATTCAACCAGGACCTCTTCTCTCATTTCTTCGTTGTTCCCTGTTGCGCAAGGGAATTCAGACTAGTTTGGAACTTGAGATTTCTAAACCACTTTGTGCGCAACAGATCCTTCTTAAGGAGACCCTGCCATCCATCATCAAAGTGTTCCCTCAAGTTAGCTGTTTGGCATCTGTCAACTTGCAGGACGCTAATTTACACATTACCGTCCAAGAGGCACACAGGCAGTCTCTCAGATTCAAATTGGGGGGGACAGCTCTTCCCATTCAAGGCTCTTCTATTCAGGCATTCATCTGCCACAAGAGTCTTCTCCAAGGTCCTAGTGACAGTCATAGCTCGACTTCGGATCCAAGGGTTACAGCTTTTCCCTTATCTTCACACACTTCTCATCAGAGCACCGCATTTTGGCAAGTGGTACAAGCAGTGGTCGAGTTCGTACAGTGCCTCTCGGCACTCACGTTGGTCACAACCAGAAGAATTGCTCCTTAATTCCAACACTGATCCTTGAACCATCTTGGGGGGCAAATTGCAAGACACAAGTGAACAGGATGTTTCCCACGGAAACAAAATTTGAGGACCTACAGAAGCTCATCAGGAGATTTCAGACGGCCCACCAGCTGCTGGCTCACGACTTCATGCAGCTCATGGGGACCATGGTTTCTCTGGCTGATACAGTCCCCTGGGCACTAGTTCACATGCGACCCATCCAGACAAACCTCCTCTGACTGTGGTCCCAGTCCAGACACAACCAGGACCAAAAGATTCCAATTTCTCACCAGAGGAGGACCTCCATTCATAGGAGGACTGAGGACCAACATCAAGAGAGGTCTCAAGTTGGGGCTTCCACGCCATATGAGAATCAGTGGCATACATCAATCATCAGGGCAGCACAAGAAGCTTGTGGATGCTCGGGGAATCTCTTCTGCTGTTTCAGTGGGCTGACCATCACCTCACGAGCCTGAGGGCAGTGTATATTCCAGGTCAGGAGAACATCATGGCAGACTGTCTCAGTCGCAAGGACTTCCTGCTGGGGGAATGGGAGCTGAAGGACAGCGCCTTTCAAGTCCTCACCGAACGTTGGGGCTGTCCTCAGGTAGATCTTTCCACCTTTTGGCAAACCTCCAAGGTCAGGCAGTTCTGCTCCCTAGCCAAGGCTGAACTAGTGGTGACTCAGGACCCCTTCTCCGTAAAGTGGGATCAGTACAGTCTCCTGGATGCCTTTTCCCCCTTACCGCTCCTATCCAGAGTTCTCCACAAAGAAGCACTCGATCGGGCAGAGCTGATACTAGTCTGCCCACACTGGCCCCGTCGTCCATGGTTCCCCTTCTGATTCACTGGTCAAGGCAACCACCTATAATTTTTCAAATCAGCCCAGACCTCCTTCATCAAGGCCCTGTGCTACATCCCAGTCTGCGCAATCGGTCCTTCTCGGCCTGGAGATTGAGCGGGAAACTCTCAAAGAGCTAGGATATACAGCTCCTGTGATTCAGATGATGGTTTACTTGAGTCTCACTTCTTCCTCCAAAGTGTACTAACATTGCACATCTTCTTCCAAAGTGTACTACAGAATTTGGTGGAGATTCCTGTTTGGCTTCAATCCCGATAAATGTCAAACCAGTCAATATAGTTATATTTTCTGCTCCAATTCCTTCAAGAAGGATTCCTCAAAGGGCTACAACCGGCCAACTTACGATTTCAGGTTTCTGTTCTGGGGGCATTCTTGTTAATAGATTCAGGGGAACATCTGGGTTCTCATCCCCATGTTAAAAGGTTCCTCCGGGCAGCAACTCTAAAACGCCCACCAATTAAACCATAGGTACCCCCTTGGAGAGTCAGTTTGGTCCTCAAAGCATTGACGAAGGCTCCCTTTGAATCTCTCAAGGAGGCATCCGTTATACATCTGACGAGGAAAGTCGTCTTTTCATAGCTATTATTTTGGCCAGAAGAATTAGCGAGCTAGGAGCTCTGTCGACTAAAGAACTTTATACTGGGTTTTATCAGGACTCTAGTCCTCGAACAGATTCAGGTTTTTGCCTAAGGTACTGTCTCTGTTTCACAGCAACCAGGAATTGATTCTGCCTTCCTTCTGTTCTCACCCCAAAAAATGACAGTAGCCAGATGGATCCGTTCAACCATCACCACTGCCTGCAATCAGGCTGGGAGTGCCTTTGCCTTAGCCAGTGAAAGCCCACTCAGCCCGGGCTATGGCTATCTCGTGGGCGGATTTCAGAGAAGCTTCTCCAGCAGACTTATGTAGGACAGCTACCTGGTCGTCTATTCACACATTGACCAAGTTTTACAAACTGAATGTGACAGCCTCGGCTGAGGTGTCTTTTGGCTGCCTAGTTCTCTAGGCAGTGGTGGACCCTTGAGGGCAATTACATTGTTACCACCCAGGATGTCAGGGGATGTACTGCTTCAGTATGGAAACCCGGAGACCAGGTTAGGAGAGAGTAAACCAAATGATATACCTGTAAATTTTCTTTCTACGACGGCTGGTCTCCGGGCTTCTTCCCTCCTAGAATGTACAATATGTGGCCAGTTGGCTGAATGTTTGGATAATAATTCTCATTTTTGTTTCCAAGTTTTTATAATACTACCAGATTTGGACTGCTTTAGTAAGAACTGGTGTGCACAGGAATTGAGGGGAGCATATCCAGGCTGCAGAGTTTTGGTTCCTGCCTACATGATAGCATCAGGAGGTACAGCCATCACTATGGAAGCCGAGACCAACCATTGGAGAAAAGAAAAGGTACAGGTATTTAAATTTCGGTATTTTGTGGAGAACAGAAAAAGCGATTTATGGCTATTTTTTAAATCTCAGTAAAGCCACATCAAAATGATAAATATCTTAAATATGAAGCCTTAAGAGCTCAACTGCAGAAGTTGTCACTATCACAAGGAAGATTTTCATCCCAGATAAATAAAGAAATGTAATTGTTCCAGTACAGCACAGGGCATGATCTTACTTCGAGACACAGCTCTTGCAGCAGGTTACACCATTAGGACTGAAGCCGGCAGGCATCAGGACCCCATGGAAAAATTCTAGCTAGCTATCTTCAGCGGGGACCGGCCCCGACGTCAGGCGTGGTACTGCCAGATTCCCCAGTTCTTTCCCGCCGTCGACTTGCATGCCGACCTTGATTTATAATCTGGCCTTGCGGCCTTGGTTTGAGTGCTTTCCTACCGAGAAGAGTGGATTTCTTCTAGCAAGATTTTGGCTGATGTCCTCTCTGACCTCGGTCACTCCTCCAAGTATGTGCTTGAAACAGATCCCCTTCAAGGAGCTCCATCGGCCTGCGTTTGGTGCCTGGGCCCAGACCACGATGCCGGGCCTGCTCCCTTTTGCCAGGGGTTTAACAGTGCACCCGGATCCGGCGTCAGAAGGCCCTTCAAGCCTTCTTACTGGAAGAGAAGCTGAAACCATGTCTTCCAAGGGGAATCTTCAAAAAGACCCACAAGCACGCAGAGAAAGCGAAGGGAGAAGGCCCTTCCAGGTCCCCTCAGGGCTTGGACTTAGCCAGCTCCGGTTCCAGGTCCGACTGCTCCCCTCTGGGGCCCAGCTCTCAGCCTCCCGGCTGCGGTGAGAAGCCTTCTTCTCAGGCCAAGTCCATGAGCCATCCTCATCTTCGTCCTCCAGGGCCTTAGCGAAGTCTGGGGATCGCCATCATCACCATCACAAGTCGGGTTCCATCGCCGGAACCCGGCGTCAAGTCCTTCTTTGCCTCCTCGCCAAGGCGTTGGAGCTCACCTCCTTAAAGAGACCTCTGGATCCGGCCTGGCGTCCGTCGTTGACCTCCCGTCATGCATCCCTGGAGCGCCGTTGGCCAGGCGACCGTCGCGGCTAAGCCAGCTCCTCAGCGGATGCCGGTAGGGGACGGCACCGCTCCCCTGAGAAGAGGGCCCTGGCGCCTCCGACCAGCGTCGGTCAGGAGACCTTGACCGAGGAGGATCTTCGCAGCCAAGGACCAGGCGGGTGACCCGGTCGTCGAGAATCCCAGGAACCCTCGCCATTACCCGAGCCCCTGTGGAATGCGCGGGACCTATGACCGTCCACGGCGCCCGGACCCGTCGTGCAGGCCTTTCCTTGAGTGGAAGTGAGGACCTCTTCACTTACTGGAGGGACACCATAAAGAAGGACATGGTTCCCACTCTTCCTCCTCCTCCTCCTCCGGTTCCTGCACCCCCCTCGCCATCGGGGTCGGCAGGCCGCTTACCTCCTCCCCGGGAACTCGGAACCCCTCCCAGGGGGAGACCAGAAAAACGGAGACCTCCGTCTAAATCCTCTTCTAGGTCACCCAGCCCCAAGAGACCCAGGAGACACCGACGATCGCCTTCGACGGAGGACACGGGATCAGAGTACTTTTCATCTAGATCCCCATCTCCCTCTCCATCCCTTCTCCGGACCCACGTGAGATGCCAAAATCTCCTCCGACCGACCCTTCGTTCTCGAATATTATGAGACACATCCAAGAGAACATGGGATGGGATGCAGAAGAGCTAGACCCCGAAAGGATACGCCTCGCCAAATATGTTCGGCAAAAAGACCCCAAGCCTGTGGTGGTGCCACCTTGGTTGACACTTCGTGAACGTCACCAAGGCAGCGTGGAAACGTCCACATTTGCTCCAGCGATGCAGCTGAGCAACTTGTACAGGGCTCTAGAAGACTAGTACTTGACTCAGCAGCCTCAGGCCGACTCTCTGGTCATCACAGCCTCACATGACCCGGTCACAGAGCCGCACATCTGAGCACCCTGCCACGGACCCAGAGTCCAAGCAGTTGGGCCAGCGTTGGGTAAGCGCGATGTCTTCCGCTACCGCCATCAGATCCTGAACTATTTGACCCACATGGTTCAGTTCCAGAGCATGCCATTGGGAACAGGGTCTGGAAACTGCTGCAAAACTGCGGAAGGTGAGCAGAAGAGGAAATGCTTCAGCTCCTCCGATGCGGGTTGAGACGTGGGAACCCAAGTGCTATGAGCCGCGTGATGACTCAGCGGACTCATCGGCCGAACAGCAACTTCTGGCGTATGCCTCGGGCTACTCTTGGTTATCCGTCTCGGCTTTACCCGGACGTCCAGAAGAATATCATGGGCGCTCCATTCGAGGAGAAGTCTTGTTTGATAATCCTTGGAGAAGATTATTACCAAACTTCAAGAGGCCAGGAAGGCAGTGAGGTCGGTTCAGGCCATGTACCGACCCAAAGCTTAGTTCCTTCGCAGGAACCAAAGCCGATTTCGTGGAACGGACGCAGAGCAACAGTCCGCCCGCTCCACAACAGAGGGCTCCGGCTTCGCAGAGCAGGAAACAACCGCCAGGCCGAACCAGCGTTCTTCAAGCGGTCCAGCCAGCGGGACCCTCAGCCGCCACAGCCTGACTCCTTTCCGGCCCCCGCCCCTCAGGATCAACGGGAAATCATGGTCGGGGGTCGCTTGGCGAACTTCCTGCCGGGATGGCAGGCTATAACCACCGACAGGTGGGTTCTTCAGTTGGTCAGAAGAGGCCACTATATAGAATTCGCAGAAAAGCCACCCTCGAGGCCTCCTTTGCTCTCCCGGTATCCGGGTCAGCACAAATCTCTGATCTGGCAAGAAGTACTCGCGCTCCTGCAAAAGGGAGCGATAGAGTACGTCCCGGAGAACCAGAGAGGACAAGGATATTATTCCCACTTCTTCCTGGTTCCAAAGAAAACAGGGGACCTCCGTCGATTCTGGACCTCAGCGATCTCAGCGTGGATGCCTACAAGAGATTCCGCATGGTGACTCTTCCGGGTCTTATTCCCATGCTGAAACAAGATGCCTTCTTAGCGTCTCTAGAATGCAGGATGCAACCTGCATATCCTATAGCTCAGGCACACAAGAGGTTCCTGCGCCCGAGTTCCTCGACCACCACCTTCAATTCAGTCCTTCCATTAGGACTGTCATCCGCACCCGGTCTTCACCAAGTGCATGGCAGTCATGGCAGCGTCTCTGAGACAGGGCCATTATGTGTTCCGATACCTGGACGTTGGCTTCTCATGGCCGCCTCCAGAGGCGTTGTTACTGCGATCCAGGCACCCAGGACCTGTTCCGATCTCTGGGAATCCTAATAAACTACGGAAGTCTCTCCTGGTACCATCATGAAACTGCAGTTTATAGGGGCAGTACTGGACACTGTTCAGGGAAGAGCTTTTCTTCCAGATGACAGGCGGAACGCATCAGATCCCTCATCAGGGAGTTATCGTGAACAAGACCGTCCCTGCCAGGTGGGTCCTTCGCTTCTTTCCGGACACATGGCTGCGGCCATTCCTACCGTCCCTTCTGAAGGCTCCACATGCGGGTAACTCAGTGGATGCTCAAAGTGCAATGGGACCAAGCAAGACCACTTGCAGCATCGGTCAGGATCACGAACACCGTGATTTGAGACTGGCAGTGTTGGCTAGTCCCAGGGTGCTCTCCTTGGGCGTCACGTTCAGTAGCGCCGTCCCGGAGGTAACCCTCACCACAGGCGCCTCGGGTCTAGGGTGGGGCACACCTAGGCAAGGGTAAAGTCCCAGGAATCGTGGACCCCGATGGAAGCTCATCTCCATATCAGCGTTCTGGAGATGAGGCGGTTCTCTATGCCCTGCAGGCCTTTCAGTCCGTAATCCCACCATGTACTCTTCTGCTTCAGACAGACAACACGGCGGTGATGTATTACCTCAACAAACAAGGGGGCGCACACTCTTACCCCCTTTGCAGGGAGGCCATGAGGCTGTGGGATTGGGTAATCCGACACGACCCAAATCTGATTACTGTACATGTTCCCGGGGTGGACAACATGATTGCAGACGGTTTGAGTCACTCCCAGGCCAGAGTCCACGAGTGGGAACTTCCTCAAGAGGTAGCAGAGGATCTGTTTCTTCGATGGGGAACTCCAGAGCTGGACTTGTTCGCATCCCCATCCAGCATAAAACTGCCCAATTTTTGCTCGCTAGATCCAGGGCCTGGTGTTTTCTGGCGAGCGCGTTGTCCCTCTCCTGGGCGGACAGATTCCTCGCTTTCCCTCCTTTCCGTTGATCCAGAGTTCTTCTCAAACTGCGCAGGGAGCATGCAACCAATGATCCTGGTGGCCCTTTCTGGCCCAGACAGATCTGGTTCCCCTTGCTAATTCAGCTATCCCGGGAACCTCCGCTCCCGTTGCCATTCAGCTCCCATCTCTTGTCTCAGGAGGAAGGTTCACTGGTCCACCCGGACTTACGCTCACTGAACCTGCATGCATGGCTCCCTAGAGACATAGCCATCTCTAAGTCACGGGGTCTGCAGAGGTTGCAGAAGTTCATTCTGCAGCCAGAAAGCCGGCAATGCAAGCATGTGACGCCATGAAATGGCGCCGTTTTGTTTATGCAGTGGTCGAAGCACGCCGATTTTTTCCCTTTAGGTTGCCCAGTGGGAGTGGTGTTGGACTACCTGCTCTCCCTCTTTCATTCGGGTCTAGCCTACTCCTCTATTAAGGTGCACCTTTGTGCCATTTCTGCCTACCACCTTCCGGTGGGTCATCGTACAGTGGCACAATTGGACGCCTCTCGGGAGTTTCTGAGAGGGGTGTTACACCTTAGGCCACCCATTAGGGACCCTGTACCTCCATGGGATTTGCTCTATGTCCTGGAACAGCTCACGCTCCCCCCTCGAACCTGCCGCGGATTGCGAGCTACGTTTCTGTCGTGAGCGCGTTATTTTTAGTTGCTGTTACTTCAGCGAGAAGAATTTCTGGCTTCACGTCTCATGTGCATAGAGCCTTATTTAGTTTTCCACGGGACAGAGTATCCTTGAGGACGAACCCTAAATTTTTGCCTAGGGTGGTCTCTTCACTCACTCTTAATCAGGACATTGACCTACCAGTCTACTTCCCGAACTACTCGAATAGAGGAGAGGCTCTGCTTCACACCCTGGATGTTCACCGCAGCCTGAGGTATTACCTCAACAGAACTAAACCTTTTGTAGTTCTGAGCAACTTTTCATTTCCTTCTCTGAGAGGATGATGGGCCAATCTGTATCCAAACAGTCCTTGTCTCGCTGGCTTGTCCAGTGTATTTCATACTGTTATGATATCAAACAAAAGCCCCTCCCGGGAACAGTCCGGGGTCATTCTACTAGAGGTGTGGCCACCTCCTTTGCAGCACTCAGAAACGTCTCCTCCTCTGCTATATGTGCTGCAGCCACTTGGAGCTCTGTGCATACCTTTATCAGGCATTATAGCCTGGACATCGTACTCTGGCGAGAGCGGTTCGGCCTCGGCGGTGCTACAGAGTCTCCTGTCCTAGATTCAGGACCTGGAATGTACTTCCTACTTCCTCCTCCTGGAATTTCTGGCAGCGTTACTGCTTGGGAATCAGTCCTAATGGTGTAATCTGCTGCAAGAGCTGTGTCTCGAAGTAAGATAATACAGTTATGTAAGAACTTACTGTAACAGTAGATCTTCGAGAACAGCTCTTGCAGCAGGTACCTTCCCGCCCACCTTCCCCCTTGGAGGAGGCATGGCTTAAGCATCTTCTAACAGGGATTTAATCCCTTTTGTCTTCTGACGGTGGATCCTCGGTCTCCCATTTCGATGTCAGCCTGCGGCGGAAGTCTCAGTGGGAGAACTGGGGAATCTGGCGGGACCGCCCCTTTATGTACCACGCCTGACGTCGGGGGCGGGACCGATGTCGGAGGCGGTCCCCGCTGAAGATAGCTAGCTAGAATTTTTCCATGGGGTCCGGACGCCTGCCGGCTTCAGTCCTAGTGGTGTAACCTGCTGCAAGACCTGTTCTCGAAGATCTACTGTTATGGTAAGTTCTTACGTAACTGTACTTTACCTGTTAATGGAACAAAAATTCGGTACACATGGCTCAACTGCTCTGACAGGTTTAAAACATGGTATTTACAGCTTTACAAAATAGAGAGAAGGAGCTGCAAACTACCCAAAAAGACTTTAGGACGGTTGTCTGGGACCATGTTCAGCGTTTTTGGGGGAGGAGAGTATCCCAGTGGAGTTAGAGGTAGCTAGATCAGTTTTTTTTTTTTTTTGCTCCTCTGCCCTAGGCTCCCACTCTTTCAGGCCTTCCACACGGCTCACTCACACTGCCCGTTGGACACCCTTCCCCCAGGCCTCCAGTACCTCAGTCATAGGCAGATCTTTCCGAACCCTGTCTTTGCCCTCAGTCCCTCCCCTAGTCCCCACATCTGCCCCCTCTATGTCTCTCCCTTTCTAGCACTGGTCAGATTGTAAATGTGTGCACTTATACTTGCTGCACTTATACTTACCCTTATTTCTTATTTGTGCGTGTACTGTGTTTGCCATAAGAATTAATGTTCTAGGGACATGGATATGTTGTTCATCCACACTATCTGGCAGGTTCCTTGCCGCTTTAAATCTTGCCGGAAGGTCTTCAAGCTGGCTCCTCCCACTCACCCGGGTGGTAAAACTCTCGGCTGCGCCCCATGGCGCCAGATCTTCCACTTGGCGTGAGCTCAGGTTCCCTCCTTAACTCTGCGTGATAGACTGGATCCTAACTCTTCAGTTCATCGAGCTTCGTTTCAAAATTTTCAGGACTTCAGTCTTCTTTTTCCCTCGTGGCTGCGATGGATAAATCGACTCCCGGTTTGTCGGTGCCCTTGTGGGCAGAAGATGTCAGGGACGGATCTGCATTCACGTGCATCTACTGCCGGCCTAGAAACATGACCCGCGGAGCCTCTGCGAGTCATGCTGTTCGTTCTTGGCCGCGTCTTGGAAGGACTGCGCTGCCGGTTGAGCTTGGGCCCGAAGCGTTATCCGCGGTAAAGTCGAAAGAGGCCTGTTGGGCGGTTACCGGGGCTGGCTCAGCTGAACAGCTCGAGCAGATGATCGCCGTCAAGGTGGAGGCGGCCCAGGCTGCATCCTCCTCCTCCTCAGTCGCGACATTTATCCGCTGTCTTTGGATACCTCGTATTCTGCTTCATTCAAGGAGCTTGCCAATCCTTTCCACGAAAGGAGAGGCCATGGGACATTCCTCTTGGTCCAAGAAGGATTCAAGGGTAAGTCCCATCATCAGCGTTCAGTGGGACAGGAGAGGTCCCTTCGCCCGGACAGCCGACCGTCGACTTCGGTCGAGGTTGCAGCTAAGGCCGCTGGCTTCACGGCGTCCCTGTCAGGTCAGCCAGTCGAGACACCCGTCGATGCGGTCGAGATTTTTCTCGACCCGTCGGACGGATTGTTGACTGGTGAAGCCGACAACCCTTCTTCGCCGGTTCCCCTTGTGGAAACTGAGGATCTGTCTGTGCCCTCGGTGCAGCAGTCCTAGTTAAGGTGTCTGAGCGAGGAAGCGGGTGTCCCCGCTCCCTCCCAGGCCGTCCTCGGACACACAGGATCTCGGTCTCGGTCTTGGACCTCTTCTCGGGCCAGCCGATCCCGCCCGACATTGGCGGTCTCGGTCTCAGCGCCAAGGTAAGCAGTGGCGCCCTCGTCCTGCATCTTCCTCCTCGGAAGAGAGGGCTTTAGTGCAAATTGCGTCGGCCTTCTGAGAACTGATGTGGCAGCAATTACTTTGTCCGGAGCAAGTAGACACCGGCCTTCCCGGCCATCAAGTGGCTGTCACTTGTTGACGAAACAGCCTCTCGCTGCAGTCGAGATGCCCAAGTCTGGGCTGGTTGTTCAGCTGAAACCTGCTGCCCACGATTGTGGTGGAACCTCCGCCTCCTGGCGAAATCAAGTAGGCCGACCAAGGACTCTTAGTCGGGTCGAGGCCTAGTCCCACAGGTTGTCGGTCACCTTACTCCCGACTGTCCTCGGCAGGTGGAGGGTGGCTCAGGCCCAAGGCAGCTCTTCGCGGACTCCTCGGAGTCAGGCGACTACTGCTCCCTGTTCTCCAGGCGGTTGACCTGGAGTCCTCCGAGCCAGTCACTGGACGAGCCCATCATCCTTTATGGGTCTGCTTCAGCTCATCTCGAGTCCACCAGGATGCAGCTCAAGCCCGTATTCAAGCAGGCCAGTATCCCCTGATGGAGATACTGGACCCGAGGGGATTCACCCACGGAGGCCTTTCCGGTGGCTGAGGCCTGTCGGCCAGCCTTGGAGCTGGCGGCCTGCTTCCTGTCCTGCGCCCTCGGCCAGGATGGCCGGGAAGTCTCGATTCTAGACTCTTTGCCTGGGTGTTGCGGGCAGCTAGGGGCGTGGACAAACCCTCCAACAAGGAGTCAAAAAGTTGGACTACGCCGGGCGCAAGGTGTACGCTGCGTCCTCCCTTGGCCTCCTCCATGCCAGCTCGGCCGTGCTGATGGCACACTTCTCCCACGCCCTCATGGGCTCCCTGGATGAGGTGATCCCTCATCTCCCCCGGCTGACCTGCAGACCACGGTCCAGCAGGTTCGGGACCAGGGTAGGGCGGTGGCGAAGCAGCATCTCCAAACAGCTCTGGACATAGGGGACTCCTGTGCCAGATCGGTTTCGGCCGCGGTGGCCATGCGCCGCAGAGCATGACTGAGGATATCCACCTTCACGGCGGATACCCAGCACAAGTTGGCAGACGTCCCCTTCTTGGGGACTGACCTCTTCTGCCCTGGAGTGGAAGGTCACCTCCAGTGGAGCGAAAAGTCCAATGCCACTCTGGACTCTGTCACCTCTGCCCAGAAGGACAAAGGCCGCCGACAGCAGCAGCACAAGCCCTTTCATCCTTCTGCGCCTGCGGCATGTCCAGCCCAACAGCACCAGCACCACGGCCAGCAGGCTTGCGCTTTGGCATCCCAAACCCAAGCCCGCGGCTTCCTCCAACAGGAAGCAGGGAGGTAAAGGCCCAGGAGGTCCCTAGGCTGGTCCCTTCTCCAAGCCTGCCCAGTGATGGGTTGAGGGGTGTTGCCCCCAGCCTCGTCACTCCCCCCTGGGTTCCCCCCGTGGGGGGACAGCTCCGCCACTTCCTTTCTGCCTGGTCCGTTATCACCACGGACCGCTGGGTGTTGGAGGTGGTAGGACAGGGCCTGCCTCTGGAGTTCGAGCAGGCTCCACCCTTTCGAGCCGTTGCCCCTTGGGGGGCCACGGGGTCCGCAGCCTTGCTGTCAGCCCGCCGAGCCGATATTGCCCTGCTCCTCAAAAAAGAGGTGATCAGGAAGGTGGCGGATCCTCCTCCAGACCCGGGTTTGTGTCCAGGTATTTCCTGGTCCCAAAATGGATGGGGGCTAGCGCCCATTCTCGACCTGCACAACCTGAACAGGTTTCTAAGGTTTCGGACCTTCAGGATGGTCACTCTGGCTCAGATAATCCCATCCTTGGAACAATTAGGTGGTTCTGTTCCCTGAACCTCAGACCAGTTCTTTCACGTCCCAATCCATCCGTCTCATCAGAGATTCCTCCGCTTCAGAGTGGGGGATCCCTTTATGAGTTCCAGGCCATGCCCTTCGGCCTCTCCCTGGCTCCCATGGTCTTCACCAAATGCATGGCAGTGGTGACAGCATTCCTGCGGCGCCGAAGGGTCCGGGTGTACCCCTACCTGGACGACTGGCTGATTGCAGCCCCCTCCAGAGCGGAGGTGGAGCGGTCCAGAGATCTGGCCCTCCAGGTTTGCTCTCAGATTGGCCTCCTCCTCATCAACGAGGCCAAGTCGGAACTCGTGCCAAAGCAGGTGATACATTTCATTGGGGCAGAGCTCGACTCTCTTTGAGCCAGAGCACGGCTCCCGGCGGACAGGGCCGAGGTTCTTTCCTCCTTTGCCCAATCATTTTAGGTTGGGCAATCGCGCCCTGCCCGGGACTTCCTGTGCCTCCTGGGCCTCATGGCAGTCTGCACCAGCATGGTCTGTTGGGCCCACTGGTACATGCGTCCCCTTCAATGGGGACTGGCCAGCCAGTGGTCACAGCACTTCGATCTGTTGGATCAGCTACTGACAGTGACCTAGGGGATGTGGAACGCTCTCCAGTGGTGGACTGTTCTGGCACAGCTGCAGGAGGGCATCCCATTTGTCCACCCTGAGACAATGGTCTCTCTGTTGACCGATGCCTCTCTGATGGGTTGGGGTGCCCATCTGGGGGAGCACAGTGTGCACGGCCTCTGGTTCCCTCGGGAGTCCCGATGCCACATCAACCTGCTGGAGCTTCGAGCGGTTCGTCTAGCCCTCACTGCGTTCGCTCCGTTTCTACGAGTTCAAGTGGTTCAGGTCCAGACGGACAATACCACGACCATGTACTACCTAAACCGCCAGGGTGGGACGTGCTCCATGCCTCTGTGCAGGGAAGCTCTCCACATTTGGTCTCTCTGCGCAGCCTGGAGGCAGATCTCCTCGCCATTCACGTGGCAGGAGCCTCCAACACCCTGGCCGATGCCCTAAGCCGGATAGGGGCTGTGTCTCATGAGTGGTCTCTCCTGCGGGGTAGTACAGATCTCTTCTCCACTGGGGCACTCCTCAGGTGGACCTGTTTGCCTCAGGAGAATCGAGAAGCTGAGACTATTTCATGCAGCCCCCCTCAGCAGGGTTCGCTGCAGGGGGATGCCTTCTCGAGGCCGTGGACCCCGGGCCTCTTCTACGGCTTTCCCCCATTTCCCTTGATCCACAAGGTGCTTCTCAAGGCGAAGAGGGACAAGGTGCAGGTGATTCTGGTAGCCCCAGACTGGCCCTGTCAGTTCTGGTATCCAGATCTCCTCAGTCTCAGCTCCAGGCTCCTGAGGTGGCTTCCAGCCTGCCCGGACCTGATCTCAGTCAGTAAGGAGAAGGTGTTCCATCTGGACCTTCAATCCCTGCACCTGACGGCCTGGTTCCTGAGTGGCTAGAGTTCCAGGCTTTGGGTGTTTCCGACGAGGTCCTCAACATCGTTGAGGCATCCCGTAAGGAGTCGACCAGAAAATGCTACGCCTTCAAATGGAAGAGATTATCCATTTGGTGTCAGGGCAAGGGCCTGGACCCTTCCTCCTGTTCCTTGGCAAGCATTCTGGACAACCTGTGGTCCCTTTCTCAGCTAGGGCCTGATCGATGACCTTAAGGTGCACCTGCCAGCCATTTCTGCTTACTGGGCACGGGCCGGGAAGCAGTCGGTGGCGCAGGAGAAGGTGGTCGGGTGCTTTTTCAAAGGCCTTGATCACATATCCCCTCCGGTGCGAGAACCTCCACCTCCGAGGGATCTACTGCTGATATTGGCTAAGCTCATGGGCAGGCCATTCGAACCAATGCACAGGTGTGACATCTCTCACCTGTCGTGGAAGACTGCCTTCTTGGTAGCTATCACGTCAGCCAGAAGGATGGGAGAGCTCCAGGCGCTTTCCATCGAGTCTCCTTATCTGGTCTTCCACAGGGACAAGGTTGTCCTGCACCCCCACCCAAAATTCCTTCCGAAGGTGGTGTCGGAGTTTCACCTTAACCAGGTGTTGACTCTGCTGGTGTTCTACCCCAATCACACCTCGGAGGCCGAATATAGGCTCCATACTTTGGACCCTAGAAGAGTGCTCACTTATTATAAGGAGCGGACAGCTGAAGTTCGGGGAGAGGTTCGCCAGCTGTTTGTCACCTACGCTGAAGCCGCACCTGGCAGACCTGCAGCCAAGTGGACGATAGGCAGGTGGGTCACCTCCTGCATAGATCTCTGCTATAGGTTGGCGGGCATGGAGCCTCCCAGAGGGATAAGAGCTCATTCTCCACCCGCCATACACGCTGCATCAATAGCTGCTTCAGGGACATCCCTATCCAGGAAGTCTGCAGGGCTGCTACCTGGAAGTCAGCACATACCTTCATAACCTATTACCACATCGACCTTGAGTCACGCCGCATGCTGGTTTTGGGGCCTCGTTTCTCAGTCTTTATTCCCTAAGTAGGGGGTGTCGCCTTGCCTCCTTCCTCCCGGAGAACTGCTAGGAGTCTGCCAGATAGTGTGGATGAACAACATATCCATGTCCCTAGAATACAGGGTTACTCACCTGTACAGGAGTTCTAGGAATGGTATATTGTTCATCCTGACTCTGACCTCCCGGCTGCACACAACCTGGCTTCCAGGCAGTTTGGCGTCATGGGGTGGAGCTGAGAGTTTTACCACCGGGTGGGTGGGAGGAGCCAGCTTGAAGACCTTCCAGCAAGATTTAAGCGGCAAGGAGCCAGCCAGATAGTGGGATGAACAACATATACCATTCCTAGAACTCCTGTCACAGGTGAGTAACCTGTATTTTGTGCCTTTACCCTATTTATTTATTTATTTGCTTTTGTTAACCAGGTAAGCACACTAGACAGCTACGTGCCTATTTTCAGGAGCGACCCGGGAGAGTTACAGGGTATCCATAAGACAACAATTACATACAGGAGCCACATGCTCCAACAGTTGGTAATACAATAGAGTTTACATACAGGAACAAAGAGTTCCGCCGTAGGGAGATACAGAAGTAACAACAGATAATTTAGGAATTTACGGCAAGAACAACAAGGCAGGAGTCAAACAATAAATGCCGCGCCACCTAGAGCGGTAAGTGCCTGGGGGAGGGTAGGCAGCAGCAGAGATGTACGATGGGAGAGAACAATTTGTCTGTATTCCTCTTTGCCACTCCTCTATGATTTATGATGCATTGTTTCATGTTTATCCAAGTTATGTTCATGCTGTGTATCATGTTAAGTATGTTGTACAAGGGACCTCCTTGCAAATGAGCTTGCTCAATGGAATTTATCCCTTCAATAAACTGAACTGAGATCTGACTTATCCCTGTTGGGGGCCTCATGTTGCCACCAGAAAGAAGTGCCTTTTGCAAGCATATGACAGCTGGAGGTGGAATGGCCAGGCCATTTTTTTTGGGGGGATCTGGGGCCTGGTAGTGTGGGACAGGCTGCCCGTATCACCTAGGGTGCCCAGCACAACCCTTTTCCATTTATGGGACCCTACCCACCACCTACATGCATGCGTCTGCAGCGTCATCCTGGGGTAGGGGATGTTCAACAGCGTGTGATTACCCACACCACCAAGAGTGCCGCCACAGAGCCACCATCAGGGGCCACTGTTGAAGCAGTATGCATTCACCTACCTCCCGGGAGGGAAGCATCCAAAGGATGCTCTGAATCGCCTCCCTGCCGGTCTCTGCTTCGGACGTTGCAGGCTCGGGGCTTGAACCTGGGTCGCCAGTATGCCAAAGTGATGCCCCGTCACTCTGCACCACAGAACTGACATGGATCAGTTTTAGAACAGTACAACTCTGCCTTCCCTCTCCCATGAGGATCATCACCTGGCCTTAATATCAGAAATTTTGGCAGCAGAAGTCCAGAAAAGCTGTACAATCCCTTAACGTGGGAGCGTCACCTGGAGAAGATGGGCTGCTAGGAGAAATATACAAAATTATGGTTCCTGTATTATTTCCTGAATTAGAAGTAGTTTTTAATGCCCTGTTCGGAAGAAAAATTGAGGATAATACTATAGTAAAGGGCTTGCTGATGTTCCTACATAATAAAGGGACAAGGGAGGAGCTTCAGAACTGGCACCCTGTAGCCCTCCTAAATACTGATTAGATGATAATTACCAAAATTCTTGGGGAAAGGAATGGCAGCCGTCTCAAACAGCTAAGTAATCCAGCACAGTCCTGCTCTGTGCTGGTAGGCAGATTCAGGATGGTTTGTTTATACTAAGGGAGCTATTGGAAACGTGTATAACTTGGATTGTCGAGCCAGTTCAATCTGCTTATTGACTAAAAGCTCCAGATTGGGTATGTAAGGCTCATAGCTATTGTGCAATATTGTAACTAGGTACTATGAGATGAAACAGAGGAGAGCTCTGCATTTGGTTCAGCTTCTAATGTCCTGGATACTGTGTGGTAAATATGGAAAAAAGAATCATGTAGAAATGCGGAGATGCAAAGCCTTTTCTGGCCTTAGACCAGGAAAAGGCCATGACTATATAGCCATTCTTACCTGTTACCATCACTTATACAATATGGGTTTCCTCACATTTTGTGTCTTGAATAGAACACACATCGATGAGCCACAGTGACTCCTTTGATTAATGGGAATTGAGGACTACCTGCAAGGTGCTTATAGAGCAAGTTCTTAATAAGGATGTATCTTAAAGAGGAAGGTTGGTGTGTTTAAGATGAACCTGTATTTATTTTACTTGCTTTTTATGATTTAGCAGGTGACATTTTCTTAATGTGAGATTTTACTTGGGAAGAAAAAGAGAAGCCAGTTACTGTTTTGGAAATGTAAAATCCAACCACTGGAACAATGATGCAGACATGTAAAAGGCAACGCTTGCTGCTGGAAGAAGTATCCATTTCTTTTGAAAAGATATACAACCATTTTAATTTCTCATTGAAATACATTGGGCACCTACATAGTTAGCTGTTCCTGACATCACAACAACAGAATTCTATTAAATTCTTCTTTATTGGCAGTGTGAAGAGCAAAGGTGAAAATCCACTTGTAACATGGCAAAATTAGACAAGGCGAAAACAGGAGCACTGATTGGAGGAAAGGCATCACATGTGATAATTTGGAGACGGCATTAATTTTACAATAATGTCGTCTCCAAACTGAAGTACCGATGTCTGCTACACACACTAAAAAAAAGCAGTAATAAAATATTGGCCCAGAAGCCGCAGAATGGAAGTCCTTACTTGTCCCACTCACCCATCAGATTCTTGGAGACCGTGGCACAGAAGGCAGTAGTCAGAGCAGCATGAAACCCTCACCGGCTCACACAGCAGCAGTGCATTCAGCAACTTGGCAAAGAACAAGACTGTTCCACTGTAAGTGAGTCACCGTCGATATTGGAGTAAAATGTCAGCATAGATGCGCACATAGGTTTGAATTGTAAAGAAAATAACTGCTCTGCCAGTCAGAGAATGGTGTCTATAATGTCTAGAGTATACCAGACCACTAACAGCACATTACGCATGTCGGTAAATATGTAAATCACTTCCTAGAGATTGTGCATTTGACATTGCAGCAACAACAGAATCAACAAAGTTAGACCTCCTAAGCATTGGACTGAAATAACCACCGTTAAAAATCTTAAAACAACTGTAAAAAATGTGTAGGCATATTCAGGTGTTCGAGATGTCTGCTTTGTTTTGCACAATATCAGTTGTTGAGTAGATGTATATAGGTGGATCAAAAGTGCATTGAACATATGTGAAGGTAATAACATGAATCTTTTCCTTATTTAGTTAGCAATACAGATAACATCCTTGAAACATTATGTAATATATGAATTCTTAAAATAATACCCCTGAAAAGCATATAAAAAAATCCTTCTAATAGATTAGTTAGTCCTGTAATAGTATACTTCCGGTCCTCGTAATACTCTACTTCCGGCCCAATACTACTATACTTCCGGTCCCCGTAATACTATAGTTGGGATTACCGAACGTGACTACTGTATGAACCCTGTGTTTTGTTTATTTTTTCTCTTGAGATAAAGCGTGAACAGATCGGGAGCTGGGGTGCAAATGAGGACGAGGAACAACACTTGGAGTCTAAGGAACTCTGCAGACCCAGCAAGCACAAATAAGAACTTGAAAATTCCTTGCATCCATATATTACAAAAAATAACAAGTAGTTTCGGGTGTTTCAAGGACGAACTTCCATCTCGAAGTTCTGGGGACACAAGAAACCTCTCGAGCTTCGCTCTCGAGATTTCTTGTGTCCCCAGAACCTCTCGATGGAATTACTGCCTTGTAATACACCTGAACCTATCTATTATTCTATTTATAATAGATCATCATGTTACAAGAGCATTAAGCCACTCCGATGGTGGCATGTAATGGGAATTACTGCATGGTTTAGGCGTTGTAGGCACTCTGCCTTGGCCTCGCTCCACCACCCAATCATGCATTAATGTCCCATTAGATGCCACCAACTAATATCAACAATGCTTACTTATTCAATGCACAAATATGTAATTATAAAAGTAGAAAGTAATTATTAATGCGATAAATCACACTAGTCAACTATTTGTTAGACGTGAGCACTTGCTGTTTAGTGGTGTAAGACAGGGGTACCTCACAAATCCTTTGCTCTATATATTTAGACTGGATCCAGTGATCCATGAAACTGAACAGTACAGGGGCACTCAGGCCATACATTCTGCATCTGGTCCCTTTCCCCACTGCTTGGTAGCATATGCTCATGATGTGTGTCTGCTTATTCCTAATGAAGACTCTGGTATACTGGTCAGTAGAGTTGTTTAGCTGAGTTTGGAAATGTTTCTGGCTCTAAAGTTGTCCTTCAGAAAAGTAAAGGTATGCCGATTGGACCAGTAGCCCATTGGCCCTCCTTTCTTAGTGGAATTAAAAATTGAAGAAGAGCCAGTGAAAATTTGAGGATAACATTCAGGAATGATGATATGGCTACAATAGATTGGACACAAAACTACAGATTGCTGAAAATAAGGTAGAGAAATGGAAATCTTGGCCCATGACCAAACAAAAAAAGGGTTTTTATTCATAAAACTTTCATATTACTGTACCTATTTTTTTGTACTTAAGTGTAGTGCAACCCCCAGGTTTGGAGGCTTGCACATGCAGTGTGTTTTTTTGATTACTTTGGGGCAGTGGACTGAACACCATTAAAAGAAACAATGTTTATATTCCACTAAAATGTGGTCTGTCCATGGTTAATCCCTTAGCTTTCCTTTTTGTATGTTTTTTTTTTTTGGGGGACTTCTCTCTTCTGCTGAAAAATAATGACCCCCTGTTGGTGCCCTTTTCAGTTAGGTTGCAAGTGTTTTTTTTTTTTTTTTTTAGAAAAATAGATGAATGGTCCTTTTGAAAGTATTTGGAAAACTTCCTACGAATGTCCCAGGGTATGCGTTATCGTGTTTTGAAAAGATTAAAATAACCGTGCCCATGATTTCAAATCATACAAAAAAGTCTTTGTATGAAGAAATCCTTAAATCCCAGTTTTCAGCACCCTCAATTTTTGATTGTTCTCTAAGAGTACCATGACATTGTGTAAAGACCCAATTATCTAAACCCAGAACTCTGGCAGAGATGTGGATGCAGTGTAGATTAGCTGCCATGACAGGCTAAATGTCCGTAACAACCACGGCATAAAAGCCTTGAAGAAAAGTACTGTTAATGGCAGAACTGCACCCTAGAGCTGGAAGGTTGGCAGAATGGTGTGGGACTACAAAGTTTGGGCTAGTGGGGGACTGGGGGCGACATGGGATAACAAGGATCTCTACGCCCCAGGATAGGCTCCACTTGAGCAGGGAGGGTTCAGGTGTCCTGAAGCGGAAACTGGGTGAGTATATAGCATCCAATTTTAATTTAAACTGTTGGGGAGAGCTTGGTCTGGGACAACAGATAGAACCTAAAGTGAGGAGCCATGCATCTCCTCTCAGGCTAGCAAAATGGGAATTTGGAAATCCATAGATAGGAGGCGTAGAGGGAGGGATGGAAAAGGCCAGGGTTCCAGTTGGAGGTGGTTTCCATAAACACAAGGAGCCTGGAAACAAAATGCGGAGCTCAGGCACTGATGGCAGAAGGAGTAGGGGTGGACATAGCTGCCATCACCTGAGACATGGCCAACCAACACCAGGATTGGTACCTGATGGTACCAGGATACAGACTTTACTGCAGGACAGGACAAAAGGGCAGGAGGTGGCTTTATATGCAAGAGAGGGGATTATGAGTAGTGGGGAGGAGGGTATGGTGAAAACTGTATGGATTCATTTACAGAACAGTAAAGGCAGGAGAGTTAGACGGGGGGGGGGGTAATGTACAGACCACTCTCTGTCTGAGGACGTGGACATAGAACTGACAGATCAGATAGGAAACACTGCAGTAGGGGTGGTATTGTGGTGATCGGTGATTTCAGTTTGCCAGGGGTGAATTGGAAAACCAGGTCTACTGTGAGCACCAGGGAACAGGTCATTCTGGAAGCATTCCAGGATACATTCCTATCACAAAAGATGGAGGAGCCGATAAGGGTGGGGAACATTTTGGATCTTCTGCTGGAAGTGACCTGGTATAGGAAGTAGGAGTGGAGGACCATCTAGCAGGTAGTGACCACCATACAGTGTGGTTTTCACTGGACCTGGGCAGGGAGGGGACGCCTACAAGAACCAGGGTAGTGGACTTGAGAAGGGCTGACTTCAGCAGGATGTCTGACATCCACTGTGAGCACTTAGCTACCATCAGCCCAGACATGGATACTATCCAGAAATGGACCGTCTTGAGGTTGGGCCTGGTGGAGGCCACAAACTGCTGCACAAAGAGCTGCAGTAAGGAGACAAGGACCACAAAACCAAGTTGGTGGTCCAGAGAAGTGCGGAATGGTGTGAGGGAGAAAATGTCGGCCTTCAAAGATGGAAAAGGTTAAGCGGGGAAGAGGACAGGGAGGAGTCGCAATTAAATCCAGGAGGTGAGCAGGATCATTAGAGTAGCCAAGGCTACAGAGGGAGCTAAGGCTCACAAGGGATAAAGAAAGGTGAAAAGGTTCATTTAAGTACATCAGGAGAGGAGGAGCTGCAAGGAACAAACCACCAGAATCAAGAAAGATGGAAGGTGGGCAGGCAGAGAACTCAGTGAGTGACTTCTACTCAGTATTTACCAGGGAAAGGGATGGGCCCATCCTGCAGGGAGATGGATAACGGATGAGGAGATAACCAGTGAATAGGAGTGCGGGAAGGACTGAGGCCTTAAGGATTGACAAGGCGCTTGGACTGGATGGGCTATATCCTAGAGTCCTGAGGGAGCTAGCTGAAATCCTGGCAGCACCTCTAGCAGACTTGTTCAGTACCTGCAGACTGGGTGTGTGCCTCAGGACTGGAGGATAGCACACATGGTACCTCTCCACAAGGGGCGGCCCAAAGACCAAGAAATTACAGGCTGGTCAGCCTTGCGTCCATTGTGGGTAAGCTAATGGAGACTATCCTTAAAGAAAGGTTAGTGACCTTCCTGGAGGTAAATGGTCTCCTGGACAATAGGCAGCATTAGTTCATCTCTGGAAGATCATGTCATACTAACATGCTAAAATGCCAGCAGAATAGGCCTAACGGTCTTTCGTGTCTGCTTGTTTGGTCAGCCCCCACCCCGGGTGCTGACCTTGATGCCCCCCTTACCTTCTCTGGCTTCTCCCTTCCCAGTTCCGGATATTCTTGCTGCATTGGATTTTGCTTCCAGAACCCTTCCATACCTGTCCCACCCCTCTTGAACCCCTCCACGTCTCTGCCTCCACCAGCCCCTAGGCAGCATTCCATGGCTCCACCACCCTCTCAGTGAGTAGCACCTCCTCCTCTCTCCCTGAACCTTCCCCCTCCAGCTTCCACCCATGCCCTCTAGTGGCCCCCTCCTCCTTCCTTGAAACACCCTGACTGTTCCTCCCCTATTTACCCTCTTCATGTGCCCAAAGACCTCTATCATGTCCCCAGTCCTCTCTCTCTTCCAATGTGTACATATTTAGCTCTTGAGCCTCTCCTCCTAAGTCCTGTCCCCAAGCCCCACATCATTTTGGTTGCCCTCCTCTGGATCCTCTCCAGAAGTTTAATGTCCCTCTTTAAGTGTGGCCTCCAAAACTGCATGCAGTACTCAAGGTGTGGCCTCACCAAGCAGTTATACAGAGGGAGTATCACTTCCGTCCTTCTGGAGGTGATCCCCTAGCGATGCATCCCAGCATCCCGTTGGCTTGCTGCTGCCCTCCTACAAGTCTCAGAGTTGTTCATCTTGACATCCACCACCACCCCAGGTCCCTCTCAGCCGCCGAGACTTGTAGCATTCCCCCCACAGGGTGTACACTTGGCCTGGGTAGAGTGGCCCCCCAGGTGGAGTACCTTGCATTTCCTGCATTGAACCTCAGCTTCCACTTTCTAGACCATCTTTCCAGAGCCTCCAGGTCCCCTGTAGGGCCACCTCCCTCCTCCCCATCCACCACCGCCCCCAGTTCTGAGTCATCCGCAAAGAGACTCATCTCACTCCTAATTCCTGTCCTTATGTCAGAGACATAGGCGTTGAACAGGAGGGGCCCAAAGACTGATCCCTGTGGGACCCCACTAATGACCCTCCTTGGGGATGAGACTATCCCGCCAACTGTGACCCTCTGGGTCCGGTCCTGGAGCCAATTGCCTATCCATCTGATCCCCCACCCCCATTTCTCCGAGCTCAAATGTCAAACAAACCTGGTTGACATTTTTGACTGGGTAACAAGAGCACTCGATGGCGGTTGGGCAGTAGATGTACTGTATCTGGACTTCAGCAAGGCCTTGACTCCATGCCCCATTAGAGATTGACTAGTAAACTGTTGAGCCTGGGGAGAAATTGGAAATTGGTTGAGGACAGACATCAGAGGGTGGTTGTTGCAGGGACTCTCAACTCCCAGGCGGTCTGCGAGGGTCTCACAGGGCTGTGTGCTGGGGCCGGTACTGTTTAGCGTCTTCATAGCTGATATAGCAGAAAGGGTTAAAGTAAGATCAGCCTATTCGCTGACGATGCCAAGATAGGTGTGGTGGATGGTGTGGAGGGTGCGAGGGGACTACAGGCGGATCTATTAACACTAGAGCAGTGGTCAGACACTTTGCAGCTGGTTTTCAGTGCTATGAAGTTCAGGGTTATGTACTTTGGAGCCAGGAATCCAGGGTACAGCTACCATTTTGGGGGGGTGCAGTTATCTGTGTGTGTGGAGGAAAAGAATTTGGGGGTGATTGTCACTGGGAATATGAATCACTCATCTCAATGTAGGAAAGTGGTGGCCAAGGCCAATAGAATTCTTGGATGCATTGCCAGAGGAATCGCCTCTAGGAGGGAGGAAGTCATTCTGCCGCTGTACAGATCACTGGCTAGGGCCCCATTTGGAATACTGTGTGCAGTTCTGGTGCCCCTGCTTAAGGAAGGACATCAGGGTTTTGGGGGAGGGTCACTGGAAGGAGACAAAGATGCTCAGGGGAATGGGGAGAAACCTTATGAGGATAGGTTGAGGGCATACAACATGTACTCCTTGGAGGAGAGAAGGGAAAGGGAGGGATATGATAGAGACTTCAAGTACTTAAATAGCTTGAATAAGGTTAGTACTGAGGGCATGTTTCGTTTAAAGGGAGAGGGGATCACTAGAGGACATAGTCTGAGGTTGGAGGGGGTAGGTTCAAGAGGGAAATAAGGAGACATTACCTCACTGAGAGAGTGGTTGCAAGCTGGAACACGCTGCCAGAAGAAGTGATGTATCTGAAATCGGTGGAGAGCTTTGAGAGGATGGGATAGGGTCGGTGCAAGATACTGGTAGGGGGGAAGTTGAGAAGGGAGAGGAAAGCAGCTGGGGGGGGATGATGAGGGTTGATCTTGGGATGGGGTGTGGTGGGCAGCAGCAGCAGTAGTAGTCTAAGCTGTGAGCTGCACAATCAAGCAGATGTGATTGACCACTTGGCCTGTATCTGCTGGCATTTTCGTAATGTTTGTATGTTTGTAAACTATGAAACATTTATTCTTTCAGCGTGCATACATTATGCCCTTCTGGTCATTCTTGGCACAGAAATGTAAAGAATCTTTATTCCAGCAAATGAAATATATTTTAATGTATGGGAATTTTTCAGGTCCCTGGACAAAATATTACTTGTGGTCTTCATGTTTTACATGTATAACATGGTGAATATGGCAAGTCAGATGCCAATCTGTAATACATCTATAAGACATTCATTCAGCTATCAGGCTTAGTAGAAGAAAGAATTTGCATGAATGATCTTCCTGGATCTTATCTTCACCATTGATTCACACTGGTGGGTTCTGAGCCGGTGGTGTAGAAACCCATCAGCGTGAATCAGTGGTGAAGATGGTCCAAGAAGATCAAGAATACGGGGAGTACGTAATTTTTGTTTGTAAAGTTTGTGGCAAAGATTTGAAGTCTCTACCTTTTGTTGAATTAAGGAAATTATGGGAAAAGGTGTATTGGGTACCTCCTTGAAACTGAGCAGGACATTTTTTTTCTTTAGTTCTTTGTTTCAATCATCTGCAGTGGTGTATATTTAATTTTCTTTCTTAAAGTTTGCGTATTTGTTTCTGGTTGCCCTATTTTTTACTTTTCTTTACATGTTAATAGTTAATTTTGCAGTTTTATTGACTGAACACTTTGATATGTTTTTCATTTTAGTAAAAAAAAAATTCCACTACTTTTCCTGCAGGGGGCCCTGTTCGCTTCCTGTTTGGGAGATGGAGGAACCTGGAGAGGAGGGTATGATAAGCGTCCCAGGTGGAGTCTACTTCCCTCCCCACCTGGAGTAATTTGGAAGCCACTGCTGGAGATTACTACTGCAGGAAGGGTTCAAGGTAGCAGATATGGGACTGCTATATCGACCAGCCTGGAGACCCTAGTCCCTGAACACAATGCAACTCTTCTTGTTACTATACGTGACCTGGATATGGAGATGGAAATGTCAACTCACAAAGCTGAAGGCAGTCAGGAACACCCTGACGAGTACTCTGCAGGTCCACGGCATGTTGCTCGCTTTGTTTCTCATGGGAGTCCCTATCTGGGGTAGGATGTGTTGAATGTGGAATTCACTGCAGAACAGGGTGCTGAACTTGAAACTCAGTAGGAAGAAAGTGGCACTGATGGAGAAGATAGCTGAAGAGAGGAACACTGCCTGAAGGAAAACTGCTGAGACTGAAAGTGGAAGCAGCCTGGTCTGTCCTGAATATGCGCTGACTCAGCCATGATGAACTTGATCTGATAAGCGGACTTTGCTCCCATTTGTGTAGGAGAGTCCATCTCCACCACTGTAGTTAATGTAGCTCTGCACCGATTCAGCAAAATGTTGATCCCATTTCAAATACTGTAGCCTCTCAAGTCCTATATCTGTCAGAAGGATGCTGAACTGTGCCATGACCACACCAATCTGGTAGCGCTGGATTCCCTGACAGCATGTGAAGACTCTTTCATCGGGATGCTGCCTCAATAATGTGGCAGTATTTTGAAGTCGATGACGGTCTGCATCAAAGATTCTCCTTGAGTCACCAACTTCACTGAGCCATCCTGGATCAAATGGAATGGTCTACTTGGGAGAACAGCCCATAGACATCTGCAAAACAGCTGGACAGGCTGGCTCTCCCTGGCCCTGTCAGTGCTGCAATTTAGGACAAGTTTGTCCTCAATCCCCAGGTCAGTCCCTTGCTTTACTTCCTTATGACTCTGATGCACCTTCTACTGACTGTCTGTTAATATGCAACTTCTTTTTTTTTTTTGGGGGGGGATGCGGAGGCAGATTTAAAGAGTGCTCTTTAGAGACTGGAACTATGGAGGACTGTAGCACCACAGGGGTTAAATTAGGTATCTCCCTTCCACCCAGTTTTGATTTTGTGGGTGATCACTAACGCCAGTTGCTTAAGCAAGCTCATTCTGACTTTACAGCTGTGTTTTAGTCCCCCCCCCCCACGACAACTTGCTAGTGCACCCTGTGGTGTGGAGTCCCAGAAACAGGCCCTGAGGCACCTGTTACTGCTAATCCAGAGCTATCTGTTGTTACATCAGTAGTCGTAAAAACTTTGATGGACACTATGGCCAAGTCCCACACAGAAAATGGAGGCTCCAGCACAAAGGTCCAACCCACGTGCTTCTTAGCCACGGTGTCATGGTTCCTTGCTGACCACCACTTCTTATGGTGATGGGGACCCTGGTCCATCTAACAGGCGAGAGCATGCGAATGCTCCTCCCCATGCTGCACCCCATGTTCAGAGGGGAAGGGAGGAGGACACTCAAAATAATGGAGACACAGTGGGGAAGAAATTGTACACAGGTTCTTTAGACCTTCATGGAACCAGCACGAAGAAGTAATGCTGTCCACATTAAATACATAGGAGATTTGTTAGAGCACCTCGACCATCTGTATGTGGCTAGAATGCTGTTAACAGACAGTATGAGTTTTTTTTTGCCACAGAATTTTATGCCCTCATCCATACACCAATCCACATCTCATTTGAGCGTCAGTTTAAAACAGTGGAAGGTCTGGAAAGGTTTGGGCTAGGTACCACCAGCTCAAGCACCCCCACTATGGCCCCCCTTTTTTGTCATCCTCTCACTAAACACAAAATGAAGACCGTTACTGTTCTTTTTAAGAATAAAAGTTTTAGTGTGATTAACATCCTTCACTGGTTCAAGCAGAAATGCACAGTGTTGGGCTCTCCAGAGCCTAGTATGGACTCTTGAGAACATCTGGAAGGGGTGGTGGTGAATAAGAGTGAAACTGGTGTACTCGAACTGTGCTGTGAATCATCTGCCTAACTGTTTCTACCTGGACAGCGAAAGAAGGCGGTCTTCTGTGCAGGCCATCCTAAGGCATACTACAGGTGTGGCTCAAAAACTCACTTGAGTAACGTTGGTGATACTGTGAAGTGCGGCATTTGTGCAGAGGTGCGGCAAGTCAGTAAGTCTTGTAAAAATAAGTTGCGGTGCAGCCTCTGAGGAGGGAGGATACTCCTTTCCCTGCTGTCCCTTGACGTCTTACAACAGAGGAGACAAGATGGATTTGGCCAAACAAGACTCTTATGTCAGTACTGCACCAAAATTGGGCTGTAGAAGATATATGCCTCCCAACTCAGACCTTCTAACGTGAAGGCCACCTCACCCTGAGATGGGATACGTTGTTGGTCCTCGATCCAGTCCTAATGGTGCTCAGACAGAACCACCACCTGCCCTCCACTTCATACATCCCAGTTCATGTAGATAAAACCCAACACAGATCACTCTGACTGGCCCCCACTACTACTAGAGTAGAGGAGCCCCAGCTGACAACTACAGATGGCAGCCGCAGGAGCAGGACAGGAGCTGCTGTACAAGCTCAAGAACCTATGGAGATATCCCTTTCAGCACCCGAGACCAGGGCCTTCAGGATGTTGACTAGGCAAAGGATATTAAGGGGTCAACCAAAGTTGAAGCAAGCTAGGAAAGACTCAGTGGAACTGACTAACCCGTTTCGAAGTTCTCTTTGTGCTTAAGGAGTGGGAAGACTCAGAGTTGCCTCATTGGTTCCCTCTTCTCAACAAGATCCTTTATCCAATTGCTGAAGACTCTGTACCTTATACTGGACCTTTGTTACATACAGAAAAGCACTAGTAGAATTGTGTGGGGAGATGATCTTATAGAGGGAATCTCTTGCAGCAGGCCATCACAGGTAGGGCTTCCCCGTTAGGCACTAGGACCACACGGAAAGTTTTCTAGCTAACAGTCTACCACAGTGGGCTGCCCACCTCAGACGTCACGCACTGACGTCAGCCACTCTATATAGGTGGGCGGCCACCCACGTCCTCTCCAGTTCTTTCCTGCCATCAGCTAGTGACGTCATGTCTGCAAGGAAACCGCTGCTGCTTCATTCGCCATTTTTACACCATTGGCATTTTATTTCTCACCTTAGTTTTCCTCCATCCTTTGATGGTTTTTCCTTTTGTTTATATTGTCTTCTCCCTCTTCTTCAGCAGAGCATTGGAACAAGTGTGCTTGCAGTCAGAAAATTCCTAAGGAGGGCGGCCATTCAGCTTGTCTTTTCTGCCTAGGACTGGACCACGACGTAGAGTCTTGTGAATTCTGTTGGAGGTTCACCACCACCACCTGCTGCCAGCGGACCCTCGAAGGGAACTTGCTCAAGCTGAAGGTTGCCTTGATGGAGCAGGAGCTGCAGGCACGTTCTTCACAGGCCTCCCAGGCCCAACCCCGGGCCACCCAGGCCCAGTCCTCCTGTTCGGCCTCGGCCCAACCCCAGGACAAATCTTCAGGGAAGCACAAACACCGGAACAAGGAAAAACAAAGATCCTGGTCCTCGTCTTCCTGCTCACAGTCGCCACACACTCGCTTGGCCACGTCTGGGTCCTCATCCTCCCGGGGGGTAGCAGCCCACTATCCCACCAACCTTCCTCAGGGCAAACGGTGGTCCCTCCGCCCACCCCCTTCTCTATCTCTGAAGGAGGAGCTTCGGGCCAGTGATCCTCTCAGCCCGCTGTCCCTGCTGCTCAGGCCCATTTCTTTATCGTGCACACAGCAAAGTGGCCCTGTTGGTGGTCCTACCACCGTGCAAGTGTAACGGATGCAGGGGTGCCTTCGTCACCCACATCCCTGGCATCGGATACCTCATATAGGTCTGCGCCCAAGGTGGAGTTAGGCTTGTCGCTGGCTCCAAGCCCTTGCTTTACCCTACGCAGGACTCGCCCTTCACCGGCCACAGTGTCGTCTGCTTCACCTCAGGACACTCCATGCCCTGCACTGGATGGTCCATACTATCCTTACCCGCTGCTCTACCCTGGTTACCCTATGCTGATGCCAGGAGCTCCTCTGGGTTATCCCTATCCACTGCCGTCTGGCCCTACATTGGTCATGGTGGACATTCAGGGATTGGTGTCCATGCTTTTGGGGTGCTCTGTTCAGAGTACTGGTGCTTGACCCTCTGCCTAGGGACCTGCTGCAGGGGACCTATGTTGCCCGCTCCCAGTGTCGCCTCTGGGGCTTTCTCCCTTCTCTGCCACCCGGCGAAGTGGATGAATGCCACCCTGACCCAGTCTTTCTAGATTCAGGGATGAGGGTGCCTCAGACAAGCAGGAAGGTGATTCTGGCTGCCCTTCTCACTCTTTGGGCTCCTCTGAAGGTTCTCTGCCCCTAAGTATGGTCCTCAGCCCCCACCATGACCCCTTTCTTTCAGTGGTCATGTGCTGCATTTAGGCGGCGATGGGCTTCGATTTGGAGGAACAAGACCCCAAGCATAGGTGGCTGGCCCTTTACCTGCGCAAGGCATCTCCCCTGCTGATTGTTGCATATGTGGATGTCACCATGGTGGCCTGGTGTCTGCCCCATCTAGTCCCTGCCATGTCTCAAAGGTGGACAAGCTTTATCATGCCCCCGAGGGCAGGCTTTTCTTGGGGTAGTAGGCACAGGCAGATTCAGTGGTCATAAATTCTCCCATAACCATTCAAATAACCTAAACATATTAGTTCCCTGCTAGGGATGTCATGATATCAGATTTCTAGTATCACGATAGGTTGTGTAAAACTATATCGATATATTGATTATGATGATAATCAGCAACATTCAAAAAAAAAATTTCCCCATATAGCTGTTTGGACACGGTCACCACCAGTTCCAGCCTTGGGTGTCCTGGTGCCTTCAACTAACCGCCACTCTTTCCACTGTCTCACCAGAGGATCAACATGGAGAGAGGTCCAGGAGCTCCTGTTTGACGTTAAGTACCACTGAGAAAAATCTCTGCGGAAGGAAAGGATTGTGGAATAGCTTGAATCCAGTGGCTTATAGGAACTGAGGCAGCATGGATTCACAACAGGAGGTCATGTCAAACAAATCTGATCGATTTCTTTGACTGGGTAACCAGGGAATTAGATCAGGGTGGTGCCTTGGATATGGCCTACTTAGATTTCAGTAAGGCCTTCAACACCGTTCCACATGGGAGACTCGTAAACAAGCGGGGCAACCTGGAAGTGGGTCCAAAGGTGGTAAATGGGGTACAAAATTAGTTGTTTTTGGGGGGGGGATAGATGACAGAGGGTAGTGGTAACCAGAGCTCGCTTGGAGGAAGGGAGGATGACCAGTGGGGTATCACAAGGATCAGTACTGGGACTAGTCCTCTTTAATGTCTTTATTAGTGACATTGCAGAGGGTCTAGAAGGGAAGGTATGTCATTTTGGAGATGACACAAAGATCCGCAGTAGGGTAGACACTCTGGTGAGGGGTATGTGGGTGGAAAAAAATGACTAGAGATCTAAGAAAGTAGGTGGGGAAAATGGGCAGTCTAGACAGAAACATAGAAGTTGTTGGCAGATAAGGATCACATGGCACGCCAAGCTTGTCCTAAATTCCCTACCTATAGTGCCTCAGTAGACCCTACTTGGACTCCGGCTTACACCCACCTCTTGCTTCTAAGATACCCTTGTGTCTGTCTCATGCATTCTTAAATTCTGTGACCATTTAAGCCTCCACGACCTCTGCTGGTGGGCCAAGTGGTACCCATCTTGTCAGTTTCTGTTTTTCTATGCAAGTCAACTGTGCACATACCATAACATAGAAGGTGTTGGCAGACAGGAACTTCCTGGCCCACCTAGTCTGCTCTGTTTTTCCCTACCTACCTACAGTGCCACCACAGACCCTACTCGGTCTCTGGTTTTCACCCTCCCTTGCCTTACGTTTAAGATCCCCTTATGTTTATCCCATGCATTCTTGAACGCTGTAACCATTTTAGCCCTCATGACCTCCACTAGGAGGTTGTTCCAAGCATCCACCACCCTTTCCGTGAAGAAGTATTTTCTCACATTTCCTCTCAGCCTCTCTCCCCCATCCCCCCAGCTTCATAATGTGACCCCTTTCACTCCAGCATCTTTTCTCTGGAAGATGCTTCCTCTCTGTACCTTGTTTATACATGTGAGGTATTTGAATCTTTCAATCATATCCCCCCCATTCCCTCCTTCCTTCTAGGAAGTACATATTTAATTCCTTAAGCCTTTCTTCATAGGGGTTCTGCTGCAGGCCCCGAACCTCTTTGGTTGCTCTCCTCTGCACCACCTCCACCCTGTCAGTGTCCTTTCAGAGGTGGGGTCTCCAGAACTGTACACAGTACTCAAGGTGGCGTCTTACCAGTGATCTATACAAGAGTATTACTACCTTCCTCTTCCTGCTGGTGATACCACTGCCTATGCATCCAAGCATCCCGCTAGCCTTTCCCTACTGCCTTGTCACACTGTTTAGCTACCTTCAGGTCATCAGTAATGATTGCCTCAGGTCCTTTCTTGTTTTGTGGCTATTACTTCTCCTGCCATTTGGTACCTTCCCCAGGTTTCTGAGCTCCATTAGTGATTCTATTACTTTGCCCAATACCCGAAGTCGGCTGATAGGCCTATAGTTTCCCTGTCTCCTCTTTGCTTCCACTTTTGTGGAGTGGGACTACATCAGCCCTTCTCCAGTCTCCTGGTAGTTCTCTGTTTCTAGTGACCAGTTGAACAGGGCTGTCAGAGGAGTAGCCAGCTCCCCTTGAGGTCACTCAGTAACCTTGGGTACACTTCATTTGGCCCCATTGCCTTGTCTACTTTTAACTGTTACAGTTCCCTTAGGACTCTTTCCTCTGTAAAGGGGCTAGTATCCACCTCCCATCCCTTAATGCCTTTGTCTTTTATTATAGGCCCGCTACCTACCCCCTCCTCTGTAAATACTGAAGAATTTGTTCATTATGTCCGCTTTTTGGCAGTCCTTTTCCACACAAGCCCCTCCTTCCCCTTTCAGCCTTACTATCCTTTCCTAGGTCTTTCTCTTTTCACTTATGTATCCAAAAAATGTCTTGTGTCTTTAAGTATCTTAAAAAAAGTGTGACACAAGGATGTTGCACATGCTACGGCCCCAGCCCCTGCACTGTGCAGACAGTCAGAAGGCAGTTACTGCTGCATCATCCAGCCTCCTCTAGATGGCTACCAAGCAGCAGCTTGTGCTGTCCCCCTCCACAAAAAGGAGAGCTGTCAATGGATGCTCCATCCTCCTTCATGCAGCCAGCCCTTGAGCAACCCAGGTCTATTCCTGAACCTGGTTTACCAGCATGGCGACAGGTGAGGTGCCCAGGCCCTCAAAACTCCACACCACAGGGCCAGCACTGCATTTCTGATATTAAGGAAAAATAGTAAAAATCTGACAGGAGGATGGTGGGGAATCGGGAATCATGGCTGCACCTGGAAAGGGATGCAGAATTGGAAAAGCAAGCTGAGGCGCTTTATCACTGTATATCATGGTATATTGTGCTGCATGATAATCGTGATATTGATTCTTTACAACGATAAATTATAGTCAGTGGTAATTATCATGATATATCGTCCCCCAGACAGGGAGTTCCATAATCTGGATCTGTTTGGCAAGCGGATGTTTGCTTCCTCCGCTTTGCCATCTGGGCCTTAATTACTTGGACCACATACTGCAGTACCAGAACTCCTTGGGACAAGTTCTAGAAGGTCGTCCTCTCTTCCCCAAGGGGCTCCTAATTCAGAGTTGCAGGATCACCTCGAGGGAGTATCTGACATAGGTGACCACCTCCCTCGTACCATGTACAATGCTGTAGATGTGTTGGCTAGGACTGCAGCAACTTGGCATCTACCTTTGCCGCTGTTCCTGGTCCAGGGTATCGAGGGTTTGCACAGGATGTGCAACAATATATCCTAAACGCCTTTCAGAGGCCCTCTGTTGTTTGGGGGTGATGTGAGGACATTCTTACCAAGCTTCAGGCCTCGGGGAGGGCCGTTCGGTCGGTCCACTCCCTTTACCATACACAATACAGGTGTCAGCGTGGCTCAGTTGGTAGCACATCCGCCTCTGGACCAGAAGGTCGTGGGTTCTCGTCCCACACCGGGATTGGACTTGCACCTAAAAATCGCTGGCATCCGAGTGCAGTATTGGGGGGTGCTGTACTGCTGGGCTGTGCCGTCCTTCGGATGAGACGTTAAACTGAGGTCCCTTCTGCCCATCCTGGTGTTGTCCTGGTGGGTGTCCAGGTGGAAGTAAAGAACCCAGGGCACTCTTCGCAAGAGTAGGGAACATTCCGGTGTCCTGGCCAACATTCCCTTCCCATAAACTGGTTCATGCAATTATCCAGGCTGTGTGTGGTGATGATGTGCGATGTGCCGCCTCCACACATTCAGTCACTTCACTACCAGTCTAGCATTGCTTGTAAAGCGCTTTGGGATACTGTGTATTAAAAACGCTATATAAATGCTGATTCTTCTTCTTCTTCTTCTTCAATATAGGCCTGCCTAGAAGCAGCCCTTTTGATGCCACCCCTCCCCAAGCCGGCAGCAAGGGAGAACTCTGGGCAAATGCAAGCCCACTGCTCCTGCCCTGCCCACCCAGCTGCCTCTGCCAGCAAAATCCCCAGAGGGGACCTGTGTCCCCTGTTGACTGCTGCCCGACCCCTCCCTCAGGTGGGGCAGGAGGTGGTCGTTTCTCCCTCCACCTGTTCAAGTGGAGGGAGATCACAACTGACAGCTGAGTACTTCAAATAATCAAGCAGGTTCACTCCCTGGAGTTTCCGGACTGGCCTCCAGACAACCCTCCGTCTCTGTCCCACTACCCTCCAGACCATGTTCCTCTGATACGGGAGGAAATCTTTGTCCTCCTGTTAAAGCAGACCGTAGAGCCAGTTCCAGTATCCCAACAAAGGACAGGATGCTGTTCTCATTTCTTTCTAGTCCTAAAGCGCATGGGAGACCTAAGACCTATCCTGGACCTCAGCAGTCTAAACCTTTCCATTCAGTACAAAAAATTCAGAATGGTCATGCTGCACGGCTTTCTCCCCATGTTACCCCACAGAGACAGGATTTGTTCCCTCAGTATGTAGGATGTGTACCTTCACATCAAAATCTGCACTTCTCACAGGTGCAATCTACGCTTCCATTTCCAAGGAGCCCACTGTCTGTTTCAGGCACCCCTTTGGCTTGTCTTCAGCCCCCAAGATCTTTACCAAGTTCCTAGCAGTGGTAGCAGCTGCCCTAAGGTGCCAGGGATTTTATGTCTTTCCCTACCTGGACGATTGGCTCCTGGTGGCGTCATCCAGGGTGCTCCTCCTGCTAACACTCGAGCATACCCACAGTGTTTTCCAGGACCTGGGGTGACCATCAGTCAGGCCAAGTCCTTGCTGTTTCCCTTCCAGCACCTGCAATACATTGGGGCAGTTTTGGATACGGCCCAGGGCATGGCCTTCCTCCCCCAAGATGGAGCAGACTGATAAATGGAGCTGGCCAGACTTCTGTACTGCTCCCTTCATGTCCCAGCCCGTGTGTTCCTGCTTCTTCTGGGTCATATGGCGGCTGCCATAGTAGCATTTCCCTTGGCCAGTCTCCACATTAGAGTTCCTCAGTGGACAGTAAGAGTTCAGTGGAATCGGTGTACAGACAATCTTGACCAGATGGTCATGGTCTCAGATCCAGTAAAAAGGTTTCTGCTGTGGTGGTTGTAGCCCAGCAACCTCCTCTGGGTGAGTCCCTTTCTTTATTCCCCCTCCTCAGCAAATCCTGACCACAGACACGTCCAATTTATGATGGGGGTCCATCTGGGGGTTCTACAAACCCAGGGCCTGTGCTCAGCGGCCAAGGGCCATCTGCATATAAATGTTCTGGAGATGCGAGACATTCTATATGCCCTTCAGGCTTTCCAGACTCCTCTCCCTGGCCCACCGCTGGTTCAGACAGACAACACTAGCATGGCCCACTACATCAACAAGGAGGGGAGACCCAGTCATACCCTGTGTCGGGAGGCAGTGTGGGTTTGGTTCTGGGCACTGGACCATGGCCTTCATCTGTTGGCTGTGCATTTTCCAGTCATGCAGAATGTCTTTTAGTGGACAGCTTAAGTCAGTCACAGTCTTGGGCACATGAATGGGAGCTTCTGACCTCCATAGCAGAAGATCTAGTTGACCGCTGGGGTCGCCCAGAGTTGGACCTTTTTGCATCCCCACTCAACAAAAAACTGCCACTTTTCTGCTCACTTGTTCCAGGGCCTGGAGTTTTCTTGTGAGATGCATTGTTCCTCTCCTGGAAGGGGAGGTTTCTATGTGCCTTTCCTCCCTTCCCTCTTCTTCACCGAGTTTTCGTCAAGCTGCAGATGGAGGGGGCGACCATGATTCTCATTGCCCCATTTTGGCCTCATCAGATCTGGTTCCTTCTGCTTCAGCAATTGGCAGGGAAGCCTCCAGTTCCTCTCCCAGTTTGCGAGCTTGCTATCCAGGAACAGCGCCCTGGTCCATGTGAACCTCCGGTCGCTCCACGTTCATGCATGGCTTCTGTAGCGTTGCTATTTCGCTTTGGTTTCCCAAGGTGGCAGAGGTCTTGTGGCGGCTCATAAGCCCTCTACCAGTGCCACTGACTCCATGAAGTGAGCGATTTTCCCTGTGGACGCTTTGCACCTCCTGGATCCCTTCACATGTCCAGTTAATCAGATCGCGGAGTACCTGTTTGTCCCTCTTGGACACAGGCCTCAAATACGCATCCATGAAGCCCCCAATCCATAACCCTGTCCCAGCTTGGGTTTGCCAACTTTGTGTTAGAAAAGCTCAACCTGCTTCCTTTCGAACCGGCCGCGAGCTGCCCTGTCTGTCTTGGAAGGCTTTCATTTTAGTTGCAGTTACTTCTGCTCAGAGGATTTCGGAGCTGGTGGCCCTTATGTGTAAGGAGCCTTATTTTGTTTTTCACAAAGACAAGGTGTCTTTACATACTAATCCTCAGTTCCTCCATAAAGTGGTTTCTGAGTTTACTTTGAACTAGTCCATTCATCTTGTGTATTTTTCCAGAGCATGCCAATCCAGGTTAAGCATTGCTGCATATGTTGGATGTGCATAGAATTTTGCATTAATATACACACAGAACTAAAGAGGAGGAAGGCTTCTCAGTTGTTTGTTTCATTCGCCGGGTAAAGAGGATGCCCTTGTTCTTTGCAGTGTCTGTCCAAATGGTTGGCCAACTGCATTATTTTTGTTACCACAAGTACAGTAAGGAGCTTTCTGGTGTCGTCAGGCATTCCATCAGGGGATGGCTGCCTCGGCAGCCTGTTTCCATAATGTGTCTGCTGCAGAAATCTGTGTCACAAGCTACGGGAGTTCATTTCACTTTCATTAAGCACTACAGCCTGGACATTGCCTCTAGGCGTCAAGCCAGCTACCGATCTGGCTGTCTTGCAGGGCCTTGTTTCTTAGGCCTCATCTTCCCTGCCTGTTTATGTAATGCTGTCAGTTTTGGGAACTGCTTGCTACTCGTCCTATCTGTGATATCTTGCTGCAAGAGATTCCCCCAACGTAAGATAGTACAGTTACTTAAGAACTTACCGTAACAGTAGATCTTTGAGGGGATCTGTTGCAGCAGGCCTTACTTTTCCCTCCCTCCTTCCCCATGGCCTGTTTTTCCTGCTTTCACTTCTCCAGGAGAAGACCTTCAGCCATCCTCTTTTTTTTCCTTCCTTTTTCCTGGAACCTCGGGTTCCTCCTCGGTTATCTCAGCCGAATGTTCTAGGGTCTCCAGTGGGAGAACTGGGCAGGACGTGAGGGGCTGCCCACCTATATAGAGTGGGTGATGTCGGAGGTGGGCAGACCCTGTGGTGGACTGCTAGCTAGAAATGTTTCTGTGTGGTCCTAATGCTTGATGGAGAAGTCCTGCCTGTGATGGTCTGCTGTAAGAGATCCCCTCAAAGATCAACTGTTACAGTAAATTCTTACATAACTACCAGCCAGTGGCACTGAGGGTTGAGGCACTGGATGCTACACCACGCGCCACGCCGGCGACCAGAGTTCAGGAACGAGCTTGGGCGCCGTGGGTCGGTAAGGGAGGGAGAGGATTTTGTGTCTGGCAGAGTGCTCTCCTCTCCTGGGAGGGATCCAGGATTTCTCGGGCGCAGTGGGGACCCCCGGTGGAGACCGGGGGCATAGCTAGCGTGGAGCAGCGCAGGGAGAGAAGCACAGTAGATGTCTACGGCTCAGCCGTGCAGACGTCATTGCACACCTGTGCTCCTGGGCAAACGACAAAGAAAAATCCCCACGTCTGGATAGGCGACCGCTCTTCTCAGGACCGCACCGCCACGCGCCCAACACCAGGCCTTGCCTCCATCCCCTCTGCACTTCCATCACCTCGGCCGGCAAATTAGATTCTAGACAGAGCATCGGAGTGGAGTTGGCCCTACCTCAGGGGTCTCAGAGCTGGGGGATCTGCTGGCAGGAGATTGGTGGAGGGCAGCTACCTCTGAGGAGGCAAGGGTTCAGGTGGGTGGTAGAGTGGTGCGGTGAGCCGTCCCCGCCGGCGCAGCAGTTGGTTTTCCGCTTACGATGCTGGCGACCAGGTTCCGGAACGGACCTGGGTAGTCGGAGGGCCGGCTGGGGGGAGAAGGATGGAGCATCTGGAGGACTGCTCTCCTTCTCCAGGGGGAAGGGAGGGAGTGTGTCCGGCACTTGACGGACCCCTGGCAGAGGCTGGGGGTACCGCAGCGACCAGCGCCTGAATGTTTAGGGTGGCAGGGCGGATGCTGGATGGCATTGCACATCCCCGTCCCCAAGAAAAACTCACAGAATGCCAGCTCCCAGCAAGACAGCTCGTCTTGCTCTGCCGCCCACTGTCACAGAATCCTGCGAGAGGCCCACTCTTGTGGCCCCGACCCGGGGGTTAATCTGGGGCTTGCCCACAATGTCCTTCAGGGTGGGGAAGCCTCCTCGGTGCCCCACCGAGAGGGTAAGCCTGGGCATGGGGCGGCGGGCAGACAAGAGTTGAAGGAAGGAGCTGGGACAAAAATACAAAAAAAAAGTGCTGTCGAGAAGGGACAGCTCGAGAGAGTTCAGGGCAGTGGTGCATAAACAAAGTCAACAAAGGGAAAAAAAAAAAAAAAAAAAGTTCTTGCGTAACTGTACTTTTATCTTTGTATGGCGCCCCCCCTTTTTTTAAACTCATTGTTACGCGTTGTACGGAGGAACCTGCCATTTTAATTACCTTGCTTAAGGTGAACAGTATGCACAACCGGAAAACCCATTGACCTTTTTTGTTTTGCAGAATCTAAATTCAGATTTTGTGTTTTTGTAGGACACAAGGTTGCACACTGTAGAATATGTCTCCTCAGCCAAGCAGCTGTGGATGTCTGGACCCTGTTTTTGGTCCATGGGTCCGCTGCTCTGGTTTTGGGTTTTTGTTCCCTTCATATGTAGTCTCTGTTCAGGCTGTGGTAGATTTGGTCCCAGGCAGGGCCTTCATTTTGTATGTAGTGTACAATAAATTGGAGTTACAGCTCAGTATGTATGGACCCCAAACCAAAATTGGAAGGACTGCCATTTTCATACCCATCCAGCCTTATTTGTTCATCTCAGAAGGGGTTATATCAGTTACAGGTTCCTGACCGACAAAAGAATCGCAGGGAGGAAAAAGTTACATTGTGAAGCATCCTACCTTTGTGCTGTGATAGCCTCTGCACTCCTGGTGGATATTGCTGCTGCTAGACACAAGGTTGACGGCAACACCTTTAGATCAGTTTCAAAGCTTTCCCACCATCCTACTGGGAATCACCTTTGTCCAGTAGACAGAAGACCCTGTAGTGAAATAAGCAGTGTTCCCACCAGCTCCACATAACAGGGTGCAGCGCACCCCTCCTCCAAGTTTTTCAGGGGTACAAATTGTATACTGAGGGTACACTGACCCTTTGCAGAACATCAGTGGAGGTACATATTTGTTTTAAGGGTATGCCACACAGCACGGTGGCAATCACTGTCTCAAAATAAGGCACAACAGCAGGTTTTTGACAGCCACAGCAACTCAGAAACACAAACTCAGTCTTGGTATTACTAGTGCATGTCCCTGAACTTGTTCTTAACAGTTACCTAACCTGGCTTTCACAAATAAATATCTTTAAACCTCTGTGATAATACGGTGGTGGGCTCAGTGGGGCAGCAGGGCACTTCAGTCCATGGACTTGATAACAGCAGGCAGCAACATTCATCAGCAAGCATACAGAACAGAACTGCATCAGTCAGTGCATCTTTCTGTTATAATTATATATGCACAGCAGCACATGCAGCAGTGTCAGAATCGAATGCAAAGCCGAAAGCTCACTGACTCATCAGGGCACTTTATTAATCATTATGATCCAACCAATAAGATGCACGATATTAATAATTCAATATTTAAACACACACAGCAGAGGCATGTCAGGTGACAGGGTCGATCTGTCAGTCTCTCTTCAGTCTCCACTGACTCCACGCCAGTCCACTTCTCCAGCTCTGCTCCACTCCAGTCCACTCCTCCACTGTCTGCAACTCTTCTGCAGTGCGCTGTCACCCACACGTTAATAATATATCATAATCTGGCAGGCTGTCGCCACTGTGCGCATGCACTAACTGCTGAGGGGTGACAGAAATGGAGTGGACTTGGACACAGATAATAGCTCACCTTGAAAGCGGGCGACTTAGGACAGGATGGACGCGGAGCAAGTATATGAAAATATCAGGGCAGACAGCCAGACACTCAGGTTGAAATGCATTTGTCATTTCATTTGACATAGCACAGCTTATGTGGGATTGGGACTAGGAGAGACCATCAAATACATTGTGTTGCTGTGATGTGTGGCCTTCAGGAGGAGGATGGGAAGGCAGGGCGTCTGCGATACTAACCAATGGCACCAGACATGTCAGCAGTGGGGGTGGGGGCAAGCAGAGGTGGTGTGCCTGCCATGGAGTAACTCTTACTGAGGGCAAGAAGTTTGGAGAAGCCAGACCCATTAGTTGAATCCAGCAGCACACATTGCAGTAATCAGGATTGGGGAAAGTAGCTCGCTGCAACAGACGTATGTGCACTGCTTGATGATTGATCAGGAGGAAATGCATGGCATGTGCATGCATGCCCCACCCCACATCATACTGATTCAAGAGGAGACTCATGGACAGAGTAGCGAAACACTCGCCACCTTACAAACAGCTTCACTGATAACAGCCGACCGAGCTGGTGAGTGTAAGGGGGTGGGGTGGGAGCACAGCAGCCGCTTGGTACTTCAGTTGAACTTAAGTTCTCATTAAGCACTAAATTTGATCCCGGGGACATCATCAACTCACTAGTGGCTATGAGTCGCTCTGTCTCAGCTCAGTAAGTACAGCAGGCAGCCCCATAGAACCAGCCGCTTTTCAGATTGTGATTGGATTTGGGCGGCAGTAGGGAAATTAAGGAGCTGGGCCTGACCCTGAAGCTGGGCTGAGAGAAACTAGGATGATAGACCACTAGAAGTGTGATGATGTTGCATCCTCAGTGCACTGTAGCAAGGCAAGCGATCGGTTTGGGCAAAGCCAGGGGCATAACGGGTGTATGACTGATCGCCGATGATCAGATCAGTCACCGGAGAACTTTAGGAAGGTTGCCATCATTGCCAGGTCTTCGGAATTGGGATATGAGCGGGGTGGGCTGATTTCCGATTCTGATGGTTGATACGGATGGATGGACCTTAACAATGGTCATTAGGCTGGGCCCGGGGGGGGCAACAGGTGCATGGCTGGACCAGAGGGAGGGTTAGTTGGGTCGGGGTATCTGGGGCCGGGGAGAGATGGTTGATTGGAGGTTAGTGGAGCTATGGAAAGAACACACAGTTGATGACTGGCATATGGCAAGAAAAACTCCACAGCTCCTAAGCCAGGCAGTAGCCTAGTCGACTAGTAACTCAATCCACATTCAACCTGTAAAAAAAAAAAAATACAAACCTGAATGTTAAAGAGCGCTTCTCCTTCTCCTCAGGTCAGCAAACGGTAGAGATCCCACTCGCCAGGCCTGGTCTCCCAAATTCTGCTGCTAACTTTGCATTTTTCTCTAGTCTGGCCATTGTACTTTCTCCTGCTGCACATGTGAAGCCTGCGTAGGCGCCGTACCATCGCCCCTAGGAAATGGTCACAGGTGCATGCCTACTGGGATAGGGTGATTTTTTTCTTAGTTCTGTGTGGTAGACCAATCCTATAATAGCTGGGGGGTTGGGGGACAGCACTGTCTGCACGTAAAGTAGCTCACATGCCTGCATACAAAAAAATCAGCCGGGCTTCTTTATGTGCAGCTGTGTACCCCCTACACACATAGATGTACATGAAATTCATATTTCTTATGTGATTCACATACATGTATGTGTGAATGGGAACACTGGAAGTAAGTAATACAACATTTTAAAAGAGAAACTCACTTTACTGGACATGGGTGATACCCTATTAGAATGGTGTGAAAGCTTTAAAATTGATAAAGGCTGTATTCAATAAATTGGCGAAAAGGAAGAAAAAGTTGGCATATCTCAAATTCCTTGACTTGAGACACCATTTACAAAAAATATTGTCCATGATGGAAGGGTCATCTTTTGATTATGCTTCCCAAATTGTACAATGAAAGACAGAAATGCTGCGTTTTCAGTACCAGAAAATGTCTTCTCTTATCCAGGAACAGAAATTTGGAACCAGGGCCAGAAGGATAATGTTGAACCCATTTGACACCTGTCATGATAGGATTACATGCCATGTCTCAGACTAGTTGCATGTAACTGTCCTTTTCTGCTGACAACGTCCTTGTTTCTATATCACATGCTCTTTAACAGATTACTAAGGTAATACACACAGGCCAATTACTGAAATGCAGAAAGTTATGGACTTTATATGTCTATGGACATTTTGGATGTACAGGGCCAGTGTCTCCCAGTAGGGAACATTTTTTCCAGAATGTAAATATTTCCCCTTTTCCACCTGTTGTTATCGTATCTATGCAAGCAGCCATGGATTAGAACTTGAAGTTCAGATGTGGCCCCAGGTGAAGGTGGCTTGCTGGGTGAGTTTTTAAGTTGTATGAGGATGAACTGGGGAGAGGTCTTGGTGGATATCTGCAGCTCCTTTTTAGAGACAGTCATTTTCCGTTTTCAGAAATGGCCTATTCTGTTTGGCAAAATCTTACAAATCCTACCCCCCAACCCAGTTAGGGCAAATCAGATATTTGTTTTGTTTTGTTTGAAAAGCTTGTTCAGAGTTAAGTTTTTGTGCACAATAAAGTGTGCACTTATTTTTTTCATGAAAATTTGACTACCAAGTGGTGATTTAAAAGTTGAAAATTTTCTGTTGAAAAATGGCCCTACTTTTTGTTTTCTTTTATTATATTTGTATCTCCGCCTTCTGCAGGGTTGGCAGGCGGATCCAGCCCTCCCGAGCAGGGCTCGTCCTGGAAAGAGCGCAAATCAGAATCCGAGGAGAGCACGTCTGGGTCATCACGGAGCCTGCCAGCTCCAATTTCCACATTTTCTCCCTCCCCCTTCCTGCTGGCGTGCACTCACATGTGTGGAGGGACATGCACACCGCTGCCCGCAGCACCCACCCTTGTCCCCATCCAGGCACTGCTCCTCAGGCCTCCACCTGGGAGCAGTTGTTAGGCAGGGCAGCAGCCCTCCCACCCAGTTGAGGAGAGCAGTCCCTCAGACGCTCAATCCATGACCCCCCCTCAGCCAACCCCCGACAACCCGCATTCGCTGCTGAACATGGGTCACCAGCATGGAGCGAGGTGTGACGTCCAGCACCTCAACCCTCGGCGCCACCGGGCTGGCCCCATGCCGTACATTTTTGAAGTCATGCAGGGTGAGAGATCAGGTAGCCAGGAGGCCAGGGCCGCTAAAACATCGGTTTGACTACCAGATTTTGAAAGTTACTGGCCAACTGGCTGCCTGCCTATGTAATGATTTTTTTGAGCCCTTATGATAGACACTAAAAGTATTGATTTGGCTACCAGATTTTGAAAACTAATAACCAAACTGACCAGCTGCCAAACTGATTTGTCCCACCCTGGGGTCATGGCCTTTCAAGTGGGATTATTTATTTATTTTTCCTTTATAAGAAAGGAAACAAATCAGATAGTAAAATTGGAGACCTTTAACTTACTGAACACTGACTTGAAAATTGTGGCAAAATATTGAGCAAGCATCTAGCAGCAACAGCAGCATCCATGCTTTTGGTTCCATCTAGGTGTGCTGTTCTGGGACGGAGGATCCAGGACAGCTTATCCCTGATGAGGGAGATTTTCGATAGTGGACAATGTGGGGCAGCTGATGACCTCCTTCTGTCTCTTGATCAAGAGAAGTCTTTTGACAGGGTTTAACATGAATTTGTCTTTTGTTCTTCAGCTGTATGACTTTATTTATTTTTATTTATTTATCTGAAAATTGGTGACTGGGAGAGGTATCCTGAGGTGAGGCTTGTTTCCAGGTGCGACCCGGGGCAAAGGGGAAGGGAGAATACCGTAAGAAGAAATGCAAACAAGGCTGAAAATGAAATAACAAGAACAGGAACATAAAGTGCATAAGTTGAGTGCAGTACAGACAGCAACACCAAACAATGAAACTGGGTGCCAAATATATAGCATACAAAATCAAAGGCAGTAGTGCAGATATGGTAAATTCGAAAAGTGCAGGGAACCTGGATAATGAGATGCTGAAACCAGTGCTGAGAGGTGGGGTAGGGAGATAATTTTATTTTATTTAAAATTTTAACTGGGTAAAAGGCACTGGGCCACATGGCCCTTTGCGAAGGCTTGACCTGGGTGGGTACAGACAGACAATATTACAGATATACACGTAGATATGTAACAGAAACATAACTACAGATGAGAACACAAATACAGAATTAATACAAAAATCAATGTGCGCAAGTTAGTCCAATGTGCTATCATAGAGTAAGCAAGGACTAATGTACAGTTAAATACAAGGAGGGGTTCAGGAAGGGGGAGGAGGGAGAAACATAGAAAATTGTCGGCAGATGAGAACCGCTAGGCCCATCCAGTCTGCCCATGAGCCCTACCTAGTTTGCAGCCTCTGACTCTACTTAGACTATGACTTTTCACCCCTCCTTTTTAGAAGTTTTAGTTGGCATCTGAGGGAGGAGCGAGGGAGAGAGAGATGGATGAAGGAGGGAAGATGATTCCAGCGGGAGGGGAGTTGGCAAGAGAAAACAAAATTTAAATACCTGTAAATTTTCTTTCTTCAATGGCTGGTCTCCAGGCTTCCATACTAATGGGCTGTACCTCCTGATGCTATCATGCAGGCAGGAACCAAAACTCTGCAGCCTGGATATCCTCCCCTCCACTTCCTGTGCACACCAGTTCTTCCTAAAGCGGTCCAAATCTGGTAGTACCATATAAACTTGGAAACAAAAATGAGAAATATTATCCAAACATTCAGCCAGCTGGCCACATTTTGTACATTCTGGGAGGGAAGAAGCCCAGAGACTAGCCGTCGGAAAAAGAACATTTACAGGTATTTAAATTTTGTTTTCTCTCTCCTAAGCTGGTCTCCGGGCTTCTATACTGATGAGATATACTAAAGTACATCCCCTCACATCCCAGGTGGGAAGAATGTAATTGCCCTTAAGGGTCCACCACCGCCTAGAGAACTCGGCCAAAAGACGCCTCAGCCAAGGCCATCACATTCAGTTTGTAAGACTTGGTGAATGTGTGAATAGACGACCAGGTAGCTGCCCTACATAAGTCTGCTGGAGAAGCTTCTCTGAAATATGCTAACAAGGTGGCCATAGCCTGGGTGGAGGAGCTTCTCTGAAATCCACTGAGATGGCCATAGCCGGGTTGAGTGGGCTTTCACTGGCCCAGGCAAGGCATTCCAGCCTGATTGTAGGCAGTGGTGATGGTTAAGCGGATCCATCTGTCTATAGTCTTTAGAGGACATTAAAATCCTGGAGAGGGTCCAGAGGAGGCAACCAAAATGATTTGGGGACAGGACCTATGGGGAGAGGCTCGAAGAGCTAAATATGTACACATTGGAAGAGAGAAGGGACTGGGGGGACATGATAGAGGTCTTCAGGTACATGAAGAGGGTAAATAGGGGAGGAACAGTCAGGGTGCTTCGAAGGAAGGAGGAGGGGCAAGTAGAGGGCATGGGTGGAAGCTGGAGGAAGATTCAGGGAGAAAGGAGGGTGCTACTTCACTGAGGAGGGTGGTGGAGCCATGGAATCGCTGCCCAGGGGCTGGTGGAGGCAGAGACAGTGGAGGGGTTCAAGAGGGGTGGGACAGGTACAGGGAAGGGTTCTGGAAGCAAATTCCAGTGCAGCAAAAAATATCCGAACTGGGAAGGAGAAGCCAGAGAAGGCGAGGGGGGCAGCAAGGTCAGCTCCCAGGGTGGGGCTGACTAAGCGGCAGAACACAAAAGACCGTTGGGCCTATTCTGCTGGCATTTTAGTATGTATTTTAGAAGCTTTTTGCCCATATTCTGACCAGCGTGAGAATGAACAAACTAGAAGGTTTGTGCATTGACTCGGATCTTTAATGTAAAACTTTAACGCTCATCTGGGGTGCAGAGAGTGAAATTCCCTCTCCTAGTCATTTTTTTTGGTGAGGACAGAAGGAAGGCAGAATCAACTCCTAGTTGCAGTGAAACAGAGACAGTACCTTAGGAAAAAGCCTGGATCTATTTGGAGGACTATGGAGTCCTGATGAAACCCAGTATATGGTTCTTTAGTCGACAGAGCTCCCAGCTTGCTGATTACTCTAGCTGAAATAATGGCTATGAAAAGGTGACTTTCCTCGTGAGATGTATAAGGGATGCCTCCTTGAGAGGTTCAAAAGGTGCCTTGGTCAATACTTTGAGGACCAAATTGAGTCTCGGGGGGGGTACCTTTCGTATAATTGGTGGGCGTTTGATTTGCTGCTGGCAGGAACCTTCTGACATGGGGATGAGAACCCAGAGACTCCCTTGAATCTATTAACAAGCCCACCCCCAGTATGGAAATCAGAAATCGCAAGGTGGCTGGTTGCAGCCCTTTGATGAATCCTTCTTGAAGGAACTGGAGCAGAATAGGTAATGATATTGGCTGGTTTGGTGTTTGTCTGGATTGAAGCCCGAACAGGAATCTCCATCAAATCTTGTAGTACACTTTGGAGGGAGATGTGCTATGTTAGTACACTTTGGAGGAGATATGCGACGCAAGTAAACCGTCATCTCAATCACGGGAGCTATATATCCTAGCTCTTTTGAGAGTTTCTCGCTCAATCTCCAGGCCAAGAGGGACCGGTTGCGCAGATTGAGATGTAGCACAGGGCCTTGATGAAAAAGGTCCTGACCGATTAGAAAAATTATAGGTGGTTGCCGTGACAGGTGAATCAGAAAGGGGAACATGGACGATGGGGCCAGTGCAGGCAGACTAGCATCAGCTCTGCCCGATTGAGTGCTACTTTGTGGAGAACTCTGGATAGGAGCGATATGGGGGAAGGCATCCAGGAGACCGTACTGATCCCAGTTTAGGGAAAAGATGTCCTGAGCCACCGCTAGTTCAGCATTGGCTAGGGAGCAGAAGTGCCTGACCTTGGAGTTTTTCTGGCAGGCGAAATGATCTACCTGAGGACAGCCCCAATGTTCTGTGAGGACTTGGAAGGTGCTGTCCTTCAGCTTCCATTCCCCCAGTAGGATGTCCTTGCAGCTGAGCCAGTCTGCCGTGATGTTCTCCTGACCTGGAATGTACACCACCCTCAGGCTTGTGAGGTGACGTTTGGCCTGTTGAAACAGCAGAAGAGATTTCCTGAGCATCCACAAGCTTCTTGTGCTGCCCTGATGATTGATGTACGTCATTGATTCTCATTTGGCGTGGCAGCCCCAACTTGTGACCTCTCATGATATTGCTCCTCAGTCCTCCAGTGAATGGAGGTCCTCACCTGGACAGAAATTGGGATCTCTTGGTCCTGGTTGTGTCTGGACTGGGACCACAGTCTGAGGATGTTTGCCTTGATGGGTCGCATGTGAATTAGTGCCCGAGGGACTGTATCAGCCAGAGAAACCATAATCCCCATGAGCTGCATGAAGTTGTGAGCCGGCAGCTGGTGGGCTGTATGAAATCTCCTGATGAGCTTCTGCAGGTCCTCGAATTTTGTTTCCATGGGAAACACCCCATTCACTTGTGTCTTGAAATCTGCCCCCAAGATGGTTCAAGGTCAGCGTTGGAATTATGGAACTCTTCTTCCGGTTGTGACCTACTCGAGTGCCGAGAGACACCGTATGACCTTGGCCACTGCTTGTACCACTTACCAAAATGCAGTGCTCTGATGAGAATAGTGTGCAGATAAGGGAAAAGCTGTAATCCTTGGCTCAGAAGTTGAGCTATGACTGTCACTAGGACCTTGGAGAAGACTCTTGTGGCAGATGAATGCCTGAATAGAAGAGCCTTGAATGAGAAGAGCTGTCCCCCCGCTTTGAATCTGAGAGATTGCCTGTGTGCCTTTGGATGAGAATGTGTAAATTGGCATCCTGCAAGTCGATAGATGCCCGTCGACTTGACGGAGCTCCCTGATGGATGGCAGGGTCTCCATATGAAGGATCTGCTGCACACAAAGTGGTTTAGAAATCTTAGGTCCCAAACTAGTCTGAATCTCCTTGGGCGTTAGGGAACAATGAAGAAAAACAAGAAGAGGCCCCAGTTGAGTTCTGCAGTGGTGAACCCGCTTGATAGCCCCTGGTGGTAGAGGGTTTGTAATTGCTTGGAACGGCGCACATTTTATGTCGAGTTGCCCAAAATGGGTGACGGTACCACATGAGATAATGGTGGCTGTGAGCCTAACTCAATTAGGTATCCCTTGCGCATGATGTCTAAACCCATCTGTTTGTTGTGGTATGGAGCCATTCCTCATGAAAATTGGAAAGCCTGCCCCCGTAGCGACAATGGGGCCAGGCTGTGCAGCATGCAAGGCTGAGCCTGGAGCCTATTAGCAATGAGTCCTACTCGAGGATGGGTTTGAAGTATTTCAGTGATGATGTTGCTCCCCCAAGCCTATCGGGTGACACTTCCTCCTCCTCCTCCTCCTCTGAAGCTACGCTGGTTCCGGGAGGAGAACCCTGTGTGTTTGCCCAAGAAGTTCTGTTTTGCCCTTTGATGTAATTTCAGCACGTTAAATTCCACCAGTTACCTGCTAACCCAGACTTTGGTCTTAGACTCTGCGACAGTCGCCATAATGGTTTCCCCTGATTCTTTCATCAGCTTCTTTGAAGGTGGAGCCAGACAGAAGATAACCTTAATGCTGTTGGGGCCTGCTGACCAGGACTTATCTCTGGACTTTGTCTGCAGCCTCGCTCCATAGCAGTTTCTGATTATACATCACTGCTTTGTGAGTGGAGCGAATAGTAGATAACCTTTGTACGCAGCACTGACCAAGGGAGTCGTGGAGAAGTATCTGCATGCCGAGCATGAAGCCAGAGGTTGTGCCATGCTGAAGTTTGATAGAACATGGTTCTAGCAGCACATCTGGCTGCTGCCTCTGACACATCTGCTGAATAAGCGGAGGCCCCAGCAGAGGCTGGAGCTCCTGGCAGTGCCGCCTTGTTTTCCTCAGAATCTTCTGCCAGCTGGAAGTTAGGACTTTCGCCCATGAAAGAGGGTCTCTGGCTAAGAAAGGATTAGCTGTCGCTGCCTTGAGCTAAGTTACTGAAGCTTGGAAGGCCTTCTTAAGATGCATCCACTTTCCTGACCACCGGGTCTCATAGAGTGGCCTCTCCCTCTGCCGGACTAAAGGTTTTCTTTGTCTTGGCAAGATGCGCAGAGAGGTGCTCTGCCTCGTCAGTTGTCTTTCAAGTCGCCATCCTGTGGACCCTCAGCTCCGGGGGCTTGGAGGCTGCAATTCGGAGCATGGGGGGCCCAGAGCAAGTGCTCTGTTAAATGATTCTCTTAGATCTGGGGCCAACGAGATGTGTCCATTTTTTGGCCATCCTGTACGAACATGTGCACCTCAGTCTGAGCGTCCTGCCACTGATCCCAATGAGCAGAAGAGTTGGCCTCCAGTGGGTCCTCCGCCCTGGAGGTCTCTCCCTTCTCGCACCTCAAAACAGAGGTGGCCTACAAAGATGGCCAGAAAGGTGGGATTTGCATTTTCTTGCTATCTCCTGCCCTTGGGAGGCTTGTCCGCCAACATAGTGTGGCCTAATTTTAGTGTCCCTGAGGAATGGGGTCTCCTCCTCCGTGAGCGTCGGGGAGCGATGCCCAGTGTGAAAGTCTGTAAAGGTGGCCAAAGGAGGAATTTTTCGGCTTGATTCCAATGCCCTTGAGGATCACCACACTCCCTAAGAACTGAGACTTTTGTAAGCCGTTATGCCCCAGCGCTGTCATCAAGAGTTGGAGGCCTTCCAAGTTATCCTTTGGGGACACCCCCCCCAAGAGGCTTCCTGAGTTTATTGCTGTGCTTGGAAGAAACGCTGCTTGCTTGATCCTGTGAAAGGTTATAGCTCTGCAAGCCTTGGAAGAAAGGCTGATTGCTAGCCTCTCAGTTGCTGCTGGGGGGGGGGGGGTGGCGCTGTCGATGAGGAGTGCCATCCACGACTCCAGAAGCGCTAAGAGGCTGTTAACTTCGATGAGTGTCTGTATGAATGCTACCAGCCGTCGAAGAGGAGATCGTCAGTTACTGGGGCTGTTAGCGTCGACGAGTGGCTGTATGAACGCTTCCAGCCATGGACGAGGAGACCGCTAGTTACTGCCAGCGACAGGGAGTATGCTTCTTAACCCAATATACTCCTGTCGATGGGGAGTATTCTCCTTAACCCAATATACATTGTAGATATATATCCCTGTTTCCGAGGCTGTGATGTCGATCGACGTTTTAGAGCTGAGGGGAATTTCAAGGCGGGCTGTGCAGCAGCACGGCTGAGACCCAAATCGTGGGAAAAACTCTGCTGGGAATGTGGGCCAGTCTGTACAGCATGCAAGGCTGATACTGGAACCAAACAGAAAAAAGAGCTTTTGTAATGCTTCTTTTGTCCAACGTTGAGGATATCCAAAGAGAAAAATAAAAATGAGACTCTCAGTCTGATGTCTTCAGCCCTGAGAGCTTTTATAATGCTGCTTTTGTCCAACGTTGAGGATATCCAAAGAGAAAATAAAAATGAGACTCGAGTCTGATGTCTTCAGCCCTGAGAGCTTTTGTAATGCTGCTCTTGTCCAACGTTGAAGATATCGAAAGAGAAAAATTAAAATGAGACTTACAGTCTGTTGTCAGCCCTGCCATGAGGAGACAGTGTGGGCCATTCTGTACAATGTACAAGGCTGAGACTGGAACCAAACAGAAAAAGAGCTTTTGTAATGCTGCTCTTGTCCAACATTGAGGATATCCAAAGAGAAAAATAAAAATGACTCAGTCTGATGTCTTTAGCCCTGCCATGAGGAGACAGCTCTGCTACAGAGTACCTGCCTTTTGGAAAGCAGGAAGTAAACTGGTGTGCACAGGATGTGGAGGGGAGGATATCCAGGCTACAGAGTATTGGTTCCTGCCTGCATGATAGTATCAGGAGGCACAGCCCATCAGTATGGAAGCCAGAAGACCAGCTTAGGGGAGAGAAAGCAGATTTCCCAGCTGAGGAGAGAGAAACTTTGTGGGTCCCTGGAGCATAAGGAGGAAGAGGAATGGGAGAGATGAGACAGGATAAAGAGGAGAGGGACCCAAAGCAATATTTAGAGATGAGGAAGCACAGTAGAACTGGTGTTGTGTGGGGCAGGGAGGATGGATAGGGAGGAATAAAGGAAGCATTGGTGAGTGTGAAGGTGACTTTGTGACAAAAGGCAGATGGCATTGCAGAGGGTGTCCAGTCTGGCCAGGGAGGTGGATAGGATAGTGCTATAGACCACATCCGTGTAGTTGAAAACTGGGAGAGCAGTTTTAATGACTAAGTCATGGTGGACCAGCGGGGTGAGGCATTCTTTATTGCGGTACAGGGCACTGAGTTTGGGGTGGAGTTTAGCGTGGATAGTATTGATGTGAGCTGAAAAGTCAAGCCTGCTGTCTAGCTATACACTGAGGTATTTGAAGGTTGGGACAGCCGCAAGTGGGTAGCCTTCAGGCACAGAGAAAATTGGGAGGGAGGTGAGCCTGGCCAATTTCTAGCTGGTACCAAAGGTCATAAGCACAAGTATTTTTGTGTTGATCTGTAGCTGACTAGACTGGAACCAGTGCAGAACATTGTGAAAGTCACGCTGAATCATGACTTCCACAGAAGCAGTTGAGGTACCTGAGTAGTTTAGGAGTGTCTTTTGCATACGTGTATGTGTGCGCGAGTTGGCACAGGAAGAGGGAGGTCATTGAGGAATATTGAGAAAAGAATTGGGCCCAGGGTGAAGCACTGTGGGTCTCCAGTCAGGGTAGGAGTGGTGGGGAAAGGTCGCCTCCTGCCTGTACCGGCAGTTGACGGCTCATAAGATAAGATGGGAGCCAGTCAACAGCTGAGGCTGAAGTCCGGAAGTGCTTAGCTTATTCAGGAGGAGAGAGTGGGACACTGAATCAAAAGCTTTGGCCATATTGATGAAAGTGGCCATTGTAAGTTGCCCCTGATCCATCCCAGAGAGGATGGAATCGGTGATCCTAAGAAAGGAAGTGACAGTGGAGTGATCCTTTTTAAAAAACAGACTGGAAGAGGGAGAGGAAGTTGGAGGAGTGGTGAGAGTCAGCAAGCCTTGAATAAACCGTGACATTGGGGGTATCTCTTGCAGCAGGCCACACCTATAAGAGTCTAACTGGGGGCCACCCACTCCGACATCACCCTTTGTTGTCGGCAAACCCTATAAAAGTGAGCGGCCCCCGCACCCGCATCCATTCTTTTCTCACCATCGACCAATGCACATCGGACCTTCAGAGACCACCACAGGCTTCAGTTGACCACCACTTTCCTTGAGTTGTCTGTCAAATTTTCTTTCCTTTCTCACACTAGTTTTACAACTTTTAGTTGATTTGTTTTGTATGTCAGACCCATCTTCTTCTCTGATCGGACCTCCAAGACGAAGTGCACTTGAGGTAAGCAGCTCCCGGAGAAAGACTGCCACTCTGCCTGTGTCCGCTGCCTTGGGCCTACCCATGACACCCAGACCTGCACCATCTGTAAGGGCTTTAACCAGGCCACCCGACACCATCACCAGTGGGGCCTTGAAGAATTCCTTTGTAGCAGAAGGTCACCAGTATGGAATGGGAGCTGCAGGACAGAAGTTCCTCTTCCTCTCCGGCCCTGTCTTCGGGGTTGCAACCGTCCTCCGGGTGGGAGAGGGGGAGAATCTGGTGGCAAACACAGACACCAGAAAAGGACTGCAAAGAACACCAGTCTGCATCCTGCTCGTCGTCCCTGCACAAGTCCAAGGGCTTGGACACCTCGGGGGCGACCTCTTCTGCCTCGCACGCTCTATCTTCAAAGAGTTACCATTGGCAGCACACGCCCACCCCTCTCTGTCGGGCAGTGGCATTTGGAGGATGATTCTTTTCTTAGTCCCTGCAGCTTCTACTGTACAGACCCTTCTAGTGGCAGGGCGCGTCAGGAGACTCTGCTGGTTCTTAGACCAGTATGGTTTCAGTGAGCTCAGGGTTGTCCCAGGCTGCCCATCCACCCCCTGCCTCTGCGCAGGTGAACTTTTCCTTGGCTGTGGAACCTATGCCCTCCCTGGCATCTCCCCCAGTTGTCCCAAGGTCGCCTTCACCCGCTCTTGAGGTGCCAGTCACAGATGCCACCTTTCCAGCGATGCTGGTCTGTCCAATCCCAGTGCATACACCAGCCAGGTCTCTCTTACCCCTGATGCCTGCTTGGCCGCAACCAGCACTGACACTGGTCCCTCAGCTGATGCTGGCCCCTCTGCTTTTGCCGACACTGGCTCCTCTACCTACGTTGGCACCTATACTTCCAACACCAAGAGCTGGCGCTGGTCCCTCAACCAATGCCGCCTAGTTACCCAACGTCGGTGACAGTGAATTTCCAGTCACTGCTATCATCCCTCTGAGATTTTGTGCAGGCACAGTTGGCAGTACTGCAGGACCAGACTCCACATGGGCCCATGCGCCCGGTGCCGCCACCCGGCATGACTAGGGACCCTCCTCCTGCCCCACATCAGCCGGCGTCTTACACTCCCGTTCGCCCGGTGGACAAAGAAGAATATCATCTGGCCCTCCAACTCCAGTTGAGTCTGAGGAATCTGGTGATGGAGGATGGGGGCCTTCCCTCTCCCCTTGGCGGTGTTTTGGATGGGGAGAGACCCCAAGTACATTCCCAGGTCTCCCCAGATGAACAGTTGTTTTGTGGTGTCATCGCCCAGATACAGTCAGCCATAGGCTTTGAAGCAAGGAGCTGGACCCCTCCTGATGTTGGTTGTCCACCTACCTCAAGCTACCAGACTTCTTTCCTTTGGTGGTTCCCCTTTGGTAGATGCTTTTGAGGATGCCACAGTGGCTATCTGGTATCCCAAACCAAGGCGCTGGTGGGCAAGCCTTTTTTCAGGGAGCGACCCAAGGTGGACAGTCATTATCAATATGGCTCACGACTGTACCAAGAGACTAAAACATTTGAGTTCCCTTCCTCCCGAAAGTGAATCTCGCAAACTGGATCTCTTTGGGAAAAGGGCTTTTGCCTCTGCCGCACTGGCCATTAGAACCCTCAGCTATATGGCCCATGTGCTCCAATACCAAGATGTTTTGTGGGAACAGACCATGGAGATTGTCAAATCCTCATCTGATAGTTTGGTTATGCAACAGCTCCTGCGGGCTCTCAAATCAGGGTCAGACATCAGCCGACACCTGCACTCAGCTTGTGATGCTGTAGGCGCCTCCAGCTCGAACAGCGGCAGTAGGTATATGCTTTCATCGGCACTCCTGGCTACGGGTGTTGGGCTTTGCTCAGGATGTGCAGATGTCCATCTTGAATGCTCCCTTCAGGGAGGTATAAACTATTTGGGGCTGACGTTCAGGGCATTTTGTCCAACCTACAAGCCTCTGGACACACTAAAGTCAGTTGACTCACTGTACCATACCCATCAAAGAGTGCCATATGGATGCCCCTTTTGTCGGGCCACCCATAGACCCCCTACCTGCATCCAAGCCTGCCAAGTGCAAGGCTTCCTCAGCCCTGCCCACCCTCTCTTCCTCCTCCAGCAAAGGTTTCCAAGGAGGAGGCAGCTTTCACCCTGCCTTAACATGACACCTTGCCCCCCCTCCCGTGAACCAGGCGGAGGTGGTAGGGGATTGGTTCTCCCTATACTGGGACAGATGGGCGGAGATCACAAATGACAGCTGGGTGCTGCAGCTTATAAGCCACAGCCACACTCTGGAGCTCATAGAGTGGCTCCTAGAAAGACCTCCAGTCCCTTCATCTTAACCCCTGTCTCACAGTCCTGTTCTTTGGGTGGAAATCCAGTCCCTACTCTGAAAAAGAGCGATAGAACCAATGCCAGAGACCCAAGATGGCAGCGGGTTCTACTCCCAGTTCTTTCTGGTTCCAAAATGCACGGGCGACCTCCAGCCCATTCTGGACCTGAGACTGCTATACCTACTCATCCAGTACAAAAGTTCTGGATGGTTCTCTTCAAAGACTGCTGCCCTCCTGAACAAAGGAGATTGAATATGCTCCCTAGACATGCAGGCTATATATCTTCATATCAAGATTTGTGTCCCACACAGGCAGTACCTCAGATTTCAGATCCAGGGGGTACATTTCCAGTTCAGCCTTGCCCTTTGACTGTCCTTGGCCCCTCAGGTGTTTACCAAGTTCCTGGCAGTAGTGCAGCCTCCCTCAGGAGCCAGGATTCTCGTTTTCCTTCCCTTCATGACTGGCTACTGAAAACTTCATTCAGGGACAGCCTACTTCTCACCTTGGAACACACCATCCGTCTGTTCCACGACCTGGGAATCACGGACAACTTGCCCACGTCTGTTCTGTGCCCAGCCAGTGACTCAGTAGATTAGGACGGTCCTGGACACAGCACAGGACATGGCATTCCTTCCGCAGGACAGGGCAGCATGGGGTCTTAATGTCACTGACAAATAGAGCGCAGCAGTAAATGCTGCAAGCAAAATGCTGTGCTCTGACATAACAGGCTTTGTTCCCCACACACCCCGATGTGGGGGGGGGGCTTTGCCCCCACGCAACCCAGATTTTAAATAATCAGCTCCGAGGTGTGGACCTCCAGGGATGGGGAGAAACTCAGATGGGGAAATTCATTTTTTTTCAAAAAAAAAAGTTGCAACACCAGGAGACCTAGGGGAACCGAACCACGGTCCCAGGTCTCCATCCCTGCTGTGTGCTGGTGCCTTAACCATTCCACCACGGGAGCAGCTCAACCAGGCACAGCAGCACAGGTTTCTTCAGCCCTTCCTCCACTTCGCAGTCAGTGATGGGGTAGTGGTAATTCCCTACCACTGTTACACCCCAGTCGCTCTAAATGGTTCTGCGCTTTACACAGTGCGGTTATTGCCACGCTGTTTTTATAGCACTGTATTGACCTGGTACCGACAGGGTGGACCATCTCATGGCTCAGGCCAAGCTAGTATTTAACAGCCGCTTTGTCTCTGCAGAGTTTTTCGCTGACTCCTGGGCATGATAACAGCAGCCATAGTCACGTTGCCTCTGGCCAGACTTCATATGAGGATTTCCCAGTGGATGTTGAGAGTTCAGTGGGACCAGCGTCTGGGTGACCTTGAACAGGAAATCCTGATCTCCTCTCTATTGAAAAAGGTTCTGCTTTGGTGGATGGAGCCCACCAACCTTCTCGGTGTTCCTTTGCTATTCCTCAGCAGATTCTGACCACGGATGCCTCAGGGATGGGCTAGGGATCACATCTGGGCCCACACCAGATGTAGAGGATGTCCCATCTGGAGTCCTCTCTGCACATCAGTATTCTGAAATGCGGGTGGTGCTTTATGCCCTCCAAGCTTTTCAGACCCAGCTGTCTCCAGGCCTTCTGCTGGTGCAGACGGACAGTATGACTGTCGTCCACTACATCAGCAAGCAGTGGGGTATTCACTCATACCCCCTCTGCAGGAAGTGATGAAAGTCTGGTACTGGGCTCTGGGCCATGGCATAGAGCTGATAGCCTTCCAACATCCCAGTGCCCAAAACATCCTGGTGGTCGACCTAAGGCGGTCAAAGTCAAAGACGCATGAATGGGAGCTTCTGACCTCGGTCACCGAAGACTTCTTCGACAGATGGAGTCGTCCAGAGTTGGATCTTTTTGCGTCCCCACTCAAAGCAAAACTACCTGCGTTTTTGCTTGCTAGATCCAGGGCCTGGATTTTTCTGGTGAGGCGTGTTGTCCCTCTCTTGGAAAGGGAGGTTTCTGTATGCCTTCCCTTCCTTCCCTCTGCTTCATAGGATACTAATCAAACTACAGGTGGAAGGGACCATGATGATCCTCATTTCTCCCTTTTGGCCTCGTCAGATTTGGTTCCCCTTTCTCCAGCAGCTGGCAGTAGAGCCTCCAGTCTTCCTTCCTCTGTGCACTGGCTTGCTCTCTCAGAACTGGGTACCCTGCTGAATCTGGACCTTAAGTCCTTGCACCTTATTTATTTATTTATTGAAATGTTTCACCAGGAAGGCACACTAAACAACAAGTTGCTCGTCTCATGGTGCGACCTGGGGGGGAAGGGTACAATGAGGACTGACAAAGAGCTTTCAGGTACAGATGCATTATGGAACATTGGATCGATATAAAAAAAACACAATACCAATAATGAGCAGATAAGACAGTTACAGCAAGAGACAATTGAATACAATTAGTGGGTGGACACAGATATATGTAAATGCAAACAGTAAACCCATCAAGTAGTAATGTAGCTATACAATCTTAAGTACCATGATGTTTACGGTGCTGCACACTGAGATAGGCAAACAAGTGCTAGGTACAAAGCAGGGTAGAAGGTGGCAATGTCCAAGAAAGAGAAGCAAGTGGGGGGAAGCTGGGGGAGGAGAAAGGGGTGTGGGGGAACTTAAGAAGAGGAGGAGGAGCGGGGGGGGAGGAGGGAAGACTGCGGAGCCAAGTACCCCTCCAGGGTGTAGAGAACCCTGCAAAGGGATCGGAACTAAGAGCAGGCAAGAACAGTGAAAATTAAGAAGAGGGGGGAGGAGAGGCTGCAGAGAACAAAGTACCCCTCCAAAGTGTAGAGAACCCTGCAAAGGGGTGGGGCCTTCACGCATGGCTCCTGAGGATATAGCCATGGCCCAGTTTGTGGTGTTTCCTAAGGTGGCTGATGTTCTGGTGACAGCCAGAAAACTCCACCACTGGAAGGTCAGTACCAGCATTGCTGGACATAGTACAAACCTTTGCAAGCATCTCTGGATACAAGCTGAACTCACAGAAATTGGAAATCTTGTTTATAGGTGAAGACAATGATGGTGGACAAAAAAATATTTAGGGTCTACACAGGGTAGATCATTGCTTTACTTATTTAGGAATTAAAATAGGAAGGGATCTTAAAAAGTTATGTAAGCTGAATTATACTCCCCTATTCAAAACTATATTGGCAGACCTTGTTAGATGGAAGGGTCTACCCATTTCCTGGCTTGGGTGGATTAATCTGCTAAAACTGAATGTCCTTCCCAGAATCCTGTATGTCATGCAGATGTTACTGTTTGGTCCCACTAAGCAGGATATCAAGCAGCTTGACAAAGGGTTTAGTAGTTTTTTGGAGAATAGCCTAAATGAGACTCAAAGCACCAAGGGAAAGGAGGATTGGATTTCCTAGATGTAGGGATATTACTTAAGCGGTATAGTACCGAATACGTTCATAATTGGGTCAGTAGGAGCTGCTATATGGTTGGACCTGGAACAGGAGACAGTCCAGGTAGTCTAACAGCGTATCTGTCATCAGAGGAGACAGGGTTACAGAAACACTAAAACTCTGAACCCGATGGTCGAAGCGGTTTGGAGGCCTGAAAGTGTATTAAGAGAGAAGCGAGCAATGAGGACAATACTCCCCTAGTACCCGTAGCAAAAACTGGAATTCTTACTGGGACTAGAAGACCTAGTATTAGCAGATTGGTAAGCCAGAAATTAGATACTCGGGGGACCCTATGGGGATGCAGATATGCACCCGTTTGATACGATTCAGAGAGGCCTGAGGATACCGAACTACCATTTGTATCGGTATATGCAGGTGAGACACTTTGGGACGAACATGCTTAGAGACCGACTGACTCTGATGAGTAGCATAATATTAAAGACAGAGAAAGAGATATTAGGAGTGAAGCAGAGTGAGAAAGGGCTAATAGGAAGAGCAGCTAAATTAGATGGATAATTTTAGGGGAGAAACAGAGAAGGTAATATGGAAATGGGAAATGGAACTGGAAATAACTATTATGGATGATACATGGAAGAAGCTGATCACTTCCCCCATGGGCCTCCTGCTCTGTTTAAAAAAAAAAAAAAAAAAAAAAATCAAAGCACAATATAAATTTTTACATCGCTTGTTCTGCCCGACGGAAGTGGTACATAAATTCCAACTGGAGTCCTCCTCCATGTGTGGAAGGTACTTGGTAGAAAGGGCCACATATTTCCATTATTTTTGGGAATGTGATAAAGTTAAGCAATACTGGATGCAGATCTCTATTGAAATTAAGAATATCTGTGGGGAGAGAGATGGATCTGATCTCGGCCTCCATGTTGGTGTGTATGGAAAGAGAAGGGAACATAGGGCTGGGTCCTGTATCCAAGATGGGTGCGGGTGATGTTAGTCTTAGCCTGACATATACTCCTGAACACATGGGTGTCATGCATAAAACCCACCACTCAGATGTGGCGAAATTTACTACTAACGACATTGGCCACGGAGAGGCTCACCTTTGCCTTAAGGGGCAGGGAATAACTTTTCAGCAGGGAATGGGCACAGTTTATGACTTCGCTTTCATCTGTGGAAGCTCTGATTCTCAGTACAGGGTCATTTTAATCAGTATGATTTTGTAAAAATAAAAGGGAAATTACCCAATAAAATAAGGGGTCGGAAACAACAAATAATACTCAGCAGCAGTTGAGATGCAGCGTGTTAATCAGCGAGTGGCAAGTAAAATCATCACAGAATGCAGTCACTTTGATTCTATTATTTTGTTTAGTTTTATTTTTGTATTAGATTGTATAAATTGGTAGATGTTGATAATATATGAATTAACTATGACACACATCAAAAGAAAAGGACATAGGAAAAGACATGTCTGGTTTTAACTTCCACATGTATAGGTATGGTAAGCATAGCTGCAGTAGTATAATATGGATTGAATTGGTATACACAGGAAGAAGATTATGGAATGGAATTGATGTGAAATGTATTCACAGTTATCAACTTTAGTTGCCTGTATTATGTACTGTTTTGAAAATATTAATAAAATATTATACAAAAAAGAAAACTTCACCAGCGCCACTTACTCCAGGAAGTGGAAGTGTTTCTCGCTATGGGCTGCTTCACACCAGCTGGACCCCTTCACCTGCCCTGTGAATCAGATCTTGGAGTACCTGCTGTCTCTTTCAGACTCTGGCCTAGTGGACTCTTCTCTGAAAGTGCACGTCTGCCATCTCTGGTTCCTTTGTGTCTGTTGATGGCTGTATGGTGGCACAATTAGATGTGTCACGTACCTTTTTGAGAGTCATTCTTCACCTGAAACCTCCTATCCGCAATCCTGTCCCTACATGGGACTTGAATTTCGTATTGGAAAAGCTTATGTTTGCTCCTTTTGAGCCTGCTGTGACTTGTAAGCTATGCTTTCTGTTGTGGAAAGCGTTATTTTTAGTTGCAGTTACTTCTACTTGGAGGATTTCTGAGCTCCAAGCGCTCGTGTGTGAACAACCTTATTTGGTTTTCCACAGAGTATCTTTACATACCAATCCTAAGTTTCTTCCTAAGGTGGTGTCTGAGTTTACTCTGAATCAATCCATCTACCTGCCTATTTTCCAGAACAAGCCAATCCAGGGGAAGCATTGATCCACACTATGGCTGTATATAGAATCTTGCGGTACTATACACACCGCACAAAGGACTGCAGGAAGTCCAAGCAGTTGCTTGTCTCTTTCGCCCCTGGGAAAGAGGGCGCCCCTGTTTCTAAGCAGTCTCTGTCCAAATGGCTGGCCAACTGCATCACAAATTGTTAGAGGAAGTATGGTGAGGAACTTCCTGGGGAGGTTAAGGGCCATTCCACCAGGGGTATGGCCTCTTCCGCTGCTTGTTTCAGGAATATCTTGGCTGCAGAGATCTGTGCAGCTGCTGCTTGGAGTTCTTTCCACACTTTTACCAAGCGCTACGGTTTGGACATTGCCTCTAGGCGCAGGGTCAATTTCATCCTAGCTGTTCTCCAGGGCCTACTGTCTTAGGCACTCAGTTCCTGCCACGCAGACTGGCTGCCTATGTTAGAACTGCTTAGGACTCGTTCTATAGGTATGGCCTGCTTTCAAGAGTTGCCCCTGACGTCGGATAGTACAGTAACATAACTTACTGTAACAGTAGATCTGCGAGGGGATCTCTTGCAACAGACAGTGCCGTTGCTCCTTCCTTCCCCCTATCTTTATTGGAACCTTTCTGTAGCCTGTGTATTCTGCTCTCCTTCCATGTTGGCGGGAAGCTTCTGTACCTCCTCGGTTCTTCAGGAGGAGCCATGTTGCTCTGGTCTCCGGCGGGAGAATTGAGGACGGAGCGGGAGCCACTCACTTTTATATGGGTGGCGACGTCAGAGGGTGATGTTGGAATGGGCAGCCCCCAGTTAGACTGCTTGCTAGAAAAGTTTCCAGCTGGTCCTAGTGCCTGACTGCGGTAGTTCTATAGGTGTGGCCTGCTGCAAGAGATCCCGTGGCAAATACTGCCCTGTAGCTTTCGGACCAAGGAGGCACAAGTCCTAACACTAAAACTCAACAAAGGCCAACAAAACAAAGCACTAGTGCTCACCACTGTGTACCTGCCCCCCTGGCTTACTAGTCACTGGCTTCCAACAGTTTGTCAGTAATCTTGAACAAAACAAGCTAAACTGGGAACAAGTTATCTTAGGGGATTTCAACATTAATTGGCAGTCTCAGGATGCTGCCGCAGCAAGAGACTAAATATCAGACGTCTACCTAACCCAGCTGGTTACACAAGCCACCAGGCAAAGCTATCGTACAGGCACCTGCTCTCTCATCGACTGGCTACTCTCTTCCTGTCCAGAATACATCGCCAACGTAACCGTCTTACCTGACTCCATCAGTGATCATTCCCTGGTTCTGTTCACTTGGACAAACAAGTTCTCCATGTGCAGGCCTAAGACCGCCAGGAGCTGATCCCTGAGAACTGGACAGTTGGATACCTTCAGACATTACCTAAAGGAGGTTGACTGGTCCCCACTAGACAGTGCCAAGGACTGGTAACCAAGCCCTAGACTACTTCTGTAGAGTCTTCACGAAAGCCTGCAACATCTTCGCCCTCTACAAAACAAAGAAAGTCAGAGGAGACACTAATCCTTGGCTATCAGGCTCTCTGATTGAGTGTATGCTCCTCATAGACCACCTGTGGCATAGGGTCAAAGCAACCAGGGTGCTGGTTGACATCCTAGCTTACAAGACAGCCAGGAATACCTGCATGAAACTCATTCATCTTGCAAAAGCAGCATACTACAACGACCTACTAGGTAGGACTTGGGGCCGCAGTAGGGAGTTTTGGGACTTAGTGAAAGCACTCATGGGAAGAGCATCAAGGGCACTCCCGGACCTCATAGAAACCTCCTCGCGTATCCTGCAAGACCCAACGGATAGTGCTAATGCTTTTAATGTAGCATTTACAGACCTAAGCAATGTGCTGCCATTTGATTATCTTGAATCATACCCCACCTGGACAGCCTCACAACCTGAACTCTGCCTCCCTTCCTTCTAATGACCCACCTCCTTTCTATTTCAGGCAGATTTCTACGACAGAGGCTATCAAGTGTATCAAACAGGTTCTCAGTAAGACCAGGATGGGAAGTGACCAGATAGACATGAAGATGGTCGCTCTTACTTTAAATGAAATGGTGGCGCCACTCACTAAGGTCTTCAACGCATCCCTTAGAGCAGAGTCTTCCTGACAGGTGGAAGGCAGCACTCGTCCACCTGTATTCAAATCTGGGGATAGAACTAATCTGGCCAACTTCTGGCCTATCTCGATCTAACCCCTTCCAAAGCCCTTGAAATGGTGGGCTCTGAACAACTTACTGAGTACCTTGAAAAGTATAATCTTCTCTGTATGCAACAATACAGCTTCTGGCAGAACCACTCCACCATCACCCGCCTAATCGAATACACCATCAGCTCTATGGTGCCATGGATAAAGGGATGGCAGTGGGGTCTATATTTATAGACCTCACTTAGGCATTTGACACTGTCATTCACCAACTACTTGTGCAAAGTGTCCTCTCCACAGGTCTGTCAACCGACACTGTTGCCTGGTTTAACAGTTACCCGTCTCATAGGACACACTGTGTTAGGATAGGCAGTGCTATCTCTGAGCCTAGGGAGTGAAACATAGGCGTCCCACAGGGACCTTTCCTGAGCCCTCTCCTTTTCAAAAACACCCTGCCCATGGCCTGCCCTGCACATACTGTGCTTTTTGCGGATGATGCTGTCATCTCTGTTCCAGGCAAAGATGTGTCAGCTATTAACTCTGAATTACAGGATAACTTCCGAGCGCTGGAATCTTGGTACTCCCATAATAGACTGCTGCTCAATTATAAAAGGACCAAGTGCATGCTATTCAGCACACCACAAAGTAAGATAAGAGGGTCCCCCTGAGAATACTTAGCAGCAAAGGAGAAACACGTGATCAGGTGGAGCACATTTAAATACCATGGGATTCAACTGGATGACTACCTCACTTTCTCCGTTCACATCGAACAACTAATAAAATCCACTAATATGAAACCTGGTATTCTTTACCGACACCGAACTTCCATGACACCAGACGCCCAAAAACTTGTCACATGCTGCTCAGTACTCTCCTCAGTGGACTACGGTCTCATCTTCTAGGAGGCTGGCTCCAACACAGCGCTGAGGAGGGTCAAAACACTTCTAAACAAGGCCTGCTGACTGGTCCTGGGTGCGCACAAGCAGACACATTCCTGTGACCTGTACATGGAAACAGACTGGCTCCCCCTCCATCTCAGGTTCCAATACCAGGCCTGCCTGCTAACAAAATAATTCTTGCTGGGGCTCACGCCTAACTCTACCACTCTCCTCTTTGAAAATGCACAACTCTCCATCAGTATATAAAGTGCATCCAAGGGAGGACTGATCATTCCCTTCAAGCAAACTACTATGGCCCAGAGATCCCTCTCCTGTTGTGGGCCCAAGTGGTTCAGTGACCTGCCTGCTGCCATTGTGTCGAATGTGCAAGGCTCAGCCAATTTAAAATAGAGCTGCGATCTCACCTTGCCAACAAATCGACTGTCAATGTTACCACTAGCCAATGACTGCCAGCAGTAGGTCCTGTACCCATCCTACATAATTCTTTCATATTCTCTCCTCACGTCTCCTTACCATGCCTCTACTGACTGCCCACCGTTCTCCCGTTCCCCTGTCTCATCCTCCCCATCTCCTCCCTCCCCCCTTCCCTTTCTCCCTCTCCCGCGCCCCCCCACTCTGGACAATGCCATGCCTGGCTGCATCTAACTGCCCGGGAGCTCCCCTGTCTCGGGTTACTCCCCGATATCTTCTAAGTTTTGGACCACACTCATGTAGTGTTACTTCTGATGGTTATTCCGCAAGTGTAGACTTGTACTGTCACTTGCTGTCCTCTTAATCCTGGCTTGTGATGTAACTGCACTTATAACTCTGATGTCAATTTGTGTCTTCAGCTGTATGTACTGTCAATGACCAGTTATGTCATGTACTTTCTTCTGATTTGGGTCCTTTGTAAACGAGCCCACGGCTCAAAGGTATTAATCCTAATCTGAAATAAAGATTTACTGTTATGATAAGTTCTTACGTAACTGTAATTTTTCTCTTGCAGCTTGGCAAGAGAAGGGAGAAGGCAGATGGGGCAGAAGTTGCCAGTAGTGTAAGGGTCGCCCCCTTTGTAGCGGGGGAGAACCTTAGCAAACTTCTAAGACTGAGGGACAGTGTAGAGGGTGAAAGAGAGAGTTAGGTGATGGTTGAGGGGAGATGCAATGGCTGGAGCAGACAGGAGTAATTTAGGGTCCAAGCCATCTGTGCTCGATTTGGAAAGGTTGATTGAGGCAAGGGTGAGGAAGATCTCCTGGGGAGAGACAGATGGAAAGTTGAAACCCACAGGAGAGGGAGGTAGAAGAAGGGAGGAGGAAGGGAGGAACTGGGGAGGAAAAGCACAAGGGTGAAAATCTAGTGAGTAAGTGGCTACAGTGGGAGGGTCAGGTACTGGTGACCATTTACCCAGATGACTGGGGTGGGGCAGGGGTCAAAGGGGTAAATCACCTTCCAGAATTTGTCTGGGGAGTTAATGTTATTCTGGAGGTTGGCTTTGAAATAGAGGGACATAGAGGTACAAGTGGCCTTAGTGCAGAGTTTCTAAGTTCCCTGTGGGAGAAGAGGTCCTGCAGGGGCAGGAAAGTTTGTACTGGGTCTGGTCTGAGTTTTGCACAAGTTGATAAGATCACAGCAGGTGATCCAGCGATGGTGAGATGATGTTAGCCTGAATTTCCTTATGGTGGCGTGCTTTCCCAGACATAAATAAATAATGAGTGAAATAGGGATAGAGTCAGATCAGTGTCTGGGGGGGTGATCATAGAGGACCAGTCATTAGCAGCCCAGTCGCTTAGTAGAGCCTCTATGTTAAGTGACCGGCGGGACCTTGACCAGATATAATTTAGGGAGGATACGGGGAGCAGGACTTTTCTGACACAGAATGTCATATGGTGGTTACTGAAGGTACCCAGCAGAATACCTGCTGCAATCATTTGGTGGTGGTGTTGGGCGATAACCCCACTCCAGGAGTGTGTGGTTAAATGAGTGAGGACTGAGTCGGGTGGGTTCAGTGATGAATTGCGAATGGTTAAAGAGCTACTGAGGCCTCAAAGAAAACTTTGAAAAACATAATAATTAGATACAATTCAGCTTGCATTCCATATATATTCTATATATTTCTCTTCCCCACTATTTATTACTGAGAAGATTTGCATGAATATGTGATCTTTATCCTTTAGAGTGCCTTTACAGTTCATTGGCCTCTATAGCTTACTTCCCTACTTCAAGTCATAATTGCAGTCTGTTAGCATGAGAGTAACTGTGATGTCACAAGCAGTGCATTATGACCTCAGGTAGGGAGAAACCAACAGGAACAGCTGAACTTTTCAGGTACAGATTTTGTTTTAGAATGCAAAGGACCTCAGTAGTAAATAATGTGGAGGGTGAATATAGAACTAACGTGACATACAGTACAAGCTGAACTGTGACTAAATGTTATTTATTTATTTTATTCTTTGGTAAATGGGTAAGGCCCACTAGGCACAGGTACCCGTCTTCAGGGGTGACCGGGAGCACTGGGGGTTGTGTCTCGCGAAGTCACACAGTATGCAAGTGGAGGCTGTGGAATCAAACCCAGGAATGTCTGTTGGATGTACCAAGCTCATTACTCTAATCTGTAGGCTATACTGCCATCCCTGAAGGTGCCAGCTGCTCTTTACAGGACTCCATCCTATGGGTACTTGACCTGGAGGTCGGTGAAAGCCTGTTGAAATCATCAGTGAGGATGAGCTCACCAACAGAGAGTGTGAGGAGAGGTTGAGTGAATCCAGAAGAGGGAGAGTCTCTGTGAGCGTGGAAGAAAATAAAATGGCTAATGAAGAGGAAGGAAAGTTTAACTATCAGGAACTCATGGAAGGAGGGTGTAGCCTCGCTGAGAGTGATGGTGCAAGAGAGACAGTGGCAGATATAAAGGGCAGTGCCACCCCCGCGTTTGCCCCGTTCTGCCTGAACAGTTGCTAATCTGGAATGGCCAAGGCAGAGTCAGAAATCCCGGGAGAGCGCCAGGATTCCATGACACAGAGGAGATCTCTGAATTGTTGAGAGACCTGTGCAGTGAGAGCATCCAGTTTGGGGAGGAGGTTCTTAGTGTTCAGGTAGAAAATACTAAGGTCTCTAGGATGAAATGGGGGAGGATGGCGGGGGACCAGGATTGAGTTCCACATCGTCAGAAAGGAGGAGAAACAGGGTAAAGAAAAGAAGAATGTAGTGAGACTTCCAACCCCTAGGCTGAGGAGGAGAAAGGGGAGGGGATGAAAGGGGAAGGGACAGGAGAAGAGCAGTGGAGGAACTCCAGGTTAAGAAAGGGAGAGAAAAGAAGACAGATGAGGAAGAAAGGTGGGCTGGAAGCAGGGAAGATTGCAGAAGGGAGAAGAGAGGTGGAAGGTGAGAGGGCTGAGGAAGGGGGGATAGGAAAGAAAGCAGAAGGGAGGGCTGGAGCATGATTAACCCGGTAGACTGGTGACCAAAGAAATGAATAATGAAAGCAAGCACTGGTAACAGCAAGTACCCAGGAAGCTTGAGGCAGTGAATAGTTAGTTGGGATTACCTTAATGTGAGAACAAAAGCAAATTGATAAGCAGTGGTTTAAGCAAGCTGGTTAAGAATAAAAACAGTTGCTGGATTAACCAAAACTGAGCAATTAAAACAAGTAAGGCAGTAAATAACCCACGAAGCTTAAAGGACACATTAACAGGGCAAATTATTGAATCTAAACTCAGAAGTCAAAAAACAGTACTATAGGTAACAGCATTATCTGTGGAATGATGTGCTCTATTTGCTTCATAAATGCGACTTTATGCGGTTAGTCAACTTTAAAAGATGTCCTCAAATGTGAAGAACCCGTGACTTGTAGCACTCAGTAGATGCCTAAAATGGCTGTGGCGTGAGTTACTGTGCGTGTGGAAAAGGCTGTCACATATGCACTGTAAATGATTTTGATGAGCAATGCAATCTTAATGTAATGGTATAATTGTATTTGTATTGTCCGTGTACAAAGTGAATGGTTGCTCCAGAGCATGGTCGCATCAGTGACATCATCGCGCACTAAAGTTTAGGCATCTACTGGAGCACGGAGCTTTTGGTTTGTTAACCTTTGTGGACATATTTTAAAGTGGACCACACTGCATAACATCGCATTTTTAAAGCAAACTGGGCACATAGAAACATAGAAATTGTTGGCAGATAAGGACTGCTAGGCCCATCCAGTCTGCCTGTAGGCCCTATAATCACTCCCTTCCCACCCAAGGTTCTCCTGTGCTTGTCCCAATCATGTTTAAGTCCCTCCACTGTGCTTGCCCCTACCACCTCTTGTGGCAAAGTATTCCAAGCTTTCACCACCTTCTTTGGGTAGAAAAACTTTCTCATGTTACCTCTTAATCTCCCCCCCCCCTCCAATTTCATGTCGGGACCCTTTTTCTGGTATCTTTTCTACATTGGAAAAGATCTCACACCTGCACCTTTTTTATGCACTTGAGGTACTTTAAAGTTTCTATCATGTCGCCACCGTCTCTCTTCTCCTCCAGTGAGCACATGTTGAGGTCTCCTAGTCTCTCCTCATATGTTTTGTGGTGCAAACCATGCACCATCTTTGTTGCCCTTCTCTGGACAACCTATATCTTGTTTATGTCCACATCACTCTAAAGGTAAGGCTTTTGCCTACAGCACTATGTTTTGGGTTTTCCATATTTTTCCGTTTTCCAAATTTTGAAATATAGAACAGCCTGTTTACTTATCCTTTAAAACAGGTGAATAGTTGTTAGGATTACCCTTATGTGAGAGCAAAACCTGGGCAAAAACAAATAGATAAGCAGTGGTTCAGGCAAGTTAGATAATAAGAATGTTAAAAAACCAAAAACTAGTCACAGGATTAGGCAAGATGGAGGTAAAAATGGCTGACCCAGATATGGAAAGTAGTGAATATGCAGGCAGACACAGCTAGGAAATAATGTTAACTGAACCCTCAGTTGGTTGTGTTCTAGAAGTGGTGCAAAAATTAGGCAACAGGGAGACGGACTAAATAATGCTAGCAGTAAACAAGCTGTGATAGCTAAAAACAGACACACTGTAGAGAGCACTGAACCTGTAGGAGGATATTCCCAGATAGGGTAAAGCTGAGGGTGCAGTAAAATCGACAAAAACAAAGTAACAGTCACCTTAGAGGGTTGGAGTCCAAGGTCCTTAGAGTTCCAGGGAGTGAAGATGTGTAAGGAATAGGAGTCAACAGGGCAACATGACTGGCTGACTGCTGACCTCAGGCAGACTCCTGATTCTGTTAATCTTCTTCGAGACATATCTTCCATTAAGCCACACCTTTGGAACTACAGCAGTCAGGCAGTAGAACCACATGGAAACTTTCGCTAGCTGGGGCCGCCTATGATGACGCCATGCATTAGCATCTGCATAAACGTGGGCTGCCACATCACTCCTCAGTTCTTTTCTCGTTGTTGATCATTCTTGTTGGACCTATTGAGGAAGCGTCAACTAGCTGTTGCCATTTCAAACTCGTTTCAGTTCTCCCCAATCACAGTCCAAGAGGTGTTTCTGGCCCTTAAATCCCTGAAGCCTCGCAAATCCAGCCCTAATGGGCTGCACCCTCGCCTTCAAATCTCAGCCCCAGCTATTGCCCACCCCCTTGCCCATCTACTTAATCTGTCCTTTGCCCTAGGTTCGGTTCCTCAGGCCTGAAAAGCTGCTAAAGTTACCCCCTTCGCAAAGGTGGTGATTGCTTCTCACCTGGTAACTACCATCTAGTCTCTCTCCTACCTATTCTTGCGAAGCTCCAGGAGTCCCTTGTCCTTTCCAGACTCATCCTTTTTCTTATCTCCTCAGATCTCCTCTCTCCCTTCCAGTCTGGTTTTCATAAAAAACACTCCACTGTCTCTTCGCTTCTCGAGGTTACCGATGCCATTCTTACAGGCATGGATCGTGGCCGCTGTACTGCAGCTATATTTATATACCTAGCCAAGGCTTTCGATTCTGTCTCCCACTCGCTTCTTCTCACCGAACTTGAACTCACTGGTCTCTCCACCAGCTTACCTTACGGGTCAATAGCTCAAGGCTCCATTCTTGGCCGGCCCTCTCTTGTTCTCTTTCTTTCTAAATGATCTTTCTGCTTTAGGCTCCTCTTCCCAAATCCGTGTTTATGCTGACCACACTATACTCTTTACATCTGGTCCCTCTACTCCTGTGGTGACTGCTCAGTTACAATCAGACTTTACTCGCATCCTAAACCAACCAACTCAAGGTTAATACTATCAAAACAGTCTCTGTTTTTCAGTACCCACCAAAAGCTAGCCAAGCTCTCCACTCCCCCTCCTTCCTAATCCTTGATGGCACCCCATTGGATACTGTTTCTTCCTATAAGTATTTAGGTGTCTGGCTTGATGGCCGCCTTGATTTTTCTACTCATGTTAACTATATGCATTCAAAACTCCGGCCCAAACTTGGTACACTCTATAAAAACAAAGATGCCCTCTCCCTCCCTGTTTGCCGGCTACTCCTCACTAAAACAATTCTACCTCTTTTTGATTACACAGACGTTGTTTATGGGGCTGCCTCCACCCTTTCTAGACTGGGTGTTCTTTTCAACGCGTTCTGCCGTTTCACTTTGAATGTTCCCTTTAGGACTCACCATTGTGTCCTTTACTCCTCACTGTCTCGCCGTTCTTTATCCTCTCACCGATGCCACCACACCTCCACCATCTTTGTAAAAGTCTGGTTCGACCTGCTTCCCCCCTGCCTTGCCTCCCTGTTATCCCCATCACTGCCTATTCCCTCCATTCAAATGATCCTCGCTCTTTCGCCATCCCCCGTCCCCACTCAAACTCTGATATGGCTGCCTTCTCCTTCCCTCATGTATGGAATTCCCTTCCCTCCTCTGTCCGCTCACTTCCCTCACTAAACCTTATTAAATGCTTACTCTACTGCACCCCCATTCCCCCCTTCTCCTGCCATTTGTCTGATTTAACCCTCTTGTGCTGGCTAATTGTGACTGTTTAGTTTGTCTGTTCGATCCCTAAATCCTCCTAGTCTGTCTTTTGCTCCAAATCTTTCTTATGCTCTTTCCTCTCCTACATCTGCTCTGTGTACCCCCCCTTTGTATTTCCTCCTGTTTTTGTTTTAAAGTATGCTTAGTTTTCAATTATGTTATGATACACTGTTTTAAATTGTTTTTTTATAAAATTGTGTACTATTTTTCACTTGTTTTGTTTACCTTCGGTGACCTTTCAGTTTATTTCAAGCTTGTATTTTATTGTATCCTCAGTCTAATCACCCCCTCAGGCACCTTTGTAACCTGCCTGCCTTGCTGTAACATTGTTCCTGTCTTTTACTCAGGCTTTTGTAACCTGCCTGCAGTGTAGAATGTTAACCTGCCTGCTTCTCATATATATATATTTTTTTTTTTTAGTTTTTGTTGACCGGGTAAGTGCACTAGACAAATCCTGCCTATTTTCAGGCATGACCCGGGGGAGGGGGATACAGATGAATGCCAACTGACCGTGAACCAGATTAAGCTGTTGGTGGTATTCTTAGTGAATGAGGGAAATTTGTCCAGGACACTGGGGAAATTCCCCTACTTTTTTCGATAAGTGCCATGGGATCTTTAACATCCACCTGAACTACCACCAATCCGGGCAGATGGGAACTCAGTTTAACGTCTCATCCGAAAGACGTATGTGTATGTATTGTACTCCACTCACCCCTTCCCCCGGGTCACACCTGGAATCGAGCCTTGGCTCAGTGTGCTTCTCCCGGTTATTAACTTTAATAAATAATTTTCTTTTATCACAATGTTTTTCCTTGTCTCTGCATGCCACAGAAATAATCAGCTGTGTGTTTTCAGTATTATAAATGTGGAGACAAAATTTATAAAGAAGACACATGTGCACACACACACACACACACACACACAGTTTTGGGGCGGTTTTTGGGCCTGTCTCACAACATGAGGACTTGTGAGATCTGCCAGGACTTCAAGCAGTGCTGTAAGAAGCTCTAGAAAATTTCCTTCTCCAGAAAGCATTAGCAGCCATGGAGAAGGAGCAGAATCCAAAATCGCTGACGCCATCTACGTCGGCCGAGACACGGCTGCTGAAGTCGGAAGTGCAGGACGTAATAGTCATTGTCATGGCTCTCCTCATCGTCTGACCATAAGCATGGAGACAGAGAAATCTTCTATTTTTTTTTTTTTTGTTGTTATAGTTTTTATCGACAAATTTTTACAAACTTGGGGTGGAAGGGTAACTGCAGTCACTTGTTCTTAGTACACACATTTGATCATATACAGAGCAAGAAATACAGAAAGAATCATACAGAGTACATTAACATCAGTTTCTTGGTTACTTGTATATTAGGCCAATCTACATTTGTTGTTGAAATTATATTCATTATTCTGGGATATCTCTCTCTCACTTCTCCCTTTACCTATCCATTCATGCACCTCCTCAACTCCCCCCGTCTTTCTGGTCCTCAAACCTCCCCAGTCCCATTTTCAACTTTATTCTAATCGGGGCACAAAATTAGGGTCCTTTGTCATAATGTACATAATCCGTCTTGTGCATTTCAAAGTACATAAATCTGCATGATCATTCAGTTGATAGGAATTTTTTTTTGCTCTGTATATTTGATTATTGTTTCTCTCCATGCAGATATAGTCTGGGATTGGGATGAGAGCCAGAGTCTGGTTATGGCCTTCTTTGCTGCCATGTGGGCTATCCCCAACAGGTACCTAGTATAAGGGTCTCTGAACTCAGTGGGGAGAGCTAGTAGTAAAAAACATTCTGCAGACATATTAATTGGGGTGCCCAGCATGCCCGAGAGTACTTGCTGTAGGGAGGATAGAAAGGGTTGTAAGACAGGGCAAGACCAGAAAATATGGGTGTGATGTGTGGGTGTCACCCCAGATTGGCGCCAGCACCCCTTTGACTTTGTGGAAGAATGGTGGGCTGTTATAGTCGGGGTGTGAAAAAATCTAATCATTAATTGCCATGAGAATGGCCTCCATGTATGAGAGCATGTAAGCTTGGACGCTATATGCCAGGCCTTGTCCCATTGTTGTGCCGACATATCAGAGCCTATCTCCTTGTTCCATCTCTCAAGCACCCCCTTAGTGTTTGTTCTGGTGGTGTTACTAAGTGCCTTATAGAAGGTGGAGATAGCATGTAGGATCTCATTAGATGAAAGAGTGGTCTGGAGCAGCGTAACTAATGGAGGTATGTCCGTTCGCTTACGCAGTTCAGCGGGTAGGGAGTAGAAAAGGTGTCTTATTTGTAGGTACCTGTAAAAGTCCACCTGTTGTAGACCGCAGGTCTGCCTCGGCTCTTGGAAGGACTTAAACTCGTTACCGTTTAGTAATTGAGAAAGAGAGAAGAGGCAAAGTCGGTCCCACTAATAAAATGTATGATCATACTGGGCTGAGAAAATATTCTCCAGGAGGGCAATAGGGCAGACATAAATTAGAAAGGGGGATAAGGTCAGCTATCTACGAATCTTCCCCCAAGTTTTAAGTTGATGCACAAGCCATGGGCCTGAGTTCAGCTGGGGTGACATGGGTGGAGATTGGTAATAAATTATTCTAACCAAATCTTTGAATGGGAGTAAGCCTTCCTCTATCTCCCTCCATTTAGCAGGGTTACTACGCATAAGGTGGGTAGCAAGGAAGGAGAGATGAGATGCCCAGTTGTATATTTTTAAATTCGGTAGGGCTAGACCCTCTGCCTATCTAGGGAGACAGAGTACCGAGAGACGAACTTGGGGACGCTTGCCTGCCCATATGAAATTTAGTATTGCTTTATTCCAGGCTTGAAATATTTCTGCTGAGATGCATAATGGGACATTTTGAAATAGATATGGTGCCTGGGGGAGGATCACTATTCGAACAACCTCCACCCGTTGGAGTAGGTTGAGCGGCAGTATGGCCCACCTAGTAAGGTCTGCCTGAAGTTGGGTATAAAAAGGGTCATAATTATTTTTAATTATTTGTTTAATGGAGCGGAAACATATTCCCAAATATTTTAATTTGTTAAGGTCCCATCAAGTGGGTGGGAGCAGCTTAAGTGTTGGGGTCAAAATGGAATGTTAGTACATCTGTTTTAGAAGTATTTAATTTATACCCCGAGCTTCTTCCATATTCTTCCAAAATCTGAAACACCGCTGGGACTGAATGGATGGGGTTGGCCAGGAACAATAATACATCGTCCGCATATAAAGCAATATGGTGCTCCTCCCCCTCCATCCACACTCCGGCTATTTGGGGGGAGCGCCTGATTGCCTGGGCTAGAGGCTCAGTAAAATTGGCAAACAGCCCGGGGGAAAGAGGGCAGCCCTGGCGGGTGCCTCTGTGTAACGGGAAGTATTCAGAGTGGTGTTCTGAGACCTTCACACATGCTCTTGGGGAGGAATAGAGAGTCCTGATCATAGAGACAAACGATGAAGGGATTCCCATTTTAAGCATTGTGGTAAACAGGAAGAACCAGGAGACCCTATCAAATGCCTTCTCAGCATCTAGACTGAGAAGAACTGATGGGACCCTGCTGGACTGCATCTCCTGGGTTAGATGTAGGGCCCTTCAGGTGTTGTCGGTTGTGGATCTTGAGCTTACAAAGCCAGTTTTATCCAGGGCTACCAGGTGGGGGAGAATCTCATCCAGACGCTTGGCCATAATGGACATTAGGATTTTATAATCTACGTTTAGTACAGAAATGGGATGGTATGAGCTGCATAATTGTGGGTCTTTATCTGGTTTTGGGATAGTGGAAACAGTAGCATCGACCAGCTTGGAGGGCACCGGCCCCTGCAATAGTTCATTATAGACCTGCAGCTAAAGGGGCCAGTCCGAGTTCCACACATTTATAGAATTCTGTCCCATACCCGTCTGGTCCAGGGGCCTTCATGGTTTTAGGTGTAAAATGGCTGATCTCAGTTCTGTCGGGGTTATGGGAACAGCAAGACCAATCTGTTGTTCCTTCCAAGTTTAGGAAGGTCTAAGGGGAGAGGAAGGCATCTATGGAGCTCTGATCATTTGGGTTTTCTGGGATGTATGGTTTCTTGTAGTTGTCACAGAAGGCCCTGAAATATGTCCCAGCCTTATGTGAATTTCACCTGTCATCAGGTCTCTGATGGTTGCTATGATGGAGGCGTCCTTGCCTTGAAGTCGAAGGCTAATATCGAGAGGCCCTGGGCCTCACCTCTCCGTACCTCTGCCTAAGGAATGCTAAGGCTATCTCTGTACATTACGTTCATAGCTTATCTAATTCCTGTTTGGTCTGTTTCAATTGAGCCTCCACTGATATATCCCCTTGTTGGTGGGCCTCTTTGATAAAACTAAGGGTCTGCTCTAGATGCGACTGTCTCTCTCTCGATGTTGTTTTGCTTGGGTGGAAGTGTACTGTATCAAATGGCCCCTAAGGACTACCTTCAATGTGTCCCACCTAATCGCACTAGTGGTGTCCTAGGCCTGATTAGCCTCTAAAATCTCCTGTATCTTGTCACTCTCAAAGTCTTGGAAGGGTTCATTTTTCAGGTGTATTGAGTTGAGTCTCCAATAGGTATTGCGTCTGTCTAGGCCCAGGTTCCAGTGCATTATCACCAGAGCATGATCTGAGTGAGCAATATCCCCCATGGCGGCATACCTTAGAACCCCCAGGTTCTCTTTTTGTGTATAACAGTGGTCGATTCTGGTGTATGTACCATGAACAGCCGAATAGAAAGAGTAGCGCCCCTCTCTAGGATGGAGGGTATGCCACACATCCGGCCAGCCCACCTCCTGAATGAATCTCTTAAAAAATTTATGTGGGGCTGGATGCCGACTCCTGGTTGAGTTGGTAGTATCCAGGGAAGGACTTGGAGCGATATTGAAGTCACCAGTCAAAATTAGGGTACCTCTTGTCAGTTCTAGTATTTTTCTTAACAAGTAACTAATTATCAGGGTGGGCGAACCCGGGAGAAAATAGGCATTCGCCAGGGTCACCTCATTATCCTGTAACCTTCCTTGGACTATCACCAGTCGACCCTCTGCGTCTGCCCACTCCCGGGTTTCCTGGAAAGGTATCTGGCCAGAAATTAGTATGGCGACCCCCCCCTCCTCCTGCCCGCACCATACGAAGATGAAGACCTGTGAAAATCCCCTAGAGGCTAACTTTTTGTGTTCATTAGCATTCATATGTGTTTCCTGTATATAGGCAATCCCCGCTCGGCTTTTTTTAAGCATTGTAATCATTCTTGAGCGTTTTAACGGAGTTACCCAGTCCATTCACATTCAGAGATATAATTTGCAATGATTTTTTAGCCATTCATACTTCTCTTGGTTTACAGGAGTCAAAACAAGATTCTCCTCCATTCTTTGCCCCATAAATCTGCTCGCATTGATACCTGCTGTACCAGAAGGTGACTGCCTGTGGGGTGGTGAGGGGAATAAATCTCCCTCTAACCTTAAACTCTCCAACCGTAACAATTAAAGGGAATCTACTAACATTGTGGAGGAACAAGGAACTTAAACTGAAGCATATCCCTGGCAACTGGGCTCGGGTTGCTAAACTCGTATAGCTTCCATAAGTCTGGGAGCTGTTAGGTACCCAGACTCAAGAGTGCTCAGATTTGGCATAGTCCACCTCGTGGGGGACCCGACGTAACTCATCTCTTCTGAAGGAAATGGGAATAGTCATGCCTAAATCCCTTTAAGGCATGTAACAATTTTATTCAGTATTTAAAATAAATTCAACTGTAGTTTTGTCTTAGAATTTACTTATCTCGGCCAATCTTCACCAAGTATTAGGCTACAGTGTTGCTTTGGGTTTTAATCTTCCTCTGCCACTGATTGGAGCAAAATATATAGTGTGTAAACTTTTGAGGATCGTCCACCCCACCCCACCGTTTCAGCAGTGGTGAGGTATGGGGGAAGACCAGGTCCAGCTCCGACATATGCCCAATCGTGGACGTGGTTCCACCCCCAGGCCCACCCCAGATCTAAAGTGGCCGGGAGGCGGGGAGGGCAGGGGCAAGTCAGGTTCACCTACACCTTCAGGACCTGACATCCAGCCACCCACTGTGAGCTGTCGAGAGGTAGAGCCACTCCACCTTCCGTGTTCGGGTTTATTTAGTAAGAGCATGGTTACTGAAAACATTCACCAAGTTGCCCATTCATTCCCCAGTCTCAAATCTGGCATCCCTCCCCATCCCCAACCCGAGCCCATAGGAGGGCGGGAATAGACAAAGGAGGGAAAACAGAAAGAGAAGTAAAGAAGGGAAAGTGAAAGAGGGCCATAAGGTGGCCCTAGGCCTGACCAGCTCTCTCCCACCGCCCCCTCACCCAGTAGTCCCTCACTATAGCCCCCGTCCCCACATGGGTCATATTCCACTTCTCAAGGCTATACCTTAGCTGGCTGGTGGGGCAGGCCCACCGTGACTGTGCCCATCCAAGCCAAACTTAGTTGTCGTTGCCCCCATGCCACATCTAGCAGCAGAGGACTACTCTGGTTTATTTCAGCCTGGAGGTCAGAGTGACCCGGTGAGGGAGGAGAAGGGACCCTTGGGGAAGGCGGGGGCCAGTGAGGTCTCGTGGAGGCACAGTTTTAATGGGGAAGCTTAGCCGCCTGCCTGTTAAGCATATCCGGTTCAAAGTCCGCCAATTGTTCATTTCACGCTTGTGGTGTTAGGACCAGTCACTCTCAGCAGTCTCCTGATTGCGGTCGAGCCACAGTCTGTTGGAAAGCAGGCGCCTTCTCATCTGCGTTGTTCCTTCAGTGCCAGTTTGGTCACCAGAGTCTTGTCCGGGGTCTTTGATCCAGCATTATCTTGATCCCTCCTTAGTAAGCCCCTGGGCTGCTTCCTCTGCACTCTCAAGTTTTAGGGCCATCAGTGAGCTGCACCACGAGTCTCGCCAGATAAGGGGTCCAAAACTTGATCTTGGCCTCTTTAAGTTGTCTGAGAATAGGTGCATAACCGCATCATACAGCAGTGGCCATGGGGTAGTCATTATCTACGTGAATCGCTGCTCTTGGTATTTTAATTCCCCATTTGCCATGATTTGTGGAGAATCATCTCCTTCTCCTGATACTGCAGGAATCTAATTTGAATTGCACAGGGAGCCATTGGTTGTTTGAGGCCCAGTGATGCGGTGGACTCAGTCCATTTCCAACAGGCAACTCGCCAGTAAGTTAAGTGCCTCTGTAAAGAACTGCTGCATAAATTGAATGGGGTCGCTGCCCTCTGTTCCCTCTGGAAAGCCTGACACTGCATAATTGTTTCTCCGACTGCGGGGCCTCCGCATCATCTGCTCTCTCGTGCAGGCCCTGCACCTCTTGGTGGAGTTGTAGGATGGCATTTTCCGCGCCATCTACCTGAGAATCTGAGATTGAGGCCTGTTCTTCGAGGTCGGACAGCCGTTTCTCTATCTTGCCCACATCTGTCTGGAGTGCAGCAAATGTGGAGCAAGTCTCTATCTGAAAGTCTCTAAGCCCCCTTAGCACCATATCCATTTGTCTAGTGATGTTTGCAGACCCAACCGCGTCTGCACCATTAGGTTCATTTCGCGCCAAGACATGCGAGCTGTTGCTATCTGAGGCAGTTCCATTGGGATCAGCAAGGTCCAAAATCGGCTTAACTTTGTCCGGTTTGCGTTTAGGCATCTTCCCTCCTTGCATTTATAGATTTGGCCCGTTTCTGAGTTGCAGGAGTTGAATTTTTAGTGTTTTTTCTGCCGCCCTGGGGACGGAGCTAGAAGCTCAAGAGGCTTCCAGGGGCATGACGTCACTGGAAGTTCGAGAAATCATCTTCTGATCACTGTTTAGACAAGGTAACCCTTCAGCATCTTCTCCCGCTCCTGTGACATTGACGACAGCTCCCCAACCGTCATTGATACAGCAAGGTCAGGGTCTGGCTTAGTCACTGTCATACCTACTATGGACGGTATGATGCCATAATCATCAGGCCAAGGCTGTCATCAGTGGAAATAGTCATGGCTCCTGGCCAGGGCATTGTTGACTCTCGTGTTGTGCTGGTGTCGTTTTCTGAGATGATATGATGCATTCTGCCTGGATTACCTATGTAGGCTGTTATGCTGTTGACAGGGCCAACAGGCACTCTGCTCCCATTGACGACTACTTCCAGCACACAGCAAATTCCTTTTTCTCAGCCGCCATTATCTCTGGTGACTTCAGAGGCTCCCGTGTTGGACAGGGAGGTCAATGATGAGGTGGAATATAATCCTGATCTCATACTATTACATAGAAACAGAGAAACATAGAAAGATTATGACAGAAGGGGATCTTTTGGTCCATTTAGTCTGCCCATTTCAAAGTAGCAACCCCCCCCCCACTTACTGCTGAGTTCTATAATGCCTTTGTATTTATCCCATGCATGTTTGAAACTTGAGACTGTCCTGACCCCTACCACCACTTGGGGGAGAACATTCCAAGGGTCCACCACTCTCTCTCTCTCTGTGAAGAAGAACTTTCTCGCATTGCTCCGTATTTTCCCTCCCTCAATCTTCATATTATGCCCTCGGGTTTTTGTGTAGCCCCTACCACTGAACCGGTCTTGTACCTGGGCTTTGTTGATACCTTTTAGGTACTTGAAGGTCTCTGTCATGTCCCCCCCCATCCTTCCTCTGTTCTAGAGAATACATGTTGAGTTCCTTCAATCTGTCTTCATATGGTGTCTCGTGCAGCCCTTGTATAATTTTTTGCCCTCGTTGAACCCTTTTCAATCTATGTCCTTCCTGAGATGTGACTGCCAGAACTGCACATAGTATTCCAGCTGTGGCCTCACTAGAGATCTATTGAGTGGGAGCAGTACCTCCCTTTTCCTGCTTGAGATTCCCCTGCCTATGCAACCCAGCATCCCATATGCTCTGAGCGCAGCCTTTTCACATTGTTTGCTTGTTTTTAGGTCATCTGTAATAATCACCCCTAGGTCGCTCTCCTGCTTTGTGACCTCCAGTCTCATTCCTTCCATGAAGTACTCCTCACCTGGGTTACCTTTCCCCAAGTGCATGACCTTGCACTTCTTCGCATTGAAATTCAGCTGCCAGGTCTCGGACCACTGTTCAAGTCTCTTTAGGTCAGATTTCATCCTTTGTACCCCCTGCCCCCGGAATGTCTACCCTGTTGTTGATCTTTGTGTTATCTGCAAACACATTTCCCTCTAACCCTTCAGCTATGTCCCCATTAAAGATATTAAACATGATAGGACCCAATACTGACCCCCTGAGGCACCTCACTGGTCACCTCCCTCTTCTCCAATAGCGTTCCTTTTATTATTACTCTCTGGGTTCTTCCACTCAGCCAGCTTCAAACCCAGTTTACTACTTTCAGATCAACTCCTAAGTTTGGCTAGCTTGTTAAGCAACCTTCTGTGTGGAACAGAGTCAAATGCCTTACTGAAATCAAGATAGAATAAATGCACTGCTCCTCCCTGGTCCACTGTCTTGGACACTGAGTTAAAGAAGTCTATCATATTTGTTTGGCATGATCTCCCTGTTGTGAACCCATGTTGTCTAGCATATAATGTTGCACTGTCTTCCAAATAGGACATGATTCTTTCTTTGAGGAGTGTTTCCATAATTTTTCCCATGAAATACACCCCAGGATACTTAAGGAGTTGAAGGAAGAGCTGGCAAAACCCTGGCAGAACTCTACCACCTATCCTTGGAAAAGGGAGTTGTCCCTGAGCATTGGAGAACAGCCACTGTGGTCTCCCTCCATAAGAGTGGCAGTAGGGAATTCACAGGTAACTATAGACCAGTAAGCCTAACATCAATCGTGGGCAAAATTATGGAAACACTCCTCAAAGAATGAATCGTGCCCTATCTGGAAGAAGTACAACATTATATGCTAGACAACATGGGTTCACAACAGGAGATCATGCCAAACAAATATGATAACTTCTTTAACTCAGTGTCCAAGACAGTGGACCAGGGAGGAGCAGTGGAATTACTGGGTATAGTCAGAATAGCAAGGGACACACATTGCTTTGTTTGTGAGTTTTCCTAGTTCTTCCAGGACTCTATCTGTTGTGAATGGTCCTGATTCTACCTCCTTGCCAGAGGTGCTGCTCTTGTTTAGCTTGGGTCCGCTACCATCTCTTTCCTTGGTAAAACTGAGCAAAAGTAGCCATTCAGCATCTCTGTTTCCCTTGCTATTCTGACTATACCCCCTCACTTCTTTCACTTATATATCTAAAGAAGGCTTTGTCCCCCATCTTAACCCCCTTAGCTATTCTTTCCTCTATTGATGCCTTTGCAAGTCTTATTGTTCTCCCTGCTTCCCTCAACTTCTCCCTGTATATATCCCTGTTTTGATCCATTTTAGTGCTTTTGTACCTTCTAAAAGCTTCCTGTTTCTTTCTGATTTTGGTAGCCACTTCGCTGGAAAACCAAAGTGGTTTTCTCCTTCTTTTCGATTTACTTATTTTTTTATGTATTGATTTGAGGCATTGATTATAGCCATCTTGATCCTTTTCCAATGTTCCTCTACCCCATTCCTCACTAACTATACCTAGAAGGTTTTGTGTAAGATGTTCCTTAATTTTGTTAAAGTCTACCTTCCTGAAGTCCAGGACTTCAGTTTTAGATGTTTGTTTCCTACTTGTATTCACCTGAAACTACACTGTGTCGTGGTCGCTAGTTCGAGATGACTGACGACTGTTACTTCTGAGATGTTTTCACTGTTTGTGAACAGCAGGTCAGGTTTGCTTCCCTCTATTCTGTTCCTTGACTAGCTGCCTTAGTCCTGATTCCCCATGTGCATCAAAAGCTTTTGCTCTTAGATGAGCTTGCTGAGTGGGAACTTCAGTTAATGTCTGGCAAGTTGCGTCTCCACTAGTATCACTTCTCCCTTGTCTGTCATCTTGTGAATGGGTTCTATGAGTTCTTTGTTGCCTTCCAGACCAGGGGTAGCATTAAGGGTGTGCTCTGTGCTCAGTCACTGATTACAGGAGCACATTTTCTTTGGAGAAAATTCAGTTATCTGTGCTCATCTCATATTTCCAGAGAACAGTCAGAGGCATGAGTTCCAGGCAAGGTGGAGTAGTGGAGCAGTCCAGAAGGGACATTGGGATGCAGATCAGGCTTTTGTTATTAATTTCGCAGAGTTCAAAGGTTGATCGCCAAGCTGTTAGGTGAGCAGGAATTCAATAAGTTATTAGGTGGGCCAGGAAGTTATATGCAGTGGCATGCTGGCAAGGAACAAGAATAATGGCAACCAGCACAGGCTAGTGTGTACATGGGCAGGCAGAGTATGAGTATGAGAGCAGCAGGTAGACAAATGCCATTGTAGGTGGGCAGGTAGACAGGTGTGTAGACAAGCGGCATTGTGGCAGGCAGGGAACGAGCGTATGTGCACTCTTTGGCTATGACAAAGTGTGCAGGCAGGTGGGAAACAAGTATTTTTGTGTGGAAGGAGGCAAGGAGGGAATGGTGGTATTGACTGTGGGCCAACAGTTAAATGAAAATTAGGTGCCTGAGCAAGAAAAGGAAAGATTACACCTTTTACTGTCAGTAGACAGGAGAGAAATGCATGCATAGAGGGAATTCCTGTTGAGCAATATGTAAATAATATAAAAAGTAGGTAGGAGCATAGCCAAGATCTGAAGGAGCACAAATTTTAGGTTACATAGAAATTGTCGGCAGATAGGACTGCTAGGCCCATTTGAGTCTGCCCGGACCTATATATTGTATGTGGCCACTGACCCTATGTGATCAATGGCTTTTCATCCTCCCTCCCTCGTAGGCTTCCTTGTGCTTGTTCCAGGCATGCTTAAACCCCCAACTGTGCTTGCCCCCACTACCTCCTGTGACAGCCTATTCCAAGCGTTGACTACCCTTTCTGTGTAGAAAAACTCCCTCACATTACCTCTTAATCTACTCCCTTCCAGTTTCATATTGTGGCCCCTTGTTCTAGTACTTTTTGTATATTGGAAAAGGTCCTCCACCTGCACCTTGTTTATGCCCTTGAGGTACTTGAAAGTTTCAATTATGTCTCCCTGCTGTCTCCTCTCCTCCAGTGAGTACATACTGAGGTCTCTTAGTCTCTCCTCATATGTTTTGTGGTGCAAGCCCTGCACCATCTTTGTTGCCCTTCTCTGGATAGTCTCCACTGTATCTATGTCCTTGCACAGGTGTGGCCTCCAGAACTGCATGCAGTACTCCAGGTGAGGCCTTACCAATGTTTTATACAATGGCATCATCACCTCCCACTAGTGATACCCCTGCCTGTGCACCCCAGCATGCCACTGGCCCTCCCTGCCACCTCTGTATACTGCTTTGATACCTTAAGGTCATCAGAGATGATAACCTCTAGGTCCTTTCCTCTTTGGTGACATTCAGTTCCTTCCCCACCAACCTGTAGCTCTCCCCAGGGTTTCCTCTATCCAGGTGCATTATTTTGCACTTCTTTGCATTGAACCTCAGCTGCCATATCTCCATCTTTCAAGCTTCTTACAGTTCATACAATTTTGATTTGCCATGCTCCTCTGATTTGGAGGAGCACAGGGAGATAAATCCTTAACACCACCCCTGTTCCAGACCCTGCGCTGGAGGTCTATAGATTATGCCGACCCTAATTGCTGTGCTGGACCCAGTCTCAAGTGTGACCCAGAGTGCCTCAGACTCTTTCTGACAATTTTGGATCATTGTGGCATTGATTTCCTTCCTTACATACAATGCCAGTCCTCCCCTCTTTTACCCTCCCTGTCCCTCCAGAAGAGGTTGAAACCTGGGATAGTTGTTTTACAACTGTAGTGTTCATTGTACCAGGTCTCAGTGATAGCAGCCCAGTCTAGGTCTGCCTCCACAGTGATTACTGAGAGATCTGCTACCTTGTTGGTAAGGCTGTGAGCATTAGTGAGCATAGTTTTCCATACCTTTGTGCCTTGATTTATATTGCTTGGCTAGAGGCTCTGTTTGATTCTGTGTTTTCTGTCCCATCTTTCCCGGTCCATGTTGTGTTTTCCTTGGTTTACTTGTTTTTGTCTTTGAGGATCTAATTTGTTTCTTTGGTGGAGCGGTAACAGGACCCTGTGATGCTGTCTCCATCTCCCCATAATCTAGTTTAAATGCCCAACGAAGAAATTCAGCTTTTGCCCTAGTTTGTGAGATGCAGTCCATCATGCCTAAATAGCCTCCTGTCCCAAAAGTTTTGCCAGTCTCCAGTATAAAGATGCCCCTTATCAAGGCACCATCCTTTAAGCCATGTATTTAGTTAATTGATTTCCGTCTCCCTGACTTTATGCATGCCACCACCTTACCCCCACACTGGGAGAACTTCCGAAAAAGTTATAACAGGTGCTATGGAGCTTAATTGTTCGCCTAATTGTGTTTTGTGCCTCTTGGCTTTGTCCACCGTCTGATCTGCGAGATTGTTTGTACCTGTGTGGATGAAAACGCTTGCGCAAACCCCTTAGTTTTTTTACGATCCTGGTGATGCAGTCAGTGTCCCTTTTTGCAGAAGTTCCGGGAAGGCACTGACCACCACCTTAGTATCTCTGTGCTGACAAAGGTGATGCTAGACTCCCCTTATCGTGGAGTTCCCTATGATCAGCACTTTTCTGCCCCCATTGAAGCTAGGCATTTCAGAGTTTTTCCTTTTGTTTTCCTTTGGGTGATCAGACTGGTACGTTGTTGGCTTCTTACTGTGTCTGTTGCCCACCACAATAGCCAAAGGTGTGAACCTGTTGTTTGGATTTGTGGGCCCCTGATCTCTGGGGAAATTGATCCCTATGCTTCGTCACTGCTTTGCAGTGTTTTCCCCCTCTCCTCCTCACCACATGCCACTCCCCATCTCCAAATGTGGGTGGGGGGTGGATTCTTGGTGAGGATGGCATGACTGAGGGAGGGTCTGGTGATCCTCCGCTGTCTAATAAGTTGTGGAGGTGAACAATACGAGCCCAGGCTTCCCTGAGCTGACACTTTAGTCCTTCTGTGGTCCAGCATGTGGGGCAGTGACCCATCCTTCGAAAGTGTACTCTGTTGAAGGATGCCCTACATTGCAGGCAATTCATGCTGTTGTTACACGAGGTCCCTGCACCCTTATTGGTACCCCCAGAGGTACACCGTAGACAGCTAGTGTTTAGGCATATGTTATACTAACATACAGGGCTAAGGGCATCTACCGTATAAGAGTAGATGTCAGGATATGTATGCATATTATTATTATACACTTTGCTTTCTAATACATATATATATTTCCTATGTATTTCTTACTTATAAGATGTTAGGACATCTGTGTCCTTGTAATGATTATGATATATAAGTCAGCATTGCCACCTTTTGGTGATTTGTACTACTACACTGATTTGTGTAAGAATTGTAAGAACTGTGCTCTTTTGTTTCACAAAGTAATGACTACTACAAAATTGTATAATGTTATCTTGGACCGTGGAGCCATCTCTAGTGTAGCCAACAGGGCTCATCTCTGTAACTAGAAATGTTTTTATCTTACAGTTACCATAGTAATTATCATAGGTATATAATGTGAGACACTGAGTCTAATAACCTCAAAGACCCCAAGAACCACAGAAGAAACCTCGGTATAGGGAATGCTTAGCATTGGCTCCGGTTAAGTATTAGTAAGAACTGCTTAGAGCAACTGTGATTTATCCTTTTGGTAGTAATAAACAAGTTTATTACTCTTATGCAATGTGTCTGTGATTTCTTGCATTCCCAATATTGCCAAGAACCTGAGAGTGAGGTTTAGACCTCCTGAAAATGTCCATTTTGCTAACTAAGCGGATGGATGAATACAAACACAGAATGAGTTTGTTTACTATCGGATGGAAGAATATAAACACAGATTGTGTTTACTATGTGAGGAAGCATACAAACAAGATTTTTCCCCTCCTATATAGTTTGTATGGTTTTTTTTGGGGGAGGTATGCCCACTTTCCTCTTTTTCGAGGTGGAGGGGTGTAGTTTTCCTGCCTATAAGGCCAGACGAACCCTGGGGTGGATGGGTAGAGGGGTGAAAGGAGGGTCCTTCCTACTCCTGAAACTATCAGCCCTGTCTCAGCCTTGGGTAGGCCGCACTCTGAGAGCTCCTGCCGCCGGAAGAAAAGTCTGCGCATGGCACTCCTAATGATGCCTTTTTCCACAGCGAGGAAGCAGATAAGTTGCGAGGAGGCAGAGGAGATGCTAGTCTGCCTACCCCACGTTTGCTCTCCAGTTGTGGCGAAAAGGTAACATCGTGCCTTCCTATGGCTAGCTGTGGTAGCCTTCCCAAGTTCCTCCCTGCCTAGGTTGAGTGGACTGAGGCCGCTTTGGTTGCGGGATATTTATATCCCTGTTCTCAGTATGAAAAAAGGCACCCTTTCCTAGCCGCCTTTTGATTTGCTCCTTTTGGTGTGACATCACAGCCTACCTATTTACTGCTGTGACAGTTACCGCAGGAGTAAGGGAAAAAAATGGCTTAATTACACAGAATGTTCGTATTAGGTTGTCTGATTTTAAGCCACAAAACTAGCCAGCAGTAATTCCAAAAATATCCCCTTTTGCACCAACAGTATCTTTTGTCACAGTGTTTTGAGCTACACAGCGTCTAATGTGGTACAAACACTTTAGTACACAAGGTTCTAATTTAACAAAGCTAGCCAGCAATGTCTCCAGCAGTATCTGAACTCACAGTAGGTATGTTACCCGACATTCTTAGGTTAGGGAGAAATGTAAATCAGCTGTTCTGCCTTTCACCTTGCAGTGAGGACTCAGTGGTGTGTACCCCGAGAGCTCCTGAGGATCCTGATTCTCAAACCGTGATGCAGCAAATATAGATTGCTGGGGGTCTTGCTGTATGAGAAGATTCCACTAAAGCATTTAATGGCATTTTTGGAAGTTCCTTGCTCACCTTCCATTATAATTCCCCTTGTTTAATCTTGCATTAGAGGATGCTACCTTTGCTGCATGGCGCAAACCAAACTCACTGCCTGCAGTGCCCAGAAAGGCTGACAAGTAGTGTCTTGCTTTATCTGCTAAGCCTTATTATACTTACCAGTCAGAAACTGACTCAGTAGTTACTGTATCCTGGCTGCTCATGATAGGTCCAAGGCATTTAAACACCTGAGTATTTTGCGTCCTGACAAGGAATCTTGGAAGCGGGATGTGATGGGCAAGCGTGTGTATGTCTCTACCTTACTGGGTCTTAGAATTGCCAGTTATCAGGCCCATATGATTAAATACCAGAATAGCCTGTGGAAAGCTGCTAAGGCTGCAGTCCAGGCTTTACCTGAGGGTTCTGCCAAGAATGAGTTAATTAAAACTTTAGCTTCTGTGGCTCAGGTTGGCAAACATTTGCTGAGGTCTGCCTATGATGTCTCTGATGCTTCTGCCAGAGCCAGGCATATGTATGAGACTCTGTTCTTGGCTTAGAGTTGCTGGTTTTGCTAATGATGTGCAGCAAGCAGTTCTGAATGCCCCATTTAGGGGAACAAAATTGTTTGGGTATGATGTTGAAGAAACACTCCGGAGTCTTCAGACATCCAAAACGACCCTCAAATCTGTCAAGTCCCTTTATCCCACTCCCTCTAAGGGAACTAGGAGGGGCTTTGTTCATCAGTCTTATTACAAGAGATGGTTGCGCCCACCATCGTCAAAGCAGAGGTCTGGGAGGTGGGTCTTTGCATAAACCCTTCCCCACATGTGCCCATTCAAAAGCACCCAAAGCAATCTGTGCCAGTGGCACTGCCTCCATTGGTTCCACCTCTTTTCAGACTATGACCGCACCTCCGCTGTTACCCCTGGGGTGGTTGTGGAGGACATGATCTCCCTACACCTGAAACAGTGGTGGAAAATTACAATAGACGAATGAGTACTAGACATAATTGCAAGGGGGCATGCTCTGGAGCTGTTAGCAACCCCTCCAGATCATCTCTGCCTCCTTCCAGTTATCCTCTGGCTGTTTGTCCCTTCTGAATGAAGAAGTACAGTCATTATTCCATAAATGGGCTATAGAACCAGTTCCTCCAACCCAGAGAAACAAATGGTTCTATTCTAGATATTTCCTGATCCCAAAATGGACAGGGGATCTGCATCCTGTAATAGATCCGAAGGATCTCAACTTCTTCATAGAATACAAGAAGTTTTATATGGTATCCCTGCAAGCTCAGATTCCTCTTCTGCAAAAAGGAGACTGGCTGTGCTCCCTAGACATGAAGGATGCATGCCTTCCTATCAAGATCAGAAAAGCCCATGAGCAGTATCTGTGTGTCATGCTGGAAGAGGAGCACTATCAGTTCAGAGTGTTGCCCTTTGGCTTGTCCCCTGCACCATGGGTCTTTACTAAATGCTTAGCAGTAGTGGCAGCAGCCCTTCTCAAGGAAGGTCTGTGTGTGTTCCACTGTCTGGATGACTGACTTCTGAAAGCTAACTCCAGAGAGGCTTTACTATGTGCCCTGTCAAGAACAAGGCAGTTGTTCGATGACTTTGGGGTCACAGTGAATGTATCCAAGTTGGTCCTGCCTCCCTGTCAAAGACTGCAGTATGTTGGGGCAGTCTTGGATACAGAGAAGGGATACGCTCTCCTGTCACAGGACAGGGCAGAAAGTCTCATTGCCCAAACACAGCTGATATACAGAATTCACTGTGTTCCTGCATGGGCCATGTTACGTCTACTGAGCCTGATTGCTGCGGCCATTGTGACGGTGCCACTGACACGCTTGCACATTATCCCCTGTGCAGTTAAGCAATGAGAGTATGGTGCTGGGCTCTGTGCGACAGTCTCCAGGTATCAGCCGTGCATCTCCCAGGTACCCAAAACATCTTAGCGGACAAGCTGAGCAGGTCACTGTCCCAGATGCATGAATAGGAACTGCTGACCTCTGTCGTAGACTATCTGCTCACAAGAGGGGGTTGTCCAGAGTTGGACCATTTTGTGTGTCCCCCCCTACAATGCCAAAATGCCATGTTTCTGCTCTCTTGCTCCAAGGCCTAGAGTTTTCTGGTGAGAGGTGTTGTTCCTCTCTTGGAAAGAGAAATTCCTGTACGCATTTCCCTCAATTCTTCTAATACAGACAGTCCTCTTCAAACTGCAGATGGAAGGTGCAACCCTCATCCTCATAGCCCCATTATGGTTTCTACTCCCACAACAACTGGTGGTTGAGCCACCAATACCTCTTTCATTGGGTCACAGGGTTTGTTGTCACAGGATAACAGGTCCCTGGTCTATCCAGACCTGAAGTCCGTACATCTGCATGCATGGCTCCTGAAAACATAGCCGTTGCATGTTTTGGGGTGTCCCCTAAAGTTGCTGATGTTCTGGTTGCAGGCTGAAAGCCTTCTACCAGGTATACTTATTTCCTTGAAGTGGAAGCATTTCACTTTGTGACCTGCTTCCAGAAACTTGGACCCTTTCACATGTTCTGTAAATGTAGTGCTAGAATACTTGTTGTCTCTGTCAGATTCTGGTTGTAACTGTAGATAGGCATTTAATTGTATAGTGTACTTACCTGGTTAACAAAAATAAATAAAATAATCTCAGCCCCCAAAAAAAAAAATACTATGATTGTACAGCATTGAGGACCAGGGCTCTGCTGTTTAACTTGGAAGGAAACATAGTGATACAGAAACTTGGGAACCTAAACAAAAGCGTGGGCTCCAAACAAAACCACAGATGTTCCGAGCAAAGGCATGGGTGCTCTGAGCAAAGGCACGGGTGCTGTGAACAAAAGCATGGGTCTTCAAGAGAAGGCACGAGTGCTCTGAACAAACGCATGGGTTTCCAAGCAAAGGCATGGGTGCTCTGAACAAAAGCCTGGGGCTCCGAGAAAGGCACGGGTGCTCTGAACAAAAGCATGAGGCTTCGAGCAAACGTACAGGCGCTTTGAACAAAAGCATGAGACTCTGAGCAAAGGTATGAGTGCTCTGAACAAAAGCATTGGGCTCTGAGCAAAGACAGGGGTGCTGTGAACAAAAACATGGGTCTCTAAGCAGTGGCACGAGTTCTCGGAACAAAAGTATGGGGCTCCCTGCAAAGGGACAGGGACTCTGAACAAAAGCATGGGGCTCTGAGCAAAGGCGTGGAGGGCTCTGACCAAAAGTGTGGGAGTGCCAAACAAAGGCATGGGGCTCTGAACAAAAGCACGAGGCTGCGAGCAAAGGCATGGGTCCTCTGTTTAAAAGTGTGGGTTCTTCAAACAAAATCATGTGTGCTATGACCAAAGTGTGGGGCTCGAAGAAGGGCATGGATGCTGTGGACAAAAGCATGGGGCTCGAGCAAGCATGAGTGCTCTGAACAAAAGCATGGAGCTCCGAGCAAAGGCATGGGTGCTCTGAACAGAAGTGTGGAGTGCTCCAGACAAGGCATGGGGCTCTGAACAAAAGCATGGGGCTCCGAGTAAAGGCATGGAGCTCTAACCAAAAGTGTGGGAGCTCCAAACAAAGGCATGGGACTCTGATCAAAAGTGTGTGTGCTCCAAACAAAGGCATGGGGACTCTGATCAAAGGTTTGTGGGCTCTGAGTCTGAACTGAAGTGTGTGGGGAAGGTATGGGACTCCAGTCAGAAGCATGGGGGCTCAGAACAAAGCCTAGAGGCACCCCATGTATAAATGCTTTGGGGAGGGGGGAACATTGGTGTAGTTAGTATTAAGCAGGAGCGTCATCTTAGCTAAAAGAGATGGCATTTTTCCAGTTTTTTTTTTTTGTCTCAGTGAGCAGATTCATGTTCATTTGTTTTGATAATGTTTTGCCTAAAAAGAACTACTGACACTGCCTGGAAGACATTGGAAATTGCTGTATTTAATGCACATGGAGGGGTACTGACAGCAGAAGAAAAGAGGTAATACTGTACTTCCCCTCTACAGATCCCTGGTGAGGCCGCGCCTAGAGTACTGCGCCCAGTTCTGGAGTCCTCAACTCAGAAAGGATAAGGATAGGTTGGAGACAGTGCATTGCAGAATAACAAAAATGACTCTGGGCCAGCAGGGCAGATTTCTGTGAGGAGTGCCTCAAGGCGCTAAATATGTACTCAGTGGAGACCAGAAGGGAGAGGGGAGATATGATAGACTTTCAAGTTCCTTAAAGGGATGAACAAAGTGAACTGCGGAGAACTGTTTAGCCTGAATACCATTTTGTGGTCACGAATAGAAATTAACAAGATGTAGGTTCAGGAGAGATGACGGCCTCAGCCCAAAACTCCTCTCCACTTCCGCTTCAGCCATTGCCTACCCCTCTCAATAATCCTAAATCTCTCATTTTCTACTGCCTCGGTACCCTCTTCATGGAAACATGCAGTGGTCCTCCCTCTACCCAAAGGTGGTGACCCCTCATCCCCTACCAACTATTGCCCCATTTCTCTCCTCCCTACCCTTATCAAACTTCAAGAACACTGTCCTATCCCAGCTCACCCTTTTCTGTCTGACACCTCCTTTTCACCCCTTTTCCAATCTGGTTTTGGGAAACACCACTCAACACCACCTTTCTCCTCTGATTCACAGACTCCATCCTAACCAGAATGGACAATGGCCAAATTACCTCTGCCATTTTGTCGACCTGGCCAAGGCCTTTGACACTGTTTCTCACTCCTTTCTCCTGACTCACTCCCAACAGCTGGCCCATCTCCTTCTGCCACAAACTAGTTCAAGGCCTACCTTATTGGCAGAACCCAATCAGTTAAGATCTTGGATGCCACTTCCCCTCCTAATCAGCACTGCCGTCTCCCAGGGCTCTGTATTAGGGCCCCTGTTATTCTCCATCTTCTTAAACAACCTTCCCTCTGTTTGCTCCCCCTCCTCTGCTTTTCATATGTATACTGACGATACAGTCCTGTATGCATCTGGCTCCTGTCCTGCTGAGGTTACAACCAGCTTACAGCAAGACTTCGACAAGGTTTAGCTCTGGTTTGCTAACCATCAACTTTTCCTCAACGCCAAGAAGACTGTCTCCTTGACCTTTGGCACAAGGCAGAGACTCTCTAGGCTTCCCTCCCTTACCCACTTTCCACACCCTTGATGGTACTTTACTTGAGGACACATTCTCCTTCTGGTACTTAGGTGTTTGATTGGACCAACACCTAAACTTCTCTGGACATATTGCGCCATCCAGGAAAAACTGCCCCCAAGCTTGGTGCCCTGTTCTGGAACTGTAGTTGCATCCCTCCTACGGCTAGGCATGAACTTGTTCAGAAGATGATACTGCCCATTTTAGCTACTGTGACATAGTCTGTGGTGCTGTCCCTAAGTCATCCCTGGCCAAACTGGACACCCTCTTTAATTCCTTCTGCTCCCCCCCCTCGCACCCACCACTGCGATCTTTATTGTACCCTATCCTTCTCCTCTCTTGCAAATAGGCGAGACTCCCACTGTGCTAAATTCACTTCCAAGAACTGGTTGGGTGAGCTCCCTTCCTACCTCATCTCCTCATTTATAACCCCCCACCATCTTCCCATTCCCTTAGATCAGCCGACTTCTGCATCTTGGTAGTCTCCCATGAATCCACCCAAATCTGCCAACCCGGTTACTCTCACCGCCTCCCAAAATTTGAATTTCCTCCCCTCAAATCTGGCACTCATCCTCCGCCTACTCCATCAGCTCTGCCCTCAACAATTACCTTGCGCCTAGCTGTTCTTGCATGTCCTTCCCTAATTGCTGCAGCCAACTTTACATGATGGTTTCATCCACTACCAGAACCAACTACAAAACGGGTACCTGCACCCTCCTAGACTGGGTACTCACCAACCATCCCACCAGGATCTCCCGCACCACAGTTCTCCTGGACTCCCTCTGCGACCACTCACCAGTTACCTTTGTATGGTCAAATAAATTCCTTAAGCCGCCTCCAAAAATCATCTCCAGCAGAGTCCTTCCCCGTGGCAAACTCATTCATTTCAAACACAGCCTGCTTCAGCAAGACTGGTCACCTATATACATGGCGACCGATGTTAACCAGGCCCTTGATTCTTTCATCGCTACTTTTAATAGGGCATGCAACCTCTTTGCCCCGATCAAAAAACGGAAACCAAAAACGCTCTGTAATCCATGGATCACTGGGAAACTGCTAAATCAACTAAAACTGCGGGATCACCTCTGGGCAGTTGCCAGGAAACCAGAAACCAGCTGGATATTCAAAATACAAACAGAAGCCAGAAATGCTGCACAAAAGCCATCAGACATCTGAAAAATACTTACTATAAAAATGCTCTCACTAACACCTGGGGGAATGGTCAAGCATTCTGGGAAAACATCAAGGAAATCACAGGGAACAAGTCAGAAAACTCCCCGGCTATGTTATCTGTTGACGGAGCAATCACCCTTGACCCTGCTGTCATAGCTAACTCCTTTAACTTGGCTTTTACAGACCTCAGTGCTGTCCTTCCCTCAGATTACTTCATAGAAACATAGAATTTGACGGCAGTTAAGGACCGCTTGGCCCACCCAGTCTGCCCATTTCCCTGCCTACTGGATAAGGCTGCAGATCCTAGTTAACCAGCAGCCTACTTCTTCCTACCCCCACCCCTAAATTGCCTTATGACTGTCCCATGCATGCTTAGATTCCACCACTGTTTTTGACTCACGACCTCCTCCGGAAGGCGTTCCATGCATCAACCCTCTCTGTGAAAAATACTTCCTTAAATTACCTCTGGACGCCCCCTCTATCTTCAAATTGTGCCCCTTGTTCTTGCACACTCTTTTTTGAAAGATGCTACCCTCTTGGACTTTGTTGATTCCTTGAGGTACTGAAAGTTTCTGTCATGTCCCCTCTCCCTCCTTTCTCGAGGCTATACATATTAAGCTCATTAAGTCTCTCTTCATATGTCTTCTGGTGCAGACCCTGCACCATTTTAGTGCCCTCCTCTGAACAGCTTCCATCATGTCTATGTCTTTCTTGAAGACTGGGTCTCCAGAACTGCCGCAATACTCCAGATGGGGTCTGACCAGCTGTGTGTACAGAGGATAATAACTTCCTTTTTTCTACTGGTGATGCCTGTCCTATCATCGCAGTATCCCCAGCCTCCTTGCTGCCCTCTCCATTGCTTGCCCGCCTTTAGGTCATCTGATGACTACCCCCAGGTCCTTTCCATTTTTGTTGTTGTTAGTATCTCACCCCATTGTGTACTCTTCTCCTGGGTTTTGTTTCCCAGGTGCATTACCTTGCACTTCTTAGCATTGAATCTAAGCTGCCATACATTTGACCATTCATCTAACCTTGCCAGAGTCCTTTCATCCTTTCCACCCCACCTTGTGCATCAACTCTGTTGCAGATCTTTGTGTCTTCTGCAAAGAGACACTTTTCCTTCAGTCCCTCTGCAATGTAAACATAAAGACATTGAAGAGGACAGGTCTAATACTAGACCTCAAATTTCACTAGTAACCCCTTTCTTCAGAGTGGACTCCATTTACTATTACTCTCTGTGTCCTATTCTCCAGCCAGTTTTTACCCTGGCTGTCATCTTAGGACCCACTCCCAGGCTAGCTAACTGTATATTAATCTTTTGTGTGGGACTGTGTCAAATGCCTTGCTAAAAGTCTAGGTAGGCTATGTCACAGCCCTCCCTGATCTACTACTTTGGTCACCAGTCAAAGAAATCTATCAGATTTGTCTGGCATGACCTTCCCGCTGTGAATCCATGCTGCCTTGGGTCCTGTGCCCCTCTGGCCTCTAGATACTTCGACAGTTCTTTCCTTCAGAAGTGATTCCATCATTTTCCTTACCACTGAGGTTAAACTAACAGGTCTGTAGTTTCCTGCTTCTGCCTTGCTCCCACTTTTGTGAAGGGGAATCACATCTGCCCTCCTCCAGTCCTCGGGTACCACCCATCCTCCATGATTTGTTAAACAGGGTAGTCAGTGGTGTCACTAATTCCACCTTAGTTCTTTTAGAATTCTGGGATGAATCCCATCAGGCCCCATTGCTTTGTCCACCTTCAGTTTTAAGAGTTCTTTCAGAACCCTTTCTTCTGTAAATGGGCTGGTATCAACTTCTGTATCCAGAGTGTTTCTACTGTTTGTTTAGGTACCTCCCCTCTTCCTTTGTAAATACTGAGCAAAAACATTTGTTTAGTATCTCTGCCTTTCACAGTCACACTCTGCCCCTCCCCCCTTTATTATGCCTCACTATCCTCCTTGGTCTTCCTTTTGTTCCTGATGTACCTATAAAGGTTTTATCCCCTTCTTAACTGAGTTGGCCATCTTTTCCTCAGTTTGGGCCTTTGCTGTTCTGACTGCCTTCCCAGCTTCCTTTTGCTTTAACTGATACAGTTCTCTGTCCTGCTCCTTCTGTGATTCCTTGTACTTCGAGGCTTTCTTTTCTCTTGAACCTTCCCTGCCACTTCCTTTGAGAACCATAGTGGTTTCTTACATCGTTTAGTTTTGTTTATTTGCGTCACAAAAGGCTTGTTACCTCTGTGATGGCAGTTTTATTATTCCCCATTGTTCTTCCACCCTCCTCCTGCCCATTTGCTAGTGCATTCCTTAGGAGCTAACCCATTTTGTAAAGTCAGCCCTCCTAAAGTCCAGTACCTTTGCCTTTGTATGGCTTGACTCTGTGCTGTGTTTATTGTGAACCATACTGTTCGATGGTCGCTAGTTCCCAGATGGCTACCCATTCTACATCTGTGATCCTCTCTTCATCTCCATTTGAGAGAACCAGGTCTAAGATTGCTCCCTCTCGAGTGGGCTCCAATACTAGTTGTCTAAGGCATGCCCCTGTAGGGCATCTAGAATAACCCACTCTTGAAGTGGCTGCTGCAACTGCACTTCAGTTAACATCTGGCATATTCAGATCACCCATCAGCAATATCTCCCTTTTTCTTCCATACTAAGTATACTTTCTATCATTTCTTGTCCATTTCCTCCCCCTGAGAGAGGTCTGTATCTAACCCTGTGCAGATTGTGGTGCCATTGCGGTCTCAAATTTACCCACAGTGCTTCTTCTCCTCCTGTTTTCCCTTTTGTTCTGTTGCTTTGATTCCTTCCCTTATGTAAGCTACTCCTCCTCCTCTTTTACCCTCTCTGTCCCTCCTGTAGATAGTGTATCCTGGTATGTTTACGTCCCAGTCATGGTTTTGTGTGAACCATGTTTCTGTGACTGCCACGATATCCAGATGTTCCTCCTCCATCAAGGCCACTAATTCAGGAGCTTGTTACTCAGACTACGGGCATTGGTACATTGCTTTCCATTTTTTGATGGCTTTACCTTCAGTTGCAACATCCCCACTGACCTTTCTACCTTGGTCTTTTTCTCATTTAGTACCCTGTTTTGTAGGGAGGCTGGGATTTTCCTGCTGCTTATCAGTGCCTCCCCATAATGGTTAAAAGCTTGCCAATAGCATTTAAACCGATTGCTCAAAGACTTGTTCTTCCTGGACAGATGCAGACCATCCTGCCAGTATAGGCTGGTGTCCCTCCAGGTGGAACCCCAGTCGCCAATGAAGCCAAACCCCTGTGCTCCACACCATTTTTTCAACCATTCATTAAACTGCAAGCTACCACCGCTGGCCCCCCTCAGCCCAAATTGGATCACCCTCTTTTTTACTTTAGGGAGGTCAGCCTAAAGGATGCACGCCGCTCTATTGCCACTGCCATCTCTAAATCCAGAATTAGTGGTAACACTCTGGATCTCAAGCTCCTGTCTCTTGCCCTAGATCAGGTTCTTCATCTCCTTACAAAAATACTGAATCTCTCTCTCAGCAGCGGGAACTTCCCAGACAAATGGAAAACCGCAATAGTGACCCCAATCCACAAAGGCAGTGACCAGACCATCCACTCAAACTACCACCCAATATCAATATTGCCCCCGCTTTCTAAGGCACTAGAGTGTATTGTGGCAGACCAACTCACCAACCATCTGGACAAATACAACATTCTATGTGACAAGCAACATGGCTTCCGGAAAGGCCACAGTACCACCACTGCTCTCCTGGAGTTCAGCGGGGCTGTTCACAATTCTCTGGACCACAGCAAACTAACAGGTGCATTTTTTATCGATCTCTCCAAAGCTTTCGACACAGTCCACCATAGGCTGCTTATTGACCAGCTACTAAATACCGGACTGTCACCTGACTCTGTTCTACGGTTTAGTGGCTACCTCGAAAACTGGATGCAAAGAGTAAAAATTGCAAACACTCTTTCTGACACTTTCCCAGTCCGCTCAAGTGTTCCCCAAGGTTCCATATTGGGGCCACTCCTGTTTAGTCTTTTCCTAAACTCCCTACTGCAGTCTTACCCTGAGAACATCATCCTGTTCGCTGATGATGCAATGGTATTCTCCTCTCATAAAGACCCCAGGGCTGTACAGGATAACCTCCAGCATGGCTTCAGCACCACTGAGTCTTGGTTCCACAATCACAAACTAGTACTAAATCACATAAAAACAAAAAACATGCTATTTCTCAACTCTCAAAATCCTTTAAACAACACCACTTGTTGATCTCCACTGCACAAGACATAGCTTGGAGCAGGTGCAGTCGTTCAAATATCTTGGGATTCTGCTTGAGCCTAGCCTCTCCCTACAGGGGCACACACTGACTATGTTGCAAAAACTGCAAACATTTGACTTCGTCTTCTCTACAAACACAGACAAAGTCTTACTCCGGATGCACTAAAGATTGCCGTACAGAGTTCCGTGGTCTTAATCAGTGACTGTAGTCTCATCATTTACAGCTCTGCCACAAAGACAGGCCTCAGACGGGTGCAAACTACCTTAAATAAGGCCTGTCGACTTCTTACAGGTGCGCTCCGGCTCACCCACACCTGTGACTTATATGTACAATCTGGATGGCTTCATCTATCAAATCGCATAAAGTATCTCACTTGTACCTTGGCAAAGCAGATCTGTCTGGGGCATGTGCCCCAGGTGTCTCTACCCTTCTGCAGATAAGCCCAAACTGTCTGAGCTCTGGGAGATCAAATCAGCAGTCTCTAAAAATCCCCTACTATCGCACCTCCCAGGCCCAACGATCCTTTACCTACAGAGCACCACTTTGGCTAAATGACCTTAACCCCACCATCTCCTCAGCAAACACACTTGGTGCGTGCAAAGCTAGTCTCCGGAATCATCTTGCTGCCACTAGCTCCTGCGATTGCTACATCTAATTTTCCTGTTTTCACTATCTCTGCCACCGTGATAAGACACCTATCACATTCTCCCCCCTGACAAATTTTCTTTTTAGACCTCTGATTTTCCTCCTGTCCTAAACCCTCTACTTTCCCTCACTTCCTTCTGTACTCGGCTCTCCCATCTGTACTTCATGCCAACTCCTCGGAATCTCTCCCTTCTCATTTCCCCAACTACATGTATTTACTAGTTACTCTCTTGCACAACAAATGCCTCTGGCTGCCTATGTCCCGTTCTCCCATTGGTTGTTGCTATTTTTGTTGTTATGCGTAACCATTTTGTGTTGTTTTCGCCCCGTGAAATGTTGTCTCTGGCGTGGAACCTTTGTAAAAAGCCTTGGCTCAAAGGTATTGTAATCCTAAACCTCATAAACAAATAAATAATTCTAGGGACATGGATATGTTGTTCATCCACACTTATTGGCAGGTATCCTTGCCGCTTTAAATCTTGCGGAAGGTCTTCAAGCTTGCTCCTCCCACCCACCGGGTGGTATAACTCTCGCTCCGCCCCATGGCGTAGATCTTCTTTACGCTTGAGCTCAGGTTCTCTCTCCTTAATGCTCTCGTTTGAGACTGGTTCCTATTTCTCCGTTTACGATTTAAAATAAATTTGCGAAAAAGACTTCAGTCTTCTATCCTCGCGGCTGCGATGGACAAATCGACTCCAGTTCGGAGATGCCCATACGGGCAGAAGATGTCTCGGGCGGATCCACACTCCACGTGTGTCTACTGTAGGCCTTGAGCACGACCCGCGGGCTTCGAGCCTGTGCTCATCTTTCTCGACCTCTGCGTCCTCGAAGACCGTGCTGCCGATTGCAACTGGGCCGTCCGGCGTTCCCTCGGTGAAGTCAAGGAGGCCCGGTTGGCGGTGTCGCGGCGAGCGTCTCGGCGGATCAGCTCGGCGGATGGTAGCCCTCGAAGGCGGCGCGAGGCGTATCTTCCTCGGCGCGGCATTTATCCCGCTCTCTCTGGGTTCTTCCTACCGCTTCTTTTAAGGAGCTTTGTCTGTCCCTCTCCACTAAGGGAGAAGGGCCTCGTCTGCTGGACCTTATCTCGGTCAAAAAGAGGACAGAGGTAAGTCCCTCCGTCGACGCTCTTGGGAGGCGGAAGGTCCCTCTCCCGGACGTCGACACGTCGGCTAGTCGACACGCTCGGCAAACCACTGGCCTCACGGTGTCCCGTCCAGGTCAGTTGACCGAGACTCCCACCGATGAAGTCAGATTTTTCTCGACCCATTGGACGGGCTGCGCCTTTAGCAGCCGAATTCCCCTCTCCCAGTTCCCCGGAAGAGTTGAGGATCCGTGGGCTCGCCTGTGCCTCGGTTCCGGAGCCCTCGGATGGACCATCCGAGCGAAGAGAGTGCGGTTCCGGCGACACCTCCCGCACCGACCTCGGAAATCCGGGACTCTCGGTCTCGATTCTCGGACCTCTTGCGGTCCAGCCGATCCCACGTCATGGCGGTCTCGGCTCGGCACCCTTGTCGCGGCGTCGCCGCTTCGTCCTCGTCCTCCCTCCTCGGATGAGGAGGCTCAGCGTAAATCATTCGGCGGTAGGAGACCTTATGTTGCAACAGCTCCTCCCTGGCGAGAGTAAGCCGACCCCGTCGCCTTCCCGGCCATTAAGTAACTGTCACCGGGCGGCCGACACAACCCCTCGACTTATCCGAGCCTATGCCAGGCGGTTGTTGGGCCAAAACCAGCTGCTCCACCCGATTCCGGTGGAACCTCCGCCTCCACAGGCACCAATTGGGAGCTCCGACCAAGGATTCTCGGTGAGCAAGGTCTCACCATCGGCTGTCAGTTACCCTCACTCACGACCGACCTCGGCAGGTGAAGGGTGGCTCAGGCCAGAGCAGCTCTTGAGGACTCTTCCGAGTCGAAGATGATTCCTCCCTTTTCCAAGCGACTGGACTTGGAGTCTTCAGGAGGTCAGTCAATGGACGATAGCCCGTCGTCCTTCCTAGGACTGCTTCGGCTCATCTCGGAGTCCACCGGGATGGAGCTCGAACCCGTTTCCAAATGGGCCAGGTATCCCCTCACGGAGATTCTGGACCGAGGGGATTCTCCGACGGAGGCCTTTCCGGTGGCCGAGGCCATAGTGGGTCCGGCACTGGAGCTTTGGCAGCGCCCTGCTTCCTGCCCTGCGCCTTGACCAGGATGGCCAGGAATGTCACGGTCCCTACGGTTCCTTGTCGGTTTTGGAACACCCTCTGCTGAGGGGTTGGTTACCGTCAGCGTTTTCCGGCGCCGGCAACGCCAGGGATGTGGACAAACCTCCTGACAAGGTCAGAAATTGGACTATGTCGGGCGAAAAGTCTCGCTCGTCCTCTCTCGACCTTCGTCCAGGCCAGTTCGGCCGTCCTCATGGCACATTTTTTCTCATGCCCTGTTGGGCTCCTGGATGAGGTCATCCTCATCTTCCGCCGATCTGCAGACTACGGTTAAGCAGGTGCGGGACCAGGGCAGAGCAGTGGCCAAACAGCAGCTCCAGACTGCTTTGGATATAGGGAGTTTCGTGTGCCAGATCGGTGGCGGCCGCAGTGGCTATCCGTCGGTGAGCTTGGCTGAGATATCCACCTTTACTGGATACCCAGCACAAGTTGGCGGATGTTCCTTTTAGGGACTGACCTCTTGACCCTGGGGTGGAAGGTCACCTGCAGAGGATCGAGAAGTCAATGCTACCTTGGACTCTGTCTCTTCCGCTCAGAAGGACAAGGCGCAAACCACAGCCTAAGCCGCTGGTCCTTCTGTGCTTTGGCTTGACCCAGCAACGTCAGGGCCAGCAGGCTCGACCTTGGCATCCCAAACCCAAGCCGCGGCTTCCTCTAACAGGAGGCAGGAGGAAAAGGCCCAGGAGGTCCCTCGGCGGTCCCTCCTCAAGCCTGCCCAGTGACGGGCTGAGGGTGTAGCCCCCATTCCCGTCACCTTACCCTGGTCCCCCCGTGAGGCAGCTCCGGCACTTCCGTTCCGCCTGGTCCGCTGTTTCCACGGACAGGTGGGTCTTGAGTGGTGGGAGGGCCTGCCCTGGAATTCGAGCAGGCACCACCCTTCGAGCCGTCGCCCTCGGGGCCGGGATCCCAGCCTCACTGGCGGCTCGTCGAGCCGACATGTCGCTCTCCCTCCTCCAGAAGGGGTGATAAGAGAGGTGGTGGACCCTCCTTCCAGACCCAGGGTTTGTGTCCAGGTACTTCCTGGTTCCAGAAGCAGGCGGGGGCTGGTGCCCCATTCTCAACCTACCGACCTAAACAAGTTCCTAAGGTCTCGAACCTTCAGGATGGTCACTCTGACTCAGATAATACCATCCTTGGAGCAGGCGTGGGTTCTGCTCTCTGGACTTGCAGGGCCAGCGTTTTTCACGTCCCTATCCGTCCGTCTCACCAGAGATTCCTTCGCTTCGGCGGAAGGATCCCTCTGAGTTCAAGCCATGCCCTTGACTTGTCTCCAGCTCCCAGGGTCTTCACCAAATGCATGGCAGTGGTGACAGCATTCCCTGCGAGCCGAGGGGTCCGGTGTACCCTTACCTGGGCGACTGGCTGATAGCAGCTCCCTCCAGGAAGGAGGCGGGTGGTCCAGAGATCTGGCCCTCCAGGTCTGCTCTCAACTGGGCCTCCTTATCAGCGAGGCCAAGTTGGAACTTCGAGCGAAGCAGGTGATTCTATTCATCGGGCGCAGCTCGACTCTCTACGTGCCAGGCTGGCTCCCGGCGGACAGGGCGAGGTTCTTTCCTCCTTGCCCGATCATTTCTGGTTGAGCCAGTCGCCCTGCCGGGACTTCCTGCGCCTCCTGGGTCTCATGGCGGCCTGCACCAGCGTGGTCCGTTGGGCCCGCTGGAGCATGCGTCCCCTTCAGTGGGGACTGGCCAGCCAGTGGTCACAACGCTGCGATCCTTTGGACCAGCCTGTGTCGGTGACACAGGGGATGTGGAACGCTCTCCAGTGGTGGACCGTTCCAGATCATTTGCAGGAGGGCATCCCGTTCGTCCGCCCCGAGCCGACGGTCTCTCTATCGACCGATGCCTCTCTGATGGGTTGGGGTGCCCATCTGGGGGAACACCGGGCTCATGGCCTCTGGTCCCCAGCGGAGTCCGATGCCACATCAACCTGCTGGGCTCGGCGGTCCGCCTAGCTCTCACCGCCTTTGCTCCGTTCCTCCGGGGTCAAGTGGTCCGAGTCCAGGCGGACAATACCCGACCATGTACTATCTAAACCGCTAGGCGGGGCGCTCCATGCTTTATGCAAAGCTCTCCGCATTTGGTCACTCGTGCGCGGCCTGAGGCGGATCTCCTAGCCATTCACGTGGCAGGCCTCCAACACCTGGCCCATGCCCTGAGCGGATGGGGCTGCATCCCACAGTGGTCTCTCCTGCGGAGGTAGTACAGCATCTGTTCTCCCATTGGGCACACCTCAGGTGGACCTGTTTGCCTCAGGAGAGCAGGCTGAGTCTGTTCCATGCCCGCCTCAGCAGGGCTCGCTGCAGGGGATGCCTTCTCGAGGCAGTGGACCCGGGCCTCTTTTACGCCTTTCCCCATTTCCTTGATCCACAAGGTGCTTCTCAGGCGAGGAGGACAAGGCGCAGGTGATCTGATAGCCCCAGACTGGCCTGCGCCAGTTCTGGTACCAGATCTCCTCAGTCTCAGCTCCAGGATTCATGGCAGCTCCAGCTGCCCGGACCTGCTCTCAGTCAATCAGGGAAGGTGTTCCATCCGGACCTTCAATCCCTGCACCTGACGGCCTGGTTCCTGAGCGGCTAGAGTTCCAGGCCTTGGGTCTTTCCGACGAGGTCCTCAATGTAGTTGAGGCGTCCCGTAAGGAGTCGACCAGAAAATGCTATGCCTTCAAATGGAAAAGGTTTTCCATTTGGTGTCAGGGCAAGGGCTTGGACCCTTCCTCCTGTTCCTTGGCAAGCATCTTGGACTATTTATGGTCCCTTTCAGTCAAGAGGCTTAGGTCGGCGACCTAAGGGTGCACCTGGCAGCCATCTCTGCCTTGTACAGGTGCGGGCGGGGAAGCAGTCGGTGGCGCGGAGAAGGTGGTCTGGCGGCTTTCAAGGCCTTGATCCATTTCCCTCCAGTCGCGGGAACCCCCACCTCCGTGGGATCTACTGCTGGTATTGGCAAAGCTCATGGGCAAGCCATTCGAACCTATGCACAGGTGTGCTCTCTCTCACCTGTCGTGGAAGACCGCCTTCTTGGTGGCTATCACGTCAGCCAGAAGGATGGGAGAGCTCCAGGCGCTTTCCATCGAGTCTCCTTACCTGGTCTTCCACAGGACAGGTTGTCCTGCCCCCACCAAATTCCTTCCGAAGGTGGTGTCGGAGTTTCACCTTAACCAGGTGTTGACTCTGCGGTGTTCTACCCAATCACACCTCGAGGCCGAATATAGGCTCCATACTCTGGACCTAGAAGGCGCTCGCTTATTATAAGAGCTGCAGCTGAAATTGGGAGAGAGGTTCGCCCAGCTGTTTGTCACCTACGCTGACCGCATCTGAGACCTGCAGCCAAGCGGACTGATAAACGGGTGGGTAACCTCCTGCATAGATCTCTGCTGCAATTTAAGCGAACTGGAGCCTCCCAGAGGGATAAGAGCTCATTCTACCCGCCCGCCTGCTGCAGTGTGGCTGCTTCAGGGCGTCCCTATCCAGGAAATCTGCAGGGCTGCTACCTGAAGTCAGCAAACACCTTCATTACCCATTACCATCGACCTTGAGTCACGCCGGGATGCTGGTTTTGGGGCCTCGGTTCTCAGTCTCTCTTTCCCAAGTAAGTATTGGGGTGTGCGTCTTGCCTCCCTCCTCCCGGAGAACTGCTGGAGTCTGCCAATAAGTGTGGATGAACAACATATCCATGTCCCTAGAAATACAGGTTACTCACCTGTAACAGGAGTTCTAGGAATGGTATATGTTGTTCATCCACACGATCCCGACCTCCCGGCCGACGCACAACCTGAGCTTCCAGCGGCCAGATCTGGCGTCATGGGGCGGAGCCGAGTTATACCACCCGGTGGGTGGGAGGAGCAAGCTTGAAGACCTTCCGGCCAGATTTAAAGCGGCAAGGATACCTGCCAATAAGTGTGGATGAACAACATATACCATTCCTAGAACTCCTGTTACAGGTGAGTAACCTGTATTTCCCTCCCCTAAGCCCTGGACAAACCCTACCCTTCTACCGTCGCCTTCATTTTACCCTGTGCACCCCCACCCCACAAATTTCAGGCTGCTCTCCTCTTCCTCCAAATTGCTCCCCCTTACTGGCCTCCCTTGATCTATCACAGAATGTAAGGGACCCTGAATGCTCTCCGTAGCTCCCTCTCCTACCCCCCCAAGGGGCTTGTATCTCTCATCTACTCCCCCCATCCCTTCTGTCTCCCTCGACTTGCAGTCCTCTTGCAGAGATCTTAGCATCCTGAAGGGGTCCTACTGCATCTAGGCTTGTCTCCTCTCCTTCCCCCTTCCCCATCTACCTGTCCCCCTAGCCTTTGCAGTCCCCTTGCTCTGCTTCCCCTCCCCCCATTCTACCTAGCCTTCACAGTCCCCTTGCAGGGTTCTCAGCACCCTGAATGGGTCCTACTGGGCCTAGACTTGTCTCCTTTCCTTCCCCTCCACCTGTCTCGTCTCCACTCCTTCCCATCCCTATCTTCCTTTCTCCCTGGCCATCACAGTCCCCTTGCAGAGCTCTCAGCATCCTGAAGGGGTTCAAGTGAGCCTTAGCATCTCTCTCTCATATTCTAGCTAGTCACTATCTTGGCTTTCCATGACTACTACTAGCAGGGTCCAGTTGCATCCTGATGGACTATTGATTAGGCCCTATCCCCTCTAAAGGTACAAATTCTCTTCCCCTCAAGGGTTCAATTCTCCCTCCCTCCCTCTCCTTTAACTCTCTTAATCCCTATCTACTGACCTACCCCAACCCCCTTGCAGGGTACCTCTCACCCTGAAGGGTCCTCTCTTGGGTTAGGGCCTATTCCCCCCCTTCCCCAGCATTTAAGGCACACCTCCTCCTTCTCTCTTCTCCCTCTTTAAATTCCTACAGCCTCATCCCCCTTTCTGTCTAGCCCCGCAGGCCTCTTGCAGGGTTCCTCACATCGAAGAGTCTCTCTGCGACACTGCCTTATCCCCTTCTCTCTGGTTCCCCCAAGTCCCTTGGGTTCCTTGCATCCTGAAGCGATCTCCAGGGACATGACTCTTTCCCCTCCCCCACCTAACCCCTTCTCTCCTTTTCCCTTTTTCTTTCACATAAGCACTTGTTTACTTATTAACTCTGCACTTATTATCGTCCACTCTTTCTGCCTATTATGCGCAACACTGTTGTAACACTGTTTGTAATACCTGCCTTATAACTGTATGTTAATGTTGATCTTGTAACTTGAATGTTTAATGTTTCATTCCTGTTGTACCCCTTCTCCCCAGGTCGCACCGGGAGATGAGTGACTTGTCACTCCCCTCCCTGATGAAACATTTCAATAAATAAATAAATAGATGTGAGGAAGTACTACTTTACAGAAAGGGTGGTGTGACCTTGGAACAGTCTGTTGGCTAAAGTGGTGGGTCCGAAAACAGTCAGGAGATTGAAGCAGAGCTGGGAGATAAGGGAATAGTGGATCTTCTTCGGTGGTATCTGTCATCCAGTCACACCGTAGGAACATCACCATCAGTGAAGCAGGATCCACACGGAAGATTTTCAGCAGTACAACTGGGGCCGCCCACGCCATTGACGTCACCTACCCTATAAAGTTGTGAGCGGTCCTGCTCCCTCCACAGTTCTTTCCTGCCGTTGGCTTGATAGCATGGGTCTCCCCGGAAGCTCTGTCGCAGTCTCGCACCATTTTTTCGCCTACAGCTTTTTCTCTGTAGATTTTCACAATTTCTTTTATTAAAGAGATTCCTCTATTTTGATTATGCTGAGAGTTAATCCTTCAACTTCTCTCTTCCGATCGTTGCACCGTTGACCCCCCCCCAATCGTTGACACAGCCTTCGACAGTTGTCGACCTAAACAAAATTAGAACTAAATTCACTTTGGTGATTGTAGAGCAGCTGGGTGCATACAGGCCCACATCACCAGCGCCGTCAGTGGTGGCTTCATTGTCAATACCACCTTGTAGGCCATGTGATGCTCCCTGCAGGCCGTCACGAGCACATCCGACATCGGAATTGGATCCAGAAGAGGTCGACATTAAGGAAGAGTAGTACCATCCAGACCTCATTCTCCCTCATGATGAGGGGGATGAAGAGATCCTGGTCTCTGACAGTTCCACCGCTTCCTCTGTCAGTAAGGATTGTGTTAAGCATATTCCTAGGGGTCTTCTGAGGATCCCACATTTTTCAATGTGATGAAGCTTTTGTCCTCAGCCATGGGCTTCCCCCACTGAGGAAGAGGATGTCACCAGGAAAGAGCTGATGGACTTCCTGAAAATCCCAGAGTCTCCCCCCAAAATCATACCTCCAGTCTTGCCTGCTTTGAGGAATGCAGTCACGGCAGCCTGGCATAGGCCAGACATGGTGCCAGCTATGCCCCGCAGTGTGGATAAACGTTACCATGCCCCCCCAGGGGTTCCCTTGCTATGCTGCCTAGCCTGAAACAGACTTAGTGGTCATTAAGACAGGCCACAACAGGTCTAAAGCACCCAAGCATCTTAGCTCCCTCCTCCTGTATAAAAAGTCCCGTAGAATTGACACCTGGGGTAAGAGGGTTTATACCTCCTCCACCCTTTGGTTGAGGATTGCAAACTACCTGTCCCATATAGTTAAGTACCAGAATTCGAACTGGAAGAAGGGCAAGGCTGCACCCGGGCCATACCAGATGGCACACAGAAGAAGGAACTCTTAAATGCCTGCAGAAGTCTGAGGGCATTAGCAAGCACCTCCTCAGGGCCCTCTATGATATGGCTGACATTGTTGCCGGGGCTGCTGCCACAGGCATATGCCTACGTAGGCACTCCGGGTTGAGGGTCTCAGGTTTTGCTGCTGATGTCCGGCAGAAGGTGTTTAATGCTCCTTCCAGTGGCACTAAACTGTTTGGTCCTGATGTCCAGGATATCATCAGAGATCTTCAGGCCTCAGGCAGGGCTATCAAGTCCGTCCACTCTCTCTGTCTGTCTCTGCCATACTCATCCGAGAGGTAGACAGTGCCCCCCCCTCGCAGTGCAACCAATAGACCCAGTGCAGCCTTTCACCCCCAAGGGAAGTGCAGTGCCCTCGCTGCCTTGCCTGCCCCCTTCAATGCTGGAGCTGCGGCAAAGCGTCCCAGAGCTGAGGGACCAGCTCCCATGGCTGGATCCGCCTGTGCTTGACTCCTTGCCAGACCCCCCTCTTCCAGTCCCCAGCCAAGAGGTGGTGGTGGGAGGTCGGTTCTCCCTCCATCTAAATTAATGGAGAACCATAGCTTTGGATGCCTGGATTTTGCAGATCATAGAAAGGGGTCACACCCTGGAGCTTATCAAGAAACCTCCAGACACTCCTTCCCTGCCCATCAATTATCCCCCGGCTCACTTGTCTGTTCCCCGGGAGGAGGTACAGTCCCTTCTGCACAAGCAGGCCATCGAGCCCGTACCCAGGTGCTAGGAAAAACCTTTTTCCTGGTCCCCAAAAATATTGTAGACTTGAGGCCCTTTCTGGATCTAAAGGACCTCAATTTGTATGTCCAGTATAAAAAGTTCCAGATGGTAACTTTGCCTGGCCTGATGCCTCTCCTCAAGACAGGCGATTGGCTGTGTTCGCTGGACATGCAGGATACTTACCTGCACATATTGGTCTTTCCTCTTCACAGGAGGTTTCTCCAATTTGCGTTTCAGGGTGAACATTTGTCAGTTCAAAGTGCTGCCCTTTGGCTTGTCCTCTGCGTCGCGAGTTCTTACTAGGCTCTTAACAGCAGTAGCAGCAGTTCTCAGAAGGGAGGGATTGTGTGTCTTCCCTTATTTGGATGATTGACTTCTGAAAACCCCATCTAGGGAACAGCTCCTGCTGACTCCGGAGAGAACTCTCCAGCTTTTTCTCTTCCTGGGCATTTCTGTCAACATGCGTAAGTCAGTCATAGTTTCATCCTAAAGGCTGCAGTATATAGGAGCAGTTCTGGAGCCTGTGCAGGAGAAGGCCTTCCTGCCCCAGAACAGGGCAGAGTGTCTTATAGCCCAAGCTCAGGAAGTTGCTCAAAGCTGCCATGTTACTGCCAGGGTGTACCTGAGAATACTGGGTCTGATGGTGGCTGCCATACTCACTGTCCTGGCGTCATATGCGCATCCTCCAGTGGACACTCAGGGTACAGTAGGACCAGCCCACGGATGAGTTAGAGCACCTAGTCCTGGTCTCTTCACCAACCTGCAGTGTGCTGCAGTGGTGGATGGACCCCTTGAATCTGCTGCAAGGCATCCCATTTCAAATTTCCTCTCCTCAGCAGATCCTCACCATAGATGCCTCCGATCTGGGCTGGGGAGCGCACTTGAGACCTAGGGCTCTTGGTCCTGGATAGAAACCTTCCTGCATATCAATATCCTGAAGATGAGGGCCGTGCTTTACGCCATGCAGGCCTTTCAGAGCCACCTTGCTCCAGGTCAGCTGTTGGTGCAGTCAGACAGTCCCAGTGTGGTGTACTGCATCAACAAACAAGGGGGGAACCATTCGTACCCCCTATGCAGGGAGGCCATGAGAGTGTGGTACTGGGTGTTAGATCATGGTCTGACACTCTAGGAGGTCCACGTCCCAGGCATGCTAAATACTCTGGAAGACAGCCTCAGCCGGACTCGGTCCAGCATGCATGAGTGGGCTTCTCTCATCAGTCGAGGAAGAGTTGTTAGACAGATAGGTTCATCCAGAGTTGGACTTCTTTGCGTCCCCACTCAACTCAAAATTGCCCAATATTTGCTCGATAGATCCAGGGCCTGGAGTTTTCTGGCGAGACACGCTGTCCCTCTCCTGATGCTGGAAGTTCCTCTGTGCCTCCCCATTTCCTCTAATTCAGAGGGTGTTAATCAGATTGCAGATGGAGGGGGCCAGTATGATTCTGGTGTCTCCATTCTGGCCTTGGCAGATATGGTTTCCACTGCTTCAGCAGCTGGCAGATGAACCTCCGGTTTCTCTTCCCCGCTGCAGGAATCTGCTGACCCAGGCTCAGGGGACCCTGGTCCATCCCAACCTCAGGTCCCTCCATTTGCATGCTTGGCTCCTGATGACATAGCAGTTGTCAGGTTTGGGGTCTCCAACAAAGTTGTGGATGTCCTAGTGGCCGCCCAGAAGCCTTCCACTCAAGCCACGAATGCCACGAAGTGGAAGCAGTTTGCCATCTGGGCTGCCAAACATAATCGGGACCCTTTCACCTGACAAATGAACCAGATCTTGGACTACCTGATCTCTGTCGGACTCAAGTCTCCAGTGCTCCTCCCCACTCAAGGTGCACCTTTTGCTATTTCTGCCTTTCATGAGCTCGTGGGTGACTGCACGATTGCTCAGCTGGATGTCTCCCGTACCGTTTTAAGGGGCATCCTGCATCTGAAACCCCCAATCTGTTCTTCTGTCCCAGCTTGGGATTTGAGTTTTGTTTTATAGAAATTGACCGTATCTCCTGTTGAGCCAGTCGTCGCGTGCGAGCTTCACTTTGTCTTGGAAAGCATTATTTTTAGTTGCCATTACTTCTGCTTGAAGAATTTCAGAGCTTGAGGCCCTCTAGTGCGAGGAGCCTTATTTGATTTTTCACAAAAACAGGGTATCTTTACGCACAAATCCTAATTTTCTTCCTAAGGTGGTCTCTGAGTTTGCACTCAACCAATCTATCCACCTTCCTGTTTATTTTCCTGAGTGTGCCAATCCAGGGGAAGCACTGCTCCTTACATTAGACGTGTGCAGAACTTTAAAGTACTACCTGCGTCAAACCAAATAATGTAGAAAGTCGAAGCAGTTGTTTGTTTTCCTTCACCACAGGTAGAGAGGGCGTTTCAGTTTCTAAGCAGTGTTTATCCAAATGATTGGCAAATTACATTGTGTTCTGCTACAACAAGTACGGCAAAGAATTGCCTGGAGCTGTCAAAGCTCATTCCACAAGAGGCATGGCTACCTGTGTGACTTGTTTCCGAGGGGTCTCAGCCGCTGACATCTGTGCGGCTGCCGTTTGGAGTACCATCCATACTTTCATCAAGCAATGCAGTCTGGACATTGGTTTAAGAGCCTGTGCAGGTTTTTGGCAGGGCTTTGCTGCAGGGCCTCTTGTCTTAAAGGGAATGTCCCCTCCGTTTATTTTCTGTATACCTGTGTAGCTTGTAAGCATAAACAGTGATTCCCTCTCTTACATCCCCCTAATAATGTCATCCTAATTTAAATATAAATGAAGTTGCTTCTCTCCCAAGGGTCATGAACCCACTTGTATAAGGCATTATGGGAGCTGATGTGTATACGCACAAGCCAGCAAAAGTTAAACCCTCATTCGGTTCCGTTACATGTCTTGTGAAGTCCCTGTATTCTCTAAAAGCATTTTTTTTTCTAACTTAGATACATTTTCAACTACAGAAAATGGCAGGGCACTTACCATACCTTGAAAAGGTTCATGGCCAGCATAAGACAAGAATATAGGGACTGCAGAGGACAGCAACAGCACTGACTGATACAGTACAACTACTGCAGGCTGTAGCACCAAAACATCATAAAATTCCAGGATGCCTTACATGAGTCAGTTCATGACCTTTGCATTTAAGTCAAGTAGCTTTTCACGCCAGATTTAAGTACCTTTATTTACATTTAAATCCTGATGAAATGGGAGGGTGCAATAGAGGCAATCATTGTGCAAACCTGCAAACTACACAGGTAAACAGAATAAAAGGCTGAGGGAACTTTCCCTTTAAGTTTATGGTTGGCCTTCCTCCCAGACTATTTGTTTGCACCTGTAACTGCTTGGGACTCATCCTATAGTGTGACCTGATGACTGACACCTCTGAAGAACAGTTACGCAAGAACTTACCGTAACAGTAGATCTTCGAGGGGATCTCAGTCATCAGGTCTGCTCTCTCTCCTACTATCCCCCTTCTTGGGGCTCTTGTACTGGGACTGGCTGTCTGGTGTATCCAGCCTTTCATATAGGCCTGGGCACCTCTCTCTCTCTTTCTCGGTCTCTCTCCTCGATCCCCCATGGCTAGAGCTATGCTCCCTGTGTCTCTGGGGGGAAAGAACTGAGGAGGGGGTGGGGTCGCTCATGCCTTTATTGGGTAGGTGATGTCGATGGCATAGGTGGCTCCAGTTGTACTGCTGAAAATGTTCTGTGTGGATCCTGCTTCACCGACGGTGTAGTTCCTACTGTGTGACCTGATGACTGAGATCCCCTGTAAGATCTACTGTTACGTTAAGTTCCTGCATAACTATTCTTTTCCCGGGGGCGACAGGACCAAGGAGGAGAATACAGAGAGGACGGGGAGGATTAGTACCTTGGAGGAGCAGTAGGTTCCAGGGATTATTGGGAACTTGGGCAGACTTGATGGTCCTCTGGTCTTTTTCTGCCGTCACTGTCTATGTTTGTTTTTTTTTTAATTCAGATAATGATCAAAACCAATATTTCAGCTGCTTTTATTCAGTGTGTGTGGTCATCCTTCAACATCATGATCACTAGGGGGTCCAGATTACATTCTTTGCTTATATGCAGTCTTATTGTACTATTCCTTGCTGTTTGCTATCCTGGAATGGGGCCCATATCTTTTCAAATATGTAATTTTGTTAATTTATATATTTTCTCCAGGTTCTTAGTATCTGTCATTAAATCGACCCAATTTTCATAGCACGGTGGAGTCATGTCCTTCCATTTCATAAGAATGCGCTTTTTCACAATTATAGTTGCTATGGTTATTAATTTCTGCTGATGAGTATCTAGTTGGCTGTTGGATGATGTGGACAGTAATGTTAATTGGGGTGAATTTATCAGCTGTTTCTTTAACGTTTTCTCTATAGAGTACCTATTATTTTGGGGCAGAAATTTGATAAGCGGGAACAGCAATGTAACATATGAATTAATGTGCCTGCCATAGTAGTGCATCGTGGACAAACTTCTGGAGTAGTATTATATGGTATTTATCTGAATTTGTTGTAGTTTGCCAGCTTTTACTTTTGTAGTAAAGGTTGCAGTTAAGTCTTGCCATAAGTTTTCTGTTACGTGAATACCAAACTCCAGCTCCTGTTTTTCCTTACTTTTTTATGTTTACTTGCACGCATGTGCAAGAAACATAGTGCCATCATCTGAGTTTTCGGAGGTGTGTCACCCCCTCTTCCAATTCAGTCAGTGTGTTGGCAGGCGCGGCCCTAGTCCTCCAATGCATGCTGGAGCTGTCTATGACAGCTCCAAAATGCAGTGGCATACAGTTGAAAGGGGGAGCTACGCTTCAGTGAGCAGCGATCAGATATCGCCTGCTCATGCACACTCCTCGCCTCACGTGCACACACACACACACACACACACACACCTCGTTCTGCCCCCACGCACACACTGTATAGCCGACAGGGTGCCCAATCCCCGTCGGCTGTGCTCGCTCCCCCAAAGCCTTCCACATGCCACGCTGGGTGCCCACCCCAGTGTGGCAGCTCATGGTGTAGCCGACGGAGTGCCCAATCCTCGTCGGCTCCACTGTCCTCACCCCTCCCAGAGTACAGGCCGAGGGTGCCACGCTGGGGAGCCCACCCAAGCGTGGCAATAGATACTATAGCGATGAGGGGTGCCCAATCCCTGTCGGCTCCACGCCCCCAACCATCCTTGTGCCACGCTGGAGCCCATCCCAGCGGGCAAAGCGTCCACTGTCGTCGTAATAAAAAAAAACAACCTGTAAAGAAAAAAGCGATCACGCAGTCTCCTACCCCCCACAATCCGCACCACCACCGCGCACCCTGTCTCCCCACACCCCACCTCACCCCATACTTACCTCCGGAGCTCGGCGCGAGGATCATCGGTGGACCGGGTACACGTCTGCACTCTTCAAAGCCGACCGTGAACTGAGGAAATGCCGGTAAGCTGTATAATGGGATAGATAGGGTTTTTTCAACTTTGATACATATCTCAGGCAATTTTTGGAATTTTTGCACCAAATTTTCAACATGGGGTTTTTGGGACCCCTTCTCATGAATGCTGTCTCTGACATGGCGTTATTCGGGCCCTAAGGGTGATTTCGCAGTCACTGCGCGAAATCACCTTTCAGGACCTATTAACCTAACAACACTGCCAGTGTTCATAAGGTGGGCTCTCAAGACGCCTATTTTGAAAATTTGGTGGAAAAATTCCAAAAAATGACTGTTTTACAAGCGTGCGTTGCACAGTTCCTATGCACGCTCGTAAGTTCGCGAATTTTCAGTATTTTCACTCCGGATTTTCAACATTGCCATTTTACCACACCTTCTTATGAGTAGCACAGCTGTCATTTTTCACATCTCACCAAAACGTGTTTCCCATGTAGAGCACAATGGCGCAGTCGGTGTGCAAAATCAATGTACGGGAAAAATTAAGAAAACCACAGTGACACTGTTCATGAGCAGAGGTCTTAAAATGGCTTTGTTGAAAATTTGGTGAAAAAATTCCTAAAAATGACTTTTACGAGCGCGCGTTGCGCAGTTCCTACGCACACTCGTAAGTTCGCGAATTTTCAATATTTTCCCTCCAGATTTTCAACATTGCCATTTTGCCACACCTTCTTTTGAGTAGTACAGCTGTCATTTTTCATATCTCACCCAAAACGTGTTTCTGCCCATGTAGCGCACAATGGTGCAGTCGGTGTGTGAAATCAAAGTACTGGGACAAATTAAGAAAATCACAGTGACACTGTTCATGAGCAGAGGTCTTAAAATGGCTATGTTGAAAATTTGGTGAAAAAATTCCTAAAAATGACTGTTTTACGAGCGTGTGTTGCGCAGTTCCTATGCATGCTCGTAAGTTTGCGAATTTAATATTTTCACTGCAGATTTTCAACATTGCCATTTTATTACACTTCCTTCTGAACAGTACAGCTGCCATTTTTCATATGTTGCCCAAAATGTGTTTTCGCACATGTAGCGCACAATGGTGCTGTTGGTGTGTGAAAGCAATGTTTGGGACAGATTACGAAAATCACATTTACACTGTTCATGAGCAGAGGTCTTAAAATGGCTATGTTGAAAATTTGGTGACAAAAGTCCATAAAATGACTGTGTTACAAGTGAGCGTTGCGCAGTTTCCACGCACCCTCGTAAGTTCATGACTTTGTAATATTTTCAGTCCAGATTTTCACCAGTGGCATTTTTCCACACTTCCTTATGAACAGTACAGCTGTCATTTTCACAACATGGCAGTATGTTTCACACTTTCAACGCTGAGATGTGTGGTCGCTGTGGGAAATCATTGTTCGGGACAGATAAAGAAAATCACAGTGACACTGTTCATGATCGGAGGTACCAAAATGCCTGAGTTGACAATCTGCTGTAAAAATCCCCAACCTAATTATATTATGGGTGTGCATTGCACAGTTTCTATATGCGCTCGTGACTTCACAGTTTTTTTTAATATTTTACTGCAGATTTGCAACATTGCCATTTTTATACTCTCCCCATGAACAGTACAGCTGTCATTTTTACATCCTGTTCGGAATGTTTTTGCACCTGTGGTGCTAAATGCCGTAGTCGCTGTGCATAAGCAGCTTTCGGCTAACAAACTGATATTGCCACTGTTCATGAGGTGGGGTCACAAAAAAACCATGTTGAAAATTTGGAGTGAAAATACCATCGAATGCCTGAGGTATTAGGGTTTCCAACCATAATGCCTAACCCTGTAGAGAATGACAGGCATCAGGGGTGTGACTTGGGATACTTGCCTGTAATGCTTATAACATTCCACACCCTGCAGCCAGTGAGAGGCATCGAGGTATGCCTTGGACTCTTTGGCCCCAAAGTTCACCCCATTCTCCTATATCGCACCCATCTCACAGTATTTCCTAATGAAAAGAGGCATATGAACAAAGACCCCAAGGAACACCGTGATACTTGTCAGTGTCTGCAGGGTGGGTAGAAATGGCGTGGGCTGCTATGCCTGACGACCCCAAAGGCACACCCCAATGCCTGTCACTCTCTTCAGGGTGGTGGTGGGGTTGGCTTCAGTTCAATACTTAACTGCCATTCCTATTACACAGCTCTGTAACTTCTACACTACCACTGCCAATGCCAGCAAGCAAACATTCGGCATTGACAAATGCTTGTCCTGTTCTTTATCTTAATTTCCTAATAATGCATATGTCTTTGATATCATATTTGGTTTGTCATGTTTGTCTTTAAAAAAACTTACCATAGTTGATTCTGTACTGTGATTTGGTTGTGTGCTTGTTTTTAGGTAGTTTTAAATCTTTTGATACTGGGGGAAAAATTAGTTTTTGGAATGTTGAATCCTTGTCGAAGTTGTTCAAATGATTTCATTTCATTATTATGAAACATAATTTGTATTTCTTGTAAGCCATTATCTTTCCATATTTTAAAGATATTACCTGGAATTGAAGGAGTAAAGTTATAGTTCAGATATATTGGTGTGTATTCTGATATTAACATTTGGTGTCCTTTATGCCAAGATTGTATTGTAGTTTTGTTGTTACACATTCTTTTACATTTCTTGCCTTTTGATAGTATGCAGAATAGCATATATTTCTTAATTTTGGATATGGGTGTATTGCCTGTTTCAGTGGTGCGGATTTGGGTAAAGTTTTATTTTCCTTCAGCCACATCCATGTGTTAGCAATTTGAGTTGCTCTGGAGTATTTATGCATGTCTGGTAAAGCCAGTCCCCCTTTTATTTTTGGTAATGTTAACACTGAATACGCAATTCTTGGCTTTTATTTTTCCATATGAAGTTAGTTACGTTTATTTTTAATTTATTAAAATAGGATTGTTGCATTGGGATAGGAAGAACTTGGAAAAGAAAGATTAATTTGGGTAATACCTTCATTTTTATAGTATTTATCCATCCTGTTACTGTTAAGAGTAATAAAGTCCATCTATTTAGCTCAGTCTGTATATCTATAAGGGTAGAATTACAATTTGTTTCATATAATTGGTTAATCTTAGATGTTATGTTAACCCCTAAATATTGGATTTGTAAATTTGTTTGTTGACATGTATGATGTTGTGACAGGGATATATTGTTTTAATGGTTTAATTTTTAGAATTATTGATTTGGCCCAGTTTATTTTGTAACACCAGAAGACATATGAAGAAAGACTAAAGGAGCTTCAGATGTATAGCCTCGAGGAAAGGAGAGGGGGGGGGACATGATAGAAACTTTAAAATACCTCAAGGGAGTCAACAAAGTCCAAATGGGTAGCATCTTTCAGAAAAAGAGATGTGCAAGAACAAGGGGGCACAATTTGAAGATAGAGGGGCATGGCTCAGAGGTAATGTGAGGAAGTATTTCTTCACAGAGAGGGGTTGTAGATGCATGGAACAGCCTTCCTGAGGAGGTCGTAGAGTCAAAAACAGTGGGGGAATTCAAGAATGCATGGGACAGACATAAGGCAATTCTAGTGGGGGGGTAGGAGGAAGTAGGCTGTTGGTTAACTAGGATCTGCAGCTTATCCGTTAGGTAGGGAAATGGGCAGACTAGGTGGGCCAAGCGGTCCTTATCTGTCGTCAAATTCTATGTTTCTAGCCTAGTTTGCCAAACTTGTCTGTAAGATTAATAAGTTCTTTGAATGATGTTTCAGGTTGAGTTAAATATCAAAGAGCATCATCAGCACACAAGCTCAATTTTTAAGTTTTGTCTTTAATTTTTATGCCATGTATCTGTGGGTTTGTTCTAATGGCTGTTGCCAAGGTTTCTGTTAATATTACGAAGATGAGAGGTGATAAGGGGCACCCCTGCCTTGTGCCTCTTTGTTAAATTAATTTGTCAGCGCTGTTGTAATTTGTTTTTTATTGCGGCTGTTGGTTGTTTGTATATTAGTAGTAGCCAACCGCTGAGCTGTGCACCAAACCCCATCCTCCTTATAACTGCAGATATGTATTTCCACTCAAGGCGATCAAAAGCTTTCTCTGCATCTATTGCAAATAGTATTGCATCATCTGTTTCTTTTAATTATATATTTATTGTACACGTAATATTCTCTGCTAGTGGTCTGCCTTTAATTTTTTTTTTTTTTTTGAGTTTTTGTTGACCGGGTAAGTGCACTAGACAAATCCTGCCTATTTTCAGGCACGACCTGGGGGAGGGGGACACAGATGAATACCAACTGACCTTGAACCAGATTAAGCTGTTGGTGGTATTTTTGTTAGTGAATGAGGGAAATTTGGCCAGGACACCGGGGAAATTCCCCTACTCTTGCTTCCTGTGAGCAGGGGGGGAACTCTTTTTCCCGAGGGACTAAGATGGCTGCCGTCCTGGACCCTGGAGGAGGCGGGGGTGATGCAACTCTCTGTTTTATGGTTTCTGCTCCAGATCTCCAGCCTGCTATGCCTGTTGGTTTCCCTAGTGATTGCAGTAATAATCAACCAGACTCTGCGCCACACCTAGTTGTTCATACACCTCCTGATTCTCCTCCTGATTTTGGAACTACCACCCAGATTTTGGACCAGCATTCTCCTACAGTTCTTGGGACCAGAACTCACACTATGTCTCCATCGCATTTGAGACTGTTATATGAACAGAACCGTTCTCTCTTAAGGCGCTTTGTGCAGGAGGACGACGCACTGCACTCCGCCCTGCCTACTATTTCTGAGCAGGTTGAATTACACTTTGAGCTATCGCACACATCAACAACGGACTTCCTTACAGCTCCTACCTGTACAGCTTCAGCTACTGCAGGCAAGCTATCCTCTACGAATACCCACGGAGATACTTCATTCCCAGACTCTGCGTGGTCCCCTGCTTCCGCTCTGCGTGCTGCGGGTTGGACTCAACCGCTTTCTGGTGCACCCTGGCCTTCTCCCCGAGTGGTAAGCGCACAGGACATTATGTGGGGCAACACAGTCCCCGAACAGCCTGCCGAATCTACTTCCTTCCCTCCCTCATTCATCCTCACCGGCTTCATTGCACCTACGCCCTTCCACTTCGACTCGGATTTCTGCTGTTGGCCAACCATCTCCTGAAACTCCGGGCCCTATGCAAGCTAAGGATTCTGATTCGGTACCGCAACCTCCACTGGCAGTACTCTCTTCTTCGACAGCTGATTCTATTCCCCACTTGGATAACCTTCCTTTGCCTACTCTAAGTACAGGTGAGGCTTTGACTGACTGTCCCTTTCGCCTCAGTGACTTGTTTCAGAACTTGGGCGAACCAACCCGACGTAGGAATGCAGTTCATCTGAAATATTTTGGTGACCTCTCTACTGCACCTGATAGAAAAACTGTTCTGCATTCCCTGTTGCATGACTGTATGGGTATTTCAGCAAGGTAATTGTTTGCTTTCATACATGTTAAGGGGGAATCAGTTTATGATTTAAGTTTTAAGAATGTCTATACTCTACAAAAAGTTTGGATTAAATATGATGTGGTGAAGTCATAGCCTTTATGGACCCCCTTCATGCTCATTCCTGTTACTGAACCTACGGTGAAATTGATTACTCTTCTTTTCCGTAATGAAGGAGTGAGCATAGCGGACGTTCAATACTGGCTTAAGCAGCGCTGCGACATTCTCGAGGCTCCTCGTCCTATTTTGCATGAGGATCTTGTCTGGACAGGGGGTTGGAAGGCTAAGGTGCAATTGAAGCAGAATGACAGGGGTATAGTTCATTTGCCAGGTAGTTTTTATATAGTTAGGGATAGAGGTTTGTGTTTTTATCCCAGTCAACCCCGCACCTGCCATAAATGCGGTTCTCGGACACATTTGAGCCATACCTGCAACGAGCCACGGTGCACTGTTTGCTTGACCTATGGTCATGTGAGTCTCGGTTGCCCTAACCCACCGAGGTGTAATCTCTGTGATGAGTCCGGCTATACTTACCATCAGTGTCCATGGGCTGACCATAATCGGTTGGACCGTCCCCCTCAGGATCAGGTTGCTCTTATCACGGACTCTCAGACTCAGGTTCTTTGCCAGCGTGAAGGGGACGGCCAGGACGTAGTGCCCCCTTCCCCACTGACAATCTTCCCTCTGCTCTTCCCGCTCTTCCAGTGGCAGATCCTGTATTACAAGACCCGACCCCTCCTGGCACGGACCCGGTGCCTGGGGTTGTTGCCCCCTCCAATCCAATGCCACCCCCTCCTGCTTTGGACCCCTTTACGGAGGTTTCTCAGAGAAAAAAGGGTAAATCCAAAGGCAAGCGTAAGGCTCCCAGCCCTTCTCCCAGACAATCCATTTTGACCAGGAATCACTATTAAGCCCTGACCAAACGGAAGCAGTGGAGTGATATAATGGACGAGGAAAATGACTCTGAATCTTCACAATCCTCTTCCCTCCATTTAGACTACTCCTCTGAGTCCCAGCAAGATCCCTCCCCTACTACATCTGACACCAGGCGGCAATCGGCGGTTAATTGACGCGTCTTTGCCTAATTCTTCATGTTTTTCTGCTGGTTTTCGGTCTTTTTCTTTCTTCTTATGCCTATAGGTTTGGGTCTTCGCTGCCTCACACTTAACGTGTGCAGCATGAAATCCCATAGAAAACTTCTTGCCTCTCTACAGTATCTTTCGGATCTCCCGCATGATCTCTACTTACTTCAGGATACTAGGCTGAAGACTCGATATGAGCTGACCCAGGCTTCTGCTGGCTGGACTAGAGACCCTTCCTACTGGTCTTCTGGTGAGGATAAATGTGATGGGTTGGGTATTTTGTTTTCTGGTTTTGACTGTACTGTTACGAGACTGGTTGATATTGTCTCTGGCCACGCCTTATTGCTTAATTGCACTTTCCGTCACCTGCAGCTCAGGATTCTGAATGTTTATGCACCTCAGGGTATTGCTGCTCGTTCTGACTTATTTCAGTTGTTGCAGCCTTATTTACACACCTCTAGACATCTTTATATGGGAGGAGACTTCAATTGTGGTCTCACTCTGGCTGACAGAGGAGGCTCCACACAGAAGCTTTTCAGGGACTCTACTGCATTACGTACTATTCTCAAGTACGCCTCTCTTAAAGCGATTTACTAAGTTTTGATATATGAATGCATATACTGCAAGGTGACTGCATATAGAACTGATTCAAATGTATTTTGATAGATGCATAGCCTATTTTAGTAAATTAAACCAGGTTTTCACACTCACAAACCAGCAAGTGTCATTTTATGTATTGGAGCCTGTATTTGGTAACCTTTGACACTCATTACCTTTGCAATGTCACCACAGGGAGATATGTGCTCTGCAATTAAAATTAGTTCTTGGTCACAGCAATTCTGTCTTGATAACAGAGCTCTTGGACACAGCATGCAGCACGACAATAGCAATGTCAAACAGTTCATTATCAGGGTCCGATGATGAAAGCATTATGTTGTCCTGCACTAACAGTGATCTTTCGGACACTGACATAGTGCCACAGTTTGACAGCCACTGCATAGTAGATCCCCATAGGGATGACCCTATGACAGCAGCGAGAATGATGTGGGCAGTAGCTCAGGCAGTCACAGCAGAAGTCCCGATCCATTCCAGTACAGCAGTGAGAGCAGATTTAGCAACATGGACTGTTAATATTATATTTTGCTACTTAGTGCTACGGTTTGGTTCCCGTCATTGCTGTCATTTTACTGTGCAAAATCGAGGTATGGTGTGTGTTCTGTTACTCCCAACATCAATGTGCTCACACAGATGCTAGTGATAGTACCCTGGGTTTTTATATTTTTTTGTTTTTTTTTTTTGGGGGGGGGGGATTGCTTTCCCTATGCTAACGAGTTGTTGGCCACTCCAGCATGACACTGAGAGCACGGCTCAATCTGGTGGCATTGCTTGAGCAGGATAAGTGGCTCACAATTTGTCCAAATTCCTCACCTGGTACTAGTGAGTAGTGGCCTCCCAACAATTGATTTATCAGTCACTCACTCTGATGGAGCACAGGGTGGAAATTACAAGCAGGCACCTTGTACCCAAACCACTCCAAACCCCCAGCTGCACACATACACTTAGAAAAATGCTGCAGTATACAACTTTTATCTGTAAATTATTTATACTGTTTGGGTCTGTCTTTGCCCTAGTGCCAACCGGTCTATGCTATAGCTTTCTTCTCTGTGTATGTGTGTGTTTGGAGGTTAAGGTTGCCACCTTTGAATGAAGCAAAAACCGGATCCTAAGCTCCGCCTCTAGCCCCACCCCTTTTCATGACCCATCATACATTGTTCCTCCTAGAAAGGCATTTGTTATATCAATAAAAGACAAGGCTTAAAGCAACAGTTCAACACAAATATTATTAAGATACTGTACTGTACCTGTTAAAGTTACTTTCCTAGATTCTTCCTAGTTATTTATTTACTTGTGTATTTATTTACTGACATTGGTTTACCAGATAAACACACAGAGATAAAAGAAAACCCATTTACAGACAAGGAAAATGTTTACCAGCAAATGAAAGTGGAAGACAACCTGTTCTGTTACTGTTACAAAAGGTGGGAGCAGCTTTGCTGCTATGAAACTTTAAGATGCAGTGGAAATGATTAGGTTAAATAAGTTCTAATGGTGTTAATGGCCATACTTTTAACCTCCCAGTTTGACTGCTTCCACAAACAAAGGGCTATACTGGCAACAGAACTTGTTTTGTAACATGGACATCAGCTGAAACAATGCATGATACAACAAAATCTGTTTCAAAAGTATGTGAGCACTCAAAATGGCTCAAAAACCTGACCAGCACAGAGCAAAACCGGATTTCCTGATAGGGACTCTGAAAACCTGATCACCAGGTAAAAAACCTGACAGGTGGCAACCCTATTGGGGGTGGGGGGTCTGCTTGTACTTTCCCCTTTAGAGGTATCAGTGATTGAGTAACGTGTTGAAGTCACTGGTTCACCTGTTTATGGCATGTTATAAATTTAAAACTACAAATTATTGCACCAGCTTTGTGTTACCTCTAAGCGCTCAGGAACTATACAGACTGCAGCTATCATTAGTGTCTGCATAAGCATCTGTAATACCATCCTGGCATTGGCTTATTGCCGTTACATGTGTGCCTCCAGGTGCATTATGAATTGAGCAAAAAATACACAGGACAGTCGGTGATCGTCCCCCCCCCCCAGTTTAAAAATGACACTGTCAGTACCCTTCTCATGGAGAAACAGACCGCATTTATGTTTAGATAGCCTAAGTACCGTTTGATTGGTCCACTACAAAAAGGGACAGATCCTTGCGGTAGGTACTCAAGTGTTAGATTGTATTTGAACCACCCTTCCTCACTTATGTCATCATACTTCGTTACCACTTCGGTCTGTGTCAAGCTGTTTGTGTTTCCCCATTTTTTCCTTTACAGTGGATCTCTGACGCACATGCGTGAAGTGTACAGCAAATACAACAGATGCTGCACTATACTGTCTCCCATGCCTTACCGATGTCATGGTGCATTGTGTAGACTCCTTGCATTCATTGCTGTGTAGCCCATATTTTGGTTCAGACATTATTCCATAAGTATGCTGAACTGACTAGCACACTTTGCAATATAACACCATAGAAGCCGTACATTGGTACCACAGTGTCGTGAGAGGATGGCAACTGCAGTCTCTTCTTTTGTTGATGCTCCAGAGCACATACAGTGATGCTATAATCCTAATTATAAATAAAGACTGTATGTTAAAATGTTAAAAAACTGTGTTTTTAATTTTGAGGTACACTGTAAACTATGTACAGTATATAACTGATTTTATTGCATTCATTTATAAACTTAGCGAGAAGCTGGCAAGCTGGAGAAACAACTCAGTGCACCATGTCCCTTTATTCATGCACATCTAAGCATACTTTGGTGATCAGTGTTATGGTGCTTGCATGAGAACACCAAATGAGCCCAAGAAAACACAGGAGCACAAGAAAAAATATAAACTGTCTATTATTTATTTATTAACGAGATTTACCAGATAAGCATACTGAGCGGGAAATCACTCATTTCCAGATGCGACCCGGGTGTACATAACATAACATATCAGTGCTAAAAATTAACATTTGAAATGCAGTAGGTAGTGTTACAATAGAATATGTGCATAACGTTCATATTTAGGTACAGTAGGCTCAAACATAGGTGAAGCAAAACAGATCCAAGGATGATTACAGTCAGGACAATTAAGCAAATGTATGCAGGTTTCAAGATTTGTAATACTTAGTACATACTAGCAATGAGGACAAAGAAGATGGTCAGACTTGCAGTGTTGAGGATGGGGAGGGCATAGGTGACGGGGGTAGTTAGGATAGTTTGAGGGTTTGCATGTGCCCCCGTTAAGTACCAAGTGGATTCTTAGTTTTAGCTGAGCTATCCTACAGGTTACATTTGCAAGTGTCAGAGAAGTGGGCCTGAAGGAGAGTGGACATGGCCCAAGGGGTGGAGCTAGCCTGCCTGATTGCACTTGGGAGGTGATTCCAGAGGGTGGGCATTCTGTATTTGAAAGCCGATTGGCCTTTAGAGGTGCGCATGAAAGGGATGTGCAGTAGATTTGAGTCAGAGCCCCGCAGAGAGTAGGCCGGTGGTGGTTGCGTTGTTAGAGCGGAGCTGAGATAGGAGGGGAAGGAGTTTGACCAGTGCTTAGCTATGAGATTTGCACAGTGGAGCTGGCGCCTGGTGTGCAGCGAGGGGAGGCCTAGGGCGGCATATAGGTGACAGTGGTGGGTGGTAGGGGGGCATTCTAGGATGAGGCGGCAGAAGGAGTGGAAAAGGGGGTCCAAGTTTGCTAGGGTGGATGGAGAGGCTGCTCCGTAGACCATATCGCTATAGTCGAAAATAGGGAGAATCATTTTGTGTAAGAGCTCTCTCCTGACAGGGTGGTTGAAACCCTTTGTTGCGTAAAGGGCACCTAGTTTTGGGTACAGTTTTTTCTGGAGGGAGTCTGTGTGGACAGAGAAGTCCAAGTGATGATCCAGCCATACTCCCAGGTATTTAAAGGAGGTGCAGGCTTCCAAGGTGGTACCGTCCAGTGTCTGGAAGGAGGGTAGAGCTGCTATCCTGGAGAGTCTGTGTTGTGTGCCGAAGGTTATGGATACAGTCTTTTTGGCATTTAGGACGAGTTGATTAGAACTTAGCCAAGTTTGAACAGCGTTGAAGTCTTGTTGAAGGGTAGATTTTAGAGTCTCCGCTGAGGGCCCGGAGGCGTACAGGACGGTGTCGTCCGCATACATTTGAATAGCTGAGTTAGGGCAGGATTGAGGGAGGTCATTTAGGAATATTGAGAAAAGAACTGGGCCCAGAACGGATCCCTGGGGGACCCACATTGTGACTGGGAGCTGGGGGGATACTTGGGTGCCAATTTTGACTGATTGTGACCTACCAGTGAGGTAGTCGTGGAACCACCTGATGGCTTGATTTGATAGGCCAGCATCCTGCATTTTGGCGATGGGCTTTAGGTGGGAAACGGTATCAAAAGTTTTTGCCAGGTCAATGAATATGGCCGAGGTAATGAACCCTTCATCCATACCTGAGGCAATATCGTTGGAGAGTCTAAGGGCGGTTATGGTGGGTGTGATTTCCAAAGCCAGACTGGAAGGGGTGAAGAAGGAGGTGACGCCAAGAAATTGTGTGATTTGAGCGGAGGGCTATTTTTTCTTGAAGTTTGGCTAGGTAGGGAGGAGGGAGATCAGCGTAATTCCCTGGATCTGCTAGGTTACCTCCTTTTGGCAGCGGTATAACTAGAGCCTTCTTCCAGGCTGCTGAATTTGTGCAGTGGAGAAGGAGGCGGTTTAGTAGGTCGGCAAGGGATGGAAATGGCAGAGCGGAGAGATATAAGAGTTTTGCGTCCAGTCTAGATGGGCATTTCCCTTTTGGGGTCAAGGGCAGTGAGGGTGGCTAGAACTTCAGGTGGGGGAGACCAGCTTGAAGGAGAATAAGGTGTGTGGGTGAGCGCGAGGGAATCGTCGGGGTGGGGTGGCAGGGTTGCTGCTTTAGAGAGAAGGGTTTTAGCGCAGCTGGTAAAGAAGTGGTTGAAAGTAGAGGCAACTTCCTTTGGCTCGGATATGTTTTGCCTTGAGTAGTGAGGGAAAGGGAGGTGGCTGTATGGGGGATTGAGCAGGATTTAATAGATTTCCAGAAGTTGGATGGGTGGTTCAGATTGGAAGAGAGGGCGCCTGGAAGAAATGCTTTTTAGCCTGTCTTATGGCTTTGGTACAATTGTTGCGGAGGGTCCGGTACTGCTGCCAAGATGCAGTAGAGCCTGTTTTCCTATGGTTTTTCCAGGCTTGGTCCCTGGCGTGACAGCTGGAGATAATGTCAGCAGAGACCCATGGAGGTGGGATATCCTTACTCTTTTGTTTCTCATAGAGGTGCGGAAGTCCCACACAGCAGAAATTGCTTTCTGAACAGGTCAAAGCTTGGTCAAGGGTGGGCGCCAGTTTGATGAAAGACCAGTCGGCAGAGGCGAGATCAGTTAGCAGGGTGGAGAGGCCGAGGGACTAATAAGACCGGGAGTTGACTGATCTGGGTGGTAGGCTATTAGTGGGTCTGTGCACTTTTCTGATTACATATATCGGGTGGTGGTCGCTCATTGAGTCTGGTAGTAGGCCGGCTTTACAGACCCTGTGTGGATGGGTTGTAAGAGCCCAATCCAGGAGGGAGTGGTTTTGGGACTTGGTGTTGAGGTGTGTGGGTTCCTCAATCAGCTGGGAGAGGTTAAGGGCTTTGACCCTGCTGCTGAGTTTTGAGCAGCTTTTATCTAACCAGTTGTGGTTGAAATCGCCGAGGATGTAGAGCTCACCAGCGATGGCCAGGTTTTTGAAAGTGGCCAGGAGGTCAGTGATGTTACTTGCTGGGGTTGCAGGGGCGCAGTATAACCCTGTAACATACACGGGGGCGGAATGTGGCAGGACGAGTTTGATCATCCTGGTGTCGATAAGTGGGGGGACATGGGAGCTGGACAGGGGTGAACTGTAGCGTGTTGGATATAAACATGGCAATTCCTCCACCTTTCTTTTGCCTATTCTGTCGCGTGCCGGAGGACTGAGTAGCCAGGCATGGCGACTTCCGAGTCATTATGTTGGGGTTTTAACCAAGTCTCAGAAACTACGTAGATGTCAGATTTGAGTGCATGAGTGGTGACTTGCAGCTCCGGGATTTTGTTTATGAGGCTGCGAATATTTAGATGAACCATGCTGAGCCCTATAATGATGGTGACAATCAGAAATGCAAATGTAAAGGCAGTTTACTGAAGCAATCACACTGGAAGCAGCACTTGCCAAAAATACACAGTTTATTGCACTGTTTTCCTGGGATTGGACTGTGCAGCTCAGTGCTTATACTCTTACTGCACATTACAGTTCTGAACTGTTGAAAAAGTCATCCATTTAATACAGGCCTCTATGTACCAATACTGAAAAGCTTACTTCAATTTATAGATCTGCCCAGTTCAAAAGTCATCCTTTTGTGTCCCAATACACTACAGATTACAGCTCCACTCAGTTAAAAAATATTTTTTATACAGACTTGTTATAATTATGTACTTGCAGCACTTATTAAAACTGTAACACTGTACTCGAGCAATGTAGATTGTGATGTTCCTAGAACCGATGGACCTAGGACACAGAGCTTAGTCAGATGAGTAAAATTGAAAATCAGGAGAAATCACCACTTCTGCAATCCCAAAAGCAAGTATAACAGCTGCCAATATAACAAACCATTTCAGTCATCAGTGCTGTCATTTCTGCCAGTTCCGTTTTGGATCTGCACTCACTGAGGCTGGGTCCAGGAAAGACGAATGAACGAGCAGTGAGAAAGGTGCAGTGGGAACACCTTCCCTGTGCTGATGTCACTCATGCATGTGCACTGCTCATGTGCAGACTTCAAACAAAGAAAAAAAACATGCAGAGACAACTGTGGCACACAAATGTTAAAAAAACTAAGCATCTGAATATATTTAATACTTAACTTCAGGGCAACTGAGCTTTGCATCACTCAATGAAGGGAAGGTGATCTGCAAACATGACATCAGGGGAAGTTGGTAAATCACTTTAAGGACGGTTATTGCGAGGTGCATCCCAAGGGGACAGTGACCTATGATAGAGGCCTTTTGACCACCCGTATTGATTTTATCTTTCTCTCCCAGAATGTCATGGTACAACAGGCAAAGGTTATTCCTTGTGATACCTCGGATCACATGGCCATCTCGTCGCTTTGTTTTCCTTCTACAGCTTCTCATCCTCTTCTTGTTTCTTCGCGCTGGAAGTTGAATTGCTCCCTATTGTCTGATGGCAGCATTATTCAAGACTGTCGGGAAATTTCTTTTAGCTCGAATTTCGGTTCTGTATGCTTAGACCTCCCCTTTGTATTGGTGTGACGATACCAAATCAGATCTTAAACGCTTTTTTCTTAGGTATGCAAGCAGTAAATCCGTTTCCTCTTATCGTCAGTATTTGTTATTGTGGCGACATTTATAGGATGTAATCTCTAGGACTGCTAAGATGGCACAAGACTGCTCCCCCCTTATTGCTTCCCTGAAGACCCGGATGGAAGAGTATCAGTAGAACAGGGCACGCTCATTGCGTCTTGAGGTTACTTGTGGCACCCAGTCTTCTAATGCCTCTTTTGATATATACAAGTGCTGTTTTGACAGGGTGGCAGCCACGCACATTGAACGTCTTATTGACCCTGACTCTTCTAAGGTTTATGATACTGTAACGTCTCTCCAGCTAAAGGTCTCTTCCCATTTAGCCAGTGTTTTTGGGACTCCATCGAGTGAGCTACCGCTACCGCTTCCTTTTTGATTTCCTGACCCCTTCTCCCTCCTCTTGATCTTGCACAAGTTGACGGCCCGATTTCCTTGTTAGAGGTGCAGGCGGCTATTAGAAACAAAAGCGACGTACTGCTCCAGGGCAGGACGGCCTTACTGCTGAACTTTATCAAGCTTTTTCAGATGTTTTTTCACCCATTCTTACTTTGCTCTTTAATACTATCATTGCTACTCATTCTGTTCCTTGGAATTTTTCAGATGTAATCGTGTTACTGTTGTTTAAGAAAGGAGAGATGTCGGACATTCGGAATTGGAGGCCTTTGAGTCTCCTGAATGTGGACTATAAGATTTTTACATCCATCCTGCTTCACCGTCTTCTTCCTGTTGCATCCCACGTCATTTCAGAAGTACAGACCTGTGCTATTCCTCACCGCACTATTGTTTCCAATCTTTAGCTCTTCTTCTTCTCCTTCGCTTCTTCTCTCACTGGATCAGAAGAAGGCGTTTGATAGAGTGAATCATGACTACGTCTTTCAAGTCTTGTCTCATTACCGTATTCTGCAGCGCTTTATTCAGTGGATTAGATCACTCTATTCCACTGACTGGATCCATCCTTACGTGAATGGCGCCTCATCCCCCCTTTTGAGCCGTACTGGGGTTCGGCAGGGCTGCCCTCTCAGTCCTCTTCTTTATGTTTTTCATATAGATTCATTACTTCGTAGACTCTTATGCCACCCATCGATCCCTCATTTGTCCTTTCCTTCTGGGTGCTCTGTCCCTACAGTATTGGCTTATGCGGACGATCTTTGCATTCTCACCACCCCGCACCTGCATGAGGCAGACTTATTCCTCCTTTTAACGGATTTCGAACGTGTGTCTGGTTCTAAGCTTAATTATAACAAGAGTTCGGCATTGTACCTCCCAATTCCACCACCCCCACATTCACTTTGCTACGTTGCGGGAGTACCTGTACAATTTTCCCCGGTTAAGGTTTTAGGATTGACCTTTGGTTCCCCTGATGATGCCCACTCAAATTGGACTGTTGTTTTGGACAAGGCCTTTCATTTGGTTGCATCCTGGAAGGGTCATAGCATTGCAAAGAGAAAGCGGGTTTTGTTGTTGAAAACCTTAGTTCTTCCTTTATTTCTTCATGTGACTTCGTTTTTTCCGGTCCCCTTTTCCTTGGAGGCTCGCTTGTATAATGTTTTCTTTCAGGGATTCTGGGACTGCCGTTTAAATCCGGTGAAACGTTCTTACACATATGTTGATTATTGCCACGGTGGGGTTCGGATGTTGAACCCCTTGGTGTTTTTTCACTGTTTGTTTATTAAGACTGCTGTTCCCTACCTATTGAACACCCCCCCCTTTCCAAGTCTCTTGGATTTCTCCTCTTCATCATCATATTGCTCCATTGTGCGTCGCCTGGTGTCTTCCCCCTTTGGAAATTCCTCAGAATTTTCGTAAGTTTAAGCTCCCCTATTTTATCATCCCCACTTTTTTAAAAATCCTTCAGTGGTCTCTGACCCCTATGGTGATTCTCTCTTCCTCAGGGAAGCACTTATATCGGTCTGTTTTGGGAACATCCTTTTTGGACCTTCGGGTGCTACGTGATTCCCTTGACGTTCAACTGGACTCCTCTAGAGTTTTTCGCCGACTGACTGATCCACGAATCCCCCAAATGGTTTGGGATGTAACCTGGCTTTCTTGTCATGACAGACTAGGTGTTGGTGGTAATATGAAGCATAAGGCTCATGAAGAAAGGACTTGTTCCTGGTATACGTGCCTTTCCATTCCAGAGACCATGATGCATTTCTTTCTTGAATGCCCCTATTCACAACTGGTATGGACCCTTCTCCTCCATAAGTGGAAGGAAAAGGCTTTTCCTTTTCTCATGTATAGTATTTTGATTTATGGTATTTATCCCCTACTTTGGTTCATTATCATCCTAGTACTTTACATTTAATTTTTGCCTTTTGTCGCTTCTATTTGTGGCAGGCCTGACATGCATTTTTATTACAACAGAAAGTGTGTAGTCCTACTCAGATTTTACAGGGCTTACAGGCTGTTTATAATTCTGAGAAAACCTCTGTATCACCTGAAGTTTTTCGACGCTATTGGGACTTCTGTTCCTGGATCTTTTCTTAATGATGCAGTATTTTTTTTGTGTTTTCTTTGCTTTTTTTTCATTGTAATTTTGTATGATGTACTACTGTTCCTGCAACATTTGTATACAATGCAATACTCCCCTACTCTTTTAGTGGGGAAGGGATGGGGGTTATAAACTAATACGGATTACATAGAAACATAGACTTTGAGGGCAGATAAGGACCGCTAGGCCCATCTAGTCTGCCCATTTCCCTACCTACAGGATAGGCCGCAGATCCTAGTTAACCAACAGCCTATATCTTCCTGCCCCCCACAAGAATTGCCTTATGTCTGTCCCATGCATTCTTGAATTCTCCCACAGTTTTAGACCCCACAACTTCCTCAGGAAGGCTGTTCCATGCATCCACTACCCTCTCTGTGAAATAATACTTCCTCACATTGCCCCTGAACCGCCCTCCTTCTATTTTTAAATTGTGTCCTCTTGTTCTTGCAAGTCTCTTTTTCTTACTGCTTGTTATTCATGTATGCTGTAATACTTGTTTTTGTCTTTTATTTCATTTATTATGGTTTTGTATGATGCCATACACTTTTGTATATTTTATCTTACGTTTTTACTGGACGATTCCCCTACTCTTGTAGTGGGGATGGATGAGGGTTCGGTACAACCACAGGTTATTTATGTTTATAGTTCATGTATGCTATATTATTTATTTCTGCTTTTTGACCTCCTTCATTATGTTTCTGTATGATGCAGTACATTTTAGGATAATTTGTTTTCAGTGCAACTTCACCTACTCTTTTAGTGGGAATAGGATGGGGGTTATGTGCCCATGTGGATTGTTTTTGTTTTGTGATCCATGTATGCTGTAATACTTATTTCTGTTTTTGAATTTTTTTTTTATGCTTTTGTATGAAGTCATATGATTTTGTATATTTTTTCAGTTTTCCATAAAAAAATTCTCCTACTCTTTTCGATAAGTGTCATGGGATCGTTAACATCCACCTGAACTACCACCAATCCAGGCAGATGCGACCTCGGTTTTTAACGTCTCATCCGAAAGACGGCACCTCAGAAGTGCAACACCCCTCTCATGCTACACTACAGTGTCAGTACTGGGATATTAACCCAAGTGCCAGATGTTGGAACTGAACCCACAGCCCTCTGATCTCCCGGCCTCAGAGGCGAGTGTGCTACCTACTGAGCCACTGTCACTGCAAATAAAGCCATTCTGATCACTGTCTATAATTTGTGGTAATATTGGTTCTATTCTTCTGGCTATAATTTTTGTAAATATTTTGTTATCTACATTTAATAAGGAGAAGGGTCTGTATGCGCTATAGCTCAGCGGATCCCTTTTTGTGTGTGTGTGAAAACCTGTAATGCTGCTGCTTTAAATTTTTCTGGTACCCCGAGTTAAAAGACTTCAATAATGCCTTTAATATTGGAATTAGTATTTGTTATATTGTTTATATAATTCAATTACAGTACCATCTGGTCCTGGGGCTTTTCCACTTGATAGCTCATTAATTGCTTGTTCGATTTCATATTCATTGATATCTTAATCTAAATGTGTTCTGTTTATTGGAGCTACTTGTGGGAGTTCTATTTGTTTCAAAAATGCATCCAGTTCTGTTTCAGATTCATTCATTTCTGACTTGCATAACTGTTGATGGTACTTCTGGAAACATTAATCTGTTGCAGTTTATTGGGTAATTTTCCATTTTCATTTTTTATGGTTAAGATGTAGTTTTGCTTTTGTTCTTTTCTTGTCTGCCGTGCCAATAGCTTTAGGGGCTGGTCTGCCATTACATAGTAGTTTGATCTTGTTTTCATTATTTGTTTTTCTATGGTTTTCATTATTATTGTATTATATTGCTGTTTGTTTTTGTATTTCGTATGTTTTTTTTTCATGTTGTTACTATGTAATATATGCAAACTCTGCATTTCATGCATAAATTGTTTAAATCTGTGTGTTTCATCTTTTTTTCCTATAAGTGTCTATACTTATAATTTTTCCCCTGAGCCAAATCTTGAAAGCTTCCCATATATTTATAATATGTGTATCCTGAACTGCATTATTTTGAAAGAATTCTTGTATTTCCACTGTTAATCTGTTTGTCATTTGTGGTAGAAATTGATGCATTCTCCATTGCCTGTGCTTAGTATACAGGACGAATAGTCTGGCATGATTATACCCGGATACTGTACATCTATGATTGAGTGTTTTATTGTTTCAGGGATTAAGAAATAGTCTATCCTAGAGTATGATTGTTGTGCTGTGGTAAAATATGAATAGATTCTTGTTCAGAGTTTTGTGTCTTTCCATGGGTCTATTAAACCCAAGTCTATAATTCTTCTGGCTGGTCTGTGTGCATTATCTAGTTTGGTAGATTTAGCTTGTTCGTTCATGGCTAAATTAAAATCTCTACCTATATTGTAAGGTGGGCTATGTGTTGATACTTGTAGGAAAAATTAAAAAAAAAAAAAAAAAAAAAAAAAAATTAGGGTCGTTTAGATTTGGAACATATATTGTAGCTAATGTGCAACTAAAGCTTGGTACATTTATTACTGTTTTGGCCCATCTTCCTTGTGTATCTGTTTCTGCACTATGTAATTTTGGAGTAGCATTTTGTTTATTAAAAGGTATAGTCACTCCTCAGAATTGTTCAAATAATCTGCTGAGACGTCTGGACCCCACCGATTTGTAAACTATGTGACTTCTTTGGATGAAAAATATTTTTCCTGTAGCATAGCAGAGTATTTTCTTTTTTTGTAAGTATTTTATCACTTAATTCATTTTAGTTTTGTTTCTCGGACCTTTTACATTCTAGGGTAAAATTGTGATTGTATCAGCCATATGTATATCTTGGTGTATGTCTGTTGTCAGTCTTTTCCTGCAGTGTGTTTATTTTAATCTTCCTAGTTTTTATTTCTTTTCCTGGACCCTATATTTTCCAATGATTAATTTTTACTTTCTTGTGATTGGTCTTTATTTACAGAAAGGGCCTTCCTTCCTGCCCACTCCCCCCAACCCTAATAGTCTGGAATCCTGCCGGTTTGTGACCCCACCCAAAAAATAGTGGTGACATAGGTTGTCATTACTGTACATTGAGGCAGGGCTTTGGCATAGCCAGTACTGTTTTTTTTTTTTTTTTGTTGTATCTTTCATTCAGATGGCCCTTTTTTGGTTTTTCTTTCTTCTTTTTCCTTTTTCAACACTTCTTCACCCTTCTGGCATGCCTGTCTTCTCTTCCCTTCTATACATCCGTAAATCTTGATATACGTAGAATTGGGTGGCAGTCTATGTGAGGGATAGGATCAAATGCACAAGGGACGAGGGGGAAGAAAGGAGAACAGAGGCAATCTGGCTGCAGCTCCTAGACTCCAGGGGTAGGAAACTGAGGTTTGGGGTGGTACACAGGCTGCCGTCTGTCTGAGGAGTTTGACAGGGAATTAGCGGGACAAATCGGAATTAGCGGGACAAATCAGAAAAGTATGTAGAAAAGGGAAGGTGGTCATCATGGGGGATTTCAACTTGCCGAGGGTTGACTGGAGCATTCCAATCACCTCCAGTGCTATGGAACAAAAGCTCCTGAATGTGATCCAGGAGGGTCTCCTGTCGCAGTTGGTCAGTGTAACTACTAGGCTAAAGAACACTGACAGTGATCACCAAATGGTGTGGTTTAATATCATGATGTGTGGGGAGTCAGAGAAATCGATAATCTGGGTGGTAAACTTCAGGGGGCGGACTTTGGGAGGATGCGGGAAGTACTGAAAGGGAAACTGGAGGGCGTAAGGCAGGAGACGGACATGGAGCGGAAATGGGATATTATTAAACGGGGGGTTACAGAGGCAACAGAAGCCTGCACCAAGACACAGAGTAAGAGGAGCAGATCAAGGAAACCATGCTGGTTGAACAGCGAGGTCGTGGAGGGTGAGGGCAAAACGAGAAGGCCAGAGGTATAGAGGATGGGAAGGAAGGGACAGGGAAGAGTATGCAAGATGGTCCAGGGAGGTGACCAGAAAAGGGAGAGAAGCCAAGGCCCAGAGGGAGCTGAGATTAGCGCAGGGAATTAATGGGGGGGGGGGGTGGAGACATTTTCAGATATATCAGGGAGAAAAGGAAGTGCAAGGAGAAAATAGTGAGGATACAAAAGGGTGGGAGTGGATGGAAAAGGGGGAGGAACAGGTGGAAGCACTGAATGAATACTTTTGCTCAGTGTTCACGGAAGAAAAGGGGGGACCGTTACCACCATGGGCTGAGAGGGTGAGGACGGGGGGAGAGAAGAGGCGACAGATGGAAGAATTGAGGGAGATAGAGTCCTAGAGGGAATGAGGGCCCTAACGGTAGACAAGGCATCAGGGCCGGATGGTATCCGCCCCAGGGTGCTGAGGGAGATTGCGGAGTTGTTGGTGCTGCTAGTGGATCTGTACAGCACCTCACTGGAGTCAGGATGTGTGCCACTGGACTGGAGGATGGCACGTGTAATACTATTACACCAGAGCAGACCAAGGGATGAACTAGGTAATTATTGTCTGGTAAATCTCACCTCCATAGTGTGCAAACTCATGGAAACAATACAAAAGGAAAGACTGGTGTCGTACCTGGGGCACAGTGGCCTCCAGGATGTGAGGCAGCATGGGTTCGTTCCGGGGAAGTCTTGTCAAACCAACCTGATACAGTATTGTGACTGGGTGACAGGTGAGCTGGAATAAGGGTCATGCGGTGGATGTTCTTTATTTGGACTTGAGCAAGGCCTTCGATTCGTGCCTCATGGGCATCTTGGGGGGAAGCTAACTGATGTAGGGGTAGGGGCAAAAATGACAAACTGGATTACAAACTGGCTAAGTGGGAGGCTGCAACTGGTGGTGGTGGGAGCGGAGCTGTCCACTCCAAGGCCAATGATGAGCGGGGTGCCACAGGGCTCTGTGCTAAGACCAGTATTATTTGGGCTCTTCATATCCGACATTGTGCACGGAGTGATGAGCAAGGTAAGTCTGTTCGCAGACAACACCAAAATGGGAGCAGTGGTCGATGGAGGGGGAGGGATGGAAGCAGCTGCAGGGGGACCTAAGCAAGCTAGAGGAGTGGTCAGAGAGGTGGCAGCTGGGGTTCAGTGCAAAGAAGTGTAAGGCTATGCACTTAGGGGCGAAGAACCCAAGGAGAGAATGCTGACTGGGGGGGGGGGTCAAACTGGGGATCACTGAGGAGGAGAAGTAATGGTAACAGGGACCATGAACAACACTGCCTAGTGCAGGAGAGTGGCTGGAAAAGTGAACAAAATGCTGGAGTGTATAGCGAGGGGGTTTTCATCCAGGCGAAGAGAGGTGATCTTGCCCCTCTACGGGTCGCTGGTAAGGCCAGACTTGGAGTATTGTGTGCAGTTTTGGAGGCCATACCTGAAGCGTGATATCAGGCTACTGGAGGGGGTGCAGAGGAGGGCAACAAAGATTATATGTGGAATGGAGGGGAGAGACTATGAGAGCAGGCTGGCAGACCTGAATATGTATACCCTGGAGGATTGAAGGGACGGGGGGATATGATAGAGACATTCAAGTATCATCTTTCACTGACCCGGAGAGTAGGGCCCCCCCCCCCACTCTTTCTCCGACACGGTCCATGTCCGGGGTACAGTGATTTTGAGTATTGCTCTTCCGGTTATTAGTGCAGGGGATGATCCAGACTCGGGGGTGGAATCATCGGAGGAGTCTACCCACACAGAATCGCCGGTCCCAGGAACGGTCTCTCCCAAATCACCTCCGGAGGATCCTTCTTTCTCTGACCTTCTGAGGTCCATCCAAAAATACTATGAGTGGGAGTCTGAGGAACAGGATCCAATGCGGCTCTCCGAACATCTGAACCTGGAGTCTTTGTCCCCAGTCCCAGTTCCTTCTTGGATAGGACATCACCAAGACCTCACCTCGACTATCTGGCCACTGCCTCACTCCATCCCAGCCATCCTTAAAAGAGCAGACAGGACTTACCGGGCGCCTAGGGAGGCCCCTCTTTTGTCCGGGCAACCCAAAGCGGACTCTGTTGTCATTTCCGCTGCTTAGGACTGTTCTTTGGCTCCTAAATACTTCTGACAGAGTCGAAGCAGTTTGACCAGTTCGGGGAAAAATATGTTTTCCTCGGCTACATGTGCGTTGAGGTCCCTGAACTACGTAGCCCATATGGTGTCCCACCAAAAGGTCACCCTAACCAGGCTGGAGGACCAGATCCAATCTTTGTCGGATTCAGACCTCAAGGAGGCGCTCGCCTGGGATATCAGACAATCTAAGATTTCTTGTCGGCATGCTCTTTGCACCACCTACGACTCTGTTGATTCAGTGGCATGAACTTCAGCGACCTCTGTCTCCCTCCGACGGCACACCTGACTCCGCATATCGGGCCTTGCCAACAAGGTCTAGTTGCCATTCAGAACGTCCCCTTTCGGGGCTCACTGCTTTTTGGTGGGGACGCCAAGGACATCATCACAGACCTTCAAGAATGAGGTCAGGCTCTTAGGTCTGTGAGGACCATGTACCATTCGGGCTACCAGCCGGGCGGCCAGCCTCAGCAGCCCTTTCTGAGATGGACCTGGAGGCAGCAGCGATGCCATACCCAGTTTCAGCAGGGTAAGTGTAAGGCCACGGGAACAGTTTTGACACCCCCTGCCACAGGAACAGTTTCGACGCCCCCTGCCTCCAAAACCCAGCATCGAGCTAGAGGATCTTCTCCAGCCTGACCTGCCACCTCCTGACTTCCTAGCCCCACCCCCTCCTGCTGTTCTGGAAGAGGAGCCGGTAGGAGGAGGTTTGCCGGCCATGTGCAGGAGTGGCAGAGCATCACCTCCGACAAATGGGTCCTGTAGTAAGTGTCTATCGGACACACTCTAGAGTTTCTTGAAATTCCTCCAGAATCTCCTCCTCGAAGGTGCACCTATTCTCGAGACCAGGTAATTCTTGTGAGGGAGGAAGTTCAAGCTGTCTTGCTAAAAGAAGCAATAGAGCCAGTCCCTCTTCGGCAAAGAGGGCCGGGGTTTTGCCCCCGTTTCTTTCTGAGACCCATTCTCGACCTCAGCAGGTTGAACCTGTTTGTTGAGTACAAAAAGTTCGGGATGCTAACTCTCCAGAGCCTCCTACCCCTGTTGCAAGAGAGTCACTGACTGTGCGCTCTGTACATGCAGGATGCCTACCTGCACATCCCGATCTTGCAGAGTCACTGCCGCTTCCTGCAGTTTGCCTTCCAAGGGGAACATTTTCAATTCAAAGTGCTCCCTTTTGGCCTTTCCACGGCACCCAGGTTTTTCACCAAGTGCCTAACGGTGGTGGCTGCAGCCCTGAGACACCAGGGTAGATTGGTTGATTTCAGCTCCTACCAGGGAGTCCCTTTAGGAGGCCCTCAAGATTACCCTGAATTTTCCAGACTGAGGATTACAGTCAGTGTCCCCAAGTCATACCCGACTCCTTTGCAATGGCTTCAGTTTATTGGAGCTATTCTGGATACAGTTCAGGGCAGAGCTTTCCTCCCTCTGGATCGGAGGGACACTCTGATGGAACAGGCCACCTTGGTAGCCTCTTACAGGTATTTATGGGCCAGAGAAATCCTCCATCTTCTTGGCTTGGTGGCGGCCTCGATCTACACGGTTCTCCTGGCAAGGCTCCTTATGAGAATTTTCTCATTGGTCCCCTCAGGGTTCAGTAGGATCAGCTTCAGGGTCAGCTGGACCAGCCAGTCCTCATCTCCTCTGCACGTAAGAGGGACCCATTGTGGTGGCAGGATCCTACGACCCTCTCCCTGGGCCTACCGTTTTGGGGTCCAGTTCCCTCGACAGTCCTCACCATGGATGCCTCCAATCTGGGATGGGGGACCATCAGACACAGAGGCTTTGGTCCTGGTCAGAGATGTCTTGGCACATCAGCATCCTGGAGATGGGAGCGGTACTGTACGCTTTCCAAGCATTTCAGACCGCCCTCCCCAAGGGACTTTTTCTTATTCAGACAGACAACATTACGGTTGTCTGGTACCTCAGCAAGCAGGAAGGCACTCACTCCTACCCCCTTTGCAGGGAAGCGATGAGAGTATGGAACTGGGCAGTCCTGCACGACCTGTCTCTCATAGCTGTGCTCCACATGAGAATTTTCTCAGTGGTCCCTCAGGGTTCAGTAGGATCAGCTTCAGGATCAGCTGGACCAGCCAGTCCTCATCTCCTCTGCACGTAAGAGGGACCTATTGTGGTGGCAGGATCCTTCGACCCTCTCCTTGGGCCTGCCGTTTTGGGGTCCAGTCCCCTTGACAGTCCTCACCATGGACGCCTCCAATCTGGGATGGGGGACCATCAGACAAAGAGACTTTGGTCCTGGTCGGAGATGTCCTGGCACATCAGCATCATGGAGATGGGAGCGGTACTGTATGCTTTCCAAGCATTTCAGACCGCCCTCCCCAAGGGACTTTTGCTTATTCAGACAGACAACATTACGGTTGTCTGGTACCTCAACAAGCAGGAAGGCACTCCCTCCTACCCCCTTTGCAGGGAAGCGATAAGAGTATGGAACTGGGCAGTCCTGCGCGACCTCTCTCTCATAGCTGTGCAGGAGTGGAAAATGTCCTTGGCGACAGCTAAAGCAGATTGTTCACCCTCGCCCATGAATAGGAACTAGATCAGGATGTGGTGGAGTCACTGTTTAAGAAATGGAGGTGACCGGAACTTGACCTGTTTGCCTCCCCATCCAACGCAAAGCTTCCCAGCTTCTGCTTGCTCGTTCCAGAGCATGGTACTTTTTGGCACAACACGTCGTCTCTCTCTTGGACGGGGAAATTCTTATATGCTTTCCTACCATTTTCCATTCTTCTGAGGGTGCTCCTCAAGCTTCAGACGGAGCGAACTCGAATGATTCTAATTGCTCCTCTCTGGCCCAGACAGATATGGTTCCCACTTCTTCAGTTGCCCAGGCAACCCCCAGTTCCACTTTCATTAAAGCACAGCCTGTTAACCCAGGACATGGGCTGGCTACTGCATCCAGGGCTCAGGACCCTGCATCTTCATGCCTGGCTCCTGTAGACATAGCGATTTCCCACTTCGAGGTCTCTTTGAGAGTCGCTCAGGTTATCGTGGAGGCCTGGAAGCCTTCCACGAGGTCCACTTACACTATGAAGTGGAAACATTTTTCTATTTGGGCAGCCTTCAAGGGTAGGGACCCCTTTACCTGTTCGGTTCCACAGTTAATGGAGTACCTGCTTCATCTTTCAGATTCTGGGCTCTCTTATTCCTCTTTAAAAGTTCATTTGTCGGCTATCTCTGCCTACCATGTGCTGGTGGATGGTAAACCCGTGGCTGAGTTGGAGATCTCCAGAACCTTCCTGAAAGGGATTCTCCATCTGAACCCCCCCCCCCCCATCCGCAGCCCTACACCACCTAGGGATTTTAATTTTGTGTTGGAGAAGCTCACTCTCCCTCCATTTGAACCAGCGATGAGCTGCGAAATGCGCTACCTGTCCTTCAAGGTGCTATTTTTAGTTGCCATTACTTCTGCTCAAAGGATTTCTGAGCTTCAGGCTCTCGTTTGTAAAGAGCCGTAGCTTATTTTTCACAAGGACTTGGCGGTCCTTTGCACTCATCCTAGGCTTCTTCCTAAAGTGGTATCGCAGCTCACCCTCAATCAATCGGTTGAGCTTCCGGTGTACCACCCAGCCCCAACAAATAGAGGTGATGCTCTGTTACACACGTTAGATGTACACTGGGTTCTCAGGTGTTACACCTTCCGAACAAAGGACACGTGGAAAGATGATCAACTCTTCGTTTTCTCTGCCCCAAAATCCTTGGGTAAAACTGTTTCTAAGCAGTGCCTTACTAAGTGGCTAGCCAACTGCATTCCCTTCTGGTATCAGAAGTACGATAAGCCTTTGCTAGTCTGTCAAGGCTCATTCCACTAGGGGCATGGCTGCATCTGCAGCCTTTCTCTGGTAATGTTTCTGCAGTGGATATCTGTGTGGCAGCAACCTGGAGTTCCATCCATACCTTTACCAAGCATTACAATCTGGACATTGCTTCTAGGCGAAGGGCTGGGTTTGGCTTAGCTGTCCTGCAGGGCCTTCTGTCCTAAGCGTGCTCCTTTCTGGTTTTCAATTGTTTCTACTCCCGTGTTTCTCTTGGTGTCTCTCTCTCTTGAGGGACTGCTTGGGAATCTGTCCTAAGTGTTACAACCTGCTGAAGGAACCCTCTTGAAGTAAGATAGTACAGTTACCTAGGAACTTACTGTAACAGTAGATCTTTGAGAGAGGTTCCTTCAGTAGGTCACACCCTCCCCACCCAAATTTTTTTCTTTGGGTCTCCAGACCAGCTTCCTCTCCTTCCGGGCTCTGGCAGGAGAACTGGAGGGTGGGCCTGGGGACTGCCTACTATATAGGGCCACGCTGACGTTGTCACATGATGATGAGTGGGCAATCCCCCATTGGGTATTGCTGGAAAAGTCTGCCGTTGGGTCCTGACGCCAGATGGCACTAGTCCTAAGTGTTATGACCTACTGAAGGAACCTCTCTCGAAGATCTACTGTTACGGTAAGTTCCTACGTAATTGTACTTTTTCTTCTTTCTGTTGTTTCCACGGATGAGTTAGGATAAACATTGAAATGTATATTGTCATGTGTTAGGCAGTATAGCGCAGTAGTTTAAGGCTCTGAGCTACAAACCTGGAGACCTGGGTTGGAATCCCACAGCCCCCACTTGCCTACTGTGTGACCCTGAGCAAGTCACTTAACTTCCTTGTGCTCCCAGGTCGCACCTGGAAACAAACTTCAGCTTACTGTGCCTCTCCTGGTTAACGACTCCCCCCCACTTTTGCCATTCTGGCTCTTTGTAGTATTGCTTCTCGGTCCTTATAGTTGTGCGATTTTTATGTAAATTATTTATGGGTAATTATTGCTAGAAAATCTTGTGCCTGCTCGATGGGCTGTATCCGGGATTATCTTTTCTTCGGGGTATTTACGGTTCATTGCTATAGTAAGCATTTCTCTCCTGTTCCTTCTGTCCCCTCTGGCACCTTACAAGTTCCCTCTTCTTGCTCTAACCTCTTGTTCCGTCACCTTTAGTTGCAGTTGCTTCAGTTGTTTTTCAAACTGTGATTGTTTTTTGGGCAGAGGTGGTGTTGGGTCTTCCAACGTGCAGAGCCTAGTTTCCAGTTTGTCTGTTCTTATTGTAAAAAAAGAGAGATGTGGTAGCCCTGTTAGTCCAGTCAACAATGTAGAGAAAAAATACAACGAATATGTTGCAGGTGATTACCTTTTATTGGACTAACAAAATTATTTTTAAGACTAACTTTTGAGAGGTGTAAGCCACAGAGAACATCTGATCGCACACCTCTGGTAGTGACCTACAACCCAGAACTGGAAAAACTATGGAAAATAATTAAAGATCTACAGCCACTACTGTCTGAAGATGAAACTCTAAAAAAATATATATTTCCCACTCCACCAGTGCTTGCCTTCCGTCAGCCACCACACCTGAAGCAGAAACTGGTGCAAATCAAACTTCCTTCTGAGCTCCATCTAGGTGACAAAGGTACAAAACCATGCAAAGCACCTCACTGCAAACTATGTATATACATCTATCATGAGACATCGGTCACAGTGGAAAAACATTTACGATCCAAAACTCGTATACCTGTTTTTATAGCAACGTAGTATGCATGATACAGTGCAGAAAATGTGAGGAAGGCTGCTATATTGGTGAAACCGGACAGGAACTCAAAACAAGAATGAATCACCACAGATTCACGGTTACTGATAAAAATGAAAGTGCGCCAGTAGGGGAACATTTTTCTAGACCAGATCACTCCACTAGTGATTTTACTGTCAGAGTGTTAAAAGGGAACTTCAAAAACAGCCAGGATCGGAAAACATTTGAAATAAAAATGATACAATATTTTGACACTAAAGAAAAAGGTCTTAATAAAGATGTTGTTTTTTTAATACACTATCAGTAATTATGCTTAAAACAGTGCTTCAGAGTTTCTTTTTAAACCCTCACATCAGCACCCTCTGGCTGTTTTAACAGGTACCTTCTTAATGTACAGTATGTATGTATGTATTTCTTTATGCCCTGACTTATTAGAAATGTTAATTAATGGTTCAGAGTCAGAGTAAAATTAGGCAGCCTTTTGTTCTTACAAGTTGTTCTCTCCAATAGACACACTCCAGTGAAAATTAGTCTTCCTGTTTGTAAGAGGTGCAAATTGACTGCAGTGCTTTGATCTGCAACCTGCTAGTCTAGGCTTCGAATCCACACCCAACCTTTATATCTGTCACACTGCTCAGCTGGTTTTTCACTTTTGACCTGAGGAAGAGAGTTTCACTTCTCGAAAGCAAGTCTTAAAAACGATTTTGTTAGTCCAATAAAAGGTATCACCTGCAACATTTTTGTTGTATTTTTTCTCTACTCTGTTCTTATTGTAAGTTTTTCCAGTTCATATTTATTTCCTCCAAAGAATTAGTTACTCCTGCAGTTAAAGCTTTTATGCCCCCCTTTGCAGCATCTCAGTTTTTAAATTATTTACTGCTCCCAAGATTTCAGAGTTTTGTTCTGTTGCTGCTGAGATGTTTGAGTGTGAGGGCGGATTCTGAATGCTTTCCTGTATCACCTTTCTTTGTACTAGATTTACCTCTTCATTATTTGTAACCATTTCATCATCTTTGTTTCAGAGGTAACGGAGTGTTTTTGTATAGATACATAGATACATAGACAGTGTCGGCAGATAAGGGCCTATGGCTCACCCAGTCTGCCCATTTGAGCTTGTAAGTTCAGTTTATGTTTTCCTAGAAGTCTGTTGCCCCTTACCCCTGACCTCCAGAATTCCTTTATGTCTATCCCATGCATTCTTAAATCCCGTGATTGTTTCAGCCCCCTCCACTTCCTCTGGCAGGGTGTTCCACTTGTCCACCACCCGTTCTGTGAAGAAATTCTTCCTCACGTTTCCTCTGAATCGTCCCCCCTCCAACTTCATTCCATGCCCTCTAGTCCTGGAACATCTTTTTCACTTAAAAATAGTGTATTCCTGCACACTGTTCCTCCCTGTAAGATACTTGTATATCTCTATCATATCCCCTCTCTCCCTCCTCTCCTCCAAGCAGTACATGTTCAGTTGCTTCAGCCTGTCCTCATGGGACTTGTGATGCAATCCGTGTACCATCTTTGTTGCCTCCTCTGAACCTTCTCTACCCTGTCTATGTCCTTATGTAGGTAAGGTCTGTGGAACTGTACACTGTACTCCAGGTGGGGCCTCACTAGTGTCTTGTATAGTGGAATTATGACCTCCCTTTTCCTGCTGGTGATGCCCCTGCCTATGCATTCCAGCATCCTATTTGCTTTACTTGCTGCCTTGTCACACTGTTTCCCTACCTTGAGGTCATCAGAGATGATAACCCCCAAGATCCTTTCCTGCTTGGTGCATGCTATATCCTCACCCCCAACTGATATATTGTACTGCAGGGTTTTTGTGCCCCATATGCATATCTTGCAATCTCTTGCATTGAATTTCAACTGCCAAACCCTGACCATTCTTCAAGTTTCTGCAGGTCCCTTCTCATTCTGTCTCACCCTCTGGTGTGTCTACTCTGTTACAGAGCTTTGTGTCATCAGCGAACAGTGAAATTCTGCCTTCTGGGTCCTGTGCAATGTCACTGATGAAGATATTGAATAGGGACGTCCCAGCACTGATCCCTGTGGTGACCCACTGGTCACTCTTCCTCTGTGGAGTGACAGCCATTTACCACCACCCTCTGTGTCCTGCCGCCCAGCCAGTTACCTACCCACCACACTACTGTCTTGCCCATCCCATATTCCCCAGTTTGTATAATAGTCTTCTATGTGGCACAGTGTCAAAGGCCTTGCTGAAGTCCAGATAGGCCATGTCCACTGCCCTCCCCTGATCCACCTCCCTAGTCACCCAGTTAAAAAATTCAACGAGGTTGGTCTGACATGACCTCTCCCTGGTGAAACCATGCTGCCTTGGGTCCTGTAGTCCACTGACAACCAGATGTTCCACCAATCTCTCCTTCACTAGTGCTTCCATGATCTTCCCCACTACCGAGGTGAGGCTGACTGGTCTGTAGTTCCCTGCTTACTCTTTGTTCCCACCCTTGTATAAGGGGACTACATCTGCTATCCTCCAGTCTTTGGGTACCTCCCCTGTTTCCAGTGACCGGCTAAACAGGATAGCCAGAGGTTCAGCCACCACCTCTCTTAGTTCTTTAAGGACCCTGGGGTGCATCCCATCTGGCCCCATTGCTTTATCAACTCTTATTACTTCCAGTTCCTTCAGGACCCTTGCTCATGTAAAGGGACTTGTGTCCATTTCTGCATCATTCTCACCCCTTGTACTCCCTTCAGACCCATTACCCTCCTCTTCCTCAGTAAAGACTGAGCAGAAATACCTGTTCAATATGTCAGCTTTACTGTTGTCATCCTCCACGCAGCCCCCATCCTCCCCCTTCAGTCTCACTATCCCTCCCTTTGCCTTTCTTTGCTTCATTCCCTTCGCTCAGGTTTTCCTCCATATTGTGCTCCCCCTGCTGATTCACCTGAGTTTGTTCTTTTTACCGTCTTCAGATGTTTTTTAGGCATTTTGTTTGTTTCTGACTCTTAAGTTCTCCCCGCTTTCTCCGTTTATTCCTAACTTGTTTATGTCTGCCTGGCTGCTCGCCTTTTCTTCTCAGTCTTCGGGGTCGTAGCCCTTTGTTTACTTTGGCCTTTTGTTTCTGATTTTTGAAAATATTCCAAAATGTTACCTGTGGGATGCTTTGGTGTGTCCAGGAGTGGCAAAAGCGGTGCCTCTTGAAGCACTGAAGTCTGGGAGACTCTGGGATAAACTTGTTGGTAGCTGCTGGGTCATAGCTTTAGAGAGCCGTGTGGCTGTTGCCTGCCTTTTCTCAGCGAAGTGCGATTCAGCAATTAAGTGGGTGCGTCTTACCTTCTTAGACATTCCTCATTTAGTGACCCTGCAAACATAGGGGTTTCTAACCCATAAACTGAAAAAAACATGCTTGCAGTCTTGACTGGTGTACGTCGTGCCTGAGTTCTCAGTGCATGTTCCGCCTGGCCATCTTGGATGATGTCAGCAAGACACTCCTCACATGTGCTTGTGTGGTTTGATTCTCATCTGGCTTTATCTCCTTCTCTGCCAGCCCTGTGTTTCTATTTTCTTTTATCTACCACCACCCCCAACACACACACACACACACTTTTTTTAAAATGTTGGTGTGTACTACTTTTGGATTTGGAAATAATTACCTCTTACACTTAGACCGATAATGGGGCCTTTTTCCTCATCTAGACTTATCCAAAGCTGGTTCTTCAGTGGAACCAGATAACCAAAATTGTGTTATTGTAAAGTTGGTGTTGGCTGGCTGATAAAATATTAGTATGAATGCCACCTTATCTAGCCTAGTTGTTATTGTAAATAGGGTATATGCAATGGCCTGACTGAAAACATGCAACTTACATTCGAGTGTGAGGGGCAGGACCATAACTCCTGCGTGGCAGAGCCACGAGTTCTGCCCTGTCACAAGTGATGATAAACTGCATACCGTTATGTCTCAGCCTATCACCCTCACAGACTGCTGTATCCCCTTTACGACGGATTAACATAGACTGAAAACAATTTTTTTTGGGGGGGGTTGGTGGTCTGTCCTGTTGGTTCAGTGCTAGGACTACCGCTTCTGAATCCGGCGACCTGGATTCTGGATGGAGCCTAGTATGTCAGGGGCTAGAGGGGGAATCGAGCACCACAGAGGACGCTGTCTTCAAGGCATGGAAGAGCTGCCGGCTCTGCTGTGATACTGTCACCTGGTTCACCACAGGTGGCAGTGCCATCAGAGTAAGCTTATGGGGGGGGGGAGTGTGGCAGCTGGTGCCTTGCACAGCCACGCATGTGCACATAGTACCCTTGCACTGGCATTTTAGGGGATGGGTGGAAACAGTGAAAACACCCTTAACGAGTGAGAGGATGCTGCTGCTTATTGGACCACACAGAACCCACTGGCCAGACTTTGCCCCACACCGGAGGGTTCCCCTGCCACCCCCAGTGGAATTCACAGCAGCTGCAGTAGTTGCATGCTGTGGATCCCAAGGGCAGAAGCATAATCACCAGTGATGGCAAGGATGGAGTTGGGAGGTAGTAGTGCAGAATGGGGCAGCATTAGAGCTGGGGGAGGAGGAAAAAGGATCTTACTTCGAGAGGGCTCTTGCAGTAGGTAATGACTTATAGGACTGCGCCCCCTGGTGTCGGGACCAAATGGAAACTTTAGCTAGCGGTGTCTGGCGGGGACCGTCTCCCCAGCGTCCAGCGTGACTCCTAAAGGGGCGGTCCTCACGCCCACCTTCCAGTTCTTTCCTGCCATTGACCTGTGCACGTCAGACCTTGCAGAGATCGTCACAGCAGTTCGACTGCTTATTTTTGGAAGTTTTTTTCTTATTTTCCAGTGCTTTTCTTTATTTCTTGTATGTCTTCGACTTCTTCAGTCGAATTGTGTAAAAACAAGTGTATTTCTTCACTTCCTATGTCTGTTCTGTCTGGGACTGGACCACGACGTTGAGGATTGTGAGACCTGCTCCCACTTCAACCCACCCACATGGAAATGACTGCAGCATTCCCTGGAGGCCCACCTTTTGAATAAAAAACTGGCATCCTTGGAGAAGGAGCTGTAAAAACTTAGAAGCGCTTCTTCCTCACTGCCAAATTCCCCTAAGAAAAAGAAAAGGGACAAGGTGAAGCACCGGGACCAGGAATGGTCCCCGTCTCACCCGAGGCTGCCTTCAGGCCCCCCAGGTGAGTAGCAGCCCTCTTCCTCCAGGAAGTCAGCCGCAACGACCAGGTCTGCCCCTCCTTCTTTGGAGCAAACATCAGTCCCCCCACCCCAACTGCTTACAGTGGCCGCGGGCACCTCGGCTGCATCTGAGGCATTTGTTGCCGTCAGGCCCTTACTTACCACAGGCGCTAAGGTGACAGGCTGGGCTGATAAGCTGCCTGCCAGTTCTTCCGGTGTACACCTGGCCATAGTTGATAAGCCGGGCTTCGGCTCCTTCGACTTCCGCTCAACCGCGATCAATAAGTCGATCTCCGGCTTGTCCAACAATCGCCTGACCACCTCTCTGCTGTTGGGCCCTAGTGCGGGCTCTGACACCCAGCCGGACAACTGCTCTTTCCTGACCGACGAGCATAGGTCTTCCGGGGATGCGACCCAGGTCGCACCCCCTCCTCCCCTGGAACCCCCACCCCTTTCTCCAGAGCTGCGGGACCCAGTGGAAGGAGTCCTTTCATCAGATAGTGCTCCTGGACCTGTCGACAGTTCTGCCGCCAGTTCTTCCGACGCCAGGTGAGGTGCTAGACCATGTTCCTTTGGACTGCCCATTGGCCCCTGTGATTCCTCCGTCGGGCATCCGTCCATCAGGGAACCCCTGTCAGGGCCTCCATCAGGTCCCCCACTGTCAGAACCCCCCTTCAGGCTATTTTCCTCCAGCGAGGCATCCGTCTGGCTATCTGCCATCGGGGCCTCTGTCAGGGTTTCTGCCCACGAGGCCCTCATCAGGGCTGCCGTGCAGGGCCTCCGTTGAGGTTCCCGACGCTGGACCCCTACATGTCCGGGCTACCAGCAATTTCCGGGGTACCTGCCGTCGGTGTATCCAGTGCCTCATTATCCAATACAGGGTTACACCCTGCACTGCTATTCACTGAGGTACCCGGCGCTCTGATTTAATTCTTCCGGAGGCAGTACCCTCCTCCCCGGATGCTATCTGGGGTGTTAACCCTTCTACCACCCTCCTCCTCCGCCTCCCCCCTCAGCCACAGGCGGATTTCAGGGAAATTCTCAAGTCATGGTGGTCCGAGACTAAAGGCCATTTGGTCTCTGAGTTGGAGAGCCATCGACCTCTGGAGGTACCTCAGCCAGACCCAGTTCCTCAACCTGCCTCTCCCTGTGCTCAGTGGCCATCCATGTCAAGGCTGTCGAAGGGACAGACATCAGTCCTGATGCCAGTATAGGTTCTGGATGGGAGACCAGACCCTCCTGTGCCGCCTGAGGGACTATCGGATTCCTTGGATGCAGAATCTGATTCCAACTGCTCTTCAGCAGGCTCTGGATTTGAGACTCCTCTCCTGAAGAACCGATATCTAAGGAGTCACCCAAGTCTTCTCTGGGGGATTCTTATTTTCTGGACCTCCTTAAACAAATGGCAGAATCTCAGGGCAGGAAATCTGATACCCAGGATCCAAAAAGAACAAGACTGGCGGAGCACTTGGATTTCCCAGAAGTCTCCCCACTCCTTACTCCACCCTGGTTGGAGCCTCATGAAGAACTGTCCTCCACCATTTGGCAGATGCCATCTTCTATCCCTGTGATGGCAGAAAAGGCTGATCATACATACTGCACTCTGGAGGGTAAAGACCACCTGAGTACCCATCCCAAGGTGGATTCAGTGGTCATTACTGCGGCCCATGATAGGTCCAACAAACTCAAGCATATGAGTACCATTTCTCCAGACAAGGAATCTCAGCAGTTGGACCAGTTTGGGAGGAAGTTCTATTCCTCCTCTACTTTGGCTGTTCGAGCCTTAAATTACGTGGCACATATGCTGGTTTTCCAGAAGTCTCTTTTCCGTCAAATAGAACCAGTCATTGAGTCCCTTCCAAATTCGGAAGCCAGGATTCTCTTGGCGAATACTACCCTTTTGGTCAGAGTGGCAGGCTGTCACTCCCTCCGAGCTACTTATGACGCTGTAGATTCCTTGGCCAGTGGCATGGCTACAGTGGTCAGTCTCAGAAGGTTCGCTTGGCTGAGGGTGTCCAGCCTCGCTCCTGATGTGCAGGCAGTCATGCAGGACACCCCTTTCTGGGGCTCTGTCCTCTTTGGGGGAGATGCCCAGGATATTATTACAAGCCTCCAAGACAAAGGTGTGGCTCTTAGGTCGGTGCACACTCTATACCAACCAAAACCCCAGCCCAGACGCCCTTTTCGCAGGCAGGCGAGACGCCAAGCAAAACCCCAGCAAGGGCCCAGACACCAGTTTAAGCGCAGAGCGCACAATACAGCTGCAGCTCCTCCAGCCAAAAACCAAAGTCCTCAGGGGCAGCCCTGCCCAACTCTCCCTCCTTCTCTTGACTCGCTGCCCGCCCTCCCTCCACCTCTAGCGTCGGTGGAGCCGGTGGGCGCCAGATTCGCCAAGCATGTGGAAGGCTGGGCCAGAATCACTGCAGATTCGTGGGTCCTTCAGCTCATAAGGCAGGGACACACGCTAAAATTTCAAGAAAAAAAAACAAATCACCCTTCCAGGGTTTCTTGGTATCCAAAGGCGCACATTCCCCTCCTAAGGGACGAGGTGTTGGCTCTCCTTCAAAAAGAGGTCATGGAACCCATTTCCACAGATCAGAGGGTGAAGGAGTTCCACTCCCACTTCTTTCTGGTCCCAAAGAAAACGGGGTATCTTCGTCCTATTTTGGACCTCAGCACCCTGAACCTGTACATAGAGATTCAGGATGCCAACCCTTCAAGGTCTGCTGCCCCTCTTGTCCAAATGGGAGTAGCTCTGTGCTCTGGATATGCAGGATGCCTATCTTCATGTCCCGGTCTTTCCGGCCCACTGCTGTTTCCTCAGGTTTGTGCCCTCCCCTTTGGCCTTTCCTCGGCCCCCAGGGTCTTTACCAAGTGCCTTGCGGTGGTGGCCCTCAGACGGCAGGGCCGTTGTGTCTTTCCCTACCTCAACGACTGGCTTCTGTCAGCACAGTCAAGGGATCTGTTGGAGCTCTCCTTTTCGACTACCCTGTCTCTTTTCAACCAGCTAGGGATCTCAGTCAGTCTCCCCAAGTCCCAGCTTACTCCTTCCCAGTGCCTACAGTTTATTGGGGCAGTGCTGGACACAGACCAGGGCATGGCTTACCTCCCCTCTGATTGGGTGGAGGCCTTACAGAAGTAAGCTCAGATGGTAGCTTCCAACAGAAAGATTACGGCCAGGTTGGTTCTCTGTCTCCTTGGCCTAATGGCAGCAGCTATACCTACTGTCCCATTGGCCAGACTCCACATGCGAATCTCGCAGTGGACCCTCAGAGTCCAGTGGGATCAGAGGTCGAATGACCTTGACCATCCGGTCTTGGCCTCCAACTCGATGCAGAAAGATCTGCTTTGGTGGCAGGATCTAGCCAACCTCACGAAGGGAGTTCACTTCCAGTCCCCCCCCTTCCCAGATTCTAACGACAGATGCATCAGAGTCAGGGTGGGGTGCCCACCCAAGGAGCCACAAGACGCAAGTGTTGTGGACCCCAGAGGAATTGCCCCTGTACATAAACATGCTCGAGATGCAAGCAGTTCTCTACATACTGCAAGCCTTCCGACAACAACTTCGTCCAGGCAACCTGTTGATTCAGTCGGACAACATGTGCGTAGTTTGGTACATCAACAAGCAGGGGGTCACCCAGTCATACTCCCTTTGCAGGGAGGCAATGAGGGTCTGGAATTGGGTGCACCTTTCCCCAGTCCATGTCCTGGGCTTGCAAAACGTCCTGGTAGACAGTCTCAGCCACACCAGTCAGAGCGCATGAATGGAAACTCGAACAAGATGTGGTCATTCAGATCTTCAACCAGTATGGTCAGTCGGAACTCGATCTGTTCGCCTCCCCCATTCAACACAAAACTGCCCAGGTTTTGCTCGCTCAATCCCGCGCCTGGTGTTTTCTGGTGAGACATGCTATCGCTCTGTTGGACAGGTAGGTTTCTGTATGCCTTCCCTCCCTTTCCAGTTCATTAGAAAGTCATTCTCAAGCTGCAAGAGGAAGAGGCTCGCATGATTCTGATCGCCCCCTTTTTGCCGCGACAAATTTGGTTTCCGCTACTGCAGCAGCTCTCGGCGGAACCACCGTTACTCCCGCCACTGTGTCATGACTTTCTGACTCAGTAGGAGGGCACGCTAGTTCATCCAGTGCTGAAGTCCCTTCACCTTCACACATGGCACCTCAAGACATAATAGCTTCCCGATTCGGAGTTTCCTCCAGAGTAGTGAAGGTCTTAGTGGAGGCCAGGAAGCCTTCCACATGGACTACTTACACTATGAAATGGAAGCGATTTTCTATTTGGGTCACCTCGAAGGGTTGTGACCCCTTTGAGTGTCCCCCTCCCCAGGTCATGGATTACCTTCTCTCTCTCTTTGGCCTGAGCTTGAGTTATCCGTCGCTGAAGGTCCGCTTGTCTGCTTTTTCTGTCTACCACTCCTTGGTAGAGGGCAAAAGCTTGGCACAACTTGAAGTGTCCAAGACCTTCCTGAAGGGGATCCTTCATTTGAAACCCCTGCTGCACAGCCCAGCGCCACCGTGGGACCTAAATTTTGTATTCGAAAAACTGACTTTACCTCCTTTTGAACAGGCCAGTTCTTGTGATATGCACTGTTTGTCCTGGAAAGCGCTCTTTTTGGCTGCAGTTACTCAGCTCGAAGCATTTCCAAGCTCCAGGCCCTGATGTGTAAAGAGCCTTATTTGAGTTTTCACAGAGACTGGGTGGCTCTGCGTACTAATCTTAAGTTTCTTCTGAAGGTGGTTTCGGAAACCACTTTGAATCAATCCATTGAACTTCCAGTTTATTACCCTGAGTATTCCAGTCAGGGGGAGGCGCTTCTGCATTCCATGGATGTTCACAGAATCTTGCATTATTATACCAACCGCACTAAATAATCAGACCAGCCTTTTCTTTCTTTTGTACCTAAGAGAGAAGGTGCGTCAGTTTCCAGGAAATGCCTTTCCAAATGGCTGGCAAACTGCATTGTATTTTGTTACCAGAAACATGGTAAAGCCCTCCCGGGGGAGGTCAAAGGGCATTTTACCAGGGGCATTGCTGCTTCTACTGCATGCTTCAGGAATGTGCCAGCAGCTGATGTCTGTGCAGCTGCCACTTGGAGTTCTGTCCACACTTTTATTAAACACTACAGTCTGGACATTGCTTCTAGGCGCAGAGCAGGCTTTGGACTAGCAGTCCTGCAGGGCCTCCTGTCTTAACTCCCACGAGCTAAAGCAGTCCTGTTCCTGCCTCCCGTGTTTTCCCCCAGTCCCTTGGAATTTCACTGCTTGAGACTCTGTTCTATAAGTCATTACCTACTGCAAGAGCCCTCTCGAAGTAAGATAGTACAGTTACATAAGAACTTACTGTAACAGTAGATCTTCGAGAGAGGCTGTTGCAGTAGGTAACCTTTTTCCCTCCCTCCTTCCCCCATACGCTATTGCTCCTTTTCCATGAGCCTATTTCGGCTCCTGGGGCCTCTTTTTCTCCTCTCCTGTCGCACCTCCTCATAGGTCTCTGGCGGGTGAACTGGAAGGCGGGTGTGGGGACTGCCCCCTTTATAGGGTCATGCTGATGTCGATCAGGTGACGGGACGGCGGTCCCCTGCCAGACACTACTAGCTAAAGTTGCCATTTGGTCCTGACGCCACGGGGCACAGTCCTATAAGTCATTACCTACTGCAAGAGCACCTCTTGAAGATCTACTGTTACAGTAAGTTCTTGCGTAACTGTATTTTAGCAACTTGCTGCCTATCATCCATGCTGGATCAGAGGGCTCTGAGGAGCTGCTTTGGGGGAGAGGGGTCTGTTTGGGGCCCATAACATTCCAAAGTGGTTCAACTAAGGGGCATGGAGAATTTAAGGTAGTAATCCCCCTGGTGTAATCACACACTCTCAGAAGGCTCTATAGCATGCATCTCAGATTGTGTGTGGATGGTTGTGGAGTGTAGCCATGCCCTCTAGCAGCCTCTGCGTGTTCACATAGTTGCTGCCATCTGTGGTTGGGGCTGGGGTGGGGGTGGGTTCTGTGTGCGATAATGTGAGGAGGCCTCCACACATCCCTTCCTAGGCCACCTTGGGCACAAGTGGTAGTGGTGCATAGAACTCTATGGATTGGCCCTGTGAGTCTGACACACCACAGTCTTCTCAGCTACACCATCACCAAGTGGTGTTCAAAAATTCTACTCTGCCATATTGTACTGCAGGAGAAACTGCTGGCAAAGAACTGAACAGTGATGGTGTACTTAAAAGCGCACAATTCAGAGTCTCCAGTACAAGCGAACTGAACTGTAGCTGTATTTTCAAAGTAAACAGACTAACCGCATAGCGGGACCCAACGTGCCACGGCACTTTTCTTCACTCTAAGGCTTTCTCCATGGTGTCCAAGTAAGCAGTAAGACTTTTTTTTTTTTAAATAAAGTTATTGCTTGCTTGTACCAGAGATCATAAATTCTGCATGTGCTTTTGACTGCACTGTAGCAGTCCTTTGTTATTGGCATCCAAGGTCAGAAGATGGCAGTGAGCACTCGGTGAAGCCTTGGATGATTGTACAGGTACAGGAAAATACAATTTTTCAGAGAAAAAGATGCTGCAGGATAAGGGGACATTGGATGAAACTGGAGGGAGGGAGGTTCAGAGGGAATGTGAGAAAGTACTTCACAGAGAGGGTGGTGGACAAATGAAACAGCTTGCCAGAAGAGGTGGTGGGGATGGAAACGATTTAAGAATGCATGGGATAGGCATAGGGGATCCTGGTAGTTGGGGGAAGGGGACAACCTAGTTCCAGCGAAGCTTGAAGAAGCACAGTTACTAACGTTCATGGGCAGACTGGGTGGCCGAAGGCCCTTATCTGCAGACAACATCTATTTTCTATGTATGTATCTATGTACATTGCTGGAACTGCTAGAAAACCTGAAAATACTGCTTCTGAAAAAAAATATACAAATATTTATTTTTGCTTTCCAGGTGTCATTATCTCATACCTCCTGCAAAGGGCAGTCCTGTGAAGGCGGCTCCCATACGTCCTCTTCATCTTCATCCTCATCTTCGTCGTGCCATGGGGACTGGGACCCCAGCTCCTTCCTGTCTGCCCACAAGCTGTCTGGGCTCTGGAACTCACAACACCTACCTGGACAGCAGGGTGAGTAGAGACCAAATGCATTCATGCAGTCACTGACTGGGGCCAAAGAGTAGGCAGATGTCAGGTTTGGGGAATTTTATTCTGCAGGTAGGAAGGCACTTCATTGTGTGGGAAGGGGCCAGTGACGGGCAGTTCTTATTTCTGATCTAGTGATGAGTAATGGATAATCCGTGATTTACTGACCATTTGCATTGGAGGTGCTGATTTTCTAAATCTTTGCCACATGTGCTTTTTCTGTTGTTGCCAGGTGGGCAACTGGAGGTGCCCCCCCCCCCCTTATTAATAAATCTATGGGTTGGGAAGGGAAGAGTGGTGGAGACAAAGGGAAGAGTGGTGGGTGGGATGAGAAAAGAGTGGTGGGTGTGGGAAGGGAAGAGTGGCATGTGTAGGAAGTGAATGGTGGGTGTGGGAAGGGAAGAGTGGCATGTGTAGGAAGTGAATGGTGGGTGTGGGAAGGGAAGAGTGGCATGTGTAGGAAGTGAATGGTGGGTGTGGGAAGGGAAGAGTGGCATGTGTAGGAAGTGAATGGTGGGTGTGGGAAGGGAAGAGTGGCATGTGTAGGAAGTGAATGATGGGTGTGGGAAGGAAAGAATAGCAGGTGGTGGAAGGAAAGAGTGCTGGGTGGTGTGAAGGGGAAGAGTACATGGTGAGGAAAGGGAAAAGTGGTAGGGGGAAGGAATAGTGGTGTGGAAGGGAAGAGTGGCTAGCGTGGAAAGGGAAGAGAGATGGGCGTAAGAAGGAAAGACTGGCAGGTGGGGCAAGGTGAGAGTGTCGGGTGTTGTGAAGGGGAAGAGTGCAGGGTGGGGGAAGGGAAGAATGATGGGTGAAGTGAATTTTTGGGGGGTGCGGAAGTGGCAGTGAAGTCATAAGAAAAAATTACTCACTGTAGTAATGTTGTTTCTTCACAGAGATTCAGCAATGAGATTTACAAGAAGCATAATTTCCCAGAGTGTGATGCCCCGGAGATAGTACTTTATGCTAATTTTAGAACTTAGACTACAAGTTCAAACTCTGCACTGTGGTCATGCTCCCCCTAGTGTTCTGATGTCAGATTTGTTTCTGTAGCCAGTGGAGCCGTGACTACTAAAATTAGCTGAATGGCTACCAAACATTTTCAGACATGTCTATTAAAATTTTTAAAATACCAAACCAGTTCAAAGCAGATAATATGAAGCATTTAACTGATCACATTCTAACAGTTGCTGAGGAACTGCAATAAAGAATGCTCTATCAGCCTTATGAAACTGACTGATTCTTGTGTGCACCAATTTTCTGGTTCTGGAAGAGGATGGAGTGTCTGGGTTTGTAAAGCTCATTGATGGATCCCTAAGAAGAAACAGCACTACTATGGTGAGTAATTTTTTTCATCAAACAACTGGAATCCATCAGTGATGCTTTACAACAAGCAGACTTTCTAGCAGTACCTTGGGAGGATGGGTCCAGAACCTATTTATGAAAAAGATGCATAAGCCGGCCCAGTGGCCCTGAAGGTTGAGGCGCTGGATGCCATACCTTGCGCCACGCCGGCGACCCGGTTTCATGAACAGGCCCGGAAGCCGGGGGTTGGCAGGGGAAGGTGAGGATCGAGTGTCCGACCAACTGCTTTCCTCCCCTGGGGTGGAATCCAGGGCAGGCTACGCACTGAGCCTCTGTGGAGACCAGAGGTACCCCAGAGCCAAGAACACAAAGAGGGGAGGCGTGGTCAGCAGACGTCAGTGACCAGGCTCGCACAGACGTCATTGCACGTTGCACTCCGGGGAGTAACTAACCTAGAAAATCCCCTATCAGCTGGGTGAGGCGACGGCAAACCTCCAGGAACTGAGGCCATAGACGCCTGTTGTCAGCTACAATCCCCGACTGTACCCTGGGGACCTTTGGCCTCTTCAAGGGGGAGTGGGAGAGTCGAGGGTCCTGAACTCGATATACTATCAGCGGTGCGTGGTTCAAGTGGGCGGTTAAAGGTCGAAGTTGTGTGAGCTAGCCTGAGATATGCCCCGGATGGTAGGTCCAAAAACTACAAAAAAAAAAAAAGAAAGGTTCTGCAAGACAGCAGTTCTAAAAATGGCATCCCTGTCTGGCCCGGTGGTGGTGAGGATTGAGGGGCTGGATGCCACACCTCACACTATGCCAGCGACCCGGGGTCGGGAACAGACTTTGATTGCTCAGGGGCTGGCAGGGAGAGGAAGGATGGAGGGTCCCAGGACAGTTCTCCTTCCTCGGGAAGGGGGGATCCTGCAGTGCGCTGCATGCCTGCTGGCCAGCTGTGGCTGGGTGGTAGCACTTGCACGCCGCAACGAGGGGGGGGTCCCACGTACAGGGCACTGGAGCTATCTCTGCAGAGGCGGAGCTCGGACATTGCGTGACAGTGGGCATGGGGAGAAAATCAGAGGGGAAAAAGCCCTCTGAGCGGCAGGATGGTAGACTGACCCTTCGCAGGCACCGCACAGGTGGCTGGGCACAGCCATGGGGCCCCGTGGCAGACCACCATGGTGAAGGTAAGTCCGGGGGGGAGCTGGGTGACGGGGCTGGGGAGGTCGGTCAGAAGGGGGTCACCAGAGGAAGCACCAGGAAATAAGTTTAAAAAAAAAAAAAAGCCAGTGCAACGGCTGGATTTCTGCTTGCGATGCCAACGACTCTGGTTCGGGAATGGACCTGGGTGTCTGAGGGGGAGATGACTTGAGCATCCCACGATGGCTCACCATCTCTTGGGGGGTGGGGGGTGCACGGCCCAGTGTTTGCCCGTCTGTGGCGGAGGCCGGAGGCATGTCAGGTCCTGCTGCGTGGGGAGCACGACAGACATTGGCTGTTGCCTTGACTTCTTGGACGTCGTACTGTCAAGGAAAATCGGGAAAAAATGGCGCCCTGGCTGACCGGATGACAGTTGCCGGTCCCCCACCACCCGTGAAGGCCCGGATAGCCTGGACCACCCAGCAGCACCTGGGCACAATAAAGTAGCGCTGGCCAGCCCACGGCACCTTCTCTCCGGGGGGCGATCCAACAAAGGAAACATTGTGTACCCAGGGGGTCTGTCGTGGGATGGTGGTGGTTGGCAGCGGGAGTGGCGTGCCGGCAGGGTCCTAGGTCACCTGAAGGAGCGGCTGGCCAGGGAGCGAGGAAGGAGCAAAAAAAAAAAAAAAAAGTGGCGTCCCTTCTGGATTGTATATCCAGGCAGTAGTGCTTTGTGAAGATGTGCACTGTTTTCCAGGTAGCTGCTTTACATATGTCTGGATGGGGGGGTGCCCCATATAGCTGCAACAGAGTCTGAGGTGCCCTTGTAGAATGTGCCCTCAGGCATCTGGGGTTATCTTACCAGCTTTTTCATAGCAGAAATGTATGCAGATGACTATTCAACAAGAAATTGTTCTCCTAGCTGCTGGCTTACCTTTGCCAACCTCTCCATAACTGAAAAAAAGCCATGTAACCTGAGACCTGGCATCCCGTGTCCGGTCCATGTAATGCCCTAGTGCTCTTTTTACATCCAGACAGTGCAATTTGTGTTCACCTGCACTGGAATGCTCTTCCTCAAGGATATCTCCCTCCATTGAGCCACATCATTGAACTGTAAGCTGTCTGCATCAGGATCACCCAGAAATTTGTGCCATCTGGGGCCACCCACATCAACATGCCTTGTCAGTGCCTACGTAACATGGGTGTCTGCGGCATGCCTCAGTTTTCCCCCCACCATCAACCACTGGTCAGTCCACCACTGCTGAAGAATGCCATAAAACTCTGCAAGTATTCATTAACACTGCCACTTCTTGAAGCTTTTAATTTAAACTTTTATGCCACTGAAAGATAAGGAACCATTGTTCCAGCACTGTGGTTGCAGCAAGGTAGAGCTTTACAGTGATGAAGACCACTCCATGTGCATTCATTGCCTGGGCATCACTCACAGTGTTAAAGCCTGTACTGTTTGCTGGGGCTTTAACCAGACCACTGGGAGGCATTGCAAGCAAGCTTTAGAATTACATCTAAAGATTAAAACAATGGAGGAGAAATGGGCTGTGTAGAAGGCAGTTTCACGATAGTCAGCCACTTCTCTTCTTGGTTCACCATTGACCCATCTTTCACTGCAGTTGACATCATCCCTTGCTGATTCTGCTAAAAAGAAGGATAAGTCCAAAAAGTTGGTGGAAAACCACCGCCACTCTGAAAAGGAGAAGCACCATAGGGGAAAGGACTGCTTCTCATGACTGTTCCCGATCTTCTCTGAAAAGAGGTAAGTCAAACAAAAAAGACAGATCCTAGGCCAAGGCCACGGGTCCTGTTGCCCCACACGCTGTCTCACAAACACCAAGGTCAGGGTCTGGTAAAGGCTTGCCTTTCCTGTCGGGGGAACCTCAGCTAGTACCACTGTCGGGCACTGTCGTGTCAGTGGTTCCACCGTCATCCTCCCCATCGGGGGCCTGTGGATGCGCAGTTCATATACCAGACTGTATTGGAGCTTTGTCAGTAACTTTTGCTGTTGCCTTAGTCGTTTACACCTTTGGAGCTGCCGTCATTGACCTCTTCGATGACGCAGAAGTTCTACCAGGGTATCTCGGTCATCAGTTATACCGTAGGAACCTTCGCCATTGGTGAAGGGTAATCCACACTGAAGATTTTTCAGCAGTACAACTGGGGCTGCCCATGCCATCGGCGTCCATTGACATCACCACCCCTATATAGGTGTAGGCGGCCCTGTTCCCTCCTCAGTTCCTTCCCACTCTTGACTAGCTTGTATGATTCCCCGTGGAAGCTCCATCACAGTATTTGCACCTTTTTCAGCCTACTGCTTTTTTCACTTTGTAAAAAATCTCTTTTTCAAGAGATTTCTTGTTTATGTCGAGAGTTAATCCTTCCTTTTCTCTTTTCAATCGCTGCCACTGCAGAAAGAAGATTGCCTTTACAGATGAACATTCAGTGTGTGTCTGCTGTCTTGGGCCTGACTACAAAGTCTCTGACTGTGAGCTCTGCCAGAAGTTTATTCAAACCACCCTTCAGCGATGCAAAAAGGATCTTAAGTTTCTCATGGAACAACAGGTAGCCATCTCTGGGCAGGAGTTCTCCGGGGCCCCCAACCTCCCAGTCACCAACTAGATCTTCGAGTTCCCGGGCCTACGGGGCCCAAGACATGCCTTGGGGGGGGGGTGTTCCACAAAAAAAGACAGAGATTGAGACTGCTCCCCCTGGTGTTGATCTCGCTCCCCGTCGGCCTCTCCTTCTTCTGAGGAGCTCTTCATTGGCTGCAGCCACTCCGACAAAGAGAACTGTTGTCTGGGTCTGTGTGCCTACCAGACCCATACCGACAGCACCTCTGCCCAATTCACAGGGTGCCCGGCCGTCAACCTCTGGGTCGTTGGCCCCTCCATAATCGAGGACTTTCCTGTCAAGGCCTGCCCCTTCTCCATGCAGGACTACAGGTGAGTCGGGTTCCTAGGACACAGCAGGAGGGTCATCGACAGCTGTGCCATCGAACCCCACTCCGCCGATGTCCACTATTGACATGAATGAAGTACTGATTAAGTTCACTGATGTACTTGTTCAGCAGCTAGGTGTCTTGAATATGCCCACTTCGCCGACACCATCAATGGCTCCTTTGTCACCGATGCATATTCGTTGACCCTGGGAGTCTCCCCATGGGCCGCTGCCACACCAAGAGATAGAAGATGTCGATGTTAAAGAGGAGCAGCACACTGACTTCATTCTTCCTGATGATGTGGAGGAAGAAGAGGAAGAGATCCTTCTGTCTGACAAGTCCACTGCCGCCTCTGTCAGTGAGGACTCTGTGAAGCATACTCCCAGGTACCCCCCTGAGGACCCCACATTTTTTAATGTGATGATGCAGCTGTCCACCACCATGGGCTTCCTCACTGAGGAAGAGGATGTTACCAGGAAAGATCTGGTGGACTTCTTGGAGATGCCAGAGTCTCCCCCAAAAATTATTCATCCAATGCTTCCAACATTGAAGAGTGCTGCTACTGCAGGTTGGCACAGAGCAGACATGGTGTCAGCAGTACCACGCAGGGCAGATAAGCTTTATCACACCCCTCATGGTCTCCCCTGTTTTGCTACCCAGGCCGAAACTGATTCAGTGGTCATTAAGACAGCTCATGACAAATCTAAGGTGCCTAAGCACCCTAGTTCCCTTCCCCCGGACAAGGAATCTCGTAGGATAGACCTCTGGGGAAAGAGGGTTTATGCCTCCTCCACCTTAGGCTTGAGTATTGCAAATTATCTGTTACATACAGTCAGGTACCAAAATGCCAGCTGGAAGAAGGGCAAGGCTACAGCTTGGGCCCGTCCTGATGGCTCACAAAGCAGGAGTTGCTTCAGTGTTTCCAGGCGGCTGAGGATGTTGGCAGACTTCTCCTCAAAGCATTGTATGACATGGCTAATACTGTTGCCAGAGCAGCTGCCACTAGCATATGCCTCCGTAGATACACCTGGCTCAGAGTTTCTGGATTTGCAGCTGATGTGCAGCACAAAGTGCTTAATGATGCTTTCAGTGGCACTAAGCTGTTCGGCCGTGATGTACAGGACCTCATAAATGGATCTGTAGGCCTCAGGCACAACCATCAATCGGCCCATTCTCTCTGCCACACTCAGCCAAGGGACAGAGGGCAGTCTACTTTCCATAAACGGACCAGTAGGCCTGGATCAACTACCAGTACCCTGGGAAAGCATAGAGCCCAGGCTCCCTTGTCTGCCCACTCTGGTACTGGAGCGGTGGCCAAGCACCCCAGAAGTGAAGGACCATCTTCTGCGGCTGGCTCCACCTCAGCTTGACTCTTTGCCAGACTCCCCTCCTCTGGTTCAGACCCAAGAGACGGTGGTTGGAGGTTGGTTCTCCCTCCATCTGAATCAGTGGAGGACCATAACTTCAGATGCATGGATACTGCAGATCATAGAAAAGGGTCACACCTGAGAGCCCATACAGCAGCCTCCAGACACCCCCCTCCTCCACTTTCCAATTATCCCACCCCCCACCCCGGCTCACTTGTCTGTTCTACGGGAGGAAGTACAGTCTCTTCTACTCAAGCAGGCCATCGTACCAGTGCCCAGGTGCCAGAGAAACCACGGGTTTTATTCCTTGTTTTTCCTGGTCCCCAGAAAGACAGGAGATCTGAGGCCCATTTTGGATCTAAAGGAACTCAATCTGTTTGTCCAGTACAGAAAGTTCTGGATGGTAACTTTGCCAGGCCTAATGCCCCTTCTCAAGACTGGCTCTGTTAACTGGACATGTAGGATGCCTACCTGCACATCTCGGTCTTTCCTCTGCACAGGAAGTTTATTCGTTTTGCCTTTTAGGGTGAGCATTATCAGTTCGAAGTGCTGCCCTTTGGCTTATCCTCTACGCTGAGAGTCTTTACCAAGTTCTTGGCAGCGGTCGCAGCATCTCTTAGAAGAGAGGGACTTTATGTCTTCCCTTACCTGGATGATTGGCTTCTCAAGGCCCCATCTAGGGAACAGCTTTTGCCGACTCTGGAGTGCATTCTCCAGCTCTTTCACTCCCTGGGCATTACTGTCAGCCTGCCCAAGTCGGTTCTGGTACTGTCCAGAAGGCTGCAGTATATAGGGGAAGTTCTGGACGCTGCGCAGGGGAAGGCCTTCCTACCCCAAAACAGGGCAGAGTGCCTCATAGCCCAAGTTCAGGGAGTTGCTCAGAGTTGGTACATTCCTACCAGAGTGTACCTCAGATTGTTGGGCCTAATGGCAGTGGCCATTCCCGCCGTTCTGCAGGCCAGGCTTCATATGCGTACCCTTCAGTGGACCCTTGGTACAGTGGGACTAGTGCATTGACGAGTTGGTCCAACCAGTCCTGGTCTCTTCTCCAGTACACAAGGTACTGCAGTAGTGGATGTACCCCTTGAATCTGCTTCAAGGTGTTGATTTCTTCCACACATCAGATCTTAGCTATAGATGCTTCCCATCTGGGCTGGGGGGGCACACCTTGGCCCCTTCCAAACCCAGGGCTCCTGGTCCCAGTGGGAAGCCTCCCTGTAAATCAGTGTCCTGGAGATGAGAGCTGTGATGTATGCCATACAGGCCTTTCAGGAGCATCTTGCTTCAGGCCAGCTGCTGGTGAAGTCGGTCAACTTGAGTGTAGTGTAGTATACTACATCAGCAAGCAGGGTGGGACTCACAGCCCCTTTGCCAGGAGGCCATGAGAGTGTGGTACTGGGTGCTGGATAACAGTTTCTCACACTCTGCAGACCACATGCCAGACATCCTAAGCACCCTGATGGACAGTCTCAGCAGGACTTTGTCCAGCATGCACAAATGGGAGGTTATCTCATCTGTCACAGAACACTTGTTCGACAGATGGGGTCATCCAGAGTTGGACATTTTTGCGTCCCCACTCAACGCAAGCCTGCCCAATTTCTTCTTGCTTGATCCAGTTTACACATGCCACTGCTTGGTACTCCTTCCTACGGTGTAACCTGATGACTGAGATACCCCGAAGAAGATAGAACAGTTGTGTAAGAACTTACCATAAGATTAGGTCTTTGAGGGGATCTTGGTCATCAGGTATGATTTCCCTCCCGCCATCCTCCTTCTTGGGGCCCCTGTCTAGGAACTGTCTGTCTGGTGTATCAAGCTTCTTACTTGGATCTGGGTACCTTTTCTCGCCTCGATTCCCCAGGGCGAGCCTTGCTCCTCTGCCTCCGGGACTCCACTGAGGAGGGAGTGGGGCTGCTCTATGCCTATATAGGGTTGGTGACATCTATGGCATGGGAGGCCCCAGTTGTACATTTGAAAATCTTCCATGTGGATTCCCCTTCACCGATGGCGAAGGTTCCTACGGTGTAATCCGATGACTGAGATCCCCTCGAACATCTACTGTTACCGTAAGTTCTTGCGTAACAGTATTTTCACTGCCCTTGCCATAGTGCTGGGGCCTAATTGTTCTTCATTGATGGTGTTCTTGTCAGCAGTTCTTCCTCATATGTCTCCCTCATCCCGTCGACCCTCTGCCACCAACAGTGGATGCTGAAGATGAGCTGGAATATAACCTAGAATACATAGAGGAAGGGAGGAAGAGTTGGAGTTTCTGGATTTAGTAGGTTCCGGCTCCACTCTGCTGTGTGCTCTGAGGACAGTGTTAAAAACAATCCTAGTTCTCCTCCTGAGGATGCCTCATTTTAGGCTTTCCGCAAGCTGGTTAAGGCCAAACTAGGCTTTGACGCTAAGGAGGAAGATTCCTTTAAGAAGAACCTTTTTTGAGATCCTAGAGGTGTTTGCATTTTCAACCGTCATACCCCCAATTCACGCAGCTCTGGTGGATGCAACTTTGCCTGCTTGGCACAGACTCTGTGTGTTGCCTGCGGTTCCTAAAAAGGCAGATAAACAGCATCTTGCCTTTACTAGCCAGCTTTATTATTCTTCTTAGCTGGAAACAGACTCCATGGTTATAATGGCTACTCATGATCGGTCAAAGGCACCAAAGCATGAGAAGTTTCTCTTCCTCTTGACAAGGAGTCAGGAAACTTGATGTGGTGGGGAAAAGAACATTTGCTTCTGCTGCCCTCTGACTGAAAATTGCTAATTATCAGGCATATAATCACGCATTAAAACTGCCTCTGAAAGTCCATGGCCTCCTTAGTAGAAAACTTGGCTGTACGCTCCGACAAGATTATGGCACAGCAGACAGTTGTTAATGGCCTGAAAACCAGTAGGTATCTGCTTAGATCTGTCTGTGATGCTTTGGATGCTTTTGCTCATGCTGCAGCTTCTGGGATCTACTTGTGCTGCCATTCTCGGCTACTTGTTGCAGGTTTTACCTCTGATGAACAACAATCAGTCCTCAGTGCCAGCGTCAGAGGGAAGCAGTTTTTTGGCTCTGATGTAGAGAATGCTCTCTGGGACTTGCTGTCCTCAAAGATGACCTTGAGGTCCTTGCACACCTTGAATCTAAAGATCCATGGTTGGAGCAGAGACTTCTTTCACTGGCCTTATGCTCATCCAAGTTGTGGCTACTTCAGGGGTCCAGGCCGTGGTTCCCAACATCCTCATCAGTCCCAGTCCCAGGCAGCCAATCTGTCTTCTGGTGCCCATGCCAGACTCGCAAAACATCAACGTTTCAGTGACTTTCTGACTTCCCTTCTCTTCCTGCTGCCTCATTACCTCAGGAGCTTCTGGTGAGAAGCTCCATCTCTCTCCTTGCCAGAGTGGAAGGAGATCACAACTGAAGCTCGGGTTTTGGAAGTAGTTCAGCAAGGACATGCCCTAGAGCTCCTTTTTGTTCCTCCAATGCGCCCTGCTGGAGGAGGTTCAAATCCTCCTCTGTAAGAGGGCTGTAGAATGCAGTGCAACACTGGAGATGAGGGCTGTTCTGCTTGACTACAGACTTTCGTCATCCTCCTTCTGGGGCATCAGCTGCTGATTGATACAGTCAGTATTTTTGTGATGTATTACATCAGCCAGCAAGGCAGAGTCCACTTGTATCCTCTCTACAAAGAGGCGATGAGAGTTTGGCACTGGGCTGTAGAACATTACATGTTTTTTTGGCTATGTTTGTGCCCGGCACCCTCAGTGCCCTAGCAGACCATCTCAGTCAGTCACCCTGCCGTGAGTGGGAGCTCTTTATGACTGTCGTGGATGACCTTTTCATAAAATGGGGTCGCCTGGACATAGACCAGTTTGCATCTCTGTACAATGCAAAACTGCTGTGTTTCTGCTTGTTCATCCCAGGGCCTGGAGTTTTCTGGTGAGACATGTTGTCTCTCTCCTGGTAAGGATGGTTCATGTATGCATTTCCCCGTTTCCTCTTATACAGAGAGTTCTGGTCAAGCTGAAGGCTGAGTCAGCCACCCTGATTCTGGTGGCCCCATACTGGCCCAGACAAGTTTGGTTTCCTGTGCTTCAGCAACTGGCAGTGAAACCCCCTGTTCTGCTCCTTCTATGGACAGGACTTCTGATGCAGGAGCAGGGTGCTGTGGTGCATCTGGATCTTTGATCCCTGTATCTCCACGCCTGCCTCCTGCAGATGTAGAGCTTCTCTCGCTTTGGGGTTTCCCTGGCGGTTGCTGCAGTTCTTTTAGCAGCTGAGAAGCTGTCTACGCAGTACACCTACTCACAGAAATGGACACATTTTAGTCTGGTGTGCTGCTCGTTCCCTTCATCCCTTTATGAGTCCAGTTAACCTAGTGGTGGGCAACGTCTTGTCCCTTAAGGACTCAGGCCTTGGGTGTTGCTCGATTAAGGTCTGCTTGGCAGTGATGTCAGCTTTTCATGCCCTCATGGATGGCAAGACTGGTCCAACTTTTTTTTTAATTAAGTTTCTACTCCCACAGCTCGGCCTGCATATCGAGCCCTGAACCCACCCCAGGAAGAGGAGAGCAGTCAGTAGACGTTCAATCCTCTCTCTCCCTTCCCAGCCGACCCCTGACGACCCAGGCTCATTCCCGAACCCTGTTCGCCGGCGTAGCACGAGGTGTGGTGTCCGACGCTGCCACTGGGCCGGCAAGACTGGCCCAACTTAATGTTTCCTGTAGGTTCCTCAAAAATGTTCTACTCTTACAGCTGCTGGTCAGCAATCTGGTATGGAACTTTTATTTAGTCCTAGAAACCGTTACTTCACTTAGAAGTGCTGGGTGGTTAGCTGGCTTGTGTTGTGAAGGTGTAGCTCAAGAGCTGAAATAAAATATCTGTTTGGATTTTGAAATACCTGATGCTCGGAGCTTTACTTTTGGTGTGGAGTGCGCTCTATTCTGTCTGGTACTGTATTTATGTTTATGATCTGGCTGCTCGTTTGAGTGCACTAAGTACAGAGGCTGCTTCGAGGCTTTTTTGTTTTTGAATTACATCTCTGAGTTGCAGAACCTTCTTTTCTTATTTTTCCACAAGGATAGAGTTATTTTATATACTAATCCTCATTTTCTACCTAAGGTTGTGTCTGAGAGAACACTAAATCAGACCATTGACCTTCCTGTTAATTTTTCAATTCCTATGGATGATGGGGGATGTTGTTTGCATATGCTGGACATCTGTACGATGCTGAATTGGTACTTTGATCATACAAAGGATTGTAGAAAATTCTCACACACACACACCCTCCCCCCGAATGGTGGGCTCTCCCATTTCTAAGCAGGGCCTATTTGAATTATTGGCCTGCTGTGTTATGTTCAGTTACTGGAAGTGCTGTAAACAATTTCCTTGTCCTGACCATGCTGACTCCACCCATGGGGTGGCTTCTTTCTTCGCTTGTTTTCACAGTGTGTCCACTGCTGACGTATATGCTTCTGCCATATGGAGTAATGTTCATACATTTACTAAACATTACAGTCTGGACATAGTCTCCGTAGACATGCTAGCTTTGGTCTTACTGTTCTACACGGCCTTCTTACCTAGGCTCCTTAGAATCCTGCCTTCCTCCCTCAGTGCTTGGAACTGCTTGGGAATCATTCCACAGTGTGGCTTAATGGAGGGAGAGGTCCTCGAAGAAGATAGAATAGTTACTTACTGTAACTGTAGATCTTTAAGAGAATCTCCTCCATTAAGCAACAGCACTCCCTCCCATCTTTTCCCCTAGTTGGGTGACTGGTGAAGATCTTGCCTGTTTTCACATACTGATTCTCCTCTGATGCCTACTTTGACATCTTTACTTAGGTTTCCATATCCTCTGCTTTGTGCCTGGTGTGGTCATGGTTGCCTCGTCCCTGTTGATCCTCCAAGCTTGTCTCTGGCAGCGAATTGAGGCACACTGGGGATGCTCACTTTATATGCTTGCCAACGAGGCACTTCAGTGTGGGAGGCCCCAGCCCGTGAAAATTTCCAGGTGGTCCTGACACCTGCAGCTTACAGTTCCATGATGTGGTTCAGTGGAGGAGATTATTTCGAAGGTCTACTGTTACAGTACGCATTCTTTCAGGGTAGAGCACTGGAACGGCAGCTAACTGGTTCAGGTGGAATTCTGGGACTATTTAAGGTAGGAACGTCCTGCTGGTCCTAAGAACTACCTTATCCATGTGGAAGATTATGTAGTTTAGATCTGTACAGATGGCTTACAGACTGCTTATCCTTCTGGCAGATGTCATGGCAGTCAGGAAAACTGCTTTCCAGCACCTGGAAATGAGTCTTGGCTCAATGTGCCTTTCCTGGTTATCAAATTTTAGATGAATAAATAAATAAATGTGACATATTTTAAATAGACAGTAGCCATGGACTCAAAGGGAGTCACAGCTGGGCAAGACAGATATTTAAGTCCCACAGAAGGACTGGGTTCCTCACAGGGGTATACAGGTAATTGAAGCCCTTAAAAACCTTTTAAAAACAGGTTGTGAGGCCAAGGAGTTGTCATTGCTTGCTGTTGTGTAGACTGATACTGCTGCCAGCTGTACCTTCAGGGTTGAGAGTCTCGGAACCAAGGATTGTAAATGTACCAAATAGTCTAGAACTGTAGGCAACCCTGCCTGCATTGGGATCATCTTCCTGGCGGCACACTAGTATGATCATTTCTTCCACTTGGAGGAGTGTGCTTTTCTTGTTGCTTGTTCTCTGGAAACTCTCAGCACCTCCTCTGACAAATTCAAACTAGAGAATTCTAGCTCCTCAAGAACCATGCCGTCAGCCAAAGTGTTACGAGGCCTGGAAATGTTCTCCTGCCCTGAGACAGAGTCAACGGGTTGTTTCTCAGTAGCAGGTTGATTGGCACCCTGCTGGACAGTGTCAGAAGTACTGAGTACCAAACCTGTCCGGCCCAGTCTGGGACTGTCCAAATTATTGTTGCTGTCTCAGTCCTGAGCCATCTGAGCGCTCTCTCTCTCAGGGTATGGAATAGCTGGTCTGGCATACAAAACACACTATCAAAGGTAATGCTACCCATTTTCTGAATTTGTAACAGTAGACTGCAGCCCGTTTTTATGTTTATATATTCAAAACATTACAGATATAGCATTTTTCATTTTACTAATCAAACTGTGCCAAGTGCTGTGCATTTTCACGGTTGGTTAGCACTTCAATGCTTGAAACTGCAAATCAGTTTTCAGGTAGTTTAATACCCTGCTTCTTTGTACGAGTGGAAATAGTGCGAAAGTGTGCAAGAACTTCCTTGTCAGTCCAGAACTAGGGCTTCCTCTGGTACTGTACCTTTTGCTGGTGGCCTGCAGCTAAACTGAGAGAGATGGTTGTTCTCCCAGGAGGCAAACAGGTCTATTTCTGGAGTGCCTCATCTCCTGAAGACTGAGGCCAGCACTTCCTGGTTCTGAAGCCACTCATGGTTTCCCTGGCTGACTAGCACATTGTCCTTGCCTGACAGATGTACCGCAGAAATGCTTGCATCCAGGGAATAAGCCAGTTCCCAGATCCTAATGGCTTCTGTGCACAGTTTTGAGGGTCTTGTTCCTGCCTGCTTGTTTATGTAATACATTGTTGAGGTATTTCTGTTTGAATCTGAACAGACTGACCTTGTAATTGGGAGGAAAAGGGTTGTATTGCCAGCAGTATTTCCCTGAACTCTAGGAGAGGCTACTGTGATCCTGAGTCTCCTGTGGCCTCCAGATGCCACTTGCTGTAAGATCCTTCAGGTGAGCTGCACGAACTTGGAAAGTGAATCCCACCTTTGGGACTAGTGTTCCCTTAAGTGGTACTGAATGTCCCTCATTTGTAATCTGGTCCATGGCACCACTTTTGTGGATGAAGCCATGTTACCCAGTAACTGCAGAAAATCCATTCCAGGCCTTTGGTGGCATACTGTGAAGGATTCTGCAGTAGCAGTCAGATTTGATACCCTATCATGTGGAAGGAAAGGTTTCCTTGCAGGGTATCCAGTTTTGCAGCTGTGAAGTCCCAAACCCATGTATGAGGCTTCTACAGATTTATCAGGAATCCAGAGTTCTCGAGGGAGCTCTTTACCTTTTAGATAGAGCACCCTAACTCTTGCTTCATTTTCCCTGAGACTAATGAGTTGTCTAGGTAAGAAAAACCAGCGCCCCCTACTTTCTCAGGTTTTCTGCCACCACAGCTAGGCACTTTGTAAAGTCTTGGTGCTAAGGTGAGGCTAAAGGAAAGGGCTATAACTTAGTACTGGCAGTTTCCCAGCCTGAACCCGAGGCATTTACTGTGATCAGGTCTGAATGGAATATGGAAGTAGGCGTCTTGCAGATCCAGCAGCCCTAGCCAGTCTCCTGACTATAGGGATGCTATCACTGTGCTCATTGTGACCATCTTGAATTTCTCCTTTTTGATGTGCTTGTTCAGATATCTTAGATCTGAAATGGGTTCAGGCCCTTTCCCTGCTGTGAGGTAGGGACCTTTTCTGCTTCTTTTGCTTGCAGCAGTTTCTTTAGTTCTCAATGAATAGGGTCCCTATTAGTTGAGCGGGGGCTTTCATTTTTATCAGAGGTTGCTTAAATGCCAGTAAAAACATTTTGAAAACAAGACCCATAGACTTGTATGGGGCGCATCCTCGCACTCTGCCTGCTGACACATATCAAAGCGTCTGAGCGCAAGGGTGTGTTTAGAGGACCGGGAAGTGGAAAGGGATCGGCTGGCCGATGGTTTGGCCAAAGTTATGATCCCTTCTCTCCCTTACTGGCCTGTAGTAAATGTTGTAATTTGTACATAGATGGACTATCGCTGCCTCGAGGAAACGGACTATGAAGCCCCATAAGGTATCTTATTTTAACAGCCATACAGAATTGGTACTTAGTGATGTCCAGGGTTGACCTTGCTGTGGCAGCCTGGTCCTGTGCCACTTCACTGTCTACCTTTTCAGTCATTGCCAGCACTGCATTCCATAGTACTTTGTGGTACTGAGCTGTACATGCTTAATAAGCTGCCTGCCTATGGAGCAGAAAACTGTTGATCTTCCATGTGCCAGTCTTCACCATTGATAACTGGTGGGTAATTGACCGGAGACGAGCACCCTGTGGGAGTTTTTTTTGGGGGGGAGCAGCTTGCCCACGAGGCCGACGTACTGCGTGGCGCTCGCAGGTTGGCTAGAAACGGCCATTGGCTCCACCTCAATTCTGCTTCTCCCACCGTCGAGGCAGCACCTTGCCTGCAGCCAAGTGAATTTCTGTTATGCCATTGTGGCCTAGTCCATCGGTCGATGCCTCTGAGTCTCCTTGGAGCAGTTTCCTGATGCCACCTGATTTCCGCCTTGGTTCTGCCGTCCACTCTGTGCTGTTACTGAAGATTACCGGTAAGATCTTTCCTTTTCCTAACGGCGATGAGTCTTTTAGGTTTTAAAGTTTTAGTTGTAGGGACATGGATATGTTGTTCATCCACACTGTCTGGCAGGTTTCTTGCCGCTTTAAATCTTGCCGGAAGGTCTTCAAGCTGGCTCCTCCCACCCACCCGGGTGGTAGAACTCTCGGCTCCGCCCCATGACGCCAGAGCTTCCTTACCGCTTTGAAGCTCAGGTTCCCTCCTTAACGCTCTGCATATAGACTGGATCCAAACTCTTTGGTTCACCCGAAAATAATTTTAAAGTTTTCCAGACTTCGGTCTACTCCTTCCTTCGGGGCTGCGATGGACAAATCAACTCCCGGTTTTCGGCGGTGCCTGTGCGGGCAGAAGATGTCCAGGACAGATCCGCACTCCACTTGCGTCTGCTGCCTCGGGCTTGACCACGACCCGCAGGCCTTCGAGTTATGCAGGTCTTTTTCGGCTAACATCCTTGAAGACCGTGCTGCCCGGCTACAACTTAGGCGTCCAGAAACGATTATCCGCCGGTTAAGTCCAAGGAGGCCCGTTGGGCGGTGTCTGGCGGCTGGCTCGGCTGAGCAACTCGAGCAGATAATCGCCCTCGAGGAGGAGGCAGCCCAGGTTGCATCCTCATCTTCCTCGGTCGAGGCATTTATCCCGCTCTCTCTGGGATCCTCCTACATAGCTTCTTTTAAGGAGCTGCCAGTCCCTCTCCATGAAGGGTGAGGGGCCATCGGGACACTCATCTCGGTCAAAAAAGAAGGACTCGAAGGGTAAGTCCCACCGTCGACGTTCATGGCAGCGGGAGAGGTCCCCTTCCCCAGAAACACCGAGGGTCTCGGTCTTGGACCTCGTCTTGGTCCAGCCGATCCCGCCGACACCGGCGGTCTCGGTCTCGGCACCGAGGAAAGCGGCGGCGCCGCTTGTTCTCGTCTTCCCCCTCGGAAGAAGAGAGGCTTTGGCGCAAATTGCATCGACGCTACAAGGACTTAATGTGGCAGCAGCTCCTTTTGTCCGGGAACAAGCCGATGCCATCACCTTCCCCCGCCATTAAGTGACTGTCACCCGAAAGTCCGAAACAGCCCCTCGCGGCGGTCGAGGTGCCCAAGCCTGGGCCGGTTGTTCAGCAGAAACCAGCTGCCCCACCGATTGTGGTGGAACCTCTGCCTCCACAACCGAACTCGGGGGCTCCGACCAAGGATTCTCGGTCGGGTCAGGGTCTGCCCCACTGGTTGTCGGTCACCCTACCTCCCGACCGTCCTCGGCAGGTGGAGGGTGGCTCAGGCCCCAGGCAGCTCTTCGCAGAATTCTTGGAGTCTGACGACGACTCCTGCCTGTTTTCCAGGTCCCTTGACCTGGAGTCCTCCGGGGGGGGCAGTCGATGGACGAGAGCCCATCATCGTTCATGGGTCTGCTTCGGCTCATCTCAGAGTCCCCCGGGATGCAGCTCGAGTCCGTATCCAAGCGGGCCAAGTATCCCATCACGGAGATACTGGACCGAGGGGATTCTCCCACAGAGGCCTTTCCGGTGGCTGAAGCCATTGTTGGTCCAGCCTTCGAGGTTTGGCAGCAGCCGGCTTCCTGTCCTGCGCCTTTGGCCAGGAAGTATGCAGTCCCTACCGGCTCTTTGTCTGGTTCTTTGGAACACCTCTCTGTGGAGGGGTGGTCACCGACAGTGCTCGCGCCTCTGGGAACGCTTAGGGATGTGGATAAGCCCCTCGACAAGGAGTCCAAAAAGTTGGACTGTGCTGGGTGCAAGGTATACGCTGCGTCCTCCCTCTGCCTCCATCAGGCCAGTTCAGCCGTACTGATGGCGCACTTCTCCCACACCCTCATGGGCTCCCTGGATGAGGTGATCCCTCATCTCCCGGCTGACCTGCAGACTACGGTCAAGCAGGTGCAGGATCGGGGAAAGAGCAGTGGTGAAACAGCAGCTCCAAACGGCTCTTGATATATCGGAGACTCCTGTGCCCGATCAGTAGCGGCTGCAGTGGCCATGCATCGCAGTGCCTGGCTGAGGATATCCACCTTTACGGCGGATACGGGATACCCAACACAAGTTGGCGGATTTTCCCTTCTTGGGGACTGACCTGTTCGGCCCTGGAGTGGAAGGCCACCTCCAGAGGATCGAAAAGTCCAACGCCACTTTGGACTCGGTCATATCTGCTCAGAAGGACAAAGGCCGTCAACAGCAACATAAGTCCTTTCAACCTTCTGCCCCTGCGGCATGTCCGGCCCAGCAACACCAGCATCAGGGCCAGCGGGCTCACACTTGGCACCCCAAAGCCAAGCCTGCAGCTTCCTCCAACAGGAAGCAGGGAGGAAAAGGCCCAGGAGGTCCCTCGACCGGTCCTTCCTCCAAGCCTGCCCAGTGACTGGTTGAGGGGTGTTGCCCCCAGCCATGTCGCTTCCCCCTGGGTTCCTCCCGTGGGGTGATGGCTCCACCACTTACTTTCCACCTGGTCCGCTATCACCACGGACCGTTGGGTGTTGGAGGTGGTAGGAAATGGTCTGCCTCTGGAGTTTGAGCATGCCCTGCCCTTCCGAGACGTCGCCCCACGGGGGGCTATGGGGTCCGCAGCCTCTCTGTCGGCTCATCGAGCCAACATTGCCCTGCTCCTCGAAAAGAAGGTGATCAGGAAGGTGGCAGATACTCCACCAGACCCAGAGTTTGTGTCCAGGTACTTCCTGGTCCCGAAAGGGGGGTGGGGGGGCTGGCGCCCCATTCTAGACCTGCACGACCTGAACAAGTTCCTAAGGTCTCAAACCTTCAGGATGGTCACTCTGGCTCAGATCATTCCATCCTTGGAATGAGGCGTGTGGTTCTGTTCTCTGGACCTCCAGGATGCGTTCTTTCACGTCCCAATCCGTCTGTCTCACCAGCAGTTCCTCTGCTTCAGGGCAGAGGGGTCCCTCTACAAGTTCCAGGCCATGCCCTTTGGCCTTTTCACCAAATGCATGGCAGTGGTGACAGCATTCCTGCGGCGCCGAAGGGTCCGGGTGTACCCCTAACTGGACGACTGGCTGATTGCGGCCTCCTCCAGAGTGGAGGTGGAATGATCCAGGGATCTGGCCCTCTAGGTTTGCTCTCAAGTTGGCCTCCTTATCAACGAGGCCAAGTCGGAACTCATGCCAAAGCAGGTGATCCAATTCATCGGGGCAGAGCTCGACTCCCTGCGAGCCAGAGCACGGCTCCTGGCGGACAGGGCCGAGGTTCTTTCCTCCTTTGCCCATTCAGGTTTGGTAATTGTTTCCTGCCTGGGACTTCCTGCGCCTCCTGGGCCTCATGGCGGCCTGCACCAGCGTGGTCTGTTGGGCCCATTGGCACATGCGTCCCCTACAATAGGGACTGGCTAGCCAATGGTCACAGCACTCCGATCCTCTGGATCTGCCAGTGATAGTGACCCAGGAGATGTGGAACGCTCTCCAGTGGTGGATCGTTCCAGCTCATCTGCAGGAGGGCATCCTGTTTGTCTACCCCGAGCCGACGGTCTCTCTGTCGACCAACACCTCTCTGATGGGTTGGGGTTCCCATCTGGGGGAGCACAGAGTGCATGGCCTCTGGTCCCCTCGGGAGTCCCGATGCCACATCAACCTGCTGGAGCGTTGAGTGGTTCATCTAGCCCTCGCTGCCTTCGCTCCGTTTGTACAGGATCAAGTGGTCCAGGTCCAGACGGACAATACCACGACCATGTACTACCTAAACCGCCAGGGCGGGACGCGCTCCATGCCTCTGTACAGGGAAGCTCTCCGCATTTGGTCCCTCGTGCGCAGCCTGGAGGCGGATCTCCTTGCCATCCATGTGGCAGGAGCCTCCAACATTCTGGCCGATGCCCTAAGCCAGATAGGAGCTGCGTCCCACGAGTGGTCTCTCCTGCCGGAGGTAGTACAAGATCTGTTCTCCCACTGGGGCATGCCTCAGGTGGACCTGTTTGCCTCCAGGGAGAATGCGAAACTGAGACTATTTCATGCCCACCCCCTCCTCAGCAGGGCTCGCTGCAGGGGGATGCCTTCTCGAGCCCGTGGACCCCGGGCCTCTTCTACACCTTTCCCCCATTTCCCTTGATCCACAAGGTGCTTCTCAAGGCGAGGAGGGACACGGCGCCGGTGATTCTGGTAGCTCCAGACTGGCCCCAACAGTTCTGGTATCCATATCTCCTCAGTCTCAGCTCCAGGCTCCCGAAGCGGCTTCCAGCCTACCCGGACCTGATCTCAGTCAACCAGGGGAAGGTATTCCATCTGGACCTTCAATCCCTGCACCTGACGGCCTGGTTCCTGAGCGGCTAGAGTTCCAGGCTTTGGGTCTTTCCGATGAGGTCCTCAGCGTTGTTGAGGCTTCCTGTAAGGAGTCGACCAGAAAATGCTACGCCTTTAAATGGAAGAGGTTCTCCATTTGGTGTCAGGGCAAGGGCCTGGACCCTTCCTCCTGTTCCTTGGCAAGCATTCTGGACTACCTGTGGTCCCTTTCTCAGCTAGGGCTTCGGTCGACGACCCTTAAGGTGCACCTGGCAGCCATCTCTGCTTACCGGCGGGCCGGGAAGCAGTCGGTGACGCAGGAGAAGGTGGTCGGGCGCTTTTTCAAAGGCCTTGATCACATATCCCCTCCGGTGAGAACCTCCACCTCCGTGGGATCTACTGCTGGTATTGGCTAAGCTCATGGGCAAGCCATTCGAACCGATGCACAGGTGTGACATCTCTCACCTGTCGTGGAAGACCACCTTCTTGGTGGCTAACGTCAGCCAGAAGGATGGGAGAGCTCCAGGCACTTTCCATTGAGTCTCCTTATCTGGTCTTCCACAGGGACAAGGTTGTCCTGCGCCCCCAACCGAAATTCCTTCCGACGGTGGTGTCGGAGTTTCACCTTAATCAGGTGTTGACTCTGCCGGTGTTATACCCCAGTCACACCTTGGAGGCCGAATATAGGCTCCATGCTCTGGACCTTAGAGGAGCACTTGCTTATTATAAGGAGTGGACTGCTGAAGTTCGGGGAGATGCTCGCCAGCTGTTTGTCACCTATGCTGAAGCCGCACCTGGCAGACCTGCAGCCAAGTGGACGATAGGCAGGTGGGTCACCTCCTGCATAGATCTCTGCTATAGGTTGGCGAGCATGGAGCCTCCCAGAGGGATAAGAGCTCATTCTACCCACCATACCGCTGCATCGGTGGCTGCTTTCAGGGACGTCCCTATCCAGGAAATCTGCAGGGCTGCTACCCGAAAGTCAGCACACACCTTCATTACCCATCACCACATCGACCTTGAGTCATGCTGGGATGCTGGTTTTGGGGCCTCGGTTCTCCAGTCATTATTCCCTAAGTAGGGGGTGTGTGCCTTGCCTCCCTCCTCCCGGAGAACTGCTAGGAGTCTGCCAGACAGTGTGGATGAACAACATATCCATGTCTCTAGAAATACAGGTTACTCACCTGTAACAGGAGTTCTAGGAATGGTACAGTATGTGTTGTTCATCCACACGACCCACCTGGCCTCCCCGGCTTTGACGCACAACCTGGCTTCCAGCAGGCTAGATCTGGTGTCATGGGGCGGAGCTGAGAGTTTTACCACCCAGGTGGGTGGGAGGAGCCAGCTTGAATACCTTCCGGCAAGATTTAAAGCGGCAAGGAACCTGCCAGACAGTGTGGATGAACAATATATACCATTCCTAGAACTCCTGTTACAGGTGAGTAACCTGTATTTACCGTTGCATCATGCCAGGTTCGGGGGACAAGAAACGTGTGTCGAAAATGGGCTGGCCAACTATGCGTTTCTGTCCCTGCGGCTGGCAGATTTCTGTTACAGACCAGCATGATGTCTGCCTTTCCTGTCTTGGACCTCTGCACAGCATCGACCACTACGATGCCTGCTTCTCAATGGACCGCTGCATTTCTTGAACGCCACACGTTACAAGTGTAGGACTCTTCACCTTTCCTTTGGGTCCCCTCCCGGGCCTACACAGTCTGGTGAGGAGGACTCCTCCTACTCTTCTAGCCTTGCCATGGAGGAGGTCTCTACCACAGTGCCGGAGGACTGGTCTGGCTCCACCCAGGGCCGGGCCGGGAGCACCACCCTGACAGTCACCTCTTTGGAGGTGCAGGCTCCCCAGTTGTCAGGGCCTACGGTTGCTGGGCCTGGCGCAGGGTGTTTCTTGGCACCACCTCAGATTCCAGAGGCATTCACGGCTCCGGTGATTGTGGCGGCACCGCAAGGGGTGCTGGGCCAGTGGCACCGTCGGTGGGAGAGCTTCTGGGATTGCTGGTTCGGAGCTCTTCTGGATGTCCTGCTGTCTGGAGCCTGATGATCAGGAGGCTGACCCAGACTGGCAACCTGACTCCCGGGTCGGGGGTTCTTCAGTGCAGGACCCTTGTGCTCTCCAGTGCGCCCCAGCAGCTCCGTGACTCGCGATAGCGGAACCCCGGGCCGATGGTGCTGAGGTGCGGGTCAGTGGCCCCATTGCTATGGGTGGGTGGTCCGGACTTTGGGGAAGGGGTCAGCTGCCACCCCCGGTGTCACCCCCTCTTTTAAGGCCAGAACCAGATCCCCCTCCTCTGCGACTCTCCTCAGGGAGCCTGCGGAGTCAGCCAGTCAGTCAATCAAACTTTATTTAACCAGGCAATTACATCATTGAGCAAGCTTATTTTCTAGATAGTCCTGGACACATAGGAGATATACAATTTTAGTGATACGACATAACATAATACACCAGAGATCATTATGGCATGTAAAAGAATACAATGTCAGTTACAAACCTACATGCATACATACCTAGGCATTTCAGTGTGTACTGGTAGAGATCTGTATAGCACATAGGAAGGGTAGGATGGAAGACACAGTGGAAGGTAGCAGAAAAGGGAAGACGAGACACAAAGGGAGAGAGAAGAGGGCAGCCTACTGTGTGGAAGGTTCCCAAGGAAAATTAGTTCGGGGAAGGAGGGAAGAAGCTCAGGGATGGGGGGTAGTTACTTTAGTTAGGAGGCCAGCCAACAGGGGGAATAAGGAGGCCAGGTAATATCCGGGAACTGGGAGGTGAACATTCTGGTAGAGTAGTACTTACCTGAAGCAGTCACATGCCGTTTTCAGGCATCTATAGAGCAGCTGTCTGAATATGTAGGGGCTAGGCAGTAGGGAGAGTTTAAGTGCTTTTTGCATGTTATTCCAGAGCATTGGTAGATGGGAGCTAATGGCAGTTGAGCCAAGACATGTCCTGGACCATGGTGGCTGAAGAAGGAGAAGGGAGGAGTTCCTTAGGTACCTTTAGAACGCTCAAACAAGTTGCAGTTATAGGGTGGTAGTTTGCTGGTCATAGCCCGGAAGAGCCACATGAGGGCATTTCTTTGCCTCCGCAAAGGGAGGGACGGCCAGTCTAGTGCTTGGTACAACAAGCAGTGGTGAGTCTGCACAGGCAGGCCAAGTACAACTCTCAAGGCGCGGCGATAGTGTATCTAGTTTTTGGAGCACATGCTTTGGGGAGTGACTATATAGGAAGTCGGCATAGTCAATCAAGGGAAGACAGGTTGTTTGAACCAGCCTCTTTCTAGTTTCCAGAGTGAGTAGGTGTCTTATGCGGTAGAATACTCCGAGGCGCTGTCTTAGCTTTTTTGTTAGCTCACTTATATGTGCACTGAAATTGAGTTTATCTATCCAGACTCCCAGATATTTGAATTTGTCCACTATTTCAAACGGTTCACCAAGGAGGGTAATAATCTGGGGGGAGCCAGGTGTCCCCATGTTGTGGGAGGAGGGCGGGGAGATAATGGATTTTGTTTTTTTTGGCATTTAGCAAGAGCTTCAGATTCAGCAGGATATGTTGGAGGATGGTAAAGTCCTGCTGTATCTCCTTGTGAGCAAGATCCAGGGAAAGGTTGGTTGTGTAGAGGACTGTGTTGTCCTCAAAGAGGTGGATGTTTCCCGCCAGTAGGCCAAAGTCAGTGTGGGTTATATAAAGCGCAAAGAGGATTGGCCCTAGGATAGAGCCTTGTGAGATGCCTCGGGGCAGAATTTTTAGGAGGGAGAGTTCACCTTGGGCTTTTATTTGCTGTCTGTAATTTGTGAGGTAGCAATGGAACCACTTTAATACAGTGGGGACTAGATCAAGGCTACTCAGTGAATCGAGTAGTATGGAGTGATCAACCGTGTCAAAGGCTTTACTGAGGTCAAGAAAGAGAGTGTAAATGTGATGTTTGCTCTCCAGGGCTTTTAGCCAGTCATTCGACACTTTGGTTAAAGTTGACACAGTGCTATGTTTGGGTCTAAATCATGATTGGACTGGGTTAAGGATATTTTCGTAGTCCAAGTAATCCCTTAGTTGCAGGTTGACAACTTTTTCAAGTAACTTGGATAAGACAGGAAGCAGCGAGATTGGCCTATAATTATTTGTCTGTGGGGTCACCTGATCTGAACAAAGGGATGATGTGTGCAGTTTTCCAGGTGGGCGGCAGATCCTCTTGGATTAGAGAGCTGTTAAATAGGTGGGTAATTGATGCTGTCAGTAATAACCAGTTTTAAGGAAGAAGGATTCTGGAGAATCGGCACCAGCACTTTTTTTGGTATCTAACGAGAAGAGAAGGTCCTTCATCTGCTTGTAGGATACGGGCTGGAACTTGAAGAGGGGGTGGCCAGTACCGTGGGTGGAAGTTGGGTTTGATATTATGCCGGCGGCACTTGTCGTACACAGTTTACTAACAGACAATACATCGAATGCGAGGCCTGCCTTCGCAAAGTTGTTATTAAGCTGATCAAGGATCTTGGACCTGTCTGTAAAGGAGGTGGTGTCTGCCACAGTTTTGGCATTCTGTGTTCGCTTTTTCCAAGAAAGAATGTAGGTACGGCATTATGCACAGGCCAGCTGCATGTGGCGCATAACAAGCAGCTACCAGTAGGACTACTCCAGGTGAGATTGTGATTTTTAAGGTAAGTCACTCAAATTCTTTGGGCATCGATGTCCGGTCAATAGCAGCGGTTAGGAATTTATCTTTAATATATATAGCAACACCGCCACTCTGGATAGTCTGTCACATCTGAACAGGTTGTAGCCTGGGATGTTAACCATTTTGTCAGTCATGTTACTCTTCAGCCAGGTTTCTGAGAACATTACAACATCGGGCGTGGAATGCAGCAGCTAGGCTTGTACCTGGTCGAATTTGTTTGCAAGGCTGCATGTGTTCATATGCAGAAAGCTCAGACCCCTTTTGCTGGGGGTGGGGGGGGTGCGGGTTTAATTCCATGTTGCCTGCACATAGTAATAGCAGTATTACTAGTTTCCTAAGGAATCTTACCAGGAATCTCAGGAAGGCTTTGTTGGGTTGTTTTGCCTGGTCACTACCTAGGGCAGCAGAACCAGAGTTAACATGGCGGCAAGATGTGGTGAGAGCATATGATACTACCCTAATGGAGAGGTAAAGGGGGTTTGCTTTGTGTGAGTTGGGCAATGAGGGATGTTGGACAATGTGGTTGTGTAGGGTTTAGTACCTTTGGAGGGGGTAATCCTAGTAGCAGACACTGTCAGTCTTAGTTCCATGGATAATGTGGTGTTCAGGCAGGGTGTGTTTTTCGTGAGGTCCCTGTTTGTCTCCATTGCCAGAAAGAAGATGCAGCCAAGGAGCAAAAGGTAGACAGAGGACGCCATCACTGGGGTGCTCTGAGTCAGCAACCTGCGACACCTAAAAAACTTTCTGGTAAGGCTGACCGTAGTACTGGGGCCGCCCAAGCAACAAATTAGTTGACAGGACTAGATGAAGAAGTATACTGGCTAGTAAATTACAGGTTAAAGTTAGTGATGTAGATACACAATAGGGGAGAAGTTGGAGGACGGCTTTAAGGAAATAATGGAGAATGGCTTGAAGGAGGGTGTCTTTTAGAGAGGATGCCTTTATGTGGTGGACTGGAGTAGAGTGTGTGGGGGGAGGGGCTTAGCTGAGTGGCACTGTTGTGGGGGAGGAGGGCTATTTAATAGCGGTCGGGGTTGGGGCGGTGGGCAAGAAAAATTACTCCTCAAGGAGTTTGCAGAGCATAGCTAAGTTGTGGCAGCTAATATATTTGGGGGGTTCTTTGGCACAGGGTCAGAAGAAGTGGTCTTCCTCCGAGTCGGCGAGGTTGAGGGGACAGGGCAAGGGGCTGCGGCACTCCTCTGTAGCCTTCTGGGGCTCAGGGAGGAACCGCAGTGCTGAACCCAAGTTCTGTCCTTCAAGGGAGTCCTCGTTGCCTGGGCCCGGGGACCGCCCTTCTGGATCCATGTGCCCTGGTCCCCTCATAGGGAAGCTTGTCCTGCAGGGCTCAGTCCAGACAGTTTTACTGTACTCAACAGGATGGTTACACTGCAGACCTACAGATTCCCTGTTCTTCCAGGATCACCTGATAGGTCTTCTAGCCCTGGCAGAGGCACGCCATGTATGGTGGCCAGTTCCCCTGTGCCTTTGCGTAAAGCCCCCTTCTCCCAGGTCATGTTGGTCCTTCAGGACCTTTGACCTGGGAACAATTCAGATCCCAGGCTGTGGACTTGGACGAACAGGTATTTTGACCACTTCCCCTTCCACAGTTGGAGTCTGACTCAGGTTCCTCGGCCTCCTTGTCTTCCTCCCCTGAGGAAGAGGAGCCATCTGTCCACCTGTCCTCTGACACTGATCAAGCCCAGTATCAGCGCTTCCTGGCGAGGCTGGTCGGGGACCTGCATATTTCCTGTTTGGCCCGTCGCAAAACCGAGCTTACAACGCAAGCCTTTTTGGGCGAGTTCGGCGCACACCATTTGGTGGTCCTCTCTTGGCCAATCCCCTTCCAGGAGGTGTTGAACGGCACCTGGCAGCTTCCATCTGCCACTCTTCCACCCTCTGTGGACTGCCAGCGTCGGTACTGCACACCCCAGGGGTCTCCAGACTCTCTGCCTCATCCCACTATAGGATGGACGTGACTGGATACCCCTACCGGGCATAGACACCCAGTCCGCGACTGAACTCCAGAATCTGACCCTGCGGAGTTCAATCGTCTGGGGTGGAGAGTGTTCTCCTTTGCATGGATGATACTTTGCATTGCTTCACACCTGGCGCACCATGCTGCCTGCAGCAGGCATCTGTGAGCGATGCTGGACCAGGCACTGGCATCGCTGCCCGATTCGGAGGCTACCCGGCAAGCCATAGCCCTCTCTGCAGTAGGTCTGGAGCTGGCAAGGCACCAGTCACGGGCATCTTACGATGCCAGTGAAGTCGCTTCACGACTTGCAGAGACAGTGATCTGCATTAGGCGGATGGCGTGGCTTTGTCTTTCACAGTTGTCATCCTTGGCCCGGCGTAAGGTGATGGCCTCCTCTTTCCGGGGACCCGTCTTTTCTTCCACAGGGTAAGATGGGAATTGCATGGGTACCTTCCTTCCCCCAGGGAATGAGGGACCCCACCTCACCCTGACCAGTCCAAGGCCTAACTGGCCAGTGGAGCTCCCGATGTCTCCCCGTGCGTGACTAAGAGATGCTGTTCTCTCAGGAAATGCTGGCCTCCTTGGGGGGTCGGTACTCACTCACCAGTGATGAATGGTGAAGAGTGACACAAGGAAAATATAAAAATTACGTACCTGTCATAATTCTTGATCTTTCTGTGTATCTTCACCATTCTTCACTGAATCCCACCCACCTTCCCTTCACAAGGCCTCAGCCCCTGGGCGATGCCCCCTCCCTGCTCGCCCTCCTCCTCGGGGATTCGGTTGGTTCTCCCTTTTTCCTTGGAGCCTTCATTATCCAAGGAAGCGACTGGAAAATGTTTTGCGAGGACAGTGAGTAGGGCTTCCCCACTAACCCAGTGGGAGACTTCTGGTGGGCCCCTCCCCCTTGTCCTGGATATGATCTACAGGGTTGGCCCACCTCGTTGGAGTGCCCCGGCTCTTCGGGTCCTCCGGGATGGGGGGGGGGCTGGGACTCCTCTCTGCTACCTTCCTGTATTATTTCTCTTCCTCTTCCTGTCTTCTTCCCTTGTAGGAGAGAAACAATAATGGGTGGGATCTCACTACTCCCCAAAAAAAAAACCCTGTGGGTTCTTCTTTGGAAAACTGGACAAGTGGGGTTCCTCACTAGTGAGTGGTTTCCACCCTCGGGTTAGAGGCAGGAGGGAGGGACCTTCTCCATGCTGCTATCCCTACAGGATTTCAGTAAAGTCGAGATTCTGCCTCAGAAACAGCCCCTGTGGTGGGCTGTGTGCCTCCCTGGAGGCACTGCTGGTCTAAAGATCTGAGTCTCCTATGTGGATGTTGCTCCCTCCTCTCCCCTTGTTTTCTCTTTCTCTTCTCTTTCCCTTTCCTACCCTTACTGGCTGTCCAGGGACTGGGGGCCTTTCCGCCCATACCCTCCCAGATTATCCTCCTCCTCTGTCCTCTGGTCGGCCTATTCCTTTTTCAGTTCATATCCTTTCCTTTTACTGTCTCTCAGGCTTTCTTGCCCCACCCTCATTTTTTCTCCATCCACTTTTTCCCTTTGTCTCTCCAGTGTGCAGAACTGAGGTGGAGGAAGAGCCAACGGCCATTTCTGGCCAACCTGCAAGCACCACGCAGTACCTTGGCCTCATGGGCAGTACCACGGCACCAGCTCTCGAAAGAAAAGCCCCATGGGGCTTGTCTCTGGCCAGTCACCCACCAGTGATGAATGGTGAAGATACACAGGAAGATCAAAAATTACGATAGGTACGTAATTTTCATTTTTCACTCTTTTTGCCATAGTATCCTGTTTCTTGGAATCCTTCTCATTGGGCTTTGCAGAGAAAGGCAACCTGGCCTTCTCCCATGCAGCTGCATGGGCCCTCCTTCATGATCCAGATGGGCATACAGGTATTCAACCCCTTGTCTGTCTACCGCATGACTTCTTGTAGACTTTTTCATCAGTACCAGCAACTGAATTAAGTGCTGACATGATTTTTGCATGCACCCACTGCTTAGCACGGCACCAGACTGAGAAGCTATAAATTCTTCTCTTTTTTTTTTTTATTTTCGTAGTCCTTTTCCTCAGTTCATAGTTAATAAAACTGTGATCTGAACTCAGGTACTTTAAAAAGCTCTTGTGACAGTCTGCCTTTGCCAGAACTGAAAATGGATTTTACAGTTTTTGAAGCTTGTTGATCCTGTTCACTTTTTAGGTCCATCAGTCATGCCAGTCACTGTAAGACCTATTAAAAGCATTTATTCAGTTCTTAATACACAAGTGCAGTAGTAAAATCAGTTTAATTTAGTTTTCCCCTCATAGATAGTGAAACGGACTACTAAAAAGGAGCACTTTCATCGTTTTAGAGAAAAAGGCAGTTTGGGTCCCTCACAATGGGAACAGTGTGTAAATAATACCAAAAATCGCCCAAATAATAAGAGTATTTGTGGTTTATAAAAGGTTTTAGGCAAATGCCGTTGGTTCCCTTGAGGTGGGAACCGCATTTCAAATGTGCCTTCTCCAGTTCTTGGAACTGATTGGGAACCAGGAAAAAATGCAAAATATTTACTAAATAAAAAATTAAACATCCTAACTAATGCAGAGTATCGAGAAACTATCTTATAAAAACATTAAAGAACAAAGTACAACCAGGAGAGTGGAACTGACTTCAGGGTGACTGCCCTCTTTAGGTGGAGAGACAGAGCTGACATTAGAACATTAGAGGAAGTGTGACCACAGTGCAAAGTTTGAACTTGTATTCTAAGTTTTAGAATTGGCATAAAATTCTGCCTCCAGGACATCACACTCTGGCAGGATGATGCTTCTTGTAAAGCATCATTGATGGATTCTTGTTGTTTGAAGCGCATATGGTGTTTTGGGGACAGAAGCAATCCATACAGTCGGTCAAGGCCCATCCCCCTTTAATTAAAATCCGAGTCTGTTTTCCCTACCTGAATGTGAGAAAGACTATCAAGGCCCATCTATCCTCTGTTAGTTTAAATCCCGTTTAGTCACATCTTGTTTCTGTTTCAGGTGAGAAACGGCCTGGTGTTCCCACACCTCCCGACTGTGTCACGAAAGCGCCCAAACCCGCCAGTCTGAAGGCCTGCCCTTACAGTCACCCAGCATCCCAGAATTCATGCAGTGCAGCGCCGGGGGCGCCACTCTCTACCTCACTCGACTTCTGCAAAAGTGTTCCCAAACAGTTCAAAAGCAGGTGCCGGAGACCCACCCCACCAGGTGAGCTGCATGGGTTGTGGGTCGTTTACCCCCTCCACCTGACCGTTTGTCACCCCTCACATTTTACTATCAACAGTCCATGCTAAAGCAGCAGTTTATGTTTGCTGGGAAAATTCTTCACCATACCATAGCTGGAACCACCTTATATTCTTGCAATCAGTGTATGAAAAATTCTGCCACTCCCCAAGAAAGCAGTGGAGTGACTCAGGGCTCTCTTAAACTGGCACTTGGCTGGGGTATGGCTTGGTGCTCTTTTGAACTGGCACTTCGCTGGGGTATGCCATAGGAAAATGTTTAGCTAAGAAGTTTCCTTTTCCTGAAGTGTGACCATAGTAGGTGAGACAGCTGTTGGTTGTGTGAGGGTTAATGCATGACAGGGTGTGCAGTTATAAGGGAATAATGCACACTTTGGTCGTCATCGGGCACGAGATGTAGCGAGAAGTGCATTACTACCTTATGGCTGACATTCTGGAGCATGCTATTCCACTTATGAAATGGGCTTCTTTTGTTTTTGGTTAAAAAAAGTGTAAATCATGTAAGGTGTGCAGTCTTCAGAAAAAAGTATTAGTGGTCATGTGACATGGTGTGACCAATGAGGTGGCAGGATTTTCATGGCTCATTTTATAATGCAAGGTGTTTTTCCACGGTGACATTGCTGAAGAGTCACATGTTTTATAGTTTAGAAGATGATTATTGCATATTGTACATGAGGTTTTCCAGTAGAATGCGAGTCGGCCAATTAAAACCGCCATTTCAAGCCATTGCTTTATTGGAAAACTCTGGGCTGTTATTAAAAAAGAAAAAAAAAATTCATTGCTGAGTGCTCCTCCTCCAGAGTGAGTGGCCTGTCCAAGGCTTCCCGAGGCAAAGTTAGTGGCAGTGGCACCTCCAGAAACCAGTCCTCTGGGGGCCACCTCCAGTGGCAGTAAGTGATGATATGAGTATCATCTCTGTGCCATCTTGAAACCTGCTGCAGCTGCTGATTGGGACTGACTGTCCCACTTTTGACCACAGTATTTCACTATCACATTGGACAAGTGAGTCCTGGAACTGGTGGGCTCAGGTTGTCCCTGGAATTCAAAACCCTACTCTTTGTTGGTCTTGTGCACCATTTGAGAGGTTGAGGACCCTGGACATTTTTCCCCCACTGCGGAGTGAGGTCCTTTAGCGTGCCATGCCATCTATCTTGTCCTGGACACTCAAGCACTTCAGGGGTTCGTGTCTTGATACTTTTTGGTGCCAAAACTGACTGGGGACTGCCACCCATTCTCAGTCTGCAAGCCCAGAAAACATTTGTTTGCTGTTGGAAATTTCATATGGTGACCCTGAACCAGATTTTTCCATCTCTGGTTCCAGGAGCCTGATTTTGTTCCCTTGACCACCACAGTGCTTACTTTCCTATCCTGCCTCTTCCAACTCCTTGCTGGTTTCTCTGCTTTGGAGTTAGTGGAACCCTCTACCAGTTAAATATGATGCCCTTCACTCTGTCCCAGGCATCTAGTGTTTTCGCCAAATGTCTGTTGGTCATGACTATTTTCCTCAGGCACAGGGGTGCAGTAGTGTTTCCGTATCTTGACAGGTGGCTCATCACGGGCAGTTCCATGATGTACGTTGAGCAGAACATCCAAGCAGCAGCCCAGCGCACAAGGCTCCGAGTTCCTTTTGTGGCTCCCATTGGAGAGTACAAGGACAGCAGCAATGCCCAGCCAAGCCCTTCCATAAATCAGGAGATCAAGGCCAGCACAAGGGAATGGGTCCTCTAGAGGCTAGTCTTCTGAGGCAGCCCCCAGAGGCAGAAAGTGATGGGATGGAGGTGCCCTGTCTCCTCTCCGTCCCAGCCCCTCCTCATTTCTCAGTCAGGGGCCAACTCTCCCACTTTCTGCCACAATTGAGACAGTATAGCATAGGGGTTAAGGGTACTGAGCTGCAAACCTGGAGATCTGCCCCTGCTTGCATACTGTGTGATCCTGAGCAAGTCACTTAATTTCATTGTACGTCCAGGTCGCACCTGGAAACAAATTCTGGCTTGGTGTGCCTTTCCTGGTTAAACAGTCCCTCACTCATTTCCCCTTAGTCCACTGTTACTTTGGACACATGGGTCCTGGAGGTGGTGTGCTTGAGGTTGTCTCTGGAATTAAGAGGCCATACCTCTTGCTAGTCCTTAGCGCTGTTGGCTTGAGTCTCTCCTCATACTACAGAGCAAGGTTCAGCTCCTCGCACGATGTGCATTGGAGCCTATCCTAGAAAACCGAGCTTAGCAAGGTTTCATATCACAGTATTTTCTGGTACTCGGGTGGGCAAGGGGTTGGTGCCTCATTCTCGATTTGCCTATTCTGACAAATTTCTTCACAGTCGGAGGCTTCTTATGCTAACGTTGCATCAGATCATTCCATCCCTGGAGCCAGGAACTTGGTTTTGCTCCCTGGATCTCCAGGCTGTGTTGTCCTTGTATGCTTCAGTATGGGCCACAAAATGAATCAGAGCCTTGTGCCCTGGGCTGCTGTGTGGATGTTCTGCACCACGTATGTCATAGAACTGCCTGTGATGAGCCAGTCATCAAGGTAAACTGGGTAAGAAATTGGTTAGGGGATAGGAGACTGAGGGTAGTGGTAAATGAAATTCACTCTTGAGTAAGGTACGGTGACCAGTGGTGTACCTCAGGATTCATTGCTGGGTCCGGTCCTCTTCAGTGTCTTTATAAGTGACATAGCAGAGGAGCCAGAAGGGAAATTCTGTTTCTTTGCAGATGACACCAAAATCTGCAGCAGGGTGGATACTCCGGCAGATGGAAAGAATGAGAAGAGATCTGGGGAAAGTGGAGGAGTGGTCAAGGGTATAGCAACTGGGTTTTAATGCAAAAAAGTGCAAAATAATGCAGTTGGGGAACAGAAGCCCAGGGGTGGAGTACAAAATGGGTGGAATGGTATTGACAACGACCAAGCAGAAAAGAGACTTGGGGGTAATCATATTGGATGACCTAACTGTGGCCTGGCAGTGCGACAAGGCAGTCAGGAGAGCTAGTGGGATGCTGGGGTGCATAGGAAGGGATATCACCTACAGAAAGGGGGAGGTGGTGTTGCCCGTGTATAGATCACTGGTAAGAACCCACCTTGAGTACTGTGCCTAGTTCTGGAGACCGTATCTCTGGAAGGACACAGAGTGGAGAGGTCTGGAGGAGAGCAACTAAAATAGTGCAAGGTCTGCATCAAAAGCCCTGTTAGGAGAGGCTAAAGGACCTCAATATGTATGCCCTGGAGCAGAGGAAGCATAGTGGGGATATGATAGAGACCTTTAAATACCTCATTGGGGGGTAAGTAGGGTACAGGAGGGGAGTATTTTTCTGGAAAAAAGATACTCTAGAACTGGGGAACATACTATGAACCTGGAAGGGGGTAGATTCAGGAGAGATGTGAAGAAGTACTTCTTTGCAGAAAGAATGGTGGATTTCTAGAACAGCCTTCCAGTGGTGGGGTTCAGGAGTGCCTGGGAGAGGCACAAGGGAATCCTAGAGGTACGGAAGGGGGGAGAAGAAAGAGCTGTAAATCTAGTAGGGTCTGTGGAATGAATGCAGGTAGGAAAGATATGGGCAAACTGGGTTGGCCAGGTGACTCTTATCTGCTGTCAGATTCTATATTTCTTCCATCCATCATGGATACGATGCTTCCTCCACATTCTGCTGGACTGGACCTTGTATCAGTTCAGACCCATGCAGGTCGACCTATCATTTGTACCAGGGATGTTCACGAAGTGACTGCCTGTCGTGGTGGTCTTTTTCAGGCACAGAGGCATCAAGGTCTTTCTATACCTTGACGATTGACTTATCACAGGGAGTTAGTTGCAGGACATGGAGCTGTCCAGGTGTTCCTGGACACTGGCCTGATGGTCAGGCCAGCAGCGGAGCTGGATTCCCTCCAAGGCAAAGCTCGTCTGCCCCAGCTCATGTAGGGGACATATCCACCTTTGAACCAAGCCTTGCTGCAGCATTAAGAACATATTGTAGTTTGTCTGGGTTACTATTGGAAGACCAGATAGCACAGCATTACAGTAGTCCATTCTTGAGATAACAAAGGCATTTACCAGAGTTTTCAAACAAGAATCACTTACATATTTTTTGACTTTAGAAATTCTCCTGAGATGAAAAAATACTAATCTCCTGCCTGAGTTTGCGTACATCAAAAGACAGAGTGGAGTCAAGTAAAATCCCCAAATTTTTGACAACCAATTTAGCTTCCAGGTAACAAACCAGGACTGGAAATTCCATCTGCACTAATGCCAAACATTTTAATGTTCCTTCTAGACTCCTGTGCTGGCAATTTTTTTTTTTTTTTAATTCTTTGATAACTAGGTAAGCCCACTAGGCACGAGCGCCTGCTTTCAAGGGCAATCCAGGAACACATATGGAGGTTAAATGACTTGCTCAGAATTACACAGTATGCAAGTGGAGGTTGTGGGAACCAAACGCAGGTCTGCTGGGTGTACCAGGCTCATTCACAACTTGTTATTGTAACCTCTATGCTATACTGCTAGATATGACTAAATGACTTCATTCAGAGTCCCAGGACTCTAGTAGCTTACGGTCCATTTGTGACATAATTCAGCTTGGCCTTCCTATAAAGAAACTCTGTGGCTTCTCTGAAGTTGTTGTTGTACGCCTGCTGCCATGTGTAGTCTTCCGTGGAGGTTTACAGCTGCATTTCAGTTTTAGAAATCTCTACAAGTAACTTCTCTTTCGACTGTTTTTTTATTTTAAGTTTAGTTTTTTTTAGTTGTTTTTGCAGGAGGCCCCTATAGCTATGAATTTCCCCTTAGGTTACGTTTAAGGGCCTCCCAGATGTTTGCCCAGGTGGTGTTGTCGGGTTTGTTAGGTGAAAGAAACTCTCGGATATGTAGTTTCAGTTCTTCTCGGTGCTTTTCCTGGGAAGAGAATATAGCTGTCAGGCCTCCGTCTTGGGGATGTTTTCACCTTGGATTCCAGCTTTAGCTGCATGTCAACCATTGCATGGTCCAAGCTGGTGGTCGGCCATATCGACGTGGCTAGGGTGTAGGAGATAAGGTGTTTCACCATGAACCAGTAATCTGTCACAGGATGCCGTCTTGTGCACTGTGGAGTGGAAGTGCTAGAATTCTGTTGGGTATAGTAGCTGCCAGATGTCCACTGATTGGTAGTCCTTGGAGTGCTGCATTCAGTGTTTGTGCTGCTTGTGAGAGGGTCCTGTTGGGATTGGTACTGTCTGTTATCAGTTATGGACCAGATTATACACCGCTTCCATTATCAGCGTATGGACGGGGTGCTGGGCGAGCTGATTAGCTAGTTTGGCAAAAAAGCTGGATTGGTATGAGTTGGGGCCGTAGACCTTAACCAGCGCCAACTTAGTGGAGTTAAGTGTCCCCGCAGCTATTAAAATTTTGCCCTCAGAGTGTCCTCATGTGCTTTTACCGGGAAGTTGTCCGTTGTATGGATCAAGATTTATAACCCTCTCTTGTTGCTGATCCCTGCCCTGATAGCAGTGCCCACCCATTTCCTTCTCATTCTCAGGGCATCTTCTGCTTTTATATGGTTTTCTTGCAACATGGCAGTTAGGGGGTGTTCTGCCTTTTTAAGTACTAGGACCTGCCGTCTCTTCTGGCCCACCTGTATTCCTTTAACATGCCAGGAAACAAGGTTTAAATAGACGTCACTGATGGTCATTTATGCCTAGTTATTTTTGGTTAAAGTCTTTACTCAGAGCTTAGTTCCTTTGCCTTCTTACTGTGGTCATAGGTTGTTTGTCCCTCAAACAAAGGAAATCGTATTGCACTCTTGCTGCCAGAAAATTGGTCTATGATGTCCAGTGCCCTGGGTGTGCAACCTGAATCAACTGCTGTCAGCTGCTGCTAGACGGTTTTAGCTGGCAAGTGAACTCTTTTATGAGATTTAGTATGTTGCTTTGCTGCCGTGAGCCTGGAGTAGTCCACGTGTTTTTATTGGCCTTTTTGCAGGGAGGGGTGGTGGGATGGATGAGGATTGAGTGAGGGCAGGGGTAATTCTGTCCCTCAGAAGGAACCATTCCTTTGTTGTCCCCCCACTGCTATGGCCAAGGTGCAGTGAGGGTCTTGCTCCATTCTGAAACATGCCCTGTTTCAGTAAATGCCTATTGACATACTCGCATATTGATTTAGGCAATAACATTTGTTATAATCTTATACCTTCGGAGCTACTATATTTTGAAGAAGAAACTGGTGGCGCCAAATATGGACAACTCAAACATGTTGTTCTGAAGAAACATTTAGTCACCATCTCTGCATCCTAGTCATAACATTTTCTAACTATTACCACGTGTGGTCACCCAAGCATTTAAAATTAGTGTTTTATGGAAGGTTACCATAGCAGATGGGAGCAGTAACCTGTAGGAGTTGTGACTCAGTCTTCTACGATTCAAACCGCCAAAAAGTACTGTTTTCCATGAAAAAGAATCCTTTTATTTCTGTGCTCTGCTTCATTTGCATAACCTATGCTATTTATGACTGTGGGCTGAGCCTACAGGAGTATTGCATGTACAAAAGGAGTGATGTCATGTTTTCTGTCCGTGTAACTGACTGAAGGTGTAAATAGTCTTCTCCGCCTTACCCTCCTCCAAGCAATGTTTTCCACCCTCAAATTAATACGCTTTCATGTTAGTCAGTGGTTGCAAGGTACTATTTTCTTTCTTAAATGGGTGGTACAAGAACTGGAACCTGAGTAGTGGGAGGTAGCATTAGGTGTTTTTTTTTTTTTTTATTTTTGGAGTGAGATCCACCTCCGCCTCCACCCCAAACTTTTTTCTGATTCATGTGGGAGAGGCATGAGATAGCCCTAGCATGCTGTAACCAGATACACTAGTTTGGGACCTTATCAACCAACAGACATACAAGTGCAGTGGAGAACAGAAGATATTTAATGCTTTCAATTTGACTTAAAAATCCTTTGGAACAAATGGTTATCAGAGCCATGTGGGGCCTCAGAAGGAGACCTAGACACGCATCTAGCTCTAAAAAATTTTTTTTTTTTTTTTGTGGTGGGCCGTTGGATTCAAACCCAGATCTAACTGCCCAGATCATCAATGCTATAAAATGCTATAATTAACAGACTCCAGCTGTTTTCTTACAGAAACCCCACTCAGTTAGATTTCAAGTATTTGCTAAATTGTAAATGTAGGTATCAGCATTCTGTTAGTAGTTAGTGCTGATTGTGGTCTGTGACAAGATCATTTTTTTTTAACAAATGAAGTGTATGGTAGGAAGCTGAAAATAGACTTTGGTGATTAAGTGTGTTTTTTCTTTTAAGTTTGAGATGCATTAGAAAACATTGAACAAGAAAACAATTGGTGATTTTAAAAGCTATTCTGATCAGAGCTGACAAAATAAAAAATAGTTAAGATTTTTTTTTATCATGGACACTAGCAATAGGATGTCAGCATTCACACCATTAAACCTGTTTTTCAGTTTTTTTTATAGCAGCTTGCCAAGGTAATCTTCCTACAATGCAATCTGTCATGGGGGGAGGGGTTGAAATTGTTTTAAAGGAATAGTTCACCCAGAATGTGCAAAAAACATATGTAGAGTGTTTTGATATGTATGCTAAGTCCTAGTGTGTCCGTCCCTCTGTCTGCTATTTGGAGTTTTTCCTAAATTGCCTGCTAGCTGTCTGGTAGTTTTACGACCCATGGGGATCTCCATAACAGATAGTTTTATTGGCTAAAACAGCTGCTAAATAGCTCTGATTCATTATTTGTGTTTTTGATGTTAAAACACTCCTGCTAGCTAGACCTGATGCACAGAGAAAACAAAAATAGTGAATCAGAGCTATTTAGTAGCTGTTGTCTTACAGAAACCCCAGTTAGCTTGCTCTCAGGTATCTGCTAAACTAACTGTTGACATTTGTGCTCCCTGGATAAGAACAGTTACAAGGCTCTTCTGTTGCTGAACTAATTTTAAAGCAGTACACATGCTAAATCTAAGGGCATGGCTACATCACTCATGTGAGACAGGGGGCATCATAGGAGAAAGAAAGCCAATAAAACTATTTGTCATGGAGATCCCCAAGGGTCATAAAACTGCCATATAGCTAGCAAGCTAATTTAGGAAAAACTCCTAATAGCAAAGGGAAGGACACACTAGGATTTTTTTTATTATTATTTATTTATTTAGGTCTAGGATTATAAATACCTCTGAGCCAAGGCTCTTTTACAAAAGTTCCACATCATGAGTTACAGCAAGACAGAACATAACAGGCAAAAAGCATGTATGGAAGTACATACAAATAGCATTAGTGGTACATAGCTGGATGCACCTATATGAAGAGAAAAAAGGGGTGGAGAGGAGGAGGAAAAGGGGGGTAGCAAGTGAATAAGGTGGGACAGAGGGAAATGGTAGAGGTAAGAGGGTCTGGAGGATGGGTAGAGGGGATGGTGGGAGGACGGCGGAGGAAGAAGGAGGGGGATGCAGCCAGGAGGCTTTGTCAGAGAACAAGAGAAGTGCAAGAGTTGGGCAGGGTGGTGGCGGAAAGTGCTAAGAGGCTGTGTCTCTCATAGATGTAACAGACCAGGGGAGCTTCAGAGTAAGGGATCCGTTCATAATCCGGGAGTCCAGTCTGTGGTGTTCCGTTGTTAGACATTGCAGTCACAGGTGCTGGAGGCAGTGAGTGAGTGGTGGAGCCTGGTTTTGAAAGCGCCGAGCGTGGAGGCAGTGGAGATATCACTAGAGAGTTAATTTAGCCAGTTTGCGACCCGATAGGCAAAAGCTTGTTGACCTTGGGTTGTGCGGCAGCGGGGGATTTGGAACTGCTGCGGTTAGACCCCCTGGTGCTTCGCTGCTTTTTTAGGTTGTAGGAGAGTAGCGACACCGGGAGGGGCGAGACCCATCAGAATTTATAACTGTCTGCTCTCCAAGCCATTGTTTTTGGATTTGTTAACTGTGCTGTCTTTGCATTAGTTTCGATGAGGTGCCTTTGTAAATGAGTCTCTGACTCAAAGGTTTGTAAATCTGATATTTTTAAATAAATAAGTAAATGTTTGTGTTTAAGCCCATGAAACACCCTTATCTAGTTAATGCATTCACAGTCGTAGTGGCTCTGCCAGAGTTTTTCTCAGTACTTGCAACCCCCAACCGTGACATCATGCAAGGGAAACAAACTTTTTAAAGGGACACTGTCAGTTTTTTGCTGACTCTTTACATTGTTTGCAAGTATTGTAAAATGTATAAAAATTCTAGCAATTTGGATATCTACACAGAATGGTAAACAATCTTTTTGGCCTACCTGCATCACAAAAACATTTTTCCAGAAATTTTTCTGAAGATTGTACTGCTGTAAACACTACTGAAAAAGGAGACTGTACTTTGATTAGGGAGATAGAAAACTCAGCTATTTACTGTACCCACAATGCCTCACTATGTAAATTAGTATATAGGCTATTATATTTCTGTGCTCAATACAGAAATAGATTACACCTCTCAGTAAACAAATCTTGCCAGCTAGATACTGTATGCGTAATGCCTTGTTTTGAAAATAAACATATGAGCACTTATATTGTTGAAGCAACTACAGAAATAGGTGATTGCACCTCACAGTAAGGAAATTGGAAAACAGCTTTTTATTGTACCCATAATGCCTTGCTATGTACATCTGCATCTTATCTCCCCCCCCCCAGTTGTTTATCCAGGTAAGACACACTAAGTAGAAAGCTTGTTTACAGGTGCAACCTGAGAGCACATGGAAGTTAAGTGGCTTGCTCAGGGTCACACAGTATGCAAGTGGGGGCCGTGGGATTCAAACCCAGGTCTGCAGATTTGCAGCTCAGAGTCTATACTGCAGTCACCACTACCAAAATAAGAGACTGCACCTCTGCGTAAGGAACATTTAAGTCAACTTTATGATTTACCCAGAATTCCTTGTTGCTGTATGTAAAACATTGACAGCTCCTGCCTTGCATGCCATCATTCTGTGGGTGTGGCCACACACAGAAAACTGGAGGGCAGGCCGAAACAAAGCACTGATGAACTATATAAAAAAAAATTATACTGTATCAGATTTTTTTTTTTTTTTTTACAAAACAAATTACAGTTTCAACATCTGAAGCATGGCTGGCAGTGGCATACTATGTGAAAAAGGCGTTTGGGGAACTTCCATAAATCACTTTAAAGAAACATTCAAACGCCATCTGAAATCATTGTCAGGACATTTGCTAAACATTTTCATAATAGCAAGTATTTTGCTCTTTGACCCGGTTTAAGAAAAGGGTAGTTATGGATAAGACTATAATGTCCACTAATTCTACTCAATCTAGGAGGCTCCTTCTGGTTGAGTGTGGCTTGCTTTTTGGGGGGATTATTACCAGGGCATTGTAGGTGGTGGTTGTTCTTGCCTTCAGCCAGCTAAGTAGTTTGTTGTAGCAAAGTGGACCATTGTTGTGGGCTCCCCCGCCTTAATGCTAAAGCATCAGTAGGCAGTTGTGCTGTAGCTGGGTTTAAAATTGTGCATTAAATGTGAAAAGTCTATGCGACTGCCTGTCCCCTGCATCTTTTTTTTTGGTGGGGGGGGTCATTTCATAGTCTTGGATGCTCATGGCTGAGGTAGTATAAAAACGCATTAACCGTCATGGTCCCCAGAGTCCAGAGATTTAATGAGCCTCTAACACCCACCCGATAGTCAAAACACCTATGATTTCCTCATGGTCCTTGTAGTACAGAGTTTGGATGCACTGGGGAGTCTGTTTGTCACATGGCGTTGAGGATGTGTGTGCACCATGCTTCATGGTGGTTGCTGATGTTGGAGGTATCAGCCGGGCGAAAGAGGTGAAGTGTGCTGCAGGTCCAGTAACTCTTGGGGTGTAATGTAAGTCAGCTTGGGAGGTGTAAGGTTGCCAGGTGGACCTTACCGGGGGTGTGGTGCAAGTGACCTGTGGTGCCAGGGTGAGGGTAGGAAATTGAGGCCCAGTTGTAATAAAGATCGTCTGCCGAAGTTGAAGAGGCAGGAAGCCAATCCAGAGGGTATTTTTCATGGTAAATTATTGTGCTGCGTCCGAGTTCCCCTTACTTATGTCCTGTAATGTCCTCTATGGGGTGAGCTGGTCTCCGATAAGGGAAGGTCTGGGGGAACTCCTCCATGAGAGCTTTCTCCGCATCCTGTACTGTGCTGAACATTTTCTGTCCCAACTTCAACCAGACTTTGAGTCAAGCTGGGTACATCAGGTGACACCGAGTCCCTGTTTTATGTAGATCAGCCTTCATGTCTGCAAAGTGGTTCCTTTTTACCCTTTACAGTCTGGCTCACATCATTGATGAGCTGCACTCGGTGCCATGGTAGGAAAGCATGGAAATGTATCTGGCCTTGCACTGCACATAGATCTTTTCCAGGAGATTTACAAATCTTAAAATGATGACCTGAGGTTAGTCATTGGAGCCCGTCTTTGCCACCAAACTTCTGTGGGCTCTCTCAGTCATGTAAGCCTGCCCAGTTGGAGAGGGACCGAAAAGGTCTATGAGGAGCTTGTTTAAAAATGTGGTGGGCTTCGTTCCTTGTTTCCTTTCAGGGAGCCCAGACCATGAGTAGTCCTCCTGATATTCTGCGCATTCTTCAAGTTTCTTGATGCGGCAGTTCACTGTGAAGGGCTCTGTTTTTCTTTTTCAAGGGCTGACTCCAGGCTAGCAATCTGCGCTTCTGAGTTCGATATGTAAATTTCATGTGCGGCCACCATGCCCTATACTTGTTCGATGTCTTCGAGGGCTATGGTTACAGTGGAGCGCAGTGTAGTCATTTCTTCGAACAGCTGTTTCTCCATGGCATGCGGTTGAGAAGGGGTTCTCACCTTGTGTAATTTCTGAAGCTGTTTAGTTTGTTCTGGGATGCTGAACTCATCAGTGTCGTCCTCCTGCATTGCGTAAGGACTCGGTAGCAGTAGTAGTGAGTTGTAGTTGCCTAGCAAGTGTATTGGTTGATTTTTAAATTACACGGTGATTGGAGCGAAGCCCTTTCAGGCAGCGTCCTCCCACGTCTGCTGCATTACATGACTTCCTTTTGCCTTTTTTATACAGTCTCACCCTCTGCCAAGTATCTCTCTCACCTACCTGTTGCTTCCTGTGCCTGTGCCCCATTTAAAAAAAGATCCCACCCTCTGCCAAGTATCCCTCCCACCTCCCCGTAACATCCCATGCCTCGAAAATATGAATCCGACACTGGGGTGTCCAATTCCCAGTGTCAGTACCTGAAATAAAGAAAACCATTCATTGATTTTTTTTGTTGTTGTTGTTACACCTTGTAAAAAAGAAAATGGTCTATTGATGTCTGTTGCTGCCGCCGTCTTGCACCACTGTTACCCTCCCTCTCAGCACCCACTGCCCCACCCCCCAATCTTTACTTATCTACGGGAGGGGGGGGTGCCACCACTGTAGTGCTCTCTGAAGTGGAGACACGTCTTCACTGGGAACTGAGGAAATCGGGTAAGCTGCGGTCCGTGTATATCAGTGCATTTTGAACTTACACTCATAGCTTGGCCATTTTTTTATATTTTTCCCCCAGATTTTCAACATGGCATTTTTGAGATTTCACCTCATGAACAAAGTAGGTAAAAATGTTCAAATCTGTCCCTAAAGGTAATTTCCTAGTCCCTCTGCGAAATCACCTTTCCGGGGCGGGATTTGAGAATGTTCACCTACCGGGTTCATGAGGTGGTGCCATAAAAAGACTATGTTGAAAATTTGAAGGAAAAATATTAAAAAAAAAAAAAAAACAGACCTATGACTATACTTTGACATTTTTCCAACACTCGCTCATAACTTTGGTAATTTTCAATATTTTGACCTCCAAAGGCACACCATTCTCTATTCAGGTACAGATAGCAATATCCAAACACTAGCATTATAGGTCTTACTAGGTACACACAATAAGGCTCTCATTATAGTGTCAGTCTGTATCCCCCCAAAGGACAGGTAGTTGGCCTGAAAGGGGTTGTAGACTACCACAGCAACCTTAACCACGACTCTGAAGTAATTATGGTGGGAGACTTCGGCTTTAACTGGCTCTTCTCTGATGCAGCTCCATACAAAGATGCGTTATCCTCCATCAATGTTGCCCAGCTGGTAGACTCCCCTAATAGAATAATCAGGGGTTCTCAAATGGTGAGGCCAGCCTCCCTTGGGAGGCCCCAACCTGTTCCAGGGGAGGCTCTACCAAGTCTTGAAAAAGTATTATATTTCAATTTGGAACTTTATAGATTTTGTGTGAAGGGATAAGGCAAACGGAAAGAGGATAATAGTAGGTGAGTATATGTATTTATTCACAAGTCGGTGACCAGGGAAGGTACTGTACACTGAGCCGTGGCTTATTTCAGGTGTACCTAGGGAAGGGTAGTGAGAGAATACAATTCAAAATGTAACCGCAGAACACTCAAGCAATACAAAATGAATAAAAGTGCAAACAAATTACGAACAATAAACAAACAATGCGAGGAACAATTGATCAATTAGACTGGCAGCAGAGCTGTCCAAATGCAAGGGTTAACCATACAGGTACTAGGAATACGAGCAGGAGGGAGCAACATGAACCCTGAGAAGTTGCTTAAGAGCTGGGTGAGAGGGAGAGAGGCAGAGGTAGGCAGAAAGGTTATTCCAGTTAGAGGGGAAACAGAAAAAGCAGTCTGACCCATGAAAGTATGGCAGTAAGGGTAACAATGGTTTGAGAGTCAAAATATTGGAGCAAGTAGATTGTCCTGTTTTTTGGGGTGGTTACAATAAGCTTAATAACATGAGAGCCAGCTATGCAATGAGGTTTCAATTTATTCCGATGTACTGTGAAAAGTAAACTATTTTACTATGTGGAGGCCCAAAAATATTTCTGTATTTTGGGGGAGGCTCAAGATCTTTTCCATGGCTTAGGGGAGGCTCACTATGACAAAGTTTGAGAACTGTTGGAATAAATTATCTGAAAGGATCTAAAACACTCATAGACTGTCTGCTTAGAAACTGGCCTGAGATAGTCAGCAGTACCTCTGTTCTCCCTGATTCAATCAGTGACCATTCTACTGTTTTATGTCGCTGGTCAAATAAAGCTATCAAACCCCCCGCCAAAACTTTAACAAGCCGAGTATTGAGAAAAGGGCATCTCAACTCATTAAGGTCTCACCGTAGGCAGCAAGACTGGTCCTCTGTCAGCACCTCAGAGGATGTAGACCAAGTCCTTGATTATTCGTGTCTTCAACGCAGCCCGTAACATTTTCTCCCCTCTGTGCAAATGCAAGATCAGGGGTGCCAATAATCCATGGCTTAGACCAACTTTACTTGGGCAGATGGCAAACAGAGACAACTTGCGGCACCGGGCTATTGCCATAGGCAAGCAGACCGATCTACAGGACTATAAAAAGGCCAGGAATGCCTGCACACATGTGATACGTGATGCCAAAAGCCGTCACTTTAAGGATGAGCTTGCTAACTCCTGGAGGGATGGTAGAAAATTTGGGGGTAACATTAGGGAACTGATGGGGAAAGCCAGCAAAGCTGCTCCGACTGTGTTGGACATAAACTGAGTTATTTCCTCAGACTCGAAAGCCATTGCCGATGCTTTCAACACTGCTTTCACTGATTTCAGTAGTGTCCTCCCACTTGACAGTTTCAAGCCATTGAACACAATTAAAACGCCATAACCAAAACCAGGCACAGGGCCCCCTCCTTTCTTCTTTAAAGCCATAACCAGAAAGGTAGTAAAAAAATACTTACAGCGTGTCCTCGGGGAAATCTAGGTCCAGTGGTGGCGCACTCGACCTCAAACTTATCGCCCTCACTCCCGATGAAATCCTCTCCCCGTTAATACACATCCTGAACTTATCTTTGTGCTTTGCCAAAGTCCCTCAGAGATGGAAAGCCGCTACTATAACACCGATACACAAAAGTGGAAACAGGACTATGCACTCTAATTATCATCCCATATCCGTCCTCCCCTCCCTTTCTAAAGCATTGGAATGTATAGTGGCAGACCAGCTAGTTGATTACCTTGAAAAATATTGGATTCAGTGTGCCCAACAGCATGGTTTCAGGAAATCCCACAGCACTACCACTGCACTAATTAAATTTACCAGCTATATTCATAATGCCCTAGACCGTGGCCTCATGGTGGGGGTGACCTTCATGGACCTCACCAAGGCCTTTGACATGGTAAATCATGAATTACTGTCAAACCAACTATCCATCATCACAGGGCTCTCCGACAGAGTCATAAGTTGGTTCAGCAGCTACCTTACCGATAGAATTTAGCAGGTAAAAATACATGGAGTCTTGTCAGAAAGTATTGTAGTGTGTGTCGCATGATAGGCCTGTATCCATTTTATGTGGGTTCATATTGTATATACTGTAATGTACTTTAGAATTAAGACACTGTCTCTTTAAAAGGCTTTTAGGAATGAAACTACAAAAATAGCCTTTATTGTTCTAATGGCTGTTTTTGAATCTGGTACGTCTCCAGATAAGGGAGACAGTGTTGTTGAGCCAGGAAAACATAACTCTTAGATAAAACTGGGTATCTAGCTTTCCATGACAGGAAGAGGTCAGGAGGATGACCTGTGGTTCAGGGGTTAAAACAGATGCATGGACCAGATGTCACTGGGGTTGACATGAAACCACAGTGACACCTGCAGGGGAAAGGTAAACTGTTGCACTCCATCACACTATGGGTGTGGCTTGAAGATGACCAGCCTGTATGTACAAGACACACATTTTGACCTCAGGGCAGTTGATAAACAGTTTAGCTGGGGGTCAGATAGCCTGTCTAGCTGGCATATACTTGAAGACCAGAAGTATATGTGTAGGCCTGGAAAAATCTTTATAACCAAACCTGAGTGTGTGGACATTTTGACTTTTCACATCCTGAACAGAAAATTCTGGTATTAAGTCAGAATTTTGGAAACTAATATTTTTCACTAAGGAAGCACCTGAAGACTTTTAAAAGGAGATTCAGAGGAACTGGCTTGGAATACAAATTTGCTACAAACTGTTGCTTAAGGACTCATCTCTACAAGGACATTTAAAATCTTGTCTGGACTCTTAAAACAAGGTATAGTTTAGAATAGCAGTATCTAGTGTTTTCTATAAACCATCCCGTTTTACTTTTGATATTGTCTGCATTTCAGAGTTCTTCCAAACTGTAGACTTTTCTGTATTGCTTTTAAGTAAACTTTTATGATTTTCTTACCAACTTTGCCTGGGGGTCTGATTGTGTGATCTAACATTTTAACAGAAAGGTTTTGAAAAGACTGTGTGCCTTGAAAGATAGTACCGCTCAGCTGTCGTACCAAACTACTTAGGCAAGATGTAGCCAGTGGGCATGGTGGGATTAAAATACTAAAAGTAGTGCAGAGTCAAGGGAACTCAAAACTATAGTTTCCGCTCTCTCATTACCGAAAGAAAGGTTGGTAAGTCTTCCGGAGCCCTTACACCTGCTCACGAGTTCTTGAAAAGGGGGATCCCTTTGTAAACAGAGGTCCTAATGGGATTCAGCTAGGGGGCTCACAGATTTGGTGCCAGCTACTGGGATTTGGAACGTGTCTGCAAAACCATCACACAGTTAAGGGCAGAATTTGGAAAGGGGGAAAAAGAAATTTGGTTGCAGACAATAGACCCTATCCTGTTTGAATTTTTTTTTTTTTTTTTAACAGAGTAGTGTAGATAGAAGAATGTCGGTCCAGTACAGCAATATGAACCTGGAACAACTGAGGAAGATCTTTGGGGAGAAGAGCATTCCTAGTGAAAACAAAAATAAAAGGCCACTCACGGAGGCCCTTCTGGCAGCTGAGACGGAGGAAGTGCCACCCCACTTAGTGCCAGAGGTGATGACTTCGGAGGTCCAGAGCCCAGAGGAGAAGGAGCCATCTACAGACCAAGAGCTGGAGCCGAGAAAGCTGCAGATGCAGGAGAAATGGACTGAAAATAAGCAAAGAAGTTTGAGATGGAAATGGAGGACCGACAGCAACAGAAAGAGGCCAAAGAATGACAGCGCCAGGTGGAAGAACGGCACTGCCAGGCGGAGGCTGATGAATGGCAGTGACAGAGAGAGGCTGAGGCAGAGGAACAGCAGCACCAGAGGGAACATGAGCTGAAAAAGCTGATGCTCCAACCGACAGCAACCCCTGTGTAGGTTAAGTGGATTTGCATCTCCAGGACTAGGGTACAAGTTAAATTCAAAATTAATGGCTGAGTTTAAAGAGGTGGAGGCATACCAAACTGCCCTAAGGGAAGCAGGGAAGGCAGTAAGGCTGGTGTAACCCCCTGTTACCCGGGGTTACTAGAATCCCAGTTAGACCTAGTGGCAGGCAGGGAAGGCAGCTTGTGAAACTCCGGTTAAATGGGTTTCACACTGTCTCACTCAGTTCTCAGTCTCAGCTGAGGCTGAGGGATGACATCATTTTAGAACTGTCACAGCTGCATAAGCCACACTGGAATGTTGCAGTTGGAGGTTAGAGTAGAACGCTGGGGAATTTGAAGTCAGTCTGTAAAAGTCTGTTGCAGTCTGTAGTAGAGGAAGGAGGTGCTGTGCTGTAAGCAGGCCCTCAGAGCTCTAAGCTCTGTCAAAAAGCTATTTTTTATTGTATAGGTGTGTGTTCTCACATGAAGAGGAACACAGGAAGAGCCCAGTGAAGTGGTAGAGACTGCTTTCAGTGGTTCAGGGCCCCATCCCTGCGGGGATGGGGGGAAGAAATCAGCCTGCTTCCAGGGGCAACCCCCCCGGTCCGGCTAGGGGAAAAAAAAGAGGCTGCCTGAGTTAAGTTCGTGCTGAGGCACCAGAAGTTCTGGACGAGATTTCTTTGAGGAGAAAACGCCTGTGGGGGACCTGCAACCAAGGGGTGAGTTCGCTCTGCTAAAGGGCCAATGTGTGTTCACCTGAAACAAGATGAAACTAAAGTGACTGTTACTGTGGGGTCAGGAAAAGACAGCCAAGTACAGTTTGGAAGATGTGGGGATTGGACTGCTTAACTCTGTGGGGGGTCTAGAGTAATGGACACAGCCACTTATTAAGTATGTTCAAGTTCAGCACAAATGGGATGTAAAGACCATAGATTGAATGTGAATACATTCAGAGAGAATCTACACAGCAAAGTGCTTTCAAGGATGAGGTGTTACAGTCCAGAGAAGTGGCCAGGTATGAATTATGGGAGCGAGAGGTGGGAGACTCCCCATCAGTAGTAACCAAATTCACCTCTATGGGTTTGCTTTGGGAAACCTGTTGCTTTCTCTCAGGTACTTGGCCAGTACCTGAGGAAAGTACCAGACGGGACTGATAAGGAAGATTCCATGGAGCCAGAAGTGCTCATAGTGGTTTAGGAGCCACCAGTAAATGTTTCATACTATATGGAAAGTGTCCAAAGGGCTGGCAAGGGAGCCGAGCCAGGGAAAACCCAGAGCAGCATACAAGTTTGGGCTGTGTGCCCAGTGTTTCAGAGCCTGAGGGCTAAAGTGAATGAGGATGTGTTCTGATCTCCATAAATCTACATTACCAGGAGTGTAGCCCCGTGGGGGTCCGTCTATGCTTTGTTTATTCTGTTGGATGTGAATATAAGCCACACTTTAGAATCCCACTTCTGGTATTGGACATTACAGTTATTGCTTCCTTTGTCCGGAGTTACTTGGGTGCCCCTGTTGCAGAGTAGCCAAACCTAGCCAGTGTGCCGAGTGACATATTTCTCCCCGAACCCAGCCCACCAGGTAGTGCTCTCAAGATGGAAATGGCATACCTGGGTGGGGGTTACACAGGCAAAGTCCCAAACTGAGGAGACAGTAGCACGAACAGTAAAAGAAGGTGACAAGACTTTCTATAGATACATTAGTGAAAGGAGAAAGTCCAGAGGGGATATTGCTAAGCTTAAAGGAGAAAAGGGGGTGTGTGAGGAGGAGGAGGAGGACCCTGTAAAAGCATCTATCCTAAATAGATACTTTTGCTCAGTATTTACTGAAGAGAAGGTAGGGCAGGGCCCACAGCTCAGCACCATGGACACAGGGGCGAGGGAGGTGAGCACTGCTCCATTCACAAAAGAAAGGGTCCTGCAAGAGTTCGCTAAGCTCAGGGTGGACAAGGCAATGGGACCTGATGGCATACATCCCAGGGTACTTAAGGAGCTAAGGGTGGAACTAGCAGAGCCATTAGCAGAACTGTTTAGTGAGTCTCTGAGCACAGGAGAGGTCCCAGAAGACTGGAGAAGAGCTCATGTGATCCCGCTCTACAAGAGTGGTAGCAGGGAGGAGGCAGGGAACTACAGACCAGTCAGTCTTACTCAGTACTGGGTAAGATTATGGAGGCACTCCTTAAAGAAAGGATAGTGCAACACCTGGAATCCATAGGGGCACAGGATCCAAGACAGCATGGGTTTACAAAAGGAAAGTCCTGTCAAACTAATCTCATAGATTTCTTTGACTGGGTAACCAGAGTGGTGGACCAAGGGGGAGTAGTTGATGTCTCTTACCTTGACTTCAGCAAAGCTTTCGACACTGTTCCACATAGATGATTGACAAATAAGCTGGGTAGGCTCGGGGTGGGTCAGAAGTTGGCCAGCTGGGTGGCAAACTGGTTGACGGGCAGAAGACAGGGAGTGGTGGTAAATGGTATACAGTCAGAAGAGATGCATGTCACAAGTGGGGTACCTCAGGGATCAGTCCTGGGGCCAGTCCTCTTCATTATCTTCATTAGTGACATTGCAGATGGACTAGAGGGTAAGTCTTGTCTGTTTGCAGATGACACCAAGGTCTGCAACAGAGTAGATGATCCAAATGGGGCAGAATGAGAAGAGATCTGAGTAAACTAGCAAAATGGTCGGAAGAGTGGCAACTGGGATTTAATGCAAAGAAGTGCAAGATCATGCACATAGGGAAGAGAAACCCTGAAGCCACCTATAGGCTGGGAGGGGAGTTGTTGGCGGTCATGAAGGAAGAAAGAGACTTGGGCATCATCATCACTGATGACCTGAAATCATCCAAGCAGACCTCTAAAGCAGTAGGTAAGGCTAGGGAGATGCTAGGGTGTGTTAGTAGGGGTATCACAAGTCGTAAGAGGGAGGTAATAATCCCTCTTTACAAGACACTAGTTAGGCCCCATCTGGAGTACTGCATGCAGTACTGGAGGCCACACCTTCACATGGACATTAACCAAATTGAGGCAGTCAGAGAAGGACAACCAAAATGATGCAGGGACTACATCAGAAGACATATGAGGACAGATTAACGGAGCTCAGTATGTATACCCTTGAGCAAAGGAGGGAGAGAGGTGATATGATTGAGACATTCAAACACCTTAAGGGCATTAACAAGGTGAAAGAGTCTAACATGTTTCAATATAAGAAAAATAGCAGGACAAGAGGACACAGCATGAGATTAGAGGGAGGCCGATTAAGGGATAATGTGAGGAAGTTCTTTTTCACAGAAAGGGTGGTGGATGCATGGAACAGCCTAACTCAGGAAGTGGTGGCTATGAATATAGTGCAGGGCTTCAAACAGGCATGGGATAGGCATAAGGGAGCAATACAGATGAGTATGAATAGATAGGCCACTGACAGAGCAAAGGCTGATGGCACATTTATAAGGTAGAAAAAGAAATGGGCAGACTGGATGGGCCTAGTGGTCCTTATCTGCCGTCAACTTCTGTGTTTCCGATATGGACATGTTTTTAAATTCATTTGAAAAGGTCTGTATCCAGATTCCAGGCCAATCTGCCCAAAGAGACCTGGAGCTTTTATCTGTCTCCACTACTTATTGGCAAGGGGAGGGAAGCATTGGGGCAGATGGACAATGTTGAAAGTAAAGATTTTAACAAGTTAAAAACTGCTTTATTAAAAAAAAAATATGATCTGAACCCTGATGCATACAGAGCAAAGTTCCGGAAACTCCAAAAGGGGCCGGAAATGAGCTTTGAGGAGGTAGCAACAAAACAGCATCAGTATTTGAAACGTTGGTGGGATGGGGTGAAAGCAGATTCTGTTAAAGCTATTGAAGGGGTGGTATTGCTTGAACAGTTTTATTGGATTTGCTCACCTGACTTGAAGCTTTGGCTAGAGGACCGAGATCCTAAGACTGCCAAAGAGGCTGCTAAGCTGGCGAATCGCTATGCTTGAAGCAGGGCTTTTCCCAAGGATAATTAAGGGGTGAAAGGGAAAAGTGGGCATTTTGGACAACCAAAAACAACAGGGCCCCTGCAAAAAGAAGGGAATCCCCAGGTGCCCAAAAGGGAGGTTCGGGACAAGAAACATGATGAATGCTGGTATTGTCACCAGATAGGCCATCTGTCTAGGCAGTGTCCTAAGAAAGCCCAGAAGGTAAAAGGGCCTGTGCAATCAGAGACAATAGCCCACTGTATCTCTGAGGCTCTCCCTGACATTTTGAGGGGGCACATTCACCCAGTCATGGTGAATGGGGTACACACAAAAGGGCTAAGGGATACAGGAGCATCTCTTATTCTGGTGAAAGGGGATTTGGTGGGGGCTGAACAAATACTGCCAAATCAAGTTTGTCTCTGTGAGGGAATTACACAGGGGAAAGGAAACCTTACCCACTAGCCAGTGTTACCCTGGATTGGGGAGATGTAGGCGAAAGAGTAAGGAAGGTGGCTGTAGCTGAAAAACTCATTATGGATGTTATTGTGGGGAATGACGTTCCACAGGGAGTGGTTTGTGTTGTGACTAGGGACAAAAGAATAAAGGCTGCTGTGATCTTTGGGACCCCACAAAAATTCAGGCAGGAGAGGTTGCGAGACAGGCCAGCCAACCTGTAGCTCTTGTAAAAGAGGGTAATAACAGGGGAATGGAACTTCCCCTAGTGGCTGTTAACCCAACTGCTACTGAAGGTTGCTCTCAGGAGGGAGTGGTGACACATAGCCCAGGGAGGGAGAAGGTTGTGACACTGAGTCCCCTTCTGCCACAGCTACGGACCTCAGCCTGGGAACTGATGGAGGCATGCCCCGAGCTCTGGGTAAATGGGAAGACTTAGCAACAGCACAACGGACAGACCCTAGCTTAGAGAAGCTGAGGGCCTGTGCAGAGTCTTATGGGACACAGGGAGGCGACAGAAAGCATAGGGTGTATTGGGACAGTGGACTGTTATACACACAGGACATCAGGACAAGGGAGGGGTGATGGGCTGGCAGCTTGTTGTTCCCCAGGAGTATCGTGGGTTATTGCTCAAGTTAGCGCCTGATATTCCCATGTCCGGACATTTGGGCATTGCTCGTACTACGCAGCGCTTAGCCCACAATTTCTATTGGCCCAATATTACCAAGCAGGTGAAGGAATACTGCAGATCCTGTCACCGGTGTCAGGAAATAGGGAAGGCCGGAAGCAAAGCTAAGGTTGCCCTGATTCCCTTACCACTTGTGGAGGAGCCATTCCAGAAGGTTGGAATGTATATTGTGGGTCCTTTAAATACCCCAAGTTCCTCAGGAAAAAGGTATATATTGACAGTTGTTGATTATTCTACCTGCTATCCCGAAGCCATTGCGCTGTCCTCCACTAAGGTGGACAAGATGTCAGATGCTTTGCTGGGGATTTTCTTCCGTGTTGGGTTTCCACAGGAGGTTATCTCTGATCGAGAGGGTAACTTCATGTCGGACCTAATGATGTGTTTGTGGGAGAAGTGTGGTGTCATACGGAGGTGCACAACACCTTACCACCCACAAGCCAGTGATCTCATAGAGAGATTTAATGGGACCCTAAAAGCTGTGCTTATGGCATTTGCAGAACAGCATGGGTGGGACTGGGAGAAATACCTGCCCCACCTGCTGTTTGTTTACGGGGAAGTGCTACAAGAGTCAACCGGGTTTTCACCCTTCGAGCTCTTATATGGACATCGGGTAAGGGGGCCCCTAGATTTAATACGAGAGGACTAGGAAGGTAAACGTGCCACCCAGGGGACTCCAATAGTATAGTATGCATTAAAATTCAGGGAGACACTTAAGGAGCTTTTGGGCGTGGCCCAACGCAATCTGACAGCTGCCCAGAAAAAACCAAAGACCTGGTATGATTGTGGAGCCAGAGCTCGCTCATACAGGGTAGGACTGGAGGTAATGGTTCTGATTCTGGTCCGAAAGGACAAGCTGCAAGATAAGTGGGCAGGGCCATACAAGGTAGTCTGGCAGGTAAACGATGTTAATTACATTGTAGAGTTACCTGACCAAAAACACACTCACGGTATGTATCATGTGAACATGAGGAAGCCATATTTTAATAGGGCTGACATGATACTTGCGGTTTGCAGTCCTGGAGAGGAACTGGGTGGGGAAGACCCCCTTCTCAACTTGTTAGCCGAGAGCCAGCAGGTGTCATCTGTGAAGACCATCATGCTGTCACCCCAGTTGACACCTGGACAGGCCCAAGAATTGAGGACCTCTTTGCAAGACTTTTCCCCTTTCTTTACGGCAAAGCCTGGACGGACATCGCTAACAGTGCATGACGTAGACATGGGGACCCAAACACCCATACATAGGACAGCTTACCGGGTGTCAGAGACCGTCCTAAAGGGCATTAGGAGGGAGGATGGGGAGATGCTGGATCTAGGGGTGATCCAGAAATCCCACAGCCCCAGGGCCTCACCTGTAGTCCTTGTACCAAAACCAGATGGGACTACATGATTCTGCATAGATTACCATGGGCTTGATGCCATCACGAAATCTGATGCCCACCCAGTGCCATGCACAGACAAACTACTTGACAAACTGCGAGGGGTGACATACTTTGCTACACTAGACCTGACAAAGGCATACTGGCAGGTGGAACTGACTGACAGGGCTAGGGAAAGGTCAGCATTCATCACCCCAGTTGGCATGTTCGAGTTCAAGGTCATGCCCTTTGGGATGAAGCATGCCCTGGCTACATTCCAGCGGTTAGTAAATCAGGTTTACAGGATACTGAGGACTTTGCAGTTGCCTACCTGCACAATATTGCTGTCGTCAGCAATAGCTGGGAGAAACACCTGATACACCTGAGGGAGGTGTTGGGCCAAATACAGGCCGCAGGTCTGACTATTAAGGCAGAAAATTGTCAGGTGGCCATGGCAGAGGTCACTTATTTGGGACATGTGGTGGGGCGAGGCCAACTTCGCCCAAACCAAGCAAAGATAGAGGCTATTGCATCATGGCCTACACCTGAAACCCAGAGACAAGTCAGGAGCTTTCTTGGGACAGCAGGGTATTATAGAAAGTTTGTTCCCAACTACAGCTCCCTGGCCGCTCCTTTATCTGGGTTGCTGACAAAGAATAAACCTAGAAAGGTAAAATGGGACGCAGACTGTGAGCAGGACTTCATGCAGCTTAAAACCTCGCTGTGTAGGGCCCCAGTGCTGGTTAGCCCAGACTACAACAGGCCATTTGTGGTGCAGACAGATGCCTCAGATATGGGAATGGGGCAGTCCTCAGCCAGGTATCCAATAAGGGGAGAGAGAACCCCATTGTATACTTAAGCAAGAAGCTGCTTCTACGGGAACAAGCCTATTCAACAGTAGAGAAGGAATGTCTCGACTTAGTTTGGGCATTAAAAAACTGGAACCATACCTTAATGGGAGGCATTTTAAGGTCCAAACGGACCACAGCACATTAATATGGTTGGGCAGAATGGAGAAAACAAATGGGAAACTTCTGAGATGGAGTATTGCCTTGCAGGCTTATGACATGAAGATTTCGTATAGGCCTGGGTTAAAAATGGAAACGCAGACGGCCTATCACGCATACTGGATCTATAACAGAACTAGGAAGAACTGCCTTCAATAGGGGTATGTCCCCCGGTTCTGTTTTAAAAGGGAGGAATGTCGTATGAAAGGCCTATATCCATTTATGTGGGTTCATATTGTATGTGCTTTAATGTACTTTAGAATTAAGACACTGCCTTTTAAAAGGCTTTTAGGAATAAAACTACAAACATAGCTTTAACTGTTGTAATGGCTATTTTGAATCTGGTATGTCTCCAGATAAAGAAGACAGTTTTCAAATAACATGAAGTCTTGCTGTATTCTGACAATAGCAATGAGTCCCAACCTCCGAACTGCCCCGGAGATGAAAGAGTTAACTTTCTATGCCAGGCATGGAACGCTGCGCTCGAGCTCGGTTGAGACTCTGTCTGTTGCTGTTTGAACTCAAACCGTCAGATTCTTTACTCCGCCTCACTGAACAGTCGCTCCGGAGATTTCTCCTTTGCTCGGTTCATTTTGTCGGTTAAAGTACCATTTTTCTCGGTTTTCAACCGAATTTAAACCGCAACCTGTCGGTTCAGTCTCTGTCTGTGGTATTCGTGAGTACTAGATAGGTTGTATTGTTTTTCTATTCTGTGTGGAACTTGTAAACGGTTCATCGGTTCGGTTTGAACGGATCAAGTTGTTTTAAAATCTTTAATTCTACTTTTAGAGTGTGGTTACCGGTTCTGAAAAAAACGGACTTTATTATGTTTTTTTCCACGACCCGTAACACAGTCAGGAACCGATAAGAGTGTCTTGCCTGGCGGATTGCCATTAAAAGGGTAAGTTTGGTTAGGACTGGCACCATGTCTGAGAAACCCAAAAGAAAAACCGGGCCCACTGGGTTTCAGCACTGTAGTGTGTGTGGGGGAACTTGCTAAGGCTGACCCCCACACCACCTGTGTTTATTGTCTGGGGTTTGACCACCTCAATGCAGACTGCCAGATTTGTAAACATTTTCCTGCAGCTACCCTAGAGAAGAGAGTTGGTAGGCTTAGGGAAAGGGAGGCCAAAAAGTCAGCTGAACCGGATGGCCAGCCCGGTTCGGTTCAAACCGAACCAGAAGGAGTGCCCTCTGACCAGAGCAAGATTTCTTCGGGCAAAAGGAGAACCGATTGTGAGGAGTCGGTTCCGGCTAAGAGAACAAAGAAGGAAAAATCAGCTGGTGTGGATCCAAAAGTTTCTTCTCCAACCGCTGAGGAAATAGCCAAAGCGATAAAAATTGTGCAGTCGCTTTCCTCCGTTCCAACCGAACCAGCACCATCAGGAAGGCGCTCGGTTCGGCCGGTTCCACCGGTTCAAGATTATGATTTGGAGGAGTATTATGAACCGGAGGAGGAGGAGGAAGAGGAGTATGAGGAAAGTGAATGTGGTTTTGAAAGTCTGGATGTGCCCATTGACCCGACATCTCCCCAGACAGACCTGCAGGGGTGTCTCCTCCTAGGCTTTCTGAGTCCCCCTCCCACTACATGTTTTTTAAGAAAGTGGCTGAAACCCTTCAGCTTCCTGTGGAAGAAGCTGTGGATGACCAGGAAGAGCCTGACTATGTGGAAATGATGAATATCGCAGAGTCTAGGAGGCTGTCTATTCCCTTAAGCAAATCTTTTGGGAAACAGACATTTGAGATTTTAAAGACTCCTAATACTATACCTCCTGTGGGTAAAATAATGGACTAGAGGTATACTCTGTCAGGCTCAGATATGGAGTTCCTTACACAACAATGCAGCCAAAAGAGGTGTGCAAGAACAAGGGGGCACAATTTGAAGATAGAGGGGGGGCGGCTCAGAGGTAATTTAAGAGCCGGCCCGCCGGCGCAGCGGTTGGATTTCCGCTTGCGACGCCAGCGACCCGGGTTCGGGAACGAGCCCGGGAGCTGGAGGGCCGGCCGGGAGGGGAGGACTTGAGCGTCCCAAGGACTGCTCGTCCTCTCCGGGGGGAGGGGGGTACCTGAGCTCGGTGCTTGTCTGACCCCAGGTGGAGACCTGAGGTACAGCAAGCCCGATGCTCTAACTGATGGGGAGCGGACGTACCAGACGCCGCGGGCGCCTTGACGCCACTGGACCTGGCACGCCGAGGAACACCAGGAAAACCCTTGCAGCCGCTTAGTAGACGGAGCACCAGGGCCCCGACCTTCAATGCCCCTACTTGTCCGGGACAGCATGCAGCGAAGATTAGCGGGCGATCAGGTGGTTGGGGTCCCACCCGTGCCCGCCTGGGGGTATGACCACGCTCCATGGGGCAGGGACTGCACCGGCCCCAGGTAGGTGAGCGAAGGCTGATAAGGCCATAGGTGTCTCCCGAAGAGGAGGGCGCTGCAAGCAGGGAGGAGGATAAAGAGAAAAATTAAAAAAAAAAAAAAAAAAAAAAAAAGAGTAATTTAAGGAAGTATTTTTTCACAGAGAGGGTTGTGGATGCATGGAACGGCCTTCCAGAGAAGGTTGTGGAGTCAAAAACAGTGGTGGAATTCAAGCATGCATGGGACAGTCATAAGGCAATTCTAGGGGGTGGGGGCAGGAAGAAGTAGGCTGCTGGTTAACTAGGATCTGCAGTTTATCCATTAGGTAGGGAAATGGGCAGACTGGGTGGGCCAAGCGGTCCTTATCTGCCATCAAATTCTATGTTTCTATGTTGGGGTAGTGCAGGCTGCAGCCTGTGATAAGGCTAATATTCCCTTGGCTTCACACCCCCCAGACAAGGACTCCAGGAGGATTGATGCCATGGCAAAGAAACAGTACATGGCAGCATCCTTGGGACTCAGGCAGGCCAATTATATGGCCTATACAGCTAGGTATCAGAAATCCAGATGGGATACTGTCATGGCTTTAGCAAAACAGGTCCCTGGCCAGCTTGCCAAGGAGCTGGAGCAGGTGGCTGCTGATGGTATTGAGGCATCCAAGGTGCAATTCCATGCTGCAGTGGACTCCAGTGATGTCATCTAGAGTCATGGCTACATCTGTGGCACTTCGGAGAATGGCTTGGCTCAGATGTACTAGCCTGTCGAGGATACCCAGACTGAGGCCATGGATTTTCCTGTTGTAATTCTCTCTTTGGGGAGCAAACAGAGAATTACATGAAGAAATGGATGAATACAGGACACCATAGGAGTGCCCAGGCCAAGGAAAGGCAAGCCACCTCAGAGGCAGCATCCCAGGGGCAGGGGCAGGCCTTTCATAGGCCTTCTACCAGCCCATGCCTCCTCTTCTGTCTATGCTCAGAGGGGTTCTTTAGAGGGAGAGGCAGAGGCAAGCAGACTTGCTTCCACCCTCAGCCTAAACCCCCTGCCAAACAGGCACCCTGATGGGTTTGCCAGGGCCGATTCTCCACCACCTGTAGGGGGCAGGCTGCCTTACTTTGTCCAGGACTGGAAGTCTCTGACATCAGACAAATGGGTCCTGGAAGTAATAAGCTAGGGACTGGTTCTCAGCTTCAAAAAATTTCCAGAGCTGAGAACCAGATCCTTTCCACCTGCAGATCCCTCAGAGGCACTTGCCTTGGAGGCAGAGGTCTCTTCCCTCCTGGCTCTCAGAGCAATTTATTTATTTGTTTTTGTTAACTGGGTAAGGCACACTAGACAGCCAAGTGCCTATTTTCAGGTACGACCCGGGAGGGTTACAAGGCATACAATAACAGTGGAGGAGTCAATTACATACATACATACCATAGAAGTGAAAGAGTCAGTTACATACAGATGGTATAAAAACAACTTAAGAAAAGCAGCTAACACAGTAGGTAAAAAAGAAAACAATTTGGCAAACAAGAAAATAATAGACATAACTTCGGAGGAAATAAGGCAGCAATACATCATAAGAGTTCAGTGGAACATGATACATCCAGGAATGGGACATGAGATGATTGCTGGACAAATTTTGGAGGGTTTGGGGGAAGGCAGCAGGAATAATGAGTGGGTGACCACTACCAATTCAGGAGAGTAAGTACAGGGGGCACTGAGGGCCCTCAGTGTACAGGTTGATTAGGAGTACTACAAGTTGCAGGGACATATGATGGGCGGGGTCAGGAAGTTCCAGAGAGAGGTTTTGAAGCGATGATGGGAGGAGGAGGACCGGATAGGGACAGGGAGTGAGTTCCAGATTTTTGGGGCATAGGTGGTGAAGGCCCGATCACCCGTGAGGGAGCGAGTTCTAGGAACCAGACAGTCTAGTGCTGCCCTTGACCTGAGATGATAGGAAGGGGGGGCAGGGTTGAGGGAGGGGGCGAGGGCAGAGGGGGTGGCCGATCTGATGATGTTGTCAATGAAATTTGCAAGGACGAAGGGTGTATGGGTCCACCACTTGGTCAACTGCCCACAATGCGAAATGTTTCCACTTCATAGAGTATGTAGCCCTGGTTGATGGTTTTCGGGCTGCTCGCAGGACTTCTGCAACCTGGGGTGAGACCTGGAACCCCGTTAGAGCTATGTCCTTAGGAATCATGCGTGCAGTTGAAGTGAATGGAGGCTGGGATGTACCAGGGTTCCCTGAGCTTGTGTGAGGAGGGTCGAAGAGATAGGGAGGGGAATAGGACCTTGGACTACTAACTGTTGTAGCAGGGGGAACTATACCTGTTGAGGCCAGAGAGGGGCTATGAGGATCATGGCTGCATGATCCTGGAACAGTTTGAGTGGCATTCTTTATAAATGGGAATGGAGGGAAGGCGTAAAGAAATCTTCCATCCAGGAGAGTGATACCGCATCTAGTTGCACAATTCCAGGTCCAGGCTCTAGCAAGCAGCTTCGTGGCAATTTTGCATTTTAGGGGGAGGCGAAGAGTTCTAGTTTTGGTCATCCCCAGCGGTCGAAGAGATCTTCAGCAACTGACTGAAGGAGCTCCCATTCCTGTGTGTGGGTTTTGGAGTGACTGAGAGTATCCACGTCCGCTAGTATGTTTGTGTTGCCTGAGACATGTACTGTGATAAGGTGTAATCTGTGTTCTGTCGCCCAGTACCAGACTCTCATTGCTTCCCTGCATAGTGGGTAAGAGTGGGTGCTCCCCCCCCCCTCCGTTTGTTCAGATAATGAACCACTGTGTTGTTGTCTGCCTGCACCAGAAAGTTGCCTGGCAGTAGTAGATCATGAAAGGCTTGTAGGGCATAGAGAACTCCATGCATTTCCAGAATATTGATGTGGAGATGGGTCTCTGACGGATGCCATGTACCTTGGGTCTGCATGGTGTCTAGATGGGCTCCCCCACCCTGTGCAGAGGCATCTGTAGTCAGGGTTAATTGTGGACTGGAGAACTCATCTCGCTGGGGTTGAGACCATGACTTCTGGGTCGTCTGTCTTCTGGTCCCACTGCACTCATAGAGCCCATTGTAGAATATGCATATGCAGACGGTCATGGGGTATCATGGGTATTGCTGCAGCCATGTGGCCCAGTAGCCTGAGGTAGCAGTGGGCCGAGACATATCTGCTGTTGCTGATATGGGACGCCAGGTTGGTGAGGTTTTCGGCCCAATCCCAAGGCAGGAATGCAGAGCCTATGGAAGTATCCAGTACAGCCCCGGTGTACTGGAGACTTTGACAGAAGTTCATCTTGGACTTTGGAATATTGACAGTTATGGCCAGGGATGAAAATCGCGCAAGCGTTTGGGAGAGGGTTGCTGCTAATTGGTGCTTTGACAAGGCCTTCAGGAGCCAGTTGTCCAGGTAAGGAATGGCATAGTGCCCTGCACTTTGTAAGGCTGCTGCCACCACTGCCAGGCACTTCATGACCACCCATGGGGCCAAAAACAGCCCAAAGGGGAGTGCATGAAACTGATGGTGGTGACACCTGAATAAGAAGCGGAAATATTTTCTGTGTGCTGGGTGGTATCATTATATGCAGGTATGCATCGTTCATGTCTAGAGAGCAGAACCAATCTCCCTTGTTCAGCAGGGGAAGGAGAGTTGTAACTACCCTGAATTTCTTGTATTGTATGAAAAGGTTTAATTGCCAGAGGTCTAGAACTGGCCTGAGGTCTCCCATCACTTTCGGGACAAGGAAGAAGTGGGAGTAGTACCCACCTGGTGAAGGGGGACCAGGTCTATGGCTTTTTTGTTTGAGTGCTTGGATCTCTGCTTATAGAACTGCCTTGTGATCTGGTGGGTAGGTGGCTTGTTTTGGTGGCATATCGGGGGGGGGTGCATATGTTAAGTTTAAGTGTGAACGAACTCTGTTGGCTGGAGCACCCAGGTGTGAGTTGTTATTGACTGCCATCTCTGAGGATACAGGGAGAATCTTTCCCTTACCTCTGTGGGTTGGGGCCCTAACCATGGGCTTGGGGAAATCCTCACCCTGTGGCAGCTCCCTGGGGAGAGACTGCTGGAGCGGGGTAGGTGGGTTTAGTGGTGGGGGTAGGTCCTGACAGAGAGACGGTAGCCTTTTGTTTGGCAGACTGCTTGTAAACAGGTCTCTGTTTGGTGTTAGACTTCCAAAATGTGACTTTTATAAAATGGTTTCGGCTGGGTGTGGTACAAGGAGTGTGCCGAATTTAAGGTGTGTCCAGACAGCTGCAAGGATGTCAATATATCCTGAGTAGAGGAACCAAAGAGTTTGTGACCCTCAAAGAGTGCATTAAGTGTGGATTGCTGGACATGCGGTACAAATCCGGAGACCCAAAGACACAGATATCTCCTCAAACAGATGCCCACAGTGGATGCCTGAGCTGTGGAGTCAGTGGCATTGTATGCTGCATGCAGCAAATAGCCGCCCACCGCTCCTGTGGTCTTTAAAGTTTTTGTCAGCTCCTGTTTGGATGCATTCTCTGGCATGGCTTGTGTGGAAGCCTGGACCACCTTGCAAAGTTCCTCTTGGTACTTCAAAAGGTGGCCCATATAATTCAAGATTCTCACGGTAAGGGTCGAAGAGGAGAACATCCATTTGCCCATAGCATCCAGTTTTCTAGAGAGAGACTGTCTGGGGAAGAGCACTTAAATGTTCTGGTCTTACTGACCTATCATGGGCTGCATTGATAACCACAGGGTCTGCATGTGGAGGTGCAGTGAAATAGAGGTGTCCTACTGGAGCCTGATATTTCCTGTCTGTTTTCCTACGTGCCAAGGGAATATTGAATGGTTGGTGCCATGCTGCCAGGATGGCATCTTCATAGGCCTCCATCAGAGGTGGGTTACCAGAGGGGAGGGTGTTTGGTAGTCCCAAGTAGTGGGCCAATTTTTGCCTAGAGGCGTCCTGTTCGGTTTCCTCGAAACCAAATATTTTTTGAAGATGTTACATAATATCAGTGAAACTTTGGTCATCTGGAGGCGAGCAAGGGAGGTATGGAGTTGTCTCCTCTCCCAGCAAAGAAGCAGTGGATGCTGAAGATGCAGTAACTTCATCCAGTCCTTCTTCCTCTTCTGGATCCCAGTCCTGATCGTATTGTTCCCCTTCCATGTCAGTGTCTGTGGAAGGAGCAAGCGAAGCTGAGGAGGCACTGGCCATAAGGGAAGTAGAAGGACGCCACGGTGGGGCTGAAGGCGGAGCCAGAGAAGGCGTACTTGTGGTGGTGGCTTTCTGGGTCAGGATGGTACTTACTAGAGCTTATATATGAACATAGGAATCTGCCAGCAGAAACGGGCCTTACAGTCTATCAAGTTAGTCTGCTCGAATGCGCTGCAAGCACCCTTATATTGCAGCTGCCCCACCCTATCATGGCCATTTGGGGTTGAATGGGCATTGAGAGTGCAGTGTTAGTAGGCCCTATTTGGATTATTGAGGGAATTGGTGGTGGCTGAGGCACCAAATGTACGTTTGGCAAACGCTCGTCGACGAGGAAGTTGGCTGAGGTAGAAAATGTACATCAGGAACATGAATCATCAATGGAGCAGGACAGCCCAACCCCAGGAGGTAATGTCCATCTCCTAGGGTCTAGGTCATCGACAGCCAAGTGTGGCCTTTGGGGGGTGGTATAAAGTCCCCCGAGATGGCAGCGGCAACAGAGGGAACTGAATTATTGGAGTTCCCAGTGGTGTCATTGACGAGTGAGCCTGTTGATGGGCCTGGAGAAGCAGACTGGCCTGCAGTCGTCGACGAAGGCCTGGGAGACTTGGCAAGGCCCATCGACAGAGTCGTGAGAATGGCTGTAGTATTTAAAACTGATTGTGGTACAGTGCTAGGTGGCGCAGACGTCGATGGAGAGTAGTGCTTTCGGCAGTCATAGGAGTGCTTATGCTTCTCCCTATGGTCAGTCTTCTCCGTCGACGACTGTTCCCTTTTCGAATGGTGGAAACTGGAGAAGTATGACGAGGAGAAGCGGGACGATTTTGATTGGAGTTCCTGCTCAAAGAGGGAGATTTTTTGCTCCATTAAGTGCTCCCTGAGTGTTTGAAGACGTCGTTTAGTAGCTTTATTAAATCTTTTGCACAGTGTGCAAGCATGGGTATCGTGCGAGGGTCCAAGGCAGCGCATGCAGAGCTCGTGAACCGCTGCAAGGTTTTGTCCACAGGCACAAAGTCGAAATAGTGAGTCCGAGGATGACATTGAGTGGTTGATGATGCAACACTGTTCTGCGATGCACCGGTCACAGCTAAGAAGGTAAGTAAATTCGGTGAAGTAGTTAGTTGACTGTGGCTGTACTCCTTCAGGAGGTGTAGCATATAGGTTGGCGTCGGGGGGGGGGGGGGATCTGAGGAGGATCTGGGACCGCCCATGGTTATATACCCTATAGTACAGCACATGACATTGTCATGAGTGGTCCCAAGTCCATTGCTGGTGAAATCCTCTGGCTTGATTCGGTGCCTGTGGCTGGATGTTCCTAGATGTGTGACCTGCTGCAAGAGATATCCTCGAAGAAGTTCTTTATTTTTTAACAGATTTTGTCACCCAATGTTCAGCACATCCCTTGTGTTACCCACCTCATGGTCATGACAGGTGTCACTTTTCAGCTTCTCTCAGGAGCATGTTTGTGCTGTTGCACTGCAAAATCACCTTTTGGATGGGATTTGAAAAATTCCACCTGTCTTGATGATAACATCAGGTCATAAAAAGACTTGAAAATGTAGGAGCCCACTGAAAATTAGATATTGTATCTCAGCTGGCCTATCATGGGTAAGTAGAATCTAAACATGTGTAAAAGCAGGACACCACTGAAAATGCGATATTGTATCTCATGTGGACTATACTGGGTAAATAATATTAAAAATGTAAAAGCAGGGCCCCAGTATAGCTGAGCCCCACCTCTGCATCTGTGCCACTTTATCCTGGGGAAAAAAAATTGTAAAAGCTGAACCCCACTGAAAACGTAACTTGTCTTTCAGCTTGTCTATCATAGGTAAACACATTATAAAAATAGGTAAAAGCAGGGTCCCATCGAAAACAAGATATTGCCGTTGGCAGAATTAGGAAATCGTTCCACCAAATGAAACTGGAAGATGTCTGGAATCTTTTAAAGTGAAAAAAAAGAGTCACATTTTTTGCCCAGTTTCGTTGCACTGCTGCTTTAACATGTCCCTGTGGAGGCTTAGGCAGAACTTCTCTTTAAAATAGTTATGCTAAGTATTCCCACAGCTACAGTTAAGTGTTGCAGCAGTAGTCTACTTTAACAGAAAAGCTGTGGCTTGTCAGGAATTAAGTTCCACAACAGTCCCCTTTGAAACAATTCATATCAAACCCTGACAAAATGAAATAAAAAGCTAAAGTAACTGATTTTAAAGGGCAGCCAACACCTTCAGGAGAACTTTGAAAAACATTAAATTTGGACACAGTTCAATTTATATTTCATATTAGTTTTTACATTACATTTCTTCTCCCCATGTTTATTACTCAGGTTTTTTGTGTGAAAACAGGATCTTTATTCCGAGAGATCAGCACTCCAATTGCTTATTCCCCACCTGATGTTGTAGTAATAAGTTTATTGTTCAACTTATTAGTCTTTGCAATCTTAAAACATACAAAAATAAAAAAGATAATAAATACAGACAATATTAAAAAGTACTGGACAGAGATGTATTGATCCCTTGTTAGCATCTATAAATGGGGCCTATAAATGTCCTCAGCACTATTGATGCATGCTAAGCAGCCTTTGATCAATGAGGTAATCACATAATAAAAAAGAAATAGAGTAAAGTTGAGTAATAGAGGGCAGGGTACATGTCACGATAGATAATACGATTCACTGTGTCCTAGAACAAACAATTGCTAACAATTTATATGTTAATAGTCTTTTAATGTCTTTCCTTAACTTTACTGATCATAGTGAAGTATTTTCCAGTCTTTAATTTGTCCAATCATCTTCTGCTAACATTAATATTGTAGTTAAGGCAGACATATCCAAGTCAGATCCAGAGTTTATATAGGGATCTAGTCAATAAATAGGCCCTCTCATTCTTATACCAGGCCCAGTCCCATAATACATGCATGAGATTTTCTTTACCTCTGGCTGGACAAGAAAAATTTTGGTTACCGTTATTTGATTTTGTATGTCTAACTTAGAGAACATTACTGTTGAAAAGCTCAAATTTATATTTTATAAATGTGCTCTGTTCAGTAAAAATATCTAAATAATGCTCGTAATCAAATCTGTAATTATTCTTTGCAAACCAATCTGAATAAGAGGGTCTGTCTGTTATAATGCTCTGCTTGTGACTTCACTGCTGTTCCCATGGTAACAGTGTGATGTCACAGCAGACGGGTATGACTTCAAGTGAGGAATAAGCCGAAGGGGCATGTAGTAATAGTTTCTGTTTTCATGTAGACTTCCTTGGTAATAAATAATAGGGAAGAGGAATCTATAGGAGAATGAAAGCAGAATTTTGTGTAGATGTTATGGTTTTCCAAAGTTTTCATAGAATCGTCAGCAACTCTTTAAACCCATGGGGACCAAAATTAACTAATACAGGTACATTGAGTTGGATCCAAACCTTGCTGCTGATTCAAGCTGTGCTGTAGGTAAATGAGACAGTTTATGTATGGAACCTGGCAGGTTAAGTTCAAAAGGTTTCCAAACGGAATGTTTAATGCTCAAGGTTTTGTGGGCACCCAGCAGGTTGAACTGCTTGTGTAAAAGCTACCTTTTTTCCCCATTATGTTGATGCCTTCTGTCACTTGTGCTGTCCTCATTCGACCCTTGCTTCCGGCCATGTCCCATCCCTTCTCTGGTTGTTACGTCAGCCTCCATTGTCTCAGGGCAGCTTATGTTCTGATGGATCCTGGATGGCCCTCTAGGGTGGGAGGTGAGTGGCCAGTTGGGAAGGCAGGGCCTGGAAGCATCAGGTGTCACCCTGTCCATGTCCGAGGTTTTTCTTGTGGGTTTCTCCCCACCCTCAGGATGTTGGCAGCAAGTACACTTAATTGCGCGTGCCCACACAGTTGTGGAACTGCACACAGCGCCAGTTGGTGTCTTTGCACCCCAAGTATCTCCAACTGCACTGTCACCTGTGGTTAGCCAGGGAGCAGTATTACGAAGGAACATGTTGTCCCCCTCCCCGGAGGAGGAGGAGAGTGTCACCTGGGACACTCGATCCCCCTGTCCCTGGCTGGATCCTCGATGTTCCTGGCTTGTTCCCAGACTTGAGTTGCCGACATCATTAGCTGCATCCTTGTCACTGCACCAGTGGGCCGGGAGGAATAGCTTTTTAAAAATGAATACATAAAAAATAAGAAAATCACTATCTGATGCTGGTCTTAGTGGTGGGGCATCCACTTAGCACGCTGATTACCTGAGTTTGTGGCCTGAGCTGGGGACAACAGGAGCACAGACTGGCAGGGTGGACGATGTGCCTGTATGGACACTTTTCACTTTGGGGAAGGGCGCTGGGGTGCGCTGCTCAGAGAGCCACACCTGGTGGGGAATGGCATCTTGACTGGTGAGGGAGACCATGCAGTGGCCAGCTGTACTCCCCAAAATGTCGACACAATACACCCTGCTAAGGTGTAGGGAGGGGCCCAGAGTGGTTGACCAAGGTGCTTCCTACATTCCTTGTTTCACCCCCTTGAGGAGGATATGCCAAAACCTTCAGGTCATTGAAGACTTGGGGAGCCGGTGGGTGGTGTTCAGCAAAGGAGGGTGAGTCTAATGGGCAACAGGAAGACAGAAGTGCAGCTCCGAATGAGTGTGGTGCTGAGGGGTGCAAGGGAAAGTAGCAAAAAAAAAAAAAAAAAAAAATATATAAGGTAGTGTTTCCCTGCTCCACTCCGGTCAGGGGAGGGGGCACAAGACTCCATTAAAGCAAGGCACCAATGGATTTTTTAATTCCAGAGAAGATGGACATGAAACATATTGTAGCTCTCTACAGCTGCATTGCCACCCGCAGTGAGGATATGCAAGAATTTTGGAGCTGGAAGCGTGAGGAGGAACACTGCTGTGGGTGGTCGTGGTGTCATGCTCCTGGCTGGTGACCACTGTTTCCACCACTTTGTTGCTGTGAACCTCTGTCTGAGTTGGCATTAACAGACGACTCATCAGTGTGTCCAGCCTGCCCAGTAGAAGCTCTCCCAACAGCACTGCCACCTCAGGTCACCTAGGTGGTAGTACATTTGTGGAAGTTGCTGCCCCCGTCCCACCTCACCTCAGTGGGGAGAGGAGAGGGAATACTGGAATAGTCAGTACTTTAACCGCTGGCCTGCAGCTTGCCACAGGCTTAAGACACAAATCCATGTTGCCAGCATAGCTGGCAGTTCTTCTGCTGCTAGACCATAGGGCAGACTGTGGAATAACTAGTCTAGATTGGTTAAAAAATATTCTGTGATTTATAATGGTAGAAACCATGTAATGGGCAACAGATCTTGTTTTGTCAGAATGATGTAGTGTGTAACAGAAACTTGTTTTTGTTCTCACAGGTGAAGCATTCCATTCCTCAGAACATCACCGGCACTCGGACCTGACAGCTCCGCCTAACAGCCCAACAGGTCTTTCCTCCCAGCATTCTTCACTGATACCCCCCAAGCAGACGCCCACTCACCAGGGGTCACTTGGACCTTCGCAGCATGTTCATTCTCCTCCGAGCCCAGGGGTCCCCACACACATCCCATTTCCTCCCCCACTGCCGAATTCCCACGCACCGGTGTCAAAGATGGCTGCCAGCACCCCAGCCACTGTGCACAAACCTGGGACCTGTAAGAACTCACACTTGCCTCCTCCTTCTAACGCTCCCCTGTCAAAGATGCCGGTGCCTTCTACTGGGTGTAACCATCCGTGTAACGGGCACTGCAGCGGCTCCGTAACACCACAGAGCACAGTACATCCAGCGAGTGTGGCAAACAGGTTAGTGGACTGTTTTGATGAATATATAAATACAGCACTGCGTCAATGTACACTGCTTCTGACACACCAGCATTGGTTCTACCATCTGTGATTATATAGTGTGGGCAATGAACAGTCATTCCCTTTTTTATCTCTTTCTTTTGGGGAGGTTGTAAGTGAGATTAGTGCTTGAGTAAAGGTGTTGGGGGATGTATGTTAGTATGTTACCGAGAGCTGAAGTCCTCCATTTACTGAGGTGCAGGATAAGGGTATAAATTAGTAAGTACTACGTCACAGAGAGGTGGATTGACATGTGGAATCATTTATTTTGTGAGGTTCTGGAAGCTAGCCTTGTTCAGTGAGAGAATGACACTGAGGGTTACGTAGCATGAGTAGGGTTTACATTCTGGCTCGCAAGCTTGGATGTGTGTCCATAGTCAAATTGGATATAGTCACTGCTGTGTGGGGGGGGGGGGGGGGGTATAAGTCCATAGTCCCTGCCGTCACCACAGTACTGTGTTATGAATCTGGTGGAGAAAGTTGGGGCTATGGTGCTTGCCCTCCCCATAGACTTTTTCACCACTGCATCTGTAACTTGTCCTGGAAAGCATTTGAGACAGCAAGGAAGGTAATTTTGTTTCCATTCTTGGCTCCATCCAAGGCCTCGTGTTCAGTGCAGAGGCAAGCAGCAAGCCAGACATCAGAGGGCTGACATCAGCTACTAGCAGCTGGAGGCAGACATGAAGTTTGGGGGACTCTGGAACAGGGGGCTGTGTGGCTATAGAAATAGCCCCCTGCTATGGAGGGATCTCAGTCTGTCTGCATCTTGCATAGCAGATTAGCGTGTCTTCTATCCATCTGGGGACCTGCTGTGATGGACGTCCTTCTACTTTGTTTATATATTTATTTATTTATATCAAATGTTTTACCAGGAAAGACATACTGAGCTGAGCTGGTAACAGCCCATTTCTGGATGCATTTGGGGGGGTGCAGGAGAGCAAACATAAGGTGCAGTGAATACATAAATTATGGGTTGTGCAAGCAACAAAACATTTGGTGTAGAGTAATATAGTACAGTAAGTTGTCTATGGTAAAGTAAATGTGTAGATGACCATAAGCAGCGAACAATTCTGTAACTTGGGGAAGGAAGATGGGGGAATCACAGTGCAAGAGTATGGCAGGAGGATTCTGGGGGAGGAGTGTGCTGGAGAGCAGACAGTAAAATGGGAGCAGTAAATACTATAAATTAAAAGTTGTGCAATTTAAACAACAATTCAGTGTGGAGTGCATCACAACCTGTCCACACTCAGGAGATAGTTTGCAACAAATTGTCAATTTTCTCAGTCCTCCACACTTGAACAGGATTCACCCCAGAATCCTAAAAGAACTAAGGGAGGACTTAGTGACACCACTGACCACACTTTTTAACAAATCATGGGAGGATGGGGTGGTACCTGAGGACTGGAGGAGGGTAGCTGTGATTCCCCTTCACAAAAGTGGGAGCAAGGCAGAAGCAGGAAACTACAGACCTGTAAGCTTGACCTCAGTGATAGGGAAAAATGATGGAATCACTTCTGAAAGAAAGAACTGTTGAGTGCCTAGAGGCCAGCGGGGCACAGAACCGAAAGCAGCATGGATTTACAGCAGGAAGGTCATGTCAGACAAACCTAATTGATTTCTTTGACTGGGTGACCAAAGTAATAGACCAGGGAGGGTTTGTGGATATGGCCTACCTAGACTTTAGCAAGGCATTTGACACAGTCCCGCACAAAAGATTAATAATCAAGTTAGCCAGCCTGGGAGGGGGGTTCCAGGGTGGTAGCCTGGGTAGCAAACTGGATGCACAACAGGACACAGAAGGTAATAGTGAATGGAACACATTCCGAAGAAAGGGGGGTTACTAGTGGAGTACCTCATGGCTCAGTACTGGGTCCAGTCCTCTTTAACATCTTCATAGGTGGCATTGCAGAGGGTCTGGAGGGAAAGGTATGCCTCTTTGCAGATGACACAAAGATCTGTAACAGAGTTGATACACAAGGGGGGGGGTAGAAAGGATGAGAAGGGACTTGGCAAGGTTGGAGGAATGGTCAGACATATGGCAACTTAGATTCAGTGCAAAGAAGTGCAAAGTAATGCACCTGGGAAACAAAAACCCAGGAGAAGAGTACACAATAGCAGGGGAGGCACTGACAACAACAAAAATGGAAAGGGACTTGGGGGTAGTCATATCAGATGACCTAAAGGTGGGTAAGCAATGTGAGAAGTCAGGAGAGCCGGGGGATACTGGGATGCATAGGAAGGGGCATCACAAGTAGAAAAAGGGAAATGGTTATCCCGCTGTACAGACAGTTGGTGAGACCCCATCTGGAATACTGTGTGCAGTTTTGGAGACCCCATCTACAGAAGGACATAGACAGGATGGAAGCAGTCCAGAGGAGGGCAACTAAAATGGTGCAGGGTCTGCATCAGAAATCATATGAAGAGAAATTGAGAGAGCTTAATATGTATACCCTTGATGAAAGGAGGGATGGGGGGACATGATAGAAACTTTCAAGTACCTCAAGGGAATCAACAAAGTCCAGGAGGGTAACATCTTTCAGAAAAAGAGATGTGTAAGAACAATGGGGCACAATTTAAAGATAGAAGGGGACGGCTCAGGGGTAATGTGAGGAAATTTTGTTTTCACGGAGAGAGTAGTGGAAGCATGGAACCGCCTTCCTGGGGAGATTGTTGGGTCTAAAACAGTGGAAGAATTCAAAATGCATGGGACAGACATAAGGCAATTGTGGTAGGGGGTTGCAGGAAGTAGGCTGTTGGTTAACTAGAATCTGCTGCTTATCCAATAGGTAGGAAAATGGGCAGACTGGGTGGGCCAAGTGGTCCTTATCTGCAGTCAAAGTCTATGTTTCTGTGAAAGGACCTGTCGTTAGCTGCCAACACTCAGAAGTAATTCCCTTACCTGGGCTTTCTCGGTCTGAATCCCACCTGAGTCACTGCTCACATAGTACAGTGCTCCTTTGACTATGGGCATGGTCTTCCCCAGTTACTCACTCCTGAGACAACACTTTATTTCTTGGAATATGATAACCATAGCCATTTGCTCCCCCTTCAGAAACAGATCATGGAATTGTCAGTACCAACAGTTAACTATTCTCCAAAAGGTTCAGTCACAGAGGAATGGAGTATATAAAAATAATATTTAATACTTCACAATATTTATACAGTCTACAGGATATCACAGTACACAAAGACTATGGAAAATCTGCAGATATCATAGTACACAAAGACTATGGGAATTACAGGGTAACTACAGAAAGGAAAAGGAAAATGGTTTGCACGCAGCAGAAGAAATATGCAGGAAAACCTTTTTGTAACTTCCTAACTCTTAGCAAAGTAGAACGATTTCTTACCACACAGGGTATTAGTGAATCATGACAGACATGATGGTAACTGCTGGGAGTCTCAGTCTGACTGCCCAGTGTGTTACAAAACCCATATTTTAACAAGGTTTTCAAACCAGTCTTCACCCACCCATGGCACACACATTCTATGACATCACTTCCAAGCCAGGTCTTTGTGGCAACGGGGACAAGTTTTTTGGGAAACCGGTCTGATCTGAACGTCAGGAGTTTGTGTGTTCCAAAGGACACTTCTTTGTCCTACTTCCTGTCTCACACGGCAGGAGTGACTGTTCCAGTCATTAGCCAGAGCTCTTTTGGCTGTCAAGCATGAAATGGCTGTTTTGGGTTTCAAGCACTCCCATTAACTGGCATGGGAGTCCTATAGCTACAGGACAAACAGAATGTAATCACTCTCTAGAAGCAGTTGCCATGCCCCTGGCAATTGTGTTAATCTCATTTTCCTCTCACAGATCCATTCAAAGTTATCAATACAGCTAGGATGAAATAAAAAAAACTACAGCACAAAACTATATGGCAAAACACAATTATATGGCAAGTTGTTACACGTGGAACGTCACAGTGCCTATAGTAAAGTAGCCTGTGGTATGGTACCAAAGGCACCTATGGTAATGTAAATTTGCAAGTGGTTAGGAGCAATAGGCAATATTGTAAATTGGGGAGGGAGATTGTGGGGAATCGCACTATTTAGACAGGAACTTAGTCCCATTATGGGCCTACATTTACATTTTGTAGGTGGGAGATGGGCAGTGGGCGGGTCAGTAGCCAGAGCACAGGTTGCAGAGTTCCTGGCAGAGGCTTTGGTGATGGAGTGAAGAAGGTCCAGGTCAGTAGGACCAAAGGTGACAAAAATTGATTGGTTATCTATGTATTTTAATAACAGGGATAAAATGGATTGAAACTAAAAATCCTGATCTTCATCAAGGAGATCTCCTTCATTGGGCCACACCTTTGGAACAGTAAGCCATCGGCATCAGGACTTTCTGTAAACTTTTGCCTAGCTGGGAGCTGCCCATGATGACGTTTCAAATCGGTGTCTATAAAACATGAGCAGCCCCTTACTCCTCAGTTCTTTCTTTCGCAGTTGACACTCTCATTGGACCTGCAGAGAAACAAAGCAGTCGCTTTGTTGCATTGCTGTTTTTTTTCTAAACTTAGATTTATTTTCTGTCTGTTGTCCCTTTATGCCACCATCAAATGAACCATTGTTTAGGTTTTATACCTGTTGTTACAAGATCTACATGGACGACGCTCACACCATGTGTATGTGCTGTTTGGGCCTGTTCCACTATGTGTTGGCCTGCAAGGTCTGCCAGGGATTCAACCAGGCCATAAGGAGACACCAGAAGAAGGCTTTGGAGCCTTTCATCACCATTAAGGTCGTGGAAGCTCAGGCGTAGGCCACAGTATCCAAAACTGGTTTCTCCCTCTTAACCTGGGTAAGGAAGCTCCCCGGCAGTCGTCGGTGGCATTGCCGCCAAGGTCCACAAGGACAGCTGATAAATCCAAGAAAAGGAAAAATCGCTGTTGACACCCTTCTACTCTTCTAGCCACCAGAAGCTCAGAGAGAAAAATGCCTCACAGTGAGATCGTGGTCTCCATGGAAGGAGGACATTGTCAACTACAGGACCCCCCGACTGTCATTGAGGCACCAAAGTCAGGGCCTGGCTCTGGCATGCCATACCTACTACGGATGGTATGCAGTCATTGTTGACACATTCCATCTCTTCAACATCTTTAGCCATGACCCCTCAACGAGCAGCGTTGACTTGGAGGTTATGCTACCATCGTTCTCAGAAATGTTAACACGCCTTTTTCCGTTGCTGCAAGTGGCAGTGTTCCATCGACGGGGCCTCCCCTACTGGCAAAGTCATCGTAAATGAAACCGACGATACCTGCTACACCAACAGTTCAGCCACCACCTCTGTCACCCACTCCCATCAGTTGCCCCCATTGTCTTAAGAGACAAGGAGGAGCAGGAATACAATACTGACCTCTTAGAGATGGAGAAAGATTTAGAGGATGAAGGTGGGGATGAGGAGCCATGTGAAGATGATTTCCCTTCCAACTCAACCTTGTATCTCGCAATGAGGACTCTGGTATATAACACCAGGTCCCCTCCTGAAGATGCATCTTTCTGTGAGAATTCTTCAGTGGTTTCTTTCAAGTACAGTGGGACCAACTGATGGACGAATTGGAGCATATGATCTTCATCACATCTCCTCTCATACAGTCTCTACCGTAGTGGATGGAACGATGCACTTACTGGAGGGTGTCCCTTTCTTTTTGTTAACTCTGGAGCTCAACCTCACGATGGATGCCTCCAGGAAGGGATTGGGTGCCACCTTTACCAGTCCCATGGATTTTGGACAGACTGGGATGCAGATCTCCACGTCAGTCTTCTGGTGACGAGGGCTGTTTTTCTGGGGCTACGGGCCATCAAAGAATATCTTTTTCCAGGTCCCCTAATTGAATTTATTTTCTTTTTGTTTGTGTGTGAATTCTTAGTGCTCGTGAAAGGTGCTGGATTGACAACACTGAAACGTGAAGTCCTCTCCAGGTCCCCTGTTAATACGAACAGACAACATCAGTGTGATGCATTATGTCAGCAAGCAAGGGGGCACTCATTCGTACCCTCTGTGCAGGGAAACATTAAGAGTATGGCATTGGGCACTCTCTTAGTCTTATGGCCTGCAGTTGACATCCATTTTTTCTTCCAAGAGTCCAAAACGTCTTAGCAGACATGCTGAGTTAGTCCCAGTCTTGGGTACATGAGTAGGAACTGCTGATCTCCATGGTAAATGCAAAACTGTGGCATTTCTGCTCACTCGCTACAGGGCCTGGAGTTATTTGGCAAGATGTGTTCCCTCTCTTTGGAGGGGCAAGCTCTTTTACACATTCCCTCCGATCTCTCTCATTCAGTGGGTCCTTCTAAAGTTGTGGGCAGAGGAGGCCACTGTGATACTGTTCACCCGGGCTTCCCCAGGCATGGTTTCCACTTCTGCAGCATCTGGCAGTGGAGCCGCTAATTCAGTTGCACCTGTGTCATGGTCTGCTGTCTCAGGACAGGGGAGCCCTGGTCCACCCAGACCTCAGGTCGCTAAACCTGCATGCTTGGCTCCTGACAGTGTAGTCATTGCATGCTTTGGGGTGTCTCCCCAGGTGGCTAATGTCTTGCTGGCAGCTAGGAAACCCTCCACTAGACATACATACTCCCTAAAGTGAAACCAGTTTGCTGTTTGTTGTGCTTCCCACTCTGAGGGCTCTTCCGTGTGTCCTGTTAGCACTGTTCTTGCCTACTTACTGTCTCTGAGACTGCTCTGCAATATTCCTCCATTAAGGTGCACTTGACTGCCATATTGACTTCCCATGCCCCTTGATGGATGTACGGTGGTACAACTGGAAGTGTCCTGTACCTTCTTGAAGGGTATTTTGCATGTGTCTCCTGATTTGTGAACAGGTTCCACAATGGGACCTTAATTTTCTTCTTGAGAAGTTGTCTTTGGTTCCTTTTTAGCCCCTTGCGACTTGTGAACTTTCATGGAAGGCATTTTTTCTAGTTGCTATTACTTCAGCCAGACAGATTTCTGAGCTTCAGGGTCTTACGAGTACCCACCCCCACCTGAATTTTCACACTGATAGGGTGGCATTGCATACAAATCCTCTTTTTTTCTGTTTTAACTAAGGTGGTGTCTGACTTAACCATGAATCAGACCATTAATCTACCAGTGTATTATTGTTTGTGCTGGGGGGGGGAGGATTATTCCATGCCCTTGATGTTCACAGAACCCTGCATTTCTATCAAGAGCGCATGAAGGACTGTAGAATGTCCTCTCAGCTGTTTGTGTCATTGGTCTCTGGCGGAGAGGGCATCATGGTGACTAAGTAGTGCCTGTCTAAATGGTTGGCTAACTGCATTACATTTTGTTATAGGAAACACGGTAAAGAACTTCTGGGGCTATGCGTGGCCACTCTACTCGTGGTGTGGCCACCTCTCTTGTCTGTTTCCAAGGTGAGTCTGCTGCTGACATATGTACTGCTGCCACAGGATTACTGTCTACAGTTTTACTAAGATCTGAATATTACCCGCCTTAGATATACTGGTTTTGGTCTTGCTGCTGTGCAAGGCCCCTTGTCCTGATCTTGTATTGGACTTTCCAGCCCCCACTGGGTACTTTGTACTGCTTGGAAATTGTTCCAAAGGTGTGGCCTAATGAAGGAGATATCCTTGTTGAAGCAGGAACATTTACCTAATGGTAACAGTAGATCTAGAGAAAATCTCCTCCATTGGGCCACAGCACACCCACCTTCCTTCCCCGGTTCTGAGGTATCAGCTGGCAGGCTGTCCCACTGCCTTTTTGGAAAGTATAGATATTTGTGATTTTATGTCTTCCGTCACCAGTCCCAGTCTCTCTTTGTGTGCCTGGTCCTGGTGAGCTCTTCTGGTTCCTCTTGGCAACTGGCTCTCCGAGCTTTTCTCTAGTGGGGAACTGAGCAGTAGGGGGCTGCCCATTTTTATAGGCAGCGACGTTGCACATCATCATGGATGGCCACCAGCTAGGCAGACGTTTCCTCAGGGTCCTGACACTGACAGTTTTATAGTTCCAAAGGGTATGGCCCAATGGAGAAGATTCTCTCTCCAAGATCTACTTTACTGGTGGATAACTACCGTTTCTAGGGACATGGATATGTTGTTCATCCACACTCATTGGCAGGTATCCTTGCCGCTTTAAATCTTGCCGGAAGGTCTTCAAGCTTGCTCCTCCCACCCACCCGGGTGGTATAACTCTCGGCTCCGCCCCATGACGCCAGATCTTCCTTACCGCTTGGAAGCTCAGGTTCCCTCCTTAACGCTTCTGCGCTTGTGACTGGTTCCTATTTCTCCGCTTTGGGATTTAAAATAAATTTTGCAAAAGACTTCAGTCTTCTATCCCTCACGGCCATGGCGGACAAATCGACTCGGATTTCTCGAGATGCCCATGCGGGCAGAAGATGTCTCGGACGGATCCACACTCCACGCAGTCTCATCAGTTTAGGCCTTGAGCACGACCCGCAGGCTTGCGACCTGTGCTCATCTTTTCGGCCCACGCCCTCGAAGACCGTGCTGCCCGATTGCAACTGGGCCGTCCGAGAAGCGTTCCCTCCGGTGAAGTCCAAGGAGGCCCGGTTAGGCGGTGTCAGCGGTAACTCGGCGGATCAGCTCGGCGGATGGTGGCCCTCAAGAGGAGCGGCGCGGTCAGAGTCTTCCTCGGCCATGCATTATCCCGGCCTCTCTGGGTTCTTCCTACACGGCTTTTATGTTTGTCTGTCCCTTCCACTAAGGGAGAAGGGCTCATGCCTGCTGGACCTTATTCTCGGTCCAAAAGAGGGATAGGGGTAAGTCCCTCCATGGCGCTCTTGGGAGCGGGAAAGGTCCCTCTTCTGGGCCGCGGACTGGTCGGCTTCGGTCGATCATTGCCTGCCGGGCCACTGGCCTCACGGTGTCCCTCGCCAGGTCAGTTGACCGAGACTCCTGACTGGCGAAGCTCGAGATTTTCTCGACCCATTGGACGGGCTGTCGCCTTTAGCAGCCGAGATTCCCTCCCCTGTTCCCCGGAGGAGCTGAGATCCCGTGGCTCGGCTGTGCCTCGGTCTCGAGCCTCGGATGGACCATCCGAGCCAGAGGGAGTGCCGTTCCGCCGACACCTCCGCGCACCGACCTCGAAATTCGGGACTCTCGGTCTCGGTCCGGACCTCTTCGCGGTCCGGCCGATCCCGTCGCCAGGCGGTCTCGAGTCTCGGCACGCTGTAGCGCGTCGCCGCTCCTCGCCCTCCTCCTCGGATGAGGGGAGGGTCGCAGAAATTACGCCGACGGGCATTTAGACCTTTATGCTGCAACAGCTCCTCCTGGCCGGGAATAAGCCGACCCCCGCCTTCCCCGCCATTAAGTGGCACTGTCACGGGCACGCCGACACAACCCTCGACTTATCCGAGGCCTATACCCAGGCCGGTTGTTCGGCCCAAACCAGCTGCTCCACCGATTCCGGTGGAACCTCCGCCTCCACAGCCACCAATTGGGCTCCGACCAAGGATTTCGGTCGGCTAAGGTCTACCTCCCCATCGGTTGTCAGTTACCCCTCACCCGACCGACCTCGGCAGGTGAAGGGTGGCTCAGGCCAGAGGCAGTTTTTCTAGGACTCTTCCGAGTCCGAAGATGATCTTTTCTCCAAGCGACTGGACTTGAGTCTTCAGGAGGTCAGTCAATGGACGATAGCCCGCCGCCCTTCCTAGGACTGCTTCGGCTCATCTCGAGTCTACCGGGATGGAGCTCTAACCTGCTTCCAAACGGGCCAGGTATCCTCACGGAGATTCTGGACCCAGGGATTCCCTCCGACGGAGGCCTTCCGTGGCCGAGGGCCATAGTGGGTCCGCACTGGAGCTTTGGCAGCGCCTGCTTCCTGCCCTGCGCCTTCGGCCAGGATGGCCAGGAAGTATGCGGTCCCTACCGGTTCCTTGTCCGGTTTTTGAACACCCTCTGCTGAGGGGTTGGTTACGACAGCCGGTCGCTACCGGGCAACGCCAGGGATGTGGACAACCTCCTGACAAGGAGTCCAAGAATTGACCATGTCGGGCTAAAAGTCTACGCCAAGGCCCTCCTCGGCCTTCGGGCCAGGCCAGTTCGGGCCGGGCCCCTCATGGCACATTTTTCTCATGCCCTGTTGGGCTCCCCGGATGAGGTCATCCTCATCTTCCTGCCGATCTGCAGACTACGGTTAGCAGGTGGGGACCAGGGCAGGGCAGTGGCCAAACAGCAGCTCCAGACTGCTTTGGATATAGGGGACTCATGTGCCAGATCGGGGCGGCCGCGAGTGGCTGTGCATCGGGCTTGGCTGAGGATATCCACCTTTACTCGGATACCCAGCACAAGTTGGCAGATGTTCCTTTTGGGGACTGACCTCTTCGGCCCTGGGTGGAAGGTCACCTGCAGAGGATCGAGAAGTCCAATGCCACCTTGGCCTCGGTCCTTCCGCCAGAAGGACAAAGGCGAACCACAGCCTAAGCTCCTTCGTCTCTTCTGTGCCCCGCGCGCCCGGCCCAGCAACGCCAGGGCCAGCAGGCTCGGCCTTGGCATCCCAAACCCAAGCCGCCGGCTTCCTCTAACAGGAGGCAGGAGGAAGAGGCCCAGGAGGTCCCTCGGCCGTCCCTCCTCCAAGCCTGCCCAGTGACGGGCTGAGGGGTGTCGCCCCATCCCCGCCACCTTACTCCTGGGTCCCTCTGGGGACGGCCCGCACTGCTCCGCCTGGTCCGCTGTTACCACGGACAGGTGGGTCTTGGAGGTGGTGGGAAGAGGCCTGCCTCTGAATTCGAGCAGGCACCCACCTTCAGAGCCGCCGCCTCGGGGCTTCGGGATCCCCAGCTCACTGGTGCCTGCCGAGCCGACATCGCTCCTCCTCCAGAAGGAGGTGGTAAGAGAGGTGGTGGACCCTCCTTCAGACCCAGGGTTTGTGTCCAGGTACTTCCTGGTTCCAACGGACGGGGCTGGCGCCCATTCTCGACACTCCACACGACCTAAACAAGTTCCTAAGGTCTCGAACCTTCAGGATGGTCACTCTGGCTCAGATAATACCATCCTTGAACGCGGGCGCGGTGGTTCTGCTCTCTGGACTTGCAGGACGGCTGCCACGCTCCCTATCCGTCCGGCTCCCACCAGAGATTCCTTCGCCTCGAGCGGAAGGATCCTCTTCGAGTTCCAAGCCATGCCCTTCGGCTTGTCTCCAGCTCCCAGGGTCTTCACCAAATGCATGGCAGTGGTGACAGCATCTCTCGGCGCCGAGGGGTCCGGTGTACCCTTACCTGGACGACTGGCTGATAGCAGCTCCCTCCAGGAAGGAGGCGGAGTGGTCCAGAGATCTGGCCTCCAGGTCTGCTCTCAATCTCAACTGGGCCTCCTATCAACGAGGCCAAGTCGGAACTCGAGCCAAGCAGGTGATTCTATTCATCGGGCGCAGCTCGACCTCTTCGAGCCAGAGCTGCCCCGCGGACAGGGCCGAGGTTCTTTCCTCCTTGCCCGATCATTTCTGGTTGGGCAATTGCGCCCTGCCCGGACTTCCTGCGCCCTGGGTCTCATGGGCCTGCACCAGCGTGGTCCGCTGGGGCCGCTGGAACATGCGCCCCTTCAGTGGGACTGGCCAGCCAGTGGTCACAACGCTGCATCCCTTGACCAGCTTGTGTCGGTGACACAGGATGTGGAACGCTCCAGTGGTGGACCGCTCCAGATCATTTGCAGGAGGGCATCCTGCTCGTCCGCCTCGAGCCGACGGTCTCTATCGACCGATGCCTCTCTGATGGGTTGGGGTGCCCATCTGGGGAACACTGCCTCATGGCCTCTGGTCCCGCTGGGAGTCCCGATGCCACATCAACCTGCTGGAGCTCCGAGCGGTCCGCCCAGCTCTCACCGCCTTTGCTCCGCTCCGGGGTCAAGTGGTCCGAGTCCAGACGGACAATACCACGACCATGTACTATCTAAACCGCCAGGGCGGGACGCGCTCCATGCTTCTATGCAAGGAAGCTCTCCGCATTTGGTCACTCGTGCGCAGCCTGGAGGCGGATCTCCTAGCCATTCACGTGGCAGGAGCCTCCAACACCCTGGCCGATGCCCTGAGCCGGATAGGGGCTGCATCCCACGAGTGGTCTCTCCTGCCGGAGGTAGTACAGCATCTGTTCTCCCTTTGGGGCACACCTCAGGTGGACCTGTTTGCCTCCATGGAGAACGCGAAGCTGAGTCTGTTCCATGCCCGCCTCAGCAGGGCTCGCTGCAGGGGATGCCTCTCGAGGCAATGGACCCCGGCCTCTTTACGCCTTTCCCCATTTCCCTTGATCCACAAGGTGCTTCTCAAGGCGAGGAGGGACAAGGCGAGGTGATTCTGATAGCCCCAGACTGGCCTCGCCAGTTCTGGTACCCAGATCTCCTCAGTCTCAGCTCCAGGACTCCGCTGCAGCTTCCAGCTCGCCCGACCTGCTCTCAGTCAATCAGGGAAGGTGTTCCATCCGGACCTTCAATCCCTGCACCTGACGGCCTGGTTCCTGGCTGCTAGAGTTCCAGGCCTTGGGTCTTTCCGACGAGGTCCTCAATGTAGTTGAGGCGTCCCGTAGAGTCGACCAGAAAATGCTATGCCTTCAAATGGAAAAGGTTTTCCATTTGTGTCAGGGCAAGGGCTTGGACCCTTCCTCCTGTTCCTTGGCAAGCATCTTGACTATTTATGGTCCCTTTCTAGTCAAGGGCTTAGGCCGACGACCCTAAGGGTGCACCTGGCAGCCATCTCTGCCACCGGGCGCGGGCCGGAAGCAGTCGTGGCGAGGAGAAGGTGGTCTGGCGCTTTTCAAAGGCCTTGATCACATTTCCTCCAGTGGAACCCCCACCTCCGTGGGATCTACTGCTGGTACTGGCAAAGCTCATGGGCAAGCCATTCGAACCTATGCACAGGTGTGCTCTCTCACCTGTCGTGGAAGACCGCCTTCTTGGTGGCTATCAGCCAGCCAGAAGGATGGGAGAGCTCCAGGCGCCCATCGAGTCCCCTTACCTGGTCTTCCACAGGGACAGGTTGTCCTGCGCCCCCACCCAAATTCCTTCCGAAGGTGGTGTCGGAGTTTCACCTTAACCAGGTGTTGACTCTGCCGGTGTTCTACCCCAATCACACTCGAGGTCAATATAGGCTCCATACTCTGACCCTAGAAGGGCCGCTATTATAAGGAGCGACGGCTGAAATTGGGAGAGGTTCGCCAGCTGTTTGTCACCTACGCTGAAGCCGCATCTGGCAGACCTGCAGCCAAGCGGACGATAAGCAGGTGGGTAACCTCCTGCATAGATCCTGCTATAAGTTGGCGGGCATGGAGCTCCCAGAGGATAAGAGCTCATTCTACCCGCCATACTGCTGCAACGGTGGCTGCTTCCAGGGACGCCCCTATCCAGGAAATCTGCAGGCTGCTACCTGGAAGTCAGCAAACACCTTCATTACCCACTACCACATCGACCTTGAGTCACGCCGGGATGCTGGTTTTGGGGCCTCGTGTTCTCCAGTCTCTTTCCCAAGTAAGTATATGGGGTTTCTGCCTCCTCCTCCCGGAGAACTGCTAGAGTCTGCCAATGAGTGGATGAACAACATATCCATGTCCCTAGAAATACAGGTTACTCACCTGTAACAGGAGTTCTAGGAATGGTATATGTTGTTCATCCACACGACCCACCCGACCTCCCCGGCTTCGACGCACAACCTGAGCTTCCAGCGGGCCAGATCTGGCGTCATGGGGCGGAGCCGAGAGTTATACCACCCGGGTGGGTGGGAGGAGCAAGCTTGAAGACCTTCCGGCAAGATTTAAAGCGGCAAGGATACCTGCCAATGAGTGTGGATGAACAACATATACCATTCCTAGAACTCCTGTTACAGGTGAGTAACCTGTATTTTCCTGGAACAAAGTCAGAAAAAGAAGTTACAGGCGACAAGCACTACGAAACAATATATAAATACATTTATTGATTAAACAAGTACATGAGTATTCAGCAACATTGACATAATGTAACTGAGTCAAGAAGTTTGTCCACTTTTTGAAAGGCAGAAGTTTGTTCTATAGTACAGGGCCTCAGTGAAAAAATGCATTGTCACCAAATCTTGAATTGGTTATCAGCAATTAAAAAGGTATTGCGTTTTGTGAGCCTGTGACTGGGTTTGAATATGCTGGTAAAACGTTTGCTGTAAATTCAAAAATAGTATTAAATATTGGGGAAAGTAACACAAATCAACAAATATTTAAAGTTGTCCGTTTAAAAAAATAAGCGAGCAAGCCTTTTCAGGTGACTCACTAAGCACTGATCTTGAGTAGGAGGACAGCACGCTTCTAACAAAAACAAATCGAATAGTGATAGTCGTGCAACTCTGCAGTCATCTCGTGCCTCAGATGTTGCCCCGGAGATAGAATTTGGAATATGGATCAAATTTTAAACTCTGCATTGTGGTCATGCTCCCCCTTGTGTCCTTCTGTCTCATTTGTCTTTGCTGAAGAGAGCAGTCACCCTGGAGTCCTGTCCCAGTCCTAAGCGGCTATGTTTATTGTTTATCTATGAAATATAAAAGCTAAAGCAGTTACTTGTTGCAATACTCTGCATAAGCCTAGTCAGGTTTTTTGTATTTTATTGCTAAAATTGCATTTTCCTCTTCTTCCTTATCAGTTCCAGGAACCAGAGAAATTGTCGTTCTAGGGACATGGATAAGTTGTTCATCCACACTCATTGGCAGGTATCCTTGCCGCTTTAAATCTTGCCGGAAGGTCTTCAAGCTTGCTCCTCCCACCCACCCGGGTGGTATAACTCTCGGCTCCGCCCCATGACACCAGATCTTCCTCACCGCTTGGAAGCTCAGGTTCCCTCCTTAACGCTCTGCGTTTGAGACTGGTTCCTATTTCTCCGTTTGCGGATTTAAAAATAAAATTTTGCGAAAAGACTTCAGTCTTCTATCCCTCGCGGCTGCGATGGACAAATCGACTCCCGGATTTCGGAGATGCCCATGCGGGCAGAAGATGTCTCGGACGGATCCACACTCCACGTGTGTCTACTGCTTAGGCCTTGAGCACGACCCGCAGGCTTGCGACCTGTGCTCATCTTTCTCGGCCTACGTCCTCGAAGACCGTGCTGCCCGATTGCAACTGGGCCGTCCCGAGGAGCGTTCCCTCGGTGAAGTCCAAGGAGGCCCGGTTGGCGGTGTCCGGCGGCGGGCTTTCGGCGGATCAGCTCGAGCGGATGGTCGCCTCAAGAGGAGGCGGCGCGGGCCGATTCTTCCTCGGCCGCGCATTTATCCCGCCTCCTGGGCTCTTCTTACACGGCTTCTTTAAGGAGCTTGTCTGTCCTCTCCACTAAAGGAGAAGGGCTCACGCCTGCGGGACCTTATTCTCGGTCCAAAAGAGGGACAGGGTAAGTCCTCCGTCGACGCTCTTGGAGCGGAAAGTCCCTCTCCGGGCGTCGACCGTCGGCTTCGATCGACCGCTCGGTCGACCACTGGCCTCACGGTGTCCCCGTCAGGTCAGTTGACCGAGACTCCCACCGATGAAGTCTGAGATTTTTCTCGACCCATTGGACGGGCTGCCTTTGCAGCCGAGATTCCCTCTCCCGGTTCCCCGGAGGAGTTGAGGATCCTGGCTCGCCTGTGCCTCGGTTCCGGAGCCTCGGATGGACCATCCGAGCTGAAGGAGTGCTGTTCGGCCGACACCTCCCGCACCGACCTCGGAAATTCGGGACTCTCGGTCTCGGTCTGACCTCTTCGCGTCCAGCCGATCCCACCGCCATAGGCGGTCTCGGTCCGCATCATGGTAAGCGGCGTCGCCGTCTCGCCTCCTCCTCGGATGAGGGAGGCTTCGCTGAATTACGCCGACGGCACGAGGACCTTATGTTGCAACAGCTCCTCCTGGCCGGAATAAGCCGACTCCGCCGCCTTCCCCGCCATTAAGTGGCTGTCACCGAACGGGCACACAACCCCGACTTATCCGAGGAGCCTATACCCAGGCCGGTTGTTCGCCAAACCAGCTGCTCCACCGATTCGTGGAACCTCCGCCTCCACAGCCACCAATTGGGGCTCCACCAAGGATTCTCGGTCGGCTAGGGTCTACCCCATCGGCTGTCAGTTACCCTCACTCCCACCGACCTCGGCAGGTGAAGGTGGCTCAGGCCAGAGGCAGTTTTCGAGGACTCTTCCGAGTCCGAAGATGATTCCTCCTTTCTCCAAGCGACTGGACTTGGAGTCTTCAGGAGGTCAGTCAATGGACGATAGCCCGTCGTCCTTCCTAGGACTGCTTCGGCTCATCTCGAGTCCACCGGATGGAGCTTGAACCCGCTTCCAAACGGGCCAGGTATCCCCTCACGGAGATTCTGGACCGAGGGATTCTCCGACGGAGGCCTTTCCGTGGCCGAGGCCATAGTGGGTCCGCACTGGAGCTTTGCAGCGCCCTGCTTCCTGCCCTGCGCCGGGCCAGGATGGCCAGGAAGTATGCGGTCCCTACTGTTCCTTGTCCGTTTCTGAACACCCTCTGCTGAGGGGTTGTTACCGACAGCGCCGCTGCCGGCAACGCCAGGATGTGGACAAACCTCCTGACAAGGAGTCCAAGAAATTGGACTATGTCGGGCGAAAAGTCTACGCTATGTCCTCTCTCGGCTTCGGCCAGGCCAGTTCGCCGCCCTCATGGCACATTTTTCTCATGCCCTGTTGGGCTCCCTGGATGAGGTCATCCTCATCTTCCCGCCGATCTGCAGACTACGGTTAAGCAGGTGCGGGACCAGGGCAGGGCAGTGGCCAAACAGCAGCTCCAGACTGCTTTGGATATAGGGGACTCATGTGCTAGATCGGTGGCGGCCGCAGTGGCTAGCGGCGGCGTTTGCTGAGGATATCCACCTTACTGGATACCCAGCACAAGTTGGCGGATGTTCCTTTTGGGACTGACCTCTTCGGCCCTGGGGTGGAAGGTCACCTGCAGAGGATCGAGAAGTCCAATGCTACCTTGGACTCGGTCTCTTCCGCTCAGAAGGACAAAGGCCGCAAACCACAGCCTAAGCCCTTTCGTCCTTCTGCGCCCTCGGCGCGCCCGGCCCAACAACGTCAGGGCCAGCAGGCTCGGCCTTGGCATCCCAAACCCAAGCCGACGGCTTCCTCTAACAGGAGGCAGGGAGGAAAGGGCCCAGGAGGTCCCTCGGCCGGTCCCTCCTCCAAGCCTGCCCAGTAACGGGCTGAGGGGTGTCGCCCCATTCCCGCCACCTACTCCTGGGTCCCCCTGGGGACGGCCCGCACTCTGCTCCGCCTGGTCCGCTGTTACCACGGACAGGTGGGTCTTGGAGGTGGTGGGAAGAGGCCTGCCTCTGGAATTCGAGCAGGCACCACCTTCAGAGCCGCCGCCTCGGGGCTCGGGATCCCCAGCCTCACTGGCGGCCTGCCGAGCCGACATCGCCTCCTCCTCCAGAAGGAGGTGGTAAGAGAGGTGGTGGACCTCCTTCAGACCCAGGGTTTGTGTCCAGGTACTTCCTGGTTCGAACGGACGGGGCTGGCGCCCATTCTCGACCTACACGACCTAAACAAGTTCCTAAGGTCTCGAACCTTCAGGATGGTCACTCTGGCTCAGATAATACCATCCTTGAACGGGCGTGTGGTTCTGCTCTCTGGACTTGCAGGACGCGTTTTCACGTCCCTATCCGTCCGTCTCACCAGAGATTCTTCGCCCGAGCGGAAGGATCCTTCGAGTTCCAAGCCATGCCCTTCGGCTTGTCTCCAGCTCCCAGGGTCTTCACCAAATGCATGGCAGTGGTGACAGTATTCTGCGGCGCCGAGGGGTCCGTGTACCTCATACCTGGACGACTGGCTGATAGCAGCTCCCTCCAGGAAGGAGGCGGAGTGGTCCAGAGATCTGGCCCTCCAGGTCTGCTCTCAACTGGGCCTCCTTATCAACGAGGCCAAGTCGGAACTCGAGCCGAAGCAGGTGATTCTATTCATCGGGGCGCAGCTCGACTCTCTTCGAGCCAGAGCGCTGCTCCCGGCGGACAGGGCCAAGGTTCTCTCCTCCTTTGCCCGATCATTTCTGGTTGGGCAATTGCACCTGCCCGGGACTTCCTGCGCCTCCTGGGTCTCATGGCGGCCTGCACCAGCGTGGTCCGCTGGGCCTGCTGGAACATGCGTCCCTTCAGTGGGGACTGGCCAGCCAGTGGTCACAACGCTGCATCCCTTGACCAGCTTGTGTCGGTGACACAGGGATGTGGAACGCTTCCAGTGGTGGACCGCTCCAGATCATTTGCAGGAGGGCATCCTGTTCGTCCGCCTCGCAGCCGACGGTCTCTATCGACCAATGCCTCTCTGATGGGTTGGGGTGCCCATCTGGGGAACACTGGCTCATGGCCTTGGTCCCCGCGAGTCCCGATGCCACATCAACCTGCTGGAGCTCTGAGCGGTCCGCCTAGCTCTCACCGCCTTTGCCGCTCCTCCGGGTCAAGTGGTCCGAGTCCAGACGGACAATACCACGACCATGTACTATCTAAACCGCCAGGGCGGACGCGCCATGCTTCTATGCAAGGAAGCTCTCCGCGATTTGGTCACTCGTACAGCCTGGAGGCGGATCTCCCAGCCATTCACGTGGCAGGAGCCTCCAACACCCTGGCCGATGCCCTGAGCCGGATAGGGGCTGCATCCCACGAGTGGTCTTCCTGCCGGAGGTAGTACAGCATCTGTTCTCCCTTGGGGCACACCTCAGGTGGACCTGTTTTCCTCAGGGAGAACGCTGGGCTGAGTCTGTTCCATGCCCGCCTCAGCAGGGCTCGCTGCAGGGGATGCCTTCTCGAGGCAATGGACCCCGGCCTCTTTACGCCTTTCCCCATTTCCCTTGATCCACAAGGTGCTTCTAAGGCGAGGAGGGCAAGGCGAGGTGATTCTGATAGCCCCAGACTGGCCTCGCCAGTTCTGGTACCCAGATCTCCTCAGTCTCAGCTCCAGGACTCGCGCAGCTTCCAGCTCGCCCGGACCTGCTCTCAGTCAATCAGGGAAGGTGTTCCATCCGGACCTTCAATCCCTGCACCTGACGGCCTGGTTCCTGAGCGGCTAGAGTTCCAGGCCTTGGGTCTTTCCGACGAGGTCCTCAATGTAGTTGAGGCGTCTCAGAGGAGTCGACCAGAAAATGTTATGCCTTCAAATGGAAAAAGGTTTTCCATTTGGTGTCAGGCAAGGGCTTGACCCTTCCTCCTGTTCCTTGGCAAGCATCTTGGACTATTTATGGTCCCTTTCTAGTCAAGGGCTTAGGTCGATGACCCTAAGGGTGCACCTGGCAGCCATCTCTGCTTACCGGGCGCGGGCCGGGAAGCAGTCGGTGGCGCAGGAGAAGGTGGTCTGGCGCTTTTTCAAAGGCCTTGATCACATTTCCCCTCCAGTGCGGGAACCCCCACCTCCGTGGGATCTACTGCTGGTACTGGCAAAGCTCATGGGCAAGCCATTCGAACCTATGCACAGGTGTGCTCTCTCTCACCTGTCGTGGAAGACCGCCTTCTTGGTGGCTATCACGTCAGCCAGAAGGATGGGAGAGCTCCAGGCGCTTTCCATCGAGTCTCCTTACCTGGTCTTCCACAGGGACAAGGTTGTCCTGCGCCCCCACCCGAAATTCCTTCCGAAGGTGGTGTCGGAGTTTCACCTTAACCAGGTGTTGACTCTGCCGGTGTTCTACCCCAATCACACCTGAGGTCGAATATAGGCTCCATACTCTGGACCCTAGAAGGCGCGCTTATTATAAGGAGCGCACGGCTGAAATTGGGAGAGGTTCGCCAGCTGTTTGTCACCTACGCTGAAGCCGATCTGGCAGACCTGCAGCCAAGCGGACGATAAGCAGGTGGGTAACCTCCTGCATAGATCTCTCAATAAGTTGGCGGGCATGGAGCTCCCAGAGGGATAAGAGCTCATTCTACCCGCCATACTGCTGCAACGGTGGCTGCTTCCAGGGACGCCCTATCCAGGAAAATCTGCAGGGCTGCTACCTGAAGTCAGCAAACACCTTCATTACCCACTACCACATCGACCTTGAGTCACTGGGATGCTGGTTTTGGGGCCTCGGTTCTCAGTCTCTCTTCCCAAGTAAGTATTGGGGAGTGCTTTGCCTCCCTCCTCCCGGAGAACTGCTAGAGTCTGCCAATGAGTGTGGATGAACAACATATCCATGTCCTAGAAATACAGGTTACTCACCTGTAACAGGAGTTCTAGGAATGGTATATGTTGTTCATCCACACGACCCACCCGACCTCCCCGGCTTCGACGCACAACCTGAGCTTCCAGCGGGCCAGATCTGGCGTCATGGGGCGGAGCCGAGAGTTATACCACCCGGGTGGGTGGGAGGAGCAAGCTTGAAGACCTTCCGGCAAGATTTAAAGCGGCAAGGATACCTGCCAATGAGTGTGGATGAACAACATATACCATTCCTAGAACTCCTGTTACAGGTGAGTAACCTGTATTTTCCACCCAGTGGTTGGGAACCGAGAAATAATTTTTAACAAAAAAATTATTTATTTGAATTATTTGCCTCACGGTTTTAACTACAAAAATAAAATAAATAAAAATTTCGACCGAATTTGTGATAATTCAGCATTCTCAGTCAAGTTGGCATGATTGAGAGGTCCAAAAAGAGAACAGTGCCTGCAGGGTTTGAAAGTTATAAATCCTGTTCAAAGCTCCTTGAAGGGGGGACCTGGCCAACAGCCATCTGAATCGGACACAACCCTGAGAGCTCCGTGCACTTTGGTCTTGTTTGAATGGCTAACATCCTCTGGAGACTAAGGTGGAAACTGTCGCCGTCGAAGCTCGCCTGGCAAAGGAATCTGCAGATGCCACATAAGCTGTGACTGTTGGACTGGTGTCTGAGAATAAGCTGCTATATTTACAACTTGAGCATCTAGAAAACGGAGCCCACCTGTCACATAATCAACTACTGGGAGTTCCTGAGGGGTCGGAAGGAGACGATCTTAATGCTCTACATCTGCCATTTATTGCACTGTACCATGTACTTAACCACTGGTTTGCCGGATCACACCTCGAAGACCGGCACAGGACTTAGACCTACCATGTACCATCCTAATTACGATGTCAGGACAACACATTAGAGACTGGATCATACAACTTACAAAAGCTGAAGGTCCACTCCAACTTCCAGAAGGCCCTCACATTTTCTTCTTCCTGGACTTAAGTTTCACTACCCGCCAGTGTCGGAAGGCCTTCGATGCAGTGCGCAGCGAATTGAAATCTCTGGGGGGCAGCCACTCGCTTTTGCTTCCTGCAAAGCTTAGAATTTCCTGTGAAGTTAAAACCTTTATTTTTAAGAATCCTATTGAGGCAGGAAAGCACTCACGCTTACTAAAAATCAAAAAGGACTTTCTCCATGAGGGCAGAATTCCCTTTACCCCTCCAAATTGACTGTTCTCTCCCTGACTCTCTACTTGACTCTTTGGAGTCATAGCTACTGAAGACTGAGTACATTTGCTCTGTTTAAAACGTTTATAGTACAAGCTTATTTCTGATATTTCTAGTTGTATTTGAGATGTTCGTAACTGGAGTGCGGGCTTGACAGCTTGCCTCTATTAATGGCTATATTTTTGATTTTTTTTATTCCTTGTTTCATGGATTTTATATGTCATTTGCTGACTTTTTGGATCTAGTACCCCGGTACTTATCGGGCATTTAAATATATATGGTATATATTTCATGTTCATGGCTGTGACTGGCTTGTCTTAAGCTTCCTATGTCTGCTTATTCAGTTGTATCTCCCCTCCTCAGTTGTACCAAAGGAGGACAAGAAAATGATCCTATTTTATTGTATAAGTGTTGCTATATTACTTTTCTATGCCTGAGAATCCGGTATATATCTGCTATATATCGGTTCTTGATATGTTGAATAAAAACAATGTAAAAAAAAAAAGCTCCTAGTGAGGGAGGACTGCCCAAGCTTCATTTTAAGTCTTTGGGCCCAGACCACTACTTTGAGACTTGTGATCTTTGTAAACTTTTTGCCATAACACTCAAAAGAGATGTGTTAAGGGAAGCCTTTTCTGCTCCCCAGTCTGCCTCTGTCACTTCAAATCGCTCTTACAAAAGCTCTGTAATGGAGGGAGGGGTTCCCCTTGATGCTGGAAAGCAAGTGTCAGAAGGTTGACTGGAGCTTTATTTATTGATTTATCAAAAGCCTTCAGTTTAGTCGGTCATTCCATGCTGTTCCGGAGATTGGGGAACCTTGGGCTTTCTGATATCACTTACGATTGGTCCTCTAGTTATTTAACTGCCCGTCTAGTCGGGGTGAAAATTGGTGATGTGGAATCAGCACAGGGTGAGTTATGGCACGGGGTACCACAGGGTTCCATTTTGGGGCCCCTGTTGTTCTCCATTTTCATTGATCCTATTGTTGGGGTTCCACGTTTTCCCAATTTGTTGTTGTATGCTGATGACATAATTTTGTTTACCAGCTCTTTAAAAATTACTGAGATTTAATATTTCCCTTCAGCATGATTTCTTAGCATTGAATAAATGGTTGCAGGAGCATTGCTTAGTGTTGAACTCCAAAAAGACTGAATGCGTTTTATTTGGATCTGTACGAAAGGTTCGAAATGCTAAACCAATGATTCAAAATGCTAAACCAATGGTTATAAATGATTTGGCAGGTAACATGATTAGACAAGTAACTGAGACAAAGTATAATACTTGATGCTGGTTTAACTCACTCATTACATATTAAATACAGTATATAGTGAAGTCTGTAAATCAAAAAATAGGTGCTTTATATGGTATTAAGGATTGTTTAACTAGAGAAGCGAGAGAAACAGTATCAAAAAGTGTATTACAACTTTGCAATACACTTCCTTTTTGTTTGCTAAGTTAGCTTCTAAAGATTTGGATTTGGTAAATAAGTGTTAATTCTATTTGCAGATTTGTTCTGGCTAAACCTTATAATACACATCATTGTGATTTATATAATGAACTTAATTGGCTTCCTCCCAAATTGGCTTATTTTTATAAGTTTGGCTGTCTGACTAATGCAATCTTTGTACATGGTTGTAAATCACCTTTTTATAGTCTGATTAAAGGAAGATGTTTGATCTTTACGCTCTTCTAATGTGTTACGTTTTCGGATTCCTAGGATAGACACCTGTATGGGTGAGAGAGCTTTCCCATTTCAATGTTCGACTTTTTGGAATACACTTCTTGATAATTGTGTTACTGTTGCTAAGAAGAAAATTAAAAAAAAAAAAAAAATACTGCTATTTACAATCACTTGCTGTATGTAAATGCATTTAGTATTGTGTTTACTGTCCTAATACCGTCTGTATTTTTGTATGATTTTATATGTTTGTATTACTGTATGTTTTGCTTTGTTGTTTGAAGTACCAGGTCGATACTAAAAAAGAGCCTTGACCCAGTTGTCTTACCTGGTAAATAAAGTGAATTGAATTGAATGGCTTCTCATCCTTGCAGTGTCCCTGACTTCAGAGGTGGCTGAAAAATGCTGCAAGCAGCCATCTCTGCCAAAGGAGATTAATGAAACTGCAAAGCCATGCTCGGAGCATACTAAAGAGCACATGACATCTGATATGGGGATCCCTGCTGATGATGATGGCAAGAAAAGTAAAAGGGCTTCAGATCAGCTGTACCCTCAGCGTCGGGCAAGAAAAAACATATTGAAGCATACCATTATTACTCCCCTGAAAGACACTAGGAGCAAGCAATAGAAAAATCAAAGAGCCATGCCCTATGTGAGGAAAGTGCTAAACTATGGCAGTTCTTCCAAGCCATGCAGGCTATAGGAAACCTGGTCGCAGCTGCTGCTGCTCCTCAGTTTGTGGTTCCATAACCGGTACCTGTGCAGGAGGAGGTAGATGAGGAGGAACCAATATTTATTTGTATTTATTTATTGAAATGTTTCACCAGGAAACTTAAAATGAGCAATAAAATGCTCGTCTCACAGTACGTCCTGGGGGAAGGGAAGTGGGAGTACGTGCAGTATCCACACAGTAAAATAGACTCGGGTAACAGTTTGATGTACATAAAATAGAAGTGCAAGATTACGACAACCAGAAGAATAACATTTCCAGGATTGTATAACTAGAGGGAGGGGGGTGGACAGGAGAAGAGCAGAGAAGAGCTGAAAAGTGCTTGGTTACAGGAGGGGTAAAGGAGGGGGAGAAATTATACGACCCAGCTGGAGGCAGGGGAGGTATAGACCAGCAGTTGGGATAGGAACCCAGAGATTCCTAGGTGCAGTTACAGTTTGTCACTAAGTAATTTGTTACGGACGTAGAGAGAGAACTGTCTGAGGAGGAGTGGCGGATTTGGGTCAGTAGTTGGTTCCATAGTTTCGGTAGGCGGTGAGAAAAGGCCATTTGGCCGGACAAAGTGTTTCCAAAAGGTATATTCAGAGACCGTGAGTCGCCAGATCTGAGTGAGTATTTGGAGGGATGAGGGGCCGATGAGGAGAGGTAGGAGGGAATGAAACCTAGCCAGTGTTTTGAGGTGAGTTTGGCAGCATGCAGGGTTCTCCTGTTGGCAAGGGAGGGATAGTTTGGAGAGCAGTAGAGTGTGCAGTAGTGGGTTAGAGCAAGGGCATCTAAGGCAAACCAGCAGAAGGAGTAAGAGGATCCAACCTGGATAAGGAGGATTGGGGGCAGCACTGTAAACTATGCCGCAGTAGTCGAAGATTGGCAGTATCATTTTTTGTACCAACTCAGGCCTAGCTGGAAGTGGGATACTACTACTGTTACGGTAAAGGGCCCCTAGTTTAGGCCGGATTTTTTTCTGAATGGCGTTGATGTGTACCAAGGAATTTAGGTTTCTGTCTAACCAAACTCCGAGGTAGCGGAAGGAGGAGATGTCTTCTGGTACTGTCCCATCAATGGTGTGAAAAGTGGGCAGGGAGGAGAGCCTTACCAGCCTCTGCCTGGTGCCGAAAGTCATAGAGACTGTTTTTTTCAGAGTTTAGGAAGAGGTGGTGATCTCTAAGTCAGAGTTGGACATTGTTGAAGTCCAGCTGGAGCCTGGAGGTGACATTAGAGACCAATTTACCTGTTGTGTACAAGATGGTTTTGTCAGCATACATGTGTATGTTAGTCGTTGTACAACTCGGGGAGATCATTGAGATCGATGAGAAGGATTGAAAAGAGGAGTGGCCCAGGTACAGATCCTTGGGGAACTCCCGAGGTAATGGGGAGGGAGGGGATGGCATCAGCCATACGGACTGATTGTGATTGGCCAGAGAGGTACAATTTGAACCAATCAGTGGCATTTGGGGAGAGACCAGCTGACCTGAGGCAGGACAGAAGATGAGAGTGTGAGACCGTATCAAAAGCCTTGGCCAGGTCTATAAATATTGCTGAGGTTAAGAGGCCATTGTCCATGCCAGTGGAGATAGAATCCGTCAGTCGTAGCAGGGATGTGGTGGTGGAGTGGTGTTTTCTGAAGCTAGGTTGGCAAGGAGTGAAAAAGAAGGAGTCAGTAAGATAGGAGGAGAGTTGTTCAAGGACAGTTGTGCTCCTGGAGCTTAGCTAGTGTTGGAAAAAGAGAGAGAGAGAGATAGGGCAGTAGTTGCTAGGGGAGCAGGGGTCACCACCTTTGGGGTGAGGTAGAATAGTCGTGTGTTTCCATGCTGATGGGACTGTGGAAGAGAGAAAGGAGAGGTTAAACAAGAGGGAGATAGGAGAGGCAGAGAGGGGAGCTTAGGGTCCAGACCATCAGGGGAGGAGCCTGTGGCTGGGTTAATGGTCAAAAGGGCTTGAAGGGCAGCAGCAGGGGAGATGTGGGAGAAATAAAAGGGGGTAGAGAATAAGGGAGCTGAGGAGGTAGAGGATGGGGAAACAGAGAAGAGGGTAGTGGGGGGGCAGAGAGAAGGGGCAGGTAGCCGCTTGGGTAGGAGGGGTAGAAACCAGGATGGGGAGAGGAGGGAGGGGTTGAGGAGGTGAGAGGAGGAGGGGGTCAAAGGAGGGGCTAGTGGCAAGGGTGAGGCTTGAAGGAGAGGAGGGGGGCAGTGGGCAGGTGACCACCGGGGGGGGGCCACAGGAACGCTGAGTGGGTGTCAGATGAGCCGCTAGGAGTGCTGAGGAACATGAAGTGAAATGGGAATTAAAGCATTCAGCCACAGCCATAGGTTCAGAGAGGATGGAGAGATTCTGCTTAAGGGTAGGAGTGGGGGTGCTTGGTAGCAGAGGAAAAGATGGACTGAACAACTTTCCATAATTTAAAAGGATTGTTTGTGTTAGCATGGAAGGTAACCTGGTAGTGTTCAGCTTTGGCCAGCTGAATAGCTTTGGTACATTTGTTCCGTAATTCCCTGTAACGTTGGAGATCCCTAGGGTAGTTGGATTCCTTGTGTTTTCACCAAGCGGTGTCCTGGGCTCTTTGACAGGACAGGAGCTCTGGGGTTACCCAGGGTAGGTGATTTCCAATAGAGCCTGAGGTGACCCAGACCAGGACTCCATTTCCCCTCCCAAGGTCAATGAATATTTTTCCTCTTACTCTGCATTTGTGTCACAAATGGTACAAGGTAATAGTAAACGGAGTCCACAGTGAAGAAAGGAGGGTAACTAGCGGGCTACTGCAGGGTTCGGTACTGGGACAGTCCTCTTTAATATCTTTATAAGTGACATTGGAGAGCACCTGGAAGGAAAGGTATGCCTCTTTGCAGACAATACAAATATCTGCAACAGGGTTGATACACAAGGTGGGGTGGAAAGAATGAAAAGGGACTTGGCAAGGCTGGAGGAATGGTCAAATACGTGGCAGTTCAGATTCAATACAGAGTGCAAGGTAATGCATCTGGGAAACAAAAACCCAGGAGAAGAGTACACAGTGGGGAGTGAGTTAATAACAACAAAAATCGAAAGAGATCTAGGAGTAATTATATCAGATGACCTAGAGGTGGGCAAGCAATGTGAGAATATAGTAAGGAGGGCTGGGGGGATACTGGGATGCAAAGGGAGAGGCATCAACAGTAGAAAACAGGAAGTTGTTATCCTTTTCTACAGACAGTTAGTGAGACCACATCTGGAGTACTGTGTGCAAATCTGGAGACCCCATCTCTGCAAAGACATAGAGTGGAGGCTGTTCAGAGGAGGGCAACCAAAATGGTGCAAGGTCTGCACCAGAAGACATACAAGGAGAGACTAAAGCAGCTTAATATGTATACCCTTGAGGAAAGGAGGGAGAGGGGGGACATGATAGAAACTTTCAAGTATCTCAAGGGAATTAACAAGGTATAAGAGGGTAGCATCTTTCAGAAGAAGAGATGTGCAAGAACAAGGGGACACAATTTGAAGATAGAGGGGGGACGGCTTAGAGGTAATGTTAGAAAGTATTTTTTCACAGAGAGAGTTGTGGATGCATGGAACAGCCTTCCTGAGGAGGTTGTGGAGTCAGGAACAGTGGGAAAATTCAAGAATGCATGGGACAGGCATAAGGCAATTCTAGTGGGTGGCAGGAGGAAGTAAGCTGTTGATTAACTAGAATCTGCAGCTTATCCATCAGGTAGGGAAATGGGCAGACTGGGTGGGCCAAGCGGTCCTTATCTGCTGTCAAATTCTATGTTTCTATACATGAAACATTCCCTCCAGTGAGACAGAGGAGGACATAGACAAGACAGAGTTTATGAGCATTTTGTGCCTGACATCCATTTAGGACACTGCCAGTTCCCATACATAAGTCCCTCAAAAAGGCCACAGCAAGAGTGTTGTCAGCCCCTTGCTCAGCCTTCGCCATAGAGAAGAGAGTAAGAAAAAATATATCAGGTGGATAAACTGATCACAATACCTGTATGCCCACCCTGACCAGGAGGGCGTAGTGCAGGCTGCTGCATGTTAGAGCCAAGGTCTCTCTATCAACCCTTCCGGCAGAGGACTCCAGAAAGCTGCACCATATGGCAGGGAAGGCTTATACAACAACCACCTTGCAATTAAGACCAGCAGCGTACATGACATACCCAGCCCATTACTAGAAAGTGCTGTGGCACACTGTCAATGGTGTTGTGCGAACACCTCACATGCAAAGAAGGTGACTGCTTCGTTGGCACAACCAAGCCAAATTGGAAGCCACAAAGTACCAGTTTCAGACAGCTATGGATGCTAAAGGTACAGTATCTAGGGCTTGAGCACATTCTGTGGAGTTAAGGGGATTTTCCTGGCTAAGGGTAACAGACCTCATCCAGGATACTGCAAGTAAGGCAGTAGATTTCACCTTTGAGGGGTCATCTCTTTTTGATGACAAAACAGAAGCATACATAAACAAATGAACAAAAAAAAAGGATGAACAAAAATTAATGTACAAGAAGCTGACAGAGGGTTAAAAAGGAACCCCACTTCTTACAGGCTATATGGAAGGGGAGGTAGGGGTAGAGCCTACCATAATAGGCCATATGTCCACAATACGTAGCCACTGCAAAGAGGCACAGGCAGATACAGGGGCAGGAAAGGAGCAAGGCAGAGGCCAGCACCAGCTCCCAAGTCACAAGCAAAGCTAGACCCCTGACAGTTTCAGCCAGGTGACCATAAACTCATTGCCAGTTGGTGGGTGCCTGGCTCAGTGCTTTAAGGAGTGGAAAAAGGTTACCACAGACAAGTGGGTCCTGGAAGTAGTGGGCCAGGGTTTAACCCTTCAGTTTATAAAATTGCTTGAGTTAAAAAGACCAAGTGTCTCTCCACCTCACAGTCAATAGCAAAAACTCCTCCTGGAGCTGGAAATACTGCTTCACCTTAAAGCAGTGAAAAAAGTCTCCTTCTCAGTGGGGGAAACGACTGTTTTCAAAATATTTCTTTACAAAAAAGAAAAATGGGGAACGGGGACCCATTCTGCACCTAAAATTCCTGAAGGCATCTCAGTGAAGGACATTTTGTGGCCGGGCTGGCCAGGGGGAGGTAGGAAGAGCATCCATAGGACTGCTGTATTTCTCCAGGGAGGCAGGGGGACTGTGGCACCTGGCAATATGGTGACTCTCAGCGGAGGCTGGGAGAACACCAGCCTGGGACCACACATGCAAGGGAGAAGGTGATGGTAGATGTCAGCATGCCCATGCGTAGAAGGACGCACAGCCACACACATGCTATTGTTGCATAGCTGTGCCTCCTGGAGAACCTTAAGAGAAAAAACCTCAGCCAAGGTGGCGGCATGATGTCTGGGACGCCAGCCTCCACTCACCACTGACACAACTCCAGTGTAAGTCTCAGTCAGGGTTTCAGGGTGATCTCAGTCTCTCCCTGCAGGAAGCCCCTCCATGAGGGGACAGTCACTGTCCTCCCAGTCTGGGCAGCTCAGGTAAGTGCCGGGGAAGGATGTGGGTGATTAGGGGTCCATGGGACAGATATGTGGTACATCCCCATCCTGGCCAGAGAGCCATAAAAAGAGTTGGGGGGGGGGAGGGGGGAGAAAGAAAATTTCATGAGGACACTGGGATTAGTGATCCCATCCTTGTAAAAAGGAGAATGGGTTGGATCTCTGGGTCTGAAAGATGCCTACTTCCATATCTGAATAACACACATCCACAGAAATATATAAGGTTCAGGCTGGGTACTGCCTTCTGGCCTAACATTAGCACCAAGGGTGTTCACAAAGTGACTAGCTGTAGTGGCAGTACACTTGTGAAGGAAAGGTGCAGTGCTTTTTCCCCTGCTTAGAAGATTGGCTTCTAAGTGTGAAAACAAAGGAGATGGCAGTACACTTCATAGCCGTGGTAAGGAGTACAGTTGGAAAATTGGGATTTCCCCTAAATCTGCAAAAATTGCACCTAGAACCTAGCCAGGTACTGGAGTTCATTGGGGGGGGGAGCTGAACACAACAGAGGGAGGGGCTTCCCTGCCTGTGAACAGGGCAGAAACCCTCATTCAGTCTGCAGGCTCATTCCTGATAGGCTACAGAAAGACTGCCTGAGAATTTCTGCAACTCCTAGGCTACATGGCTTCTGCTTCATCTAAGAAGGTACTGGCACCAGAGAAGAGACTCTTTAGACCATCCAGCACCAGTAATCCAAAAACTGTTTCAAGCTCTGGAGTGGTGGAAGGAAAAGGACAACTTCACAGATTATATCTCCTTCCTCCAGTTGTCTCCTGCAAAGGCCCTCACAAGAGATGCCTCACCACTGGAATGAAGAGGGCATCTAAAGGACAAAACAGTAGGTGGTGTCTGGAGCAGACAGGCGTGCATGGAGCACGTAAACTGTTGGAGCTGTGAGCAGTGTCGCTGTCAATACAGTCTTTTTATATAAATCAACAGATAAGAACAATCGCTCACATCACAGCCAGTTTTCAAAAGATTTTTCAAGGGCACCAGTGATTGAACTGGTCCCCCCATGGTATTTCAACAGATGCTTGCACAACTGGTTGATCCTCATTTCTAGTCAATGGCCTCAGCAGCTCTCAAATATGTCAGTGGGGAAAACAATGTTCTTGCTAACAGTGGCTTCTGCAGGGAGGGTCCGTGAACTGCAAGCTCTCTGTAGCCAACGTAATAACATAGAATCTGTCTGCAGATAAGGACGTGATGGCCCACCTAGTCTGCCCTGTTTCCCTACCTATAGTGTCGTCACAGACCCTGCTCGGTCTCTGGTCTTTCAGCCCCCCACCACTAAGATCTCTCTGTGTCTATCTCATGCATTGTTGAACCCTGTCACCATTTCTTACCCCACCTCCTCTGCTTGTAAGCTGTTCCATGCATCCACCACTCTCTCTCTATGAAGAAGTACTTCCTAACATTTCCTTGGAACTTCATAGCATGACCCCTTGTCCTTGAGCATCTTTTTATGTAGAAAATGCTTCCCTCCTGTACCTTGTTTTTGCCTATGTGGTATTTGAATGTCTCTGTCATATCCCTCCTTTCCTCCAGGGAGTATATGTTAAGTTCCTTGAGCCCTACCCCGTAGGACTTTTGATGCAGACTGTGCACCATTTTGGTTGCCCTCCTTCATATTGCCTCCACCCTCTCTATCTCGGTATGGAGGTAGGGCCTCCAGAACTGTACACAGTACTCTAGGTGCAGCCTAACCAGTCATCTGTACAGCAGGGGTATTATTACCTCCCTCCTGCTGGTGATTCCCCTTCCTATGCAACCCAACATCCTTCCAGCCTTCCCCATTGCTTTGTCACACTGCTTCGCTACCTTCAGGTCATCAGACCTGATCACCCCCAGGTCCCGTTTCTGCTTTGTAACTGTTAATATCTCTCCTCCCAGTTGGTATGTTGCCCCAGGGTTCTTATGCTCCAAGTGCATTATTTTGCACTTCTTTGCGTTAAAACCCAGCTGCCAAGCCCTTGCCCATTCTTCCAACTTTCCTATATCACTTCTCATTTTTTCCACTTCTCCTGGTGTGTCTACTCTGTTGCAGAGTTTTGTGTCATCTGCTAACAGGCACACTTTCCCTTCCAGTCCTTCTGCAATGTCACTGATGAAGACATTGAAGAGGACTGGTCATAGTACTGATCCCTGTGGTACTCCACTGGTCACTTTGTCTACTCTGGAGTGACTGCCGTTTACCATCACCCTCTGACTCTTATTGCCCAGCCAATTTTTCACCCATTTTACTACTTTAAAGGGAAACACTGGGGAAGACACAGCTTTAACCAGGCACTACAAAAATTCCTGATTAGTGCTTTCAGACAGTAACATTTTTTTTAAAAAGTACTCTAATATTCTTTTAGTGATTTAAACAGTGGGCTTCAACTTTCATTTTCTGTTGCTGGCAGCCACCATTTCATGAGCAGCAGAGAGCTTCCTGAGCTCACTTTATGCTAATATGTCCTGTCAACCAATAGCTGAGGTCAAATAGGCATATTAGCATACAGTGAGCTCAGGAAACTCACTGCTGCTCATGAAATGGCTGCTGCCAGCAGCAGGAAGTGGAAGTTGTGGGTAGCTGTTCTAAATCATTAAAACAAGTTGTTACTGTCTGAAAGCACTAATTGAGAGTTTCTGTAGTGTCTGAGGAAAGCTGTGCCTTTTCCATTGTTTCCCTTTAGGATCTACTCCTAGGCTTCCCAACTTGTTTAACAGCCTTCTGTGTGGAATGGTGTTGAAGGCCTTGCTGAAATCCAGATAGGCCATGCCCACCGCTTCCCCTTGGTCCACTTCACTGGTCACCCAGTCAAAGAACTTGATCAGGTTTGTCTGGCAGGACCTCCCCTTGTGAACCCATGCTACTTCTGATCCTGCATGTTATTGGTAACTAAGTATTCCTTAATTCTTTCCTTTAATAGTGTTTCCATTACCTTGCCTATCACCGATGTCAGGCTGACTGGCCTGTAATTTCCTTCCTCCCTCCTCCCTAGTTCGCAGCTGCTCCTGGGATGAAACTGATGATGGTCAATATTCTAAGCCTGCTCAAAAAACTTGATCATCTTCAAGTTTGGGCAGCCCACACTGACCCAGATCTGATTATAATTACCGAGTCATGGCTAAAAAAGACCAACACTGATCCACAAATTACTATACCGGGCTTCAAACTCTTTAGGGCTGATAGGAATTTTGGGGGGGGGGGTTGTATACACCAAATCAAAATTTGATGTTAGCAGCATTTCCTGTAAAACTAAGCCCAAGGAATATGAGATTGTCTCGCTTAAACGTCGCCTTCCATCCTGAGAGTGCATCACAATCATTGGTGGCTATAGATCCCCATCAGGAGGCACAGAAATTCTTAACGTGTTGAAATCCATAACTTTGGCTGCTAACATAGAAACAATAATCTTAGGGGACTTCAATATGGATTGGCTCACTGCTAAATCCCACTCTCTAAAAGCCATCTGTGATGAGCTGGGTCTTACACAGATAGTAACTGAACCCACAAGAATCAATGCTTGTAACTCTGCCAACAGCTCACTCTTAGATGTCATCTTAACTTCGCATCCCCATAAAATCTCACATTCTGCAGTTTCCATAACGACTTGAGTGATCACAGTATCGTTGTATGTACAAGATTCCAATCTAAAACCCAGCAGCACCCTAAATTCAGAATCAAACGCTTGTTCCGTAAATTCAACTCAGTAAACTTCCTAACCGATCTAGCTACGATCAGGTGGCAAGACCTATATCTTGCCAAATCTGCTGATGCCGCCGTCTGTCGTAAATGACAACCTCACCACCCTGATTAACAAGCATGCTCCTCTTATTAAAATGAGGGTGCGGAAAATCTTGCATCCGTGGTTCACCCAAGAGCTCAAATCTGCACTTACCAATAGAGACAAGCTATGGGCTAGGGCCAGGCACACAAAGAACCCGGCAGACTGGCAGGTGTTTAGAACTGCCAGAAATGCCTGTGTTAAAAGTGTACGTGCTAGTAAAGCAAACTTCTACATCTCCACTCTGGAGCAGGCCAAAGGGAACTCCCAAAAAATCTGGAAGACACTGAGATCCATTGACAGCCATGCTGCTGCTTCTTCCCTTCCCACCAAGATTCTGGAAGAGGACGGGATGGTTGAAAATAAACTGCGAATGCTCAAAGAACTTAACCTTCACTTTGCCACTGCCGGGTTGGCATTCGACTCCTCCCCATACGCTAGCCAAGTGAATAGCAACACTAGCCCAGATTCTCCACATGCTACTCCACCTCATCCCTTCCAGTTGTGCCTGTTTAGCTACAAAGAAGTCGAAGACATAATTCTTAGCCTTGACACCAAGAAAAGTACAGGGGACGATGGCCTTGAATCATTTTTCTTGGGGTTAGGCTATGCCCAGCTCACAGCCCCCATCCTTCACATCTTCAACCTCTCTATTACCACCACTGTTCCATCCTGCTGGAAATCTGCCCATGTTCTTCCTGTCTTCAAATCAGGAGATCCTTGTGACTTAAACAACTACTTACTGTCCTATCTCTGTCTTGCCCGTTGTCACCAAAGTGCTGGAAAAACTTATATACAACCAACTAAAAAATCACCTTGAAGCACACTCACTTCTAAACCTGGCCCAATCTGGCTTCAGGTCGAAGCACAGTACCATCTCAGCCTTGGCTAAAGTCTCTAATGACTGGATCCATGCTATGGACACCAAGACAGTTACTGGTGCAGTCTTTCTAGACCTAAGTAAGGCCTTCGACACTGTAGACCATCACCTCCTAATCACCTGTCTTTCCTTCATAGGTGCCACTCCACTTACCTTACAGTGGTTTAACAGTTGTCTCATCGGAAGGATACAAAAAGTCAAAGCTGATGGCCTATCTGCCCCCTTCCAATTGCCAGAGGAGTCCCTCAAGGCCCCCTCCAAGGACCAATCCCTTTTTCTCTGTACATCAACAACCTTGACTCCCACATAAAGAACTCTAGCATACATTTATTTGCGGACGATACGGTTTTGTACGCATCAGGTTCGTCCTTAACTGAAGTCAGGGAAGCACTTCAAGCTGACTTTATCCAGTTAGAAAGTAACCTTATCAATGCCAAGCTTCTCTTAAATGCCCAAAAAAACAAGACAACGATTTTCTCGAGACTTGCCTTGTCTGGTGCCCTACCTACCCCACCTAAAAACTTCATAGTTACCTCCCTAGGTGAACTCTTGGAAGTCATACCTAAATTTAAATATCTAGGTATGTGGATAGACAACAAGCTTTCCTTCAACGACCACATCGAGGATCTATCAAAGAGGCTTAAAGCACGCTTGGGTTTCTTCTTTAGAAATAGGCCCCTCTTTTCTCTCGTGACCTGCAAAAGACTTGTCCAAGCAATATTCCTTCCCTTGCTTGACTACGGAGACATTATCTTTATCTCCTTCCCAATCTTGAGCCTATCTAAACTGGACGTACTTTATCACCGTGCTCTTTGCTTCATTACTAACTCTGCGTACAGGACCCACCACAGTGATCTTTATGCAGCAGTTGGGTGGACCTCTCTTACCACCAGACGCCTCCTGCATGCTGGCATTTGGACCTCAAATTACTACTCCACAAACTGCCTATTTAACATCTCTCATACACATCTCGCAGCGCCTACTCCCTGAGGAAATCCGACCTTACCCTACTAGATGTTCCCAGGACATGTACCACAGCTGGCCAAAGAGCTGTCTCATATGCCCTCCCAAACATTTGGAACCAACAGCAGTGTCAGTGGCTCAGTAGGTAGTACACTCACCTCTGAGGCCGGGAGATCAGAGGGCTGTGGGTTCAGTTCCCACATCTGGCACTTGGGTTAATATCCCAATACTGACACTGTAGTGTAGCATGAGAGGGGTGCTGCACTTCTGAGGTGCCGTCTTTCAGATGAGACGTTAAACCGAGGTCCCGTCTGCCTGGATTGGTGGTAGTTCAGGTGGATGTTAAAGATCCCATGGCATTTATCGAAAAGAGTAGGGGAATTTCCCCGGTGTCCTGGCCAAATTTCCCTCATTCACTAAAAATACCACCAACAGCTTAATCTGGTTCAAGGTCAGTTGGCATTCATCTGTATCCCCCTCCCCGGGTCGTGCCTGAAAATAGGCAGGACTGTCTAGTGCATTTACCCGGTCAACAAAAACTAAAATAAAAAAAATAAACTACAAGCCATGCTGAAGCTAACCAGCATTGTATCAATTAACTCCTACAAAACACTAGCTATCTCTAAATTAAAAGACATGTATAGGTGCTACTTAGGCCCCCAACGCCAAGTCAACTTTCTAGGTACCAACTGGCCTTCTACTTATGAAGCTGAAATGTGTTGCATAATTTAGGGCAAGGTTAAAGCTGGAATGTACTGCATATATAGCATAAGGACTTCTATTGTGTATATCTCTTGTATTATATATTTTTTCTTTGTTGTTCTATACTTTATATTTCCTGTCTATGTAATTGCGAACTGTATGTGTATGTGCCTCAGGACCTCCTTGTGAATGAGCTTGCTCAACAGAGTCTCTCCTGCAATAAACCTGAACTTGAACTAGTTCCACTTTTGAGGAGTGTGTGAAGGTTGGTGGGATTATACAGATGCAGAAACAGTCAGGTGCAAAAAAACCCAGGCTTGCATTATATTTATTCAAAGTAAAAAAAAAAAAATGAATAAAACTTACAGAAAGCAAAAATCAAGGTTAGTCTTTGAGTATCCCCCTACAGATGGGATCACAAGCTTTTCAGGCTTAGCTTCAGCCTAGTCCAAGTTAGGAGGTATGAAAACATGCATACACTTTCCAGATGCTTTCTCTACACAAGTCAGGGTTCTGCTGACCAACAGATCTCTCTGGCACCTCAGGTGGTAGGGTTTTATACCAGCCCCTGAGTGGCATCAGCATCATGTGATCAGACCCTTTTTTATGAAGGCAAATAACTTTCTAGTAAGTAAACAATATTCTTCTATTTTAACTGATTACAGATAAGAAAGTATTTATATACATTTTATTCACATAATGAACTTGAAAGACACATTTAACTCTTAAGGAACTGTAATGCATTTGAAATGATGGGATAATAAAGTGATGCCCCTCCCCCTGGAAGTGACATCAGATAAGGCAGACTGTATAAAAATTTGGTCAGTGTGATCTGCCAGCCCTTAAAAGAACCATGAAGAGTAATCCTGAACTTCCACAGGTATGTGCCTACAGTCCTTCAGAAAGTGCATTTATTTTGTTGTGTAGGCACAACTGACAGATTTAATGTAACAGTATTTGTGTTTATTTTGAAATTATGCAATAAAGAAAAATTATATGATTGGGGGGGGGAAAGAATATACACCCTCCAAGGGAGGTTTCAGCAGAGTTGACAGAGAACGGGAGAATGAGGACGCACTCCTCTTCTCCCTTCTCCTATGCAACTCTGTGAACACTCACTTCAATATTTTTTTTTCCTACTTGTATATACTTTCGGAAGGTATTTCAAGAGGAAGCAGAATGGTAAAATGAAACATAAAACTGATTCTAAGCGGCTGGCCGACTGCTCCATGGAGCATTTCCCCATTGGTCAGCTGCTACACTTTTGCAGCTCATTCATTGGCTTAATTTCTCTTCTGATAAACTCTATGCATATTTTCTGAGTTCAAAAAATTCTAGCCATGAAATACTATATCTTATATGGTCCTCTAGCAAGGGAATAGAAGCCCTGTCATGATTCTCAGTTCTCCGTTTTAATAAAAAGTTAAGCTGCTCTCTTCTCTTCAGCAAATCTTTCTTCCTTTAGCCAGGAATGGGCACTCAAGTGTCTTAAGGTAAGCTGCTCTAGCTTATGATATTCTAGGTAGCTAAAACCTCCTAGAGAGGAAAACCAAGGCAAAAATAGCTGTATGAAATAAAAAAGGAAAACTTTCTTGGCTTGTCTGAAATGCCCTATACTGTTTGACCATGCAGCGGTAATTAAGTGTGTAGGTTGTCCGACTTGGACAACTGTAGGTGTTTCTTTTTAACCCTGTCTTTTGCTGAAAGAACTGAAGACACGGTATGGGCGGGGTCACCTCATTACAGGAACTGAACCCCAATATTTCAAGGAAAAAATATATATATTTTTCTATTAATTATACTGTTTAAGCCTATGTGAAAAAATAGCATGTACCATTGTCTGTTTCCTAGTCTGCTTTAATCCATTTATCATTTTATTGTAGCAGACCTTCCAGACCTTTGTCATATGACTGCATACAGGACTGAAGGGGGGATTTAAAAAGAGAAACAAAGGCATAAGGTAAAACATGTAGAAATAATGACGACTGTAATGCAGGTGGCCAGCCTAGCAATGAAAAAAAGAAAAGGATAGAGAAGTGAAGAAGTGCTGTTGCAACAGACTTGGGGGGTGACATAGAGATGGTCCTGTAACTGCAGGGTAGGGGTCCGACCTACCACAGAGTGGGACTACATCTGCCCTTTTCCAGCCCACTCGGTACCTCCCCTGTTTTTAATGACATGTTGAAAAGGGCAGTCAGAGGTGCAACTAGCTCCCCTTTCAGTTCCCTCAGTGTCCTGGGGTGCATCCCATTTGGCCCCTTGATTTCTCACCACAGGAATTCTTCAGTATTCCTAACTCTTGCAGTCAGCCTTCAGAGTAGAACTGCCCAGAGAATGGAACGTAATGTAAATGATGGCACCCATCACTGGCTCATGCCACTATTCAAACTGCTGCCCTTGCCAACTGCCGCATTCCAAAACACTCAGATTTCATTCTCCACCTGCAAAGTCAAGATGCCTCAGAGATCTCTCCTCACAGTCGTGAATTTCACAGTTGTTTTTTTTCTGTTACTTCAAGAAAAATAAGTAACCTTTTGTTTAGATTTCTTCTGCTGCATTTACTTTGTTTTATTAGTTAGGGCTAGTTCATTTTAGTGTTTAAAGTTTTCATTTAGCAGTTCCTCTCAGTTCCCAGTAACTGCTGAAGAACTGATATTTCCTGCTAGATTTTAAATAATCGTCACTATTTGGTTTATATAGTTTAGCTTAGTATTTCATAGATACATACATAGATACATAGACAGTGTCGGCAGATAAGGGCCTATGGCCCACCCAGTCTGCCCATTTGAGCTTGTAAGTTCAGTTTGTTTTCCTAGAAGTTTGTTGTACCTTACCCCTGACCTCCAGAATTCCTTTATGTCTATCCCATGCATTCTTAAATCCCGTGATTGTTTCAGCCCCCACCACTTCCTCTGGCAGGGTGTTCCACTTGTCCACCACCCGTTCTGTGAAGAAATTCTTTCTCATGTTTCCTCTGAATCGTCCTCCCTCCAACTTCATCCCATGCCCTCTAGTCCTGGAACATCTTTTTCGCTTATTTTGTCTTCTGTCAGAACCGATACTTTTCGGTTCTTTTTGTTAGCAATCACAGTTCCTCACTGGAATTAACTGCGGTTTTGATACCGATCTCACGACCGCAAAAAAAAAAAAAAAAAAAAAGATTTATATTGTGGTTACTGCCAGTTTTGTCATTTAACTAAAATGTCAGAAAAAAATAAAGAAGAAAACTAGGCCTCCGGACTTCAAAAACTGTGTTCAGTGTGGAGAAGTTTTTGCTAAGGCAGACAAACATGACGAGTGTGTTGTATTTCTTGGTGAATCCCACTTCACAGCTGATTGTGAAATATATAAAACTTTTCCAGCAAAACTGTTGAAAAAAGTCTGGAAAGGCTTAAGAAGAAGGTGGCTCTTGCTGCAAATCAGGGAGACAACAGCTCTGACCAGCCTGTTTCCTCTACTGAGGCAGGAGAAACCGCTGAACCGAAGCCATCTACCCCTAACGAGGGTGAATCGTCTAAGCAAAAATGAACCAGCGAACTAGTTGAGAAACTGGAACTGGCTAAGAAATTGAAGAAAACCAGACACACAGAATCCCCTGCTGGAAAGCACAAGGGGAATTCTGGAGAGAAAAAAAGCGAGATGCCTACACCAGAAGCCATTGCTCAGGCACTGTAGGGATTTTTACCGGTTCCGGTTCCAGACACCATTCAGTCTCACAGTTCAATCCTCGGTTCAGCAACCGGTATCTCCGGTTCAGTCCTCTCTCCATGAAATACAGGATTATGAGTAATTAATATGAGGAATATGTTGAGGATGGTGGGGATCCCATTGAGCCTGAGGTTTCCCCGGATCAAGAATTTGAATCTCCACCAAGATTACCTGAGGCTTTCTCCACACATTTCACTTTTGTGAAGAAAATGGTGTATTCTCTAGATATCGCCACTAATGAGGTGGTAGAAGATGGAAAGGTGTAATACCTCGACTTCATGGGGCTGACCCCAACAAAGAAACTATTGCTTCCTATAAATAGGTTTTTCAGGAAGCAGATTCTTTTTTTTTTTTTTGTAAGTTTTCCTGTTTTTGCCCATCCCTGTCCACATGCATCCGGGCACTGGCGATGCAGCGTGTGGAGGCACGCACTGCAGAGCACCCACCCTGTTAGTTGCCCCTTCCGGCCTACACCACCACTGGGCCTCCTCACTTAGTTCTGACGGGACTACAGAAGGGACAGCGCTCACCCCAGGGAGAGGAAAGCTGTCAAAGGTGACAGTCTTACTCCTGCCCTCCCCGGCCGGCTCCCCGACTACCGAGGTAGTTTCCTAACCCAGTTCGTTGGCATGACGCGAGGTAAGGCTAGATGCCTCAACCCTCTGCACCACCGGGCTGGCCCAAGAAGCACATTCTGAACATACTGCAAACCTCAAATTCTGTGTCTCCTTTGGACTAAAGGGCTGACCGAAAATATCAGCTAAACAGGGAAGGGGCAGAATTTCTGTTCTCCCATCTTGACCATCAGGGTGTTGTGCAGACTGCAGCTTGTGACAGGGCAAAAGTGCCTTTGGCATCTCACCCTCCAGACAGGGATTCAAGGAAGACTGACAGCATGGCCAAGAAGGACTGCCCTGACAGCTTCACTATCTGTTAGACAAGTTAATTATTTGGCCTATGCTGCCCAGTACCACAAATCTCTACAGTGATGACCATGGCTTAAAAGGCTCCCCTGGTCTATCAGCTGATCTTGCAGAAACAGCTAGGTTTGGCTTGGAGGCCTCTAAATGCCAGTGATAATGTTGCCAGGTGGATAGCCATCACAGTGGCCCTCAGGAGATTTGCATGGCTCAGAGCCACCAGTCTCACACAAGATACTCAGACAAAGGCCATGGATGTCCCCTGCGAGAATAATTCTGTGTTTGAGGACAAGACAGAGGCTTACGTGAAGAAAGTGGATGAATACAAAACAACCTACAAGAGTAATTCAGCCAAGGAGAAGCCCTCAACTTCCAGCAGGCCCTGTGGAAGGGGGGGTACAAGGGTAGGTTTGGCTATAATAGTCTTTTCTTTCAAGCTCAGGCTGTTCAGCAGCACCAACAGTATCCCCAGCAGACAGGATACTTCAGAGGAGGAGGAGGTAGAAGGGGGTCAAGCTGTGGCAGGAGTCGATCTTAACATTGTTTTACTAGCCCAAACACTAGTGCAAATTGACCAGGGATAGTGCAGCTAACTCTCTACTAGCCCGTCTTGTCTAATGCAGATTTTCATGGCTATTAGTGAAGTTAAAAATGTCTCTACTTTAGCATTCTCTAGTCTTCATGACAATCTCTCTCAATGTTCCAGATGGCCAGATGTGATTAACAGCTCATTAAGAGATGCAGTTATCTGGCATTTCAAGAGAGGGATCCCACAAAAGACTCAATGTGAGTCATTATCACTCAACTCTTAAGGCTTTCAGCTAGTGTTCAGGGTGTGATCAAGGGTAGAGTGCTGTTAAGTCACTAGGTGCCAGTTTTCTGAATGTGTCTATGTCTAACAATTTGTCCAGGATTAATAAGACCAGTGCCCCTCATTTCACTAAATTTTGAGTGTTTGTGTCCAACATTTCAGTGACAAAATGCAAAGAGGTATACAGGATCGGCCCTGCAGGTGGTGGGTTTTATCCCAGCCTCACCATAAGTTCCCTCTCCTCTCCAAATTTATTTTATTTTATTTTAACCAGGTATAGCACACTAAGCTGAAAGCTTTTTTACAGGAGCGACCTGGGAGCACAAGGAGGTTAAGTGACTTGCTCAGGGTCACACAGTATGCAAGTGGAAGCTGTGGGATTTAAACCCAGGTCTGGTCTGCTGGATGTCACCAAATTTGCAGCTCAGAGCCTTAGACCACTGCGCTATACTGCCTCCCTCTCGTAACTCTGTTCTTTCCCTGGACACCACTGCAGACCAGACTCTGAAGTGACCATCCATAGATCCACAGCTGCCATTACTGGCAAGTGTAGGGGGTCCACAGCTCTTCTAAGTGGACCATGCCAGCCATCACCATCCATACAGTTCCGCCCTCATCCCACTCAACATGTCCTTTCAGCCTAAAAACAAAGCTTTGGATCACATATGGTACAAAAATAAACCTTTATAAAATACATAATTTGAAATCTTGAAATAGGCATTCCTGGGTTGCATACATCGTCCAATATAGAAATAGTATAGTATTATGCCCATGTACCATTTCCCCTGGGCTGATGAAAGGACAATGTTAAAGAAAAATCTGTTATTGTTGGGGTAGAGCATGTTAAAATCAATGTTTTTACAAATAAAAATTTCAGTTTTCTATTTCCCAGGCCCCTTAGGTTTGTCTAGCCCCCACCCCAAAGAAATCTTAGATGTGCTCCTGGCTCACTTGAGACCGTACAAAAACTTTCAAAAGTGCAGGTCTCCAGTTGACTGTAGGGTGGGGGCTGAGAGTGTCTTTCTCTGCCTAACTGTTAATTACCCTGTGGGTGGTGGTGACAGTGTGGTGAGGTGCGATGATGATGTCAGCTACTGTGTGTGCACAGCTAGGACTGCTTGATTGAACATTTGCTGTTGTGATATCCTCTCACTGTTTGGTGTGGGGGGGGCAGAAAGAGAAAGAGAAGAGGCTGTGGTAGAAAACAGTGGGGTGTGGGTGCTCACTGTAATGACATTGCACTCTTTTTCCTGCTGGAGAGCTGGAAGCAGTGTGGGAGCAGGATAAATATGCAATAGTCGGAGTATTTCTTGGCTTTGCTTGCATTGTTTCCTGTATAGTGATCAAAAGTTACCATTATAATTAAGGGCTAGTGCAATTTATAATCAACTTGCCCTGCTGGCTAGTGCAAAAAAAGGTTAAGGTTGACCCCTGCGTGGGGCTCAGACTAGTCAGATCCAACCCCAATCTAAGCAGAACCTCTCACTTGGTTGCCAAGGTCACCTCCCATGTACCAGCAGACTGTCTTACTACTTCCAGGCTTGGAAAAACATCACTACAGACAAATGGGTCCTGAAGGTAGTGAGTCAGGGTTTGTCTCTTAGTTTCAAATCCTTCCCACCCCTAAGAACAAGAGTCTTCAGACCAGCATCTAAATCAGAAAGGAAGCTGATAGAGAAGGAGGTGGCAAATCTCCTATTTTCAAGGGCAGTAGAACCAGTTCCTTCATAGCAAAGGAGAAAAGGATTTTACTCAAGGTACTTCCTGACCACAAAGAAAAATGGGGCATGGTGGCCTGTCCTCCAATACTGGCTACTAAACAGACATTTAGCAGAACGTACAAATTCTAGGAACCTTTTGCAGTTCTCAGCTGCCATTCTGGATTCTTACTCAGCTCCAAGAGTGTTCACAAAGTGCTTAGCAGTGTTGGTGGCACACCTCAGAAGGTTAGGAGTCAGTGTTTCCCTACATAAACAATTTGCTGGTGGTGGGAAAGTCACTACTACAGGTAAGGGATTTCCTAAGAGCAGCCCAGGACCTTCTAGAGTCCCTAGGATTCCTGATGAACCTCAAGAAGTCTGTCCTACAACCAGTGCAAGTACTGCACTTTATAGGAACAGAACTAGACATACTAAAGGGGAGGGTTACCTACCTCAGGACAGGGCAAGCAACATCCTGCAGATTGCTGAGTCTTTCAGGCTGAACAGACCAAAACCAGAAAGGCAATTTCTGCGGCTTTTAGGACATATGGCTGCAGCAACAGGCACAGTCTTAGGGGCCAGGTCGAAATGAGAGACATATAGTTTCACCTCAGGGCACATTGGTGCCAAAGGAGAGACTCACTTTCAAAATTGGTTCCGGTAACCGGGACATTACTGCAAACCCTTCAGTGGTGACAGGTAAGGGAAAACCTAAGGGAAGGAGTTCCTTTCCAGCAGGAGTCCACATCAGTGGTTCTCACTACAGATGCATCCCTCCTATGTTGGGGAGCTCACCTGGGGGACCACACAATACACGGCCCTTGGTCAAGTGCAGAGTCACTCCACCACATAAACCTGCTGGAGCAGCGAGCAGTGTTTTTAGCCCTGCAGATCTTCTTATTCATGATATGAGGCAAGGTGAGTACAGGACAGACCACCGCCACCACAATGTACTACATAAACAAGCAGTGAAGAACAAGGTCCAGCCCTCTGTGCACAGACGCAATGAAGGTATGGAGCCTGGTCTGCTCAGTTCAGGCTTCACTTGTAGCCATTCATTTTCCAGGGAAGGGCAGCACCCTGGCAGCTGCCCTGAGTTGACTCAACCAGGATCATCATGAGTGGACTCTCAGCAGCCAGGTACTGGAGGTGGTGTTCAGAAGATGGGGCATTCCAGAGATGGATCTTTTTGCATCCCACGAAACCCACCAGTTGCCACAATTCTGTTGCAGACCACCTGCCAGGGGACGCAGTACTTATGGATGCTCTGGCACTGGATTGGTCAGGGAAGCAATTGTACACCTCCCCCCACTTCCCCTGATTCTTAAGAGTCCTAACCAAACTCAGATCTCAGCCAGCATCAGTGATTATGATAGCTCCAGACTGGGTCAGGCAGTCATGGTACTGTCAGCTGCTCTCCTTGTCTGCGGCCTCACCAATACAACTCTCACTGAGGAACAACCTGTTAACCTTTTCCCAGGGAAGGATCCTGTACCTGAACCTCGGATCTCTCAGGCTCAAGGCCTGGCTGTTGAGAACTTAGGAGTATGCAGGCTTGCATCTCTCTGAAAGTGTCCTAAATGTCGTGAGGGGGTACAGGAAACCCTCCACTAAGAAGACCTATGCTTCTAAGTAGAAGAAGTTCTCTATATGGTGTTCTGCTAATGAGGTAGTCCCCTCACAGGCAGGGGTATCAGCCTTATTGGACTACCTGATCCATTTGCATTTGTTAGATTTGCAGTCCACTACCCTGAAGGTGCATTTGGCTTCGGTCTCAGCATATATTTCAGCTAGCAAGGGTGTATCCGTAGCTTTCAATCCCATTTTCAAAAAGTTCAGAAGTCTGGCTTATCTGCACCTTCCTCGGTGCCTGTATGGGACCTTAATGTTGTCGTCGAGGCACAGGTCAGGAAGCATAGGAAAACCAGAAGCAGTTGTAAAATTCACAAATAACGTTTCATTAATAACAGCAAAATTAAAAATAAAAATTGTTCAGTATAACTATTTACAGTGGCAGTACAAACATAGAAAGTAGTTCTTCTGAGTGTTTCTTCTCAGCATCAAATCTCAGTCTGTTTTTAGCAAAAGTATTACTGCTGTTTTTATGTCTTTGCAACCTCCGCTCATTAACAGACATCCTGTTTTTCCTAAAATGTTCTTGTCAGTTTTTTTGCAGGTGCAGCAGAAAGAACATAGTGACCCAGAACTGCCCTCTTGTTTATGGCTTTGGAGAGATTTTGCAAACCAGAATCTCCGGTTAACCCCTTGAGTTCTAAATAGCTTTTTGCAATCATTGCAATAGTATAACTGTAAACAGTTTTAAACAAAGGGATCCCAGTTTCACATACAGTTTTATACAGAGATTCACATATATTTTTATAACTGCAGATATGCAAGGGGAAGAAAAGATAGAACGTAGCAAGGGAAGGCAGAGAGATAGCGAGTTACAGAGAATTGCGAAACCGTTGGAGTGATCAGTTCCTAGGTTTCACAAGAAAATTTGGTTGCACAACCAGACATACAAGAGACCGAAAAGAAGAGTCTAGAACAGATCCTTGCATTTAACCTCTTTCTGCATAACAAATGAGGCAGGGCCTTATTCAGCCCTGTCACAAATGTATGTATTGCCAAGCTCATGGAACCCCCATTTGAGCCTGTGGTCTCAGCTCACCTGATATACGTTACCTGGAAAACAGTGTTTTTGGTGGCCATTACTTCAACCAGAAGGATTAGCGAGCTTCAGGCCTTGTGCAGTGAACAGAACTACATTTTATTCCATAAAGACAAGGTAGTGCTTAGAACAAATAGAAAGTTCCTTCCTAAAGTGGTTTCTGATTTCCACGTGAATCAGTCCATCACTCTACCAGTATTTTTTCACCAAGCATTCTAGCTCAGGTGAACGCAGACTTCATAGCCTTGATGTCAAGGGCGCTGTGAGCTACTACATGACTCGCACTAAGGACCATAGGCAGGACAGAGAGCAGCTGTTCCTGACTTATGGGGATGTGGGGAAAGGAAAACCAGCACCCAAAAGAACTATCTCTCGTTGGATAGTCCAATGCATCCAATTCTGTTACTCAAAAACAGGTAAAGAGCACCCAGTTGGCCTTAGGGCTCATTCCATGAGGGGCACAGCTGCTACCATAGCAGCTGCCAGGAATGTCTCATTATTGAAAATCTGCAAAGTAGCTACATGGCGAACAATACACACTTTCACAAAGCATTACTGTCTGGACAGTGATGCCAGGTTTGGCACAGCAGTTATGCAGAGTCTGTTCCCAGAATAGGTTCTGTGCTCACCTCCAAAGGTACTGCTTCGTAGTCTGCAAGATATTGAAGAATTCCTGGGGTGAGAAGAAAAAATGACTTACTATAGTAATCGTTTCTTCCAAAGTATTCTTCAATATTCTTAACTCGCTCACTCTGCCTTCCCTTCCAGAACCAATGGCCTTTGCATCCCAAGCTGAATATTTGTACGAAAGGGTCTGGTCACATTTTTGAGCCTTGTTGGGCAGTGGTTCCCCCTTCTTCAATTCATTCTGACATTTTTTTTTGGGGGGGGCCTCTGTCAGGAGGTTAATGTTATTATTATTGTTAACATTATTATTATCATCATTTCATAGATAATCTGGTTATTATAGGTACAGATTTGTTAGGATAGTTTTGGAGGGGCCTTTCCTTGCAGGCTCCCATGAAATTTGAACATTTTGGAACGCACCAGTTGGTAAGGGCAGCAGTTTGAGTAGTGGCATGAGCCAATGATGGAATCCATAATTTACATATATTCCATTCTCTGGACAGTTCCACTCTGAAGGCTGACTGCAAGAGTTAAGAATATTGAAGAATACCTTGGAATAAACAAGATTACTATGGTGAGTAATTTTTTTCTTGTTTACTTTTATCTTTGATTGTTCCCTAAGCACTCTTTCTTCTGTAAATGGTTGTGTGTCCACTTCTCGTCCCTTTATACCCTTGGCCCATTTCATTCCCCCTCCTCCATACATACTGAACAGAAGTAGTTTAATAAATCTGCTTTTTGGTGGTCCTCTTCCACACTGCACCCTCCTTCCCCTTTCAGTCTTACTATCCCCTCTTTTTTCACTGATGTATCTAAAAAATATTTTATCTCCCTTTGTCACAGACTTGGCAGTCCTTTCCTCTGTCTGTGCCTTTGTGCTTCTAACTGCCTTCCCTGCCTCCCTTGTGTTTCTCTTGGTAAGCCTACCTAGACCCCTTTTTCTGTGGGTTTTTTTTTTTTATATATTTTTTGTGCATTCTGAATTCCCTTTTTTATTTGCTGTTACCTTTTCTGCTAAATCCTTCGAGAACCATAGTGGTGTCCTTTATCTCTTGCCCTTGCTCACCTACCTTACACAGAGGTTCGTAGCTTGCCTAATTCTTTCTTTTATTTTTGACCACCTTTCCTTGACTCCCTGTCCCCACCAGAGCTTCCCTCTGGTATGCTCCCATTTTCTTAAAATCTGCTTTCCTTAAGCCAGTCATCTCTCATAGAGACAAGGTAGTGTTAAGAACTCATAGAAAATTTCTCTCTAGGGTAGTGTCAGAATTTTACCTTAGCTGGTCAGTTGTCTTAGCTGTGCTTTTCTCAATCCACTCAAGCACAGGTGAGCAGAAGCTTCATTCCGTAGATGTAAAAAGGGCACTGAGTTACTACCTAGACTGAACGAAAGGCACCAGAACCGACATCACTCAGTTATTTGCTACTTATGACAAGATAGGCAAAAGTAATCCAGTAGCTAAGACGGTCTTTTAGTGGATAGTTTCTTGTATCCAGTTTTTCTGTGAAAGATCTGGTAAACAACCACCTAGGGACATGAGGGTGTACTTCACAAGAGCTTCATCTGCTTCTGAGGTAGCCACAAATGCTGTTCTCCTTCAGGAGATTTGTAAAGCAGCTACCTGGTCTACAGTATACACCTGTACAAGGCATTACTGCCTGGACATCCAGTCTAGAAGGGATGCTAGGTTTGGAACTGCGATCCTGTAGAACCTTTTTGTCTAAGCAAGTTCTAGACCCAGCTTCCTGAGGTACTACTAGTGAATCTGCAGAGTTGCATGATATCACTTTTAGGCTCCTATTAGAAGAACAAAAAACAAAATACTCACTGTAGTAATACACCCTCTCCGCATCATCATAAGTTCTCCCTGGTGTTCAGTGGCACCCCTCCCTTTCTGCATCCCCATAATTTCTCCCTGGTGTCTAATGGCACCCCCTCCTTCTCCCTGTTCTAAGTTCTCCATAGTGTTCAGTGGGTCCCCCTTCTCCCCATCCTAAGTTCTCCGTGGTGTCCACTGGCACCCTCCCCCTCTCCCCATCTTGATAAGTTCTCCCTGGTGTCCATTGGCACCCCCTCCCTCTCCCCATCCTGTTAAGTCAGTAGTACATTAGCAGGATTTCAGCCCCCTAACCAAATGGTAAGTTCTAATCTTGGTAAGGTGTCAGTTTCGGTTACCTTACCCGGTTACCAAAGTTCTCCCTGGTGTCCAGTGTGCCCCCCCCCCGAGCACCCTGACCCCACAGCCCTGATCCCTAGTGGTGGCCTGCACAAACTCTCCCTTCACCTCCACATCTGGTCGTCATCAAACTTGGACAACTGCAGTACAGCAGAATATAAAACTTCAGTAATTGATACTCTTCTGCTTAAGGACTTTTTATCTAACACTTGTCACCTTGTGGATGAGTTTTCTGACTGATGTGACATGGCTGGTGGGGGGGTAATTATACCCCAAACAGGAAAGTCAGTGGGGAGTCACACTGGCCCGAGGCTGTTTGCACTATGTCCCGGGCCAATAAATTAATGTTAAAATTTACCCCTGTTCTGAAAATACAGTCAAACCCAGTTAATCGCATTCCGCTTAAAAAAAAAAAAAAAAGCATAATCTCATACATTTTCCAGTCCCAGATTCCTCTCCTATCTTCACCATTATAACCCGCTCACTTTATAGCATACAACCTGCTCTTTTAAACGCATTCATTTTCAGTGCCTGTCAGTACTCTGAGCCACTAATTGCACTTGATTAAAATCTAGTTTGCCTGCTCTGTTCAGTGCTATTAACAGTGGCAACATCAGAGCGCAAAGTGTTAATTGTTCAAGAGTTTTCCCGGTAGGAGGTGTTAATCTGTGTTAATTACAGCAGCTCAGTATAAAATCACTGCCACTGTGATTCATTCAGATCGCTCTTGTATTCTGAATGATAAACAATGGCAGAAACACCTAAAAAAAGAAACGAGCTGTTTCTGGCAGATAAAGTAAGAGCTTTGAATCTGCTCTCTAGTCTCGGGACTTCACAAACTGATGTGGCAAGACAATTAGTTGTGTCCCAGAGCCAGATCTGCTGAATAGTGAAAAACAAGACACAGATTATGTGTGAGTTTCAAATGAATGGTAACCTTTAGAGAAAAAGAAAGAGGGAGAAGGATACAGAAGTTGATGATGCTCTTTTTTAGGTGGTTTGAACATGCGAAAGTGTCAGACATGCCCATTTCTGGCCTTTTGCTTCAGGAGAAGGCAAGAAAACTTGCAGCTGCTATGGGGAAGCAGGATTTTAAACTAAGCATCATCTGGCTGAGCCGTTTTAAGGTGAGGCACAACATTGTGTTTAAACACCTACATGGCGAGAAGAAAGATGCCGACATGGCATCTGCAGAAAGCTGGATTAAAAATGTGTTGCCCACTCTGATCTGAATAACCCCCTGATTGCATGTACAATGTAGACAAAACAGGGATTTGTTGCAGGGCCACCCCTGATGGAACACTCACCTTTAAAGTAGACAGCATTTCAGGTGGAGAAAAGCCAAAGACAGGCTGACAGCTTTAGTGTGTGCGAACATGGATGACTCGCATAAAACAAAACTGCTTGTAACTGGGAAAAGTAAAAATCCAAGATGCTTTAAAGGGGTCAGTATTCAGAGATTGCCTGTAACATACCAAGCCAACCATAACGAATGGACGACAGATGATCTTTTTCAAGAGTGGGCAGTACAGTTTATTTATTTTATTTATTTAGTTTTTGTTTACCGGGTAAGTGCACTAGCCAGCAGGTGACTATTTTCAGGCACGACCCGGGAGAGCACAAGACAAGGTACATACTGAGCAATATACAACAATTACCATACAGTTGGAGAGGCAGTACAAAGTACAAACTGAGAAGTTAATTAGACTAAGTTAACATAGTATCGACTAGACTAAGGAAAAACTAAGAAAAAACATTGAAATCTTGAAAGTCTTGGGAGAGCGGGTACTGGTACTAGGACAGAGTAGTTCCACCTTGGGAGACATAGTTCAGGCGGCGGAAGATGAAGGGAAGGAGTGGTGCGGGAGGTTCAGGAGCATGGTTCATGTCAGCTATGCCACACGGACTACGGCATTGGTGGCTCAGGGGACCAACAAGTGGCCGGGCTCATGGAACTGCTCCCTGGGTAAGAATGCGGCAGCAACCCCTGAGGCAGTCTAACCCCGGGCGTGAGCGAGATCATTTTCTGTTGGTCTTCGGGGTAGTATGAGCTGAGAATTGGGTCCAGGGGAGCAGTGCAGCTCTGGTGGGATAGAGGAGGGAAGCAAAGACAGCCCAGGAGAGAAGTGGCAGAGAAGTTGGAAAATTCGAGTTTACGCCTTAGCGGCTAGCGATTAGATAGTCACACGTAACAACTACAGCGTTAGTGGCTCAGGGAATAACTAGTGGCTGGGCTCATGGAACTCCTCCCTGTAAGAATGCGGCTGCATCCCCTGAAGCAGACTAGCCCTGGGCATAGGGCGAGATCTTTTCTGTTGGTCTTAGGTGCAGGACAGACTTGGGGAAAATAGGTCCGGGGAGCCGTGCAGCTCTGTGGGATGGAGGAGGAAGCAAAGTCAGCCCAGGAGAGATTGAGAACTGAGTTGGAAAATTCAGATTCACGCCTATGGGCTAAGGTAGGGATAGTCGGCCGTAACTACGGTTCTGGTGTAGGGCAGGGGAGCAGCGAGCTGCTGGGGTTTGGAAGGTGTAGAGACAGTCTTGCGGCTTCACTCGTAGAACCGATTTGCGGGCATCAGGGCGGTGAGCGGCCAGGGTATTTATTATATAGCAGCACCTTGCAGCTTCAGCGGTTAAGTGTAGGCATACTCAGCTAGGCTCATGGTACTGTAGGCGGGCGTGAGAGGGGGCGTGGTGTAGGGGTTTTACCAGGAAACAGCTGACTAACGGCTTTAGAGACGGGGTGAATAGGACAGATGACCGGCCTCAAGATGCCGGTTTCGAACATGAGCGGCGCTCGGTCAGGTTTTAGCAAGCCTCACAGTTTTGGCAGCAAGGCATCGGGGAGGGAATCCAGGCTAGGAGGTACCGTGAGGCATGCTTGAGGCGGTAAATGGCCAGGGGATCTGTGGGAGGATAAGGAGGCGTTCTGGTTAAGCGGTTGGCGTTAGGGTAGGAGCGGACTCATGGTACCGGATTAGCGGGCAAGGGAGCAGCGTGATGTCGGGTTTCATGGGGATTCAGCGCACTTAGCTTTAGCGGGTGGGTGGGAGGACGTGAGGCGAGCTCGTGGTCCCGTTACTGGGCGTGAGAGCGATGAGTAGTCCCTGCCCATGGGCATCCAGGGGGCTATGGCGGTGAGTGAAAGGGACGTGTGGCCAGGCTCGTGGTTCCGACACTGGGCATGTAAGCTACGAGTAGACCTTGTCCATGGGCATCCAGGGGAGTAATACACTGGGAGGGTCGGAGAGATTCAAGGATCCTAGTTGTACCAGTACTTGTCTAGTCACAGGCATCCCTGACATTTAGGACAGTGAGGGCCTGTGGCAAGTAACAATAGCATAGGGTAAAGTGATGCAGTTTAGTTCAATCAGAGTAACAGCAGGTAGATAGCAATTAACATATAGCAGTAAGGGCTTTTCTTAAGTCAGCATTAAATGAACTTATCATTGATACAGTTTGTACAGAAAAGCAAGTTTTGAAACCAGGTAGTTCCAGCTGGGATGCTGGAAGGTAGCTAAAGGTATGGGAGCAGACAGAAGAGAGTAGGCATGAGGAAAGTGGGTAAGCTAGAGGGGAGGGAGTGTAGAAGTTGGTCAGGCTGTCAGGTAGGGTCAACACAGGTGCATTGGTCAGAGGTGACCAGATGGTGTCTTAGCCCTCGTTTGAATATATGGTGTGATGTGGTATGTCTAAGATCCTGTGGTAGCAGGTTCCACATCTGGGGGGGCAGCATGCCTGAAAGATCCTGTTCCTTTGGTGGTGTGGCAGCGGGGAACTCTCAAAAGAGATTTGTCTGTTGATCTTAATTCACGACTTGAGGTAGCGGGTTGGAGCAGCTCAGCAAGTGATGCAGGCTGGCCTAACCTGATGATGGAGTCACATAAACAGCCCAGATAGTAAAGCCTGGTGGCAGAGGGAGAGAGCCGTCCGAGGTCACTGTATAGTTGGCAATGTTGTTGGCAATGTTGGCAATCGTTGGAGCCTTGGATGCATATCGACACATGTTGTAAGTGACGTCCCATTTTTGCAGGGCTGTTTTATGGGCAGTAGTTAGGATGGGAGCACAGTAGGTTAGGGTTGGTAGGAGGATCCCTCTGGCGATGGCCAGCTTGGCTGGAGCTGTTAGCATATAGCTGGATCTGTAGGCCGCACCCAGCTTACAATTTACTGTTTTACGGGTTGTTTGGATGTGGAGACTGAGGTCCAGAGATTGATCCAGTAAGATGCCCAGATAGCGGAAGGTGGTGACAACCTGAAGAGATGTCCCATTGAGGTCAGGTATATCCAGTGGGGTGGTGCATGATCGAAGTTTCTGGGCTGTACCCAGAAGCATGGCTTTTGTCTTACTGGAATTGAGGATAAGGCGATGGGAGTTAAGCCGGTTCTGTACGCTGTTATAGGCTGTGGTTAGAGATAGGTTAATTTGGTCCACATTAGGAGAGCTGGCGTAGATGACCAAGTCATCAGCGTAGAGTAGAGAGGAGCAGTCTGGGATGTTGCTTGGTAGGCTGTTTACGAATAGGGTAAAGAGAAGAGGGCCCAGTATCGAACCTTGAGGGACGCCAATATTGGTAGTGATGCCGTCAGAGATTGCCGAGTTGAATTTTACAGCCTGGGTCCGGTCTGTTAAGTAGCTTCTGAACCAGTTTAAAACAGGGGAGGAGCAGCCTGTTGTCTGAAGGGTGGACAGAAGCAGGGGATGATCCACAAGGTCAAAAGCCTTGGTGAGATCAATGAAAACAGCTCCTGTAAGCCTTCCATCGTCCATGTTCGAGAGGATATCCGAGGTGAATTTAGGCAAGGGCAGTGTGAAGGGTTCTCCTGGAACCTATGTTACATCACAAAGCTGCTTTGTGATTCAGGGTATGCAAGGATCTGTTGGCCACAAGTTTTTCTAAGATTTGCTGAGTACTGATAGTATAGCTATCGGCCTGTAGTTAGAGATTTCATTTTTGTTCCCTTTCTTAAAGATGGGAGTAATCCTGGCTGTCTTCCAGAGATCCGGGACTGTACCACAGGAAAGGGACAAAGTGAAGATTTTAGCCAGAGGTTTGGCGATGAGATGAGCAGCTGTTTTTAACAAGCGGGGTTCCAAATAGTCTGGTCCAGGACTGGTGTTTTCTGATATTTTCTTTAGTAGATTCAGAACCTGCGAGCTTGTGATAGCTTTGAAATAAAAAGGCTGGGTTTTTTGAGTTCTTGTTTGCGTGGCTGAGGCATTATGCTGGCTCACTGTCAGATGTGGGCAGAGATGTGTGAGGAGCCATTGGTAGCATAGAGGTATAGGTGAGAGGTCAGAGAACATATTGTTACGCATTCGCTATGGTGAGGAGTTATTGCAGTGGGTGCCATTGAGGACCATCTCAGGAGGGGTAACAGACTGTGGTGTTCAAGAAGGTTTTTATATGGCCCCAGAATTTACGGGGTCGGGCAGAGCTGGTTAGAGGTTTGACAGTACCTACTTTCAAAGCCTTATATGCTTTCTACAGGAATTCTGTGTTGCCTGTAAATGGAGTGGTCACTAGCCAGCCCAGTGCTTTTGTAGTGCTTCCACAGTTTATCCCTTAGCCGTAGTTGCAGGAGCAGATCTTTGTGGAGCCATCTAGTTTGTTTCCCCCTGACTCTTCTTGTGACTTTCGGTGCATGCCTGTTTCCTCCACCGTTTGTTGAGGGTAAACAGTATATGATAAGTGCATCCTTTGTTGAGGAGGAGGAATTGCAAAGTAGGTTTAGGGTAGTGCTTGGAGGCTAGCAGGTTTGAGAAACTGAAATCAGTGTCTGAGGGGGAGTGCTGGTGTGACACACATTGTAGAGACAGAGAGATTCTATTCAGGCTCAAGAGAAAGAGGAGGCAGGTTAGTATATGTAGTATCTTTTGTCTGCCACTTGGGGGCGGCGCGCCTAGGGGGAGGAGAGGCATGTCAGCGCTTGAGAGACAGCAGCTTGGAGATGAACAGCAAGTATTATGCAGGGGAGGTTTGCTACGGTAACACAGATAGGGCAAGGTTTAGAGATTTAAAGCAGGAGGGGGAGAAATGGCAAGAGAGAGGAGGGAGGTGAGAGATATGGGAGAAAAAGGGAAATGAGGCCGTTGAGGTTGGTTCCAGGGCAGTGAGGTAGAATCTGAGTAGGCGGTTTCTGCATAGAGAGCGACCTATTTGTTAAGAAGGCTTTACCGAGATTCGATCACCCCAAGTGGTAAAGAAAGAGTAAAGGAGCCGATGGGAGAAAGTGGACACTTAATCATATGATCAACAGAGTCCCATAAAGCTAGAGGGTCACCAGGGTGGGTGGAGGTGAGGGGCGGGTGGGGAGCCGGTGGGACAGATGGCCACAGGAGGAGCTGTACCACTTGCTGCTTGTGATCGGGAAAAGGCTCTCCTCAGGCGGGGAGAGTGGGCTGCTCACACCAGCGTGCGGCGCTCCTAGACCCAGATCACAGAAGGCAGTCCAAAAGTCAGTGAGTTGGAAGTGAGAACAGCCGCTTTCACTGAGAAGTACAGTCCGGCAGCGCCTCGGCTAAACTGGAGGAGCCTACAGCTGAGATCAGTAAAGCCTGCCTACGGCTGTTTACTGCGGCTTTAAGCACAAAGGTACCAGCAAGCGGCCGGGCTCCTGGTTCTGCTTCTGGGCCAGAGTGCGGCGGCGCCCTGACAACAGGCTTCCTGGAGAAGCAAGGTGCAACTGTGGTGCTGGGCCAAGCAAGCGGGTCTTGCAAGGGTTCCTTGGGCAGCAGCAGAGGGTCCACGACAGTGCTGGGGTGCGAGGAGGAGCGATCCTAAGCCCAGTTCAATAAAGATATGTGCCGGAGACGAAAACATACTGCCCTTCTCATTGACAACTATACCACACATCCACGGATTGACCTCTCACATGTGAAACTTATTTTTCTCCCACCGAACACCTCCTCCCTAATGCAGTCTATGGATCAGGTAATAATCCGTAATTTAAAGTGTCTATATGGAAAACGAATGTTGGCAACAGTCATCAATGCATTTGATAGTGGCACAGCAGTGTCTGATAATGACCTTGCAAAAAAGTTATCAGTCATCGATGCCATTCATATGTTGAGCCAGGCGGGCATGGTCAGAGGTGAAGGTTGAGACTGTAAGAAATTGCTTTACAAAAGCTGGCTTTTTGAGAGACATAGCAGATGAAGGGGAGCAGGAGGGTGATGACATTGTGCCAGCTCCAGAGAACATTCCTCAAGATATTTTTGAGCAGTTTGTGGCAGCAAATGATCTGCAATGCACGGGAATGTTAACTGATGAGAAGATTGCAGCCTCAGTCACAGAATGTGATGGTAATGATGAAGATGAAGAAGATGAGCCACCTGTGCCAACATCTACAGCCAGAGAGGTTTATGTGTGTCTGCTCCCAGTCCAGTGATACAGCAAACAAAATGCAAGTGGAGAAGATGATTACAAGGCATTCTATGCCCTTGAGAATGTCTGCAGCAACGCTATAACAACGCTGGCGCAGAATGCTGTGGCCAGGTTATCGTCTGGGTCGACTCGATCCAGCCGTATTTCTCCTGTGCTGCACTGGCTGCCTGTTCAGTGGTGGATCACCTTTAAAGTTGGTTTGCTGACTTTCAGAACTCTATACGGTTTGGGTCCGAGTAACTTGCAAGAGCTTTTGAATCCTTACAGCCTCCACTCTGCTCAGCTGACAAGGGATTGCTAGAGATTCCCAGGGTACATTTGAAGACCTCGGGAGCTCGGGCTTTTGTTTATGCCACCCCTACCCTGTGGAATTCTCTACCTCGTCGGATACAAGAGTGCCAGACAGTGGAGAACTTCAGAATTGCTCTTAAAACCCATCTGTATTTGTGTGCTTTTCCTGATTTTTGATTTTGATATTAATTGATCTTTATATTATATTAATAGTTTTAGCAAGTTTTGTATTTTCTTTTTAATATTTTTAGAGTTTGATGTGTTGTACAGCGCTTTGATACTTGTGAACAGCGCTTGATAAATAGTTGTTGTTATTATTATAGGGGAGCGGACTCGTCAGTCCAAGGTGACAGACCATTTTAAACCATTTAGCCATGAGTAAGCAGTAATGACTAAATAAAATTATGATCTTACTTCAAGAGGGCTCTTGCAATAGGTATTCACATATAGAACTGACCTGCCAGGCATCAGGACCCCACGGAAAAATTTCTAGCCAGCAGTCTCTGGCAGGGACGCCCACGTCAGGTGACGCCTATGCAGCGATCACTATAAAGGGGTGGTCCCTACTGCCCACCTTCAGTTCTTTCCCGTCGACTTGTGAAAGTTCTTCATGGTAGAGTTCAACACTCGTCAGTCGTTCGGTATAGTTTTCGAACTTTACGATCTTGTTTTTTCTCTTCTATCGACTATTTTTCTATTTGCTGTGTATGTCATCCCTGATGCCTTCCGAATCGCATAAGCAGAAGTGCAAATCATGCGGCTCCCAGCTGCCTCAAAAGGACGACCATTCCCTGTGCCTCTTCTGCCTCGGCCCAGAGTGTCCTGTGGAGAATTGCCAGCACTGCCAACAATTTAATTCTGCTACCCGAAAATGAAGGCAGCAGTCCCTGGAGGCCCATACTTTTAAAGAAAAACATGGCGTCTATGGAGAAGGAGCTAAAAAAGTTGAGGCAGGCGTCCACTTCCCCCGAAGGCCACAAAAAGGAGGAGAAGCACCAGGAGCGGGATTCAGCTTCCACAGCCGCCATGACTCCGGCCAAAGTCGTGGTTGTGAAGGTAACGTCCTCTCCATGGGACTGCTCCACGACGACCTTCTTGGCTGTGTCCAAGAAGGTGTTGCCTCCCCCCCCCCCGTCGGGCTCACGCTCGGGCCCCCTTGGGTACCCCCGGGGAAAAGGAGGTCTCCGCCTCCAGGAAGGCCGCTGCCACGTGGCCCTCAGGTTCGAGCTGGGTCCGCTAAGTCAGACGCCGGTGCCACCAATGTCCATCTGGACAAGGCTGGTAAGCCACTTGCTCCTTCGGGAGAGCACAGAGTCGCTTTTTCGCCCGACAAGGCCACATCTCCAGCGCGGCCTTCATCGAGCAAGGGATCCAATAAGTCTGACATCTGCTCCTTCAACGCTCGCCCGGATCAACATCCACCTTGCCAAGGAGCCTGCATCGGACCCCCTTGACCAGTCCGATGCCCCAGGTTCCACGCAGCACTTGGTGTTGCCCTCTGAGGCCCCTGTGTCTCCTTTGCTGACCGCCAGGGATTCCAACCCTCCCTCCTTGGTTGTCACAGAGGATTTGGACATGTTACCGTCAGGGCCCCCCTCCTTCGGGACACAGACACCCTGACACCGGACCCTCAGACGCCGGCCCCAACGCAGGCTTACCTGACACCGGCTGTCGTCCCCTTACCAGATGGTGCTCCCACGCCAGGCCCAACGCCCAGGGGGCCAGCTTTTCCTTTGCCTGGCCCACCAGTTGGGCCTCTGCCAGGCCCCTGTGTTCCACCAGAGCCCCAGCCCCCTGGGTATCCAACACTTCGATACCCGATGCCGTCTTACCGGGTGTCACAGTATCCGATGCCACAGTACCCGACGCCGCAGTACCCAGCGCCTCAATACCCGATGCCGGGCTTCCCATCATTGGGTTATGGATTCTGTATATATGGATATTCTCAGTATCCATATCCCCCTCCACTGCCCACGCCCCAGCCGCCGGTGGATTTGAAGGAGACTTTAGCCTCCTGGTGGGCTGAGGTCAAGGCTCAACTCACCAGAGAAGTAGAGAATCTTCTACAGATGCCAGGCCCTTCGCAGGATACCCTGCATTGGAGATGGGAGACTCCCCTTCCCCTTACCCAACACCAGAGGTGAACTCTCGGGCACCAGGGGTGGGAAGGATTCACGTCCCAGAGAACTTCCCAAAGGGATCGTTCCTTCCCAGCATAGGGAGGAGTCTTCCTCTTCTTTATCGGAGACTTTTGACTCTGACTCAGAGGGACTCTCTGACCCAGATGACGAGCCCTGTACTCCAGACCGACCTAGGCCAAGGACCGCTCCGAAGTCTCCTCTGGAGGATCTTTCTTTTCTGGAGCTACTGAGAAAAATCCAGGAAGTTCATCAGTGGCAATCTCTGGAGCCAGATTCACAGTGTAAGAAGCTCGCTGCCCACTTGGATCTGCCCGAGACCACTCCTACATTGATTCCACCCTGGAGAGAGCCTCACACGGATCTTGTTTCCACCATTTGGAAACAACCTTCCACGTTAGCCACCCCCTTCCGAGGAAGGTAGATCGGCTATATCAAGCTCCTGAGGAAGTAGATTTCTTGAACCTACACCCCAAGGTGGACTCGGTTGTGATTAGTGCCACTCACAGCTGCTCCGCTAATCCCAAACACCTCAGCTCATCTCTGTCTGACAAGGAATCAAGGCTTCTGGACCAATATGGGAAGAAGATCTATTCATTTTCTACCCTGGGTATTAGGGCCCTGAATTATGTAGCACATATGGAGGTTACCAGAGGACCATCCTCAGTCAGGTGGAATCAAAGTTAGACTCCCTTCCTGAGTCCCAGATGAAACAGGAAGTGGCGGATCTTGTCCGTTCTGCTCATTCGGCCAGTCAGCACATGCTTTGTGCCACTTAGGACACAGCTCGGCTTTCGCCGTAGGCCTTCGGCATCATGCCTATTCAGGATGCCCCCTTCAGGGGTTAGGTGCTGTTCGGGGGGTGATGTCAAGAACATCATTACTGACCTGCAAGAGAAGGGTACTGCACTTAAGTCTGTTGACTCTATCACAGGCCCCCTCAGGGGCAGTGTATCCCTTTTCGTAAACTGAACCGGCAGAAACCAAACCTCAAGGCAAAGGGGCCAACAAGCGTCTGGCCTCTCCAGCAACCTAGACTCCCCCTACTAAAAAAGCTGCAGTGCCCCAGACCTCCTGACTCCTTGCCTCTCTCACTGCGTCTGGAGGTCCCAGAGGAACCGGTAGGAGGGAGATTCTCCTTCCATCTACCAAGCTGGGAGAGGATAACGTCAGATGCTTGGGTGCTCCAGTTGATTGCAGCAGGACACTCAATAGGGTTTCTGCAGAAACCACCCCGAAGACCACCTCCCAAGTCAACTTACTCCCCGGAACATCTTCCTCTGGTCTTAGAAAAAATCACCTCCCTTCTCTCGAAGGCAGCGTTAGAACCAGTCCCCAGCCACCTTTGGGGGACGGGTTACTATTCCCATTTCTTCCTAGCTCCAAAGAAGACTGGAGACGTGAGGCCTGTTTTAGACTTCAGTTCCCTGAACGTGTTCGTGGAGTAGAAATGCTTCAGAATGCTCTCCCTGCAGAGCCTTCTGCCTCTTCTTTGGCAGGGACTGTGGCTGTGCACTTTGTACATGCAGGATGCCTACCTGCATATCCCCATATGCCCTTCCCACTGCAAATTCCTCTGATTTTTGCTTTCAGGGGGACCACTGCTAATTAAAGGCCCTCCATTTGGTCTTTCTCAGCCCCAGTATTTACCAAATGCCTGTCTGTGGTGGCGGTCCACCTGTATACCCAGGGAGTTCAGGTATTCCCGTACCTGGACGATTAGCTCCTGGCGGCCTCGTCCAGGGAGGAACTCCTACGCTCTCTGTCCTTTACCCTGCAGGATTTCATCACCCTGGATATCACCATCGACCAGGGAAAGTCCCATTTGTTCCCTTGACAACGCCTCCAATTTATAGAGGCGATTCTGGACACGACCACCAGCAAAGCCTTTTTACCTCAGGACAGGGCGGAGACCCTTCAGACTCAAGCCTGCCTCCTTTCCAGTCGCAGAAGGGTCGGAACCAGGTCAGTCCTCCACCTCCTCGGGCTAATGGCAGCTGCCATTCTGACAGTCCCACACGCTTGGCTCCATATGAGGATTTCTCAGTGGACACTTTGGTCTCAGTGAGACCAAACACTGGGCGATCTAGACCAAGAGGTACTCGTTTCAGATCCCATGATCAGGGACTTGCAATGGTGGATGGCACAAGAGAACCTTTGCTGAGGAGTTCACTTCAACATTGAACTCCCCTCCCAGGTGTTGACTACAGATTTCTCAGGCGAGGGCTGGGGAGCCCCTCTCGGGTCTCACAGGACTCGGGGCAGCTGGTCCAGGTTCAAACAAAATCTGCACTTAAATGTGCTCGTACTAAGAGCAGTCTTTTATGCCCTTCAGGCGCTGCACTTCTTCATCCCTTCCCAGTCATCTCATACAGACAGACAACATGTATGTAGTCTGGTATCTCAACAAGCAGGGAGGAACACGTTCCTACCCTCTGTCCAGGGAAGCGATGAGAATGTAGATCTTGGCTACCCAGCACCACCTTCACTTGATGGCCATTCACGTTATGGGAGTAGAAAACATGCTGGCAGACTACCTCGTTCGGTCCTCAGCCAGGGCCCACGAATGAGAACTGGATCAAGAAGTTGTGGATGACATCTTTCTGCAGTGGGGAACGCCTCAGATAGACCTTTTCGCATCTCCCCAAAACGCAAAACTTCCCGCCTTCTGCTCTCTCACTCCAGGGCAAGACATTTTTTGGCGGAACGCTCTGTCTCTCGACTGGAGGGACAGATTTATGTATGCCTTCCCTCCTATTCCTTTAATTTCCGAGGGTCCTAAACAAGCTCAGATCAGAGGGGGTACGAATGATCCTCATCGCTCCATTCTGGCCCAGGCAAGTTTGGTTCTCTCTTCTGCAACAGTTTTCAGAGGAATCTCCACTTCCTCTTCCTCTGTCGCAACATTTGTTGACCCAGGATCAGAGGACCCTTGTTCATCCAGGTCGCTGATCCATTCATTTGCATGCGTGGCTCCTACAGACGTAGCTAAAGCCCGCTTCTGGGTTTCCCCGCTTGTAGCAGACATATTGGTAGAGACCAGAAAGCCTTCCATTAGGTCCATCTACGCCATGAAGTGGAAACAGTTTAAGGTTTGGGCCACTTCAAAGGACTTCAGACCTTTCTCTTGCCTAGCCAATAGAGTCTTGGATTACATGCGCCATCTCTTCAATCTGGGTCTCAGCCATTCCTCTTTGAAAGTCCACATGGCAGTGATTTCAGCCTACCATGTTCCCTTCGGAGACAGGACTTTTGCTCAGTTGGAAGTCTCTAAGACTTTTCTCAGAGGGGTCCTCCATTTGAGACCCCCCCATCCGCATTCCTGCTCCTACATGGGACTTGAATTTTATTCTTGAGAAGCTTACTTGGCCTTCCTTCAAACCGGCAGCCTCAGCAGATTTAAAGTTCATCTCTTGGAAGACTCTCTTCTAGTGCCCATTACTTCAGCTCGGCGAATTTCCGAGCTTCAGGCCTCGATGTGTAAAATCCCATATTTGATTTTTGACAAGGAGCGTGTGGCTCTGCACACCAACCCTAAGTTTCTACTAAAGGTGGTGGCTGAATCTAAGCTGAATCAATCCATTGAGCTACCCTCTTTCTTTATGCAGCACTCCAGTCAAGGGGAGTACCTCTTGCATACTATGGATATTCACAGAATACTGAGATACTACACCACTCGGACTAAAGATCTCAGGAAATCTGATCAGCTTTTTGTCTCTTTTGCTTATAAAAGCGAAGGCCATGCTGTTTCTAAGCAATGCCTATCAAAATGGTTGGCTCATTGTATCACTTTCTGTTATGACAAGTACAACAAGATTCTTCCGGGTCAAGTCAGAGGTCACTCCACCAGAGGAGTAGCTGCCTCTGCGGCTTGTTTCAAGAATGTGTCAGCGGCAGACATCTGTGCAGCCGCAACTTGGACTTCTGTGCATACCTTTATGAAACACTATGGTTTAGACATCACTTCTCGCCGTAGAGCAGGCTTCAGGCTGGCTGTGCTGCAAGGTTTTCTTTCGTAAGACCCATTCAGCTGGAGGTTCCATGCCTTGGATAGTTTTCGTCCTCCCGAGTGCTTTACCTTGTTCCAGACTGCTTGGGACTCGGTCTTGTATGTGAATACCTACTGCAAGAGCCCTCTCGAAGTAAGATAGTACAGTTACATAAGAACTTACCCTAACAGTAGATCTTCGAGAGAGGCTCTTGCAGTAGGTATTGCCTTCCCGCCCTCCATCCCCCTAAGCTTCTTTGGCTCCATTTCCATGGGGGAGGGGGTATCTTCTTCTCTCTTGTCTTGCCTCTTTTGGCCCTTGGCGGGAAAGACCTAGAAGGCGGGCGTGGGGGACTGCCCCTTTATACTGACGTCACATGACGTCAGTTATCTGATGTGGGTGTGGTCCCCTGCCAGAGATTGCTAGCTAGAAATTTTTCCATGGGGTCCTGACGCCTGACGGGGCAGTCCTGTATGTGAATACCTACTGCAAGAGCCTCTCTCTCAAAGATCTACTGTTATGGTAAGTTCTTGCGTAACTGTACTTTTTTTTAACTGGTGCACAATCAGAATCAAGTCAAAAGTCACGAACACTTCACATCAAGTAACCCCACCTTCACAAGCAAGTGACAGCAATAAAGTTGAAGCACCTCAAGCAAGTTGAAGCACAAAGAAACAATAAATATGACATCACAAACAAGTTTCTCACCCCTCCCTCTCCACTGCCACATCCAACAAAATAAGCACACACCAAAAAAGTGGCAAACAAAACAAGATTGCACAGAGTCATGTGACCAGCGCTGCTAGGTGAGGGCTAGGGTTGTTTGGAGATGGATAGGGTTGCCAGGGCCAACACGGTCATGCACAGTCATATGACCGAGATTGTGGAAGCGCCTTGGGGGAAACAGTGCACCGCAGACCAAGACCCATAGCGCTAGGAGGATCCGTGAAGAACACAATACTGTAATGTAGTACGGAGAAATGTAAAAAATGGATGGTAAAGTGAAAAGAGGAAAAAGTATGTAAGGGCGTGACGCATATGTGTAGGAAAGTGAAAATTACTATATCAGGCATACCGGATCTCCGGGTGGGGTTGGGGGAGGCAAGATCGCCTAATAGCATAGCCCACTTAAACGCATAATTTTCTTATGTCCTGTGTCTGTGCGTTTAAGCAGGCTTAACTGTAATTAGTTGTGGTTTTAAAAATTGCTTGAGCCTTTGTGGTTGTGTTTGTTGGTTACATAGAAACATAGAAGTTGACGACAAATAAGGACCGCAAGGCCCATCCAGTCTGCCCATTTTTTCTACCTTGTAGATAAATGGGCAGACTGGATAAACTTCTTGATCTATCTCTCACCTTCTATGTTTTATGTAACTAACTAACATACATAATCACAAAGGCTCAAGTAATTTTAATTAGTTAGTTAGTTTGTTAAAACTTTATTTTTTGACAGGATAAGAACTTTAGGCTCAGTTGACCTATTTACAAAGCTGTCCTGTAAAAACATTTCTACATTTCATACAATAACAAATTTACAAAGTAGAACTTTCTTCATTCAATACACACATAACATATATGCCACATATTAACCAAATGTATACAAAGTAATGAAATCATTAAATTATCTAGCAAATCAGTTGGTACTATTATTAATTCATATTGGTATGTGAGAATTTGAGGATAATTTGGATAGATGTCACTGCTCTCTATCTGTTCAGCAACAACTCTGACATTAGAACATTATAGGGAATGTGACCACAGTGCAGAGTTTGAAATTTGTTTCATATTCCAAATTTCGTCTTATGACAACATCTGAGGTACAAGATGATTGCAGAGTTGTATGAGTCACTATTAGACCCCTTAGAAGAAACAACGTTTCTACGGTAATTTTTTTTTCTTACAGCATGTTGTCCATGTCTCTTTCTCAGCAGGGACCAGGTTTGCAAGGGACACAGGTGCACGAATGGTACGAGTTGTCACCCGCCACAGTCCTGTGAAGCTGACGAAGGTCTTGGGGAGGACGAAGACAGCAGTTCAGAGCGCAGTTCCTGTACGTCTTCCTCGACCAATCAGAAGGATGGGAAATACTGCGACTGCTGCTACTGTGAATTCTTCGGACACAATGCGGTAAGTGAGCTTCATTCTGTTCCACTATACAGCATTCACTCCAAAGGCAGAGTGTCAGTCACCATTCCCCCACTGGTGGTAAATCAAAATGGGTACAATATATTAAATACACTAATATATATATAATATATACAAATATTGTAATATATTAATATTGCCCCATAAACCCCACTACTAAAGGTGCTATGTACCCTGCTAATGCCTCCCTCCACCTACCACAGCCTTGAGTCACTAAAATTAGGGACTGTTACATTCCAGTGGACAGTGATTGTCACCTAGATATGAAATGGTACTAGTCGTCTCCCCCCCCCCCCCAAATGCTGTACATAAGGGGGGAATTATCTCTGTCGATGCGCTTAACTGATGCTCATTCTACTATTTTGTATAGCAAAAAGACCAGTCACAGTGTATGAAGTCAGGATTTTGATGTAATTTACATGCATTGTGCAGACCTTGTTAAAAGGCCTTTGACACCGTCCCCCATAGGAGATTGGTGAGCAAGATGGAAAGCCTGGGGTTGGGTAGGAAAATAACAAGCTGGGTGGAGGCCTGGCTATCAGGAAGAACTCGGAGGGTGGTGCTAAATGGGGTGTGCTCCGGGACGGCGAGGGTGAAGAGTGGAGTGCCACAATACATCAGTGATATTGCGGAGGGTTTGAGAGGGAGGGTGTGCCTATTTGCTGATGATACGAAAATATGCAATAGGGTGGACACCCCAGGAGGGGTGGAGGACATGAGGGAGGACTTAAAGATGCTTGAAAAATGGTCTGGGATGTGGCAGCTGAAATTTAATGCCAAGAAAGTGTGATGTGATGCACTTGGGGAGTAGGAACAGAAGAGCAGGGTACACCCTAGGTGGGAAGGGAATCAAAATAACAGAACAGGAGAGGGATCTGAGGCATTGTTCCCACTGGCAGCATGCAACAGTGGGTACGGTGTACCCTCCTCCAAATTGTTCAGGGGTACAAACCATGTTTTGAGGGTACATTGCACCCCTTGCAGAAAATCATGGAGGTACACATGGTTTTAAAGCGGTATACCGCACAGCTGTAAACAGTGTCTCAACCTTAGCAGTACAACATATTTTTCTTCGAACTTAAGTAACATCATTATACTTGCTTATACTTTGCTGTGTTTGTTCTTGTTATATAAAAAAAGACATAAAATATGTAATTGGCTGGTATCTGCTGAAATGTTTAATGATCTGTTCTGTTCTCATCATTGTGATTTACGGATAAGATAGTAGAATGCAGCAGGATATACAACACTACATCCAAGAGTCATACATATTGTGAATGATACCAAGCCTTACCAACCCATTATTATAACATCTGTAATGTAACAGCAGCTGTGTTCCAGATCTGAATAAAAAAAGTGATATGTGTACAACACTTACTGCATAACTGCACACCACAGTCACACACAACAAAGTCAGAGAAACTTATTGTTATCATTGCGTTTTTTTGTTATGGGTACTGGGCTCATGGGCTGGCTGGGTTTGTGTTACCAATACAGTATCAGGTATCAGTAGTACTTACTATACTACTTACTACACTACCTAACCCTAAAACCTGGGTACCACTACTACCAGCACCACTATAGCAAGCAAGCAATAGCATTCTGCTGTGTGTCTCCCACACTCACAGTTAGTTGTTCTCTTAGTAACAGAGTACAGTCATACAGACAACCATTTAAATGTGTACTTTGTTAGATAAGTTAATGGTAACGTTTTTTAACCATGTAGGGTTACTTATCAATATCAACTTTTTTAACGTGATAAGAAGTCACAAAAAGTAAAGTAGCTAAGCTAGCAAAAATTGCATTGGATGCCATCTGATTGTTACGTGCAGCTGCATAGTACATATAAATTATTATTATTAAACAGTATACAATTAGAAATACAGTAAGATGTGTCAGCAACTCATGTCATCACTCATCGTCATAATCATGAAAGATGAGACCACATGACCCACCTCATGTATCATTAATCTTTAATACAAATATGGATGTGCTTTGTGGCGTTCTACAGTAGTGCTGCAGTCAGTGCAACAGCCAAACAGTGCATGCATTTGTAGTTGTAAATCATCTTGCGTGTATTTTAAGGCAATTATTTTGTGGGCTTGCTTGCATTTAGCTCATAATAAGCCCAATACCTTATGCCAGTCTGAAGCTTGTTTAGTTGATTTTTATTTAATGTATATTTTTTTACGGTCGATAAAGTTTTAGAAGTGATTGCATCATGCCTTAGCGGTGGTCCCCCAACTAGCCATGCCAGTCGAATACAAAATGGATGGAGGGCTCTTTAATCTTGGATGTCTCCATTCAAAGACCAAAGTTTGCAAGGCATCCGTCATTAACCTCCAGTATGCTGATGACTGTGCCATATTTGCACACACCAGGAGCGACCTCCAGTCTGCGCTAGATCTCTTTGCGGAAGCTTACCGAAGTCTGGGACCCTCACTTAATATCAAGAAGACCAACGTGCTCTATCAGCCTGCTCAAGGCCTTGTAAATGGCCTTCCACAGTTCACCATCAAGGGACAGACCCTGGAGACAGTCGAGCCCTTCCCTTACCTCGGTAGCCACCTCTCCCTAACAGCGAACATCGACAATGAGATTCAGCACAGGATCCACTGCACTAGTACCTCATTTGGGAAACTGCTTCGGCACGTCTTTACTGACCGTGACATAAGAAATTATACTAAGATCCAGGTATACAGTTCGGTTATCATCCCTACCCTTCTTTATGGATGTGAAACTTGGATGACTTACCGACATCATCTGAAGAGCTGGAGAGGTAACACCAATGATGTCGCCGGAAAATCCTCTGCATCAAGTGGGAAGACCACCGCACTAACATCAGTGTTCTCGCTGAGGCCAGTGTCACCTGATTTGCAGAAACATCACAAAATCTTTGTGTGCAGGGCCGTAGCAGAGGAACTAGGAAGCTGTCAAAGGATAAAGTGGCAGTGGCTATGGAGGAGCCAGGTACGATTGCAGTCCCTTCTAAAACTTCATAGACATAGGTAAAAAAAAAAAAATGAACCTTTTACCAAATTAGCTCACCATCACGTCGTGGTGGCATATGGTTCTGGGCTGTGGTTTTGAAAAATCCGGCACCTATGCTCTCAGATCACCATCAGGTACTGCTTGGCTCTCATGGGCTGCCAAAAACATCAAAGAACCAACCAACCAACCAACTCCTAACTGAGACAGGAAAACTGACTCTGACTCGAAGTATAATTATAAGTAAGGTTTAAACTAAGGGGCTATGAAGTTTTAGAAGTGATTGCATCATGCCTTGGTGGTCCCCCAACTAGCCATGCCAGTCAATCCCTTCCAGCTTCCTAGTTTGTCTGCTGTGGCCCTGTCCCCCACGCTCCAAGGTTGTTTTTTTTTTTTTGTGTAACATTTCCACATGCACGGTTGAGGAGAGCAGCCAGGCGGCCACCTGTCACTCTTCTTGCCTGTACCCTTCCTGCAGAGACGTCACAAAACCTCGGTGCACAGGGCCATTGCAGAGAAACTAGGAAACTGTCAAAGGATCAAGTGGCAGTGGCTATGGAGAAGCCAGGTACGATTGTAGGCCCTTCTAAAACTTCATAGACGTAGGTAAAAAAAATAAAAATTATTACCTTTAACCAAATCCGCTCGCCATCACATCGTGGTGGCATATGGTTTTGGGTTATGTTTTTAAAAACCAGGCACCTGTGCTCTCGGATCATCATCAGGTACTGCTTGGCTCTCATGGGCTGCCAAAAACATCAACAAACCAACTCCTAAGACAGGAAAACAGATTCTAAATGTTTTTTTGTTTGTTTTGTTTTATTCAGCCCTGCCCCGTGCCTGTGTGCCCTGGGCCGGCCCTTGACCTACCTGGCCCACATCTTATTCCGTACAGTATCAATGAATGTATAAATATGTGTGATGCACAGAGCTAGGAATGTTAATGTTCCAGGTACCAACTGAGTGAGAATGCATTTGTAAAATGTTGGTGGTTGATTCCCCAAAAATATATTCCAAATTTGGGGCGACTTAAGGTTCCTCATGGCCCATGGGCCACGCTACGCCATCTACAAGGGCAAGAACAGATATATTATTAGAGAAACACCTTTCACAAATTGCTTATTATCACAAATGAATGCATCAACAAACAGTCAAATAATACACAAGGACAGGACCTTCCAAGTTCCTTGATGCCTGCAGCGGCTGCAAAGGCACCAGGTTCCCTTTCTAACCTTTCTAGACTTCAGCATTTCCATGCATAGCGCGGGCTGCGAAAGCACTAGTGTAAGAATTTATGAACTAAAATCTTGATTAAAATTCTCAAGAAAACACTAAATTTTGCAGTTCACTTGGTTGGCTCAAAGTCTGTGGGAGATCATGCTGAATTGAACTGAAGTCCACAATTAACTTGTTTTTCAAGTTGTAATTCACACATGAGTCACGACACACCTATCTGTGGTTGAGTGATGAATTTGATTGTGCCAAAGGTGTGTAAAAATGTAATTGAATTCATACCAGGCAGTCATATTAATTCAAGTTAGTATTATTTCCCCAAATTTTTCTGTCTATTTTTATGCGAACATCGCTCAAGAAAACATTCCTAGCTCTCTGTATCATGCATTCTTTTTTGAAATCCTTTTTTAGACACGTGACGAATAAGAAGTTTATTTTCAACAGCCTGTTGTGTTTATTCATCCGCATGTTGTGTACTAGATAATACCTTGGAATCTCTATTCCTAGTAAATTAACTTCTCTTTTCCACCTTAATTACATACCCCTATTGAAGAAGATAAAGGCACAGTGTGATAGATGGAAAGGTTTCCCGTTGACTGTCATAGGCAAGGTAAATCTTGCTAAAATGTTTATCCTACCCCAGTGCCTATATCTTTTCCAATCTCTTCCAATGTGGCTTCCCAAATATTACTTTAGATCCTTGAAAGGAGCTGTAGGGACTCTCCTTTGGGGTACAAAAAGACCCCGAAACAGAGAGGAATTTTTGTGGAAACTGGTACAGGTAGGGGGTTTGGGTCTTCCCAATCTGACATTATATTACCTAGCCGCTCAGATCTCAGCCCTTCAAGATATCTGTGTGACTGAGGGGGAGGAGACAACCTGGGTTACGGTGGAAAAAGAGGGTAACTTTCAAGAACTGGCTTCTTCCACCTTCCCTTCCCTGTTGTGTGGCAGATCTTTGCAAAAAAGTAAAAACCCTTTAACCAGAGTCACAACTAGGACCTGGACACAGGCCTATGAAATCCTGGGCTACTCTCCAGCTCTCTCTCCCCAGACTCTATCATCAGGGAATGCTTGTGGGAAGAAGAGAAGATTCTTGCACCAGAGAGACATATTTTTGATAGTTGGAAGAGAAAAGGTTTGATGTATATGGGTCAGGTATATGAGGCGTTACATGCTCCTTACCATGAATTGAGGAGGAGATGCAAATGGCGCCCCCCGTTTCTTGCATATCTTCAGATCTGTTCACGACTGTAGACCTGGGATCCAAGTAGAATCCTATGCCATTCCCCTCTCTAAGAACTCCTAAGACATGCAAAAACCTTTACTAAGCTAAAAATAATGACAACGAGTTATAGATCCCTATTAAACGCCCTCCCGGACCTGAGTTTGATCTTAAAGCAAAGATGGGACTGCAACCTGGGGGATGAGACACTGACACTAGGTGACTGGAAGATGATATTGAAAAGGGGCATGCAGTGTTCTGTTAATAACAGAATTAGAGCTATACCTTATGATATACTACACAGGGTATACTTTACCCCAATTCTAGCACAAAAAATTGACCCTGAGCGCTCAGACAAATGCCCCAAATGCTTGATAAGAAAGGGTAGCTTCATTCACTTACTGTGGGAGTGCCCTGCCATACAGGCTTACTGGGAGGGAATTACATCCATTATGAAAAAAACTCTACAAGACACAAAACAGATAGGCATCCGGGAGGTAATTTTAGGTCTCCCAGGGTCTTCATCAGGAGGTAGGGGTCTTGACCACCCACTATGGGCCTTAGGTATGGCGGTAGGAAAGCAAATAGTTGCCCGTCATTGGGGCCAAGACACAGCACCGAAAGTGGCAGAATGGGTCCAGAGTCTCCTACATTGTATGAAGATTGAACATACCCAGTTCAGGGCATTAGGGAGAGACGATAAATTTAACAGGATTTGGGAGCCCATCGAAAATGCTATCTCCCAGGGATGGTTTCCTGCACTTTAGAGAGAGCTGAAAGTGGGTACCCGGATTTAATTTCTCTTCCTCCCCTCTTGATCAAGTTCTAACTATGTAAATGGCTTTTTACAGCTAATGCACATAAATTCTGTATAATTTCTTCTGCATATTTTGTTTACAAGTGTCTTTCCCATTAGGGAAAGTGAGAAGTCTTGTGTAGGAATTTTTATATTTGGCACATTCCACCCTCTAGAAACATCTTTGGATAAATGAACAAATCAGAAATAGAAGATTTCAAGAGACAATGATACTTTTGATGGACTGGAACTCTTTTCCTGGTCAAAAAAAAATGTCTGGGGGGATCTAATTGGTATAATTGATATAACTGATATAATTGTACAGGTTTATGCAAGAATATTGAATTTTATGTTTAATATGTAAACTGTTTGCCTACCTCTCAGGGGTAGTCTAGTGTGCTAATCCACAGTAAATAAAGTTTGAAAAAAAAAAAGGTTGTGTACTAGATTCTGTGAGTCTGGGGGGTGGGGCAGATGGACGGAAGGTCAGAGAAGGGGAGATGGGGAGCTAAACATGTGACTCAAGGGCTGGTGCCAGGACAAATGACACAGATTTGTAGGGAACTGGCAACAGTTCTGGGAGCGAAAGTTCTTTAAATTTGATGGACTGCATCTGACTAAGGAGGGAGTCAGTGCATTGGGGCAGAAATTTGACGTCTTTGCAGAATATTTAAACTGGCAAATGGGGAGGGGGTGCAGCACCCAATACGTCGAATGGGAAGAACACCCCTCCCCCCTCAGCTAGTGGTCAAACAGGGATTCAGCATGTTTGAAGTTCATTTGCATCACAAAGTAAGAAAAAAGGTCTGTCTGTCTGACAGAAAAGGAAGTGCAAAAAAAAGAAGGAAACCACTTTGGTTCTCAAATACAGTAGCAGAAAAGGTCAGAGCCAAAAGGCTGGCCTTCAGAAAATATAAGGGAACACAGCGGGATGAAGATAGGGGGGCATACCAAACTGCCCTAAGGGAAGCAGGTAAGGCAGTAAGGCAGGCAAAGTCCCAAACTGAGGAAACACTAGCACAACAGTAAAGAAGGTGACAAGACTTTCTATAGATACATTAGTGAAAGGAGAAAGTCCAGAGGGGTATTGCTAAGCTTAATGGAGAAAAGGGAGCATGTGAGGAGGAGGACCCTGTAAAGGCATCTATCCTAAATAGATACTTTTGCTCAGTATTCACTGAAGAGAAGGTAGGGCAGGGCCCACAGCTCAGCATCATGGACACAGGGGAGGAGGTGAGCACTACTCCCTTCACAAAGAAAGGGTCCTACAGAGCTTACTAAGCTCAGGGTGGATAAGGCAATGGGACCTGATGGCATACATCCCAGGGTACTTAAGGAGCTAAAGGAGGAACTAGCAGAGCCATTAGCAAGAATTGTTTAGTAAGTCTCTAAGCACAGGAGAGGTCCCAGAAGACTGGAGAAGGGCTCATGTGATCCCACTCCCACAAGAGTGGTAGCAGGGAGGAGGCGGGGAACTACAGACCGGTCAGTCTTACCTCAGTAGTGGGCAAGATTATGGAAGCACTCCTTAAGGAAAGGATAGTGCAACACCTGGAATCCATAGGGGCACAGGATCCAAGACAGCATGGGTTTACAAAAGGAAGGTCCTGTCAAACTAATCTCATAGATTTCTTTGACTGGGTAACCAGAGTGGTGGACCAAGGGGAGCAGTTGATGTCGCCTACCTTGACTTCAGCAAAGCTTTTGACACTGTTCACATAGAAGATTGATAAATAAGCTAGGTAGGCTCGGGTGGGTCAGAAGTTGGTCAACTGGGTGGCAAACTGGTTGACTGGCAGAAAACAGAGAGTGGTGGTAAAATGTCTATAGTCAGAAGAGATGCAAGTCACAAGTGGGGTACCTCAGGGATCAGTCCTGGGGCCAGTCCTATTCAACATCTTCATTAGTGACCTAGCAGATGGACTAGAGGTAAGGCTTGTCTGTTTGCAGATGACACCAAGATCTGCAACAGAGTAGATGATCCAGATGGGGTGGGCAGAATGAGAGAGATCTGGATAAACTAGCAGAATGGTCAGAAGAGTGGCAACTGGGATTTAATGCAAAGAAGTGCAAAATCATGCACATAGGGAAGAGAAACCCTGAAGCCACTTATAGGCTGGGAGGAGTTGCTAGCAGTCACAAAGGAAGAAAGAGACTTGGGCATCATCATCACTGATGACCTGAAATCATCAAGCAGACCTCTAAAGCAGTAGGTAAGGCTAGGGGGTGTTAGGGTGTATTAGTAGAGGTATCACAAAGTCGTGAGGGAGTAATAATCCTCTGTACAAGACATTGGTTAGGCCCCATCTGGAGTACTGCGTGCAGTATTGGAGGCCACACCTTCAAAGGGACATTAACCAAATTGAGGCAGTCAGAGAGGCAGCCAAAATGGTGCAGGACTGCATCAGAAGACATATGAGGACAGATTAACGGAGCTCAATATGTATACCCTTGAGCAAAGGAGGGAGAGGTGATATGATCGAGACATTTAAACACCTTAGGGCATAAACAAGGTGAAAGAGTCTAACATGTTTAAATATAAGAAAATAGCAGGACAAGAGGACACAGCATGAGATTAGAGGAGGCCGATTAAGGGGAATGTGAGGAAATTCTTTTTCACAGAAAGGGTGGTAGATGCATGGAATGGCTTACCACAAGAAGTAGTGGCTATGAATACAGTGCAGGGCTTCAAACAGGCATGGGATAGGCATAAGGGAGCAATACAAATGACTATGAATAGATAGGTCACTGACATAGCAAAGGCCGATGGCACATTTATAAGGTAGAAAAAGAAATGGGCAGACTGGATGGGCCTTGCGGTCCTTATCTGCCGTCAACTTCTATGTTTCTATGTCTCCCCATACGATGCACAGAGGAAATGCCAAATCTCACCCAACAACTAACACACCGAAATCTGGCCAGTGGAAAATCATGTACACACATGCTCACAGCCTGGGAATAAGGTCCAAGACCTGCAGGCAATAATGTCAGAGGCTAAACTGGACATAGCAGCAATTAGTGAGACGTGGTTTACCAATAACCACACTTGGGAGACTTCAGTACCTGACTGTGTACTGTTTAGAAGAGACCAAGGTGCAAAAAGTAGGGGTGTGGAGTGGCCTTGTATGTCAATGAAAATATCAAAGCTACAGAAATTCATAATACACATAAGGAGCCAGAAGAACTGTGGGTCACCCTGGAAACAGGAAATGGGACAACCATAAGAACTGGGGTTGTCTACAGGCCCCCAGACCAGAGGGAGGACATAAACACATTACTGTTAGAAGATATACAAAACATGACAGCTAAAGGGGGAGGTTCTGATCATGGGAGACTTCAACATGCCGGATACAGATTGGTCAGTACCAGCAGGAACATCTGCCAGAACTAGACACATGGTGGATTCTCTGCCGGGGGAGGGCCTCAAACAACCGGTACAACAGCCCACAAGAGACAGGGCTATCATAGATCTAGTACTGACTAACAGGGAAGGGATCACAGATCTCCAGGTAGAAGGTCACTTGGGGGCCAATGACCATCACATGGTATGGTTCAATTTGGCCACTAAATCATCCCATTCCAAGACAAAAATATGGGACTTCAAAGGAGCTGACTTTGATAAGATGGCCAACAGAGTTAAGCTAGCCCTGGCAAAAAGAAACACAGGTGAGGGGGTACAGGCAAAGTGGGCAAGCATTAAGGATGTAATACTTGAAGCAACATCCCATTGTGTTAGACAGAAAAGGGAAGTGCAAAAGAAGGATGAAACCATTTTGGTTCTTAAATACAGTAGCAGAAAAGGTCCGAGTCAAAAGGCTGGCCTTAAGGAAATATAAGGGAACACAGCGGGATGAAGATAGGGAGGCATACCAAGCTGCCCTAAGGGAAGCAGGGAAGACAGTAAGGCAGGCAAAGTCCCAAACTGAGGAAACACTAGCAGGAACAGTAAAATAAGGTGACAAGACTTTCTATAGATACATTAGTGAAAGGAGAAAGTCCAGAGGGGGTATTGCTAAGCTCAAAGGTGAAAAGGGGGCATGTGAGGAGGAGGACCCTGTAAAAGCATCTATCCTAAATAAATACTTTTGCTCAGTATTTACTGAAGAGAAGTTAGGGCAGGGCCCACAGCTTAGCACCATGGACACAGGGGGGAAGGAGGTGTATACTACTTCCTTCACAAAAGAAAGGGTCCTACAAGTGCTCGCTAAGCTCAGGGTGGACAAGGCAATGGGACCTGATGACATACATCCCAGGGTATTTAAGGAGCTAAGGGTGGAACTAGCAGAGCCATTAGCAGAACTGTTTAATGAGTCTCTGAGCACAGGAGAGGTCCCAGAAGACTGGAGAAGGGCTCATGTGATCCCCCTCCACAAGAGTGGTAGCAGGGAGGAGGCAGGGAACTACAGACCAGTCAGTCTTACCTCAGTAGTGGGCAGGATTATGGAGGCACCCCTTAAGGAAAAGATAGTGCAACACCTGGAATCCATAGGGGCACACGATCCAAGACAGCATGGGTTTACAAAATGAAGGTCCTGTCAAACTAGTCTAATAGATTTCTTTGACTGGGTAACCAGAGTGGTGGACCAAGGGGGAGCAGTTGATGTCGCCTACCTTGACTTCAGTAAAGCTTTCGACACTGTTCCACATAGAAGATTGATAAATAAGCTGGGTCGGCTCGGGGTGGGTCAGAAGTTGGTCAGCTGGGTGGCAAACTGGTTGATGGACAGAAAACAGAGAGTGGTGGTAAATGGTGTACAGTCAGAAGAGATGCACGTCACAAGTAGGGTACCTCAGGTATCAGTCCTCTTCAATATCTTCCTTAGTGACATTGCAGATGGACTAGAGGGTAAGGCTTGTCTGTTTGTAGATGACACTAAGATCTGCAGCAGAGTAGATGATTCAGATGGGGTGGGCAGAATGAGAAGAGATCTGGATAAACTAGCAAAATGGTCGGAAGAGTGGCAACTGGGATTTAATGCAAAGAAGTGCAAGATCATGCACATAGGGAAGAGAAACCCTGAAGCCACCTATTGGCTGGGAGGGGAGTTGTTGGCAATCACAAAGGAAGAAAGAGACTTGGGCATCATCATCACCGATGACCTGAAATCATCCAAGCAGACCTCTAAAGCAGTAGGTAAGGCTAGGGGGGATGTTAGGGTGTATTAGTAGGGGTATCACAAGTTGTAAGAGGGAGGTAATAATCCCTCTTTACAAGACACTGGTTAGGCCCCATCTGGAGTACTGCGTGCAGTACTGGAGGCCACACCCTCACAAGGACATTAACCAAATTGAGGCAGTCCAGAGAAGGGCAACCAAAATGGTGCAGGGACTGCATTATAAGACATATGAGGACAGATTAGCTCAATATGTATACCCTTGAGCAAAGGAGGGAGAGAGGTGATATGATCAAGACATTCAAACACCTTAAGGGCATTAACAAGGTGAAAGAGTCTAACATGTTTAAATATAAGAAAAATAGCAGGACAAGAGAACACAGAATGAGATTAGAGGGAGGCCGATTAAGGGGGAATGTGAGGAAATTCTTTTTCACAGAAAGGGTGGTGGATGCATGGAACAGCCTACCTCAGGAAGTGGTGGCTACGAATACAGTGCAGGGCTTCAAACAGGCATGGAATAGGCATAAGGGAGCAATACAGATGAGTATGAATAGATAGGCTACTGACAGAGCAAAGGCCGATGGCACATTTATAAGGTAGAAAAAGAAATGGGCAGACTGGATGGGCCTTGCGGTTCTTATCTGCTGTCAACTTCTGTGTTTCTATAAAACCCTCTTTCACAGGGCACACTAGTTAGTGGTATGGAGAGTAAAATGTTTGCCACTGTAGCAAAGTGAGGAAATGTTTCATTATGGTTTATAATGAGGTTTTCACAGAATGCGTTAAACGTACTGTCTTTGCAGTTGCTAACTAAATATTTGAACTGCATGAAACTGTCCCTAGCTTCTTGGCCATCTATTAATGATGGCGAAATTTTTGTAGTAACACCATAAAACTCAATCAGCTGGTTTAAGGCTTCAATTCCATAATCGCACAGGCCCTGAACAGTTGCTGGCAACAATTTAGGATTTAGAACTGTGTTTAGATCAATCAAAACCTGCATGTCACTTTTAGCAAATCGCGTCTAGTTCTGTTAATGAATTTGTTCTTGACAGAACGGTTCATCCTTAACCCCTCTTCATTTACAGTACATGTTACTCCGTAGTACTGGATGTCATTATCTTGTAACTGATCAATCATTTCTTGATACAGTGGTAAATATTCTAGTTCTCTCATGTCCTGAAGCTGTTGTTTTGTTGCATTCACCGTGGCCATCATTTATCCGATATCAGTGTTATCTTTCTGGAAAATTTGGGACAATTTTGTCAGGAGTGCAAGAATTTCTTTCATAAGTAGACTATACCCAATGAACTTTACATTCTGCACTTTTGTGAGCAAACCCTTTGGCTTGATTTGTGCGTCCTTATTGCCACTAGCAACCTCATGTTCAAGGTCCATAACAACAGCTGGCCATGCTGAACACAGAAACAGCAGCATCATTTAAACTTAACCACCACACACTGGTTGGTCTTTTGAAATGTTTCACATGGCCAGTCATGACCTATTGCAATTCTTGCACTTTGATGTATCGGACTGTACTATCGTGATAGAAACTATAAACAGCAACCAGTGTATCCTGGTAAGCTGAGAATTCTTTGATGTTTTTGGCAGACCATGAGGACACCAGTGCCAAGCGATGTGCAGCACGCCACACATGTACCAACTTTGGGTTGTCCCTCTGCAGCTGCACACCAACACCATTTAACCTACCAACCATGACATTGGCACAGTCTGTTCCAAAACTTGTCACCTTAGAAACTGAACAACCCACTGACTTTAGAAAATCTAACATAGCATTATAGATAGTTTCTGTTACGCTCTCTCTCACTATCACATTTGCACAAAATGTAACATTAACGTGCTCCTTGTCAAGCGTTTTGCAGTATATTTCAAGTTTTTTGTTTGCAACCACGTTGGTGCTCTCATCAGCCATTATTCCCACAAATTCACCTGCATTAATTGCTGCCTGTATATCAGATTTACAAATCTCAGCAGCTGCTTTGTGAAAATCTGCAGCAGCCTGATGCTGTTTATAGGTGCCTGATTTTTCAAAAACAGTAGCCCTATTATCAACCTGTGGGTCAATCAAATCACTGAACTTCCTATCTACTATAGTGCATTGAGCCATAAATAAGGCTGTTCGAAGCTGTGCATTTAAGACATCTGCACTTTTCTTATTATTAACATGTATTGCAGATGTTAAATGTCTCCTGCCGGCAACTGTCTGTTTAGATATTTTATGATCATCAGATTCCATATGACTGACCAAGACAGAACGCTGATCATTTTTGGATCTTTTTACGAAAGCATTATGTTTGCATGTTCCTGCATCTATGCAGACCTGGCAGTGTAAAAATAATTATTTTTTACATTTGTTTTTGTCCTTAACCACAGAAATTCTGATTTCCACTTCTCTTGAAAATGCTTAAGTCTAGAAATGTTAGAAAGCGTACTTGATGGCTTTGCAGCCGTTGCACCGTTGGTTACTGGAACAGTCCCCAGTGCCTCAGGTTCTTGTTCTGTGCAGCTGTTGCTAGTGCTGCTGCTACTGATGGTCTCTTGCTCCTTCACTTTGCCGGATGAGTCGCATACAACGACATCAGATCGTGCTGGAGTCTGACTCCTGGGTGAAGTTCTTCTACTATCCCAACGATCCTCGTCTTGATCACATTCAGTACTGGTCTCATCATTCACTGGAATCAATTTACCTTCACCTGTAGTGAAAAAAGCAGAAATAAGAAAGAAAAGAAAAAAAAAAAAGATCAGGGAGTCAATTCAGTAACATACAACTTGTATCATTCATTACCTAATACCTACTGTCGGTGAGTCTAATGTGAATGGCATTGGGAGGCAGGCAGGTATACTAGCTAGTGCTGTGTTGTTGAAGGCTGAGGATCTGCAAACCTGGAGACCATGATGGTGAATCCCTCCTCAGTCCTCCCACCCAATTCCAGTCCCTCCCACCACCACAGCCCCCAGGCCCCCACTTGCAACACTGTTTTACTGTAGGCTGGCTGAACAAGTCACTGAACCTCCCTGTGTTCCCCAACTACCCCAGTCTTCCCATTCTGTGTTCTGTGACCCCCCCCCAAATGAAACAGTCACCTAGTGTGACCACTTGCCAGGTCACCGGCGGTGATCCGTTGACGGTCACACAGTTACTGTGACTACTAGTTCTACACATGACTACACAGTACTTCAGTTATTATATACACAAAGTACAACAATGTATAAGTCAAAATATATCGTATTCAATCACCACAACAGTACTCAGACTCCCGAGTTTTCCCAGGCTGTCCTACCACCCTACCCCCAAAAAATAATTGTACACCATAAATAACCTTAAAGTATGGATTATATAAATAATTATTATTATATAGTTTTAGTTTCTCTTACCACATGTCTTTTTTAAAGAATTTAATGATGCTGCTGCTGCTACTGTGATTGTTCTTATCAATCTTTCTTTTTCTTTCACCACCTCTATATTTGCCATAATTTTCTCAGTACTGGCCAGGACAGCTCTCTCTTTCTGAAATCTGAGTCTGACTTGGTCTTACGGGATGGATGGATGGTACTGGTACGGCAGTCAGTGGGGTGCTGCCACCACAGCCAATACCTATGAGGTCATTTATGAGGCCTATGAGATACTGAGATGACTGCGTGATGATGCACAGGCACCAGTGTTTGAAGTTGAAGTGAACTCTGTCTGCCTCTGGAGTTGAGTTGAAGGCAGGTCGCGCAGGATAACCCAGCTCCACATCCGACACAGACTACTCTGATACCACGGTTGAAGATGGACGTGGATCTGGATGTGGATAGTTGCAGACTCCAAGTCCGGTGGATAGAAGCTTTCGGCAGTATGATGCCTCATCGAGCAGGAACTGGATGCCCTTTAACTTTTTTCAGAAATATCGGGTGCATTACTTGACACTACCATCTTCTGACTGCTGTTCTATCTGCTGCCAGCTGAACTGCAATATAAATTATGAAAACAGTATTAAATATTTAACATTTATTAAAAAATAATGTTTAGTAAACAGCCATGTTTTTTAATGTCTACTAGATTTGTGTCAGAACTGAAGACAAGTATATTTTAGATTTTTTCTTTTATTAAACTGCATCATTACAATGAACTAAAACTGCTTGCATTAACTAACAGTATTTTGTTTGTATTGTCATGTCCACTGTATTTTTTTTTTTTTACTGACTTTGATTTGCCATCACATGTCACATGCACGTACGTACGCACATACACACACACTTTGACTGTGACACTGACTGACTAGTAGTACTGTACTAGTCAGACTAGTAGAGTCCTCGGAGACGAGGGGACTGGGAGAGTCACGTCAGACCTGACCATCAGGCCGGTGTCAGTGCAATACTGCCTTCATGATGCATAACTGACAGGGTAGTACTAGCAATAGCAGAGAGGTCAGAAAATTATAGCTTTTGCATAAGGCTAAGGAAATGGAGATATGCAGGCTGGGCTGGGGCCGGGGTTCAGAGTTAACTGGAGTACGAGACGCCGCCTCGGGCCATCAGTGCTGACTTGTGGGTGAGGGGCTGGCAATGGGCATGCTTCAGGCAATCTCTGGTCTTGGAGCCACTGAAAGAGTACTGACTCCCAGTCCCAGTGTTCATCCAGTGACAGTCTAGAATGACAGTTGGTAGTATGGTGGCACAGCAGCCAGGTACATCGGGTTACAGGCAGAGTGCTGGATGATCGAAAGTTACTTCTGCACAGTTGGACTATGTTCTCTGGTGCACAACTGGACACACTGCAACCGAACGCAACCTTTCTATGTTTCCGGGACCAGCATAGATAGGGGTGAGCTGCGGCTGCCCTGACTGTAACCTTGCCTGGTAGGACGCCTAGAGTCTGGATGGCTGTGACTCAACCTGAGACAGATGATCTGAGACTCTGTCTGACCCGAGACAGAGTCAGGTCATATAACCAGAGTTAAAGCAGTTGCATCTGTGTAGCACCAGGCCAGCGCAGCCACAGAAGCACCTCACCCGATCAATCAATCAATCAATCAAAATCTTTATTTATTCAGGCGAACATCATTGAGCAAAGCTCATTTACAAGATGGACCTGCTTGGTCTTAACAATATAAGGTTACAGTTTTACACAAAAAACAAGGTACTGATTGAATACAAATACAAAGATTTATAAATGAAACAGGTATACAAATATTTACATATGTACAAGGCAATGTGACATTGGATCTTGCTAATACTAAAAAATGAAAGAAACAAACAGTACTGGAGGGATAAAGCTAGGGTGATGGGACTTTGGGGGATCATTTTTGTACGAAGTAGGTTGGAGAAAAAACTAGAAAACAAAAATAGGGGGGCAGTGCAAAAGGGGTAGGGAAAAGAGGGGTTGTGAGAGGACTAGGCCTTATGGAAGCAATTGCATGATTCTGGGAAGAGACTAGTGTACAGCTTTTTGAAGGATGTTAATGGAATGAGGGTATCCAATTTCAAGGTCTTTTGAAGAGAATTCCAGATAAGTGCTAGGGAATAGCTGATTGCAGCCCTTCCATACCGGGTGCAGGTAATAGGAATCTTCAGCATGATGAGTTTATTGATCCTTAGGGCGTAGGGCCTGGATATGATCTGGTTGAAACAATCTGAAATGTAAGATGGGAGTTTGTTTGTCAGAGCTTTGTAGATCCAGACAGCAGCATTTTTATTTCTTCTATGGTGTAGGGATGTCCAACTGACTGCATTGTAGAGAGAGCAATGATGGGTGCTGAAGGAAGATCTGTAATGAATCTAAGAGCTCTATGATACAAGGTGTCCAATTTATTTAAATGGGAGGAACAGTGACCATAAAGGAAGTCAGCGTAATCAATGAGGGATAGGAATGATGCCAGGATTAATCTTTGTTTGGAGTCTCTGGTCAGGTAGTGTTTGATCCTATAAAATAGGCCAAGTCTCTGTCTAAGCTTTTCAGGAGCTCTTCAATGTGGCTAGTATAGTCAAGTTTATTGTCAATCCAGACTCAAGATATTTGAATTTGTCCACATATTCCAGATTTTCACCAAGGATGGTAGATAATTGGGGAGGGTGAATGATGGGACAGTGGAAGAGAAGCTCTTGGTGGCAAAGAACATAGCTTTCGTTTTCTTGGCATTTAATAGTAGTTTCTTTTCTAGTAATTTGTGCTGCAGGAGGGAGAACTCAGATTGTAAAGTTCACAGGCTTTTGATGGTGAAGGATTACTGACATATAGGACAGTATCATCTGCAAAGAGGTGAATATTAGATTGTGAGAGATTGGAGTCAATATTGTTGATGTAAATGGCAAAGAGGATGGGGCCCAAGATGGAACCTTGTGGTACACCTCTTAGGAGTGGTTTAGAGGTAGATAGGTCACCTTCATTTTTTACCTGTTGTATTCTTCCGGAGAGATAGCATCTGAACCATTTAAGAGAGAGTGAGTCAAGGCCTATGGAATTCAGAGAGGAGATTAGTAGTTCATGGTCCACAGTGTCAAAGGCTTTGCTTAGATCCAGAAACACAGCACAGATGTTACTCTTTTTGTCTTAAGTCAGTCTACCAGTCATTTGTAACTTTTGCTAAGGCAGAGATGGTGCTATGCATGGATCTAAACCCAGATTGAGCTGGGTTAAGGAGATTATTGGTATCAAGGTAGGCACTTAACTGGATGTTCACTAACTTTTCAAGCATTTGGACAGTACTGGTAAGATGGATATGGGCCTATAATTGTTGAGGTCCATGGGATCACCTGCCTTAAATAGAGAACACTGAGCTGTCTTCCATAATGAGGGAATAGAACCAGTGGCTGGGACAAATTGAAAAGGTGAGTTAGGGGGCAGCTAAGGCGTGCAATGCTACTTTTAGAAAGTAGGGATCCAGAGAGTCTGCACCCTGCGCTTTTAGTTGTATCTAATTGGAATAGTAGGCCTCTACTTCTTTTAAGAGTATTGAGCTTAAAGGAGAATGTGGAAGCAGCCTTTGTCCCTCAGTAGATTGGAAGTTTAATGATGACCTCATTAGATTTGCAGGTGAGGAATCGAAAGCTAGGCCAGTTGTAGTGAAATGATTGTTGAAGGCATTCAAGAATTCTTGCTTGTCAGTGATTTCCACACTATTTAGGTGCACTTGGGTGGTAAGACAGGGGTAGAAACTTGACCTAGGATCCCCTTTATGGTACCCCAGAATCTGGAAGGGTTGTGGTAGAGGCATCCAATTCAGCTGTGTAGAAGGCAGCCTTGGCATTTCTCACTTGTTTTGTGCAGGAGTTTCTGGCTTTTCTGAATTGAAGCCAGTCAATTGGATCATGGTCTTTCTTGCCCTTTTCCAGAGTTTATCTCTGGCAAGCAGATCTTGATTTAAGGTCAACAGAGAACCAGCGACAAGATTTGAGCTTGGTTCTGACACTGGTGAGGGTGCATGTATATTGAGGGCACTTATGATAATGTCGTTTAAGACCTGTAGAGCTGTCTCTATTGAAGCTGTGAGATAGAATTCTTGCAGACGTGTGGTATGGCACAGATCATGAAGATATCCTGTGATATTAAGGTTCTTTTTAGACCACCTTGGGAGAAATTTTGCAGGGTTGGGTGGCTTGATTGTTGATCTTATGCCAGCTATGGGACAGTGATCACTTATGTCACTGAATAGCACTCCAGCATGAGAATACAGATGAGGCTTATTAACCAACATAATGTCCAGTAGTGTGCTGTTGAATTTGTTCTTTGGATTAATCCTTGTTGGTCCTTTGATTAATTGAGTGAATCCATAAGTGTCACAAAAGGTTACTAGGGGTGCAGATGCATTGGCTAGCCAATTTAAATTCAGGTCACCTAAAATAATGGTGTCTTCAGGGCCTAGTTTAAGTATAGATCCCAGGTGGGATAGGAGCTTGAGGTCTGCTGAGGGGGACCTATGGCAGCCAATCAATTGAAAAGATGACATGTTGGGAAGGGTTATTTTAAGTGATAAACATTCGAATTTCTTCGGCTGTGATGTAATATTGAGGCAGGATGCAGAGATATTTGCTTTGACGTGAGATGGCTACCCCACACGCCCTGGATGGACGGTCAGATCTGAAGAGCTGATAGTTAGGAAGATTTATTTCACTATCATTTGTTGCAGATTTGAGCCATGTTCGGAGATTACCAGAAAGTCAGGTAAGGTGTGTGCAACCCAGGCCTGTATTAGTGAGAACTTTTAGGAGGCTGCAGACGTTGATATGAAGAAACTTAGGCCTTTATGGAGGCTAATTCAGCTGGGGAGATAGAGCTTTTGTGGGTCCAGAATTGATTTCAACAGTGCCAACACAGATCAGCAGAAAGAAAATTAGCTAATGAGGGCACCAAGTGATAGGAGTAGGGAGTAATCAGAGGATTTTCTTCTTGCTTGGGATCCAGTGTATAGAGGGCGATGATCCTGCTGTATGATTATAAATTTTGTCATAAGTACCAGCTTAATGGACAGGTATTGGGGCTCATTATAGTGCCAATAATGGAGCAGGGGGCTTGTGGAGTACAGAACTGGTTGTGAGCCTTTTGTGGGATACCCCAAGGATTATAGTGCAGAAGCGGTAGTATATACTTGAGGAACTGAGGGACATCCATTGGGGACCAAGAGGCAAGCTTGAGTAGCCGCCCTAATCACCAGGGCGTGGGCTGCTTCAGTTTCCTCCTCTGGATACGAGGAAGGTGAGAGGCAAAGCAGCATTAGGAGGAACAGCAGCATGGTGGAGGGTAGCTAGGGGTTAAAAATACTAAAGGTGGTGTGAAGAAAGGAGCTCGGGAATTGGCTAGGAGTTAGCTATGGGCGGAGATAAGAGATTCGGCGGGAAGGTGTATAAAAGAAACACCCAGGAGGGGGAGGGGGCGGGCAAAAATTTTGCGGCTTTCCCGTACCTTTCTGGCTGTCTCTCCCAGCCTCCTGGTTCCCTTCTCGGCTATGGTCGCCGCCCGCTGGCTGCCTCCGGAGCCCTACCGGTCTCTGGGTACCTGAGGGCAGGGCCGGCTGGAAAGGAGGGACAGAGGAGAGGGCAGTCAGAGAAAGCACTAGTGCAGCAATCTGCAAGTGGTGCTAAAAAGATTTGCACAACAAAGACTGGGGGTTAGGCCTATGCATCTAACCCAGCACAAGTTCCACCAAAGGACTGTAATCACAAAATCAGCAAGCAAGAAGGCATTTCACAAAATTATACACAATAAAAGTAAAACAGCTCTTTTGGAGAATTTTACATTGAAAGAGCAGTAATCCCGCCAGTTTGGAGGTGCAAGCAAAGCAAAGTCAATGGGAAGGCGACACAATCAGAGCAAGGCTTAGCTGGAGTAAGCCTTCCGATTGGCTGCGGCTGTCCCGTACCTTTCTGGCTGTCTCTCCTGGCCTCCTGGTTCCCTTCTCGCGCTGTGTGCCGCCCGCCCGCTGGTGGCCTCGGAGCCCCACGGTCTCTGGGTACTCGAGGGCAGGGCCGGCTGAAAGGAGGGACAGAGGAGGGCAGTCAGAAAAGCACTAGATTGCAGCAATCTGCAAGTGGTGCTAAAAAGATTTGCACAACAAAGACTGGGGGGGGGGGGTTAGGCGCCTATGCGTCTAGCCCAGCACAAGTCCCACCAAAGGACTGTAATCACAAAATCAGCAAGCAAGAAGGCATTTCACAAAATTATACAATAATAAAAGGTAAAAACAGCTCTTTTTGGAGAATTTTACATTGAAAGAGCAGTAATCCCGGCCAGTTTTGGAGGTGCAAGCAAAGCAAAAGTCAATGGGGAAGGCGCACCAATCAGAGGCAAGGCTTAGCTGGCGGTCGCCTTCCGATTGGCTCTTGGCTGTCCCTGCACTTTCTGGCTGTCTCTCGGCCTCCTGGTTCCCTTCTCGGCTGCGCGGTCGCCGCCCGCCCGCTGGTGGCTCGGAGCCCCTACGGTCTCTGGGTACTCGAGGGCAGGGCCGGCTGGAAAGGAGGGGACAGAGGAGAGGGCAGTCAGAAAAAGCACTAGATTGCAGCAATCTGCAAGTGGTGCTAAAAAGATTTGCACAACAAAGACTGGGGGTTGAGGCCTATGCGTCTAGCCCAGCACAAGTCCCACCAAAGGACTGTAATCACAAAATCAGCAAGCAAGAAGGCATTTCACAAAATTATACAATAATAAAAGGTAAAAACAGCTCTTTTTGGAGAATTTTACATTGAAAGAGCAGTAATCCCGGCCAGTTTTGGAGGTGCAAGCAAAGCAAAAGTCAATGGGGAAGGCGCACCAATCAGAGGCAAGGCTTAGCTGGCGGTCGCCTTCCGATTGGCTGCGGCTGTCCCGTACCTTTCTGGCTGTCTCTCCCGGCCTCCTGGTTCCCTTCTCGGCTGCGCGGTCACCGCCCGCCCGCTGGCAGCTCGGAGCCCCTACGGTCTCTGGGTACTCGAGGGCAGGGCCGGCTTTCTGGCTGTCTCTCCCGGCCTCCTGGTTCCCTTCTCGGCTGCGCGCCGCCGATCCATGCCAGGCAGCCGTCAGCTCTCTCCCTCTGGGTCCCACTCCCCCACCACCCAGACCATCATCAGACATATAGTCACACAACGAACAGACATGTGAAGTGTGAACATGAACTAACTCACTGAGTGATGACATACCATAATACATATATATTTCTCACATAGTTACTGACACTACAACTCACTGCATGCATGCATGCATCATCATCAGACATCATCTCATCACAATCACACAATAAAAATGAACACAGTTTGTTAATTTCTTTTCTAGCTACCATCTCCTCTTCACTCTCTGAGTCTGAGCGAGCCAAGTCTCTCTCTCTCTCTCTCTCTCTCTCGTCGCCTCCATCCTCATCACCACTCAGGCTGGCATGTGTCACTGTCGGTCCTCCCCCTCCTCCCACCTGCCAGTGACTGCTGGACCTGCCCCCCATGCATCCACCATGCCAGAAGCCACATCAAGACAGTTTGTCAACTTTTAAAATGTAGAATCAGTAAATAGTAAGTACAGTAGTCCAACCAACAACTCCAGTCCAGTAAGTGACCGTCATGTCACGTGACCTGTGATGCGGTGAGTGTGACCACCATTGACTATTAATTTAAATACTTGAAGAGTTGTTGTGAGTTGAATCATGAGACTACTGTTACTAAAAATAACTAAATTGCTTGCATAGGATAAAAAACAGGTCTGTTTCGGAGCTGGCCTCAAGTCGGGACGGCACGGGAGCGACACTGGCTGGCTTCGGCCTGGCAGTGGCCGCCACAACGAGGCTGCTGGCCTGGCTACTGTAGTGTGATTGATTTTATATATAATCGATATCAATCATAAATACAGGGCAGCATGCTGCAGCAGTGTAACATCATTTGACCAGTCACCCCACCACTACTACCGTAACCTCACACTTACACATACCATTACCATGCCTAACATATCTACATGCTAGTTCAGGCAGGGTCTTCTGGACTGGGTCACCTAAAGACAGGCAGGGTAGGTGGGTGCTTTTGCTTACTTACTGCTTGAAGCCTTGGATCAGACAGGCACGGTGCATGGGTGCTTATGCTTGCTTACTGCTTGGAGCCAATTGCCTGCTGCCAGACTGCTCTGCAGTCAGTGTCACTGTGCCGCACTGCACCACATCACCTGCCCACTTGGCTGGTGGCACCCCCAAGTAGTGGTGGTCAGTCAGTACAGGAGTCACTGCTCTGGTCAGTCAGAGAACATCTCTGATTTCCGGCCCCCACCAATAACATAGTCTTACATAACACACAGTCCAATCCAGTTCCAATCCTTTCCCTAATCCGATCCTACATAATTAACCAACCAAGGCCAGCAAAAAATCAAAATGTATCTTTGGATGGTTGGTGGAGGACCATAAAAAGTCAGACATAATGACAATCACTTGTGACTGGATTGATGAGCCCAGAGTAGAGCGGGGGAGCAGCAAGGCAGATGAGTTAACTGTATTTATTTTATCATTCTCAGTTGAACTTCAGCATGCTCAGACACGGTACCTAACAAAAGGCAAACAGACAGAGTGAGTGAGATCACACCACAGATATTGAATGGTGACGACACAACAGCCACACACACACACCACCACCAGTCAGCAGTGTCACACTAGTCTGTCACTGACTGACGTTTAATTTAAAATGCATTTATTATCAAAGCAGGTTATAAAAATGCACTGAACCTCAGCCCAGTAACACACAGGAGCAGCAGAACCAGACATGAATTAGGAACAGTCAGTGGCTGGTGGGCGAGTGGGTCATCACGGTGCACATTTCAGGCAGCAGCTGAAACTAAGACTGCGGGGAAACTACAGCACGTGGGTGCATTGCTGTCTGACAACATAGTGAATTGGCCTGACCATCAGCGGGAGTCTGGCCCTGGTTCAGTTGATTCAGCAACAGCAACAGAAAAAAGAGCAGAGCAGGCACCATCACTCCACCAAACCAGACTACAAGACTAACACGACTCTCGGTCAATGAGAGTACCACACTGTCTCCTCTCCAGGACAGTCAGATATGAGGAGGGGAACACTACTGTACTCAGAGACGTTGCCCTATTACAAGGAGTGGTAGTGGTGGAGAGTCATGAGACAGGGGTCTAGAAGAGTAGAAAAAGGCTAGCATGGGGGGGGCGATACAACAGGATGAGCAGGCCAGGAAGGGGGGGGACTACAAAGCATACAGAGATCAAATAATGTTGTGTCTGTCTATCTATAATGCCTCAGCAAAAATAACCCACCATGAGTGGACCAACCAATGAGTCACCTCGCCGAAGACCGATAACACTCACCAACCATGACACCAGTGCGCCACATACTGATTGCACTAGTTGTACTGGAATGAAGTGGATAGGAAGGGTTGTATTTTTATTTGGGAAACCCAGGGGAAGGACATTTCAGTAACAATAACAACAGATTGCTTGCTCGCTGTTTATCACACTCCATCGCATCTCACCCCCCCCCCCTTCTGTGCTGAGTAGTCCTCAGGAGGACCCAGTCTGCATGTGGATAAAATACATAAAAGTTAGCTGATTATTGAAGTGAACCAACCTTATTGTAGGCATGCAGTAATGTTGGTCGGTTGCTGGTTTCCTTCCTCCGTCCTATCGAGTCCTCACTCAAGTCTTCATCACTCCATGGCAGGATGGGACGGGACTAACGGAAGTCTGTCCATCCTGGACCAGGTCAGTCTCTCTCTGTGACAAGTCAGAAGAACCGAACTTAAGCTAATGTCGTTCGGGTAGTTGTGCCAGGGCACAGCATCTCATCTCTCTGGGCCTTGCTTCGGTTAGGAAGCCGATGTGTCCTCCCTGGCGTGTGCTGCTGGGCTCTCTCATTCACCTCTTTCCAACACGCGGTTCCCTCGCAGCTCATGCCTGCAGTATATAGGCACACGTCCACAATTGAGATGGCATATGGGGATAGGGTGCATTTTCTGAACTTTGCTCCTGTGCACCAATTGAAGTTGTACATGCCGTTGTATTTGCATTCCTTGGGGGGGGGGGCTCCTGTCTGAACCAATCATCCACTGGAGGTGGCTCCCTCTGTCTCTGAAGCCCGGACCAATCATCCACTGCTGCTGACAGGAGCAGGTGCTGCTGAGAGGGGAACAAGCTGTTTTACTGTACAGTCTGCTGCTCTGCACTTAAAGATCTCACATGCATACATTCAGAAAACACTACGAGGCCTTTACATGCAGCGCACCCTCTGTTCACATAGATGCACATGAATTTTGATTTTCTTACGTGATTCACGTACATCTATGTGTGAATGGGAACCCTGATCTGGGGATCATCATAGTCTCCTCGAACCTTAAGGTAGGAATCCAATGTAACAGAGTGGCGGGAAAGGCCAATGGAATGTTGACATGCATAGGCAAGGGGCATTACTAGCAGAAGGAGGGAGTGAATAATGCCCCTTTACAAAGCCATGGGAGGCCGCATCTGGAGTATAGGGTTCAGTTCTGGAGGCCAAAACTCCGCAAGATATAAATGCGTTGGAGAGGGGTTAGAGAAGGGCAACCGTGATGGTGCAGGGTATGCAGAGAAAGTCATACGAGCAGAGGTGTAAGGAGCTGGATCTGTACATGCTGGAGACAAGGAGGGAAAGGGGAGACAAGACTGAAACTTTTAAATATGTAAAGGGGCTCAATAAAGTGGGAGAAGAGAGTTTACTTAAGAGGTAGGAGGGGGTCAGAACTACAGGGCACAGCCTCAGACTGCAAGGAAAAAGATACAGGGGCAATGTGAGGATGCGTTTCTTCACGGAGAGGTGATAGAGTCCTGGAACAGACTACCAGACGAAGTGGTGGGGGCTAAATCGGTGGATGAATTCAAGAGGGCATGGGGCTGAATATCAGGGGAGGATGGGGGAACTGTAGGGGGGAGAAAAGGGCAGACTAGCTGAGCTGGTATGGTCCTTTTCTGCCGTCATGCTTCTGTGATTCTGTGAACATATATTTAAGATAGATGGATGGATGAGATAGATATATAGATCACCAGGGGAGCAAGGAGGTAACATATCGTATGCCTACATGATGACCCTGGGCACTCTCAGGCTCTTCGCCAGCCCCACTGTACCCATGCTGGATGTCAGAGAGGGAAGCTGGCCTGAAGACCCTTCCTTGGTAGTAAGCCGTATGGGGCCATGGAGCTGTTGATGTCTAGTGACGGGGCTAGAAGGTCTCCCAAAGATGTGGCCTGATGCAGGAGGTGTGGCGAGGAGAATAAAAATCCATGGAGGAGGGAACATCCATTTGGCAGATATGAAACGGGATGTTTCAAATTATTAAATCTGATTGTATGAACCCAGTCTCCCAGGTCATGCAGTCACCATGCCACTGGTCCAGGCTGCCATGATTCCTTGTTTGTTTTTCTGTTCTTTTGACTACTCTCATCCCCGGAAACTGCACTGTTTACCCTATAGATCTGTAGTTATGGTAAGTAACTTTCTGTGATATCTGAGTTTGCAGAGCATTATAGCACTCTACACAGAAGTGAATGAGTTCTTTCTTTTTTCTTAACTTTTTCATATTTTAGAGTGTCTTTTGTTTAACATTTGGAAAACCTGACCCCATTCATTTCTGTGGACAGCCGAGCAGCCCTCTCCAAACTAAGACGTCAAAAAATGTCTGAGCATGGGGGAAAAGCACTAAACAGGGAAGTGGAAGAAATTGGGCTGCCGGCTCCACGGAACAAAACTACAATCCCGTGTCTTCCTTACCTGCTACAGGAGTAAATTTTGACAGTTGCTCTGCTGCCTTAATGGAAAGGAAGAACCCCTCTTTTTCAAGCACTTGGTGTTCTTTAAAAGAGCCTCCGACGACACAAGGAAGCTTTCAAAAATATAGCAAGTTTGCCCAATTTAGTTTATATTTCATGTACTTTTCCTCTCATACTTCATTATTTATGAAATTTTCATGGAAACAGAATCCATTAATTGGGTTTCCCAAATCAAGCTGAATCCCAGACTGTTCCTGATTTACTGTGGCTTGTGACTTGAGTGGGGAACGCCCCTAACCAAGCTCAACCCCAGACTGTTCCCAAGTACTGTGGCCCATGACTAGAGCTGGGAGTGCTCCCAACTGAGCTCAACCCCTGGACTGTCCCTGAGTTTTGGGGCCTGTAACTGAAGCAAGGAACTCCCTTAACTGAGCTCAATCCCAGCCTGGCCCCAAGTACTGCGGCCTACGACTGGAGCTGGGAATGTTTCTAACCAAGCTAAATCCCAGACCTGTTCCCGAGTACTGCAAATTGTGTTTTGAGTGGGGGAGCCCCACTAACCAGGTTTAGTCCCAGACTGTCCCTGAGTACTGTGGTCTACGACTGGGGCGAGAAACACCCGAGGTCAGTCTCAACCTGTCCCTGAGAACTGTGTCCTGTGACTGGTACTGGTAATACCCCTAGCGAGGCTGAGTCCCAGACTGACCAAGAGTACTGCAAACTGTGACTAGAGCCAGGAACAACCCTAACTAAACTGAATCCCAGACTGTTCCCAAGTACAGTGGCCTGTGACTAGAGATTGGAATGTCCCTCACCTAGCCGAATCCCATACTGTCCCTGAGAATTGCGGGCTGCTATTGGAGCAAGGAGTGACCCTGACCAAGGTGGATCACAGACTGTCCCGAGTACAGTGGCCTGTGACTTACTGTATTTATTTTTATTTATTTAGCTTTTGTTGAGTGAGGAATGTCCCTAACAAAGCTGCATCTCCAAACTGTCCCTGAGGACTCAACTGTAGTAGTGAGCGCACACAACCAAGCTGAATCCCACACTGCTCCCCGAATACTGTGGCTTATGACGGAAGAAAGGATCACCTCTAACCAAGCTAGATATTGTCCCTGGAGTACTACAGCCCACAACTGAAGTGGGGAAGGCCCTTTAGCAAGTTGAATCCAGGACTGCCCCGGAGTTCTGTGGCCTGTGACTGAAGCAGAAAACACCCTAACCAAGCCCAGTCCCCAGACTGTGAGTACTGCAGCCTACAATTAGAGCTGGGAATGCCCCATACAGGCTGAAACCCGAACTGCCCCAGAGTGTTGCAGCCTACGATTGGAACTTGGAACGCCTCTAACCAAGCACGGTGCCAAACTGTCCCAAGTGATGCAGATTATGATTGGAGCTATGAATGCCCCTAATCAAGTCCAAACCCAGACTGTACCCAAGCACTACAGAGTATGACTGGAGCTGGAAACACCACTAACTGGGCTGAGTCCCAGACTGTCCCGGAGTACTGCGGCATACTTACATCTGGATGTGGGAATGCCCCTAACAAAGGTGAATCCTCAACTGTCCCAGAGTCCTGCGACTGGAGTGGGAATGCTCTTAACCGAGCTCAGTCCCAAACTGGCCCTGAGTACTATGGCCTACAACTGAAGCTGGAAACGCTCCTAACCAAGTGAATCCCTAACTTACTCAAGTATTGCACACTGTGACTGAGGCAGAGAAATGACCCTTACCAAACTGAATCCCAGACTTTCCCTAAATACTACATGCTATGACTGGATCTGGAAACGCCTGAATCAAGCTCAGTCCCAGACTGACTCAGAGTACTGTGGCTTACAACTGGAGCTGGGAACCCTGCAAACTACAAACCCCGAATGACCCAGAGTATTGCAGCCTACTACAACTTAAAATCTCCCTTAACCAAGCTCAAACCAAGGCTGTCCAAGAGACTGGAGCTGGAAAAGCCCCAAAACCAGTTTAGTTCCTGACTGTTCAAGAGTACCATGGCCTCCAGTTGGAGCTCGGAATGCCCCTAACCAAGGAGAATCCCAGATTGTCCATGAGTACTGTGTCATATGACTGGAGCTGTAAATGCCCCTAACCAGGCTCAGTCTTGGAGTGTCCCTTTTTTTATTTAATAATAATGTTTTTATTAGGCATGAGGATACTTACATACACACAGAAGCTATTGCAAGCATACATTTGTTCATCAAATAAAATTATACATTAAAATTGCCTCCGGCATAGAGTCTAGTTAATCACATACAAGAAGGAATCATGTCATCTTTCTCATACATTGATTTGATTAATTTCAGGGAACAAAATCAGGATAAGTGTTTAACTGAAACAGTCCATTTTCTTCATTTTATATCAAAGACCTCCACCCTGTCCCGTAATCTGGCTGCCATCCTCGCCAAGCTGTAAATCTCTCGTCGGGTCTAGCCACGCTCCTTTAGTTGGCAAGCTGCTTGTCCCCCACATTCTAGTTATTACCTTTTTTACTGCCAACATCATCAATGTGGTTTGCAAATAAATATTCTTCTCTACTTTTAGGCCAATCGGAGTAGTAGCAGTAACCACATACCCAGGGGTAAAAAGGTCTGGGATCTCGTATGTTGCCACCAGCTCCTGCACCACCTCCTTCCAACAGGAACCCGAAAGGTTGTAGTCCCAAAGTATATGGGTCTGGTCTGCCTGGACCACTCCACACCCCCTCCAACATTTACCTTCCGGATCCCCTGTAAACCTGGCTACCACTGCAGGGGTGCGGAAAAATCTATATCTTCGCTTCCATGCATACTCTCCAGTAGGGAGATCTCAAGGCCCTAAGCATGAGTGAGGAGGCCACCTTCCAGTTTATGGCAGGGAGATCTGTCCCTAACTCCAAGGACCAGCGGGCCCGAACCGACTCGGTGGAGTCGCTGGGTTTCTCACCCAAAGCAACATAGACAAGACTGATACAATGGTCCATGTTGGTGCCTTGCCTCTGGGATTGGAGAAGCTTTATTATTAACGAGGGGCTCTCAGCTACTACTGCCAGGGCCTCGTCCATAGGCTCCAAATACGATTTTAACTGCAGATATTTATGAAAGAAGCTCTGGGGCAATTTATGCTGAGCCTGAAGTTGTGCAAACGAGTCAAGTCGTCGTGGACCCACCAAATGAAAGATATGTTTAATATTATATTTGTACCACTGGGATATGGCTCTGTGATATCAGATGGGAAAGCACTGTTCACCACCAGGCATCTGAGAAACAGTGCCTTCGTAGGAGAAAGTATTTTATTAAGCATGTAAAGCCACTGCTTAAATACCTCGGCAGTACACTGCGGGAATCCAGAAAGAGGCATGCATCCAGGAGGGTGTCCAAAGAGATAATCTGTTAAATCTATGATGTCACTCCAGATCAGCTCAAATTGCTTCCAGGGCATGGTATAGGTGGGGTTTATCCAAGAGAGCAAAACCTTCAATTTAGAAGCCTGGGCATATTCTAAAAAATTAGGCAGCTTTAACCCACCTCTATCTCTTGATAACTGTAGCAGGGAATATCGAATCCTGGGAGGTTTCCCTGCCATATAAAACGAGAAATTAGCCTATTCCAGGTCCAAAAGTAGACCTGTGTTGGGACTAGAGGTAGTGTCTGCAAGAAAAACAAAATCCTGAGGAAATATATTTTGCTTAATGGTTTCTATTCGAGCCAGGAAGCTTAATGGCACATCGTATGAGATCCTCAGTTATATTTTGAGTTAGGGGTTCAAAATTCACTATATCTGCATGTGTCGGATTTTTGGTGAGGCAAATCCCCAGGTATCGCATCGTTTGTGCCATTTAAAGGGGAATGCACGCTTTAAAGTAGGGGAGGGGTGTAGTCACACAGTAATACCTCTGAATTTTGTTGATTGATTTTATACCCAGAGACTTCTCCATGCATCTGCAATTGTTCCCAAACTTTTGGAATTCATATATCTGGGGAGGTCACAGAGAGCAGAATGTCATCAGCAAATAATGAGATTTTATGACTTATGCCTTCCATGGGTATTCCCTCAATTTCCGGGTGAGCTCTAGTAGCCTGGGCCAGAGGCTCTTGGACTGACCCTTACTATTGCACAGTATGACTGGAGCTGAAAACCCCTAACCAAGCATAATCCCAGACTGTCCCTGACTGTTGCACACTACCACTGGAGTTGGCAATGTCCTTAACCAAATTCCTTTCCAGATTGTTTTTTGAATACTGTAGCCTACAACTGGAGATAGGAATACCCCTAACCATCTGAATCCCAGTCTGTCCCTGGGTACTGCAGCCTCTAAGTGGAGCGGGAAGCACCCAAAGCAAATTCATTCCCACACTGTCCAACTACAATGGCTTATGACTGAAACTGTGAACGCTCCTAACCCAGTTCAGTTCCAGACTGTCCCCCGAGTACTGCAGTCTACGGCTGGAGCGGGAAAGTCCCCTAATCAAGTTGAATCCCAAACTGTCCCTGAGTACTGTCCTACGATTGGAGCTGGGAATGCCAACAACTACAAACCCAGAATGTATCAGGGGGGCACTTTTAAAAAAACATTGGGGCCATCCAGATGCCCAGTGCTTGGCAAAGGAAGTGGACTTGGGAGCTGACTAGGCGGCTTCCGAGGTGAGGGATCACTAACAGCCAGAATGGGATTGTGCTGGCTTCACAGCAACTTCTCAGGAGGGCCAAGTGGCTTGCTGTACCCTCAGGGTATCATCTAAGCATGGGCAGGTCCTTCAGTTGGCCATTACCAAGTGCCGTGGTGTGGAGGCAGGAATCAAAAAAAGGCCCTAAAACCCAGTCTCTGTCTAAATGACAGATGCTGGATTATGTCTGCCTTGGGTGTAGGATGGTCATTCCCTGGTGCTTTGCTGTGATGGGCAGAAACGTGGGGGAATTGAAACAGCAGAGAACAGTTAGTGGTAGATGAGGCTGGGGGTCACCAGGAGTGTCTGAGGGGTGGGGTACAAAAGATGTCATGGAGACAAACTTTGGTTAAAAAGAAAATAAATTATATTTTTCTCTTTCTATTTCAGCCTCCTGCTGCCCCGACGAGCCGGAATTACACTGAGATCCGTGAGAAGCTGCGATCACGGCTGACGAAGCGGAAGGAGGAGCTTCCTTCAAAAGAAGACCCTAGCGGTGCAGGAGAGCCAGCTGTCGACCCTCGCAATGTAGATGAGCTCTTAGACTTTATCAACAGCACCGAACCCAAACCAGTGAACAGTGCCAAGGCAGCAAAGCGGGCACGGCACAGGCAGAAAAAGAAGGTATGAATTGTGATGTTCATACAGGAGCAGAATCATATGCTTATGTCCAGGTTCCAGATTGATTTTTTTTTTTTTAATTTGTTCAGTTTCTGTGTTCTCCCCTGTAACCCTCCCACACCTGCCCAACCTACCTGCTTCTGTGGGATCCTGCCAGAGCCGAGGCCATTCAACTCTTTGGTGCCATCGGTACAGAGGAAGCTGTCACTGGAGCTGGTACCCTGAGTCGTCGCAGTGGGGCTGTTCCATTGAACGACAGCTGGGCCCTGCCTCTCATCTGTTTGCATGGTCCAGGTTGAGCAGGTGTTGAGAAGCGATGCAATAATTGTCATGATGCCCTCCCTCCCCCAGCCATGACTGCAATGTTAAGGGCAGGGCCTGGTGTCTGTGCCTTGATGCCCTTCCACCATTAGGCATCCTCGCAAGCCCCAGTGTTTGGCTGACAGATGGAACTAGACAGATTCCCTCCTATTGATGCAATTTTTGGGCTGATTTTAAGATTACTGCAATATGTTTTAATTCTGATTTTCATCGTATGGTTCCCCCACTGACTACAACATACCTGCGTCTCTTCTCTGTTTATCTCTTGAAAGTGTTGTGCTAATATTCAAAATTAAGAATACTAGACATATAGTAATTCTATTTTTGGTCCATGATACAATCCTTGTAGCTTTTGAATTTATGTTCAGTCTTTCCTCTCTGGTAGCTCCTATCTAATTTTGAAAGTTTTTAAACGTCACCCTTCGCAGATTTTAGTATAACACTCATAGATGCACACACACATTCACTATGGGATGTTATGATTTACAACATTCTATTTATTAAGTGAAATTTTTTATACTTCGGTCCCACTACTGAAAATCGTTTATGCAGTTATATAGCCCTTTATTTATATACAGTACGTTTTAAAATAAAACGAAATGTGCTGCATTATAAGGATAAAATTCAGTTGAGGGCAGAGGTGTATTATGTCTCCATAATTATGGTTATCTGTTGCCTCAGTAGCGAGCAATCTTTCGTTTGTATTTGTAGTTGTTATACTCTAGGAAGTAGTCCATTTTCAGTGTGCAGTTGACATTCCCGGCTATATAAAAATGATTTAAGAATGATTTTTTTATTTTATTTGGAAAGGTTTCATCAGGAAAGACAATGTGAGCTGTACACAGCACTTTTCCGGTGGGGGGGTGGGGGTTTAAACACACATGGGGAGAATAAGCAAAAATGTAATAAAATAAGATACATACAGTGCAAAATTCAAATACATAAGAAGTGAGGTACTAATACAATACATCACAATTTTAGGCAACAGATAGTATAGTGTTGAAGAGTGTTATATAGCAAAGTAAAAAGCCAGAGACAGCGGGTGAGACATAATGTGGTAAACAGGACAATATGCAGGTATAATCATGTACGGACGTTTCGTTCCTGGACATCACGTTATGGCGGCTTTGTAGCTGTCATTTCGCCGATGGGACAATAGAGTTACAATATTAGTCGCAATTACACTGCAATGTCGGACAGTTGGTAGTGGGTGATGTTAGACACCTGATAAATGGACACCTCTCTACTCCTTAGCTTGGACGAAGAAATCTATGTGCAGGCAAAAGCAGCAACTGATAAGACGGCACCAGGATAGAATTACAAAAGTTTATTGATTCATAAATTGTTAAATTAAAACTCACAATGCTGACTTAAAAAATGTGCACTGAATGTAGTTGCTAAAAAATGTGCACTGAATGTGCCTTATTGTGCATATGTTTAGGTGCATCAAATGTGCATAAAAGTTTATTAAATAGGGGCTAAAAAGATTCATTAAGGTATTTCTAAAAACACAGTTATAAAAAGGTGCATTAAATTATTAAACACAAATCTATTTATGTTACATTAATTTCAGTCACTGCTGCCATATCAAATAAATATTGCTTTGGGGGCCTGTTATCAAAATCCTGACATATGGGCTTGAAAACCTTGTTCACTGTATAGAGTATTTACAGTTCTTTTGAGGTGACTGCTGCCTCAGCTGGATCTGTCGCCTCTCCAGCGACACAGCATGCTGCTCCTGTCTTAACTTGCGTGCCAACTTTGCATGGGTCGGATGGCTTATGCATGCAGTTCTTGAAAAGGCCCTATGGCATGCTTCAGTTGCATTATTGCTTCATGGCAGTTCATTAAGCACTCTGGCATGCTGATTCCAGAAACTGATTTTAAATCGTGGGCTGCTTTCAACTTTTGCAGTTTCTGGACGATCGACTTATGTAGTTATCCTCAAAGTAGTCGAGCAAGCTTTCAAGGTCAGCAAAGTCTTCATCATCTTGTATGGTTTAAAAGTAATGCTCCACACTTTCCTGTGGCATGAATGCCAACCCCAACAAACGATGAACTTTGTGAGCAAAGTGTTCGTCCTTTACATAACGCTGTTGCAGCCCTTCCTGCTTCACCCGGCGCCACATGGCCTGCCCAAGATGGAAATTGCAGCATGTCAATTCTGCTGAGGGCACCATCTGGTGTAGCACATTAATTGCCGTGATTTCAAAGTCTGTCATACTGACAGGACTCATCTTTCCACAGGGAAGGTTTTTAAGGCATGCAAAGAATTTTCTGTATACCTCCGCACTTCTTCCAAGTAGAAGGACATAGACACAAGGTCTGTTTACACCCTGTACTAAGGCATGCACAGTGTACATTTGGTCATCCTGTCTTGGTGCAGCACTGAAGGTACCATCGCAGAATCAGTGTTCATGCTCACTTAGCTCTTGTAGAGCTGAGTCACTAGCAAAGATAACAAAATCATCCTCTTGCACTCATAAATAGCTCCCCACTCATATTCTGTGTGTATTGTGTGATGTCATTGTCACTTGGACCACCATACTGTCTATGTCAACACACATCATGCTTAAGGGTTTCCTGAGTGGGCAAAAAAGGGTGGGCATGTATGACATCAGCATTTTGTAAGGCTTGGAGGAAACGTTTCTAGTACATTCCTCGGACTCGAATGCTCTACGCTTCATGATACTGCGTGCTTTAATGATGTCCACGCGACCCATGTTGTGGAGCATGATTATGGTCTGCAGGAGCTTGTCTGAAAGTGTCACCAACAATGTACATCTGTGCTCTGCAGGTGCGCTGTTCATAGCACTGTATTATTTTTCCTGCAGCCCTATCTTTCTCCTTTGTGTACAGGTAATTGTCCAAACACAGCTTCTGTTTCCTCTTCTGTGACTGAACATACTCCATGGCTTCCAAAGCGTGAATGAGATACCACTGTCCTGTTCACCTTATGTATAGCCATGAAATGTAAACACCTTTTATCACCAGATGAGGCTTGTTACAGTATTAGAAGGTGCTATGTGCCTTTAAAAATCCTAGCTGTAGGATGCACTCTGATGTCATCAACAGAGACAGAACAAGGAAGGAGGTCTGAAACTGCAGGAATGGAGAGGTAAAACAAGGAAGAAGAATGAGGTTAGTTTTAGTTAAATTAATGGGTGTGTGGGGACAAATGGTATGCTGCTAGAAGTACAGGCATCGAGCGTGAACAAGGACAAAATGTAGTGGTAGCTGAGTTGCCATTTTTATTTTTTAATGAATGGGTGTGTGGGGTCGATAAGGGGGAAGTACTGGCATCGAGCTTGAACAAGGACAAAGTGTAGTGGTAGCCGAGTTGCCATTTTTATTTTTAAATGAATGGGTGTGGGGGATTGATGAGGGATGTAAAGGTCGCCGTCCTCACGTTGCTGGTATTAGGTTGCGGTCATCACCAATTGACCACAACATGGTTACCGGCAGCAGTGTGACTTTTCATCGAGTTGCCCGCTACAGTTTGTCCGCGGCAGCTACGAACGTGACGAAATGTCCATATGCCAGTATAAAGTAGCAATCCTGGGAAAAAGTAACCTGTACAGTATAGGCCAGGAGGAGAACAAAAGTATCCTGCTGAGCACACAAATTACTGAGTGCAATTAGATATAGAGAGGTAACTAAGTGCTAAGAAGGATTTAGAAGAGTGGGAGTTGAAACACAAGAAGTGATGTGGGGGGTGCAGGGAAGGAGGGAGAGAGAGAGGAGAGGCAAACCAAGAGCTAATTCCCTTCAAGATGCTGGGAACCCTGTGAGAGGGCAGGACCTGGGAGAAAAGGAGAAGAGTGAGTAGGGGGAGGTCAAGAACTAGATCCCCTTCATGAAGCTGAGAACCCTGCAAGGAGACAGGGCCTGGCAGATATGGAGAGGAAAGATGGGGAGGAAGGAGAGGAGGGGAAACCCAAGAAACTGTTCCCCCTCAGGATGCCGATAACCCTGCAAGGGGACAGGACCTGGCAGAAAGGGAGAAAGGGGGGGGTAAGGAACGCCAAGAACTATTCACCTTCAAGATGCTGACTGAGAACCCTGCAAGGGGACAGGTCCCAGCAGAAAGGTAGAAAAGGAGAGGTGTGAAGGGAGGGAAGAGGGAGTAATGGGACAGGGCAGTAGTGGGGGTGGGGGTGGGAGGTGGGGTTGCAAGACAAGAACTGTTCCCCTCCAGGATGCTGGGAACCCAGCAAGGGGACTGGATCTAGCAGAAAGGGAGAATGAGGGGGAAGAGTATTATGGGTAGGAAGTGGGGGAATATGGTGCAAGCTAAGAACTGTACCCCAACAGGATGTGGAGAGCCCCGTAAGGGGGCAGGACCGACCGGAAAAGTAGAAAGGGAAAAGAAAGAGATGGAGTGGTTCGGTGCAGTTGCAGAAATGAACAGTGTGCTTATGGAGGAGGAATGAAAGTGAATGGTGGGAATATGCCGAGCGAATTTCTGGCAGGAGGGAGTTCCAGGTATTGGGGAAATTTATATGAGAAGGCAGAGAGGCCTGATGTAGTGCGCCGTGGTGGGAGGGTGAGGGTTCTGTGGTGGGGTACGAAGGGTATAGCTGGACGGGAGAGGGATTGCTAAGAGGGAGGACAAATGGGGCAGCAGAGTACCGAGCTAGAACTTCCCAACTAAATTAGCGATTTGTGATAGGCGCCTGGCATGGAAGGAGGGAAAGGCGAGCGAGGAGTATAGGTCAGAGTGATGAGTACGTGGCAGGCAGTTGAGGTTGTAATGGCAGAAGGAGTTGAAGAGACTGTCCAGTCTGGGTAGGGTGGTTTTAGGGGCAGAGCTGTATACTACGTTCCCAAAAGCAAGGACGGGGAGAATCATCTTTAGACGATTTCTCTCCTGGCTTGCTGTGGGAGGCAGTTATGGTGTCTGTACAGAGCACCGAGTCTACAGAGTAGTTTATTCTGGATGGCTTTAGTGTGTATCCCGAAGTCAAGATTCTTGTCTAGCCATAAACCAAAGTGCTTAAACATGGCTACATTGTCCAGCGTTGTCACTGAGGGGGTGGAGGGTGGGAGTGGAGTCCAACCTGGACAGTTTTTGTGTGGAGCCAAAGGTCATAGATACTGTCTTCTTAATGTTCATAGAGAGTTGGTTTACATTAAACTAGTGTTGGACATTGTTAAAATCCATCTGGAGGCTGGTGACCACCTCAGAAGGGAATTTCTCGGAGGAGAATAACAGTATCGTCTGCATACACGTGTATATGTGAGGATGTGCAGGCATTGGGGAGGTCATTCAGAAATATAGAAAATAAGATAGGGCCAAGTACTGAGCCTTGGGGGACACTGGTGGTGATTAGGAGAAGGGGGAGAGGGAGTTGCCTACCTGAATATAGTGAGAAGGACTAGAATATCACCTTATAGAGGTCAGTATTGAAGATATGCAGCACACCTTTTAATGGACACAGCCATGTAGACTGAATTCTTTTCCTGTGGGATTTTTAAGCCCCCCGTCTTAAGGTTAAGAAGCTTTGAGACTCCCAAGTAAATCATTGTGGGACATGGTTCTTGACTTGGCTCGTCCTCTGTTTACTCCATTTAGTGGGATTCTAATTTTACAACGATATGCAAATGATTTCAGGTTAGACAGTCAAGGAAATGCTTTTGAATTTTAAAAGAAAACAGTTTGTTGCAGTTGCTGGTCTGAGGCAGTGTATAACTACTGGGACAAAAAGAAGGTAATCTTAACCAGTTTTTTATGTGAAGATTTTATTGGCCACATTAGCACATTTATATCACTGTGATTGTAAAATGGATTTGCATGACCTTACTTCGAGGAAGGCTATTGCAGCAGGCCACACTGGTAGGACCACATGGAAAACTTCTAGCTAGCAGTCTATCATGAGGGCCGCCCACTACCGTCAGTCAGCTGATGTCAGCCTAGCCTACATAGGTGAGCGGTCCCCCACACCTACCTCAGTTCTTTTCCCGCCATTGCCCCATGGATGTCATTCCTTAGCGGACACCGCAGCTAGAGTCGACCACCATTTCCCACGCTTACCAGTCTTTTTATTTTTTATTTTCTTCAGCATAAAACATCAAATTTTCAGTGATCTTACTTCGAGAGGGTTCCATCAGTAGGTCATAGTGAGTTTCTTCTCCACCAGCCTTGTCTTCCGACGCTCCTCAGAGTGTGCCTGTGGCAAACAGATCCCTGAAAAGAATGGCCACTCTACGTGTCTCTTCTGTCTAGGCCCCAGCCACAACACCAAAGCCTGCCAGTTTTGCCAGAAATGCAACCAGGCCACTCAGAGAAGTAGCTTAGTTTAAAAACTCTGGAGAGCCACCTTTTGAAGCAGAAGTTGGTTGCCATGGGAAGGAAGCTGCAGGCCAGGAGCTCTTTGGCCTCGCTGGCACAGTCCTTCCGGGCCTCTTTGTCTTCTCACAAGGAGAAATTGGAAAGCATAAGCACTGAGATACACACCAGGCCCAGTCAGCTTCCCATTCGCGGTCACTCTACAAACCGTCGACCGTAATGGGGTTGGCTCCCCCCAGCCCTGCCAGTCCCACTCACCCTCATTGCTATTTCGGACAGCAGCTCTTCGGGCAGGGGACTTAATCTCCTTCTCCCCGGCCCCTGATGCTCAGGCCCATATCTAGCACAGGCTCTCAGTTAGGTGGCTTGGCCGGTGTTGGTTCCTTGGGCATCGCCTTCACAACTCTAAGCCACGATCCTCTATTCACACCTTAAACATATCTTGACATGGGGCCTACTTTGTAAGACCCTCCGGAACTGAATTACTGTCATGTGAATCAAAGTGTTGACCAGGGACCTCTATAATGATCCCAGATGATGTAACCCCAGATTCTATGTGGCACCAAATGTTTAAGTCCTCTATCAATGTTTCAAGCTAATACCGTACCATATGTTTGGGTTTGAATTGTTTCCAAATTTAAAATGGTTTGTACCTAATGTTTAGGTTTGTGATAACTGATGTATGTTCTTACTGACGTGGAGCCTTTGCAAAGGAGTTGTTGACTCTAAGGATTGTAATTCCGATATCTTTCAAATAAACAAGTAAACAAACCATCTCCCCCCGGCTATGGTGCCACTTTTGTCAGTTCCCTCTACTGGGACCGACATCAGTCCTATTAAGCAACATCCACAGCAGGCTACCATTGTCTCCTCCTCACTGTCATCGGCTCTGCCTTTACTCAAGGGTCTCCATCCCTTCAGGCACCAGCTTCTCCAGCTGGGCTGGTGCTGGCAGATCCTTCCCTCGGGTGCTCCAGGCCATGTCCTGCTGGGCCGCCGCCAGTACTACCCCAGGCTACAACCTCTGGGCCGCCCCGTCAGTGTGTCCTGGCCTTGCCCAATACCTGTTGGGCCAGCAGGTCCTCAACTGCGCCTGGGATACTTCATAGCGCTCCTCAGCGCTGTACCTTTCCCAGCCCTCTTGTCCACTCCTACTGGTATGCAATATACCATCCCTGGTGTATTATAATTCACTCTTTTCGGAGTGGTGCTCCTTCATGCAGAGGCAGACCCCCACCCCTCAAGGGCTGCCTTTGGAATTTCCCCTCCGCCCTCTCCAGGACCCCAGTCCCAGAACCCAGACTGGGCTGGTCGGAGTGAATCCCAAGCGTCGGGGTCCTCTGGGGGGCTTGACCTGACATTGGCTCGGTTCTCGAAGGAACAGCAGCTGGCCCCAGCGTCACTCTGAATAGTGATTCTACTGAGGATGACTCAAATTCTTCGGGATCTTTCTCCTCTCTTGGGGAGTCTTCAGATGGGGATGACCAGGCTACGGAGGTACAGAAGTCCCCCCCCCCCACCACCAATCCATCCTTCATGGATGTAATGCGCCACATCCAATGCATAATGGGCTGGGGGATGGAGGAGCGGGACCCAGAGAGATGCTGTTTGCCCATTTATCTCAGATAGCGAGATGCCCTCCCCATGGTGGTGTCCCCTTTGATTAACCCCTATGAGGATGTCACTAGGGCAGCCTGGAATCATCCTTCAGCCACCCCTCCTCTGCCTAAGAAGGCAGACTGCTTTTACCACACCTCGGCTGGCAAGCCCATTCTGGGGAGTCACCCTAAGGCAGATTCTGTGATAATTAATGCGGTACATGACAGTACTAAGAAGCCCAAGCGCCTTAGTACGTTCCCCCCCAGACCAGGAGTCCAGGCAGCTGGATCACCTTGGCAAACGTGTTTTTGCCTCTACCACTCTGGCTCGCTGGGCCATAAATTATCTGGCCCACATGGTCCAATATCAAAATGTTCTTTGGGACCAAGCCAGAGGACCCCACTAAGACTCAGCTCGCCCAACTTTTGAAGTCAGGCTCAGACGTTGGCAGTGATGTCCTCCGGGCAGCTTATAATGCTGTGGACACCTCTGGGTGTGGGGCGGCTGCTGGGGTCTATCTCCAGTGCCATTCTTGGCTCCAGGGATCCAGCTTTGCCTCGGACATGCAAGCCAGCATTTTGGACACCTCCTTCTGGGTTTTGGTCGCTTTTGGGGGGGATGTCTAGGACATCATTTCTATCTTGCAGGAGTCAGGGTGGGCCCTCAAGTCAGTCAAGTTCACTGTGTCACAACCAACCTAGAGCAGGTCAGTATCGGTCCTTTCACCGGTCCTCGCAAGTTGTCTCAGAACCAGCCTGCCAAGGGTTAGCACAGGTGTAAGGCCACAGCGGCACCAGCTGCTGCTGCCAAAGCCCCCATGGCACCCCTGCCTGCGGCCGCCCCTACCTCCTGAATCCTTAGCCGTCACCTCCCCCCCTTCCGGACATGGATCCAAGCGAGGCGATCGGGGTCGGTTCTCACTTCAGCTAGAGGATGGGCGGGGTTGACCGTGATTAACTGAGTGCTCCAGATCCACAACACAGTCACACTCTGGCATTCCTAGAATGGCCTCCAGAGACCCCCCCCTTCACTCCTCCTCCCCCCACACACACTTGTCTCTGGTTTGCGAGGAAATTCAGGCTCCTCTTCAAAAACAGCCATAGATCCCGCTCCTCAAGCTTAAGGGGAAGGGGGTTTTACTTCCACTTCTTCCTCGTCCCCAAAAAGACCGGGGATCTTCAGCCCATCCTGGACCTGAGCCATCTGAATCTGTACATCGAGGTCAAGCACTTCTGGATGGTTACCTTCCAGGGGCTGTTACCCCTTTTGCACCAGGGGGACTGGCTGTGCTCTCTGGATATGCAGGATGCTTACTTGCACATCCAAATTTTTCCTGCCTATCATCGCTTCCTCCGCTTCCATTTTCAGGGAACCCATTTTCAATTCCAGGCCCTCCCTTTTGGCCTTTCCTTGGCTCCCCGGGTGTTTGCCAAATGTCTGGCAGTGGTGGTAGCCGCTTTGTGGAGGCAGGGCTTTTACGTGTTCCCCTGGCTGAATGACTGGCTGCTAGCAGACCCCTCAGTTCAGACTCTGGAATACACGTTCTGTCTCTTCCAGGCCCTGGGGATCACTATAAATCTGCTGAAGTCCTATGCCTCTCCTTGCCAGCACCTTCAGTACACAGGTGCTGTCCTGGACACATAATCAAACAACATGAAGTCTTGCTATATTATAGACATTAGCAGTTTGTTCCAGCTCTAGAACTGCCCCGGAGTGAAATGGTTAAAACCATTCCAAAATAGAATTTTGGCACGAGAGCAGCTCTGTCTGTGTCATTTCAAACTTGAACTGTCAGATTCTTTACTCCGCCTCAGTGAACAGTCGCTCCGGAGATTTCTCCTTCTGCTCGGTTCATTTCTCGGTTTATGTTTTGTCTGTGTGGAACTTGTAAGTTATCGGTTCGGTTTTGAACCGATCAGTGGGTTTAAAACTCATTTAAAACTAAAAGTTACTATTTTAGAGTGCGGTTCCCGGTTCTTATCGGTTCTAAAAAAAACTGATTTATTACGGTTTTTTCCAATACCCGTGACACGGTTAGGAACCGATAAGGGTGTCTTGCCTGGCACTGCCGTTAAAAGGGCAAGTTTTTTGGTTAGGCTGGCATTATGTCTGAGAAACCCAAAAGAAAAACCGGGCCCACTGGGTTTCAACACTGTGATGTTTGTGGGAAGTCTTTGCCAAGGCTGACCCACACCATATGTTTATTGTCTGGGGTTTGACCACCTCCAGTCAGACTGCCAGGTATGTAAGAATTTCCCTGCAGCCACCCTGGAAAAAAGATTGGGCAGGCTCAGGGACGGGAGGCCAAAAAGTCCGCTGACCCGGATGGCCAGCCCAGTTCGGTGCCAACCGAACCAGAGGGAGTGCCCTCTGACCAGGGCCAGACTTCCTCGGGCAAAAGAAAAGCTGGTTCTGAGGAACCAATTCCAGTAAAGAAAACCAGCAGGTCTGGAGTCCAAAATTGCTTCTCCAACTGCTGCAGAGATAGCAAAAGCCATACAAATTGTCCAGTCACTGTCTCAGGGTCCGTCCGAACCACCACTATCTGGTAAAGGTCGGTTCGTCCGGTCCCAGTGGTTCAAGATTATGATATTGAGGAATTTTATGAACCAGAGGAGGGGGAGGAGGATTATGAACAGTATGAATGTGGCTGGGGAGGTCTGGGTGTGCCCATTGAACCGGACATTTCCCCAGACAGACCTTTGGAATCTCCCCCTATGCTGTCTGAGTCCCCATCTCATTTTATGTTTTATAAAAAAGTTGCTGAAACCCTCCAGCTTCCTTTAGAAGAGGCTGTGGATGAGCAAGAGGAGCCTGATTTTGTAGAAATGATGGATATTCCAGAGTCTAGGAGATTGTCTATTCCTTTACATAAGTCTTTTAGGAAACAATTAAAATTTTAAAAGCTCCTAATTCTGTGCCTCCTGTAGATAAAAAGATGGACAGAAGGTATACATTGTCAGGCCCTGATACAGAATTCCTTTCTCAGCAATGCAGTCATGTTGGGGTAGTTCAGGCTGCTGCCTGTGATAAAGCTAATATTCCCTTGGCTTCACATCCTCCTGACAAGGATTCCAGGAAGATTGATGCCATGGCAAAAAGCAGTATATGGCAGCCTCTCTGGGACTCAGGCAAGCAAATTATATGGCTTATGTAGCTAGGTATCAGAAATCTAGATGGGATACTGTTATGCATTGGCCAAGCAGGCCCATGGCCAGCTGGCTAGTGAACTAGAACAGGTGGCTGCTGATGGCATTGAAGCCTCTAAGGTTCAGTTTCATGCTGCTGTGGATGTTAATGATGTTTCCTCTAGGGTCATGGCCACATCTGTAGCTTTTCTTAGGTTGGCCTGGCTCAGGTGTACTAGTTTGTCACAGGATACCCAGACTAAGGCTATGGATTTTCCTGTGGTGGGAAATTCTCTGTTTGGAGAGCGGACAGAGAATTACATGAAGAAGATGGATGAATATAGGACTACTTACAAGAGTGCCCAGGCTAAGGAGCAGCAAGCCACTCCTCAAGGGCATGCCCCAGGGGTGAGGTAGGCCTTTTCACAGGCCTTTCTACCAGACTCAGGCCTCCTCTGCCTTTGCTTAGAGGGGCTTCTTCAGAGGCAGGGGCAGACGAGGGGTGGGCAGACCTGCTCCACCCCCCAGCCTAAAGCTCCTGCGAAACAGGCACCCTGATGGGGTGCCCAGGGCCGATTCTCCTGTACCAGTGGGCGGCAGGCTGGCTTACTTCAGTCAGAATTGGGCTTCTTTAACCTCAGACAAGTGGGTTCTGGAAGTAGTAAGCCAGGGTCTGGTTCTCAGCTTCAAAAATTTTCCCAAGTTGAGAAGCAGACTTTTTCTACCTGCAAGTGCTTCAGAGACCCTCGCTCTGGAAACAGAGGTCTCATCCCTGTTGGTCTCAGAGCAGTAGAAAGGGTTCCTCCCCTGCATCAGGGCAGGGGTCTGTATTCCAGATACTTCCTTACCCCAAAAAAGACAGGAGAATGGCGGCCCATTTTAGATCTCAGATATCTGAACAAGCATCTTTTGAAACCAAAGTTCAAAATGGTAACTCTGGCAATGATTTTACCTTCCCTAAGGCCAGGGGACTGGCTAGCCTCCCTGAACCTCAAGGATGCCTATTTCCATGTCCTAATCAGAAGATCCCATCGAAAGTACCTCAGATTCGAACTGCCCTCAGGTCATTACCAGTTCAGAGCAATGCTCTTGTGCCTCTGCTCCCAAGGGTATTCCACAAAGTGTCTAGCAGTGGCAGTGGCCCACTTAAGGAGGCAGAGGATTGCTGTTTTCCCTATCTAGACGACTGGCTCATTGTAGGCCAGTCCCCAGAACAGGTAAAATCTCACCTGCAGGTCACCCAGCAGCTTCTCACCTCCCTGGGTTTTCTGCTAAACCTACCAAAGTCGATTCTGGAACCAGTCCAGGTACTCACCTTTATAGGGGCAGAATTGGACACAAAGCTAGCCAGAGCCTTCTTCCCCAGAAAGGGTAAGGAATTTAGTGGCTCTGGCCTCTTCCTTCACTCTGCAGGTCTCTCGACCAGCAAGACACTTTCTGCAGCTCCTGGGGCACATGCGCTGCATCCACAGCTGTTGTGCAGGAGCCAGATTTCAGATGAGACACATTCAGTTTCACTTGAGAACCTTTTGGTCTCAGAGAAGAGACCCCTTCCAAAGTTGGTCCCAGTGACTCTAACCTTGATCCTAGCTCTCCAGTGGTGGCAGGATCAGAGCAATTAAGAGCCGGGGTCCCTTCATTTCCCTTCTCACGACTTGACCTCACTACAGATGCTTCCCTTCTGGGTTGGGAGCCCACATGGGCGACCTTTCCACTCAGGGAGTTTGGTCCCCCAGGAATCTCTGCTCCACATCAATTTGCTGGAACTCAGAGCTGTCTTTTAGCTCTTCAAGCTTTTCTGCATCTGTCCACGACAAGGTGATACAAGTCAGAACAGACAACACCACAACAATGTGGTACATCAACAAACAGGGGGCACTCGGTCTTCGGCCTTGTGCACCGAGGCAATGAAGTTGTGGTCTCTGGCCTATTCCTGAACACTTCCCTCATAGCAGTTCATCTTCCAGGGAAGGACAATGTCTAGCGGATGCCCTCAGCAAGATTTCCCAGGGCCATCACGAATGGTCCCTGGATCCTCAAGTGCTGGGATAGTTTTTGCCAGGTGGGGCATCCCTCAGATAGATCTTTTGCAGCCCCAGACAATCAAAACTTCCTCTGTTCTGTTGCAGGCCTCCAGTGCTGGGCTCAGTTCCCCTGGATGCCCTTCTTCTGGATTGGGAGGAAGTTCCTCATGCTTCCTCCCTCCCCTTCCTCTCCTATTCAAAGTACTAGTCAAAATCAGATCTCAGCCTTGCAGGGTGATTCTGATTGCCCGGATTGGCCAGGCAGCCTGGTACCCACTCCTTCTGTCTCTGACAGTCCATCTTCCCCTGTGCCTCCCAGGAATCACAATCTGTTGACTTGTGCCCAGGAAGGGTTTGGTATCGGACCTCAAATCCCTCAACCTCAAGGCCTGGCTCTTGAGGAGTTAGGATTTGCTGATTTACACCTCTCTCACGGTGTTCTTGAGATCCTAAAGGCTTCCAGAAAGCCTTCCACTAGAGCTACTTATAGTTCTAAATGGAAAAGGTTTTCCATTTGGTGTGCTGGGAAAATATTTCCCAGAATCTGCTGAATTGCCCATTTTGTTAGATTACATGGTACATCTTAATTCCTTGGGTCTCAGACCAGCTACCTGAGAGTTCATTTGGCAGCTGTGTCTGCTTTTGTGTCAGCAGGAAAGTCATCCCCTCTTTCCTCTATCCTGTGTTTTCCAAGTTTTTTGAGGGTTACTCCATACTAATCCTCCCTTTGGGAACCGGCCTCTTGGGACCTTAATGTTTGCATTGCCCAGTTAATGCAACCCCTTTGAACCTCTGTCTTCTGCAGAGCTTAAGTACCTAACTTGGAAAACTGTTTTTCTAGTGGCTATCACTTCTGCCAGACGCATAAGTGAATTGCAAGCCTTGTCAGTGGAGACTGACTTTATTTCTTTCCACAGGGATAAGGTAGTCCTTAGGACTAATAGGAAGTTTTTGCCTAAGGTGGTTTCAGATTTCCATCTTAATCAATCTGTCTCCTTCCAGTATTTTCACTGATCACTCCTCTTGGGTGAGAGGAGGTTGCACAACCTGGATGTTAAGAGCTCTTAGTTATTATATAGAGCGTACCAAAGGTCACAGGTTCAATCCTCCAACTTTTCCTTACCTGTGGTGAAGTTGGGAAAGGCAAACCTGCCACTAAGAGATCAATAGCCAGGTGGATTGTCTCTTGTATCCAATTTTATCAGAAAGTGGGCAGAGCCCCGTTTTGAGGGCTCATTCTACCAGGTACAGCTGCGCCTCTAGCTACTGCCAGAGATATCCTTTATTAGAGATTTGCCAGGCTGCTACTTGGAAAGCGGTACACACTTTTACCAAGCATTACTCCCTGGATGTCCAGGCCAGGAGAGATGCTGGGTTTGGCACAGCTGTTCTTCAGAGCCTATTCCTAAGTAGGTTCTGCCCCTCCTCCATGGAGGTACTGCTGTGTATTCTGCTAATGTCTATAATATAGCAAGACTTCATGTTGTTTGAAGAAAAAATTACTCACCTTAGTAATGTTGTTTCTTCTAATGGAGTCTTGCTATATTATAGACCTCCCCCCCAACCTGCCCCTCTCAGAACCTCTACTTGGTGGGGGTGCGGGCAACTTAGTGTGGGCACTACTTATGTCCTGTTAGCATTTTGTCCCCTTTGGGACTTTGGGGGGTGTGTGTGTGCGCGTGTGTTTTATTATACTTATGTTCCATTTTCATATTATTAGAATGGTGTTAGTATTTCTGGTCCCCTGACTTGAGTCTTGGGTGTTGGGACCATCAATTGGTTATTATTTAGGTAGCCATTTGGCTAGTGTAGGTTACAGCTTCCACACAGACCTTAGTGAGTTTGGCTCGTAAAGATCTGACAGTTCAAGTTTGAAATGACACAGATAGAGCTGCTCTCGTGCCAAAATTCTATTTTGGAATGGTTTTAACCATTTCACTCCGGGGCAGTTCTAGAGCTGGAACAAACTGCTAATGTCTATAATATAGCAAGACTCCATTAGAAGAAACAACATTACTAAGGTGAGTAATTTTTTCATTCACTCCAAGGCAAGGCTTTTTTGCCTGAGGACAGGGCAGAGCGACTGATGGAGCAGGCCCATCTGATATCCTCCAGCTGGCAGGTCCCCGCCAGGGTTTTCCTGCGCCTTCTAAGCCACATGACAGTAGCAATAGCCATGGTTCCCCTGGCCCACCTGCATATGCGGGTTCCTCAGTAGACCTTAAGGGTCCAGTGGGACCAACACACTTGACACAAATGATACTTCCTATTTTCAACTATGGTGACATAGTCTACAGTGCTTCTCCTAAGTCTGCCCTTGCCAGACTGGATTCCCTCTTCAGTGCTTTGTCACTTTGCCTTGACTCCCCCTCCCGCACTCTTCATTGCACCCTATATCACTCTCTTGTTCTACCTTCCCTGGAGTGTAGGCACCTCTCTCACTGCGCAAAGTTCATTTCTGAATTCTGGTTTGGGTCCCTCCCCTCTTACCACTCTTCCTCACTCTCTGCTCCCCCTCTCAACTCCTGCCCTCTTAGATCCTTTGACTCTCGCACTCTTGCTATCCCTCATTGCCACACCTCAGTAGGTCAGGAAGCTTTCTCCTATAGCTTCCCTAAACTCTGCAACTTGCTTCCTCCTTCTATTCGACTTTCTTCGTCCCCTTCATCCCTTTCCCTAGCCCTACACAACTTCTATTCCCCTAACTGCATCTACTCCTAGCCCCCCTCCACCCTTCCCTTGCCCCCCACTCTCTAACTCCATAAACCTCTTTATCCCTTTATCTGACTTTCTCCGACCCCTTCGTCCCTCTCCTTATGCTCCTCCTTTACCCATAAACTGCACTTACTCCTAGCCCACCTCCTCCACCCTCCCTCTGCACCCTACCCCTCTAACCCCTTAAATTTTGTTATCCATTCATCTAATCCTTACTCGCTCTGCCCACCCTCTAACCCATGCCTAACTTCTGCACTTCTTCCCTAGTCCACGTTCCTTAACCCCCCCCCCCCACTCTCCAACAGTGCTCCTGCTCTTTGTTGGGCACTGATCTACTTATTTCTAGCCCTTCTCAAACACTTACTCTCTCCACAATTGCTTATCATTAAATCACTACAGTATTTCTATTTACCCTGACAGTATTGTTTTTTTCAGCCCCCCCCTTTTTGCCCCCCTCCAGTTCTTCGCTCCCCCATAATTCTAGTCACCTACCCCCCCCCCCATCTCCCTCTCCCTCATATTCCTCCCCCCTTCCCCTACAAATTTCCCATCTGGTCCTGCTCACCTTGCAGGGTTTCTTTATCCTGAAGGGTTTTTTTTTTTTTTTTTGTTTTTGGACCTGGCTCTCTATCTCCCCTCCCCTTCCCTACCACCCCACTCTTTCTGTAGGTTTTCACTAGCAATTACTAAACCCATGCTTCCAGCTATCTTGTCACTTCACTGTTTTTCACACCCACTGGTCTTCGGCCCACGGTGGTACCATGTAAGTTTTCCAGCCTAATGGTTTGCTTACCTCGGCCCCAGTCTCATGTGATATAGTGCTGTAGTCTACTATTCTGTTATGTAAAGTATTTGTTCCTGTATTGTTTTATTTTGTAGTATGATTATAGTATGTTTAATTGCTCTCCCAACCACTGTGCCTCCCTCCCCCCAGGATACTTCTGGAAATGAGCTGTTCCTGTTGTCTTTCCTCATGAAACATTTCATAAATAAACTTCAGAAATGTGTCTGCTGTGGACAACTGTGCAGCTGCCACTTGGAGTTCTGTCCACACCTTCATCAAGCATTACTGTCTAGACAGCGCCTCTAGGTGCAGGGCCAATTTCAGACTAGCAGTTCTTCGGGGCCTTCTCTCCTGAGCGCTTGACAACTGATCTTCCCTACTCCAGGTGTTTTTTTTCTGGTGGTACCCAGTACTGCTTGGGATGCAGTCCTACCGGTGTGGCCTTCTGCAAGAGCCTTCCTTGAAGTAAGATAGTACAGTTACATAAGAACTTACCGTAACAGTAGATCTTTGAGAGAAGCTCTTGCAGCAGGCCCTGCTGTCCCTCCTTCCTCCTGCTGCTCTTTTCCTTTGCATTACTTCTGCCTTTCCTTTGGTTCTCTGGGAAACCACCTCGGTTCTTCTTTAGCTGCCTGTACAGGGTCTCTGGTGGGAGAACTGAGGTCGGTGTGGGGGACTGCCCACCTATATAGGCTAGGCTGATGTCAGCTGACTGACGTCGGCAGTGGGTGGTCCCCAGTGGTAGCCTGCTAGCCAGACATTTTCTATGTGGTCCTGGCACCTGGCGACTTAGTCCTACCAGTGTGGTCTGCTGCAAGAGCTTCTCTTGAAGATCTACTGTTATGGCAAGTTCTTGTGTAACTACTTTTCTTTGACTGGCATATTTAATCAGTGTGTTTCTGTTCAGCCACACACCCCTAAGGAAGCCACAGAGCCATGATGATACATAGGGTCAGTTGACTGGCATTTCCTAGGCAAATGGGGCAGTTGACCAGCATTTCCTAGGTCATTTTTGCACCAATAAATACACTTTTATAATGTATAGTGGACGCTTAGTGTGCTGTATTTTTTTTCCCTTCTTAGCAAGCCCGATTCCCCCACCCCCCGAGCCCCCAGGAGTCGTCCATTCCACAGGGAATGCAGGCGTTCCTCTGTGGAGCAAATTTGGCATCCATGGGACTACGTCTTCACTCCTGCTGCAGGCGATTGGGATCACTGGCTCAGGATGTGAACCTGCCATCCCTTGGGAGGAATGTTGGCACCATAACCACTAGGCCATCAAGGCAGCCAGATTTTTTCTGGTTTTAATTATATTTACATCTTCCCCCCTCGAGTCCTGTTTACCACTGACATCTGCTTCCTGAATGAGGCTGTGACTTGAGTAACACCATTGCCTTCAGAGATTCCTGGTGAACAAGGCTGCGGCTGGAGTAGAGTGCTCTTACATCATCACTCACAATAACTCTAGCTGTGACAGGCTGGGACTGGAATAGCTTTGAGCGCCCCTAAATGTCAGTGCTCCTGCACCATTGCCTACAGTTACTCCGGCCGAGTCAAGCTGGGAATGGGGTAGCTTTGAGCTTCCGCAGTCAGTGCTTCCACATCATTGCCTGCAGTGACTCCGACTGAGACGGGCTGGGACTGGAGTAGTTTGAACTCCCCCACGACTAGTGCTCCTACACCATTACCTGTAGCGACTCCTGCTGGGAAGACGGTAGGACTGGCATGTTTGTGAGCTCTCCCACTGTCAGTGTTCCTACACCATTAACTACAGTGACTTCTGCTGGGAGAGGCTGGGACTGGATATGCTGTGAACTTCCCACAAAGTCAGTGCTCCTGCACCATTACCTACAGTGATTTCTGCTGGGAGATGCTGGACTCGTCACTGTTAGCGCTCCCCGGGTCTTTGCTCCTACACTGTTACCTACACAGTGACTCCTACTGGGAGATGCTGAGATTGGATACACTGTGAGCTCTCTCACTGTCAGTGCTCCTACACCATTACCTACAGTAACTCTGGTGGGAGAGGCTGGGCTCCTGCACCACTGCCTACATTTACTTCTGTTGAGGAGGTTAGGACTGGAGTCAGTGTGAGCTCTCCCACTGTCAGTGCTCCTACAGTGACAGTTGCTGGAGATGCTGGAACTGGATTAGCTGTGAGCTACCACACAGTGCCTCCTACACCATTACCTACAGTAACTCCTGCTGGGAGTAGAGTAGCTGTGAGCTCTCCCAGAGTTAGTGCGCCTTCACATTTACCTACTGTGACTTCTGCTGGGAGTGGAGTAACAGTGAACTCTCCCACAGTTACTGCTCCTTTACCATTATCTATAGTGACTCCTGCTGGGAGAGGTTGGGAGTGGAGTAGCTGTGAGCTGCCCTACAATCAGTGCTTCTACACCACTAACTTCAGCGACTGTTGCTAGGACAGGCTGCAAGGGGGGAAGCTGTGGGAAGTCCCACAGCCAGCGCTTCTACACTACAGCCATTCTGTCTGGGTTCACACACTGCAGACCTGCATCATTGCAGGTGGGCTTTTGATCAATCAATTGATGGAGGGAGGGGGGTTGCATGTGGTAACCCCCCATGTCAGTGGCTTCTGGTGGCGGTGAACATCCACACAGGAGCAGAAAACTCCAGCAGTGTTAGGTTTCCCACTGCCTGAGCAGCTCAGCGCTGCAGAAATAGATTGGCCCCTGGCGAGTCTGGACTGCTTAGTCTGTAACGGAGCAGCCTTTATGTACCTATGTGGCCAAGCTAGCTAAACTTGGTCCATTGGCCCTTGAAGAACTCCCAGAGCTATTAGAGAGTTGCAATAAAGCTATAATTTATTTCATACTGCATTTTCTGTCCTCGGCTGGTAGCATGTCTCAGGGATATACCTTGCTCATGTGTATATACCCTGATCAGACTGAACCTGGATGTCATTGAGATGTCTACTGGGTTTTCCTCAGTTTTCCTTCCTGGTAGGGGCAGTGCCTGTTTTGGCCTCATACAGCTGGCAACTCTCTCCAACCGATAGGCCCTGCCAAGTGGCAGCTGTCTTGGCAGTGGCCTGCTTCCTGAAGTGACTTCCCTGGCTTGTTTCTGCACCTGGGCCACCAGCATGGCACTCTGACACTGGGCCATCAGGGCGGCTCATTTATTTGTAATTTTTAGCCAGGAAAAGCACTCTGTGCTGTAAGTGATACTGACTTGAGAAATGGACTGTTGAAAATAGGAAAGACCACCTTTGGGCTATTGAATTCCTTCCCCACTTACTGATAGGGCAGCTTGATTTATTTCACTTCCCTCCAGGTATACTGATCTACCTTTTTAGAGGGATGTAGGTGTACAGAATCCTGCAAAATCTGAAAGCACATGAAAACTACTTTCAATCAACAGGGTATTCAAGCAACAGTGCAGCAAAAAATATTTTCCCAAAAAGCTAGTTTCCAGCTTCCATTAATAAAAATATTAGCATGCATGTTGCATCTGATTGATTGATTTTGATGTGTTTGTCTCACTACTTTCCAGCCAGCACCCATCTGCTCTGCCACCCCAACCCCCTGGCATCCCCCAGGACTTAACTTCACCTCCATGTTCCACCAGAGGTTACCCCTCTCATGGGGGCAGCAGGGCTACCCAAGTTCTGCTGCAGAATGGGTCTGGTTTGGAGATGGTGCCTGGGTAGCCAGGTGTGGGGCCTGCGAGCAGACAGTGTCATCTAGCCGGGGTCCCGAGGATGTCGGTGGCTGGGTTGTGCAAGCATGCATTGTGTGGCTCCAGCTGACATCCTCCCACCTGGTAGCCGCTCCGGCTGCACTGCCACTTGTGGTCCTCCAGGTGACAGTATAGCAGCTACACTGGCTGCCCTCCCTCCCTGGAAGAAGAGATCATCCTGTGGGACACCCAGCCCTCTCCTCCTCCTCCCCCAGCCACCCATGAGAACCTAAGCTCACTTCTGGACTCAGACCATCAGTGTTGCGAGCAGAAGAGCTAAAGCTGCACAGACGGGTTGGCCAGGCATCTGCTTTTCTAGGCAGTTCTAGTGTGTAATGTCCTTTACACTTTTTTTACTTTAATGCTCAGTCAGTTTTACAAGGCTATTTGCAAGCTAAATAAAGAGACCTACTTTTTTTCTTGAGAAAAAAAGACAAAAAAAAACAACCAAACACTTGTACTGAAAGTCTAGCAGAACTGGATAATTTTTTCAGCGAATGAAACTGGTCTGGACTCAGTCACATTTGCAACATTACCTTGTGTGTTGCGTAACATTTTGCTATGCTGTACCCTACCAGCTGTTTAATACCCTGAACAAGGCATTGGGTTTACCTGTAGGTGTCAGCAGTCCAGAGATATCCCTGCCTAGAGGTTTCCTATCTTTAATAAAGCTGTTTAGTGGAACCTTGAGATGGAAGGAAATGTCACTGTAGGACAAGATGCATGTCATTTAGCATCGCTTGCCTACATAGAGATCACATATATATTTAAAACTAGAGGTATTATCACATGATAAAACTTAGGCTTACCTGCCACCATATGTACGTGACCTGTATTATCTCTATGGTGCTGTTATGCAAATGACTGAAGGGGTCACGTGATGGATCCTCTAGTTTTTTATATATGCAGTCTCTATCATTGCCCGACTGTGACATCGCTTTCTGTTTCAAGTTTTTATGAAATGGCCGCTTCTTTGACTGACGACAGGAAAGATTTAGACAGGGATATCTCTGAATGGCTGATGCCTATAGGTGACCCCTGGACCTTTTTAATATAGTTTTTGCTTCTTCACTGGACAGGTGGTGGATATGCTACTCTCTGGCCTTGAAGCTATCCTGCTGTGCAGTGGGAAGGAATTTGCCCCTCATGTTTCACCATTTTTCTCCTGTGAGGACGCAGGTACACAATGAAGTCAGTGTAGGCTGTGGGCATAAGAGCACATGCCCCTGTCAAGCACCTAATGGTGTCCTCCCCCCCCCCACACACTGACTTCTGCGCCACCACCCTGTGTGCTCACAGATGATGCTAGCAGAACTAGGCGTTGCCCTCCCTTTCTTCCCGAAGGAGATTAGCATCCTCTGGGACACTCCTCCTCCTCCTTCTGTGGGCTTTGAGGGACTCTGCACTCTTAGAGTTACCTTAAATTGAAAGTAATTTTCAGCCAAGATGGAAGTCTATTCCGTTTTTGAATTTCTTTTTCTTCCCACCCCTTGGCCTTGGCAACCATCAGCCTTCTGTCCACCATTCAAACAACATGAAGTCTTGCTGTATTGTGACAATTTGCACTTAGCTCCAGCTCTCGAACTGCCCCAGAGAGTGAAGGGTTAAATTCTGTGCCAGGCATAGAACGTTGGGCTTGAGCTCGGTTGAAAACTCTGTCTGCGTCCTTTTGAAACCAAACTGTCAGATTCTTTACTCCGCCTCACTGAATAGTCGCTCTGGAGATTTCTCGTTCTGCTCGGTTCATTCGCGGTTAAAGTTTCAGTTTTAGTCCAATTTTCATTCCATTTTTCAGTTCAAGACTCTGTCTGGTACCGTAAGTACTTAGATTAGTAGCTGTTGTGTGGAAATTGTGAAATTTTTCTGATCGGTTCGGCTGAACCGATCTTGTAGTAAGATCTTGAAAAAGAAAAAGTTAGTGTGTGGTTACCGGTCTGTATCGGTTTAAAAAAAAACACTTAATTTTAGCGTTTTTTTCCATCACCCGTGGCACGATGAGAAACCGATAGGGGAGTCTTGTCTGGTGGTTGCCATATAAAGGGTAAGGTGGTTAGGTTGGCCATGTCTGAGAAACCCAAGAAAAAAAAACGGGCCCACTGGGTTTCAACACTGCAGTGTGTGGGGAGGTCTTTGCTAAGGCTGATCCCCACACCACCTGTGTTTACTGTCTGGGGTTTGACCACCTCGATTCAGAGTGCCAGATTTATAAGAATTTCCCTAAGTCTACCGTGGAGAAAAGGTTAGGTAGACTTAGGGATAAGGAGGCCGATAAATCCACTGACCTTGAAGGCCAGCCCGGTTCGGATCCTACCGAACCAGAAGGAGTGCCCTCTGACCAGGGCGATACTTCTTCGGGCAAGAGGAGAGCTGATCCTGAGGGATCGGTTCCTACAAAAAGAAAACAAAAGGATAAATCGGCCAGTTCGGATCCAGAGCTGCATGTTCCAACCGCCAAAGAAATAGCCAAAGCGATTCGGATTGTGGAATCGCTTTGTCCGGTTCCGACCGATCCTGCACCTTCTGGCAGGGGTTTGGTTCGGTTGGTTCCCCCGGTTCAGGATTATTCCCCTGAAGATTTTTACGAACTGGAGTTTGATGAGGAGGGGGATTTTGAAGAGGATGATTACGACGGTGAAAGTCTGGATGTGCCTGTGGAACCGGACATCTCCCCAGACAGACCTTCTGGTGTTTCCCCTCCTAGGCTTTCTGAGTCCCCTTCCCACTTTCTGTTCTACAGAAAAGTGGCTCAAACCCTCCAGCTTCCTATTGAGGAGGCTGTAGAGGATCAAGAGGAGCCTGACTTCATAGAGATGATGTACATCCCAGAGTCTAAGAGACTGTCTATTCCCCTTTATAGGTCATTTGGGAAACGGACACAAAAATTCTTAGGTCTCCCAACTCTGTACCTCCTGTTGACAAGAGAATGGGCAAGAGGTACCTTGTTAGGCTCAGATACATTCTTTACCAACAATATAGCCATGTTGGGGTGGTGAGCTGCTGCCTGTGACAAGAGCAAACATCCCCTTGCTTCACACCCCCCAGACAAAGATTCCAGGAAGATAGATGCCATGGCAGAGAAACAGTACTTGGCATCATCTTTGGGACTCAGGCAAGCTAATTATATGGCCTATACAGCCAGGTACCAGAAGTCCAGGTGGGACACTACTGGCACTGGCTAAGCAGGCCTCCCCCCAGCTAGCCAAGGAGCTGGAGGGGGTGGCTGCTGATGGGATTGAGGCATCAAAGGTGCCATTTCATGCTGCTGTGGACTCCAGTGATGTGTCGTCAAGAGTCATGGCTACATCTGTTGCTCTTCGGAGAATGGCCTGGCTCGATGTACTAGCCTTTCGCAGGACACCCAGACTAAGGCCATGGATTTCCCTGTAGTGGGTAATTCTGTGTTTGGGGAGCAGACAGAAAATTACATGAAGAAAATGGATGAGTACAGGACTACTGATAGGAGTGCCCAGGCCAAGGAGAGGCAGGCAACTACCCTCAGAGGCAGCAAGCTAGGGGCACGGGCAGGCCTTTTCACAGGTCTTTCTACCAGGCGCAAGCCTCCTCTTCCTTTTTTCAGAGGGAGTTCTTCAGAGGGAGAGGCAGAAGGGGGATGAGCAGGGCTGCATTCGCCCCTCAGCCTAAGGCTCCTGCCAAGCAGACACCCTGATTTGTCAGCCCAGGTCGACTACGCCATTCCAGTAGGAGGCAGGCTGGCTTACTTTGTCCAGGACTGGATGTCTGTTACCTCAGACAAGTGGGTCCTGGAGGTTGTAAGCCAAGGAGTGGTTCTCAGTTTCAAAAGTTTTCCGAAACTGAGACCCAGATCCTTTCCACCTGCAAATACTTCAGAAACCCTTGCTCTAGAGGCAGAGGTTTTGTCTCTACTGGCTTTAAAGGCCATAGAGAGAGTTCCTACTCCATACAGGGGCAAAGGTCTGTACTCCAGATACTTCCTTACCCTGAAAAAGACAGGGGAGTGGCGACCCATCCTAGATCTGAGATACCTAAACAAGCACCTAGTAAAGCCAAAATTCAAGATGGTGACTCTGGGAACAATTCTTCCCTCTCTGAGGCCAGGAGACTGGCTAGCCTCCGTGTACCTCAAGGATGCCTATTTTCACATTCCCATCAGGTGCTCCCACAGAAAGTACCTCAGGTTCGAATTGCCCTCAGGCCATTATCAGTTCAGAGCAATGCCCTTCGGCCTAACCTCAGCTCCAAGGGTGTTTACAAAGTGCCTAGCAGTAGTGGTGGCCTTTTTAAGAAGGAAAAGGATCTCTGTTTTTCCATATCTGGACGATTGGCTTCTGGTGGGCCAGTCTTCAGACCAAGTCAAGTCAGATCTGCAGGTTACCCAGAAAGTTCTCACTTCCCTGGGGCTCCTTCTCAGTCTTCCCAAGTCAGTTCTCGAACCAGTGCAGCTCCTCACTTTTATAGGAGCAGAGCTGGACACCCTCAAGGCAAAAGCCTTCCTTCCTTTGGAAACGGCAAAAGCCATCTCTTAGCTCGCCTCTTCCTTTCTCCCTCTGGTTTCTCGACCAGCAAGGCATTTTCTGCAGCTTCTGGGCCACATGGCAGCTTCCACAGTAGTGGTCCAAGGGGCCAGGTTTCAGATGAGGGACATTCAGTTCCATCTGAGAACCTTTTGGTCCCAAAGGAAAGATCCTCTTACCAAGCTAGTTCCTGTTACTCAGACCTTAATTCAGACCCTTCAGTGGTCGCAGGACCTGGACAATCTGAGGCAAGGTGTTCCATTTGTCCCTCAGACTCACTCTGTGGTTCTTGCCACAGATGCTTCTCTTTTGGGGTGGGGAGCCCATCTGGGGGCTCTCACGGCCCAGGGACTGTGGTCCCCTCAGGAATCCCTTCTTCACATCAACCTTCTGGAGCTCAGGACAGTACTTCTTGCCCTACAAGCTTTCTCTCAGTCAGTACAGAACAAGGTGGTTCAGGTCAGGATGGACAACACTACCACCATGTGGTATATCAACAAGCAGGGAGGCACTTGGTTCACGGCCTTGTGCACAGAGGCCATAAAAGTATGGTCCCTGGCTTATTCCCTGCAGACCTCTCTAGTAGCGGTCCACCTCCCAGGAAAGGACAATGTGATAGCGGATGCATTGAGCAGGATTTCCCAGAGCAATCACGAATGGTCTCTGGATCCTTTGGTGTTGAAGGTGATCTTCTCAAGGTGGGGCACTCCGGAAATAGATATCTTTGCAGCCCCAGACAATCACCAACTTCCTCTGTTTTGTTGCAGACCCCCAGTCTTGGGTTCAGTCCCTCTGGATGCTCTGATTTTGAACTGGGAAGGGAAGTTTCTTTATGCCTTCCCTCCTTTTCCTCTATTGTTCAAGGTTCTAGTCAAGGTAAGGTCACAACTATACAAAGTGATTCTGATTACTCCAGACTGGGCCAGGCAGCCTTGGTACCCCCGTTGCTGTCCTTAGCAGTCCATCTTCCCCTGTCTCTTCCCAGGAATTACAGTCTGCTAACCTCCTCTCGGGGGAGGATTTGTTACCCCAACCTCCAGTCACTCAATCTCAAGGCATGGCTCTTGAAGACTTAGAGTATGCAGATTTACATCTGTCCCAAGGGGTTCTGGAGATCCTCAAGGCTTCTCGAAAGCCTGCCACAAGAAAAACCTACAACTCCAAATGGAAAAGGTTCAGTATTCGGTGTTCCAAGAAGCACGTTTCCCCAGACACTGCTGACTTGTCTACAGTTCTGGATTACATGGTTTACCTTAATGGCCTATTCCTCAAACCAGCTACTCTCAAAGTTCATTTGTCAGCTATTTCTGCTTCCAGTCAGTGGGGAAATCTTCCTCTCTGTCATCTCGCCCTGTATTCTGTAAATTTTTCAAAGGATTGCATCATACCAATCTCCCTTTTAGGGATCCTGCTCCTGCCTGGGATTTGAATATTTGTATTGCTCAGCTGATGCAACCCCTCCTTCCAGCCTATGTCCTCAGCAGAGCTCAAGTACTTGACTTGGAAAACTGTGTTTTTGGTTGCCGTTACTTTGCCACACATATCAGTGAATTGCAAGCCCTGTCAGTGGAGCCTGACTTCATCTCTTTCCATAGAAATAAGGTGGTCCTTAGAACCAATAGAAGGTTCCTACCTAAAGTGGTTTCTGATTTCCACTTAAACCAATCTATGTCTTTTCCTGTGTTCTTCACTAATCACACCTCCTCAGGGGAACGGAGGCTGCACAGTTTAGATGTTAAAAGGGCCCTTAGTTACTACATAGAACATACAACGGGTTACATGTTTGACTCCGTCCAGTTGTTCCTCACTTATGGGGAAGCAGGTAAGGGAAGACCTGCCACCAAGAGAACCATTGCCAGGTGGATTGTGTCCTGTATTCAATTCTGCTATGAAAAACTGGGAAAAACTGCACCCTCAGGCCTGAGGGCTCATTCCACTAGAGGTACAGCTGCATCTCTGGCTGCAGCTAGGGATATCCCCTTGTTAGAAATCTCTCAAGCAGCCACCTGGAAAGCAGTTCATACCTTCACCAAGCATTTCTCTCTGGATATCCAGGCTAGGAGTGATGCTAGGTTTGGCACAGCAGTACTTCAGAGCCTATTCCCAAAGTAGATTCTGTCCCTCCTCCTTGGAGGTACCTCTTGGTAGTCTGCAAATTGTCAGAATACAGCAAGACTTCATGTTGTTTGAAGGAAAAATTACTCACCTTAGTAATTGTGTTTCTTCTAATGGAGTCTTGCTGTATTCTGACTCTCCCTGCCTCCCTCTCAGAACCTGTTTTTGGGAAGTGGGTGGGCAGGTGCAGTGTGCACCCAGGGTGTCTTTCACCTCCTTTTTGTGTTGGGTGCTTTGTATTTGTTTAATTAAGAGTTTTTAGTTCTTATTACCTGGTTTTGGTTCTTTGGGTTTCCTGACTTGAGTCTTTTGGGGAATCCAAAGTCTTTGTTGCCAGTTGGCTACTAGGAGTTTTTACAATTTCCACATTATTTAGTCAGTGAGTTTTAGCTCATAAGAATCTGACGGTTTGGTTTCAAAAGGACACAGACAGAGTTTTCAACCGAGCTCGAGCCCAACGTTCTATGCCTGGCATAGAATTTAACCCTTCACTCTCTGGGGCAGTTCAAGAGCTGGAGTTAACTGCAAATTGCCAGAATACAGCAAGACTCCATTAGAAGAAACACAATTACTAAGGTGATTAATTTTTTCCTCAGCTCAGTTGTCGGCCCTGACCCCCAGGGAGGGTCCACTTTCTTGCCACACAGCTAATCCCCTTTAGTGGGGTTCCTCCATCCTCCTTCGTGTTCAGAGTTGGTTGCAGGGGACCCCTACGTGCTGTGTGGGCATGTGATGCACAGTTAGAGCATGCTGTGACTTCCTTCTGTTGGGGAGAACCCTCTCTTCTTTTTCACTGTCCTGCTGAGACGCCAAGAGAGAGCTGTGCCGGCGCATAACATATGTGCACATAACTCGGTCAACCCTCTCTCGATTTTTCTCTTGTCCCCATGTTGCCTGCTTCTTATGTGGAATCTGAGGGAGCGAGTCTCTTGTACGCTCATTCCTCCTCCCTCAGCAGGCCTCTAGTGTCCAGGGCTCATGAGCGTTAACCCTGCCACTGTGCCAACGGGCTGGCCCAGGTGGAAGTCTATTCCCATGCACCACTCTTCATGTGAATTACATTTTGTTAATATTCTGTCTGAACCTTCCTCCCTGGATTGCCCAGATCATTCCTCTCATTGTTTGGTATATAATATTCAGCAGCAGTGTCTGATCTGATGGAGTTAGTTTGGGAGGCAGTATAGCTCAGTGGTTTAAGGTTCTGAGCTGCAAACCTGGAGATCTGGGTTTGAATCCCACAACCCCCACTTGCATACTGTGTGACCCTGAGCAAGTCACTTAACTTCCTTGTGCGCCCAGGTCACACCTGTAAAAAAAAAGCTTTCAGCTTACTGTCTCTCTCCTGGTTAAACAAACAGTTATTCCTCTTACTAGTTTGAAGGCGGTAATACCTCCTTATAACCTTCTTTTCTTCCAGAACAGTTCCAGATCAGTTTGCCCATAGTGACATGCTTCTGGCCATTTATGTTGTGTGATGTCATCCTAGCATTCCTTTATTTTTCTGTAGCATGGTGATCAGAACTGTGCACTGTAGTTCAGATGACATGAGTACATGTAATAATATGACAGAATTTGCAGTATCATAGAATCCTGCCGGCAGAAAAAGACCATTCGGCCCATCCAGTCTGCCCGAACTACATATCTCTTCTCCCTCCCCCCCCACCTCTGCTGGATTAACCGATGATTCCTGAGTGTAAGTCAGGCATGAGGTGCAGCCAGGTGCCTTCAGTACCTTGGGGAAGTTTTTTTTTTTTTTTCCATATGGATTCTCCTTTCAAGCAACTAGGGTGGCTTATCAGACCTGTCCCCATCCCTCAGAAAGGTGCTGGCCTCCCCCAGGACCTTCCTTGTCAGTAGCAACCTCTACGAATTTTCCCCCCTGTAACAGGACAAGGGGATAGAGGGCCCCCCACCTAGACACAGTGCAGTTTCGACCAGGAGATCCTGTGTGACAGCGTGGATATGAGGCTGGACATGCAGGGCTTCTTTAAGCCTCAGCTTCCATTTTCCGTTTTTTCTCCCACTCCCTTGCCATGGCGAGCGTGAGCAGATGCTTGTGGTGCCATGCACATCACAAAACTGCAACCCCTCCCTACGTGTCAACCATGCCTGCAGCACCACCAGGCCTCGAACTGGTGACAGTCATCAGAGGCTGGGTAAGTGAGTTTCTCCTCCCCTCCCCAAGAGAGAAGAGCAGCCCCTCGGATGGACATTTAATCTCTCCTCTCCTAGTCAACCCCCTGCAACCTGAGTCCGCATCCAAATCCAAGTCGCTGGTGTGGCGGCAGGTCCATCATCTTAGCCCGCCGCGCCACTGGGCTGGCTGTGGAGAATTTTCTTAAACCAGAACATTGCACAGCCTGTCATGTAAGTATTTCACTTTTAAAATGGTTAAAAATGCCTCACCTCCAAAAGAAGATATTTTTTTACTGACCAGTGCAGTTGGGCTGTTTTAATACACAGTTACGTGGTTCGACTCCAGCAGTCAGTACAGGATTTCTCTTTCCTGTTGTATAATCTACGTGAAGATTGTCCCTCCAGCTTTTTACCACTGTGATGTTGGACGGGAGGGGGTAACACAGCTCAAGCCACAGACTCTAGGGTGTGGTATTCCATGTATAAAATAGTTTTAGATTTGCTGAAAAAAATCTGGCATTTTTATAGTCTGTTATGTTGAAATAGTATGCTGGGGTTACTCCGCTCCCATGTGACCTGTTTTGACTGAGGAAGAGGACAATAGGGCAAACTAGATGGGCCTACAGGTCCATCTCTGCTGATACTTTATCATTTTTATGTTGCTTGCACGCATGTGCAAGAAACATAATGCCATCATCCGAGTTTTCGGAGGTGTGGCACCCATCTTCCAATTCAGTCAGTGTGTTTGCAGGCGCGGCGCCAGTTTCCCAATCACTGCTGCAGCTGTCTATGACAGCAGTTGAAAATGTAGTGGTGGTACAGTTGAAAGGGGCGCGCTTCAGTGGCAAACTCCCCCCACCCACGCGCAGGCTGCGTGCTGATCGCCCAATGCACACACTTGTGGCGGGGTGCCCAATCCCCGTCGGCTCCGCCCCCCACAAAAGCTGTCCAGATGCCACGCTGGGAGCCTACCTAGCGTGGCAAAAACTGTTATAGCCGACGGGGTGCCCAATCCCCACCTGCCGCCCCCAAAGCTTTCCAGGTGCCAGCTGGGAGCCCACCCAGCGTGTCAAAGCTTTTATGGCGATGGGCTGCCCTATCCCCATTGGCTCCAGTCCCCAAACAGCCTTTCCAGCTGCCATGCTAGGAACCCACCCCAGTGTGGCAAGCGTCCCGTCGTCTTAATAAAAAAAAAAAAAACTGTAAACAAAAAGGTCCCTCGTAGTCTCCTCCCCCCACAACCCGCACCCACCCACTGCGCACCCTGCCTCCCCACCCCATACTTACCCGCGGAGTCCGGCAGACGATCTTCAGAGGATCGAACACATCTGCACTTCCTTCAAAAGCCGATCGCGAACTGAGGAAATGCCAATAAGCTGTATAATGGAATAAACAGGGTTTTCAACTTTGTTGCATATCTCAGGCATTTTGGGAATTTTGGGCTAAATTTTCAACATGGGGTTTTAGGACCCCATCTCATGGAATTCTTGCACTGTCATGGCGTTAATCGGGCCCGAAGGGTGATTTCACGGTCACTCGTGAAATCACCTTTCAGGACCAATTTAGCAACGACACTGCCAGTGTTCATAAGGTGGGCTCTCAAAAGTCTATGTTGAAAATTTAAGTTAACATTCCTAAAAGTTACTGTTCTGGCGTGCTGCGCGGTTCCTACATGCGCTTTTCGTAAGTTCGCTAATTTTCAATATTTTCACTCCAGATTTTCAACATTACCATTTTACCACACCTCCTTTTGAGCAGTTCAGCTGTCATTTTTCACATCTTACCCAAAACGTGTTTCCGCCCATGTAGTGCACAATGGCACAGTCGGTGTGCGAAATCAATGTATGAGACACATTAAGAAAATCACAGTGACACTGTTCATGAGCAGAGGTCTTAAAATGGCTATGTTGAAAATTTGGTGAAAAAATTCGTAAAAATGACTGTTTTACGAGCCTGCATTGCACAGTTCCTACCCACGCTTGTAAGTTCGCAAATTTTTTATATTTGCACTCCAGATTTTCAACATTGCCATTTTACCACACCTCCTTATGAGAAGTACAGCTGTCATTTTTCACATGTCGCCCAAAATGTGTTTCTGTGCATGTAGCGCACAATGGTGCAGTCAGTGTGCACAATCAATGTTTGGGACAGATTAAGAAAATCACAGTGACACTGTTCATGAGCAGAGGTCTTAAAGTGGCTATGTTGAAAATTTGGTGAAAAAATTCCCTTCAGCCGTTCTGCAATGTTACTAATGAAGACCCTGCAGCACCCCACTGGTCACCCCCTCTCCCTAGACTACACCCCATTTACCACCACTCTCTGCCTCCTTTCTTTAGCCAGTTTCTAACCCAGTTTACCACCCTTCATGCCCAGCCTACCCAGCTAGTTTATCAGCTTCCTATGTGGGTTGCGTCAAAGGCTTGGCTGAAACCAAGGTAAGCATTGTCCACTGCACCACCCTTGATTCACTTCCTCGTCACCCAGTCAAAGAAATCAACCAGATTTGTTTGACATGATGTCCCCACTGTGAATCCATGTTGTCTATGATCCTGGGCTCGGCAGGCTTCTAGATGCCCCACTATCCTTTCTTGAAGCAATGTCCATGATCTTCCTCACTGCTGAGGTGAGGCTGAGCGACCTATTGTTCCCTGCCTCCTCCCTGCTGCTGCATTTTGTGTAGAGGGACCACATGTGCCTCCTCCAATTCACTCATGTTGAATGACTCAGTGAACATGGCTGCCAGAGGTACTGCTATCTCCCTTGAGTTCTTTTAATATCCTTGGCGTATGCCATCTGGTTCCATCGCTTTGTCCACCTTCAATTTAGTGAGCTCCTGCAGGACTCTCTTGCCTTTGAATGGACTATTGTCCACCTCTTCACCCCCTTGGCAACTGCTGTACTGCTGTGGCCCTTGCCCCTTCCACTCTTCTGTGAATATTGAACGGAAAGACACAGTGGATAACTTGGGAGGAAGGCATGGAACTATCACTTCCAAATACCTAAACAGCACATACAAGCAAACAACATTCGGCATTGACAAATGTTTGTTATAAATCCTTTTACTAGTGTAACTACAGATAACTGAATAAAACTAGCCTGGACCCCATTTAACAGGGATTTTTGAAATACAGGGCACAATAAAATGTATTCAGTCCCTGTCACTGTCTAACATTAAATGCAGCTATAAATAAAGCTCAAACACAGGAGCTGACAAATGTGTAGGACAGTTGTACCTGGATAATGGGGCCCTCCCCCATAGTGAATCAGCAGTGCAACTCGCTGCATATGGGGGACCATGGAATGTGAACAAACTCGGGATCCGTCTGTCTCTGGCATGCAGTGTGATGTTGACTTGTTCAGACCCTGATGAAAGCTTAGTGGGCGGCATTGCTTTTGCACTCCCAGTGATCGTGGAGGGATGGGTACTGGCTCTTAAGGAAATAGTGCATGTAAATACTCTTGACCTTTGTGGCACAGATCCCCCACATTTAGGCAGTGCTGCCCATTTACATTTTTTTTTTTGTTGGTAGACACTGTGACTGCAGATCAAAACTCAAATTGGTCAAATCCAAATTCCAGGTAGCCCAAATCATCATTTTAATGAAAATATTGCATTTTGGCTGCCCAGATGTCCCGGTGGTAGCCACCAGTGGGAGCTGGGCCGTCACTGGTGGTCCCAGTGCCTAGGTCACTTGGATCAGCTGATCATGGAGACCCAGCTGATGTGGGACGCCATCCAGTGATGGCCAGCTCCAGAACATTTGGAGGAAGGAATCCCATTTGTCAGCCCAGAGCCAGCCATCATGCTGATAGTGGATGCGTCTCTGGTGGGGTGGGGAGTTTGCCTTGGAGACCACACAACCCTCATGTTCTGGTCTCCCATGGAATCCTGTTACCACATAAACCTGCTGGTGCTCCGTACGGTGCAATTGGTCCAGATGGAATTTGCTCTGGTGATCAGGGGTCCGACCATTCAAGTCCAGCTATACAATAGCATGACTACGTTCTATCTGAACAGATGGGGTGGCACACTCCTTTCCCTTGTGTCGGGAGGCCCTCTGCACCTGGACCCTCCTCCGCAGCCTGGGTGCCGATCTCCTGGCGATTCACATCGTGGGGGAGAACAGTTAGATGGCGGACACTCTCAGCCGGGTAAGAGAGACGTCGCACGAGTGGTCTCTGAATCAGGAAGTGGTGAACCACCTGATCTTACTTCGAGACACAGCTCTTGCAGCAGGTTACACCATTAGGACTGAAGCCGGCAGGCATCAGGACCCCACGGAAAAATTCTAGCTAGCTATCTTCAGCAGGGACCGCCCCCGACGTCGATCCCGCCTCCGACATCAGGCGTGGTACATAAGGGGCGGTCCGCGCCAGATTCCCAGTTCTTTCCGCCCGTCGGCTTGCATGTCTGAACGCCTGGTTCAGTTTCTAGCGCTCGACACGTGGTAAAGTTTTTTCCTACGGGAAATTCGTTCAAAGATTCCGCATGGTAACTCTTCCAGCTCTTATTCACATGCTGAAGCAGGACACCTTTTTAGCGTCTCTAGATATGCAGGACGCTTACCTGCACATCCCTATAGCTCAAGCGCACATGAGGTTCCTGCGCTTTGAGTTTCTCGGCCATCATCTTTAGTTCCGAGCCCTTCCATTCGGGCTGTCATCGGCACCCAGGGTCTTTACCAAATGCATGGCAGTCGTGGCAGCGTCTCTAAGGAGACAGGGCCATTATGTGTTCCCATACCTGGACGATTGGCTTCTCATGGCCGCCTCCAAAGAGGCATTGTTACAGGCGATCCAGAGCATCCAGGACCTGCTTTGATCTCTGGGTATCCTAATCAACCACGAGAAGTCTCTCCTGGTACCATCGCAGAAGCTGCAGTTCATAGGCGCAGTACTGGACACCGTTCAGGGAAGAGCATTTCTTCCAGACGACAGAGCGGAGCGCATCAGATCCCTCATCAGGGAGCTTTCGTCGAACAAGACCGCCCCAGCCAGGTCGGTCCTTCGCTTGCTCGGACACATGGCTGCGGCCATTCCTACTGTCCCTTTCGCAAGACTCCTCATGCGGGTAACTCAGTGGATGCTCAAGGTGCAATGGGACCAAAGGCAAGACCACATGCAGCATCCGGTCAGAATCACGAACAGCGTAATTCGAGACTGGCAGTGGTGGCTAGACCCAGGGACACTCTCTATGGGCGTCCCGTTTATAGCGCCGTCCCCGGAGGTAATCCTCACCACAGACGCCTCAGGTCTAGGGTGGGGAGCACACCTGGACGGGGTGAAGTCCCAGGGAACGTGGATCCCTCAGGAGGCCCACCTCCATATCAACGTCCTAGAGATGAGGGCGGTCCTTTATGCCCTGCAGGCATCTCAGTCAGAGATCCCGCCGAGTACTCTCCTGCTTCAGACAGACAACACGGCGGTGATGTATTACCTCAACAAACAAGGAGGTGCACACTCTTACCCCGTTTGCAGGGAGACCATGAGGGTGTGGGATTGGGTAATCCGACACAGCGCGAACCTGATCACAGTACATGTTCCTGGGGTGGACAACACAATTGCAGGCGGCTGAGTCGCTCCCAGGCCAGAGTCCACAGTGGGAACTTCTTCAGGAGGTAGCAGAGGATCTGTTTCTTGATGGGGAACTCCAGAATTGGACTTGTTCGCTTCCCCATCCAGCATAAAACTGCCCAATTTTTGCTCACTAGATCCAGGGCCTGGTGTTTTCTGGCGAGGCCAGCGTTGTCCCTCTCTCCTGGCGAACAGATTCCTCTCAGCTTTACCTCCTTCCCGTTGATCCAGAGAGTTCTTCTCAAACTGCGCAGGGAGCATGCAACAATGATCCTGGTGGCCCCTTTCTGGCCCAGACAGATCTGGTTCCCTTTGCTAATGCAGCTATCCTGGGAACCTCCGCTCCCGTTGCCTTTCAGCTCCCATCTCTTGTCTCAGGAGGAAGGTTCACTGGTCCACCCGGACTTACGCTCACTGAACCTGCATGCATGGCTCCTAGAGACATAGCCATTTTGCGACATGGGGTCTCGCAAGAGGTTGCGGAAGTTCTTTCTGAAGCCAGAAAGCCGGCGACGTATGCCATGAAGTGGCGCCGTTTTTGTTTATGGTCGCAAACAAGTGGCCTCTCCCCTTTAGGTTGTCCGGTGAAGGCGGTATTAGAGTACCTGCTCTCCCTTTTCCGTTCGGGTCTCGCCTACTCCTCTATTAAGGTGCACCTCTGTGCCATTTCAGCTTATCACCTTCCGGTGGGACAGCGCACAGTGGCACAATTAGATGCCTGTCGGGAATTCCTGAGAGGGGTGTTACATCTTAGGCCACCCATTAAGGACCCAGTGCCTCCTTGGGATTTGCTCTTTGTCTTGGAACAACTCACGCTCCCCACTTTTGAACCTGCCGTGGATTGCGAGCTGCGTTTTCTGTCGTGGAAAACGTTGTTTTGAGTTGCTATTCGTCAGCGAGAAGAGTTTCTGAGCTTCATGCTCTCATGTGCAAAGAGCCTTATTTAATTTTCCACGGGACAGAGTATCCCTGAGGGACATCCTAAATTCTTGCCTAAGGTGGTTTCACACTCACTCTCAATCAGGATATTGACCTGCGGTCTACTTCCCTAATTATTCTAACAGAGGAGGCACTGCTCCACACCTGGATGTTCACCGCAGCTTAAGGTACTACCTGAGCAGAACTAAGCAGCTTCATTCTTCAGAGCAACTTTCGTTTCCTTTACTGAAAGGATGATGGGCCAACCAGTATCCAAACAGTCCCTGTCTCGCTAGCTTGTCCAGTGCATCTCATACTGTTATGATATTAAGCGAAAGCCCCTCCGGGATCAGTCTGGGCCATTCCACTAGGGGTGTGGCCACCTCCTTTGCAGCACTTCGGAACGTCTCCACCTCTGCCATTTGTGCTGCAGCCACTTGGAGCTCTGTACATACCTTTATCAGGCATTATAGCCTGGACATCGCTTCACGGCGAAGAGCAGGCTTCGGCCTGGCAGTGCTACAGGGTATCCTGTCCTAGATTCAGGACCTGGAATATTCTTTTTAATTTCCTCCTCCGTGAGTGTTTGCAAGCGCTACAGCTTGGGAATCAGTCGTAATGGTGTAACCTGCTGCAAGAGCTGTGTCTCGAAGTAAGATAGTACAGTTACGTAAGAACTTACCTTAACAGTAGATCTTCGAGAACAGCTCTTGCAGCAGGTACCTTCCTGTCCACCTTCCTCCTTGGAGGAGGCATGGCTTAAGCCTTTACTAACAGGATTTTCCCCTTTGCCCTTCTGACGGTGGATCCTCGGTCTCCCATTTCGATGTCAGCCTGCGGCGGAAGTCTCCGGCGGAGAACTAGGGAATCTGGCGGGACCGCCCCTTATATACTATGTCTGGCGTCAGAGGTGGGACCGACGTTGGGGGCGGTCCCCGCTGAAGATAGCTAGCTAGAATTTTTCTGTGGGGTCCTGATGCCTGCCGGCTTCAGTCCTAATGGTGTAACCTGCTGCAAGAGCTGTTCTCGAAGGTCTACTGTTACGGTAAGTTCTTACGTAACTGTACTTTCCTCTGTGGATCTGTTTGCCTTCTAGGAGAACGCCAAACTGAGGCTGTTTTCTGCGCCACACACACCGTCCAGGACACAGGATGTTTTTGTGAGGCCCCGGACCCCTGGCCTTGTATATGCCTTTCCTCTCTTTCCCTTGATTCACAGGGTACTGGTCAAGGTAAGGAAGGACGAGGCGCAGATGATCCTGATAGTTTCAGACCAGTCAAGTCAGTTCTGTTACCCAGATCTCCTCAGACTCGGCAGCAGGCCTCTGTGGCGGTTGCCTCTCCACCCACACTTGCTGACCACACTTCAGGGGTGGTCCTGTACCCAAACCTTCAGTCCCTCACAGCCTGGTTCCTAAGTGGCTAGAGTTCCTGGGCCTTAGGTCTGTCCGAAAATGTCCTCCATGTGGTGGAGGCATCCAGGAAGGAATAGACTCATAGATTCTGTGCCTTCAAACGGAAGAGGTTTTCCATTTGGTGCCAAAGCAAGGAACTTGATCTCTTGTCTGCCTTGTGGCTAGCATCCTGGACTACCTCTGGTCCCTTTGTCAACTGGGACTGCGAGCAGTGATCCTTAAGGTGCACCTGGCAGCCATGTCTGCTTACCGGGTGCGAGACAATATGCTGACGGTGGCCCAAGAGACAGTGGTGGGACTCTCTTTCAAGAGTCTTACAACTTGTCCCCTCCAATACATGATTCAACTCCACTGTGGGACTTAATTCTGGTCCTGGCTATATTTATGAGCACGCCATTTGAGCGGATGCACAGGTGTGAGTTATGACACTTGTTGTGGAAGACTGCCTTTCTGGTGGCTGTCACATCTGCCAGAAGGATTGGGGAGCCCTAGGTGCTCTTGGTGGACTCTCCCTACCTTGACTTCTACAGGGACAAAGTCCTTTGCAAAACCCGAAATTCCTCCCAAAGGTAGTATCGGAATTTCACTTCAACCATATGATGAATTTACTGGTATACTTTACCAACCCTTCTTTGGAGCCTGACCACAGGCTCCATACCCTAAACTATGGAGAACGCTGTCATAATAAGTAGAGCATACGGCTGAAATTTGGGGACCGACTCGCCAGCTGTTTGTCACCTACGCTGATGCAGCACTTGGCAGACTGGCAGCAAAGCAGATGACTGCAAGGCGGATCACATCTTGCATCAATCTCTGCAATAGGTTGGCTAGTTGGGAGTATCCTGTAGGGATGGGAGCTCATTCCACCAGATAATACCACTGCCTTAGTGGCTGCTTCCAGCAATATACCCATCCAGGAAATCTGCAGGACTGCTACCTGGAAGTCAGCGCACACCTTCATTTCCCATTACCGCATCAATATTGAGTCATGCCTGGATGTGCAATTTGGGACCTCGTTTCACAATCTCTGTTCACCAAGTAGGGCTGCTTGCCTTGCCCTCTCCTCCCAGAGAACTGCTAGGAGTCTACCAGAGTGTGGATAAGTTAACCATATCCCCGCCCCTTTCTGTACTGGACTATGGCTTGCCTGTCTGTGCTATGGCTACAGACAGTGTGCTGTCCACATTGAGGATAGCATATAACCATATATGTAGATTTGTGCTTGATGTAAAACAAGAGCTACACCATTGTGATATTTACCTTTGAGTGCTAGAATTAAGTATTATGAGAGTATTTGGTGCTGGAGAATAGTTAATGGTCAGAGTGCCTGCAGTTTGAATATGTAAATTACTAAATGCTCTAACATATACAATACCAGATCTACAGAGAATGAACACTTTGAAATACGTTACTGCAGAACTGCCCAAGGACAAAGGTCCTTCGAGAATAGAGCAATAAAAACCTGAACATCCCCTACCTTTACAACTGGTATCATGTCAAGTCCGTGGGGAGAAAACCAGCACGGTCGAAAGGAACGTGGTCAAAATCTTGAAAGACGGGACAGTGTGGTGAACAAAATAGCAAGGTGCCTGAATATGCAGTTGCCCGTTAATCTCTAATTTCTCTGGAGTCTGATCCATGGTGGTGTGGTGTTAGGAATCGTAAATCTGCACCCCGATTTGCTGGAATGGTGATCCATGGTGGCGTGATGTTATAATAGTAAATCTGTATGTCCCCAGTATTTAGCTGTTTTCGGCTTTAGCCGAGTTTCCTTTGCACGGTGTTCTTTTACGGCATTTTAACCACTTTGTTTCTGACCATGGCATTTTCCATTTTGTGGAGTTGACATGTAACCTTTACAACTAACTGTTAGTAGCCGAATTTTGGACTTTAAGAGAAATATCTGAGCATAGTTATATATTTATTTACTTAAAAAGTGTCATCAGGATAAGCATACTGAGCTGATAACAGCTAGTTTCCAGATGCATCCTGGGAAAGGGGAGAGAATACGAAACAGTCTGAAACATTTAAAATTACATGTCGTGTGTAAGGTAGCAACAAACATTAAGCCACAATCATAAAGCAACATTTTACAATATTTGTGCAGTTTAGGCAAGGATGTGGAGGTGGTTTTAACCCAGGAGGAGACAAAGTGTAATGTGCAAATAGCGAGAGGTACAGAGAGCTATCCAGTGGGATTCGAGGGAGAAACTGAGACAAGTACCAGGGTAAAGAGGGATAGCCGAAGGAGTGGCAAGAGAAAAGCAGGAGGAGATTGGGGGGGGGGGGGGTAGCAAGAAGAAAGTAGAGGAACCGGCATTATCTGAATGACTTCGCAGAATGTAAATTTTTTTTTATAGGTTAGCCTGTAATCCATCCGATAAGATTTATATAGGGTCTGATTGTGAATTTTTGATATGTGTTGCCCAGATGTTTTGTATTAATTCTAGATACAGTTTAGTTTTTATATGTTTTTTACAAAGTTATTTGATGTGGTATTGTTATATAACAATCAAAAATTGTATATTTTAATGTATGTTGTATTGCATATTATGAGCAGGTCACCTTTGAAAAAAGGCACTTGCTGCCTAAAGGTGTAAAACCTTACTAATGACATCAAATCAGATAATCCACTTCAGAGAGTGTGGTCTTCCTCTGATATATGCACGCCTTGATGTGTGTTGAGTCACGAGGCCGCAAGCGGAGTGCGTTCAACCACCCAGGGTGTGCGTATGTCAGAGCATGACCACACATCCTGTAATGGATTATCTGTCTTATAAAATGGCCAAAACTGTTGTGGAGGGGGGTGAAAAATAGAAAGAAGTGCAGACGTTCATTGTGGTATAATGTACAGTCATGTGGTGTGTTTCATCCAGTCAGGAGACAGCATTTTTTCTCTGATTTCTCTCATTCGTGTGTGTGTGTGTGTAATATATACATATATATTATAGGGGTGCATGCGCCCCTATAGTTGGGGTTGAGTAGGCAATTTAATATTAAACCCCACATTTTTCACGTTAATAACTTTGCAACTATTCAACGGACTTGCATGAAATTTGGAATACATGGTCTTGGATGGTAGACCTCGTGATCTGCCGAGTTGCGTTTTGATCAGATTTGTGGTTTTCATGCAGTGAAGTGGCAAAAAATGTTTTTCGCCCTTTTTGGCAAATATCAGGGTCATTTTCAATATCGTGCTGCGCCCACACTGTTTGGAATTGTGGTCTGACATTTTCAGGCTAGAAAAAGGTTATCCTAAGGAACAATCCAGCATTGGTTTACTGAAAACATATTACTCTGTTCCAAAGTTACTCAATTTTGAAATTTCATTTTCTGAGCATGCTCAGTTCAGTCTTTTGGATAGCTGCAGTTTCGATCATGGATCCCTGGTTGTGGATTTCTGGCAAAGAGAGATTGCGAAGAGGGATTTGGAAATCTCGTGAAATTCCTCTTCGTGAGAAAAATCCATCTTCACCAGCCACCATTTTGTTGTTTTCCCATAGTGATGGGAGAAAACAAAATGTTGAAACTTGCCACAAGGACAGCTTTTCTGAAAACCAAGGCATGGGTTTTGGTTGGGGGACATCCTCTACCTGCCCATACCTTTGTTTGTTTTTTTTTACATAAAAAAACTGTACTTTTGAACTTTAAAATTCCTTTTCGCAATCCTTTTTCGCCAGCCGATCCCTTTTCGCCAGATTGGATGGCAAAAAGGGATTAGGGAATTTTAAAGCTCACAGCCATTTTCCCTGGTGTCTAGTGGACCTCCAACCTCTGATCGCCTTCTCCTGGTTCTTTTAATTTCCAACACCAGGATGCCCATCCCCGGTGTCGGACAACCCCTACCCTCAACCCATTATTTTTTTAAATGTGCCGACATTGGGGGTCCACCCCAGTGTGCCAAAATCTGTTTTTTTTTTGTTTAATCTTCCTTAAAGAAAGAAAAACATCCCCAGTCTTGTTTTTATTATTCGATGCAGAATCCTGCATCCAACTGCCATTTTTGATGCAGGATCCTGCATCCAACTGCCTCCCTAAGCCCATTTTTTCACCACCATCAAGGTGCCCAATACCTGTGTCGGCATTTATCCCCTGCTTCACCACTGTGGCATACTCGGGAGTCCACCCCCAGTGTGCCGATATAATTAAATATTTATGTAGATTATCTTTCCAACACCAGGATGCCCACCCCCCATGTTGATGCCCCACCCCACCCCAAGCCCATGTACATTGCTGACATCAGGGTACCCAATCCCCATGTTGGCATTCCCCCAGCTTGCTCCTCACCAGCCTAATTGTTCTCTCTCTTATCCCCCAGTCTTATCAACACTAGGCCCATCATCCCTTATTCTTCTTTTCCCAACCTCGGATAGGAGCTTTCGCTCACCCTGGTTGTGACATCCTACCATGCCCGTGCTTAGCATTCAATCCCGAGGCTCACACATACTCCTTTTTCCATCCACCTTCTCTACATCCAGCTTTACCAACTCCTTTCTGTGCACGTGCCTCCTAGCCTTTCTCCCCTACTTCCTCCCTCTTCCCCCTACCTTCACCTCTACCTGGTGTATATTTTTATTTTTATTTTTTTCTTCCGTTACTTCCTCCTGCAACCTTAGATAACCTGCTTTATCTTCCTATAGACACTTCTATGTATGTAAATACCGTGCAATCTGTACAATATCTGTATAATTCTATGTACATATGAACTTCTTTTTCTTCCTCTCTGTAAAGAGTATTATCTGTATTGCCTTGTAAATACCTGTGTTGACCTGTATATACAATTGTTCATGCTCCACCCAGGTCCATCTTGCCAAATGAGCTTCTGCTCAACGATGAGCATCCTGGTTAAATAAAGACTTGAATAAATAAAGACTTGATTAAGTAACCCCCAGCTCCAGCAGTCAGGGACAGTGTCCTGAAATAAGTTTTATGTTAGACCTGTTAAAAAAGAAAACTGTCCCCCAAGTTTTTTTGTTGTTGTCGTTTTAATCTGGAAAAAAGAAAACTGTCCCTCGTCGTCTCCCTCGTCCTACCTCCGCACCCTCCCACTGAGCACCCACCTCTCTCCCCCCCCCCCCATCCTATACTTGTCTCCGGAGGTTAGGCGCTGTCATCTTCTACGGAGTGGGACACGTCTGCTCTCTTCAAAGCCGAACAGCGAACTGAAGAATCAAGGTAAGTGCCATACTGTATAATGGCAGTCAGTGGGGTTTTCAACTTATGTTGATATCTCAGCCATTTTTAGGAATTTTGGCCCCAAATTTTCAACATGGGGTTCATGAGACCCCACCTCATGAACACTGGCACTGTCATTTCGTTATTCGGTCCCGAAAGGTGATTTTGTGGTCACTGTGCAGAAACAACTTTCAGGACCAGTTACTGAAATGACATGAGGGGAGGTCTCAAAAATACCATGTTGAAAATGTGATGCAAAAATTCAAAAAAAATGACCCTGTTACAAGCGTACGCTGCGCAGTTTCTATGCATGCTCGTAACTTTGCCAGTTTTTTATATTTTCACTCCAGATTTTCAACATTGCTGTTTTTTCACACCTCCTCATGAACAGTACAGCTGTTATTTTTCACTTCCTGCCTGAAACATGTTTTCGCACCTGAGGCACAGAATGGTGCAGTCGCTGTGTGAAATCAACTTTCGGGATGGATTAATGAAATCACAGTGCCAGTGTTCATGAGGTGCGGTCCCCAAAATGCCATATTGAAAATCTGGTGAAAACATTCCTGAAAATGCCCGAGTTACATGCGTCTGTTGAATTTATTCTACGCACACTCATAACTGTTGTACTTTTTAATATTTTGCCGCCAGATTTTCAACATAGCCATTTTATCATACCACCTCATGAACAACACAGCTGTAATTTTTCACATACTGCCCAAAATGTGTTTTTGCACCTGTGATGCAGAATGGCGTTGCAGTTGCGCATGATTACATTTTGTCTTGCATTTCACAATTTCTCTGTACCTTGGTACATGAGGTGGGGGTCATAAGATGGCTATACTGACAATTTGGTGCCCTTCCACAGCTACATACACATACACATCTACAGAGGGATTTGAGCACAGGTCCCACAGTAAAATAAGGATACTATTATACTGTCTCAAAAAGTAAGGAAATAAGTTGCAAAAACTTCATTAATGCTGCAGTTAGGGTCAAAGCGACAAAAGTTGGGAAATGAGGCATTAGGGTTTCCCTAACACCCCACCCTTCCAAACCAGGCGAAGAGCAGGTGTAGGGTGTGCCTTGGGTTTGTCAAGCCTAACGCCCACCCCATTGTCATAAAGTCTACACATCTGACCTTATTTACAGATGGAATGGGGTGAGTGTTAGGCCTGAGAAGCCCAAGGCACACCCCACACCTGCTCTTCACGTGGTTTGGGAGGGTGGGGTGTTAGGGTTGGAAACCCTAACACCTAATTTCCCAAGTGTTGCTTTGACCCTAACTGGAGCATTAACAAAGTTTTTTGATATGTATCAAATTGTTTTAACCAGGAGTGGTACACTAAGCTGAAAGCTTGTTTACAGGTGCGACCTGGGAGCACAGGGAAGTTAAGTGACTTGCTCAGGGTCACAGTATACGCAGAAGTGGGGGCTGTGGGATTCAAACCCAGGTCTCCAGATTTGCTGCTCGAGCCTTAAACCACTGCGCTATATTGCCTGAAGTAAGTGTGTGTGTGTGTATATATATATATATATATATATATATATATATATATGTATGTATATATATATATATATGTATGTATATATATATATATATATACACACACACACACACACATGTATATATTTATATATCTGTGAACAGCGTGCGCACATAATAAGTATATATTCTTTGCAAAACAGTTCTGTTAATGCATCACTAGGGTTAAGTGACAAAACAAGGAAATGTGGTGTTAGGGTTCTCAGCTTAACACTCTACCCCACTGCAGGCAGCAACCAGACGTGGGGTATGCCTTGGGATTCTCAAGGCTAACACTCGCCCCCTTCCATCAGTAAAGAAGCTGAGACGTGTACCATGTATGAGAATAGGGTAAGCATTAGACTTGAGAACCCCAAGGCACATCCCACACCTGGTTTGCAGCCTGCAAAGTGGGGGTGGAGTGTTAGGGTTGGGAACTCTAACATCACATTTCCCTACTTTTGTCGCTTTAACCCTAACTGATGCATTAAAAGAGTTTTTTTGCAAAGAATTTACTTACTTTTTGAGATAGTAAAATCGTATCCTTATTTGCCTGCGCTCCCATCCCTCCTTAGATGCATACATGAATGTTGCCGTGGAAGCATTTCTGCCAAAAACAGTAACCAAATTTTAAGCATATTATTATTTATTTGACTGGGAAATGAGGACTAGCTGATTTTATTTTTGGCCTTGTCCCAGAGGAGGGGAGGATACAGATGGGGTACCAGATTAAGCTGTTGGTGGCATTTTTAATGAAGTGGGAAAATTTGGCCAGGATACGGGAAGATTCCCTACTCATAGAAATGTAGAAGTTGTTGGCCTTTGCCCCCCAGCCCTGGTACTAAGGTCCCTGTGCGTCTGTACCATGCATGCTTGAATCCTGCCACCATTTTAACACCCACCACCTCTGCTAGGAGTCTGTTACAGGTGTCCACCACCCTGTCCGTGAAGAAGTTCTTCCTCACATCTCCTCTGAGCCTTCCCCCTTCCAACCTCATATCATGTCCCCTTGTCCTTGAGCATCTCTTTCTATGAAAAATACAACCCTTCTGTACCCTGTCATACCCTTGAGGTATTTGAACATTTCTATCATGTCTCTTCTTTCCCTTCTTTACTCCAGAGAGTACATATTCAGTTCCCTGAGTCTTTCGTTGTAGGGCTTCTGATGTAGGCCGTGCAGTATTTTGGTTGCCCTCCTCTGGACCGCTTCCACCCAATCTGTCTTTCCTGAGGTGGGGCCTCTGGAGCTGGACACCGTACTCCAGGTGGGGCCTCACCATCGAACTATACAGGGGTAACAGTACCTCCCTCTTTCCGCTGGTGATACCCCTCCCTATGCACCCCAGCATTCTGCTAGCCTTCCCCACTGCCCCATCACACTGCCTTACTACCTTCAGGCCATCAGATATAATGACCCCCAAGTCCCTTTCCTGACTTGTGGTTGCCATCATCTACCCCCCCCCCAATTTGGTACATTGCCCCAGGGTTTTGTGCCCTTTGTGCATAATTTTGCACTTTTTGGCATTGAAGCCTAGTTGTCAAGCTGTTAACAAGTTGTCCAGCTTTTTCAGATCTTCACTCATTTTTTTCCACCCTTCCTGGTGTATCCATTCTGTTGCAGATTTTTGTATCATCCGCAAACAGATATACCTTCCATTGCAGCCCCTCTCGGTGTCGCTAATAAAAAAAAATTGAAGAGGATCGGTCCCAGTACTGACCCCTGTGGCACCCCACTGGTTACCTTGCCTTCTTCATGGTGAACCCCATTTACCACCACCCTCTGACTCCTGTTACGTAGCCAACCACATAATCCAGTTTCCTACCTTTGGTCCCACTGCCAGGCTGCCCAACTTGCTTACCAGCCTCCTGTGTAGAACGGTGTCAGAGGCCTTACTGAAATCCAGGTAGGCCACATCCACCGCTCCTCCCCGATCCACTTCCCTGGTCACCTAGTCAAATAATTTGATCATGTTTGTTTGGCAAGATCTCCTGCCCATGAACCCATGCTGCCTCGGATCCTGTAATCCATTGGTTCCAGGGTATTCCCCAATCCTTTCTTTTAGCAGTGTTTCCATAACTTTGCCCGCCACTGAAGTTAGCCTTACAGGTCTGTAGTTTTCCTGCCTCCTCCCTATTCCCAGCTTTGTGAAGTGGGATCACATCTGCCCTCATCCAGTCCTCTGGGACTTCCCCCGTATCCAGTGGTAGGTGCACTCAGCTCCTTTCTAAGTTCCCTCAGTATCCTGGGGTGAACCCCATCTGGCCCCACTGCCTTATCCACTTTCAGTTGTGCTAGCTCCCTGAGGACTCTCTGCTCCGTAAAAGGACTGGTGTCCACCTCCCTTCCTTAAAAGGAAAGCTGTCCTTTGCAGGGGCTCCCGCCCCTGCAAACCTTACCCTCCGGTTTCGCTTTATTGAGAAAATTGCCTTTTTCCTCGCTCCGCCAAGTAGTTTATTTTAATTCTGAAAAGTCCGCTACCCAGAAGTGTGGTGGACGCTTGGGCAGTTCCATTAACTGTAAAGGTGCAACACAGCACTGTGCACTTCAGTGCATTTCTATTGAATAATGGAGCCGCCCAAGCATCCGCCATACTTCCAGGTAGCGGACTTTTCAGAATTAAAATAAACTACTTGGCGGCGTGAGGTAAAAGGCTAATTTTCTCAATAAAGCTAAACCAGAGGGTAAGGTTTGCAGGGGCAGGAGCCCCTGCAAAGGACAGCTTTCCTTTAAAACTCAGTCTCAGAACTCACATGCGAGTCGAAATGTTCTATGGTTAAAGAGCCACTGACGCCTCAAAGAAAACTTTAAAAAACACAATATTTAGGTAAATTCTGCCTGAATTCCATTTATATTTGTATACTTCTCCTCCCCATTATTTATTACTAAGGAAATGTGCATGGATATATGATCTTTATCCCTTAGAGTTTGTTTAGAGTCCATCTTCCTCTATATCTGACTCCCTACAACTAGGTTGTAAACTGATGTTTAAAATAAATAAATACTTCAAGTCATAGTCCTCTGTTGTGTCATCACAATCTGTTGCTATGGGAGTAACTGTGATATAACAAGCAGTGCTCTGTGACTTCAGATAGGGAGAAAGCAGCAGGAATAGATAAACTCTTCAGGAGTAAAGATCCTGTTTTCATGCAGATGAACTAGGTAATAAATAATGGGGAGGAGAAATACAGCACTAATGGGAAAAACAAGCTGGACTGTGTCTAAATATTGTGTTTTATTAAAGTTCTCCTGAATGTGTCACCAGCTCTTTAACCTTATCCAAAATGGCCGCCTGCCCTTTTTCCCTGTCTATGGCCATCCCCTACCTCTTCCTTCGTAAATTCTGAGCAAAAGTACTTGTTCAGTATATCCACTTTCTTCTGGTCCTCCTCCACATATTTCCCTCCTTCCCCCTTAAGTCTTACAATCCCTGCCTTATTTTTCCTCTTTTCACTTATATGCTTAAAGAATGTGTTATCCCCCTTTTTATGACTATCTTGGCAATGTTCTCCTCTGTTTGTGCCTTTGCTCTCCTAACAGCTTTCCCTTTGTTTTTCCTGATAGTCCTCCCTGTCCTAGTTCTTCTGTGTCGACTTGTACCTTTTGAACACTTGCTTCTTTGCCTTTACTCTCTGCCACTTCCTTGTCAGTCAATCAATCAATCTGTCTTTATATTACCAGGCGAAACATCATTGAGAGGCAATCTCATTTACAAGGTGGACCTGGAACATTACATAGGTCAGCAGAACAATAACAGTTGTTACAGTAATTATTACATGGCATCTAATACAATGACAGGGCGAGGGTTCCAGAGAAGGAGTGGTAGAACAGTATTACAAAGCATTCCGAACATGAGCTGTTTACAATACATACAAAAAATAATGCACAAATGCAACAGGTGAGTGGCTAAAAAGCTAGGCAGGTAGTTAGGCACAGTTCAGCTGGAGGAAGGGTAGAGGTAAGGATAGGATACAAGGCTGTGGGACTGTGTGCAGTCATGGGAAGCATTTACAGGATTCAGTGAAAAATTGTAGAATCGTAATAGTCTCTTACTTCTCTTGCTCTTTTTAACCTGCCTAATATAGAGATTTGCTGATTTCTCAATGGCCGTCCTTATATTTGCCCACTGCCCCTTCCCATTTCCCCAGTCCCTGCTAGGGCTTCCCTGAGGCACTCTCTCATTTTCTTGAAGTCTGCCCTCCTGAAGTCCAGGACCCTCGCTTTAGTGTGTCTCAATTCTGGCCCAGTTCGTATGTTGAATCATACCAAACGATGATCACTGGTCCCCAGGTGGCTCCCCACTGTGTTATCAGCGACACAGTCCCCGTTTGACAGTACCAGGTCCAGTATGGCCCCCCACGAGTGTGGCTACTTTACTAGTTGCCTGAGGAACACCCCCTCCATGGTTTCAAGGATTTCCCTGCTTCTAACTGTTGCTGCAGCTGGGAGGCTCCAGTCCACGTCTGGTAGATTGAAGTCCCCTACCATCAATATCTCTGCCTTGTTAGCCATCCTTTGTATTTCTTTCCTCATATCCTTATCCACTTCTTCCCTCTGTGCAGGAGATTTGTAGATCACCCCTGTTCGAGTAGCAGCCATCTTTCTTGTCTCCAGGGTGACCCAAAGAACCTCCGCTTCTCCCTTTACTCCCTACATTTCCGTAGCTTTTATGTTTTCCCTCGCATAAAGAGCCATCCTCCTCCCTTTTTTCCTACTCTGTCCCACCTTAAAAGAGCATACCCTGTTTTGGCTACATCCTAGTCTAGGTTTTCGTTGCACCAGGTTTCTGTAATAACGACTATGTCCAGGTCCTCTACTGCCATGGTGGCCTCAAGGTCTGCAGTTCTGTTGCCCAGACTTTGAGCATTTGCATACATCGTTCTCCAGATTGTGCTGCCAACTCCTCTCATCTTGCCCTTTTGCTCTTTCCTATTTGTTCCACTGTTTTCCTTCCCTTTTCTCCTTCCCATGCCTTCCCTATTTCCTCCACTGTTTCCCTTCCCTTCTGTCCCCCTCCTGGATTGCTATTTGTGTTTGTTCTTTTTGAGTTTTCCCTCCCTTTGGATTCTACCAGCTGACCCTGTAAGCTTGTTTTGGGGGCAGTCTGTGACCTCCTGCCTTTTCCCACCACCCCTCAGCTAGTTTAAATGCGTCACAATGTAGCATTTAAACTATTCACTGAGGATGCCAGTTCCCCTCCTGGATGGATGCATGCCATCAGCTTTGTACAGGCCTCCTTCCCGCCAGGTGGATCCCCACTCCTCAATGAATCTGAATTCCTCCTCTCCGTACCATTTCCTCAACCACATGTTGAAGTTCCTGGTACAGAGATTTATGATATCCCCCTTGTCATGGACAGATAGCACCTCCAAGAAGGTAACAGATTGTGCTGATTGCGCAAGACCCCTCCCCAATTTCCTGAACTCCTCCTGGACTGTTACTGGCTCCTCCCTAGCCAGGCCATTTGTCCCCCAAATGGACAATGATATCCAGCTCTCACTCTCTCCTTGTTTCCCCAGTGATCCCTAGGATCTTCCTTGCATCCGTCGAGCCATGGCACCTGGAAAGGCATCTTACACCTCTCTCTCCTCTTCTCTGCCTGTTCACATCTTTTGTCCCCTTACTGTTGAGTCCTCCACCAGGATTCCCTTCCTCCTCCTATGGTGTCCTATACTACCTCCCTTGGGGTCTCCAGCATGGAGCACCTCCATATCCATCCCGGTCACTACTTCGGGTGCCTCTGTGGGACAGTCCCACTCGGCCAGTGCAGCGTAGGAGTTTTGTAGTGGTATGGGATGTGGGATGTGCTTTTGCTCCACCACCCTAACCCTCCCCAAGTCCACTGTTGTCGAGCTGCTTCTCATTCTTGGCACCCTTTGAGGCAGTAGAGGTGGACTAGGTGGTCCCTGGGTGGGGGAGTAGGTTGTCTTAACCCAAGCCAGCTCGGGCTTGCGTCGGGCAATCTTCTCTCTCGGCGGGATCCGTCCTAAATCCCGCCTGAATAAATCCCGAAAAAAATATATAGAATTAACGAAATACAGAAAAAAAAAAGCTCGAAAATCGGCAGACTGAAAAGCTAAATCCCGCATCAGTACATTGAAATAATTATAATAATGGTAACTTACCACCCGTAATGTGACTCTCATTGCAGCAGCTGGTAAATACCTTGGGTATTGTGTACTTTTTGTTTGCTGAACCCGTTTCTGTAGTTTGCTGATTATTCAGGGGAGTGCTTGTTCAGGTGTGTGTTCAGCAATTATGGCTATCGCTGCAGTTAACACAGAAAGTATAGCATTCACTGTTGCCCAAATTGAAAAAATTGTAGACCAGATAATGCTGCTAATGAGAATAATGATGATTTTAAAATGATGAAGACATTACAAAAGAAAGAAATGAGGTTTCACGTTCACCCTGTCTCCCTATCACAAAACTGGATGGAGAAAAGACTCCCCAGAGACACCAGAATACAGACCTCCCTCCTCTTTCAGTACAGACAACCCTGAGTTTATGGGTGATTACGAAACTGTATTAAACAAATGTAGCAATGATTTAATACTACTGGTTATTAAAAAAATCAAGGACGGAATGTAAACAGTTTTCAATTAAACGAACTGGAAAAATAAGATTAAAAACAGCATCCCGCACATCAATTAACAGTAATGGAGCAGCAAATGGACTCTCAAATTCAGAAGTTTAAAGCAAAACACACTAAATCTGGTAAAATAGGGGGTAGGTATTTCATCAGGTTTCAAAAGTGAAAATAATGATATCTCAGATAATGAAATGGGTAGACAGCGTGATACTCATTTTTTACCCCAAAGTGGAGGTACTGCACAGCACAGCATGGGGGAGAACGGACAAAGAAATTGAGGGCTACCATCACACCTGTTCACCTTTTACTTTTTTATGCTTTAGAACTACCGATGTTGTTTTCAGCAGCATTTCTGTATTTTGTAGGTCGGGATTACAAATGAGTCGGGAAAATAGCGGTTCGGGATCTTTTATGTGTTTTTTTACATGGCGGTATTTTCTAGGACGGGATTTAGTACCTAACCCCTCTCAGCCCAGAGAGGTGCCTGCAGATGGGGCAGCATCCCACTCTCCAGAAGGTCTCTCTGAACACTGCCACTACACTGCACCACTCCAAGCATAACTGTCACCTATTTCTAGACCTTAACCCGCAATCCCTAATTTTTTTTAATCTTTTTTCTCTCTCTCTCTCTCACACAACTTCAGGATAATATACCCAGATGCAGTATTCACCTTACACCCTCAGGCTACAATCCCCAGGAGCAGTATTTGTTCACTCCCCCAGTACTGTTTCCCTCTGATGCAATATTAAACACACAACCTCAGCTGCAGTACTGAATATACCCCCAAATCATACGCACAACCTCAGGTTAGTACCCCTAGATGCAATATTAACGAATCCCTTATGCAGTTTTAAACCCACAGACCCACTGTTACCCTCTAGTACTTATTGTTATGTAGAGTTTATCTTATCCAAAGGACTTCCTCCGGTGCTGGTACTACTCATTTTTAGAAGTACCATGGGATCTTTAATGACCCACCTGAACAATCACCAGAACAGGCAGACAGGACCTCTGTTTAACAACTCATCCGAAAGACAGCACCTTGGGGGTTAATTCACAAATAATCGCAAAGTGCAGTGCAAAGGTTTGCATTGCTCTCTGCGATTGCCTAGGTGGTAAAAAATGCTATTCACAGACAGATGGCATGGGGCGCTATCCAACTGTGAATGAATAGGGCTAGGTAGAGGCAGCGGTAGCCCCATTACCACCACCTTTAACCCCACTAGCACTGCCCCAACCTGCAGTCCTGCAATGAATAGTGCCAGTTCCCTATGTATTGTTCATAAAAGCAGCCATGCAAATGAGCCCATTGGGCATGCAAGGCGCTAGCTGGCCATTTGCATGCCCATCATGGGCCCATTACATGGGCTTCGAGGGTGTTTTGTGGCCCCCCCACAAAAAAGCGGACTGACGTTCTCCTATGTAGACAAATGTTCCTGGTGGTCTAGTGGTCCTTCCCCTTTCCCAATAGCCGATTGCCATCCCTTAGTCTTAAAGAACACAAAAAGTACATTGTTCCTTGGTGGCAGTGGTTTCCTCCCCATTCTCTGATCGCCGTCCTGATAGTTCAGACAGTTATTCCTGGTAGTCTGGTGGTTCCCTCCCCGCCGTTCTCCAATTGCCAGCCCAACAGTTAAAAACAAATGCTCCCTGGCAATCTAGTGGTCCCTCCCCTACCTCTGTTTGGCGATCACTGTCCGGTGCAAAGAATCAAAATCCCCCTGGTGGTCTAGCGGTCCCCCCACCCATCCCCGATCTGTCCATATAGGGCACTGTGTAGTTGTCCTTGGTGTCTAGTGGACCCCTCACCCACCCACTCTGTGAGGGATTGACCCACCCCCCGACCCGACCTCTGGCTGGTGACCAGCACATCCCTCCTCTCACCTTCACAGGTAGCTGCCAACTGAGATCTCAATGAGCACGTACTGTATACAGTACATGCTCATTGACAGTTCAGAGTGAGCTGTCAAGTCTGGGAGCGCGTATTGTATACAGTATGTGCTCCTCGAGAGCTCAGTCGGCGGCTGGCTGTAAAGGTGAGAGGAGGGCTGTGCTGTGTAGCCAGCCAGGGTCAGGATTGGGGGAGTGGTGGGTCAACTCACAGGGTGGATAGGTGGGGGTTCACAAGACACCAGGGACAACTAAACGGGTGCCCTATGGGCAGATCTGGGATGAATAGTGGGACCACTAGACTGCCAGCAAACATTTGTTTAACTATCAGGACGGCGATCGGAGAATTGGGGGGGAGGGGCCACTAGACTACCAAGGAAATTTTTTTTTTTAACAGTTGGGACAGCGATTGGCAAATGGGGAGGGAACCACGAGACTCCCAGGAATAATTGTTTGAATTATTGGAAAGGCAATTGGAGAACGGAGAGGGGGGAGGGAACCACTAGACTACCAGGAATAATTTTTAACCATTGGGACAATGATGGGAAAACAGGGAGGGGTGGGGAGGGACCACTAGACTACCAGGGAATTTAACTGTTGGAACGGCGATCGGAGAACAGAGTGGGGGGGGGGGGGACCACTACCACCAGGGCACAATGTACTTTTGTTTTTTTTCTTTTAAACTAAGCTACGGCAGTCGGCTCCTGGGGATGGGAAGGGACCACTATGCCACCACTGCAACAGTCACTTTTTTCACACAGGGATTGGCAAGGGGGGGCGCAGTACCTCCCCGGCCACAAGGGTTGCGCAGACTTGCCACCAGGTCTGGCTCGGCTGCATTTTCTCCACCCAAGGGACCTTCGCAAATGGTCCTTGCATGAAGAAAATGGTTTGTGAATGGGACTGCACGGATATGCAGGTCCCCTCTCCCTCATTTGTATTGTAGTCCCCTCAAAACCTTGCCCTGTCACAGACCCAGTTTGCAGGGGCAAACTGGGCTTTGTTGAATACCACATGGGGACAATACCCTGTTTGCACAATGCAAACTGGGTTTGTGATGGGGCAAAGTTTTGTGAATCTAGACCCAGGACTGCAGCACCCCCCTCGTGCTGCAGTGCTGTAGCAGTATTGGGATTTAACCCAAATTCCTGGTGTGGGAAGGAGCCCACAGCCTTCTGATCTTCCAGCTTCAGAGGCGAGTGTGCAACCTGCTGAGCCACTGACACGGTTAAATAGAAAAAACATTATGTATTTATGTATTTTTTATTTCTTCAGTAACCAGGTAAAGCCCACTAGGACCAAGGCCTGTTTTCAGGGGCGACCCAGGTGCACTGGGGAGGTTAAGCGATTTGCTCAGGGTCACACAGTATGCAGGTGAAGGTTTTGGGAATCAAATGCAGCCCTGCTTGTATGTACTGTACCAAGCTCATTCACAGCTCATTACTCTAACCTCTAGGCTATACTGTAGAGATGTATAGCCACACTAAAACAAAATCAAGTAAAAACTGTTCTAATAATTTTTTTTTTTTTTTATTTTGTGTAAATGAGCCATTGTATATTAACAGTAATGCATTCCAGGGTGTGTGTCAGTGCTGGAATAACATCACTTCTCAGGTGGTGGAAGCACTCAGCCTGTGGCTACATGCTTCAAACCACCCGAGGCATAATGTTATTCCAGCATGACACACACCCTGTTGTGCATTATTGTTTAAATAATCGTCTGCTTTTTTGAATTTAGCTGCGTTATTTTTAGGTAGCTAAAAAGTCCACTTACTGAGATTAAAAGCAGCTAAACAGAAATTCAACTGGCATTTTGTTACTATACTTTAAACAGCAGACAGAATTATTTACATAATAGCTCACAGCAAAGGTGCGCAACAACACTGTAGTATGTTGGGTTTACAAGGTAATAACTGGATTAGGGGGCCAAGAAACACCGAGGCCGAAGGCCAAGATGTGTATTAACTCCTGGTCCAGTTATAAATGCCACACACTGTGGTGTTATCACTGTTTTACTAGAAAAGTGACTCATTGTAAGCAGAAAAGACAAGTGGACTCTGAGGTTGCCATTTAAAATTCTGTTTACTGTACCCCATGTTGAGAACAGTTGAAAGCAAACCACAGAACATTATTCAACAGTGAAAACCTTAGTCAAAACTTTGTTCACAACATGCTTAGAAGATTGGTCACTGTTCCTTGAACCCATGGTATACTTTAGTGTACTTGACTGTCTTGAAAAATGAAAAAATAAAAAGTTTAAAAAAAGAACATTCTTAGAAGACTTGATAGAGAGTATGACAGTGGCACGGTTTCAGCACTTTCTGTTTCTGTACTAACAGTTTGTTTTAGTACCTGTAGTGAAACGGAGCTGCAGTAAAATGGCACTTGCTCAGTGAGACTGAGTGAAACAGCTCTAGCAGAGCTACAATATCAACGTTAAATAGCAAGTTAAAACATTTAAATAGAAGTTTAAAAAACAAGTCTAGGAGTAAAATCCCAGACAGATGATTCACTTCCTGAAGGAGACAGGTAACCACTGTCCCATTATTCAGTCTAGCCAATGAGAATGCATAGTCACTGTCCCGTTATTGCAGAATAATAGGACTGTATCTCTGCATTCTGATTGGCTAAGAGCGATCTTTTCCAGTGTAATATGGGATAGTGTCACACCTTGGGAAGTGAGCTTACACACCTGAGAAGTACCATTATTTCACAATTGTGTATGAACCTGGAGCGCTTAATTGTTTTTAAAATTCAGCTGCAGTTTTTTCAGGTAGCCAGAGTGGCCACCTGCTGAGATTTAAGTTAGCCAAACAGAAATTCAACTGGCATTTGACTGCCATTTTAATGGCCATGTCGAGTACTTGCACTGCGGGTTGGGAAGAGATGCATGGGATATTCCTGTCACTGTGGGTTAGCTTGTTCAGTTGTTGATATGGGGGTGGAGTAGGTTGCCATATCTCCTGTGCCTATTTATAAGCCAGAGCTATGGCCACACCTAATTCCTGCACTAGTGAAAATTAAGTACACCCCAGAGGGGATGAGATACGTCAGTACAGGGATTAAAATAATATTTGTATTTTCTTCCCTATTAGGAGAAAGAAAAAAGCCAGCCAGAAACTGAGGATTCGAAGTCTGACGATAGTAGTGGTCTGTCAGTGAAGCATGGGGAGCCGCAGGCAGGAGGGAAGCTTCTGGACTGGCCACAGCTAGAGCTGGAACGGGTAAATAACTTTCTAACCAGTCGACTGGAGGAAATTAAAAACACCATCAAAGATTCCATTCGAGCGAGCTTCAGCATGTATGACCTTAATCTAGACGTGAATGACTTCCCCAAGAAGGCAGCTACTCTGGAGCAGAAGAACTTGCTCTCGCACCTGAACGGCTCCTCGGACATGCAGCCGATTGACTTGGATTTGTCACCATTAACACTTGGCACGCTAAAAAATCACATGGTGAATGGTGGCGGGCTGTCAGCCAAGCCAGCCGATGTAAAGAACTCTGCACTTTTAACAGCAGTGGAGAATGGTGATATCAAGAGACTAAATGCTGCCCCCTGCCTGTCAAGGTTAATTTGTGTCGAGTCCCCGGAAAGAACGAGTTCTAGTGATGACGGTTCTGTCCCAACTCATGGTGACACCATGATGAAAGAAGGGTTGGATCTGAAAGAACAGGCACCTGGAAGCAACAAGCAGAAAAAAACAAAGAAGCAGAATTCTCAGGCCAGAAAGAATGAAGTGAACAAGGCACCTCTCAGCCAGCAGAAAATGGAGATCCATGGCACAAAGTCCTCGGCAATGGGGCCCAAAATGGGACTTAAACAGACACTAGCCAGCCAGTCATCTGAGTCCCAAAAAGGGAGTAACACAGCCAAGAAATGTGAGGAACCCCGGGGGCTCCGGCAGGCAGCAAACCGGGCTTCAGGCAGTGCCAGACTGGAGAAAAAGAACCTGCGAGACAGCGGCAGGGCTGACCTGGAGCTGGAATCTGGCACCCTGTCCGCAGTGGGAGAGAGACTCTCAACTAATGTAGAGACTTCGGGCAGCTCTTCACCACCAAAGGGCCGGGGCAGGAAGGGCCGAGGCAAGGGTGATAAATCCAGCAGCACTATTGGTAAGTCGGCATGTGGGGCAAATCCCTTCAGTTCAGTTCTTGGTTTATGTCTCTGCACCCACTCTTTCCCTAGCTCTATGCCGGTGAAAGTGTGGGAAGAACATTACATGGTGCAGGTTAATACTGTATTTCGTCACTAGCCCCAGATTACAGGCAGCATGGTCCAATGCCTAGAGAACAGGATTGGGATCCGGGTGAACCAGGTTCAAATCTCACTACAACCACTTACTTACTGTGTGACCCCGAGCCGGTGACTTCCTCATTGCTTCTGTCAGTGCTCCAATTTGAGTGACAGTCTATTCTAAAAAAGGGTTGGTGGAGTAGAGTTTCCTGGTTGGCTGTAAACATTCTATTAGGCTTATGTTAATCTTAGGTAAACATGTATATAGAGACCAATCGAATCTGAAACAGGGCGGAACACTATTGTAAAATACCCATTTTTATAATAGTAAAAAGGCACTCCCGGGGGTTATGTTACTGTTCCTGTTCAGTCATTCACCCTCTAGGGGCATGTAGCACTTGACTATGCCTCATATCACAGTACACCTCTAGAAGGTAAGTAATAGAACATTATAACCATGGTCTTACCTTTTAAAGAAATGCACTTTGAAAAAATTAATCTGAAGTTCAGTCACTTCCATCTCAGGGAAGTGTTCTAAACCTAAAAAAACACTTTGGCAGCACTGTGCCTATATTTGAGGAATCAGCATTCTTCTGAGTTTGAAACACTTAACTGACCAAAAATAGATTTTACTTCTCTACATGTATAAAATGGTGAATGAATTATATTTACCTGCTCAAACAGACTGAAATGTTGGCTTCAGCTGGCCCAGCTGTAAAAATGAGTAAAACCAGGACCCCACTGGAAATAAGATATTACATCTTAGCTGGTCTACCTGATTAAATACAGTGTTTAAAAAAAAAAAAATCTCTGGAAGGAACATCCAGACCTGAAGACAACCAAACGTTGTCCCATTTGGAAATCTGTTGTAAAGGCAGAGAGATAACTATGTCTCCTTTGCCCCCTCCCCTGCCCCCAAGAGAAAGGAAATTCAGAAAAAAGGGCTCAGCAGAGTCACAAATGGATAGGAACTTTAGTTATGTGCCTTTCCAGTGCTCAAAGCGCTTTACAGTGCAGATATAAATACAAATTAAAAGCAGTACTTAACAAGCAGTAAATCCAAATACAGGAGTATGAATTAGGCTCATGCATATTTCCGCAGAATTGACGGAGCTATCAGTCTCCTGAGAAGGCCTATTTAAACAGCCAGGTCTTTAGTTTTGATTTAAAGCATTCCACTGAAGAGGCAGAACGGATGGATTTCGGGACCATATTCCAGAGTCTCTGTGCATCTCATGCAGCATGCTGATCCTAATCGTTTGTCTCTCACTGTCCGGCCCGAATGCCAGTAATCTTGTCCCAAAGTGCTTTGTGCAGTGAGCTTACCGGCGTTTGGTCCCGGGAGTGAGAGACAGAAGATGAGGATTGGCGTGCTGTGTGGGACAAAGTAAATAATGCATTTTTAGATCATACTAAGCGGGAGATGGAGAGTTATGGCCTGGTTGGGGAGGGCAGTGTGGCTCAGATGGGTGAGGGCGTTAAGTTTTTACTGTATTTTTTGGGGGTGGCTTTGGTACTGACATGTGCAACATAGACAGTGGCACTCAATATGGGACTGTCTTTTATGTTTTGATCAATTTCTTTAGTCTGTTTAACCAGGAGGTGATCGTGGGGGTTCTGAAAAAACACAACCTTCCATTTCAACTCCCAGCATGTGCTACTAGCTGCTGTTTAAGACATTTGATCCAGAATTGTATTCCACTGCTCACCTGTGAGTGCTTGTTGGGAAGCCTCGTACCATTTTGATTATGTTACTTCTAGGGGGTTCTTTGTAAGTAGTGAGAAAACCAGAAAAGACATATGGCCCCTCGTCTGCGTTTGAGTGGCCGCCTGACTTAAAAACCAAGAAAGGGGCTATAGTGATAAGATTTCAGACTTAAAAGTAAACCTTTTTTGCCAGTACACAATTCCAAAAATCTGACTTTACAGAGAAGTAAAGGAGAAACTGTCATTTACATTGACGTTAAAACTGCATTTTTAAATTTAAGATAAATGCAGTTTTATAGCACTTAAAAAATCTAAACAGCCTTACCATTTCAAAAAATCCGCCCTGTCTGCTGTACAAAATGTCCGGCAAATGTCTGACGTAATGATGTCTTAGGAGTGAGTGTCAGAGCTACATAGATGACACTGAACCGTGCAAACTGGTTCCTTAGATTTGCAGTTTTTTACCCTGCTTTCACCAAAATAATCAAAATCGTGACTTAACATGTGTTTTATCTTTAGCAATACAAATGTGAGGCTATCATTTTATTTTGTTTACATACGAAGTACACCTGCTAAAATTGTGCTGTTTGCTGAACTGCACAACAGCGTAGGTTAGCAAATACCTTGTAGTCTAGTGGCTATGTCCTCCTGAAGTACATTGCACTGGTCCAGTCCAAATGCAGGCTTAAATTAAAATGTTAAATTCTTGTGTAATTTTTTTTTTCCGCTGCCCCACCCACCCACCCTCCCTCCCACCAGCAAGTCGCACACTCCATTCAAATAGCATTCTCCCAGTCCTGCATATAACACTGTGCCAGGTGCCAGTTTCATTCCCAGGACAAAGCACACCTGCTAGCTTCTAGACTTCTGTTAGTCTTGGAGTGCATGCCAGTCGGTTCATTTTTCCTGGCTGGGCACATGTCGTGTCATAGTGCCAGCCAGGAAGGAAGGAAGAACATGATTTGGTGGGTGTGCACTCAGACTGTTAGAAGCCTAGAAGCTAGCAGGCGTGATTTATCCTGGGACCAGGGACTGGTAGAGTGTTAAATACAGGATCAGGAGAATGCTCTTTTAATGGCATGTGTGAAAATAATACATGTTAAGTCTTGATTTTGAAGCCAGATTTTGGACATGTGTAATGGCAAAAAAAGGTTATTCAAACCCCAGGAATCTCTCGCTAGTTTTTTAACAACTGCATCGGTCCCCTGGATTGAGCTTGCCCTGGAGCTCTAAGAATTTTATGCAAATTAAGAGATCTTAGAAAGAAATTCAAAACTCTGCTGTGTGGTCACGCTTAATTCTGCCCTGTAACGGCGGATTTATTTCTCCACCTGAGAAGAAGCATCGCCCCAAATCTGCTCCCACTTGAGACACGTTGCAATTTGGTTACTTTATATTTTTTATTTGTGTTGAATGCTTTAGTTCGTTTATGATTAACTGTGTGTTAGTTAGGCCGGTCCCTTTTTTTTCGGTTTCAGGGAATCTGAGACCCGTTGAAACATAAATTCCCTTTGCGGGATCTGCTTTACAAATTGGGGGGGAAGGGTGTGGCAACAACAAAAAAAAGAACTTTATAGTATTCATTTTGACTTTTCGTAGTCTTGGTTCCATTTTGGTTTGGGTTTGTGTTTTTAGTTTTAACATTGTATAACTTGGATTGGTTCCCATTATTTTTGGAACCAAACCACAATTGAGTTATTTCTTTTGGGAACAGTTTCTAAGGCATAAGACCTAAGAAAGAACAGGACCCACAGGCTGTTACAACACATCAAAAATATATTTGTTTTATTTTCAGGCGAGGGCAGACCGCCATGGTTTGTATTCAGATGCCTGGGTCCTGACCAATGTTTCCCAGTTGTTTTTGTGTTTTGAGATTTGCCCAAAAGCTGTTGCAGTGGGGGTTTACAAACCTTTTTTTTTTTTTTGCTGTCACGTTATATGCCTTGTTCCGGCCCTATCTGTGGAGGGATCCTCCAGTCCTGTCCCCCAACGTCCACCAGCCAACGCCAACTGATACCTCAGAGCCTCTCCTGCAAGTGGGCACCCCAAACCCCACCCAAACCGGATCCAGTGTGGCCGGCACCATGGCTGTTCAGGGGCGGGACCTGCGAGGTGCCCTCCGTCATCTTGCCGGAGCGATCTTTTCTCCTCCAGTGTACACCCCCCTCAGAGGCAGAGCGTGCAGTGATGCTGGTGGCATTAGCACATCCGTGCACGTCCCGTCAAGCATCTGCCCCACGTTGGCAGCATCGGTGTACTGCCCCCAGCCTCCACTTGTTGGCCAGGCATTCATCGACCGCTGAATTCTACCCTCCCTGGAGAATGAGAGCAGTTCTTGGGACACTCAATCCTTCTCCTTCCCTGCTGACCCGTGGCAGCCCACGCTTGTTCCCGGTCATGGGTCACCAGCGTGGCATGAGGTGTGATGTCCAACACCTCAACCTTCAGCGCCACTGTGCCGGCCTAGGGGGTTTACAAACTTAAAGAAATTATGGCCTCACATTATGGCTTCTTATCACAGCAAGGCTCAGGTGAGGATCCAGTCCCTCAAAGTAAGCTGAAAGACAAATCTCCTAAAGATGGCACTGAAACCAGGGCATCTGAAAGGGGAGCCCTGATACCACAAAAGGTGAGTCATATTGTAGGCATCGGAGACGGTCCCTGCTAAGAAAACACAAAAAGAAAAGCATGTCACTGCACCTCCTGCTGAAAAAGCAAAGGAGATGCCAATCAGCGAAAGTAACTTTCCCTCATTTGAAGATACATACGGCTAAAGCATGGAGCTTTTTCAAGGATTTACAAGTTATGGGTACCAGTATGACCGTGCTAGCCTCCACCCCCCGCCCTGACACCTGTGGCGATGCCTGTTGGAGAGGATGAGGAGAAAGGGGATCCTATAGGACTGGACGGCTCCCCTGACTGTACTTCTCACTCAGAAATGTATTATGAGGAGGAGGAGGAGTAAGGAGATCCTGCAGAACCGGATGGTTCCCCTGAGCAGGAGTTTGATTCCTCTTGTTGTTCTTCAGAGGACTATACTTTTCACTTTATTTTCACGAGGCGATGACACTATCCTTAAACTCTCACCTCAGGAGAAGGCAGATGATGAGGTTGAATTTTTACATATGATGGGCTTAGCCCCAACAAAAAGATTGTTTTTGCCTGTCCACAAGTCGTGCCACCTTTAGAGTCTTGAAATATAGTTATTTATTTATTTAGTTTTTGTTAACCAGGTAGGTGCACTAGCCATAAAATGACTTGTGTGGTCAACTTCTTGCAATAAGTATTTCTTTATTATTGGCCCTAATGTTTCGCATTCTGTCGTGCTTTTTCAAAGGGCATCATTTATCTGTAATTGTATGTATTGCAGATAAACGATGCCCATTGAAAAGGCACGACAGAGTGCGAAACATTAGGGCCAATAATAAAGGAATATATGACTGCAAAAAGTTGCCCGCACAAGAAGTTTTTTGTTCCTCTCAAGCATAACTATATTTGAAGTTTAAGGGCGCCCTCGAGGGGAACACTACTACATAATAGTAAGATAAATCCATTACCCATGGACTACTTCTGTACACCTTTAGAGTCTTGTCAGCCTCCACCTCTGCTGCTGGCATTGACAACAACATAGAGAAAAAGTACCAGGTGGATAAACAGGGGTGCTAAGTACTTATACAGCCACCCTGACCATGAAGGAGTGGTTCAGAATGTTGCCTGTTGACAAGGATAAGGTACCCCATTCCTCTCAGCCTCCAGAGAGATTCCACAAAACTGGGCAGTATGGGCAAAAATGTTTACAAATAAGCTTTGCTACTGAGACAGGCAGCTTATGTGGCCTACTATACTCGGTACTGAAAGGCGCTTTGGAGTTCTGTAGTGGCCGTGAGCGAGAAAGCACCTGGGGATTTGGCTCAGGACCTAGCAGACACGGCAAAAGCTGCCATGGATGCCACCAAGTACCAGTTTCATATGGCCATGGATACCAGTGACACTACTTGCAGGGTCACGGCGCATGTAGTGCCCCTCAGAAGGTTTGCTTGGCTCAGAACTACAAACCTTTCTCATGGTACTCAAACAAAAGCTATGGATTTTCCACGTGAGGGAAATTGTTTGCTGGCAAGGCAGAGACTTATATGAAAAAGGTGGATAAGTACAAAACCACTTACAAAAGCAGCATTGAGAAGGAAAAGACTTCCACTTCCCAGAGGTATTAAGGAAGGGGAAATGGGGGCTGGGCTACTACCCCCCCCCCCGCCGTGCTTATGTGACCTATGACTACGCCTCCTAGAGGGGCTTTTCAAAGGCAGGGACAGAAGGGGGTCCCAGACATGGAGATGCCACTCCAGCTGCTAAGGCCCAGACGAAACAAAGCCCCTGACACGTGTGCCCAGGTTTCCCAACCATTGCCAGTGGGAGGAAGGCTAACTCACTGTTTTCAGGCTTGGAAGAATATAACCAAAGACAGGTGGGTTTTAGAAACAGTGAGTCAGGGTCTATCTCTGCAGTTCAACAGATTTCCATAGCTGCAGAGTCGCAGAGGTTTTCCTTCTCATACCACAGCAGAAAAACTCCTGCTGGACTTGGAGGTAAAAAAGATGTTATTAGCAAATGCAGTGAAACCAACCCCCAATGTGCACACACACACACACGGAAAGGGCTTTATATGTACTTCATAACCCACAAGAAAAATAGGAAGTGGTGACCAATTTTAGAGCTCAGATATCTGAACAAACATTTAAAGAAGGAAAAGTTCAAGATGGTAACACTGGGAACGGTAATTCCATCCATGCAATAAGGACATTGGCTGTGGTCACTGGCTCTGAAAGACACTTACTTCCACATCCCAGTAAGGCCCTCTCATGGAAAATATCTCCGTGTCGGGGATGACTGCAACTAGTTTGCAGCCCTTGCCTTTGGCCTTTCTTCAGCTCCCAGAGTTTTCACTAAGTGCTAAGTGGTAGTGGTGGCACATTGGAGGAGGCAAGGGGTAATGGTCTTCCTCTGCCTAGATGATTGGTTGGTTTTAGGATAGTCCTCCAGAGGCCAAGGCCTTACTCTCTCTCACCCAACACACCGTGGAGGAATTGGGTTTCCTGATGAACCTCCAGAAGTCTCAACTAGACCCCTTCACAGGTGTTGCACTTTATAGTTGCAAAACTAGATACTGTTCAGGGAAAGGCATTCCTTCCCTTAGGAGAGGGTAGTCACTCTGATAGAATGGGCAGAGTCCTTCCAAAACTGGGCAGCCAATTCTTGCCAGGGATTTCCTGCAGTTGCTAGGACACATGGCCTCTCCCTCAGCAGTGGTGCCAGGGGCCAGATTTCGGATGAGAGATGTCCAGTAATACTTAGGGGCCCACTAGTCTCAAAGGTGGGGACCCTCTGTCAAAATTAGTACCTGTAAGGGCACTGGAATGATGGAAGGAGAGAAGGAAGACCTTTGAGAAGGGAGTTCCCTTCCTCCAGCAGTCACCCACAGCGGTGCTCACTATGGGTGCCTCCCACCTGGGGTGGGAAGGCCATCTAGAGTACCTCATTATAAGCGGGATATGGACCCCACAGGAGTCTCAGGAGCATATAAACCTCCTGGAGTTCAGAGCAGTCTACTTGCCAATGAAAGCCTTTTCCTCTCATATCAGGGCCAGTCAGTCCTTAAAAGGACAGACAATACCACCACCATGTGCTATATCAGCAAGCGGAGAGGAACAAGATCTTCCAAGCTGTGCACAGAGGCAATGAAGATCTGACTTATTCTCTGTGAGTTCAGTTATCTGCAGTCCCCCTGCCAGGCAAGGACAGTGTCCTGGCAAACTCTCTAAGTAGATTCAGTCAAGGAAACCATGAATGGCCACTGAACAAGCAAGTGCTCTCCACAGTGTTCAGAAGGTGGGGCACACCAGCGGTGGACCTGTTTGCATCCTGGGAAAACTACCAGTTCCCCAACTTTTGTTGCAGGCCTCCCTCAGTGGGAACAATCTCAGAGGATGTCCTAATCCCATCCATGGACAGGGAAATTTCTTTATGCATTCCTTTGTTTCCCAGTTCTACGGAGAATGCTACTGAAACTCGTTAGGGAGACGGCAAAAGTTATTCAGATCACAACAGACTGGGCCAGGCAGGCATGGTACTCCCTGCTCCTGTCTTTCTCCACCAGATTTCCAATCCTCCTTTCCCAGGGTTGCAATCTGCTGACTCTGTCTCCACATTCCCATAACCAAGAACCCAGCACCTCAAAGCAAGGTACTTGAAAAGCTGGAGTTCTCTGGACTAAACCTTTCAGAAGAGGTTTTACATGTAGTCAAGGTTTCCAGGAAGCCAGCAACTAGGAGAACTTACACTTCCAAGTGTAAAAGCTTTTCTAGGGACATGGATATGTTGTTCTATTCACACTTCTGGCAGTGTCCTTTCTCTTTAAGATGTGCCAGAAAGTCTTTAAGCTGGCTTCTCCCACCCACCCAGGTGGTAAAACCCTCGGCTCTGCCCCATGATATTAGATCTTCCTTTCCTCTGGAAGAAGCAGGTTCCCTCTTACTGCTCCCATGCTGAGTAGGCCGTAGCACTCAAATATTCGGATTTACTTCCAAAACTTCAAAACTCTTCAGAGTTTCATGTTCATTACGATCTTCAATCACAATGGAGAAAAAGTCCTCATCTAGATTTCACCGGTGTCCATGCGGGCAGATGATGTCGCATACCGACCCGCACGCCACGTGTGTTTATTGCCTAGGCCACGACACGATCCCCAGGCCTCCCGATGTTGCCGGTCGTTTCGCACGCCGGTCATCGAGGACCGCCCGCCTGCCTAAAGTTGAGCCACCCAGAAAAACGACATCCACTGGTCAAATCCAAGGACGCCCGTTGGATGGTCTCCGCGGCCTCGGCATCCGCCAAGCAGCTGCAGCAACTTAAGGCCTTTGAAGAGGAGGCGACTTAGGCCACCGCGCAGTCCTCTTCAGTTTCTGCCTTTGTTCTGCTCAAATAGGGCTCCACATTTTCGGGCTCCTTCAAGGAGCTGTGCCAGTCTCTCCCTACCAAGGGACAGAGTCCTTAGAATTCGCACAGCTTGCGCTCCCACAAGAAGGAGTCCAAGAGAGAAAAAGAGAAGACTCACCATTGATGTTCTTGGGAACGGGAACATTCTCAGTCTCAGGAATCTTAGGTTTTGACCACGGTCAAAACCGCAGTCTTGGCTGGGGGCTTTACGGAGCCCCCGTTAGGCCAGCCGGTCGAGACGCAGGCCGATGATGCGGCCAAGATCTTTCTTGACCCTGTCAACCCATTATCGCTAGATGAGGGTGACAACTTTCTATTCAGGACTCCAGTCCTGCCGGTGACCACTGAAGGGGCAGCTCAGCCTGCTGAGCCGGACTCTCCGGTCACCGACCCAGACCAGGAGGAGCCGCGGCTCTCACCCGCTCCCTTGGAGATCCCCCATCGCACAGGTCTTGATCTTCTCCATCTAGTGGGTTGAGCAGATCCCGCCGACACCAGCGGTATCGCTCTTGACACCACAGGAAGTGGCACCACCGCTATTCCTCATCTTAATCCTCCACAGGTGACGAGATTCTTTGGCGCAAGTTGCGTCGATGTTACGAAGACCTCATGTGGCAACAGTTGGTGTTGGCTGGTCCAAAGCCGACCACGGCTCCCACACCGACCATCACGTGGCTGTTGCCCGACAGGCCAACACAGATGCCACCCGTTGGGGCCCGGTTGACACCATTCTTCCACCTGCAGAGCCAGTTCACATTCTTCCGGTTCAGCCGAAGTTGGCCTCTCCACTGATCGTTGTGGAGCTACTGCCCAAACAGTCGCTGACCGGGGCTTCAACCAAGGAGTCTCTGCCGACTAAGGTCTTCCCCATCAGCTGTCGGTCACTCTCACGCCCAACCGTCCGTGGCGGGTTGAGAATGACTCGGGTGGTTAGCCGCTTTATGCGGACTCTTCTGAGTCCGATGACTCCTCACTGCACTCCCGTCCGGTCGACATGGAGTTTGGGGGGGGGGTTGGTCTCTTGACGGAGGAGGGATCCATGTCCTTCATGGGCATCCTCCATCTCATCTCTGAGTCTACGGTAATGCTACTGGAACCCATTCAGAAGCAGGCTTGCTATCCCCTCACAGAGATTCTGGATAAAGGGGAATCTCCAACAGAGGCTTTTCAAGTGGCCAAGGCCATTGTCTGCCCTGCCCTGGAGCTTTGACAGTGCCCTGCCCTGTGCCCTCTGCCCGGATGGCCTGCAGATATGCGGTGCCCACAGGTTCCCTCTTGGGGTTCACGGAATATCCCTCGGCCGAGGGGTTTGTGGTCGATTCCATGTTTCGATGCTTGGGCAATACAGGTGATGTCGACGGGCCGCCGGACAAGGAGTCCAAGAAATTGAACCACTGCCAAAAAGGTCTATGCTGCCTCCTCGCTCGGCCTCCACCAGGCGAGCTCAGCCATCCTGATGGCACACTTCTCCCATGCCCTCTTGGGCCCCCTGAGTGAGGTGATTCCTCATCTCCCTGCGGACCTCCAGACCATGATCAAGTAGGTCCGAGACCAGGGCCAGGCTGTGGCCAAAGAGCAACTCCAGACGGCTGTGGACATTGGGGATTCCTATGCCCGCTTGTTGAGGGCCGCAGTTGCCATGCACTGTAGGCCTTTGCTGCAGAACTCAAACTTCACAGCAGACACTCAGCACCAGCTTGCGAATGTTCCTTTCTTGGGTACCAACCTGTTTGGGCCCATTGTGAAGGGTCAGCTCTGGCATATCGAGACGTCTAGTGCCACCTTGGACTCCATTACGTTCACCCAGAAGGATCCTGATGGCTTTAAGCTGCAGAAGTGCAAGCCCTTTTGATCCTCCACTCCTGCAGCAAAACCAGCCCAGCACTAGTCTGGCCAGCAGGCTCAGTCTTGGCACCCTAAGCCCAAGTCGGTGGCTTCGGTGGTTTGAAAGGCCGGAAGGAAGGGACCCAGTGGCTCCTCGGCTGAGTTCTCCTCCTCCAAGCCTGCCCAGTGACAGTATGGGGGGTTGCAACCTCATACTCACCGTGCCTCCCTGAGTCCTCCTGTGGGGGACCGGCTCTGCCACTTCCTTTCCACCTGGTCCGCTGTCACCACGGACAGGTGGGTTCTGGAAGTGGTCATTCAGGGTCTATCTCTGGAATTCGAGCAGTGCCCTCCAAACTGAGCCTGAGCCTAACGGGAGGACTTTGTATCCAGAGACACTTGGTCGGCTCTTCGAGACGACATAGCCCAGCTCCTCTGCAAGGAGGTCATGGTCAGGATAGCGGATCCTCCGGAACACCCAGGGTTTGTCTCCAGGTACTTCCTGGTGCCAAAGAGGACAGGGAGCTTGCACCCCATTCTAGATCTGCACTTTCTGAACAAATTCCTCAGGTCTCACACCTTCAGGATGGTAACTCTGTCCCAGATAATACCATCTGTCGAGCAGGACATGTGGTTTTGCACTCTGGATCTACAGGATGTGTTCTTTGACATCCTGATCTGTCCATCCCACCAAAGGTCCCTCCGCTTCTGAGCTGAGGGAACCCTCTACGAGTTCAGGTCATGCCATTCGGCCACTCCTCGGCCCTCAGAGTCCTCACCAAATGCATAGCAGTGGTGGCAGTTTACCTGCGGTGCCGAGGGGTCCAGGTGTACCCCTAACTGGACAACTGGCTGATAGCAGGTCCCTCCAGGTGGGAGGTGGAGCGGTCCAGGGACCTGGCCTTCCAGACCTGCATCCAGCTTGGTCTCCTAGTCAACGAGACCAAGTCGGACCACATGCCCTCGCAGGTAATCAGCATCATCAGGGCAGAGCTTGAGTCTTGCCGAGCCAGAGACCGGCTCCTGGTAGACAGAGCAGAGGTTCTCTCCTCCTTTGTCCGATCATTTCGAGTTGGGCACTTGCGCCTTGCCCAGGACTTCCTGCGCCTTCTGGGTTACAAGGTGGCCTGCACTAGCATTGTCTGATGGGCCCATTGGTATATGCGCTCCCTGCAGTGGGAGCTGGCCAGCCTGTGGTCTCAGCGCAAAGGTCACTTCCACCAGCTGGTCACTGTGACCTAGAAGATGTGGGACACCCTCTAGTGGTGGCTAGTCCCAGAGCATCTGCAGGAAGAGATCCCATTTGTCCACCCCAAGCCGATGGTCACCCTGACGACCAACACCTCTCTCATGGGCTGGGGTGCCCATCTGAGGGAACACAGTCCACGGGCTCTGGACCTCCACAGCGTCCAGTTGCCACATCAGTCTGCTGGAGCGCTGAGCTGTTCAGCTGGCACTGACTGCATTTGCTCCATTTGTTCGGGGTCAAGTGGTTCACGTCCAGACGGACAACACCATGACCATGTACTACCTCAACAAGCAGGGCGGGATGCACTACCTGCCTTTGTGCAAGGAAGCTCTCCATGTATTGACCCTCGTGCGCAGCCTGGAGGCGGATCTCCTAGCCATTCATATGGCAGGAGCCTCCAGTCAGCTGGCAGGTGTCCTCAGCCAAGTGGGTGAAGCATCTCACGAGTGGTCTCTCTATCCCGAGGTAGTTCACAGTCTCTTCTCCCAGTGGGGCATCCCTCAGGTGGACCTGTTCACCTCCAGGGAGAGCGCAAAGCTGAGGCTATATTGTGCCCACCCCCCTCAGCAGGGCTGTCTGTAGGGGGATGCCTTCTCGAGGCCATGGACCCCAGGCCTCTTCTGTGCCTTCTCTCCACTTCCCTTGATCCACAAGGTGCTCCTCAAGGTCAGGAGGGACAAGGCACAGGTGATCCTGGTGGCTCCGGACTGGCTAAGCCAGTTTTGGTACCCCGATCTCCTCAGCAACAGGCTCCTGAGGCGTTTTCCGCTACACCCTGACCTGCTCTCTGTCAGTCAGGGAAAGATGCTCCACCTGGACCTTCAATCTCTGCACCTGACAGCCTGGTTCCTGAGCGGCTAGAGTTCCAGGCTTTGGGTCTCTCAGAAGATGTCCTCACTGTGGTGGAGGCATCTAGAAAGGAATTGACCAGAAAGTGGTACGCATTCCAAAATTTGGTGTCCAGGCAAGGGGCTGGACTCATTGTTCTGTCCTGTGGCTAGCATGTTGGACTACCTGTGGTCTCTTTCCAAAGGGGGACTTCAGTCAAAGACCGTTAAGGTGCACCTGGCAGCCATATCAGCTTAGCGGGCATGGGCCGGTCAGCAGTCGGTGGTACAGGAGATGGTGGTCTGGTGTTTTTTCAAAGGCTTAGACCCATTTCCCCTCTAGTGCATGAACCGCCACCACCGTGGGATCTGTTGCTGGTTTTGGCAAAGCTCATGGGCAAGCCATTCGAACCGATGCATAGGTGTGAGATGTCTCACCTGTCGTGGAAGACCGCCTTCTTGGTGGCTGTCATGTCAGCCAGAAGGATCAGTGAGCTCCAGGCGCCCTCAGTGGAATCTTCTTACCTGGTCTTCCACAGGGTCAAGGTTGTCCTGCGCCCCAACCCGAAGTTCCTCATAAAGGTTGTGTCAGAGTTTCTCCTGAATCAGGTTCTTCCCGAGTCACACCTCGGGCCAAACACAGGCTCCATACTCTGGACCTGAGGCGAGTGCTTGCTTACTGCAAAGAGCACATGGCTGGAGTTCAGGGAGAGGTTCGCCAGCTGTTTGTCACCTACGCTGAAGCCACACCTGGCAGACCTGCAGCCAGCTGATCGATTGGTAGGTGGATCACTTCCTGCATTGATCTCTGCTATAGGTTGGCAGGTAGGGAGCCTCCTGTAGGGCTTAGGGCTTATTCCACCCGCCATACCGCTGCGTTCGGTGGCTGCTTCTAGGGACATCCCTATCCAGGAAATCTGCAGGACTGCTACCTGGAAGTCTGCACACACCTTCATTTCCCATTACCACATTGACTTAGTCACACTGGGATGCTGGTTTTGGGACCTCAGTTCTCCAGTCCTTATTTCCTAAGTAGGGGGTGTGCACCTTGCCTCCATCCTCCCGGAGAACTGCTAGGAGTCTTCCAGAAGTGTGGTAGAACAACATATCCATGACCATGCCCCTAGAAACACGGGTTACTCACCTGTAACAGTAGATCTTCCACGGAGTGGTCTCTTGCAACAGGTAATACACTTGGGTCGTAGCCAGAGGTCGCTGTGGTGCGCGACAGCTCTTCTAGCAATCTTTTTCCAGGAGCCGCCCACACATGACATCAGCTTCCTGTTTCCTGTATAAGTGTGGACGGTCCCTGGTATCCTCAGTTCATTTTCTCGCTGTCTTCAGCTCACATGCAGCAGCTAGAGCAACTTCAGATGGCAGTCATCGATGAGAATTTGAGCAACCAAAGAATCTTCAAGCAAGAAAGCACTATTCTAGGAACGTGGATGTGTTGTTCAATCCACACTGTCTGGCAGGTTCCTTGCCGCTTTAAATCTTGCCAGAAGGTCTTCAAGCTGGCTCCTCCCACCCACCCTGGTGGTAAAACCCTCGGCTCCGCCCCATGACGCCAGATCTTCCTTACTGCTTGGAAGCTCAGGTTCCCACCTTAGTGCTCTGCGTTTTAGGCCTGGATCCTAACTCTTCGGGTTTACCGAAAATTGTTTTAAAATTTACAAGACTTCTGTCTTCTTCTTCCCTCGCGGCTGCGATGGATAAATCCCTCCCGGCTTCCGTCAGTGCCCTTGCGGGCAGAAGATGTCCCGGACCGATCCGCACTCCATGTGCATTTACTGCCTGGGTCTTGCTCACGATCTGTAGGCCTGCGATCTCTGCAAGTCCTTCTCGGCTTCGGTTCTTGAGGACCGCGCTGCCAGATTACAGCTTGGGTGTCCCAAGAAACGGAACCTGCCGGTGAAGTCATAGGAGGCCCGTTGGGCGGTGCCCGCAGCTGCGAGCTCCGCGGAGCAGCTGGAGCAGTTGACTGCCCTCGAGGAGGAGGCGACCCAGGCCGTTTCATCTTCCTCCTCGGTTGCGGCGTTTATCCTGCTCTCCTTGGGCTCCTCCTATACTGCTTTTCAGGAGCTTTGCCAGTCCCTCTCCACTAAAGGAGAAGGGCCATCGGGACATTCCAGTCAGTCTAAGAAAAAAGACCCAAAACGTAAGTCCCACCATCGACGTTAGTGGGAGCGGGAGAGATCCCCTTCACCGGACCATCGGCTCTCGACTTCGGTTGAGGTTGCGGCTAAGGCTGCTGGCTTCACGGTGTCCCTGTCAGGTCAGCCGGCCGAAACATCTGTCAACACGGTCAAGATTTTTCTTGACCCGTTAGACGGTTTGTCGACTAGGGAAGACGACAACCCTGCTTCACCGGTTCCTCCAGTGGTAACCGAGGACATGCCTGTGCCGAAGCCCCAGGTAAAGGACCCTGAACCAGGGGATGAGCGGGTTTCCCCCGGCCCCTCTTTAACCCACCCTCGGCGACCCCGAAGGTCTCGATCTCGGTCCTCTTCCAAGTCAAGCCGATCCCGTCGGCGGTCTCCGGTCCGACATCATGGAAAGCAGCGCCGCTGCTCATCCTCTTCAGAGGATAGGCTCCGGTGTAAGTTACATCGGTGCTACGAGGACTTGATGTGGCAACAACTTTTATTGACCGGTAACAAGCCGACTCCATCGCCCTCTCCGGCAGTTAAGTGGTTGTCACCGGAGCGGCCGAAACAACCCCTCGTAGTCATCGAGGAGCCGACACTGACGCCGGTTGTTCGGCCGAAACCGACTGCTCCGCCCATTGTGATGGACCACCGCCTCCTCAGGGCTTGCCCCATAGGTTGTCGGTCACCCTCACTCCCGATTGACCTTGACAGGTGGAGGGTGGCTCAGGCGCTCGGCAGTTGTTTGCAGACTCCTCGGAGTCTGACGATGACTCCTCTCTGTTCTCCAGGCCTATTGACCTGGAATCCGCTTGGGGTCACTCTGTGGACGAGAGCCCCTCCTCATTCCTGGATATTCTTTGACTCATCTCAGTCTACTGGGATGCAGCTCGAACCCATCCAGAAACGGGCCAGGTATCCCCTCACAGAGATACTGGACCAAGGAGATTCTCCTACGGAGGCCTTCCCGGTGGCCGAAGCCATTGTTGGCCCGGCCCTGGAGTTGTGGCAGCAGCCTGCTTCTTGTCCCGTGCCTTCGGTCAGGATGGCCCGCAAGTACGCAATCCCCACTGGTTCACTCTCCGGTTTCTTGGAGCACCCCTTTGCGGAGGGGTTGGCGACCGACAGTGTTTTCCGGCGTTCCGGAAACGCTAGGGATGTGGACAAACCGCCCGATAAAGAATCCAAGAAGCTGGATTACTCAGGGTGGAGGGTTTACGCTGCTGCCTCCCTAGGTCTTCGACAGGCTAGCTCGGCTCTACTTATGGTACATTTCTCACATGCCCTTATGGGTTCCCTGGATGAGGTGACTCCCTATCTCCCGGCTGACCTTCAGAAGACGGTCAAGCAGGTTCAGGATCAGGGAAGGGTGTTGGCTAAACAGCAGCCTCAAAGTTCATTGGACATTGGTGACTCTTGTGCTCGGTCAGTAGCAGCCACAGTAGCTATGCACTGCAGAGCTTGGCTGCGGATCTCCACCTTCACGGCAGACACCCAGCACAAGTTGGCAGACATTCCATTCCTGGGCACGGACTTGTTCGGGCCAGGGGTGGAAGGCCATCTCCAGAGGATCGAGAAGTCCAGCACCACCTTGGACTTGGTCACGTCTGCCCAGAAGTACAAAGGCCGCCAGCAGCAACGTAAGCCCTTTCACCCTTCTGCTCCTGTGGCATGTCCAGCCCAGCAGCACCAGCAACAGGGCCAGCAGGCTCACACTTGGCGCCCTAAGGCCAAGTCTGCCCCTTCCTCCAATAGGAAGCCTGGCGGGAAAGGTCCAGGAAGCCCCTCGGCCGGCCCTTCCTCCAAGCCTGCCCAGTGACGGGTTGAGGGGTGTCGCCCCCAGCCTCGTCAATCCTCCCCGTGTTCCCCCCATGGGGGGACGGCTCCGCCACTTCCTTTCCGCCTGGTCCGCTATTACCACAGACCGCTGGGTGGTAGAAGTGGTTGGCAGGGGTCTACCTCTGGAGTTCAAGCAGTCCCCTCCCTACCGAGCCGTTGCCTCACGGGGGGGGCAACAGGTTCCGCAGCCTCTTTGTTGGCTCTTCGGGCCGACATTGCCCTGCTTCTCCAAAAGGAGGTGATCAGGGAGGTGGCGGACCCTCCTCCAGACCCAGGGTTTGTGTCCAGGTACTTCCTGGTCTCAAAACGGGCGGGGGGGGCTGGCGCCCCATTCTCGATCTGCACGACCTGAACAAGTTCCTAAGGCCGCGCACCTTCAGGATGGTCACTCTGCCACAGATCATTCCATCCTTGGAACTAGGCGTGTTTATCTGCTCTCTGGATCTCCAGGACACATTCTTTCATGTTCCAATCCATCCGTCTCATCAGCGATTCCTCTACTTCAGGGCAAAGGGATATCTTTACGAGTTCCGGGCCATGCCCTTCGGCCTTTCTCCAGCTCCCAGGGTCTTCACCAAATGCATGGCAGTGGTGACAGCATTCCTGCGGCGCTGAGGTGTCCGGGTGTACCCTTACCTGGATGACTGGCTGACTGCAGCCCCCTCCAGGTTGGAGGTGGAGCGATCCAGGGATCTGGTCCTCCAGGTCTGCTCTCAGATTGGCCTCCTCATCAACGAGGCCAAATCAGAACTCGTGCCATCGCAGGTGATTCAGTTCATCAGGGCAGAGCTCGACTCCCTTCGAGCCAGAGCTCGGCTCCCGGTGGACAGGGCCGAGGTCCTTTCCTCTTTTGCCCAATCATTCTGGTTGGGCAATTGCGCCCTGCCAGGACTTTCTGCACCTTCTGGGCCTCATGGCAGCCTGCACCAGCGTGGTCCATTGGGCCCGCTGACATATGCGCCCTCTGCAGTTGTGGCTGGCCAGCCAGTGGTCACAGAGCTCCGGTCCTCTGGACCAGCCAGTGAAAGTGACCCAGAAGATGTGGGACGGCCTGCAGTGGTGGCTCATCCCAGCTCATCTGCAGGAGGGTATCCCATTTGTCCGCCCCGAGCCGTCGGTCACTCTTACGACTCACGCCTCTCTGATGGGTTGGGGTGCCCATCTGGGGGAATTCCGGGCCCACAGCCTCTGGTCCCCTCAGGAGTCTCGATGCCACATCAACCTGCTGGAGCTTTGAGTGGTTCAGCTAGCCCTCGCCGCCTTTGCTCCATTTGTACGGGGTCAGGTGGTTCAGGTCCAGACTGACAACACCATGACCATGTACTACGCCAACCGCTAGATGGATGCCTCCTGCCTGTGTGCAAGGGAAGCCTCCGCATTTGGTCTCTCGTGATCAGCCTGGAGGCGGATCTCCTAGCCATCCATGTGGCAGGAGCCTCCAGCAGTCTGGCCGATGCCCTCAGCTGGATAGGCGCTGCATCTCACGAGTGGTCTCTCCTGCTGGAGGTAATGCAAGATCTGTTCTCCCATTGGGGCACCCCTCAGGTGGACCTGTTCACCTCCAGGGAGAATGTGAAGCTGAGGCTGTTTCATGCCCGCCCCTCAGCAGGGCTTGCTGCAGGGTGATGCCTTCTCGAGGCCATGGACCCCAGGCCTCTTCTATGCCTTCCCTCCATTTCCCTTGATCCACAAGGTGCTTCTCAAGGTGAAGCGGGACAAGGCACAGGTGATTCTGGTAGCCCCAGACTGGCCTCGTCAGTTCTGGTATCCAGATCTCCTCCACCTCAGCTCCAGGCTCCCAAGGTGGCTCCCAGCCCTGGAAGTCAGCACACACCTTTATTTCCCATTACCACATTGACCTAGAGTCACGCCGGGATGCTGGTTTTGGGACCTCGGTTCTCCAGTCCTTATTCCCTAAGTAGGGGGTACGCACCTTGCCTCCCTTCTCCCGGAGAACTGCTAGGAGTCTGCCAGACAGTGTGGATTGAACAACATATCCACGTCCCTAGAAATACAGGTTACTGACCTGTAAAAAGAGTTCTAGGAGTGGTATATGTTGTTTATCCACACGACCTCCCCGGCTTCGACGCGCAGCCTGACTTCCAGCGGGCTAGATCTGGTGTCATAGGGTGGAGCCAAGGGTTTTACCACCTGGGTGGGTGAGAGAAGCCAGCTTGAAGACCTTCTGGCAAGATTTCAAGCGGCAAGGAACCTGCCAGACAGAGTGGATGAACAACATATACCACTCCTAGAACGCCTGTTACAGGTGAGTAACCTGTATTTTCATTCCTGCTGTTGTGGTAGGAAAATCTACTTCTTCGACAACCATAATACTGGTGTAAGGTGTCTGGGACCCACACACGACACCAGTTCCTGCATTCATTGTCAGGATTTCAACCAAGCAACCCATTGTCGACGGTTGCTTGAAGTGAACTCATGCACACCACAAGGGCTCTTTGAGACTTCCACCACTTGTGTCCTGTATACTCTTAGCACTGCATCCTGGGCCTTTCTAAGCAAAATCAAACCATAATCAGCATGCCAGAAACAAATGCAAATACCTCTTGAACCGTAAGTGCTACATACAAAGTACGAGTAGCAAAGTTGTGCAGCACAAAATTACCTTTCCAATGGTGCTATGTAATCAATTCAGTTTTTATTTTATACTAGCTGAAATACCAAACTGTGTTGTTTTTTTTTTTTATTTATTCAAGGTGCTTAGGTGAGGCTTGAGAGACAAATGTCAGCCATGCACCATACCTTAAACAAATGCAAATAACTCCTAAAGTATACGTGATGGACACAAAGTATTAGTGGCAAAATTGTTCAGCACAAAATTACCTTTCTAACTGTGCTATGCAATCAATTATAAGCAACTCAGTTTGTTTAATATTTAGATAAAAACTGCTGACTTCCTCAGACATTTCCAGGCCTGAGTGAAAGTCAGCTGAGTATGTCTACAGTCGTTATTGGCCTGAGTGGCTGTGCTTTCAGACGCCACATACAGGCGTATCCAGGCCTGAGTGAGTTAAAACAACATTTAATGGAGCAGAAATTGTCTCTCATGGAGAATCAGGGTACCCCCCCCACTAATTCAGACCTACCAAAACGCTGTGCTTGCAGCCTGGGATCAACCTTCCTCTGTGTCGGCTGTTTCCCGCAAGGCAGATCACATATACCAGGCTCCTCTGGATCATCCTTTTCTATCCACTGCTCCTGAGGCAGATTCAGTGGTTATTGCTGCCGCTCATGATCGTACTAAACAACCAAACACATGCGCCTCGGCTCGGTGGCGCTGAGGCTGAGGTGCTGATCGCCACACTCGCGCCACGCCAGCGACTGGGTTCGGAGCAGACTCGGTCGCTGGTGGTCAGCTAGGGAGTTAGGGCTTGAGCGTCCAACCCACAGCCCGCCCACTCGAAGGGTTACAGGCGTATGCCCGCACACTTGTCTGACTGAGCGGAGGCTCGGAGTACTGCAAGCCCCTAAGATGAGGGAGGGTTGCCCACATTACAGTAGCGGCGTCGGGCGCTGCGCCTGAGCGTCAGGGTCTCCCGCTGTAAGGGGTGGGAAAGTGAAATGCCTGCCATCACCGGGAAGACAGAGCCTCCGAGACATGCCCTCGATGTGCCTTCGCCCGCCCGATGGCCCCTGGACCGACGACAGTTGATTGATGGGTAGGCCTGCCTCATCCCGCTGGGGTAATCCAAGCTCTATGGGGTTCCAGAGGGCATATGGGCAGGTGGAAGGTAGAGGGATGTCTGCCTTGAGGCTCCGGAAGGGTCGGGGATGGCAGGCAAGGAAGGTGGATAAAAAGAAATTTCAAAAAAAAAAAACACATGCGCTCCTTACCTCTTGATAAAGAATCCAGCAGGATAGATTAGCTGGGGAAAAGGGTATTTCAATCCAGTACCATGAATCTCAGAATCCTAAATTATATGGGACACATGATCAAATACCAGCGTACACTCTAGTCATCTGCCATTAAATTAGTCAATAAACTCCCTTCTTCACAGGAAAGGGAACAGTTACTGGCTACAATAACCACTGGCAACTCCATTTCCCGACACCTACTCCGGTCGGGCTATGATGCAGTTGATACCTCTGCCCGTATGTCAGCAATTGGCATTACCTTGCATTGACATGCTGGGCTTCGCGTCTCAGGGTTCACACCTGATGTACAGCAGAGAGTAGTTAACTCTCCCTTTAATGGGTCCTAACTATCCGGGCCAGGTACCCAAACATCAGTAGATGATCTCCAAGCTTCAGGTAGAACTCTACTTACAGTCCATGGCATGTAGCATACTTCTCTCAGCCATTTTACCATTCCCAATCCTCTTTCTGCACCAAAAGAGGTGGAAAATACAGAGACTCCTAACAGAGGTAGTTTCAGAAGTTGTTCCCAATCTACCAGAGCCAACGCCTCTGCCGCCAAGGGCTGCTGCTCACATCCTCCAGGTGGGGTGGGTGAGCCTGCCTCCCAGTGACCTGCTGGGGCCCTGTCCACGCTTCCTCGACCAGGCCTCGGAAGCAGTAGGTGGTCGTTTTGCCCTCCATTTGGAAACCTGGAAAATGATCACATCGGACGAGTGGGTACTCCAGATCATTCAGAAAGGTCACACTCTGGAAATCCTGTCCAGACCTCACCCTTACCCGCCCCGCTCAGTCCATTACCCACCCGACCATATTCCTATTCTCCAGGAGGAATTACAGGCCCTTCTAACCAAGAAGGTCATTTACCCAGTAACCCCTACAGAACACCAGAAGGGGTTTTACTCCCATTTCTTCCTGGTACCCAAACAAACTGGAGATCTCAGACCAATACTGGACCTCAGAAAATTGAACCTACACATCCCAGTACAAACGGTTCCGCATGGTCACCTTAAATTCCATCATGCCAATACTGAAACAAGGGGATTGGCTTTGTGCCTTCGATACGAAGGATGTCAACCTACATATCTCCATCCATCCTGCCCACCACAGGTTCCTTCGCTTTCACCTGTTAGGAGAACACTACCAATTCTGGGCACTCCTGTTTGGCCTCTCATTGGCCCTGAGAGTGTTCACCAAATGCCTAGCGGTAGTAGCAGCAGCCTTACGAAGGGACAGTCACTTTGTCTTCCCATATCTGGACAACTGGCTCATCAAAGCAGAGTCCAAAACTGTTCTACTTTCTTCCATAGATGCCACCTTAACTCTGTTCCAAGCTCTAGGGATTACGGTCAATTGGCTGAAGTTCAATCCGACCCACACAGTCGGTCCAATATATAGGAGCGGTCCTAAACACAGTTTCTGCCAGGACTTACCTTCCCGACCCCCAGGTATGACAAGCTCCTATCTCTGGCATTGCAGATACAAATCCAGAAAGTAGTCACAGCCAGACAAATGCTGTCTCTCCTAGGTCACATGGCCATTACCATCCCTACGGTAACTTTCACCCGTCTTCACATGAGACCAGTCCAGTGGGTCCTCCAGAACCAGTGGTCTCAAAAAACAAGACATTTCGAAGATAAAATCAGAGTCACTCCAACATTGCGATCTGCCCTAGTCTGGTGGACACTCCGAGCCAACCTATGTCAAGGCATGCCCTTCCAATCCCCCCTCCCATGCAGATGCTGACCACGGATGCATCTTTAGAAGGGTGGGGCGCACACCTGGGTCCTTACAGTACACAAGGCAAGTGAACCGCTTCTGTCCTTCATCTTCATATAAGTCTCCTGGAGCTGCGGGCGGTTCACTTAGCTCTCCAGGCTTTTCAACCTCACCTATCTCCGGGACCGTTGCTGATTCAATCAGACAACACCGCAGTAGTATTCTATCTCAACAAACAAGGAGGTACGAAGTACCGTACTCTATGCAAAGAAACGCTTGCAGTCTAGCAAAAGGCCATTCGGCAACACCTAATACTGACAGCTGTCCATCTACCAGGATGTTACAACATCCTGGCCGACCGTCTTAGTCGCCAGTCACCCACACACGAATGGACACTTCATCATGAAGTGCTTCAGAAAATCTTTCATCTATGGGGGACCCAGCAACTGGATGTTTGCTTCCCCAGTCAGCCACCATCTCCCCAGATACTATTCCATTATCCCGAGCAAAAAGGGATAGTCTGTAGATGCCCTGTCCCAGCCGTGGACAGGACTCTTCTTATCTGCTTTCCTCCCCGTCCCGCTCCTGCAACGAACTCTTACTAAAATTGCAACTCGAACCTGCCACAATGATCCTCATAGCCCTTCTGTGGCCTCGACAGATGTGGTTCTCCCTACTTCAACAGTTCTCAGTAGAGGATCCCGTTCCGTTGCCGATCAGACCAGATCTCTTGACTCAGAATCAAAGGACCCTCCTACACCCCAACCTGAAGGCACTACACCTTCACTCTTGGCTCCTGAGGATGCTTTCATAGCACGTTTACAAGTGTCCTCTCCTGTTGCTAATATTTTATTGGCCTCGCATAAACCAGCGACCAGGGAAACACATAATGCCAAATGGAAACGCTTTTCCATTTGTGCTGCTTCCTGATCGTTGGATCCCTACTGCTGTCCACTGATGAAAGTTTTGGATTACCTGGCCTCAATTGCCAAGACAGGATTAAGCTATTCCTCCATAAAAGTCCATTTGGCCACTATTTTGGCCTTCCACGAATCTCTGGATGGCAGATTACTGTATCAATACCATCTAGCCAAAATGTTTCTAAGAGGAATGTTACATATTAAACCACCTATCGGAAGACCCACTCCTCCGTGGGATCTCAATTTTCTAATAGAGAAATTAACTCTTGAACCCTTTGAACTGGTGGCCACTTCTGACCTCCGTTTTCTGTCTTTGGAAAACACTTTTCCTAGTGGCTGTCACTTCAGCTCAGCGTATTTCCAAGCTCCACGCCCTTTTCTGTAGAGAACCCTACTTGATTTTTCACAAAGACAGGATGGCACTTCGTACTAACCCTTCCTTCCTACCAAGGTAGTGTCAGAACACACCTTAAATCAATCACTGGAATTACCAGTATATTATCCTGAACTTTCCAGTCGAGGTGAACGCCTCCTACACACTCTAGACATCCATTGTATATTACGATACTATACTAATCGGACTAAATCGATTAGAAAGACTTTGTAACTTTTTTGTCACCTTCGCCTCTGGCAGGGAAGGTCTCCCAGTCAATAAATGGACTCTATCTAACTGGCTGGCACACTGTATAACATTTTGCTACTCAAAGTACAACAAGCCATTACCAGGACCTGTCCAAACCCATTCTACCAGAGCTATGGCCACTATTGCAGCCTACTTTAAAGGGGCCTCTGTCACAGATATCTGCAACGCAGCTACCTGGTCCACAATTCATATTTTCACGAAGCACTACAACTTAGACATTGCTTCATGACATAGGACAGCCGTTGGCTGAGCTCTCCTACAAGGCCTCCTGTCATAATGTCCACCCTTTTGGGTATACTGCTTGGTATTCATCCCAAGTGTATTACCTGCTGCAAGAGACCACTCTGTGGAAGATGTTACAGTTATTTAAAATCTTACTGTAACAGTAGATCTTTGAGGAGTGTCTCTTGCAGCAGGTACAATCCCGCCCTCTGTCCCCCTCCTTCTCTAAGAGAACACATTCTGGCCCAATGACTTATGGGTTGGGATACCTTGGCTTCCCCTCGGTCCTCACTTAGCGAGTTAAATCCCGCAGGGGAAACGGAGGATACCAGGAACCTCCCACAGTTATATAGGAAACAGGACGCTGATGTGATGTGTGGGTGGCCCCTTGAAAAAGACTTTTAGAAGAGCTGCCATGCGCCACAGCGACCTCTGGTGCTGACCCAAGTGTATTACCTGCTGCAAGAGACACTCCTCAAAGATCTACTGTTACGGTAGATTTTACGTAGCTGTACTTTCTAGGAATAGTATATGTTGTTCATCCACACAGACCCAACCAACCTCCCCTGGCTTCAGCGCACAATTCTGTTTCAAGCAGGCAAGATCTGCATCATGGGACGGAGCCAAGGGTTATACCACCCGGGTGGGTGAGAGGAGCCAACTTGGAAGACTTTCCGGCACATCTTAAAGGAAAAGGACAATGCCAGAAGTGTGGATGAACAACATATACCACTCCTAGAACTACTGTTACAGGTGAGTAACCTGTGTTTCCCTGTGGTGTTCATCCAGGCAGCTCAACCCCCTTCAGTTGAGCTTGTCCACTGTTTTGGACAACTTGATCCACCTTCAGTCCCTGGCCTCCGGCCTTCAACCCTGAAGATGTATTTGGCAGCAGTGTCAGCATATGTTCCAGCTGGTAGGGATAGCTCTCTAGCCTCACAGACTATTGCTAAGAGGTTCTTTAAAGGTCTAATTCACCTGAACCCCCTTTTTTAGGGATCCATTCCCTCCATGGGTCCTGAGTCTTTGCATTGCACAGCTGATGGAGGCTCCATTCAGACCTATGGTAACTGCTGCTCTGAAATATGTCACCTGGAAAACAGTTTTCCTGGTTTCACTTACCTCGGCTAGGAGGGTGAGCAAACTCCAAGCCCCTTGTACAGATTTCAGCTGTATCATATTCTACAGGAACAAGGTAGAACTAAGGACTAATAGAAAATTCCTCCCCAAGGTGGTGTCTGACTTTCATCTGAACCAGTCAGTCACTCTTACAGTGTTTTTTTACAGAGCACTCTACTCCAGGCGAGCAGAAGTTTTACAATCTGGATGTATAAAGAGCTCTGGAGTACTGCTTGGACCACACAAAGGATGTGAGGTTCACAGATATTTGTCACCTATGGTGAGGTAGGTCAAGGTAAACTAGCATCCAGGAGAACCATTTCTCACTGGGTAGTAGCCTGCATTCAATTCTGTTATGGCAAAGCTGGCACGTTTCCACTAGAGGGACTGAGGGCCCATTCTACTAGAGGCACCTCTGCCTCTGTGGCAGCAACCAGAGGTGTCTCCATTCAGGAGCGCTGTAAAGCAGCTACCTGGAAGACAGTGTACACCTTTACAAAGCACTACTGTTTGAACATTCAGTCCAGAAGAGATGCCAGCTTTTGCACTGCTGTCTTGCAGAACCTTTTCGTAAATAGGTTCAGTACCCAGCCTCCCAAGGTACTGCTGTGGAGTCTGCAGTTGTTAAACAACCAGTGAGGGATTCCTAGGGTTTGAATAAAAAAACTGCTCACCTGTAGTAATGTTGTTTCTTCCGAAGGGATCCTTCGCTAGATTTAAATCCCATACCTATCTCCCTTTCCAGAACCTGGAAAAAGGTTCTCACAAAAATCAGTTTCTTTTTAATTGCTTGACCATTACTTGTTACATTATTTTACAGCTGATATTCAGTGGTTGTTACAGTTTAAAAAAAATTTTCTGCCATAGTGCAAGTTGTTTTCCAAAACATTTACACTTTATGGTACTTCTTGTTAGTCATTATGCTAGCTATAGTGGCCATTGCTCACCTCAGCTTGAGAAATAAATCTGCCATTACAGGGCAGAGACAAGCATGACCACACAATATAGTTTTGAATGTCATTGTAAGATTACTTAATTTGCATAAAATTCTTAAAACTCTGGGGCAAGCTCAATCCAGGAGACTGATGCAGTGGCTAAACCTAGTGAAGGATCCCTTTGAAAGGAACAACATAGAGAATACAGGATGGGTAACCATGCAGAACCAGTGCGTTCTGCCACAGAGTGGTCTGATTCCTTGTGACCTCGAGAGCGAAGCTCGAGAGATCCTTGGGAATCAGACCCCGAGGTGGCAGAACACACGATTCTGCATTGGATTAACCATCCTATATTTTTTATAATGTATGGTGCCCCACAAATTATTTTTAAAACATTTTTAGGCTTCCAACGTGTATTTAAATTATGGATAAAGAAATTATTGTCTCCCCTCGCTAGGAGACAGAGTTGAGTGGTTGCTAAGGACTGGCTTCCCTAACATTGCAGCGCATATGCCCATTGGTTGGCGCTGTGCTGTAGGCGGGATTTACAAAAACATGTGGCGGAAACTCTCGCTAAGCGAGAGCAGAAACAGACACCGTGGCGAAAACTTAAGTTAACGTTTCATATCTGGTTGATCCTCTAGTCTGCGTAATGGCAAATGATCTGTTCCCCTTTCAGAAAACCGCTGCTGCAATGAACGTGGTACCAGAGTGATGTTGATTTACTCAAGGGTTTTCTGTGTATGCTTAAACCCTGCCTCGAAAGATCACTTCTAAATGAATGGAATGCTGTTCTGCATGTATGGTCAGAACAGCATTCCATTCATTTAAGTGTGAGTGGATGAACAGCGTTTTCGTAAGGCTGGATTTCGGGTGAGAACAACGTTCCACCATACACTATATTACTACAAGTGAGCGATTTTATTCTTCTAGGGATGTGGATATGGTGCACTAGCCACACTTCTGGCAGTCTTCATTCAAGGGTTAACTTGCTGAACATCTTAAGCTCCTACCACCCGCCCAGGTGGTATACTTCTCAGCTCCGCCCCCTGATGTCAGATCTTTCTTTCTGCTGGAAATGTCAAGTCTCCTTCTTTACAGCTCTGTATCCGGTGTAAGCCTTTGCTAAGTGCGCCATTGGCAAACCTTTGTATATTCTCGATTTCACTCCAGTCACTCGACATCCACGATGGAATGCGAGGAATCTGAATAGAGTTCAGGCTTCAAACGTTGCGTCCAGTGCAACCAGAAGGTGTCATGGATGGATCCACACACCTTGTACATCTACTGCCTTGGGGCAGAGCATGATGTTGCCACCTGGGGCCTCTGTAAAACCTTACTCCCTTTATAGTAGTAGCAGCTTTATTTATGGCGTCCTTCCCCAGAGGCCCAGGGTGCCCATACAGTGGAGGAAATAGCATAAACATCAACGTACAACAGAATAAAAAAAAATGATTCTGAATAAATAACAGGCCATAACACCATAGATAAATAACCAGCAGCTGAATTGCACTACAGTATGTCACTGATGTTCATAATATAAAAAACTATTTCATTCTCCAAACACCTGAGCAAAAAGATGTTTTTATCCCCCTTTCTAAAGGCTTCCACCAAGTGGGTCTCCCTCAAGGCCCTCGAGCAAATTTCATAGTACCGGCACCACTACTTCAAAGGACCAGTCCCCGGAAGTTTTAAGTTCCTTAAGGCCCACCAGGAGACCCTTCTCAATGGAGTGGAGAGGGTGCGCAGGCAGGCAGGGATGCAGGAAATCATGCAGGTAGCCTGAACCCAGACCATGTAGGGTGTTAAGTAACCCAACTTTATAGGAGATATACCACTTGACTGGCAGCCAGTGCAGTTCACACAGTGCTGGGGAAATATAACTCGACCTTGAGAGGCTGGTCAGCAGCCTTGCAGCTGCATTCTGCACCAACTGCAGGCATCACAGTATACCTCACACTGACCCTAAGGTAAAAGGCATTGCAGTAATCCGGCCATGAGGTCACAAATGCATGTACTAGAGAGGGAAAGAGCTCAGGAGAGATGAGGGTATGAGTTGGCTGATGTTCCTCAGATGACAAAAGTCATTCCAGACTACTGCCAATGCCTCCGCTCCCAAAGTCAGCTGCTTGTCCAGCATGATGCCCAGATTCTTCACCTTTGTGGCAGCCCCAAGCCTGGAGGTGCCGAGGCACAGCTCAGTCTCCCTCCCAGCTGCTGTCGGCGCCCCCCCAAACCTGGCTTAATCACTAGTACTTCAGTTTTGTCCGGGCTGAGTCTCACCAGCTCAATGACTTCCAGTCCTGGATCTTGGCCAAACACTGATTTAGCACATCCAACATGCTACCATCCTGGGGTGCAAAGGACAGACAGAGCTGAGTATCTTCTGCATAGCAGTGAAACCCAATGCCATACTTTCTGATGATCCTACCCAGGGGTAGTATATACATCAAAAAACAATATAGACGAAAGGACCGACAGCTGCACCCGTCTTCTCCATGGCCAGAAGCCTGAACGTGACCCTTAAGTGAGGTCCAAGGATGCCTGTAAAGCAATCGTGGCTGTGGGAACTGCGGCCCAGCTCATGGCAATGAAAGAAGTGGCAGCAAAAGCTGTGACTGGTGCTTCGTCAGTCTCAGCGCTGGTCCCTGCCATGACCAGTGTCAGGATGTCTGACCTATCTGAAAGAACTTCTGGTGCCTTACTGCCCCGGCCGAGCGGAGGTTGTTAGAGATTCCAAGAGTGAATTTAAAATCTTCTGGTAGTAGAGCATTTTCATATGCCGCACCCACTCTTTGGAATTCTCTACATGCCGGTTAAGGGAGTGCACCTCCGTGGAGGTATTTAAGAAAGATTTGAAAACTTATTTATGGGATCTGGCCTATCTGGATGAGTAATGGTAATTATCTGTAAATATTTGTTGATAATATGGATGACCGTATGGTTTGTTTTTAACTGAGTGATGTTTTAATGTATTTATTTTATATGTTTAAATTTGATATTGTATACTGTGTTTTGATGTAAAGCGCCTTGATATTTTTGAAAGGCGCTTTAAAAATTATTATTATTATTATTATGTCATTCTTCTGAACCTGTCGGTTGTGGGACCTTGAAAGAGCACACTTCTCCCTCTCCTGTGACTCCTTTGACTGCTCAAGGGCTGTTGAGCACTTGGCTTCAGCTTAGCCCACCTTGACACAGGCTGACCAGGTATTCGAAATGTTTCTCGACCTGGTTGACCTGTTGTCAGAAGGGATTGAGGAACACTCAATCTCTCGGACCCCAATCCTTTCAGCCCTCAGAGGGGTCAGGAGCAGTTGGTGAACCTAGCTGTTTCCTCCCAGAAACTGTCTCTTTCAGATGTCATGCAGCAGGAGCCAGTCCGTGTAGTCTACACAGCCCCTCCACCTGCCTCTCTTCACCGTCGACAATCATGGTGGCAAGGTCCAGGTTGAGATCATGGTCAAGGGATTCCTTGTACTCCCGATCATCTGGGAGGTATCGCAGTAGGTGTTGCTCATCCTCTTTGTCATCTGATGAAGAGAGGCTCCATCACATGATAAAGGAGAGCTACAAGGACATGGTTCTGCAGCAGTGAGCCTTGGTTGGGCAGGGAAGGGCTCTGCTCATTGACTCCAGAAATCCCCTGGTCACCAAGTGACTGGGAGTCCATCACAACCAATGCCTGGGTACTTCAGTTAATAAAGCTTGGTCATACTCTCGAATTTTGCAAAAAAAAAAAAAAATCCTCTGGTTTTTCCCACTACTCAAGGGCACACATTCCCCAGTTAAGAGAGGAAATCACAGCTCTTCTTCAAAAGGAAGCAATAGAGCCAGTGCCGGCAAACCAGATCAGGAAGGGATTCTACTTCCACTTCTTTCTGGTTCCAAAAATGACTGGTGATCTACGTCCGATATTAGACTTCAGTACCCTAACCCTCTTCATAGAATACAAGATGTTTCGGATGCTGACGCTGCAAAGCCTGCTGCCTTTCCTTTCCAGAGGACAATGGCTTTGTGCCCTGGACATGCAGGATGCGTACCTGCACATTCCAGTATTCCGTCCCCACAGCAGATTCCTCAGGTTTTCTTTCCAAGGGAAGCATTACCAGTTCAAAACCCTCTCCTTTGGCCTGTCCTCCAGACTGCGAGTTTTTACCAAGTGCCTTGCGGTGGTGGCAGGAACCCTGAGGAGTCAGGGGTACTATGTCTGCCCTTACCTTGACTATTGGCTCCTTGCAGCACCATCATGGGAGGGATTGGAGGCTTCTGAGAGCTACCCTGCACCTTTTTGAGAGACTGGGTAATAATGTCAACTACCCCAAATCTCAGCTTGCTCCTTCCCAGCACCTGCAGTTTATTGGGGCAGCTCTGGACACAGTCCAGGGTATGGCCTTTCTGCCCCTGAACAGGGTAGAGGCTCTGGAGAGAGAGGCCAAGCTGGTATCCTCCAACCTACACATTTCAGCCAGGGCGGTCCTTCGCCTCCTTGGCCTCATGGCAGCGGCTATCCCCACGGTTCCCTTGGCCAGACTTCACATGTGTATCTCGCAGTGGACTCTCAGGTCTCAATGGAATCAGAGGGTGGACGACTTGGACAGCTGTGTCCTAGTTTCTGGTCCGATGCAGAAAGATCAGCAGTGGTGGCAGAACTCTGACATCCTGACTCAAAGAGTTCTCTTCCAGGCCCCTCCTTATTCCCAAATCCTGACTACAAATGCGTCGGGAACAGGATGGGGTGCCTGTCTCGGAAACCATAGGACCCAGGGCCTGTGGCCACCTGTGGAACTACACTTGTACATAAATGTGCTAGAAATTAGAGCAGTTCTATATGCTCTTCAGGCTTTTCAGCACATTCTTCAGCAGGATACACTGTTGATCCAGTCGAACAACATGTGTGTAGTGTGGTACATCAACAAACGGGGACACCCACTAGTATCCTCTTTGCAGGGAAGCGATGCGGGTCTGGAATTGGGTGGTTCTGCACAGGGTTAATCTCCTGGCAGTCTACGTCCCAGGCATGCAGAACATTCTTGCAGACAGTCTCAGCCGCACTAGAGTAAGAGCGCACGAGTGGGAGCTAAAGCAAGAGGTAGTAGACCACATGTTTGACCTCTGGGGTCATCCAGAAGTGGATCTGTTCACAGCCCCATCAAATGCAAAACTTCCCAAGTTTTGCTCACTCGATCCAGTGCATGGTGCTTTTTGGCAAGACGCACTGTCGCTTTGTTGGACAGGGAGATTTCTGTACGCATTCCCTCCCTTTCCAGTTTTACAGAGAGTGCTGATCAAGCTTCAAACAGAAGGAGCACAAATGATTCTGGTTGCTCCGTTTTGGCCTCTACAAATTTGGTTTCCGCTGCTTCAACAGCTGGCAGTGGAACCTCCGGTTCCTCTACCACTTTCTTACAATCTCCTGACCCAGGAGGGGGGGCACGCTGGTCCATCTGGGGCTGAAGTCCCTTCATCTTCATGCGTGGCTCCTCAAGACATTGTCACTTCCAGATTTGGGGTTTCCCCTATGGTAGCTCAGATTTTGGTAGAGGCCAGAAAGCCTTCTACTAGAACTACCTATGCCATGAAGTGGAAGCGTTTTTCCATTTGGGCCACCTCGAAGAGTTGGAATCCTTTTTTGTGTCCCGTTCCTCAGGTTATGGAGTATCTTCTTCATCTATCTCACCTGGGCTTGAGCTATTCGTCACTAAAGGTGCATCTAGCAGCTATTTCTGCCTACCATGTTTTATTAGAGGGCAAAACTCTTTCCTGGAAAATGCTTTCTTTAGTTGCAGTTCCTTCTGCTCGAATGTTTTCCGAGCTTCAGGCCCTGATGTGTAAGGAGCCTTATTTGATTTTTTCACAGAGACCGGGTGGCTCTGGGTACTAATCCTAAGTTTCTTCCAAAAGTTGTTTGAGACTACCTTGAATCAGTCTCTTCAGCTGCCCAGTGTATTACCCTGAGCATTCTAATCAGGGGGAGGCCATTCTGCATACGTTAGATGTTCACAGAATTTTACTTTATTACACCAACAGGACAAAAGATGTCCCAAAGATGGATCAGCTTTTTGTTTCTTTCGCACGAAAGAGAGAAGGTGTGGCAGTTTCTAAACAATACCTTTCCAAATGGTTGCCTAATTGCATTGTTTTTGTTACCAGACATACGGTATAGTCCTTCCAGGGCAGGTTAAAGGACATTCTACCAGGGTTATGGCTGCCTCGACAGCCTGTTCCAGAAATGTATCTGCCGCAGAAATTTGCAGGGCTGCCACTTGGAGTTCTCTACACACTTTAACAAAACACTACAGTTTGGTCATCTCCTCTAAGCGCAGGGCTGGTTTCAGACTGGCGGTCCTCCAGGGACTCCTGTCCTAAGTATTTGGCTGGCTACTAGCTTTTCAGTTCCAGCCTCCCATGTTTTCCTGTCCCTTGGACTCTTACTACTTGGGACTCAGTCCTACAAGTAATTACCTACTGCAAGAACCCTCTCGAAGTAAGATAGTACAGTTACATAAGAACTTAACGTAACAGTAGATCTTTGAGAGAGGCTTTTGCAGTAGGTAACCTTTTTCCCACCCTCCTTCCCCCTTTTAGTCTGTAGCTCTTTTTCCATGAGCCTTTTCTTGGCTGCAGGAGCCTCTTTCCATTCTCCTGTCCTGCCTCTTGGAGGTCTCCAGCGGGAGAACTGGAGGGCGGACGTGGGGACCACCCAGTATATAGTGTCATGCTGACGTCCGTCATGTGACGTCAGCTGGGGGTGTCCACCATCAGTCACTGCTAGCAAAAGTTTCCATATGGTTCTGCCACCAAAGGGCACAGTCCTACGAGTAATTACCTACTGCAAGAACCTCTCTCTAAGATCTACAGTTATGGTAAGTTCTTGCATAACTGTACTTTCTAAGTTACACAGTCTGTCTTGCGGGCAGCTGTTCATATGTTTGACATAGCCTTCTGTTTTATTATATTTCACTTAAGTTATTTATACTTAAGTATGTTTTGTATCTATTTTATTATCTTTAGTTCGCATATTCTGTATTTTAATCGTACGGCGCCCAGATCCTCCAGGATTGGGCACCTTAAAAATAAAATCTGCCTTGCCTTCAGCTCAGTGGGGAAGGGGGTTTTACTCCCACTACTTCCTCGTCCCCCAAAAGACTGGGGACCTTTGGCCCATCCTGGACCTAAGCCATCTAAATCTGTACGAGTACAAACTCTTCCGGATAGTCACTCTCCAGGGGCTGTTGTACCATGTGGGACTGGCTTTGTTCACTAGACATGCAGGATGCCTGCCTGCACATCCAAATCTTTCCTGCCCATCGTCGCTTCCTCTGCTTCCACTTTCAGGGTGCCTATTTTCAGTTTTGGGCCCTCACTTTTGGCCTTTCTTTGGCCCACCAGGTTTTCACCAAGTGCCTGGCAGTGGTGGTAGCTGTTCTCCAGAGGCAGGGCTTTCTGTGCGTTTCCCTACCTAGACGGTTGGCTACTAGCAGCCCCCTCTAGGGACCATCTGGTTCAGACCCTGGAACACGCGTTCAGACTGTTTCAGTCCCTAGGGATCAAGGTAAATCTGCCAAAGTCTTGCCTCTCCCTTCCCAGCATCTCCAGTACATTAGGGCAGTCCTGGACACCTGTCAGGACAAGGCTTTTTTTCCCCAAGGACAGAGCGGAGTGCTTGATGGCACAGGTCCATCTGGTTTCCTCCAGTTGACAGGTCCCTGCCAGGGTGTTCCTTTGCCTACTGGCAGTGGCTAGTGCCACGGTTTCCCCTGGCCCGTTTGCATATGTGGGTTCCTCAGTGGACCTTGAGGGTCCACTGGGATCAACGTACTGATGACCTGGGTCAGCTGGCCCTGGTCTCCGACCCAGTGCGGAGAGTGCTGTCGTGTGGCTGTATCTGAGCCAGCCTGCTTTGAGGAGTCTCCTTGCTTTGCCTCCATATCAAATCCTCATGATGGAGGCATCCGCTCTGGCCTGGGGTGCTCATTTGGACAGTCACCAGACCCATGGTACTTGGATGGATGTGGAGCAGAGTTTCCTCCATATCAGCATCCTGGATATGCGGACAGTCCTTTATGCTCTGCATGCCTTCAAGTCTCATCTCCTCCTTGGTCTGCTGCTGGTGCAGACGGACAAACGTGTGTGTAGTATATTACATCAACAAGCAGGAGGGGACCCATTCTTACCCCCTGTGTTGGGAAGCTGTGAAGGTCTGGTACTGAGCCATCGAGCACAGACTGGAGCTCTCAGCCGTGCATGTTCCAGGTGTACAAAAATGTCTTGGACAACAATCTCAGCCACTCCAGATCTCGGGCTCACGAGTGGGGGCTTCTGACCTCGATGGTCGAAAATCTTTTTGACAGGTGGGGCCATCTAGAGTTGGACCTCTTTGGCTCTCCACTCAACGCAATACTGCCGCTTTCTAGGGACATGGATATGTTGTTCATCCACACTGTCTGGCAGGTTTCTTGCTGCTTTAAATCTTGCCGGAAGGTCTTCAAGCTGGCTCCTCCCACCCACCTAGGTGGTAAAACTCTCGGCTGCGCCCCATGATGCCAGATCTTCCTTACCGATTGGAAGCTCAGGCTCCCTCCTTAACACTCTGCATATAGACTGGATCCTGATTCTTCGGTTCGCCCCAAACTAATTCTAAAGTTTTCAAGACTTCGGTCTAATTACTCCCTTGCGGCTGTGATGGACAAATCGACTCCCGGATTTCGGCAGTGCCCATGCGGGCAGAAAATGTCCAGGACGGATCCTCACTCCACGTGCGTCTACTGCCTCAGCCTAGATCATGACCCGCAGGCCTGCGAGTTATGTAGTTTGTTTTCGGCCAACGTCCTGGAAGACCGCGCTGCCCGGTTACAGCTTGAGCGCCCCGAGAAGCGCTACCTACCGTTGAAGTCCAAGGAGGCCCATTGGGCAGTGTCCGCTGCAGCTGGCTCGGCTGAGCAACTCGAGCAGATCGCCCTCGAGGAGGAGGCGGCCCATGCTGCATCTTCGTCTTCCTTGGTCACGGCATTTATCCCGCTCTCTCTGGGATCCTCCTACACAGCTTCTTTTAAGGAGCTTTGCCAACCTTTCCACTGGAGGGAGGGCCATCCGACACTCTTCTCTGTCCAAAAGAAGGACTCGAAGGTAAGTCCCACCGTCGGCGTCGTGGGAGCGGGAGAGGTCCCCTTCCCCGACAGTTGACACTCTACTGGTCGAGATTGCGGCTAAGGCCGCTGGCTTCACGGTGTCTCGTCAGGTCAGCCGCCAGATGTCTGTCGACACGGTCGAGATTTTTCTCGACCTGTCAGACGGGCTGCTCATCGTGAAGCTGACAACCCTTCTTCACCGGGTTCCCCGGTGGAGACGAGAGGACTTGCCTGCGCCTCCTGTGCCGGAGTCCCAGGCTCAAGGCTCCCGAGCCGAGGGAAGAGTAGGGTGTCCTCCCCTTCCCAGACCCGCCCCCTAGAAACACCGAGGGTCTCGGGTCCAGACCTCATCTCGGTCCAGCCGGATCCCGCCGACGCCGGTGGTCTCAGTCTCAGCACCGAGGTAAGCTGCATGCCACTCGCCCTCTTCTTCCTCCCTCAGAAGAGGAGAGTTTCATGAAATTGTGTCGACACCACGAGGATCTCTAATGTGGCAGCAGTTACTTTTGTCCAGGAACAAGCTGACGCCGTCAGCCTTTCCCTGGCCATCATGACTGTCACCCAACGGGTCAACAACCTCCTGTAGTTGAGGTGCCTAAGCTCGGCCAAGTTGTTCGACAACCAGCTGCTCCCACTGATAGTGGAAACCCCGCCCACCACCGGGACCCGAGGGCGCCACTGACCCCGGTCGGTCAGGGTCTGCCCCACAGGGAGGTTAGTCACCCTCACTCCCGACAGTCCTCGGCAGGTGGAGGGTGGCTCAAGCCCAGGCAGCTCTTCGCGGACTCCTGGAGTCCGACGGCCTACCTCCTGTTTTCCAGGCCCCTTGACCTGAGTCCCCTCCGGGGCAATCGATGGACGAGAGCCCATCATCGCCACGGGTCTGCTCCGCTCATCTCGAGTCCACCGGGATGCAGCTCGAGCTCGTATCCAAGGGCTGGGCATCCCCTGACGGAGATACTGGACCGAGGGATTCACCCACTGAGGCCTTTCTGGTGGCTGAAGCCATTGTTGGCCCAGCCTTGGAGCTCTGGCAGCAGCCGGCTTCCTGTCCTGCGCCTTTGGCCAGGAAGTATGCGGCCCCTACCGGCTCTTTGTCTGGTTTTTCGGAGCACCCCTCTGCGGAGGGGTTAGTCACTGATAGCATTTTCCAGCTGCCCGGGAATGCTAGGGATGTGGATAAGCCTCCGGACAAGGAGTCCAAAAGCTGGACTGTGCCGGGCGCAAGGTGTGCCATTGCCCTCCCCAGGCCTCCGCCAGGCCAGCTTGGCCGCATGATGGCACACTTCTCCCACGCCCTCATGGGCTCCCTAGATGAGGTGATCCCTCATCTCCCGGCCGACCTGCAGACCACGGTCAAGCAGGTGCGGGACCAGGGAAGGGCGGTGGCAAAACAGCAGCTCCAAATGGCTCTGGACATCTGAGACTCGTGTGCCAGATCAGTTGCAGCCGCAGTGGCCATGCACCGCAGAGTATGGCTGAGGATATCCACCTTCACGGCAGATACCCAGCATAAACTGGCGGACGTCCCCTTTTTGGGGACTGACCTGTTCGGCCCTGGAGAGGAAGGTCACCTCCAGCGGATCAAAAAGTCCAATGCTACCCTGGACTCGGTCACCTCCGCCCAGAAGGACAAGGGCCGTCGTCAACAACACAAGTCCTTTTGCCCTTCTTGCACCAAGGGCACGTCCGCCCAATAACACCAGCATCTGGGCTAGCAGGCTCGCTTGGCATCCCAAAGCTGCTTCCATGCCTCTAACAGGAAGCAGGGGAGAAAGGCCCAGGAGGTCCCCGGCCGGTCCCTCCTCCAAGCCTGCTCAGTGACGGGTTGAGGGTGTCGCCCAGTCTCGCCACTCGCCTCTGGGTTCCCCATGGGGGATCGCTCACCACTTCCTTTCCACCTGGTCCGCTATCACCACGGATCGCTGTGGTGGAGGTGGTAGAAAGGCCTGCCTCTGAGTTTGAGCGGACCCCGCCCGGGAGCCATCGCCCCTCAGGGAGCTATGGGGTCCGCAGCCTCTCTGTAGGCTCGCTGAGCCGACATTGCCCTGCTCCTCGAAAAGGAGGTGATCAGGAAGGTGGCGGATCCTCCACCAGACCCGGGGTTTGTGTCCAGATACTTCCTGATCCCGAAATGGACGGGGGGCTGGCGCCCCATTCTAGACCTGCACGACCTGAACAGGTTCCTAAGGTCTCGAACCTTCAGGATAGTCACTCTGGCTCAGATCATTCCATCCTTGGAACGAGGCATGTGGTTCTGTTCTCTGGACCTCCAGGACGCGTTCTTCACATCCCAATCCATCCGTCCCACCAGAGATTCCTCCGCTTCAGGGCAGAGGGATCCTCTACGAGTTCCGGCCATGCCCTCGACCTTTCCTAGCTCCCAGGGTCTTCACCAAATGCATGGCAGTGGTGACAGCATTCTTGCGGCGCCTGAAGGGTCCGGTGTACCCTACCTGGACGACTGGCTGATTGCAGCCTCCTCCAGAATGGATGGTGGAGCGGCCAGAGATCTGGCCCTCCAGGTTTGCTTCTCAGGTTAGCCTCCTCATCAACGAGGCCAAGTCTGAACTCGTGCCAAAGCAGGTGATGCAATCCATCGGGGCAGAGCTCGACTCTCTACGAGCCAGAGCACGGCTCCCGGCGGACAAGGCCGAGGTTCTTTCCTCCTTTGCCCAATCATTTCAGGTTGGGCAATTGCGCCCTGCCCGGGACTTCCTGCGCCTCCTAGGCCTCATGATGGCCTGCACCAGCATGGTCCATTGGGCCCGTTGGTACATGCATCCCCTTCAATGGGGCCTGGCCAGCCAATGGTCACAGCACTCCGATCCCTTGGATCAGCTAGTGACAGTGACCCAGGGGATGTGGAACGCCTCCAGTGGTGGGCGCCTGAGCACATCTGCAGGAGGGCATCCTGCCTGCCTGCCCTAAGCCGACAGTCTCTATCAACCGATGCCTCTCTGATGGGTTGGGGTGCCCATCTGGGGAGCACAGAGCGACGGCTCTGGTCCCTCTGGAGTCCCTGCCACATCAGCCTGCTGGAGCTTCGAGCGGTTCGTCTAGCCCTCACCACCTTCACTCCATTTCTACGGGGTCAAGTGGTCCAGGTCCAGACGGACAATACCACAACCATGTACTACCTAAACCGCCAGGGCAGGACGCGCTCCATGCCTCTGTGCAGGGAAGCTCTCCGAATTTGGTCACTCATGCGCAGCCTGGAGGCGGATCTCCTTGCCATCCATGTGGCAGGAGCCGCCAACATTCTGGCCGATGCCCTAAGCCAGATAGGGGCTGCGTCCCGCGAGTGGTCTCTCCTGCCAGAGGTAGTACAAGATCTGTTCTTCCACTGGGGCATGCCTCAGGTGGACCTGTTTGCCTCCAGGAGAATGCGGTTGAGACTGTTTCATGCCCCCTCAGCAGGGCTCACTGCAGGGGATGCCTTCTCCAGGCCGTGGACCTCAGCCTCTTTCTTGACGCTTCTTCCCATTTCCCTTGATCCACAAGGTGGCTTCCCAAGGCGAGGAGGGACAGGGCGAGGTGACTTCTGGTAGCCCCAGACTGGCCCCGCCAGTTCTGGTATCCAGATCTCCTCAGTCTCAGCTCCAGGCTCCCGAGGCGGCTTCCAGCCCACCCAGACCTGATCTCAGTCAATCAGGGGAAGGTATTCCATCCAGACCTTCAATCCCTGCACCTGACGGCCTGGTTCCTGAGCGGCTAGAGTTCCAGGCCTTGGGTCTTTCCGACGAGGTCCTCAACGTTGTTGAGGCGTCCTGTAAGGAGTCGACCAGAAAATGCTATGCCTTCAAATGGAAGAGATTCTCCATTTGGTGTCAGGGCAAGGGCCTGGACCCTTCCTCCCGTTCCTTGGCAAGCATTCTAGACTCACCTGTGGTCCCTTTCTCAGCAAGGGCTTGGCCAACTAATCTTATGGTGCACCTGGCAGCCATCTCTGCTCACTTGTATGGTCGGAAGCAGTCGGGGTGGCGCAGGGAGAAGGTGGTCACGCTTTTTCAAAGGCCTTGATCACATGTCCCTCTGGTGCGAGAACCTCCACCTCCATGGGATCTACTGGTATTGGCTAAGCTCATGGGCCAGCTTATTCGAATCTGATGGCACAGGTGTGACATTCTCACCTGTCATGGAAGACCCGCCTTTCTTGGTGGCTATCACGCCAGCCAGAAGGATGGGAGAGGTCCAGGCGCTCTGCTGAGTCTCCTTATCTGGTCTTCCACAGGGACAAGGTTGTCTCATTCCCCCTGAAATTCTCCTTCCTAAGGTGGTGCGTTGGAGTTTCACCCAACTCAGGTGTTGACTCTACCAGTGTTCCCCACCAATCACACCTCAAGGTCAATATAGGTCCATACTTTGGACCTTGGGGAAGAGCCGCGCCGCTACTATAAGGAGCGGACGGCCAGAAGTTCGGGGACAGGTTCGCCAGCTGTTTGTCACCCACGCTGAAGCGCAGCCTGGCAGACCTGCAGCCAAGCGGACGATAGGGGCAGGTGGGTCACCCTGCATAGATCTCTGCTATAGCTTCATGGCATGGAGCTTCCCAGAGGGACAGAGCTCATCTCTACCCGCCATACCGCTGCATCGGTGGCTGCTTCCAGGGACGTCCCTATCCAGGATATCTGCAGGGCTGCTACCTGAAGTCAGCACACACCTTCATCACCCACTGCCACATCGATCGTGAGTCATGCCGGGATGCTGGTTTTAGGGCCTCGGTTCTCCAGTCTTTATTCCCTAAGTAGGGGGTGTGAGCCTTGCCTCCCACCTCCCGGAGAACTGCTAGGAGTCTGCCAGACAGTGTGGATGAACAACATATCCTTGTCCCTAGAAATACATGTTACTCGCCTGTAACAGGAGTTCTAGGAATGGTATATGTTGTTCATCCACACCCACTCCACCCGGCCTCCCGTTCACACACAACCTGGCTTCCTGTGCCGGCTAGATCTGATGCTATTGGGGCGGAGCCGAGAGTTTTACCACCTGGGTGGGTGGGTGCATACCTCTCAACCTCCTGCCTCATAATTCAGGGACAGGGCTTAAAAAATTCAGGGACAAAGGACCAAAATCAGGGACACATTTTCAAAATTGGAAATATCAACTCAGGAAGCGGGTAGAATAAGGGGCTTAGTGTAAAATGCATTTTCTAAGGAAGAACAAGTCTGTAACTTTAATGTCTGATATTATTGTAAGATTACAACTCCCAATGTTTAGTCATGGAAACACAATTTTAGGAGGGACAGAGTAAAGTTTTGAGGCAATCAGGAACCGCCTCGAAAATCAGACAGTTGATATGGGTGGTGAGGAGTTATCTCTTCGCGGGAAGATTAGGCCAGTAGAATCCGTTAGATAGTGTGGATGAATAACATATAACCATTCCTAGAACTTTTTACAGGTGTGAGTAACCTGTGTTTCAGGGACATGGATATGTTGTTCATCCACACTGTCTGGCAGGTTCCTTGCCGCTTAAATCTTGCCGGAAGGTCTTCTGGTTGGCTCCTCCACCCACTCGGTGGTAAAACCTCGCTCCGCCTCATGACGCCAGATCTTCCTCTACCACTTTGAAGCTCAGGTTCCTCCTTAACGCTGGCCAGTATAAGACTGGTTCCTAATTCTTCAATTTTCAAATTAAAAAAGTTTTTGCTAAAAAAGACTTCGGCCCTCTTCCCTCAAGGCTGTGATGGACAAATCACCCCGGCTTCGAGATGCCCTTGCGGGCAGAAGATAAAATCTCGGACGGATCCAAGACTCCACTTAAGGCCTACTGCTTGGGCCTTGAGCACCACCAGGCCTGCAACTCCAGTTTCCTTCCCTTTCTCGGCCCACGCTCAAGACCGCGGTATGTCTGCTTACAAATCGGGGGCATCCCGAGAAGAGATTTCTCCAGTAAAGTCAAAAGAGGCCCGGTCGGGCGGTGTCCAAGGGGCGGCGGGCTCCGGCGGATCAGTCTGGAGAGATGATTGCCTCGAAGAGGAGGCGGGCGGTCAGCTTCCACCTCGTCTGCGGCATTTGTCCCGGCTATCTCTCGTGCCTCTTATTCGGCTTCTTTTAGGAGCTTTGTTCTAACCCTCTCGACAAAAGGTGAGGGTCCACCTCTTCTGGACCGTCTCAGTCCAAAAAGAGACAACGGTAAGTCTCACTGCCGACGCCTTTGGGAGCGGGAAAGATCCTCTCCCCAGTTGTCGGGTCCGTCGACTTCGGGTTGACCTTCCTCGGCTTCGCCACTCGTCCCATGGTGTCCCCTGCCAGGCTAGTTGGACCGAGAATCCGTCATTTAGACGTCGAGATTTTCTCACCCATTGACGGGCTGTCGGCTGAGTAGCCGAGAATCCTCCCTGTCTCCCCGTGGGAGTTGAGGATCCGCCGGTTCGCCTGTGCCTCCGGTCCGAGAGCCTTCAGTTGAATCGTCCGAACCGAGGGGAGCGATTCCACGCAACACTCACCAGCACTGGCCTCGCATAGCCGAGGTTCTTGGTCTCGATGTCTTTGCGTCCAGCCAATCCCGCCACATAGGCGGTTCCCGGTTCGCATCACGGGCAGCGCCGCCGCTGCCTTCTTCCTCCTCCTCGGACGTAGGGAGGCTTTTGGGCGCAAAGGCGGGCCGGAGGTATGAGAACTCATGTGGCAACAGCCTCTGACTGGAATAAGCGACGCCGCCGCCTTCCCCGCCATTAAGTGGCTGTCACCGGAGCGGCCAAACAACCCTTCGCTTTAGCCGAGGAGCCTGTTCCAGGCCGGTTGTTCGGCAAAATCCAGCTGCCCCACCGATTCCCGTGGAACCTCCGCCCACAGCTGCTAGTTGGGGCTCCACTAAAATCCTCGGTCTGCTCAGGGACTGCCCCAGGCTGTCTGTCACCTCACTCCACCGGCCTCGCAGGTGGAGGTGGCTCAGGCCCCGAGGCAGTTTCTTTTGAGTATTCCTCCAGTCCGAGGTGACGATTCCTCCCTTTCTCCAAGCGAATGGACTTGGAGTCTCCAGGAGGACAGTCAGTGACTATAGCCCTTCGTCCTTCCTAGGATTGCTTTGGCTCATCTCGGAGTCCACCGGATGAAGCGCCAACTGGCTTTAAACGGGCCAGGTATCCTCACTGGTTCTGGACCGAGGGATCCCTACGGAGGCCTTCCGGTGGTCGAAATATAGTGGGTCCGCCTTGAGCCTGGCAGCGCCTGCTTCCTGTCCTGCACCTTCGGCCAGGATGGCTAGGAAGCATGGGCGTCCTACCGTTCCCTGTCCGGTTTTTCGAACACCCTTGGCTGAGGGGTTGGCTACCGACAGCTCTTTCCGGCTGCCGGGAACGCCTAGGGATGTGGACAAACCTCCCACAAGGAGTCCAAGAAGTTGGGACCATGCTGGGCGAAAAGTCTATGCTGCGTCCTCCCTCGGCCTTTGCCAGGCCAGTTCGCCGCCCTCATGGCACATTTTTCTTGGCGTTCTGTTGGCTCCTCGTGTGAGGCTGGTCTTCATCTTCCCCGCTGGATCTGCGCACTCACGGTCAGGCAGGTGCGGGACCAGGGCAGGCAGTGGCCAAACAGCAGCTCCAGACTGCTTTCTTGACACTGGGACCCGTGTGCTGTGGTCTGTGGCGGTCAAGAGTGGCTATGTGTCGCCGGGTTTGGCTGAGGATATCCACCTTTACTTGATACCCAGCACAAGTTGGCGGATGTTCCTTTTGGGACTGACCCTCGCCCTGGGGTGGAAGGTCACCTGTAGAGGATCGAGAAGTCCAATGCTACCTTGACCTGGTATCTATTCCGCCAGAAGGAGAAGGCCGCAAACTACAGCCTAAGCCCTTCGCTCTTCTGCGCTCACAAAAGGCCCGGCCCAGCAACGCTAGGCTGCGGTGTTGGCTTGCATCCCAAACCCAGCCCGGGGCTTCCTCCAACAGGAAGCAGGGAGGTGAGGCCCAGGAGGTCCCTCGCCGGGTCCTCCTCCAGCCTGCCCAGTGACGGCTGAGGGGTGTCGCCTCCTAACCCCTGGCCACTCACTCCCCAGGTTCCCCTGGGGACGGCCCGCATTCTCTTTTCCACCTGGTCCGCTATTACCACGGACAGGTGGGTACTGAGGTGGGTGGGAAAAAGGCCTGCTCTATCTGAGCGGCTCCCTCCCGCCTCAGAGCCTGCTACTGGGGGCCCTCGGGGTCCGTAGCTTCACTGTCGTCTGTCATCGACATCGCCTCCTCCTCCAAAAGGAGGTGATCAGGAGGTGGTGGACCTCTCTCGTGACCCGGGTTTGTGTCCAGTAGTTCCTGGTTCGAACAGACGGGCTGAGCCCTATTCTCACCCACACCTCCTGGAACAAGTTCTAAGGTCTCGAACCTTCAGGATGGTCACCTGGCTCAGATAATACCATCCCTGGAACACGGCATGTGGTTCACTGACCTGCAGGACCGTTTTCATTCCCTATCCGTCCGTCATTACATCGGAGACCTTCGCCGAGCGGAGGGATCCCTCTTCGAGTTCCGAGCCATGCTCCTTCGGCCTGTCTCCAGCTCCCTGCGTCTTCACCAAATGCAAGCAGATGGCGGCTTTCATGCGCCGAGGGGTCCGGTGTACTTACCTGACGATTGGTTGATAGCAGCCCCTCCAGACAGGAGGTGGAGCGTGTCCAGAGATCCGGCTCCAGGTTTGCTCTCAAGTCGGCCTTCTCATCAACGAGGAAGTCGGAACTCGTCAAGCAGGTGATTCTGTTTATCGGGCAGAGTTTGACTCTTCGGAGCGCAGAGCACGGCTCCCGCGGACAGGGCCAAGGTTCTACCTCTCTTGCCCAATCTCTGGTTGGGCAACCGCGCCCCTGCCCGACTCTCCTGTGCCTCCTGGTCTCATGAAGGCCTGTACCAGCGTGGTCCCTGGGCACGCTGGCACATGCGCTCCTTCAGTGGGACTGCAGCCAGTGGTCACAACGCTGCGATCCATTGGACCAGCTAGTGATGGTGACCCAGGAGATGTGGAACGCTCTCCGGTGGTGGACCGTTCCATCTCATCTGCAGGAGGGCATCCCGTTTGTCCGCCCCGAGCCGACGGTCTCTCTATCGACCGATGCCTCTCTGATGGGTTGGGGTGCCCATCTGGGGGAACACCGGGCGCACGGCCTCTGGTCCCCGCGGGAGTCCCGATGCCACATCAACCTGCTGGAGCTCCGAGCGGTCCGCCTAGCTCTCACCGCCTTTGCTCCGTTTCTCCGGGTCAAGTGGTACGAGTCCAGACGGACAATACCACGACCATGTACTACCTCGCCGCCAGGGCGGGACGCTCCATGCTTCTATGCAAGGAAGCTCTCCTCGACGGTCACTGCAGCAGCCTGGAGGCGGATCTCTAGCTATTCCATGTGGCAGGAGCCTCCAACACCCTGGCCGATGCCCTGAGCCGGATAGGGCCGCATCTCACGGTGGGCTCTCCTGCTGGAGGTAGTACAAGATCTGTTCTCCCATTGGGGCACGCCCAGGTGGACCTGTTTGCCTCCAGGAGAGCGCTGGTGAGGCTGTTTCATGCCCGCCCCCTCAGCAGGGCTCGCTGCAGGGGATGCCTCTCGAGGCTGTGGGACCCTGGCTCTTCACGCCTTCTCCATTTCCTTGATCTGCAAGGTGCTTCTCACAGCAAGGAGGGACAAGGCGAGGTGATTCTGATGGCCCCAGACCAGCCCGCCAGTTCTGGTACCCAGATCTCCCTCAGCCTCAGCTCCAGGCTCCGGAGGCAGCTTCCAGCTCGCCTGGACCTGCTCTCAGTCAAATCAGGGGAAGGTGTTCCATCCTGGACCTTCAATCCCTCGCACCTGACCGGCCTGGTTCCTGAGCCTAGGTTCCAGGCCTTGGGTCTTTCCGGCCGAGGTCTTCAATGTTGTTGAGGCGTCCGTAAGAGTCGACCAGGAAATGCTATGCCTTCAAATGGAAGAGATTTTCCATTTGGTGTCAGGACAAGGCTTGGACCCTTCTTCCTGTCCTTTGGCAAGCATCTTGGACTATTTATGGTCCCTTCTAGTCAAGGGCTTAGGTCGACCCTAAGGGTGCCTTGGCAGCTATCTCTGCTTACGAGGCGCGGGCGAGGGCAGTCGGTGGCGCAGGAGAGAAGATGGCCTGGTGCTTTTCAAAGGCCTTGATCACATTTCCCTCCGTAGATCCTCCACCTCCGTGGATTTACTGCTGGTACTGGCAAGCTCATGGACAAGCCATTCGAACCAATGCACAGGTGTGAACTCTCTCACCTGTCGTGGAAGAGACCGCCTTCTTGGTGGCTATCCGTCAGCCAGAAGGATGGGAGAACTCCAGGCGCTCTGCATCGAGTGTCCTTACCTGGTCTTCCACAGGGACAAGGTTGTCCTGCGCCCCCACCCGAAATTCCTTCCGAAGGTGGTGTCGGAATTTCACCTTAACCAGGTGTTGACTCTGCCGTGTGTCTCTACCCCAATCACACTCCTCGGAGGCTAAATACAGGCTCCATGCTTTGGACCCTAGAAGGGCGCTCGCTTATTATAAGGGCATACGGCTGAAATCGGGGAGAGGTTCGCCAGCTGTTTGTCACCTACGCTGAAGCCGCACCTGGCAGACCTGCAGTCAAGCGGATGATAAGCAGGTGGGTCACCTCCTGCATATCTCTACTAAGGTTGGCGGGCATGGAGCCTCCCAGAGGATAAGAGCTCATCTACCCGCCTATACTGCTGCATCGGTGCTGCTTCCAGGGACGTCCCTATCCAGGAAATCTGCAGGGCTGCTACCTGGAAGTCAGCATACACCTCATTACCCATTACCACATCGACCTTGAGTTACGCCTGGATGCTGGTTTTGGGGCCTCGGTTCTCAGTCTTTATTTCCAAGTAGGTATCAGGGGTGTCGCTTGCCTCCCTCCTCCCGGAGAACTGGTAGGAGTCTGCCAGACAGTGTGGATGAACAACATATCCATGTCCCTAGAAATGGGTTACTCATCTGTAACAGGGTTCTAGGAATGGTATATGTTCATCCCACTACTACCGACCTCCCAGCTCGACGCACAACCCTGAGCTTCCGCGGGCCAGATCTGGCGTCATGGGGCGGAGCCGAGTTTTACCACCCGGGTGGGTGGGAGGAGCCAACTTGAAGACCTTCCGGCAAGATTTAAAGTGGCAAGGAACCTGCCAGACAGTGTGGATGAACAACATATACCATTCCTAGAACTCCTGTTACAGGTGAGTAACCTGTATTTTCTGGTCGCTCAAACCCAGGCCTGGAGTTTCCTGGCAAGACGCATTGCCCTCTTTTGGAAAGGGAGGTTTCTGTATGCCTTTCCTCCCTTCCCACTCCTGCAGACGGTTCTGCTCAAGCTCCAGTTGGAAGGGGCAGAGATGATTCTCATAGCCCCCTTCCGGCTGCATCAGATTTGGTTCCCCTTGTTATAAGTAGAAACAGCAGTGGAACCTCCGATGCCCTTGCCCCTGTGCACCAGCTTCTCTGCCAGGACCCAGGGCACCCCAGTCCATCTGGATCTCAAGTCTCTACATCCCCATGCGTGGCTCCTGCAGACCTAGCCATTGCCTGCTTCGGGATCTTCTCTAGGGTCGCAGACGTCCTGGTGGCTGCTAGGAAGCCATCCACCAGGGCTACTTAAGCTATGAAATGGAAACGCATTTCTATTTGAGCTGCTGCTCACCGTTTGGATCCTTTCACCTGCCTGATGAATCAGGTGTTGGAGTATCTTCTTTCCCTTTTGGATTCAGGCTTGAGGAACGACTCACTCAAGGTGCACCTTTCTGCCAACTCTGCGTATCATGCATCTATCAAGGGCAAGGCTGTCACCCAGCTCGATGTGTCCCACACCTTCTTGCAGGGCATTTTGCATCTGAAACCTCCCATTTGGGACCCGGTCCCTCCCTGGGACCTCAACTTTATGTTGGAGAAACTTACTTTACTTCCTTTTGAACTGGCCACGAGTTGCGGGCTGCACTTTCTGTCTTGGAAAACGCTCTTTTTAGTTTCTGTTACTGTCGTTGAGGCACAGGTCAGGAAGATAGGAAAAACCAGGAGCAATTGTAGAATTTGCAAAAAGTGTTTATTAGTACTAGCAGTAACATACAAAAATAAACTTGTTCAAAATAACTATTTACAAAAGCAGAATAAACGGAGATGAACCATTTGAGTTTCCCTTCAATCTCTGAGTGTATCAGTTTGTTTCTCTCTCTTGCAAGAAATTACAGTTCTGTCTTCTAAGTCTTTGCAACACCTCTCCTTAACAAGCATCCTGTTTTTTTCTAAAATGTTCTTGTAAATTTCAGACAGGTGCAGCAAGAACACAGTGTCCCAGAACTGACGCCCCTTCTCCACAGCTTCTGAAAAAGGGCTTAAATCTGCTTTCGGGTTAAACCCTTGAGTTTCCAATAGCTTTTTGCGATCATCTCAGACTATGATTATACATTTCAACAGTAATATTATATAATTTCTAAAGAAAGGGATCCCAATATCAGTTACATTTCCACCTGATGATTTGCATATATTTTTATGCCAGCAGATATGCAAGGGAGGAATAAAAGACTGAAACAGAAAGGGAAGACTGAGAGACAGTGAGAGGCAAAGAATTGTGTGAGACTGTCAGGGAGATCAGATCCTAGGTCTGACGAGAAAATCTAGTTGCGTAACTAGACAGACAAGAGACAGGAAAGAACAGAACAGACCCCTGCATTCACACTCTCCATAACAGCTGGGACAGGGTCCTATTCAACCCTGTCACATACACCCCTCCTCCTTAAGAGGGAACATGTTTTATCAAACAGGTTTCCATAACTTACTATTAATTCTCTACTAACATTAGCTTCTAACTTTCAGAAATTAAGCACATGTGCAGAATCCTTTTTATGTTGGCTTGTGTGCATGTGCACACAACATCTTGTGCTAGTAGCACATTTCAGAGGTGTGTCAGTGTTGGCGGATGCAGGGCACACTTTAGTAGGTGCATCCTTCATTCCCCAGTAAGCCAGCATGTGATTGCTGACACAAGAATTATGCAAAGTGGACACAACTTGTAAGAAAAGTGCTACTTCAATCAGAGACAAGCTCGTCATGCAGCGGCACAGATGACACGCCTCCCAATGTGCCTTTCCTGGTGAAACATTTCAATAAACATGGCGGCAAAGCCGCCACCACACAGTCCCTAAAGGGAGCTGACATCGGGGGTGCAATTCCCGTGTTGGCATATCCGACCCCCCCCCCCACATTGTGTGGCACACTGGGAGCCCAACCCAGTGTGCTGCCGCTCACAGTAAGCCAACCACATCGGCATGTTCCTGCCCCCAGGCCCCGTCCCACTCCCATTTTGTGGCACACTGGGAGCCCACCCCAGTGTGTCCAACATTTGTTTTCTTTTACCTATAAAGAAAGAAAACTGTCCTGCAGCAGTGTCCATTTTTATTTTTTTGTACCTGAAAAAGGAAAATGGTCTGTTGTCCGTGGAACCCCCCAAGCCACACCCACCCTCTGCGCAACCCACCTCCCCACACACACCCTCACCCCATACTTACCTCCGGAAGTCTGGTGCTGGGATCTTCGGTGGAGCGGGAACACGTCTGGACTCTTCAGAGCCGACCGCGAACTGAAGAAATGCTGGTAAGCTGTATAATGGCATAAAATGGGGTTTCAGCTTAGGTGGATATCTCAGCCATTTTATTTTTATTTTTTTTTTTTTATTTTGGCTCCAAATTTTCAACATGGGGTTCTTGGGACCCCACCTCATAAACACATGCACTGCCATCTCATTATTCAGTCTCAAAATATCATTTTGAGGTCACTGCACGGAATCACCTTTTGGGACCGAATAACAAAATGACAGGTGCTACTGTTCATGAGGTGGGGTCCCAAAAAGCCTGTCTTGCAAATCTGGTGAAAAGAATTCCCAAAAATAATTGCATTACGGGTGTGTGGTGCACTGTTTCTACATACACTCGTGGCTTCACCAATGTTTAATATTTTCACTCCAGATTTTCAACATTGACATTTTTTTTACACTTCCTTATGAACAGTATAGCTGTCATTTTCACATTCTGCCTGAAATGTGTTTTCATACATGTGCTCAATGGCACAGTTGCTGTGGGAAATCAGTGTTTGGGACAGATTAACAAAATAACAGTGACACTGTTCATGAGCAGAGGTCCCAAAATGCCTGTGTTGAAAATCTGGTTAAAGAAATTCCTAAAATAATAGCGTTACAGGCATGTGTTGCACAGTTTTGATGCACGCTCATGCCTTCACCAGTATTTCATATTTTCACTCCAGATTTTCAACATTGCCAGTTTTTTTTACACCTCCTTAAGAACAGTACAGCTGTCATTTTTCACATCCTGCCCGAAATGTGTGTTCACACCTGTGGCACCAAATGGCACAGATGCTGTGCAAAATCACCTTTCGGATAAACGAACTGATAGTGCCACTGTTCATGAAGTGGGGTCACAAAAAGCCCATGTTGAAAATTTGGAGTGAAAATACCAACAAACATCTGGGGTATTAGGGAATGAGGTGAGCGCAAGGCCCAAAGAGCCCAAGGCACACCGTGACAATTCTCTGTGTCTGCAGGACAGGGTGAGGTGAAATGGCGTGAGCATTATGTCTGATGACCCAAAGGCACACCCCAATGCCTATCAGTCTCTGCAGGGTGAGGTTAGCGTCAGTTCATTACTTCACTGCCATTCCTATTATGCATCTGTCTTAACTTCTGCACTACCAATGCCAGTGCCAGCAAGACAACATTAAGCATTGACAAATGCTTTTTTCTATAACAGTACAGCAGACAGTAAAGTTTAAACTCATACATTTGTTTTTCAACCTTCAGAACCCTCCATTCCTGATCCATACCTTGACAGAAAATCAGCATTGCTATTCTCTTTACCAGATTTGTGTATCACCCTGAATCTAAATGGCTGTAGTGCCAGTTACGACCTTGTGATTGTGGAATTTTTATCTTTCATTTGGTTAACCCAACAGAGAGGATTGTAATCTGTTATAAGTACAAAGTCAGTTCCTAGCAAATAAAACTTAAGGGACTCCATGGCCCACTTTGCTGCTAAACATTCCTTTTCAATGCTGGAGTACCTTTTCTCTCTGTCATGCAACTTCCTACTTATGTACTGAATAGGATGTTCGTCCCATCTATATTTTGACTCAGGACTGCACCTAGGCCTACTTCTGATGCATCTGTTTGTAACTAAAATGGTTTCTTAAAATCTGGGCTTCTTAAAATGGGGCCTGAACATAATGCAGCCTTAATGGTTGAAAAGCTTCATCACACTCTGGGGTCCATTTCACATTATTTGAGTACAGTTTTTTTGTAAGTTTAGTGAGGGATGTAGCTAACTTAGCAAAGTTGGGTACAAATCTCCGATAATAACCAGCCAGCCCTAAAAGTAACCTGACATATTTCTTTGTTTTAGGGACAGGGCTGTTAGCTACAGCTTCTGTTTTTGAAATTTCTGGCTTAACTTCTCCATTTCCCAACACATAGCCCAAATATCTGGTTTCCTGCATGCCCAGTGCAGATTTGGCAGGATTAATAGTCAGTCCTGCATTTTTGATAGCTTGGATAACTGCTCGTAGGTGTTCTAGGTGGCTTTTCCAGTCTGGACTGTACACCATGACATCATCCAGGTATGTAGCACAATAACCATTGTGAGGGGATAAAATTACATCCATGTACTGCTGGAATGTAGCTGACGCTCCATGTAAACCAAATGGCATGGTGGTGAACTGATAGAATCCAACAGGAGTGGCAAATGCAATTTTGTCTCTGGATTCTTTAGCTATAGGGATTTGCCAGTAACCCTTGGTGAGGTCAAGGGTACTGATACACTTTGCACTCCCCAGTCTGTCCGCCAAATCATCTATTCTGGGCATAGGATATCAAATTCTGACACTTGATTGTTTCCTAAAGTCAAGGCAGAGTCTTAACACCCCCTTCTTATTTGTTTACAATTACCATTGAAGATGACCAAGCACTCCTCAACTCTTCTAGGATGCCCAATTCTTTAATTTTTTGTATTTCCTTGACCACGTCCACTCTTAACCACTCTGGTAATCTGTATGTCTTTTGCCTAATAGGGCTTGCATTCCTTGGCACTATTACGTGTTCGACCCCTTTTGCTTGGCCTGGTACTATGGTAAAAGTGCTGTTAAATGTCTTTAGCAAGTTACAGATTTCTACGGTTTGTTCAGGGGTTAAGGAAACATTCACTTTTACAGCATCAGCAGTTAGTTTGTTCCAGTCTATCATAAGCAACATCAATATCGTCTTTATCACTTTCTGGTAAAACTAGCAAAGCAGCTTTTGGTGTTTTTTCAACCCATTTCTTGAGGAGGTTAGCATGGTGTATCTTAGTAGGATTTTTCCTGTCAGGGGTCTCAATCTCGTAGTTAATGGTGCCAGTATGTCTAAGCACTCTATAAGGCCCTTGCTGCTTCATTCATAGTTTTTCTGTTGTGGGTAACAGTAGCAAAACCTTTTCATCTGGCTCAAAAACGTTTTATTTTATCCCATGGTTATAATATACCTTCTACTGGTTTGAGGCCTCTTCCTGATTACTGTGAGCAATTTCAACATATTTTGCTAGCTTCTTTCTTAGGGCACACACATAAGACATTGTAGATTATTTCTAAATGGGGTTATCTTCCCACGTTTCTTTTATCACATCCAGTGGCCCTCTTGGCTGCCTACCATACAGCATTTCAAATGGTGAAAACCCTTTTCATTCCTGTGGTACTTCTCTGTAAGCAAAAAGTAGGTAAGGCATGTATGGGTCCCAATCTTTCCCTTCCCCTTTTACAAACCTTTTTAACATGCGTTTTAGGGTTTGGTTAAAATGCTCAACAAGATAGTCTGTAATGCAGCACCAAAATTTCTATCCTGATCAGTAATAGTTTATTTAGGTATGCCCACTCTGCTGCAAACGTTTTGCAAGTTCTACTGCCAGTTTTTGAAGCTGTGACAGTATGCATTGGAACTGCTTCTGGGTATCAAGTAGCATAGTCGCATACTACAAGGATAAATCTATTGCCCTTTTTTTACTTTTGTCTAAAGGACCAACCACACCCATTGAAATTCTCTCAAAAGGCACATCTATCGAGGGTAGGGGCACCTTGTCTTTTCTAGTGACCGGGGCTACTTTCAGAGACTCCGCACTGGAATTATAATAAGTAGCAACATCTTCATGAATTCCAGGCCAGTAAAATCTATACAGCAATCTGGCAATTGTGCGATCCCTCCCTGAGTGACCAGCCATTGGACTGTCATGTGCCATCTTTAACAACTCTGTTCTGTACTTCTCTGGTATAACCAATTGTTCTGTCTGTTCCTGTGTGCAAGGTTTAACCCACATTCTGTGCAGTTAAGTAACCCATTAAATTTTTTAAACATTGGTTCAGCCTGTTTTGGTTTCACCCCTAGCTGCTTAAAATAACCCTGGAGAGAAACATTGTTAGCTTGCTCTGAAACAAAATCACAATCAGTTATCAGTTTTGCTTCAGCATTTTCATATTTTAACCCTTTATGTCCATCAGTCTTTTATTGCCACTGTTGTTTCAGATGTTTTCTTTCCTGGACTTCCACATCTTGGAGCTGTTCTCAAACAAGTCCGAGTCAAAGTCACTGAAAGGAAAAGTGTCCCCACCATTTGAGATTTTCTATGCCTGAGCTCTTGTTACCACTGCTGCTGAAACTGCAGGGTTCAGGTCCTCTAAGATTAACTCAATAAACCCTTGATAGTCATTTCCAATAATCATGGGTACATGTAACTTAGTTGCTACCCCCACTTTCATTTGGTGCAACACACCCCTAATGGTCAGAGTCACTTGGGTGGGTGGGATAGTATCGAGTGTCCCCGTGGATGCAGATAACACCAGTACCTGGTCCTTTTGCACAGTGTTTTCCCAGTTCTTCAACATGCACTAGGCTCTGTCTGCTTTCCGAATCAGTGAGTCCCTTTACAGTCTTATCCCCCATCTTCACATCTGATAAGTACTTGCCCCAATTTGGTTAGTATAAATCTGCTCCAGTGCCACTCCTCTTACTACGGCATTTTCTCGCAGTATGGCCAGGTTTGTTACAATTATAATAAATAAAGTGTTTGGGGGCAGATTTGTTACCCCCACCAGAGTTCTTATCAGACTTTGAGTTTAAATTTGAAAAAGAGGGTCTTACCATGCTTGGCTGTTGTCTTGCAGCTATAGCGTCTGTCTAGCCATATGGTAGTCTTCGGCCAAAGAAACGGCCTTTTCCCCATTTTCTGGTCGATGTTCTTTCACCCAATGCTGCACATCTGTAAGCAGGATGTTGATGAATTGCTCTGTTGCAAATGTATCGATGATCTGTGGGACTGTTTTGCCCTCTGGTTGGAGCCATTTAATAAGGAGCTCTCTGAGTCGGATGAAGGCTTCTCATGGATTGTCGAATGCGTTGTACTTCAGGGACCAGAATCTTTGCCTAGAGGTCTGTCCTGTGATGTATCTTTTCAGGATTTCTTTTTTCACAAGGTCATAGTTTTCCGACTGTGCAGTGTCCATACTGCTGTAGGCAACTTGGGCTTTACCTGTCAGGTAGGGTATCAGTCTGATTGTCCATTGCTGCTTTGGTCATTAGCAGGCTGTGGCAACTCTTTCAAAAGTTGTCAGGTATGCCTCGATATCATCGGAGGGACACAACTTTGTAAGTTTAATGTCTTTTAAGTTGTTTGTACCTTGTTGTTCAGCTGGACCAGTGCCAGATCCTTCTGCTTTGATAGCTTGCAAGGCATCCAGCCAGAGCTGCTCCTATCGCTGCATCTCTTCTGTTTCTCTCTTTTTGTTGTATAGCCCACCATTTGAAAAAGTCCATCAGGCTTTCAGGTTCTGTCACTGCCTGTTCTTTTTCCATAACTTGTTCTGTCTGGTCTCAGCTTGGACTTCTGTCTCTGCTAGTTGGGCTGCCATTCTCCTTGTAATCTCTCCTGAACTTGCTGCAGCAGAATCCGTAGCTTTCTCTGTGCTTCCCTGGTCCAGTACCCATGCACAGTTCTACTAGCTTAGAGTATGCATGGTGTAAATCCACTTAGGCTGACACCATCTGTCATCAAGGCACAGGTCAGGAAGCGTAGAAAAAACCAGGAGCAGTTGTAGAATTCACAAAACGTGTTTTTTAGTACTAGCAGTAACATAAAAAAATAAACTTGTTCAGAATAACTATTTACAAAGACAGGATGAACAGAGAAGATCCATTTTCCTTCAATCTTTGTGTCTCAGTCTCTGTGTCTCTCTCTTGCAAGAAATTGCAGTTCTGTCTTATAAGTCTTTGCAACCCCCTCCTTAACAAGCATCCTGTTTTTTTCTAAAATGTTCTTGTACATTTCAGGCAGGTGCAGCAAAAACGCAGTGCCCCAGAACTGAGCCCCTTCTCCACAGCTTCTGAAAAAGAGCTCAAAAAATGCTCTCAGGTTAACCCCGTGAGTTCCCAATAGCTTTTTGCAATCATCTCAAACTATAATTATGTACATTTCAACAGTAACACTATATAATTTATATAAAAAAGGGGGGGGGGGCCCAATATCAGTTACATTTCCACCTAATGATTTGCATATAGTTTTATGCCAGCAGATATGCAAGGGAGGAAAAAAAAAGACAGAAATAGCAAGGGAAGACTGAGAGACAAAGAATTGCGAGACTGTTGGGGTGATCAAATCCTAGGTCTCGCAAGAAAATTTGACTGCTCAACCAGACAGACAAGAGACAGGAAAGGAAAGAACAGAACAGATCGCTGCATTCAAACTCTCTGTAACAACTGGGACAGGGTCCTATTCAACCCTGTCACAGTTAATTCTACTGGAAGGATTTCAGAGCTACAGACTATTATGTGTAAGGATCCTTATTTAGTTTTTCACAAAGACTATGCAAAGTCTTTGCATACTGATCCAAAGTTTTTACCTGAGGTGATCTCGGAGTTTACTTCAAATCAATCCATCCACCTGCCAGTTTATTTTCCTGAGTATTCCAATCGGGAGGAGGCATTGCTCCATACTTTCGATGTTCACAGAATGTTGTGGTACTACACGAACTGTATAAAGTCTCTAAGGAAAACTGACCAGTTGTTTGTTTCATTCGCCCCCAGAAGAGAGGGTGCTTCTGTTTCTAAACAGTGTTTGTCTAAGTGGTTGTCCAGTTGCATTGTTTACTGCTACCGCAAGTACAACAAGCCCCTTCCAGGAGTAGTCAATGGCCATTCCACCAGCAGTATGGCTGCCTCCGTGGCCTCTTTCAGGGATGTGTTTGCTGCAGATATCTGTGCAGCTGCCACCTGGAGCTCTGTCTACACACTTACCAAGGATTACAATCTGGACATTGCCCCTAGGTGCAGGGCCAATTTCGGCCTGGCAGTACTTCAAGGCCTTCTCTCCTGAGCGCTTGGTTGCTGTTCTGTCCTCCTCCCGGTGCGGTTTCCTGGTCATCTCCGGTACTGCTTGGGACTCGGTCTACCGGTGTGGCCTGCTGCAAGAGCATTCCTCAAAGTAGGAACTTACTGGAACAGTAGATCTTCGAGAGAAGCTCTTGAAGCAGGTCCTGCTTGCCCTCCCTCCTTCCTCCTGCTGCTTTACTCTCTTGCACCATTTCTGCCTTTCCTTTTGACTCTCAGGAAACCTTCTCTGTTCTCCTGTAGCTGCCTGTTTAGGGTCTCCAGCGGGAGAACTAAGGTAGATGTGGGGGACCACCCTCCTTTATAGGCTAGGCTGATGTCAGCTGACTGACATCAGCGAGGGGCAGCCCCACCCCCATGGTAGACTGCTAGTTAGAAATTTTCAGAGTGGTCCTGGCCCCTGATGGTTTAGTCCTACTGGTGTTATCTACTGGGCCTGCTGCAAGAGCCTCTTGAAGATCTACTGTTATGGTAAGTTCCCACGTAACTACTTTTCAACTCTAATCCTAGGAATCCACTAATATTATTACTCTTGCAGTGCTCCTTTAAATCAGCTGTGCCCTGGAGCCAAATGGAATACTATGCTAATGATGGAATCTTTAGCTCATGCATTAAATTTCAAACTGCCCAGTGTAACTGCCTACATTCTAACCTCAGATTTCTTCTCTCCACTGCAAAGTTCAGACACCCTGGAGATCTTCTCTCAATCAAGACCGATTTCCTGTAGTGCATAGAACAAAAAAACCTTAAGTATTTTGTTTTGTGTTTTCATTACTGCCTAATGTAATTGTTTTTTTAGTGCTTTTTTACCTCATAGTTTTAAATGTAGTTTTGTTTACTGGTTCCTCGCGGTTCCTTTGAACCGAGGGGCAACCGATCCCTTTCGCTATTGAATCAGAACCTTTTTTTAAGGGTTTCGGGTTACTTTATTCTTTTATTTTTATTAAATTTTAACCGCATTTGAACCGAAGTTTATCGGGTTCCTCAGTGGTTTTCTTGGTTCTGGAACCTATCGGAACCGCTAGTTTCTGGACTTTATCAGTTCCTGAACCAACCACTATTCCTTTTGGAACCGGCCGCAAATATTTAAATTCTTTCTCTTTTAGTCGGTTCCTGGTTCCTGTTTTCTAAAATGTCAGATAAGCAAAAAAACCAGGACCTCCTGGTTTTAAGAATTGCCTGAAGTGTGCAGAGGTGTTTGACAAGGCAGACAAGCATGACCTATGTTTGATCTGCCTTGGACAACAGCATTTTTCTGAAAATTGTGATATTTATAAGTCTTTCCCTGACAAGACGGTAGTAAAATGCAGGGAGAGGTTTAAAAGAAGATTGGAGTTGGGGTCCATGGGCACTAACCAGTCCACCCCATCTAAGACTGTGGCTGTTCCTTCCAGAGCCTCGAAATCCACCCGATATGGGTGAGGGCTCTGGCAAGAGAGGCAATGAACCAAAAAATTAAAATAAAGCATACTGAAACCCACGCTGAAACGCCTCAAGGGGTCCCTCAGGTGCCTGATCTTGTCTGTGTCAGTCTTCATCATTCATCACATATGGGTACTCGGCCGGAGGTCAGGACCCTGCGGGAGTTCCTTTTTTTAATTTTTTGGTAGGTGGAACTGACGCTGTCTTGGCGCCGCCCTCAATGCCGACGTTCTACAAGGCACTCGTGGGTTGGCTGTTAGGTGCCATCGTCTCCACCTGCCTGCCAGTTCTTTGTCTCCCGCCATCGAGGTCACCTCGTGGGAAGCTTTCTCTCAGCTTGAGTTCGGGCCTACCTCATAGTCCGTTCATTTTCAGAAATTTTTCAATAAGTCCGTCGGTTCCTCCTGCCGGTTCTGCTAGCTACTCTGTGTTGCCAGTAAGACCTTTCCATTTACTATTTTCCAGCGACGTCGAGTCTTGTTTGTATTTCTTTCCGAAGGTCATGTCTAGGTCGGAGGGCAAAAAGACTTTGAAGACTGGTCCACCCCCCCCAATGCGACGGTGCCCATGTGGCCGAAAATTTTCCGTCACTGACCAGTATGACCGTTGCCTTTTGTGTCTTGGCCCGCTTCACAGTATGGATTCCGTGTGGCGCCTGCTTCTCCATGGACCGCGGGTCATCGAACAGTGCAATGCGTGATGGAAAGTGGCGCACTCCACCAAGTTTCGGAGGTCAGGTGCTTTCGTCGGCCGAGCCAAGCCACGCTTTTGGCCTTTCCCGCCCTCCCAGTTCTATATGGGATCGAGGAGGAGGGAGCCCCACTTCTAGTAACCTAGCCGTGGCCGAGGCTCCTCCTGTGGTGCAGGAGGCCCAGTCCGTTCCCTTTGGGGACTGGACAGGAGGCAAAGCCATGGCAATACCCCTTCGGGGGCGAAGGCTCCCCCGGTGTCGGACCCGTGGTTCGCAAGGCCCAGGTCGGCGCCATCTTCGACGCCATTGGTCGACGCTGTTTCGGGCCTCGGCGGCATTCACAGTGCCATGGGCCCTGGTGGAGTCATCGGCGCCATGGCTGCTGTCGGCAACGTTCATGGTGCCGATACTGCTAGCGGCGCCGTGGGAGTCGCTATGACGCCATCTCTTTCTTCTCCTCGCCTCGGCGCCGTCCGCAGCGCCGAGATTGAGCACAGCTCTGTGTCTAGCTGTGGAGCCATTTGCTGCACCAGACAGGGGCACGGTGCCGTGTGGGGTTCAGAAGGTGTCGTCAGCAATGTCTCGGCACCGTTCACGGCACCGTGGGGGTTTCTGGCTTCCGTGCTGTCCGAGGTGCCGAAAGCACAGTTGGAGCCATCGTCTATGCTGTCTCTGCCCTCGATGCTGCTCGCGGCGCATGGGACACGACGGCGCCGTGGCAGATTCCATCTCTGAGGCTGCTGTTCGGGCTGGAGCCGTGTCATCTTCGGCCGCCGTTAACGGTGCTGCGGAGGGCACTGGCACCGACTTGGGTGAAGTCTCCATTTCTGGCACCCTGTTTGGTAAGGATGGCAAAAGGCACCCACCTACGGTTTGGCACAGGGCCTCAGCCTCCACCTCTTCGGAGGAGGAGTTGTACTCTGAGTCAGATGAGCAGTCTGGCTCCTTAGAACTAGCTGCTAGTGTGGGTAGCCTGGTGGTGTCTTCGACAGACTGGAGTCAGCCCTCTTCTGAGGAGCGGCTGTCGACTTCCGAGGTTGGAGTCAATGGCGCTGACCAGCGGGCAGTGGTGCGTGCCACCATTGCACTGCAGCCTAGCCTTGGAGGATTCGCTGACCCCTCAGCAGTGGTACCTCCTCATGTGGTGTGCCTGGATCGCCCAACTTTGGGGCCGATCAGAGCACCTACGAGAGGGGAGGGTACTGTGCCTTGGATAGCTCCTTCATGTGCTGACCAGGACTGTCAGTTACCTAGGCTGGCCATCTCAAGGAGGAGGGCACTCTCGGATTCCGAGGGGTCAAGGGGCATGGGGTCCATCCGGGCTCTGGAAGAAGCCGCAGTGCGGATCTCTGCTCTTCCCCTTCGCTTTCTTTGAGAGAGACCCGTTCTTTTGAGGTAGGGGACAGTCCTTCTGGACCTATATGGCCCCGATCGCCTCACAGGGGGGATTCTTCCTGGTGCAGCCAAGGCAGTTCCAAAATGGTTGTTCAGCTGTCGTCTGTGGAGTCTTCTGGAGCACCTTCATCTTCTGTTGCTCCTGGTTCGCTCCCTAGCCCAGGCGGAGGTCAGCAGACTTCTCTTCTCGGCTGTGTCCCCATCCCTCTGCCACACTCTCCTGCGCTCCTAGGCATCCTTGGTCCTAGCGGTCCTCTCTCCTGGGAGCAGTTTAGAGCTGTGGCTACTCGCTTTCCCCTTACGTCAGGGCAATGGACAGACAGGTTTTCCAACCTCCCCCCAAGCAGCCACCCTCTGAACAGTTGAGGTCCTCTAACTCTTCATCACCCTCTTCTGGGGGAGAGGAGCCTTCTGTCCACATCTCCCCAGCCGCTGATCTTGCGGAGTATCAGCGATTCCTCATGAGGATGTTGGAGGACCTACATCTCTCTCCTGCCACTCAGAGCAATCCGGAGCACTCTGTGCACGCCTTTTTGGGCGACTTCAGTGAGGACACTCTTGTGGTGCCCCCCCGGCCTGCTCCCTTTAGGGAGGTGTTGTTGCGTTCCTGGCAGAGACCCTTCTCTTGAGTTCCCGCCCCTAGGGATCTCTGCTAGCGGTGTTATGCTCCGAGTCTCCAGGTTCCATGCCTCATCCTCAGTCATGGTTGATGCAGCTGGACGCTCCCGATGGGCTTCGCGCCCTTCACTGTGACTGACCCCCAGATCAAGACTCGGATTTTGACTTCTGGGGTAGGAGGACTTTCTACTCAGCACGGTTGCTGCTTTATATTTCTGCACATCAGGCCCACTATGCAGCCTATGATAGGTTCTTGAGGTCCAGGTTGGGTCCGCTCCCAGCCTCTTTGCCTGACACGGAGCAAACCAGACAAGCCATTGCTCTCTCTGCACGTGGCCTGGAGCTAGCAAGGCGCCAAGCAAGTGCGTCGTATGACGCAATGAAGTAGCTACCAGGGTTGTAAGGTCAGCAATCTGCACTAGGCGGACGGCATGGCTACGTCTTTTCCGGTTGTCACCCTTGGTCTGGCGTAGGATGGTTAACTCTATGCACCTGAGGACCTATCTGTTTTCCCGTAGGGTGAGGTGGCGTCTGTCAGAGTAACTTCCTTCCCCCCCCCCCGGGGGGGTCCCCATCTCACTCTCCCTACTCTCGGGCCTCTCCAGGCCTAGAAGGTTCTCCCTCTTAGTATGTCACCCACTGAGAGCTAAGGGACTCTGTCCTGTAGGGTTTTTAAAGCTCCCTTCGGGGCGGCTCGGCACTCACCCATATGTAATGACTGGTGAAGACTGACACAGATAAGATATGAAAATTACGTACCTACCATAATTATGATCTTTCTGTGGATCTTCACCATTCATCACAGCCCCAGCTGCTATCCCCCTGGGGCCTCGGTCTCTGGATCCCCCTTCCTCTCTGTGCCATTCCTTGCCTCCCTTCCCCTGTCTTTGTCGGGGGGGGGTAATTTGGGGCACATGGTGGGATGGTATGTCTTGGGGGAGAGTGGCCATGATGGGGCGGCACTCCTCTATTGCTCCGGCTCCACTCCTTTGGAGTGGGAGGGGGCGGTTGCCCTCCATCCTCGCCTCCTTCTTGTCCCTTTTCAAATTTCAGTTTTCTTGTCCTCTGGACTTGTTTTAAAGCTGATTCATCCCTACTAAAAAAAAAAAAATTCTCGTTTTTATATGTGAAAGGGGGCAGAACCTCTGTCCCTGTCCTCTAAGAATATCCATTTTTCTGCTATGAAGGAGTTTTCTTTACCAGTGATTCTGTGTCTTGAATTCTGGTAATTAAGCCTTTTGGCTACTCCTTGCAGTTCCTATACAATCTAGAGACAGGGCAGAATCCAGCATGTTCTGGCATTTTGTTCCCCCCTTTCATGCCAAACATTTATATCTCAAAAATTCCCTATCCTTACCTAACTCCCACCCTTTTCTGTTTTCCAGAGATTGGGCCCACTTTCCAATCTCCCTAGCATTTTGTTTCTCTCTTGCTCTGTCCTCTCAGTCGTTTATTTCTCCTTTTGGTTTTTATATCTTTTACTTTTTCTGTCCCTTGGACTCTCTTGTCCTACCCTCCCAACCCTCTTTTTTTCCTCGCCTCTCCGGCAACTCAGAACTGGCAGGCAGGCGGAGTCAACGGCGCCTAATGCTCAACCCACGAGCACCTCGTAGAACGTCGGCTCCACCTACCAAAATAAAAAAAAAAAAAAAAAAGGAGCTCCCGCAGGGTCCTGACCTCTGGCCCGAGTACCCATATGTGATGAATGGTGAAGATGCACAGAAAGATCATAATTACGGTAGGTATGTAATTTTCATTTCTGCTCCTTCGCCTGCTGATTTAACTCGGGCCTTAGCCTTACTCCAGGTGCTGCAGAACTTACTACTCCCTCAGCAGCCTGTGGTCACTACTGCTGAAAAAGCTACTGTTGTTGCCCCTCTTTTGCCCACTGCCACAGTGGAATATGAGGAGGATGATCAGGATGAGAAGGATATTGAACCTGAGGTCTCAGCAGAACTAGATTTTAGTTCTCCTGCCAGACCCACAGAGGATTTCTCATCCCATTTTTCTTTCGTTAAAAAAATGGTGGAATCCCTGGATCTGCAACAGCAGAGGAGATTCAGGACGAAGATGAGGGACAATATATGGAGCTCATGGGGCTGACACCCACCAAAAGGCTCCTCCTGCCTATGTACAAATTCTTTAAAAAGGATGTTCTGGAAATCCTCAAGTCTCCCAATACTGTCACACCCACTGATAAAAAGTGTGACAAGAAATACCAGCTTGAAAGGTCAGGGCCTGAGTTTCTGTTCAGTCATCCAGACCACCAAGGTATTGTTCAGCAGGCTGCCTGTGAAAAGGCTAAAACTCCCTTGTCCTCTCACCCCCTGAGGAGGATTCTGGGAAGGTAGACAGCATGGCAAAAAAGGGGTACCTTTCGGCATCCCTGGCAATACGCCAAGCCAGCTGCCAGGCTTATGCAGCCCTCTATCAGAAGGCTCTCTGGCAGTCAGTTGTAGACAGTGCTAAGGCTAATCCCTCTTTAACAGTGTCAGAGCTGCTGGACACAGCAAGACTGGGCTTGGAGGCTTCTAAGTACCAGTTTCAAATGGCAGCTGACACAAATAATACAGCTGCTGGATGGATGGCTGGTATCATAGCACTAAAAAGGTTTGCCTGGCTGAGAGCCACTAATCTCACCCAGGACATCCAGAGTAAGGCTATGGATTTCCCAGTCGAGGGCCACTCTCTTTTTGGTGCCTAGACTAAGGCATATATGAAAAAAGTAGATGAATACAAAGCTACTTTTAGGTGCAGTTCTACCAGAGAGAGAGAGAGAGCCTCTCCTTCCACTTCATCCTATGCTAGGGGAGGCAGGGGTAGGTCGTCTTTTAGGAGGCCATTCTTCCAAGTGCAGGCTGTTTCCCAACAGCCGTACCAACCACAGCAGGGCGGTTTCTACAGAGCTAGAGGCAGAAAGGGTTCCGGGAGAGGATCCCAATCTGCGCAGCCACAGCAACAAGCAAAGCAAGATCCCTGACCTTTCCCCTCAGGCTGCCTCTCCATCTCCTGTAGGGGACAGACTCACCCATTATTTTCAGGATTGGTTGAAAATAACCACAGACAAGTGGGTCCTGGAAAGAGTGAGTCAGGGTCTGACCCTTTGTTTCAAGTCCATTCCTCCTCCAAGGTTAAAGGAGAAGTCCACCCAGAATGCGCAAAAACATATGTTATGTAGAGTGTTTTGATATGTATGTTAAGTCCTAGTGTGTCCTTCCCTCTGTCTGCTATTAGGAGTTTTTCCTAAATTAGCCTGCTAGCTGTATGGTAGTTTTGCGACCCCTAGGGATCTCCATCACAAATAAGTTTATTGGCTTTCTTTCTCCTACGATGCACCCTGGTTCATGTGACAGTGATGTAGCTATGCCTCTAGATTTAGCAGGGTCTGTCACAGCTCAGCCACAAAGATAATACTTCTTTCAGAGAAGAAGTCACATTGCTACATTTTGGGTGAGTGTAATCATTATTATTTTTTGATATTAGTACCTTGTCCTGCTATGTTACAACCTATAAGGTGATGTTAAATTTTTGCTACTTAGTACTGGTGCAAAGACTGAAAGTGACTGAGAGGAATAGAGTAAACAGTGACATGATTCACACACACACACACACACACACAGCAGAGCATAGCAGGACAATGTACTGATATCAAAAAATAATAGTGATTACACTCACCCAAAATCTAGCAGTTTGTCTTCTCTGGAAGAAGTATTTTCTCTGTGGCTGAGCTGTGACAGACCCTATAACAAGACACTGGCTTACTGCAGGGGCAATTAGACATCACACCAAAGGGCACTCTGGGAAGACTAGAGGCCATAAAAGAAACCAGAATGGCAACCTCCAAGGGCAATAAAACAGTTAGGGAAAGTTAGAAAAAAACATCTCTCACAGCCAGAGGAAAAGAAAATGCTGGGTACTGGTTAGAACACAGAAAAAAAGACTACTACATATCTTTTTCTGATTTTAACATGGAGTTTTCCTTTAAAGCAGTTTACACCAGCTCCTTTCTCAGAAAGAAAACTACTGGAGCAGGAGGTGCAGGCTTTACTGCTGGGAAGAGTAGTGGAGCCTGTTCCTCTCAACCAAAGAGGGCAAGGGTTTTATTCAAGATACTTCCTAACAACAAAAAAGAGTGGAGACTGGTGGCCTATACTATACTAGACCTCAGACTACTAAACAAGTACATGGTAAAACCCAGGTTCAGGATGGTCACATTGGCCATGATTTTGCCAACTCTGCAAAAAGGGGATTGGCTAGCCTCCTTGGACTTAAAGGATGCATATTTCCATATCCCTATAAGGGAGTCACACAGAAATTATCTCAGATTCAGACTTCCCTCAGGCCACTATCAGTTCTCAACACTTCCCTTCGTCCTCACCTCTGCACCAAGAGTCTTTACCAAGTGCATAGCAGTAGTAGTGGCACACCTAAGAAGGTTAGGTGTCACCGTTTTCCCAATCTGGATGGCTGGCTAATTGTAGGAAAATCCCACCAGCAGGTGTCAGACCACCTTCAGGTAACCCAGGATCTGTTGCTCTCCCTGGTATTCCTCCTCAACCCTAAAAAGTCAGTCCTGACCCCCATGCAGGTTCTGCAATTCATAGGTGCAGAACTAAATACTGTAGTGGAAGGGTTTTTTCTCCTTTGGAAGAGGATAGAAAGTATTCAGCTTTTGGCAGGCTCATTTGCCCTGGACAGGCCAAAGCCAGCAAGACAGCTTCTTCAGCTGTTAGGGCACATGGCTTCAGCAACAAGCACAGTCATAGGTGCCAGGTTTCAGATGAGAGCTATTCAGTTCCACCTCAGAGCACACTGGTGCCAAAGGCGGGACACCCCTCTCAAAGCCAGTACCAGTCACAGAGGTATTACTACAGGCACCCTAATGGTGGCGGGAGCTGGAAAATTTAAGGGAAGGGGTTCCATTCCTGCAGGAGCCACTTTCCCTGGTTCTCACAGCAGATGCTTCCCTGCTAGGATGGGGTGCTCATTTAGGGGAACACAGCATCCACGGTACTTGGGAGAGTGCAGACTCACTCCTGCACATAAACTTGCTATAGTTAAGAGCTGTTTACCTGGCCCTTCAGGCTTTCTCTCGTCTCATACAGGGAAAGGGGTAGCCCGTGACATGGGCGTCAGTGACTGGGCGCCTGCAATAACTGCGACCCAATCCCCGGCTAATGTCATCAAGGCTACCGGCGGGTGGAGGCGACCCGGATTGTGGGGGTCAGCGAATATAGCAATGGGATGTCGCTGTACGCACGCCGCCGCTGCGGGGGGTAAAGCAATACTACAGCGAGGGAGGGATTAAAGGAGATGGTGCCGCTGTGGATTGCCAAGCTGGCTCCGTGCGATGGTGGGTGGGTTGGCGGCTTTGGTGAGCAGGGTGCTGGGTTTGGATCCAGGCGCTGGTGTGTTTTTGTTGCGCCTGGCCCAAAATTTTTTTTTGACATGTTTTTGTTTGCACCCGACATGCACCCCCCTGGAGCTGAGAATCCTTAAGTAGGGGGTGCATGGGGGCACAGCCCCCCCTCATAAAACATGTAAAACACAAGTCCCCAGCGCCATTTTGCTGTGCACCGTGAAGTCAGAGTGCTGAAATGGATTTTCAGCACTCTGGCTTCACGATAACGGCGATCACATTTAGGCTTTCGCCATTATCACATAAATCCAGGGAAAGGAGGTATAAGACAGAACAGACAATACCACAACAATGTATTACATCAACAAATAAGGAGGGACAAGGTCCACTCCACTGTATACAGAGGCAATGAAGATATGGAGCCTTGCTTACTCCCTAAATGCCTCTTAGCAGTCGGTTCATCTGCCTGCAAGGACAATACCTTGGCAGATGCCTTGAGCAGGATAAACCAGGCCCATCACAAATGGGCATTGAACAAGCAAGTGGTGAATGCTCTATTCAGGAGGTGGGGCCCCCAGACATGGATCTTTTTGCATCCCACAAAATCACCACTTACCTCTCTATTGTTGCAGGGCGCCAGTGAAGAGGACAGTTCCCATGGATGCCCTGATTCTAGATTGGACAGGGAGGCATCTTTGCCTTTTCTCCTTTCCCCTTGATACTCAGGGTGCTCGTCAAGCTCAGGTCCCAACCAGCTTCGATGATTCTGGTAACCCCAGACTGAGCAAAACAGCCTTGGTACTCCATACTGCTCTCAATGTCGGTGAATAAGCCAGTTCACCTCCCTCAGAGGTACAACCTCCCGACTTCCTTTCAGGGCAGGGTAGTGTACCCCAATCTCAGGTCTCTCAAGCTCAAGGCTTGGCTCTTGAGAACTTAGAATATGCAGATTGGCAATTCTTTGAAGGAGTTTTGGAAGTCCTTAGAGGCTACAGGAAACCTTCCACTAAGAAAACCTGTGCCTCTAAATGGAAAAGATTTTCCATTTGGCGCAGAGATAAGGGTACAGTCCCAGCCCAAGCTGGCATCCCAACCCTTCTAGATCACTTGTCTCACCTGCACTTCCAAGGGTTGCAGCACTCAACTCTGAAGATGCACCTGGCTTCAGTTTCAGCATACCTTTCAGCTGGAAAGGATACCTCCCTGGCATCAAATCCTATATTCAAAAGGTTCTTTAAATGACTCCCTCATTTGTATCCCTCTCACAGGGAACCAGTGCCAGCATGGGGCCTTAACATTTGCACTGCCCAGCTTATGCTTCCGCCCTTTAAGCCTATGGCATCTGCAGAGCTTAAATTTATTACTTGAAAGATAACCTTTCTGGTAGCAATCACTCCTACCAAGAGGATAAGTGAGCTCCAGGCCTTTTGTGTGGAGAAGGACTATGTCTTCTTTCACAGGGACAAGGTAGTGTTGAGAACTTATAGGAAGTTCCTCCCCAAGATGGTTTCTGACTTCCATTTGAACCAGTATATAACATTGCCAGTTTTCTTTACTGAACACTTTAGCTCTGGTGAGCGTAGATTGCACATCCTGGATGTAAAAAGGGCTTTGAGTTGTTACATGACTCATACCAAGGACCATAGGCAGGACAGACAACAACTGTTCCTCACCTGTGGGGAAGTAGGTAAAGAGACTCCTGCTTCAAAGAGAACCATCTCTTGATGGATAGTTCAGTGTAGTTACTCAAAAGCAGGTAAGGTACCCCCCCTCTGGTCTTAGGGCCCACTCTACAAGGGGCACAGCTGCCACTATTGCAGCTGCTTGAGAGGTACCTCTGATGGAAATATATAAAACAGCTACCTGGAGGTCAGTCCACACCTTCACTAAGCATTATAGCCTGGACATCCAGTCCGGGAGTGATGCCAGATTTGGCACAGTAGTTCTACAGAGTCTTTTTCCTAAATAGATTCTTGCCCACCTCCTTGAGGTACTGCTGGATAGTCTGCAAGAGTAAGAATATTAGTGGATTCCTGGGGTGAGAAGAAAAAATTACTCCATCTTGTTTCTTCCAAAGGGATCCACTAGTATTATTACTCCCCACCCTGCCTCCCCTACAGAATCAGTAAATAGAAAAATCCTCTCCACAGCTGATTATATGTATGCTTGGAGTGGCATATCACCTGCTGACACTTTCTAGTAATGTCTTTTAGCTTATAGGTTCTTTTTCTAAGGCATATCTGACTTTAACAAAAAGGGGATATTTATTTATTTTGGTCCTCTGGTTAATGTTTACTAGTTGCCCCAGTTGGGGCACCATTTTTTCTTATGGTTATTTATTTATCTATATGTTGTTATGGCCTCTTTGCAGGCTTCTAAGAAGTCTGAGGTTAGAATGTAGGCAGTTAAACACTGGGCAGGTTGAAGTGGAATGCACAAGCTAAATCCATCATTAGCATAGCATTCCATTTGGCTCTGGGGCAGTGCTGATTAAAAAGGAGCACTGCAAGAGTAATAATATTAGTGGATCCCATTGGAAGAAACAAGATTACTACAGGTGAGTAATTTTTTCTTCCCAGTCATTTGAGGAGACCGGGGATCGGTTCTGACCATACGGTGAACAGCTTTATTCTCTAATATCACACCCCATCATATTTCTCCACTTTTGGACCAGCCGGCATCCTTTTGTGCTTACAGATGTTGTAATGTGCTGAAAACTGGTAAGACAGCAGACGAGATTTGACACTAAATCTCATCTGCCATTTTTTATGAGTCACTGTACTCATTTCAATTGCTGGTCCTGGTGAAGTCTTGTCAGCCCAAGTTACACAAGGACTTGTGTACTGCTACCCATGAAGCTTTGTACTTGGCTTATGGCCTTCGAATGCATGCATGTTTTTGTGACAGAAGCCAGCGCTGTGGAGAAATTGAGGCTCGTCTTTCAGGGATGTCTCCTCCATTAGGCCATATCTTTGGAATAATAAGCAGTCAGTTTCGGGACTCTTTAGAAACTTTTTGCAGGTGGGGCCACCCATAGTGACCTGCTATGTCAGCGCATTTATAACTTGCATTGCTCCATCACTTCTCAGTTCTTTCTCCCGCCGTCGATTATCATAGTTGGACCTGCTGAAGGAAACTCTGTCAACTTACCTGTTGCTGTTTGTTGCTTTTCTTTTTTCTCAGTGGTATGTCATCATCTCTGTATGCCTACACTAACAGTTGTTGAGACACCAAGGTTGGGATTTGGCTTAGGCTCTGCAGTACTTACTGTGGACAGCATGACACCATCATCGTCAGGCCAAGGCCTATCAATGCAGGTCATTTTCTGATATGATTCAGTGCATTCTGCCATGGTTGCCAGTGCAGGCAGTTACTCCACCAGTGGAGTCTTCTGGTATTCAGCCCCTGTCAAAGAGTTCCACTAGCACACCACAGATTCCTGCCTCTCAGCTGCTGGCGTCACCGGTCTATTCTGCAACTCCCATCATCAATAGTGCGGACAGTGACAAAATAGAATTTAATTCTGACCTCATGGATTTAGAGGAGGAATATGAGGGAGAACCAATTTATGAAGGGTCCCCTTCGCTCTAGTTCTATCCTGTCATCCTGTAGTGAGGACTTGGTGGTTTGTATCCCACGATCTCTTCCTGGGGACCTGTCTTTTCAACCCATGATGCAGCAAATCCAGTCTGCCATGGGCTTTGCTATGGAAGAGGAAGATTCCACTAGAAGGAATCTTATGGAATTGTTGGAGGTACCCTGCTCCCCTTCCATTCTCATTCCACCTATACATCCTGCATTAGAGGATGCTATATTTGCTGCATGTTGACCAAACTCACTGCCTGCAATTCTTAGAAAGGGTGATGAGCAGTATACTGCACCATCTGTTGAGCTTTATTATGCTAACCAGCCAGAAACTGATTCTGTGGTCATCATGGCTGCTCATGCTAGGTCTAGAGCACCTAAACACATGAGCATTTTGCCTTCTGATAAGGAATTTTGGGGGCCAGATGTGATGGGCAGACATACTTATGCCTCTGCATCATTAGGCTTTAGGACTGCAAACTACTAGGCTCACATGATCAAATGTCAGAACAGCCTGTGCAAAGCTGCTTGTACTGGTGCTCTGGCTTTGCCAAGGCTGATCTGCTTAAAATAGTAACTGCTGGTGCTGATGTTGGTAAACATTTGCTACACTCAGCTTGTGATGTCTTAGATGCTTCTTCAAGGGTTGCAGCTTATGGCATTTGCATGAGGAGATATTCTTGGCTAAGAGTTGCTGGCTTTGCCAAGGGTGTGCAACAGGCAGTTTTGAATGCTCCCCTTTAAAGGATCAGAACTGTTTGGCTATGAGATGTTGAAGAGACCCAATGTTTCCTTCAATCTTCAGAAATGATTTTAAGGTGTATAAAGTCCCTCTATTGCACTCCAGCCAGAGGGTGTGGTCAGGGCTCCTTCCATCTGCCTGCTGCCTGAGGTAGTAATGCCTACCATCAGCAAAGCCATGGCAGAGGAGATGGCCACCTTCCAGGTCCCCTCCTCCATGGTGCCCATGCAAAAGCACCCAAAGGAATCGGTACTGGTGGCCCTTCTGCCTCCAGTTCCGCCTCACTCTCTTCCATCTCTCCTTCCACCTCAGCTACAGGGATGAGTGTGAGTGGCAGGATCTCCCTGCATCTGAAACAATGGCAGGAGATTGCTATGGATAAGTGGGTTCTGGAGACAGTTGCAAGGGGACGTGCTCTGGAGGTGTTACAAATCCCTCCAGATCATCCTCTGCCACCTTCCTTTTATCCTCCGAGTCATTTGGCTCTTCCAAAGGAAGAAGTTCAGTCTTTATTCCAAAAAACATGCCATAGAACTGTTTCCTCCTCAGGAGAAAAATAAAGGGTCCTATTCTAAATACTTCCTAATCCCAAAATGGACAGGGCATGTGCGTCCTGTGTTGAATCTAAAGGATCTCAACCTGTATATCGAATACAAAAAGTTTTGCATGTTATCCTTGCAATATCTAATTCTTCTTCTGTAAACGGGGGACTGGCTGTGTTCTCTGGACATAAAGGACTCATACCTTCATGCAGAGATCAGAAAATCCCACAGACAGTACCTCCACTTTATGCTGGAGGAAGAATATTATCAGTTCAAAGTATTGCCCTTTAGTTTGTCTTCTGCACAACAGGTCTTTACCAATACTTAGCAGTAGTTGTAGCAGCCCTTCACAGGGAAGACCTGTATGTTTTCTCCTATCTAGATGATTGACTGCTGGAGGGTAGCTCCAAGGAAGCTGTCTGCTACACACACTGTCTTGGACATGTCAGTTATTCAGTGGATTGGGGGTCACAGTGAATGTGCCAAAGTCTTTGTTGACTCTGTGCCAAAGACTGCCATACATAGGGGCAGTCTTGGACACAGAGAAGGGATGTGCACTCCTACCAAAGGACAGGGCAGATGATATGGTTGCTCAGGCACAGTTGATATACAGGAGCCACTGTGTCTCTGCGAGTACAGTGTTATTTCTCCAGGGGCTCATGGCTGCGGCCATAATGACTGTGCCTCTGGCGTTCCTTCATATGAAGATTCCTCGGTGGACACCCAAAGTCCAGTATGATCATTTGACGGATGAGCTAGACCAAATGGTTCCTGTCACGTCTCCTTTTCACAGAGAGCCGTTGTGGCTGATGGATTGTTACAGCCTACCGAAGGGCACGCCATTCCTTGCACCATCTCCTGTACAGATCCTCACCATGGATGCCTCAGGCTCCGGCTGGGGTGCTCATGTTGGCCTCTACTAGACACAGGAGTCATGGACCAAGGTGGATGCCAAGCTGCACATAAATGTCCTGGAAATACGGGCTGTTCTGTACAGCCTCCAGGCCTTTCATAATCTTCTCAGCCCCAGTCCTCTGCTAATCCATACAGGCAACGTTCGCATGACACACTACATCAGCAAACAAGTGGGTACTTGCTTCTGTCCCCTTTGCCAGGAAGCACTGAGGATGTGGTACTAGGCTCTGTCTCATGGCCTTCAGTTATCAGCCATGTCTCTTCCCCAGTCTGCAGAACATCTTGGCAGATCGGTTAAGCATATCCCAGTCGATGGTTCACAAATGGGAACTGCTGTCCTCTGTGGTGAATGACCTCTTCAGAAGATGGGACCGTCCAGAGCTGGACTCTTTATCTCCCCACACAATTTAAAACTCCCACATTTCTGCTCGCTTGCTCCAGGGCCTGGAGTTTTGGGGCAAGACGCATTGGTCCTCTCCTGGGAAGGGAAATTCCTATATGCATTCCCTCTTTTCCCCTAATACAGAGGGTTTTGCTCAAGCTGAGGGCAAAGAGTGCCACTCTCATCTTCATTGCTCCACTCTGGCCTTGCCAGATATGGGTTCCACTCCTTCAGCATCCAGCAGTGTAGCCTCCTGTCCCCTTACCTCATGTCAGGGTGTGTTGTAACAGGGTGAGAGATCTCTGGTCTGTCCAGACCCGAAAGCCCCATATCTGCACACATGGCTCCTGAAGACATAGCCATAGCATGTTTTGGGGCATCACCTAAGGTTGCTGACAATCTGCTGTGTGGCTAGGAAGCCTTAGACCAGACATACTTATTCCCTGAAATGGAAGTGTTTAACTTTGTGGGCTGCTTCTCAGACTATGGACCCTTTACATGTTCTGTGAATACCATGTTGGAATACTTAGTTTTCTTATCTGACTCTGGCCAGCAGTAGTCCTCGCTTAAGGTGCATTTGGCTGCTATATCAGCTTTCCATGCACCTATTAATGGTTGCCCAATTAGAAGTGTCCCCTGCATTTCTGAGAGGTATTCTTAATATGGAACCTATCCGTAATCCAGTCCCGCCATAGGACTTGAATTTCATACGAACAAGCCAGCAGAAGAAGGCCATTTGGTCTATCAAGTCTGCTCGTATTGCAGGGTCCATAGCTTGAGCTAATGTCCCTGCCCTTCCTCCCATCCTCCCTACCCATGACCCTTACCCTTCCGCTATGCCTGTCCCAGCCTCTCTTAAAGCTGCCCACTGTCTTCAATGAGATTACCTCTTCTGGCACCGCATTTCAAGTGTCCACCACCCTCTCTGTGAAGAAATGCTTCCTGACTTCCATCCTAACCTTCCCACCCTCCAGCTTAAAACTGTGCCCCCTCATGTTGTGGTTGCCACTCAGCTTAAAGAGACTCTCCTTATCAACCTTATTTATCCCTTTCAAGTACTTGAAGGTCCCGGTCATGTCCCCTCTCTCTCTCTCTCTCCCCTGTCTTCCAGGAGTACATGTTTAGTGCCCTCAACCTCTCCTCATATGCCTTACCCTGCTAACCGGCTGTCATCTTTGTAACCCTCCTCTGGACCTTCTCCAGCAGGTTAATGTCCTTTTTGAGGTGTGAGCACCAGTACTGAACTCCATACTCTAGATGCTGCCTTACCAGTGACCTGTACAAGGGCAGTAAAACCTCCTCTCTCCTACTACTGATCCCCTAAATATGCATCCCAGCATTTTGTTTGCCTTTGCTGCTGCTTTCTTGCACTGCATGGAGTGCTTCAGGTCACTAGTGAACATTGTGATTTAGACAGCCAGCTCTGAGTGCTGTATCATTTTTTTAATATAAAATGTATTACTGAATGTCTCCTGCTGAAAATCAAATGATCTAGGAGTGACCTCACTCACCCCCCCGTCAGATCTCAGCTGAGAGATGGAAGCCATGAGGAAATGCTGACAGCATGTGAGTTCACACACACTCAGTTTTTAGAGACGATGTGTTACATGGAAGACTTTTAATCAAAGATCCTGTTTCTCTGAGTTAATTACAGACCTGTTTAAGTTAATTTTGTTAAGAGAGAAATCATAAAGAAGGTTTATGACATTGAAGAGGAACCTAGGTTGTTACACAGGGGTGCAAGGTTGTAAATGTCCCTGTGAAGCCTGTGTGAGGGATGATGCAGCATGGGATCAAACGAAGTGTCATTTGAAGGACAGGAATTATGCTGAAGTTGCAGAATGTAATACTTTTGTATAAGATATATATTTTCATATATCCTGACAGGGAGGAGCTAGGTGACCTCCTGCAAAGAGGTGGGGTAAAAGCCAGCTTTTAAATTATTCAGTTTTACTTCACTGACACACATTTTTACCTAGACTCTGACTACAAAACATCTTGGGAGCACTTTTAAGCAAGTATTTAGAGACTAAGTACTGTAGTAGGAATTGCACTGTTTAAAACCTTGTTCTTTTAATAGATTTGTATGTCTTGTGATATAAGAGTTCTGTATTTTGTAGTTTACATATTTTTAAATATTTTAGTAAAATTCTTTTTAGAACTTACTTGGTCTGTCTTTGACTTCTTTTTAGTTGTAAGAAAAGTATATGATTATTGCAGATACTAAACATAAGCTTGTATGGTGATACCAAACTGGAAAGAGAAGAGTTTTAAATCTGAAGTCTTTATTGAAGTTTTAAAGGGTTCATCTCTGTATACCGGGTTAGGTGCCTGTAGGCAAAGATATCTGGCCCCCTGAAGACAGATATATCTGAGCCTGTGCATTCGGTATGCTAACAAAAGGTTAACCATTTGAATCCCTCCAGAACTTGAGACCAAAGGTTGATCCGAACTCACAAAAACAGGCAAGAGGGTCACCTTGTCTGTTACACTGTTCACAAGACTGCGCTCAGAGGTTGGCGCTTTGGGAGTAGAGGGCCTAGCCTGCTGAGTGGGTTTGTGACAAGCATCACTCCCAGGTCCTTCCCCTCCTCAGATGCCAATACTCGGACTCCATCCATGTGGTACTCTGTCCTAGGATTCTTGGCTCCAATATGCATAATTTTGCATTTCTTAGCATTGAAGCCAAGCTACCATATCCTGGACCACCTCCCCTAGCTTTTCCAGATCTTCTGTAGGTCCTGTATCCCTTCAGCAGTGTCCACTCTCCCACAGAGTTTGGTGTCATCCGCGAATAGGCACATTTTGCCCTTAACTCCTTTGTTCCTATAGACACCATATGGCGTCGGAACTATCCTTTGCTGGATCCAACCCAAAATGGCCACCGGGAGCAAATTAGTTAATGCCATCTCCAATGTCATTGATTGAAGACATTGAACAACACTGGCTCCAGCACCAAGCCCTGCAGGTTCCCACTGGTTACCTGTCTGGTGCCAGATAACTCTTCCCCCCCATAACCACCCTCTGGGTTCTGTCCTTCAGCCAGTTTTCCACCCATGTGACCATCTTTTCCCCAACCCCGAGATCCACCAACTACCTGATCAGCCTTTTGTGGGGCACAGAGTCAAAGGCTTGCTGAAATCAAGGTAGAGGATGTCTACCACTTGGCCCCTGTCTACTACCTTAGTGACACAGTAAAAGAAGTTAATCAGATTTGTTTGACACGACCCCCTCCAATGAACCCATGCTGCCTGGCATCCTGGAGATCATGCTCCTCTAGATATTCCACCAACCTCTCCTTTAGTATGGTCTCCATGAGCTTGCCCACAATGGAGGTCAGATTGACTGGTCTGTAATTCCCTGGGTCATCCTTGGGACCGCTTTTGGGGAGCTGCACTACTTGCGCTGTTCTCCAGTCCTGCAGTACTATGCCTGTCTCTAGTGAACTATTAAATTGGTCTGCCATTGGCCCCTCCACTTAAAAATTTATATTAGCACCTTTTGAGCCTGCCACAAGTTGTGGCTTACGTTTTCTGTCATGAAAAAATGTTGTTTTTAGTTGCAGTGACCTCTACTTGAAGGATTTCCAAGCCTCAGGCTCTAATCTGCAAGCCACCTTATTTGATTTTTCACAAAGACAGTCTCTCTTTGCTTATGAATACTAAGTTTCTACCAAAGTTGGTAGTTGAGTTTACACTGAATCAAATGATACACCTTCCTTATATTATCCTGAGCATGTCAGCCAGGGTGAGGCACTGCTCCATACTTTGGATCTACATAGAATACTAAAATACTATATTGATCACACCAGGGACTGCAGAATGTCCTCTCAGCTTTTTGTTTCATTTCCTGCTGGAAAGGAGGGCTCTCCTGTGTCTAAACTATGCCTGTCCTAATGGCTGTCACATTGTATTACGTTCTATTACAGGACTTATGGTAAGGAACTTCCTTTTGCTGTTCATGGTCACTTCACAAGGTGAATGGCTACTTCTGTTGCTTATTTCAAAAATGTCCCTGCTGCTGACTTATGTGCTGCAGCCACATAGAGCACTGTTGATACTGTCACAAAACGTTACAGTCTTGACATTGTCTCTCGTAGGCATGCTTGCTTTGGGCTTGCTGTACTGCAAGGCCTTCCATCTTGATTACATATCAGACTATGCCATCCTCCCAGTTTTCTTCGTACTGCTTGGGAATTGTTCCAAAGGTGTGGTCCAAAGGAGGAGATAGACTCGAAGAAGATATAACAGTTATGTAAGAACTTAATGTAACAGCAGGTCTTCAAGAGAATCTCCTCCATTAGGCCATGCCGTACCCTCCCTTCTTCCCCTTTTTGCTTTCAGTGAGGGTCATATCAGATTCTGTGCCTAAAACCTTACTCCATGCATCCTGTCTTCTGCCCCATGCCTCTCCTTGTATGCCTGGTACTGGTCTCACCTCCTGATTCCTCATGGTTGGAGGTCCTCCGAGGCTAATCTCAGGTGGGGAAATGAGGAGTGATAGGGTTGCCCACATTATATACATGTAGACACTGCACATCATTGTGGGTGGCCCCCAGCTAGCAAACAATTTGAGTGATGCTGATGGCTTATAGTTCCAAAGGTGTGGCATAATAGAGGAGATTCTCTCGAAGATCTGCTGTTACAGTAAGTTCTTATGGAACTGTTCTCTGGGGTTTTAAAGCTCTGGTTTTAGATTTGATCTCTGTTTGTTTCCTTTTGGCAGACGACGTGTTTCTCCCGAAGGATCTGGATGCTGTGGAGATGGATGAAACTGACCGCGAGGTGGAGTATTTCAAGAAGTAAGTACAGCAACCTGCATTGCCATTTGCTTTTGTCTTATATTTGCAAGGCTAAACTGTCTCTGTAAGCGAGGGACTTCCCAGAGCTGTAACTCTAAAATGGGTCACAGGTTTGTTTTGTTTTTTTGTCCGATCCTAAAAATAATTTAGGAAGTATGCTACTCCAGCTGCATATTGTTTAAAGGATTTCCTGCACTTTACAGTCCTGTTTAGAGCAGGCATCTACTTCAGTATGTAGTGTATGCTTACATACACACAGTTACTCTGTCTCTTGTAGTATTTTTGGGGCAAGAGATCTGCAAAAATGGTGTAGTGCTTCTGGCACACAAATGGCTTGAGAAGACACTGTTATAATTATGAGAGATGCCATAACTGTATATATAAACATATTGTACAACAAAAGGGTTAGATTGAATACACAATAAAAACAGACTAGAGTTGGCTGCACCAACAGTAACTGATCCTGTGTTTGTGGAAAATGGTATAGTGCCACATGCAGGGAGAAGGAGGCAGGGAAGCCGTAGGGGTAATCGGGATTGAAAGAGTGAGGAAGGGGTTGATGGCCCTGAGGGTGGACAAATCCTCGGGACCAGACAAAATGCTGAAAGAGTTAGCGGAGGATCTGGCAGGGCCACTGACTGTTCTCTTCAGTAGATCTCTGGAGTCGGGAGTGGTGCCGCTGGAGTGGAGAACGGCAGATGTGGTTCCACTCCACAGGAGCGGACCCAAGGATGACCCGGGTAACTATAGGTCAGTCAGCCTGACCTCGATAATATGTAAACTCTGTTGTCGAGGCACAGGTCAGAAAACAAAAAAAGCAAAAAGGAAATCCAAAACACGTCTGATCATAGGAGGCTCCATGATTCGGGGAGTTGATACCTACCTCCAACTGGGGGTAATGGACAGATGTCTCCCAGGTACATCAGCGTGGAGAGACACTGACTGCATTGCTAAAATTGTGCAGGAAGCAGGAGAAAACATCAATGTCCTGGTACACATAGGGACTAACTATCTCACCAGCCGGTCAGTCGTGGAGACCAAGGAACACCTGACCAGGCTGGGAGACAAACTGTCATCCATTTGGTCTGGCATCATCTCCTTCTCTGAGATCCTGCTGAACTGGGAGAGGAGGGCAGATGGACAGAAGGTCAGAGAAGGGGAGATAGGGGAGCTAAACATGTGACTCAAGGGCTGGTGCCAGGTAAAAGGACACAGATTTGTAGGTAATTGGCAACAGTTTTGGGAGCGAAAGTTCTTTAAATTTAGTGGACTGCATCTGACTAAGGAGGGAGTCAGTGCATTGGGGCAGAAGTTTGACGTCTTTGCAAAATATTTAAACTAGCAAATGGGGAGAGGGGTGCAGCACTCGATGCATTGAATGGGAAGAACACCCCTCCCCCCTCAGCTAGTGATCAAACAGGAGTTCAGCATGTTTGTAGTTCGTTTGCAGCATCAGGTAAGAAAAAAGGTCCGGCTCCCCATACGACACGCAGGGGAAACGCCGGACCTCGGCCAACAACTAACGCACCGAAATCTAGCCAATGGAAAATCATGTACACAAATGCCCGCAGTCTGGGAAATAAGATCCCAGACCTGCAGACAACAATGACAGAGGCTAAACTGGACATAGTAGCCATTAGTAAGACATGGTTCACCAGTAACCACACTTGGTAAACGTCAGTACCCGGCTGTGTACTGTTCAGAAGAGACCGAGGTGCAAAAAAAGGGATTGGGGAGTGGCCCTTTATGTCCGTGAAAATATCAAAGCTACAGAAATTCAAAATACACATAAGGAGCCAGAAGGACTGTGGGTCACCCTGGAAACAGGAAATGGGACAGCCATACGAACTGGGGTTGTCTACAGGCCTCCAGACCAAGGGAGGACATAGACACATTACTGGTAGAAGATATACAAAACATGACAGCTAAAGGGGAGGTTTTGATAATGGGAGACTTTAACATGCCAGATACAGACTGGTCAATACCAGCGGGAACATCCACCAAAACTAGACACATAGTGGATTCCCTGCATGGAGAGGGCCTTAAACAACTGGTGCAACAACCCGCAAGAGACAGGGCTATCCTAGATCTAGTACTGACTAACGGGGAAAGGATCACAGATCTCCAGGTAGAAGGTCACCTGAGGGTCAGTGATCATCACATGGTATGGTTCAGTTTGGCCACTAGAACTAAATCATCCCATTCTAAGGCAAAAATATAGGATTTCAGAGGAGCTGACTTTGATAAGATACCCAACAGAGTTAAGCTAGCCCTGGCAAGAAGAAATACGGGTGAGGGGGTATAGGCAAAGTGGACAAGCATTAAGGATGCAATACTTAAAGCAGCATCCCATTGTGTTAGGGAGAAAAGCAAGAGCAAAAGAAGGAGGAAACCACTTTCATTCTCAAAAATAGTAGCAGAAAAGGTCAGAGCCAAAAGGCTGGCCTTCAGGAAATATAAGGGAACGCAGTGGGACGAAGATAGGGAGGCATACCAAACTTCCCTAAGGGAAGCAGGGAAGGCAGTAAGGCAGGCAAAGACCCAAACCAAGCAGACACTAGCAGGAACAGTAAAAGAAGGGGACAAGACTTTCTATAGATTCATTAGTGAAAGGAGAAAGTCCACAGGGGGTATTGCTAAGATCAGAGGGGATAAGGGGAGTGTGTGGAGGAGGACCAAGGAAAAGCATCTATCCTAAATAGATACAACTGCTCAGTACTTACTGAGGAGAAGGTAGGGCAGGGCCCACAGCACAGTACCATGGATACCGGGGGGGTGGAGGGAGGTGTGCACAAGTCCCTTCATAAAAGAAAGGGTCCTACAAGAGCTCGCTAAGCTCAGGGTGGACAAGGCAATAGGACCAGATGGCATTCATCCCAGGGTACTAAAGGAGCTAAGGGTGGAACTAGCAGAGCCATTATCAAAACTGTTTAGTGAGTCTCTGAGCACAGGAGAGGTCCCAGAAAACTGGAAAAGGGCTCATGTGATCCCGCTCCACAAGAGTAGTGGTAGCAGGGAGGAGGCAGGGAACTACAGACCAGTCAGTCTTACCTCAGTAGTGGGCAAGATAATGGAGGCACTCCTTAAGGAAAGGATAGTGCAACACCTGGAATCCATAGGAGCATAGGATCCAAGACAGCATGGGTTTAAAACAGGAAGATCCTGTCGGATTAATCTTATAGATTTCTTTGGGTAACCAGAGTGGTGGACCAAGAGGGTGCAGTTGATGTCGTCTACCTTGACTTCAGCAAAGCTTTCGATACTGTTTCACATAGAAGATTGATTAATAAGCTGGGTAGGCTCGGGGTGGGTCAAAAGTTGGTCAACTGAGTGGCAAACTGGTTGGCAGGCAGAAAACATAGGATGCTGGTAAATGGTATACAGTCAGAAGAGATGCAAGTCACAAGTGGGGTACTTCAGGGACCAATTCTGGGGCCAGTCCTCTTCAGTATCTTCATCAGTGACATTGCAGATGGACTGGAGGGTAAGGTTTGTCTGTTTGCAGAGGACACCAAGATCTGCAACAGAGTAGATGATGTAGATGGGGTGGGCAGAATGAGAAGAGATCTGGATAAACTGGCAAAATGGTCGGAAGAGTGGCAACTGGGGTTTAACGCGAAGAAGTGCAAGATCATGCACATAGGGAAGAGAAACCCTGAAGCCACCTATAGGTTGGGAGGGGAGTTGCTAGCTATCACAAGGGAAGAAAGAGTCTTGGGCATCATCATCACGGATGACCTGAAATCATCCAAGCAGATCACTAAAGCAGTAGGTAAGGCTAGAGGGATGTTGGGGTGTATTAGTAGGGGTATCATAAGTTATAAAAGGGAGGTAATAATCCCTCTTTACAAGAAACTGGGTAGGCCCCATCTGGAGTACTGCGTACAGTACTGGAGGCTGCACCTGCACAAGCACATTAACAAAATGGAGGCAATCCAGAGAAGGGCAGCCAAAATGGTGCAGGGACTGAAAACATATGAGGACAGATTAACGGTGCTCAATATGTATACCCTAGAGCAAAGGAGGGAGAGAGATGATATGATCGAAATATTCAAACATCCTAAGGGCATTAACAAGGTGAAAGAGTCTAGCATGTTTCAATATAAGAAAAATAGCAGGACAAGAGGACACAGCATGAGATTAGAGGGAGGCCGATTAAGGGGTAATGGGAGAAAGTTATTTTTCACAGAAAGGGTGGTGGATGCATGGAATGGCTTACCTAAGGAAGTGGTGGATATGAATACAGTGCAGGGCTTTAAACAGGCATGGGATAGGCATAAGGGAGCAATACAGATGAATATGAATAACTAGGCCATTGACAGAGTACAGGCCTATGGCACATTCATAAGGTAAAAAAAAAATCGGCGGACTGGATGGGCCTTGTGCTCCTCATCTGTCGTCAACTTCTATGTTTCTGTGAAGCACATGATGACCAGGAGCAGTTTCAAAATTCGCAAATAGTTATATTTTTCTCAGTAACAACAAAATAAAAATAAAATTGTTCTGTATAACTATTTACAAAGGCAGTCCAAACAGGGAAAACAAAGTCCTTCTGAGTGTTTCTTCTCTTAATTCCAAGCTTCAGTCTCTTACTCTCCTTGTCTCTATAGCAAAAGCATTGCTGCTCTTTTATAAGTCTTTGGGAACTCATTCAGAGAGCCTGCTTCTCACAGAATGTTCTCGTAAGTTTACAGAATGTTCTTGTCAGTTTCATTCCTTGCAGGTGCAGCACAACAGTACATGGTGTCCCAGAACTGACCTCTTGTTGACAACTCTGCAGAGGGCTTAAAAACTGCATCTCAAGTTAACATCTTGAGTTCCAAATAGCTTTTTGCAATCATTTCAACAATATAACTATATACAGTTTTAAACAACGAAATCCCGGTATCAATGACATTTCCACATAAAGATTCACATATATTTTTATACCCGCAGCTATGCAAGGGGAACGAAAAGACAGAAATAGCAAGGGAAGGCAGAGAGAGAGAGATGGCGAGAGACAGACAGTTGCGAAACTGTCAGAGTGACCAGTTCCTAGGTCTCACAAGAAAATGTGGTTGCATACCAAACAGAAAAGGAGAGGATAGAACAGACCCTTGTGTTTTAACTCTTTCTACATAACAAATGGGGCAGGGCCGTATTCAACCTTGTCACAAACTCATGGAAACCATACTAAAGGAAAGGCTGATGAGGTACATAGAGGAGAATGGTCTACAGGATGAAAGACTGTATGGGTTAATGGCAAGCAGATCATGTCAAATGAACCTGATTGAGTTTTTCGATTGGGTCATGAGGGCAGTGGACAAAGGCAAGGCGGTGGACGTCATATACCTGGACTTTAGCAAGGCCTTCGATTCTGTACTACACAAAAGGTTGATAATGAAACTGAGGGATCTGGGGTGGGGAGAATATGGTAAGATGGGTTGAGAACTGGTTGAGTGGTAGAACCCAGAGATTAGTGGTTGGGGGTGAGTTCTTCAGCACCAAGGAGGTCACCAGCGGGGTCCTGCAGGGATTGGTGCTGGGGTCAGTGTTGTTCAATGTCTACATAAGTGACATCGGGGAAGGCATTAAAGGCAAAATGTGCCCATTTCTGGACGACACCAAACTCTGTGGGGGAGTGGACACCGAGGAGGGGATACAGGACCTGAGAGGAGGACCTCGCTGGACTAGAGAGATGGTCAGGAATCTGGTAACTTGGTTTAGATGCCAAAAAGTGCAAAGTGACGCACATAGGGGCCAAGAACCCTAGGACAGAGTATTACATAGGAGGAGTTCAGGTAACTGCTTCTGAAGAGGAACAGGATCTAGGGGTGGTGATTATGAGTGACCTGAAATACACCTCTCAGTGTAAAAAGGCAGTGGTGAAGGCTAACAGGATGCTGGGGTGTAGTGCAAGGGGATTCAGTAGTAGGCAGAGGGAGGTTATTTTACCATTGTACAGGTCATGGCTGAGACCACATTTAGAATATTGGGTGAGGTACTGTCATCATTACCTTAAGAAGGACATCAGCGTGCTGGAGGGGTTTCTGAGGAGAGCAACCAAAATGATCAAAGGGCTACAGGATAGGTCCTATGAGGAGAGGCTGGGAGCCCTGGGGGTGTACTCCCTGGAAGAGAGGAGGCAGAGGAGTGATATGCTAGAGACCTTCAAGTACATGAAGGGAATTAACAGAGTGAAAAGGGAGGGTCTCTTTAGAATGAGTGACAACAGCACCACTCGGGGCACATCCTAAAATTGATGAGGGGGGAGGTTCAGAAGGGATGTAAGGAAGCATTTCTATACGGAGAGGTAGGTGTCCGCCTGGAATGAGCTGCCAGAAGAGGTGGTATCAGCAAGGACGGTGGGAGCATTCAAGAGAGCCTGGGACAAGCACAAAGGGAACCCTCTGGACCAAGGAAGAGGGAGGGGCGGTTGGAGGGGGCAGGGTCATTGGCATAATTTGTAAGGCCAGACCCTGCATCACTTACCAAGCAGACGTGATAGACCAGGTGGTCTTTTTCTGCTGGCTTTTTTGTATGTTCGTATACAAGGGCAGCAGGGGAAACGTATGAGGAAAAACAAGCTGCTCTGAATATATACTTCCTGGAGGAAGGAAGGGAAGGGGGAAATGATTGCAGCTTTCAGATATCTAGAGGGAATAAATAGGGAGGACAGCAACCTACTGTTAATTTAGTTTTTTGTTAGTAGAGTAAGTACAGTAGGCCAAAGGCCCATTTTTTTAGGAAGGACCCTAGTACAAAAGTACATACTTTCAATGATAGGACACCAGGAAAGTGCTGCACACAGGGAACCAGCTTTATCAACATCAGTCAAGACGCAAGAGTCATCAGAATATTGCTGTAGAAAATGTATTGCATAGAAGCAAACTGGAATCAGCTCCAAACAGAATGCAACAGAATGGTGCACACAGGAGAACAGAATCCTCTCCTCATAGTCCAAGTATGCCCTGGTGCTTTGCTCGCTACAGCTTCTTCAGGGGACGGGATACTGGACTGTTCCTCCCATTCAAATACTGCAACTAATCAGTCTGGTCCAATCAAAGAGGTTGGCCAGTTACAGTAAAAAAAAAAATTGATGATCAGTGGCTGTGGAAGGCTAAGAACATCTGAACTAGTGTCAATTGTGAGGCACACATGTAGATACGTTTGATATCAAATATTGTGAACTTCACCAAGTAATTGACCAAAACCAAACGTGTAATGAAAAACAGTGACTAAAAACCCACAAACACTGGAATAGTAAGGAAAAAATTAACGGATGTTGCTACTGTAAATTATAGATTCTCCGTCCTTGCATAAATTGCCTGTTGTTGACTGGTTTTTACCTATTATATTATTATTGTTCTGATTTTTTGCGCACACACACACACACACACACCCACCCCCACCCCACACCCCAGGATATATCTGGAAACAAGCTAGTATCAGCTCAGTATGTCTTTCCTGGTGAAACTTTTGAAATACAGGGTTTTAAATAATTGATTAGCAGTTTTTTTCCTGGGACAAAACTAACTGTACAGATAGTATTTATATAGGTTTTCTAGAAGTGTTATGTTTGTTAAACACAATGAGGCAAGTGCTATGCATTTTTACAATGTTTTAGCACTTTTATGAGCAAAAGGCTAATCAATTTTTAGAGTTAAATAAAACCCTGAAATAAATTTAAAAAATAAATACAAATTTGACAGATATGAAGGCTGCAGCTGGCCAAGTAGCGCTGAGGGTTGAGGCAGTGGTCACCACACCTTGTGCCACACTGGTTACCTTGGTTGAGATGTGGACTTTGGTCATCGGGAATCGGCTGGGGAGGGAGAGGATAGAGCATTCTGAGGGCTGCTCTCCTCTCCTAGGGAGGGAGGGTTTCAGTGCCCAGCATTCGCCAGGTTCCTTAGGCTTGGCTTCGGGTGAGGCAGGCTGGGACTGTCTGCATGGGGCAAGGGAGTGGCGGCTGTCGATGCTCCACACACACAGAAGCGTTAGTGGAGACGTCTGGGCAGCATTGCATGCCTCTCCTTGGGAAGAAAAATGGAAAATGGTATTCTGAGCTGCTGTTGACCCCAATCACTCCGGTAGCTCTGCACACCGTGAGCACCTAGGGTAATGCTGCACTAGCACAATGGTAAGCCCTGGAGGAAAGCGGGGCTCAGGTGGCCAGCATCCGGAGGGCGGCTTGGGGCCACAGAAGAAACATCACTAACTGCAAACAAAGATATGGAGGTTGCATGTTAAATAAGTAATGAGTCTTAAGTAATATTATATTGGATAATCTGTTTGTCTGGAGGACAACAGGCTGCAGCAGCATCCTCCAGTTGCTGCGATCTCCTCAAAGCAGAAACTGAATGCTTCAAACAGCAGCTAGGAAATCCACTGGCAAGGAGATCCAGACCACCTGAAGAAAGCTCAAAAAGAAAAGAATAAGGGTTAAGGAAAGAAATTTGATATGAATATATATTCCCTGGAGGTCAAAAGGGAAGGGGGATAGGACTGAAGCTGAAAAATTATCTGAAGGGAATAAACCTGGTGGACAGCAACCTACTGTTTAATTTTTTTGTTAATCTGGTAACTACACTAGGCCAAGGACCCTTTTTTTAAGGCATAATCAGAGGATAACAGTACATAGTTACAGTTGTAACAGAAAAGTTAATACACCAGTAACAGAAAAAAAAGATAATATTGTTAAAAATAAACATTAAAAATAATTTGACAGAGAATACAGTTAGTAAACACTGAAAAGACCACACTCAGGGCTGGGTGCGCAGTGTTGAAGGCCGTTCCACATAATTACAAAAAAAAAACAGGGCACACACCAAAGTCAGATAAGACTCGCCATAAACCAAATGCGGTGCAGATATTTTATGAGGTGCCTTCAGTCTCACTACTGAAATATCTACACCACATTTGGTTTGTGGAGAGTCTTTTATCTGGCTTTGGTTTGTGCCCTGTTTAATTTTGTGTTCTAGGGGCATGATTATGGTTCACTTATCCACACTGCGGCAGGTCACTGGAACAATGTCATTTTCTGGATGTCTTTAAGCTAAGCTCCTCCCACCACCTAAGCGGTATATCCCTGACTCCGCCCCATGAAGTCAGATCTTTCTTTCCTCTGGAAGAGCAGATCACCTTATTTGCAGCTCCCGCTTAGGTTTACTTGCGCTATAGGCAAACTTTATCTTCAAAGTTTTCCATAATTTTGTTTCCTTCTTCGGTTCTGTTGACTCCCTCCAATGATCCACAGTGGAGCAACAGATGCCAGGATTCAGATTTTGTGTACGGTGCAGGCAGAAGATGTCAATTACTGTTCCACGCATGTGTGTATTGCCCAAGTGGGCAACATGACCTGGCCAGGTGCAGCATTTGCAAAAGCATGCTTCCTGAGTGCCTTGAAGACCGGACGCTCCGGTTCTCGCTGGGTCGGCCTTCAGAACGGGATCCAAAGTACCGTCCCGAGGGACGCAAGAAGGCCTCTGCTGCGTTCAGGTCGGCTGAACAGCTTCTAGCCCCTGAGTCGGAAGCAGCACCTCCTTGGTCTCAGCGCTGTTACTGGGGCCAGAGTCAGAGGGTCATTCACTGGAGAGTTCTGAGAAATATGTTTAGCCCTGGAGACCCTGGGGGGGAGAGCCTTACACACTGTAGTGCTAAAAGCAAGTGCCGCTGGCACCAGTCCTGGACCAGGAGTAATCTAGGTCCTCTCGATCTCTTGACTCATCCGACAGCTCGATGGCTGTCAAGTGCCCCTTTGCTGTTGGGGCAAGTCGAGGGCTCTTTAGTTCCTTCATTGAGTCAGTCAACTTTGACTCAAGCCAAGAAGACCACTGAGATCTTTCTCAAGCCTGTCGACTACTTGTTGGACGAGGTCAAGGATTCAGTCTCAGACCTCGGTGCTCCCAGTTCTCACCCAGGAGGACGTGGCCCATTCAGTGTCCCATCTGGTCCTCAACAGGAGCTGCCTCCACCAGAGGTCGGGTCTTCCTTGCCCATGTTGTTGAACGTGGGCAGGCACATGGTCTGCAGCACTCAGCTGGAAGGTCCTTCTTGCCATTGACCGACTGCTCAGCGTCAAGATCATGGTCGATGCATTACCACTCTGTATCCCGTTCAACCTGGAGGCATCGCCATCGGTGTTCCTCATCCTCCTCGGGTGAAGAGAGACATCGTTGCAAGATTTGCTAGTGCTATGAGGAGCCTGTCTGGAAATGGTGGGCCATGGCAGGGTACAGCTCAATCCCTTGGACCTTTGGTCACTTTGTCGATATCAGTGGTACCCCTGCCAGTCCACACCATGAAATTGCAACCCACAGCTGCTTCTTCACCTCTTCTGTTGGAGATGCCACCACCACAGCTAAAGGTGGATGCTCTAAGGAGGTTGGCTGCTCAGGCACCAGTTTGCCAGGCCAGTCATCGGTGAGGATCACCCCAGGAGAGGACTGCTGGTCTTTGGCGAGAAACAGCTGAGGGTCACCTTTGAGGAGTCCTCAGATGACTCGGATCTTAAGTTCATGGCCTCCTCTGGGACTCCCCTCTTTGACTGTGGCTTGGTCGAGAAAGTTTCCATTGAGCATGGCCCGGTGTCTTTTGGAGTGCTTCTCTGACTCATCTCAGAGTTCATATCCCAATTGAGCCAGTCCAAAAGAGGCTTAAGTACCCCCAGGAAGAATCCCCCAGACTTGCCTTCCCTGTGGCTGAGGCCATTTTAGGACTGACCCTGGAGCATTGGCACCATCCTGCCCAGCACCCACTGCTTTCACAGTCCGCAAGTATGCAGTCCCCACTGGTTCCCTTTCAGGGTTTTCAGACCACACTTCGGCCAGAGGTCTGGTCATGGATTCAGTGTTCTGTAAATTCAGACACCAGGGGTTATGGACAAGCCTCCAGACAAGGAATCCCGTGAAACTGACCATGCCACAAAAAAGGTGTATACTGCAGCTGCTCTGGGTCTCCATAAGGCTAACTGTGCCACCATGATGGCTAATTATGGTCATTCCCTGATGGGAGTTTTTGATACAGTCCTCTTCCACCACCATCCAGAGCAGTAGATGGCAGTGGAGCTCATCAGAGATCACAGTCAATCGCTGGTTAAATACCAGCTCTAGACAGCCTTGGACATGGGCGACTCTTGAGCCTGTGCGGTGGCAGTGGCTGTCTCCAAGTGTCGCAGGGCCTGGCTGTGTTTGTTCACCTTTACGACAGACACCCATCAGAAGTTGGCCGATGCCCCTTCCTAGGCACCTACGTCTTTGGCCCTGTGGTGGAAGGGCATCTCACTCAGATTGAGAAGTCCAACACCACTCTTGACTCTGTGACCTCGTCCCAGAAGGACCAAAAGGAAAAGCCTAAAAAGCTGGCTTCTGACTATCAGTCCTTTCAGTCACAACCTCTCCAGCAGCAGCCCCAGCAGGGGCAGTTTAAGGCCTGGTGCCCAAGGTTCTATAAAAGGGAGGGGCTGGGGTAGTAGTTCCCTGCTCCCGCAAAAGCTGCCCAGTGACAGTTTGGGGGGTGTCATCCTTCCACCTATCCTGTTCATGACTGCTTTCCCAGTTGGAGGTGGGCTACATCACTTCTTGCCATGTTGGTCCGCTATCACAACAGACAAGTGGGTGTTGGAAGTAGTGGGCAGAGGACTGTCTCTAGACTTCAAGGCTCTCCTGCTCTATCACTTTCATGTGCCTCAAGAGTCCGAGGTGTCTCAGGACATGCTGTCCACCGTCAGGGAGGACATTGCTTAGCTCCTTCCAAAATGGGCAATAGCCTGTGTCCCGGATGTACAGATCAATCAGGGTAATGTGTCCAGGTACGTCCTGGTCCCAAAACAGGCCGGGAGGGGGGGACTGGCACCCCGACTGGATCTTCAAGATCTCAGCCAGTACATGAGAAGCGCAATTTTTCCAGATGGTCACTCATCCCTTGAGCAAAACATGTGGTTTTGCTCCCTGGACCTCCAGGATGTGTGTCCCATCCGCAAATCCCACTACCAGTACCTCTGTTTCCAAGTGGAAGGGGTCCTGTACCAGTTCCACGTCATGCCCTTCAGCTTGTCCTCTACTTCAAGGGTTTTCACCAAATGTATGGCAGTAGTGGTGGTGGCTCACCTATGGCACCTAGAGGTCAGAGTGTACCCCTGCCTGATTGACTGTTTGGTAGCCGGTCCATCCAGAGAGACCATGGAGAGATCCACAGACCTGGTTCTTCAGACCTGCTGAGACTTGGTCCTGTTAGTCAACCCGGACAAGTTCAAACTGGTACTGAACCAGGTGAGCAAGTTAATCGGGCAGAACTAGGCTCTTTGTGGGTCAGGGCCTGCCTCCTGGTGGACTGGGCGCAGGATCTTACCTCCATCACTCAATAATTTCTTGTTGGGATCTTGTGCCCTGCCCAGGATTTCCTGAGGCTGCTGGGGTACATGGTGTCCTGTACCAGCTAGGCCCACTGGCGGATGCACCGCCTATAGTGGAAGTTAGGCATCAGCGGTCCCAGCACCTAGTTGAACTAGCCAGTCACAGTGACGTAGCTGATGTGGGATGCTGTCCAGTGGTGCTTGGTCCTGGAACATCTGTAGGAAGGAATCCTAGTGTTGCTCGGATAGTGTCCTACCAGGTTGAATGCCATCAAATATAATTTTGGTCAGCTATCAGATGACCTTGGATGGCATAGACATCCGACCAAGGATCCTACTTCCTAGGATCCATTGTAAGGATCCGAGGTATCAGTGGAATCGACATGGATCCGACCATTGGATCCAAAGATTCAACCATTGGGTCTGCTGGATCCGCAGTTGGATTCGGTGGATCCTACTTAGAATCCTTTAGCTGGATCCTAGGTCGGATACCGACACTGTCCAACAGAGGACAGTCGGATCCATAAAAGCACTATCCTAGCAACACTAAGAAATCATGTTTGTCCGCCCGGAGCCAGTCGTCACACTGACGACAGACATGTCTCTCTTAGGGTGGTGAGCACACCTGGCCAATGGATTTGGGTCACCCAAGGAATCCTGTCACTACATAAACCTGCTGGAGTGCCATGCAGTGCACTTGGCTCTGATGGGTGTTTGCTCTGCTAGTCAGGGGTCAGGTCGTTCAGGTCCAAACGGACAACTCCATGATCATGTTTTACCTGAACAGACAGGGCAGCATACACTCCCTTCCTTTGTGTTGTGAGGCACTCTGTAGCTGTATCCTCGTGCACAGCCTAGGGCACCGATCTGCTGGCAGTTCACATCATGGGAGAGAACAGTCAGCTGGTAGATGCTGTTAGATGGGTAAGAGAGACGTCACGCAAGTGGTCTCTGAATCAGGAGGTGGTGAACCACCTGGTCCTCTTGTGGGGCTCACCCTTGGTGAGCTTGTGTGCCTCCTTGGAGAATGGCAAACTGAAGCTTGTTTGTGTCTGTCCCCCACAGTCCAGGACACTGATGTGGATGTAGTCGCAAGGCCCTGGATACCAGGTCTCGGGTATGCCTTCCCTTCCTTCTTGATCCACACAGTACTGGTGAAGGTCCAGAAGGACAAGGCATGGATGATCCTGATAGCTCCAGACTGGCCAAGGCAGCTCTGGTACCCAGATCAACTCAGCCTAAGCAGAAGGTCTCCGCAATAACTGCCTTTCCACCCAGACGTGCTGACGAGACTTCAGGGGACAGTCCTGCACCCAGACCTTCAGTCCCTGCACCTCACAGCCTGGTTCCTGAGTGGCTAGAGTTCCAGGCTTTGGGTCTTTACAAGGATGTCATCCATGTTGTGGAGGCCTCCAGAAAGGAGTTGACTCGTTGGTGCTGTGCCTTTAAATGGAAGAGCTTTTCATTTAATGTCAGGGCAAGGAGCTTGATCCTTTTGCCTGTCCTGTGGCTAGCATCCTGGACTACTTCTGTCCCCTTTTCCAGCTGGGACTGCAAGCGCCGACCCTGAAGGTGCACCTGACAGCTGTCTTTGCTTAACAGGCATGGACCAGTATGCCGATGGTGGCCCAGAATAAGGAGGTCAGCTGCTTCTTCAAGGGCCTTGACTACTTGTTCCCTCTGGTGTGTGAAACATGTCCACCATGGGACTTACTGCTGGTACTGGCTATGCCCGTGGGCAAGTCTTTCGAGAAAATGCACAGGTATGATCTGTCACACCTGTTGTGGAAGACAGCCTTTCTGGTGGCAGTTGTGTCTGCCAGATTGATTGGGGAGCTCCAGGCGCTCTCAATGGACCCTCCCTGTTTGGTGTTCCACAAGGACAGAGTCATCCTTCACCCCAGCCCGAAGTTCCTCTCAAAGGTGATATCAGTTTCACCTTAACCAGGTGATTAACTTAGTGGTATACTTTTATCAATCCATCTTCATAGGCCAACCACAGGCTCCATAGGCTGGACCTGTGGAGAGCGCTGTAATATGATGTGGAGCATATGGCTGTAGTTCAGGGACAGGCTTGCCAGCTGTTTTGTCACCTACGCTGAAGCCATGCCTGGCAGACCAGCAGCAAAGCAGATGATTGCAAGGTGGATCAGATCTTGCATCAATCTCTGCTATAGGTTGGCCTCCCATAGGGATTAGGTCTCATTCCACCAGACATACTGCTGCCTCTGTGGCTGCTTCCAGGAATGTACCTACACAGGAGATCTGATGGCCTGCTTCGTGGAAGTTGTCATGAGCCCCTGACCCCAAAACCCCGGGCAGCCTCAAGACCTGAGGAAGAGGGTTTTATCTCTCGAAAGTTAGTCTTAGAAATAATTTTGTTAGTCCAATAAAAGGTATCACCTGCAACTTATTTGTTGTTGCTTTTTCCTCTACATTGTTGACTGGACTAACACGGCTACCACATTCCTATAATACCCTTCTGTCCCTAGAAAGCTTCTAACTTGTCTCTGGGTTTCAAGCGTAGGCCATGATGCAGTAGCCTCTATCTTTGCTTGTTTTGGGCGAAGTTGGCCTCACCCCACCACATGTCCCAAATAAGCAACCTTTGCCATGGCCACCTAACACTTTTCTGCCTTAACAGTCAGACCTGCGGCCTGTATTCGGCACAACACCTACCTCAGGTGCATCAGGTGTTTCTCCCAGCTATTGCTGAAGATAGCAGTAACGTCCAAGTAGGCAACTGAAAAGTCCTCCACATCCTGTAACACCTGATTTACTAACCGCTGGAATGTAGCAGGGGCATTCTTCATCCCAAAGGGCATGACCTTGAACTTGAACAGGCCGATTGGGGTGATGAATGTTGACCTTTCCCTGGCTCTGTCAGTTGGTTCCACCTGCAAGTACCCCTTTGTCAGGTCTACTGTAGTCAAGTATGTCTCTCCTCCCAGTTTGTCAAGTAGTTCGTCTGTGCGTGGCATTGGGTGGGCATCAGATTTCGTGATGGTGTTAAACCCACGATAATCTACGCAGAACTGTGTGATTCCATCCGGTTTTGGTACAAGGACTACAGGTGATGTCCAGGGGATGTGGGACATCTGGATCACCCCCTAGATTCAGCATCTCCCCCACATCCCTCCTAATGTCCTTGAGGACTGTCTCTGACACCCGGTAAGCTGTCCTACGTATGGGTGCTTGGGTCCCCATGTGCACGTCATGCACAGCTAGCAGTGTCCATACAGGCTGTGCCATAAATAAAGAGGCAAAGTCTTGCAAAACGGTCCTCAATTCTTGGGCCTGTCCAGTTGTCAACTGGGGGACAGCGTGATGGTCTCCACAGGTGACACCTGCTTGTTCTCGACTGACAAGTCGAGAAGGGGATCTTCCCCATCTAGCTCCTCTCCAGGACTGCAAACCGTAAGTACCATGTCAGCCCTATTAAAATATGGCTTCATCATGTTCACATGATACATTCTGTGAGTGTATTTTTGGTCAGGTAACTCTACAATGTAATTAACATCGTTTACCTGTCAGACTACCTTATATGGCCCTGCTCACTCAGAAAGTAATGTAGTGACCTAGGAGTCAAGCCAGTTGCATGGACCAGATGTCACTAGGGTTGACATGGAACCTCAGTGACACCCACAGGCTTCTGGGAGCTCTGCCTCTAGAGGCCCCAAGTCCTCCCAACCCTCTCTACCGATTCCCGGAGCTACCCAATGACTCTCTACCGACCTCCCCATCTCCGGCAGAGGTAATGGGGGAGGCAGTAGGGGGGTGCTTCTCCCTCTACCAAGACGGATAGAGCAATGTTATGACAAGTGTCTGGTTCTAGACCTAGTAAGGAGAGGACATGCTCTCGAGTTCACTCAGGTTCCTCCAGAAGAACCACCAAGGTCCTCCCATTATCCTCCTTTACACATTCCTCTGATAGGAGAGATACAGACCCTCCTGCAAAAAATGGCGATAGAGTGGTTCCCTAGGGACAGCGGGGAAGAGGTTATTATTCCCACTTCTTCCTGGTTCCAAAAAAGACCGGGGATCTTCGTCCCATCCTGGACCTCAGCTCCCTAAATCTTTTTATAGAGTACAAAAGGTTCAGGATGGTCACTCTGCCCGGCCTCATTCCCCTCTTTCACCAGAGGGATTGGCTCTGCTCCTTGGATATGCAGGGCACCTATATGCACATAAAGGTCTTCGCTCTCCGCCGGAAGTTTCTGAGGTTCCATTTCCAGGGGAGGCATTATCAGTTCTGGGCCTTACCATTCAGCCTCTCCTCTGCTCCTCAAGTCTTCACCAAGTACCTAGCAGTGGTGGCTGTGGTTCTCAGGTGCCAGGGCCATTACGTCTTCCCTTACCTAGATGATTGGCTTCTGGCAGCGCCATCCAGAGCACAACTACTGCGCACTCTTGAAGACCCCTTTATTCTCTTCCGAGAGCTGGGGATCACCCTAAATCTTCCAAAGTCTTCCCCAGAGCCCAGTCAGTGACACTTTTTTATAGGAGTGGTCCTCGACTTGGTTCAGGGCATGGCCTTCCTCCCACAGGACAGGGGGGATCGCCTATGGGTTGTAGCCAGAATGGTATCTATGGCCCCACAGGTCCCAGCCAGAACCTTCCTCAGACTTCTGGGGCACATAGCGGCGGTCATCCCCACAGTTCCTTTGGCTGGCCTCCACATGAGGGTCCCACAGTGGATGCTCAGGGTGCAGTGGGACCAGAGGTCAGATGATCTGGACCGGCTGGTGAGGATCTCCGACCCCGTAAGAAGGACTCTTTCTTGGTGGCCAGACCCCTCCAACCTGGAGCAAGGGGTCCCTTTTCAACAGGAGCCCCCGAGACGGATCCTAACCACAGACATCTCATGTCTCAGCTGGGGTGCTCATCTGAGAGACCGTCAAACCCAGGGGATATGGTCTGCAGATGAGCAACGGCTCCATATCAACATTCAAGAGATGTGAGCGGTCCTGAACGCCTTGCGGGTGTTTCAGATTACTTTTCGCCAGGCCCTTTTCTCATCCAGATGAACAACACGTCAGTAGTGTTCTATGTCAGCAAGCAAGGGGGCACGCACTCCTACCCCCTAAGTAGGGAGACGATGAGAGTTTGATATTGGGCACTGGAACACTGCCTAGATCTCACTGCTGTTCATGTTCCAGGCATCCAAAACGTCTTGGCCAACAGCCTAAACCAGTCGCAGTCCAAGGCTCTTGAGTGGGAGCTCCTCCAGTCAGTAGCAGATCTACTGTTCGACAGGTGGGGCCATCCAGAGTTGGACCTCTTTGCCTCTCCACTCAACGCCAAACTGCCCAGTTTCTGCTCGCGAGAGCCTGTGCCTCATGTTTTCTGGCCAGACGCGTTGTCCCTCTGTTGGACAGGGAGATTTCTGTACGCCTTCCCAATAATTCATAGGGTTCTTCTGAAACTTCAGGCTGAAGGAGCAGAGATGATCCTCATCGCCCCATTCTGGCCTTGGCAGATTTGGTTCCCACTACTTCAGCAGCTGGTAGTGGAACCTCCAATTCAGCTGCCACTGGGCTCGCACTTACTATCCCAGGATCAGGGAACATTGGTCCACCTGGACCTCAAATCCCTGCATCTTCATGACTGGCTCCTGCAGATGTAGTCAAATCCAGGTTTGGGGTCTCCCAGGAGGTAGCGGACATTCTAATGGCAGCAAGAAAACCCCTCTACTAGATCCACTTATGCTATGAAGTGGAGACATTTCTGCCTTTGGGCTTCACCTCATCACTTGGACCCTCTCACCTGCCCAGTGAACGTGGTACTACAGTATCTTCTCTCCTTGTTAAATTAAGGCTTGAGCTACTCCTCCATAAAGGTACATCTGTCAGCAATCTCCGCATACCATGTACCGACAGAGGTAAAGACACTTGCCCAGCTGAACGTGTCTTATACCTTTTTGAGGGGCATCTTGCATATCAAGCCTCCTATCCAAGATCCAGTACTCCCCGGGATCTCCTGTTTATGGTGGAGAAGCTCACCCTTCCCCCTTTTGAGCCTGCCGCAGACTGCAAGCTTTGCTTTCTTTCATGGAAAGTGTTATTTTTTGGTTGCAGTCACTTCTGCTCAGAGTGTTTCCGAGCTCCAGGCCCTTATGTGTAAGGAGCCTTATTTAATTTTTCATAGGGACAGGGTGTCCCTGAGAACCAATCCTAAGTTTCTGCCCAAAGTGATTTCTGAACCAGGATGTCAACCTTCCGGTACATTATCCAGACCACACCACTCTAATGGGGGAAGGCGCTCATGCTTACCCTGGACGTCCACATGGCGCTGAGGTGCTATCTAAAACACACTGCTCCACAAGGCAAGACAGAACAGCAGTTTGCAGACTTTGCGCCTCGATGCCAAGGCACTCAGATGTCAAAGCAAACTCTCTCTCAAAATGGCTGGTCAGTTGCATTGTTTATTGTTACAAGTATAACAAAACCCTACCGGGCTCGCTCAAGGGGCATTCTACCAGGGGAGTGGCTACTTCATTCGCATCCTTGCGAAATGTCTTCAGTGGAGACATGTGTGCAGCGGCTACTTGCAGCTCAGTGCATACCTTCATTAAGCGGTATAGTCTGGACAGTGCTTCTAGGTGTAGGGCTGGTTTTGGCCTAGTGGTCCCTCAGGGCCTCCTTTCTCCTGGTTTTCTGTTCCTTTTTGCAGGACGGCTTGGGATTCAGTCCTAATGGTAATAGACTGCTGCAAGAGCTCCCACTCCAAGTAAGATAGTGCAGTTACGTAAGAACTTACATAACAGTAGATCTTCGAGAGGAGCTCTTGCAGCAGGCTCTGCTTTCCCACCCTTCTTCCCCCGGGTGAGCTGTGTTGCATCAGTTTTTTATAGCAAGCTTCTGCCTGGTCCACCTGCTGGGCTTTATTCACGGGTCTCCGGCGGGTGAACTGAGGTGGGGCCGGGGCCTGCCCCCTGATGTACCATTGGCTGACGTCAGAGCGGAGCTAACGTTGGGGGCGGCCCCCGCTGAGTACTGCTAGCTAAATGTTTCCAATGGGTCCTAGTGCCTGTGGCATAGTCCTAATTGTAATAGCCTGCTGCAAGAGTTCCTCTCGAAGATCTACTGTTTATTTATTTGTTTTTGTTAACCAGGTAAGCACACTAGACAAGTGCCTATTTTCAGGTGCAACCCGGGAGGTTACAATACAGAAAAACATGGTACATTGTCATAGTAACATACAAGCCCACAATACAGGTGGGGCCAGAGAGAATGCAGTACAGGGAACATGGTACATTGATAAAGTAACATACGCGCCCACATACAGGTGGGGCCAGAGTACAATATATAGCCATGGTACAGAGTCAGAGGTAGCAAACATGAATACAACTACAACTAGAATAAAAAGGTAGAGATGACATAGCATCTTGCCTATACGATAACGAAGACGTTAAAACCACAAGGTAACATGGAAGCATGGGGAGGCAGGAGACTAACAGGTAACCAAGGGGGGGAGTGTAAACGGTGCACAATCCGGGTGATTGTCAGAAAACAGGCAAGAGGGAGAGTAAACAGTGCAGTAGGCCAGCAGAGTACTAGTGGGTACAGAGAGGGGGGAGGAAATAGCCGGAGGACCACCACTGCGGAGTCTGGCTCGAACTGCAGGGAGAGTACTGCCCTTACAGTTGCGTGCCCAGAGGGCAGGGCAAGAATAGTGTAGGGTCATCTAAGTACTACAAGGGAGGGAGCTAATGGGTAAGTGGGAGAGGGGGCGCCTCTCAGAGGAGGGTGGGAAGTGATATAGTGGTGAGTGGCAGAGGCCAAATTCAGCTTGTGGGAGAGGTGTTGGGAGAGGGAGAGACTCCCAGCAACTACTTGGCACAAAGACAAGTGGAGGCTGCTTTGAGGAACTTCCAAAGGGACGTTTTGAAGCCGGGGTGGGAAGGGGTGGCCCGGACTAGGGTGGGAAGGGAGTTCCAAAGTCTCGGGGCGTAGGCGGAGAAGGCCCGATCACCAGTAAGGGAGTGGGTCCTCGGGACCTTGCGAACCAAAGTCAAGCTGGACCTTAGTTGATAGGCCGTCGTGCAGTGTTTGAAGGGAAGGGCAAGAGCGGGGGGGGGGGCATACAGTTCGGACTATATTATCGACCAAGTTACCGAGGACAAAGGCTCTGTGTTTTTCTGGGGTGAGCCACTCCAGTCGGGCATAGAGGGCACACCGATGTGTGAGGCGAGGCGCAGAGAGGGCGAAACAACATATGTTGTTATAGGCCGTATCCCATTTTGCTAGATAGGCGTTCGGGACCGGTGCAAAGGTTACAAGCCCATAGCAGAGCGTGGGTAGGAGGATCCCCCTGGCTATGGCGAGCCGAGCGGCCGGAGTGAGGCAGTCCTTAGCCCTGTATGCTAAGCCGAGCTTGCTGTTTGACGCTTTGCAGATGTTCCGGAGATGCTCAGTGAGATCAAGCTGGGGATCTAGGGTCACCCCTAGGTACCTAGTGGATTTCAGGACAGGCAGGAGGGAGCAATTTCCCCCATGAATGGCAAGGGGGGAGGGACATGATGCGGTTTTGGCCACCGACCTAAATAACATGACGTGGGTCTTGTTTAGGTTAGCGGTGAGCTTGTGCCCGACGAGCCAGTTTTGGATACGCCCAAAGTCTGAGTTGAGTTGGGAGTTAATGGTTGAGATGTCCTGGGAGCTAGATAATAGTACCAGGTCATCCGCATAGAGTGTGGTAGACCCGAAGGTTGCAACGGAGGGAAGTTCATTTATATAAAGGGAGAAAAGAATGGGACCAAGAACGGACCCTTGGGGTACTCCGCAACTGACTGGGGAAAGGTCCAATAGGGCACGGTTAAAACAGGTGTATTGTTGTCTACCCCAAGGTAGTTGGTGAACCAGGCAAGGGGTGGGGGGAAAAGCCATGCGAGAGAGCGGAGTGAAGGAGGTTGTGGTCGACCCGATCAAAGGCCTTAGAGAGGTCGACAAAGATGGCTCCGGTCAGTTTGCCAACGTCCGTAGCGGATCTGACCTCTGAGGTGACCACAGCGATAGCAGTAGACGTACTGTGCCCCTTCCTGAATCCGTGCTGCGCAGGGGAGAGAACTTCATACTCCTGAAGGTAATGGGAGATTTGTCCAGCTATGGCCTTTTCGAGTAGCTTGCTGGTAGCAGGGAGTATGGCACTGGGGCGGTAGTTGTTAATCTCCATGGGGTCACCATGCTTAAACACCGGGACAACCTTGGCCACCTTCCACATGTCAGGTAAGATTCCTGAGGTGAGGGAAGAGTTGAATATGTGGGTAATCGGCCGGGCGAGGAGGGGCGCCCCAGACTAAGAAACTTAGGCTCAAGGTTATCGTATCCCGCCCCTGTGTGGTGTGAGAGACCAGCAAGGAGAGCTTGAGTCTCTCTAACAGAGATTTGTTTCAGGTAAAAAGGAGGCTGGGGGGAGTGCTGGGGGTGGCCCGGAGGTTCGAGGTGGAGATCAGGAGGTAGGGTGGCAGGCAGTTCAGAGAACAAGCTGTTGAAGGCTGAGGCTATGGTCTGGGGGTTATTACAGGGCCCCGATTTTCAGCGATTCGCGGATGCGCAAACACGGAAATATCACGGGATTTGCCATCACCCAGCAGAATGCTGACGCCAGGAACAAGCGTCCTCTTCATTTGCCGGCGGGTGCCCAATCTCGTCGGCTTCACTGTCCCCCTTCAAATGCATGCATGCCACGCTGGAGCCCACCCCAGCGTGGCAAAACGTCCTTTGCCGACGGGGTGCCCAATCCCCGTCGGCTTCACTGTCCCCCAAATGCTACATGCCACGCTGGGAGCCCACCCCAGCGTGGCAAAAACGTCCTTTGCCGACGGGGGTGCCCAATCCCCGTCGGCTTCACCTCCCTCCTTGTGTGTTATTAAAAAAAATAAAACCTGAAATAAAAAAACCTTCCATCGTTGCTTTTTTGCCCCTCCACCAACCCGCACCCACCCTCTGCGTACCCACCCCCCCTCACCCCATACTTACCTCCGGACTCGGAGCGGCAGATCTTGAGTGGACCGGGAACACGTCTGCACTCTTCAAAGCCGACCATGAACTGAGGAAATGCCGGTAAGCTGTATAATGGGCTAGATAGGAGGGTTCAACTTATTGCATATCTCAGGCATTTTGGGAATTTTTGCACAAATTTTCAACATGGGGTTTTGGGACCCTTCTCATGAATGATGTCACTGTCATGGCGTTATTCGGGCTCGAAGGGTGATTTCGGCGCGGTGACTGCGAAATCACCCGCCGGGACTGACTCTGCCATGACAGTATCATCATGGAAGGGCAAAACCCATGTTGGTGTGAAATTCAAAAATGACTGTTTAAACTGCGTTGCGCAGTTCCTCGCGAGCTCGTAAGTTTGCGAAATTTCAATATTTTCACTCCAGAGTTTCAACATTGCCATTTCACCACACTGTCTTATGATTAGTACAGCTGTCATTTTTCACATCTCACCCAAAATGTGTTTCCACCCTTGTAGCGCAGAATGGCGCAGTCGTTGTGCGAAATCAATGTACAGGACAAATTAAGACAATCACAGTGATACTGTTCATGAGCAGAGGTCTTGAAATGGCTATGTTGAAAATTTGATGAAAAATTCCTAAAATTACTGTTTCTGACGTCGTCTGCAGTTCCTTGCGCTCATAGGTTTCAATTTTCAATATTTCCACTCCAGATTTTCAACATTGCCATTTTCCACACCTTCTTATGAGTAGTACAGCTGTCATTTTCACATCTCACCCAAAATGTGTTTCACACATGCAGTGCACAATAGGCGCAGTCGGTCTGCGAAATCAATGTTCCGGACAGATTAATAAAATCACAGTGATACTGTTCATGAGCAGAGGTCTTAAACTGGCTATGTTGAAAATTTGGTGACAAACACCCATAAAATGACTGTGTTACGAGCGTGCATTGTGTCAGATATGGCAAAAAAAACAAAAAAAGGAAAAAAATTAAGGGTAAAAATGTGCCGCAGAATTGCCGCAGAAATTGGTGTTGAGTGCCGCAGAAGTTCTGCGGTAAATGAGAACCCTGCCGCAGAACTTTGCTCCGATGTGCCGCAGAAAAATCGGGGCCCTGGTTATTATAGTTGGCCCCAACATTTATGTCGGCGACCGAATTCTTGGCAGACCCACCGACCATATTTTTAATGTTTTGCCAGAAGCGCTGGGAGTTGTAGGCCGAGTTGAGCATGGCAGATTTACAGAACTCACTCTTGGCGGCATGTATGGCGGCTTTGCAGGAGTTTCTGAGCCATCGATATTCAAGGAGGTCGTGGGTGTCGCTGGAAATTTTGTGATTGATCCAGCACTTGTCGCTCTGCTTCATGAGAGCTAGTAGTCCTCCATGGAGCCACTTAGTGACAGTGCCCCTCACCCTCCTTTTCGTGAGGGGAGTGTGCCTGTTTTGCAGAGGGATGAGAATCGCAAGGAAGTGGTCCAGTGCTTTGGCAGGGTCATTAGTGCTAAGTACCCTAGTTCAGTCAGCACGGCGTAGGTCGTCCAAGTAGTCATTGAGGATAAGCTTGGAGTAGTCCCTCATCTGAATCAATCTACTGGGAATTTTGGGGGCGGTGGATCCCCAGATGCAGTATATGGGAGAGTGATCAGAGATCGCATCCGAGAGTGTACCAGACTGGATGATTTTATCCAGTCTGTTGCTCAGTAACCAGTCAATAAGTGAGCCCTTGTTCCCCCGGGAGGAGGTCCTAGTGGGTTCTGTGATGGTCTGACTGAAGGTGAGGCCAGAGAGAAGTGGCTCATGTTGTTTGATATTGGGCCCCAGCCAGTTGAGGTTAAAATCCCCCAGGATTAGCACCGCATTTAAACCTACCTTGCCTTTAAGGTGGTCAAGTAGAGAGGAGAGTCCTGGCAAGCCTCCCTTAGGGGGATTGTAGGCACAGACCAGGTGCACCTTTTTTGTGTTACCGAGCAGTAGGAGGGAGTGAATGAATTCACAACCTGTGGAGTCGTGCGGAGACAGAGACACCACGGATACGTTTAGGTGCCCCCTAAAGTATAGGAGTACACCCCCCCACACACACGTTTTCTACCAGCCCTATCCCACCTAATGAGGCTGTAACTCGGAATGGCACATGCGGTGTCAGGAATACAAGGCTTCAGCCAAGTTTCCGTGATCCCCATGATGTCTGGCTCATACAGGGCCGCCCAGGCTTGTCAGTTCCGCTTGGTTATGTAGGATACTGCGGATGTTTAGATGAGCTATTTTTAGGCCTTTTTTAGATAGCCAGGCCGGGGGCGGCTGAGGAGGGTATGGGGTTGCTGGGGGACCTGGACAGGAGAGTGCGATGACCGGCTGCACAAGAGGAGCCATTGTCAGGTCTTACTGGGCAGCGAGGTAACCCGGGATTTAAGGTGCAGTGTCCAGAGATCCAAGGTTCAATAAGTGTGAGCCTAGCAGAGCCCCGGGGACGAATGCTAGATTGTGAGGTGTCTATGGTGGGGCTAAAGACTGGGGCTGAGTTAAGGCTAAGAGAGGAGTCGAGGGACAGCTCATATCCTGTTATTAGTATGCCTTGATTGAGCTCAGAAAGCTAGAGTCCTATATTTTTGTGCCTAGGTGGAGCTCTATATGCAGTCAGACAGGTTCACACATTGAGTAAGTAAGATCAGCCCTCTAGTGGTGAACTAATATAGCCTGCAGATGGTAAAGTGGGCTGATAGGATAATTCAGCCCATGTGATGAGAGCTATAAAGCTCAGAGACGACCAAGGGTGGTGGTGGGGGCGGTGGGGCAGCTGGTGAAGCCAGCAGGGCCAGTCCTTGTCTGAGGCAGCAGAGGAAAGGCAGCGGAGCATTCACCGCGTGGCTGCAATCAATGCCAGGCATATAGGCGACCACAGAGGCTCCAGGAGTAAGCCGCTTTCCTAGCGGCGAGGGAGCAGATTCCTCTCCGGTGAGTACAAATTCAGTGTAGTCAAAAAAACGCAAGGAACAGCAGTAGAACTAGATTATTTGCAGGCAGGCCTAAATTGTCTATTCTGTTTACCTTAGTCAGCTGTGGGCTCGCCTCAGGGGGTTGGGGAGAGCAGCATGCGGCTGCCCTCATGATCAGGTGGACCCTCTTAGTGTAGGCAGTGTCCCTGTGGAGAGAAACAACAAGCAGCAGTGAGCCCACCTATATACCCAGAAGTGCTGGGGTGGGGGAGGAGTTTAGAGACAAGCAGCCTGACGGGGAGCAGGCAGGACTCGGGGGCTGAGGTCAGAGAGGGGAACACAGCTAGGGAGGGAGAGAATATGCGATACTGGCACTTGTGAGCAACTGTAATGTAAACATGTGAATTCAGGTCGCAAACAGAAGTGAAAACGCAGTATTTCAGCAGGACAGGTGATGGGAACACCGCTTGGTAGAAAATAACTGCGACACAGGCAACTTACAGGAAACTGATTACTGTATCATAATCACCAATTTGAGACCCAGCAACTGTAGAAAATTAAGCAAATAGCACAGTTTCCTTAGCTAAATTGTCCAGGTTTACTGCATGTTAGGCAGACCTCTTAAAGCAACAGGTCGTTAGGCGAACGCTTCCTGAGGTACAGCAGCCCACATATAAAGCAACAGGTTAGGATCCCAACAACTGTAAAAAAAAAAAAAACCAGCACAGATTCATGAGCTAGCTGTCCGGCTACTGCGTGTGAGGCCGACCTCTTAAAGCAACAGGTCGTTAGGCTAACGCTTCCTGAGGTACAGCAGCCCACATTTAAGGCAACAGATGAAAAATAGAGAAAATACAGACAAAGGGCTCAATTTTGCTAAATTAGAACTTATCAGCACACATACATCGATCACTGCTTTTAAATTTTAAAAATAGCGCCAGAGTCCAGTCCTTGTCTGAGGCAGCAGAGGAAAGGCAGCGGAACGTTCACCACGTGGCTGCAATTAAAGCCAGGCGTATAGGCGACCACAGAGGCTCCAGGAGTGCTCCAGTAAGCCGCTTTCCTAGCGGCGAGGGAGCAGACTCCTCTCCGGTGAGTACAAATTCAGTGTAGTCAAAAAAACGCAAGAAACAGCAGGAAACTAGATTACTTGCAGGCAGGCCTAAACTGTCTATTCTCTTTACCTTAGTCGGCTGTGGGCTCGCCTCGGGAGGCGGCTTGCGGAACTGCCCCTCGCTGACAGGTGGACCCTCTTGAGTGTAGGCAGCGTCCCTTAGTCAGCTGTGGGCTCGCCTCGGGGAGAGCAGCTTGCGGCTGCCCTCGCGACCGGGTGGACCCTCTTAGTGTGAGGCAGCGTCCCTTAGTCAGCTGTGGGCTGCCTCGGGGGGCAGCTTACAGCTGCCCACACGGGTGGACCCTCTTAGTGTAGGCAGCGTCCCTTGAGTCAGCTGTGGGCTCGCCTGGGGGAGAGCAGCTTGCGGCTGCCCTGCGACCGGGTGGACCCTCTTAGTGTGAGGCAGCGTCCCTTAGTCAGCTGTGGGCTCGCCTCGGGGGAGAGCAGCTGCGGCTGCCCTCGCGACGCGTGGACCCCTCTTAGTGTGGGCAGCGTCCCTTAGTCAGCTGTGGGCTCGCCTCGGGAGAGCAGCTTGCGGCTGCCCTTGCGACCGCGTGGACCCCTCTTAGTGTGGCAGGCGTCCCTTAGTCAGCTGTGGGCTCGCCTCGGGGAGAGCAGCTGCGGCTGCCCACTGCGACCGGGTGGACCCTCTTAGTGTAGGCAGCATCCCTTAGTCAGCTGTGGGCTGCGCCTCGGGAGGCAGCTTACAGCTGCCCTCGCTGACCGGGTGGACCCTCTTAGTGTAGGCAGCATCCCTTAGTCAGCTGTGGGCTCGCCTCGGGAGGCAGCTTACAGCTGCCCTGCGACGGGTGGACCCTCTTAGTGTGGCAGCGTCCTTAGTCAGCTGTGGGCTCGCCTCGGGGGAGAGGCAGCTGCGGCTGCCCTGCGACGGGTGGACCCTCTTGAGTGTAGTCAGGCGTCCCTTAGTCAGCTGTGGGCTGCGCCGGGAGGCAACGCGGCTGCCCTTGCGACCGGGTTGACCCTCTTAGTGTAGGCAGCGTCCTTAGTCAGCTGTGGGCTCGCCTCGGGGAGAGCAGCTTGCGGCTGCCATGGGCCGGGTGGACCCTCTTGAGTGTAGGCAGCATCCTTAGTCAGCTGTGGGCTCGCCTCGGAGGCAGCCACAGCTGCCCTCGGACCAGGTTGACCCTCTTAGTGTAGGCAGCATCCCTTAGTCAGCTGTGGGCCGCCTGGGAGCAGCATGCTATGCCCTTGCGACCAGCGTACCCTCTTAGTTAGACAGCGCCCTCGTGGAGAGAAAAGTTACGGTAAGTTCTTACGTAACTGTACTGTTCACACCCACACAGCCCACCTGGCCTCCTCTGCCAGGTGTCATCTGATCCTGTTTCCAGCGTGTAAGATCTGACATCATGGAACAGAATCAGGGGATATACTTCCTGGGTTGTGGGAGAAACTTAGCTTAAAGATGTTCCAGTCAGTCACTGCATTCCTGTGGAATTGCCAGATTGTGCATGTAAACCATATACTACAGTTACAGGTGAGTAACCTATTCCTACTTTCTGTTTTTAGCAGAGAGTGTGTGTGTGTGTGTGTGTGTGTGTGTGTGTGTGTGTGTGTATTTACACACGGAGGTTATATCTGTTTACACAAACAGGTAGATATAGGTGTATAGGTTCACACAGAAAATAGTGACCATGAAAATCATTTGTTTTTCAGGTTTTGCCTTGATTCTGCGAAGCAGACCCGGCAGAAAGTTGCAGTGAACTGGTCGAACTTTAGCCTGAAGAAGAGCTCTTCAAATGCAGCCCAGTGAGATGGAGGGGGGAGGGCAGGGCATGGTCAGCCTGACTCCCCCCATGACGTAACGGATACTCAGCCCCACATTGCTCTCCTGCTGTACTGTGCTCCAGACTCCATCCTGTTTTTGTTGACTTTTTTTTTGTTGTTTTGTTTGTTAATCCTCCGTTTTCTTTCATCCTTGGAAGGTCACTGCATTCTCAGAGTCATGCCTGGCATTTTGTACTGCTCTCTCTCCACTGTTGGTTATGTATTTTTGGTCATTCACTGAACCTGTTTTTTAAATGATTATTTCCGATGGGCATTGTTTGGAATGTCAGTGTACCAGTTATAGGTACGTCACCATAACGCTCTGGTGGGCAGCAACAGCAGAGAGGCTTCAGATTCCCCCACCCCAAGTTAGACAGTGGATGCTGTTGGCCAAAGCCTTTGCCTGTGTCCCCATCTCCATATAGTGTGTTGTAGATGTGTGTTTTAGGCTGGCTGTATTGTCAGACAGTAATCACCAGCCTAATTAAGGGAGTATCCATATATTTTAAATTATTTAATTAGAAGTTTCCTTTCTTTTTGAAAGGGAAGCAGTCCTCCCCTTGCTGGCTTGGAGCATAGCAGAATAGAGGTGGAGGGACTAGCACAACATTAAGCAGGGAAGGAAGTGAATGTTCCGGCATTGAGTCTCACTATAGCGGGACTCCGTGTAGGCGATTAACTTTCTTTGTGCATCTGTATTTTTACCTCCTGGTTTGAGGTTTCTGTGGTTCTCAACCAACACTCGCTGTTACAGTTGAGCTGCTTGAAACGTCTTTGTTCCGTGGGGCTTCTTAGTGGTTCATCTCCATGTTTTTTAAGATGCTTAGCACTTAAGCAGAATTGTCTGCACATCATTTTGCCTGCTTTCATGTAGGGATTTAATGATGTATCTTTGTTTTGACATAACTGTTGTAAATATTTTTAAAGTATCTATTTTAAGTATTTTCGGTTTTTTTGGTTTTTTTAACCCAGACAGTAGGTGGAGATGATGGGAAAGAAGGCCTTTGTGTCCAGGGGGGGCAGAAGAGGAAAGGTTGGGAACTGCCATGTGGGTGAGGGTTGTTAGAAGTCATGTACATTCCATTACAGATGTGAAACAACCCGTAAACTGATGAGGTTTCAATCCCTGGAACGATATGATAAGCGTTACACCACACAGCACTGCTGATGCACATTCTTTGTCACTGAAGTCATTAGGAGGCCCAGAGTATGATTTTCTCCTCTGAAGAAGAAGGGTTATATACTGTGCTATACTAGCGCCATCTGGATGGGCAAGGATAGCACTGAACGTGATTGGGGGAATTGCAGAATCATCCTTGCATGTGGTGTGCTAGCACCAGGGGTGTGCCTGCTTCTTCATGGGCAGAGGAGGGGAGACCGTTGCTGGACAAAAGTCAGGATGCTGGGTGGGTGGATGGACACGTACCCCATTAAGAGTCCTGTCCTTCTATCCCTAGGTATGGCCTCCTGCGACTGTGCACTTCATCACTGGTAACTGGGTCAAAGTCACCCACAAAGGAGATATATGGGGGGGAAGCAGGGGGGAGCGGAGGTTGACACAGCTGTGGGTTGAGGTGCAGCATTCTGAGCACAGAGAGGTACTTTCAGACAGAAGGAAGGCATGAACGCAGCTCAAGGAAGTCCTGCCTGATGAACCAGTGGAGCAAAAACATGGGCACAGAACTCTCCTCTGCTCTTTGCATGCTTTGAATTGTCCTTCTACTAGTTTATCTTTTTGTAGCTGTTCTGTTTTTTAATAGCACTTCCTACAGTACTTTTATTTATTTTTTATTGTTCTTTTTTTTTTCTCTGTTTTCCCACGCTGTACCCACCCACCTCTTGCTCCTCCACTTAAATCTGTCTTGCCCAGTCATCTGATCCCACCCCAGCCAATTGGAATTACACTCTGCAAGATCAGCAAGGAAGAAACAAGTGTGGCGGGTGTTGGCATCTCCATGCCCTCCCACTGATGGGCCCCTTCTCCACAGCTGTTGCTGGACCGAGGCCAGTGGGACTAAGGGAATCCTTCCCATAATGGCTTCTACCCCCCCCCCCGGCCACAAGGGGGGGCAGCTGTTCTGCAGGGAGAGCAGGAGACCCCTCCACAGAGGAATTGTATCCTTGTGACTTCCTCTCCAACTCCTGCCACAGTCAGTTGGGATCACAGACTCAGGAGTCAAACCCACAGTCCACTGGGCAGAAGGCAAGTGCCTTAACAGCTAGCTCTCTGTAATGGCCCCTTTCATTGTGTTTTTTTTTTTTCAAACTGCTGTGGACTCCAGTAAGTATGATGGATGCTGCACTGCATGACATATTGTTATGTTGCCAAGATGAGGAAAATGCCCACTGAAAACAGACATGAGTTGGCGAGTAGCACTCGTTGCAGCATGGCTGTTAGTAATTCTCAAACACAGCACAAAGTTGAAGCACACATAGGAAACTGAATTGGCTTCTGCAGCAGTTTTTCTTTTGCCAGATTCAGATCAAAAAGCTGTAAAGGTAACAGTGTGGAAAGCTCCAAAGCAGCAGCCTTGCCACAGCAGGGTGATGTCACAACTGTAGACTACAGTAGAGTGATTGTTATCATAACCATACACCACAGCAGAGTGACATCTCAGCTGTACACCACAGCAGCATGAATGGTCACAACTGTACACAACAGCAGTGTCGTCACAGCCGTACACCACAGCAGAGTGCTATCACAGTCGTACACCCCGGCATAGTGAGTGATGTCACAGTCATACACCATAGCAGAGTGAGGTTTTAACGGTATTCAACAGCATTAAGGAACCGTTCTGTTAATTATATATAGCCGTCTATATACCACAGATGCATTCACTGCACACACATCTGTCTTTCCACAACGTACACTGAGATCTCCTTACATGAATGCCTGATAAGGGCCTAACACGCCTGTGCACACAGTGATAGAATATAGAACTGACCTGTTACTTAAGTATGCAGTGTGACCACTTAGAACAGCGCTATTTTTAAAGCAATAAATTGACCCCATGTTCAGATGCTCTGTGTCGTGGTGTTACATACAGATTTTTACTGTACTAGCACTAAATGAGCTCCTCCTCAATAACAGAAAAGTGAAGAGGAGGGCTTAGACCCACTCCAGTGGCAACACACAAACTCAGTTTATTCTGTGCCCCGATTTATTCTCCCTAGTCTCCCCATCCCCTTTCTGACAGTGGATAAGGGTGTCCACATCCTTCCACCAGTGGACAGGGAACTGCCTTCACCACCTGCACCACTCCTTCTTTGGCAGGGCAGGGGGTACACAAATGCCAAATGGCCCATGCAGTCCTTCCCAGGGAGCCAAGTCCCTTTCCTTTGCAACATGTCCAGCCCGCCAGCACGCAAATCCGGTCTTTAAGTTGGCAGTAAATGTGGCGCCATCGCACCACTGAACAGCCTGAAAATCTATAGAACAGCACTGGTACTAGAACCAAGTTAATTTTTGAAATGGGATCTTTTTTGTTAAATGTTACCCAGGTAAATGAATGAATTCAGGCCGCACTGGTATGGGTCTGCAGTGGCCTGTGGTGATTAACAATTCAAGCAGTTTACTTAAAATGCCCACCCACCTCCAAATTGAAAAACCTCAGTGTTTTATGGAGGGGTTACTTGCCAGCTGCAAGGGATAATTCATTAAGTGTTGGGCCAGCCTTTGGTAGCAGATCCAGGCTGCTGTCCCATATGAGTGGTGGGGAAACAGTGGCCCCCTCCCTCCTTTACATGGGATGTGTTTAGCACTGTGAAGTCATTGATGTAGAAGAGTTCTGAAGTCCTCGGCAGACGAACCTGGGGGGGGGGGGGGGTGCTCTAGTAACCATATTCTAGGAATCCCAAATTGGCAGCTTCATGACCTGGAAGCCCTCTGGTGGATTTCTTAGCCATGGAGGCATTAGCCCCTTCCCCTGACTTGTTTTGTTGCATTGGGAACCTGATGTCCTCTCTGCTGTCTCTAAAGATCCTTTTATTAAAATGTTTCTTAAAGGTACATTTTGTGCCACATTGGCAACTTTTTTAATCAAAATATTGAAACAGAATTATTAAAATCTTCTTTATTTGAGGCGGGGGGTTGTTAAGCATGGATTTCACCCCTCTACCTTGTAGCATGTATCCCATTTCCAACCAGTTTATAAAGTGACACCACAGTCTGTTTATTTTGTGTGATCACCGTGTGTTGCCATGGAAGCAGTTGTGATGTCACAATATGGATACTGTGATGTTACCACATGACTGGAAGGTGCAAGGGAGAACAGATACAGAAATTCTTATGAATTAAAACAAATGCAAATTAAATCCAAAATTGAGGGGAGCAACAGTTGCACACAGATGGAGTGCACTGTTTAGGGATATTATGTTCTTCAAATATTTCATAGTCCGGGTGTTTCCGGATGTCGGCAGCTCTTTTGAATTACGTGTTTTTCTAAATTCACTGTTGTGTGTTTTTTTTTCTATCAACTGTCCTGCAGCTCCATTACGGACATTTTGGAAATGTATTCTTAGTAAGCAAACTCAAAAACAAAAGGGACACAAAAATTTTGTTTTTGTAGGTTGCTCTTAACTTTCGATACCAGGTCACAGTCACCCAGATCGAGAGTGGCCTCACCAGAGCGAGATTGGTGGCGATATTTCTCATGCATGTGAAAATTAAAATGGAAACAAATTTTTCAAAACCTGACAGAAATTAACACTAAGCTGGAGGAATGTCTTTCATTTAGTTCATGTGCTGGTCCTACCCACCAAAAAAAAGAATGTACTTGTATAACTGCCCCTCCCATTAAGGAGACAGAAAGTGCTGCGGTTTAGTAACATGGGAAACACTTCTCCTCAATCCTTCTTCCTGACTGGCAAAAGTTTCATTGTGGTGCATTAAACCCTTTGTTGCCTGATTCATTCCTTTGAAACATTGGATCTCCAATGTCCAAACACCGTACAAGTGTTTTCCTGCCCTTTCTCGGAGTTTAGTCACAGGGCTTCTCCAGATGGAATTAGAAAGGCTCCTTGAATCCTGTTTCATGCCTAATAAGGCCTTTGTCAGCTAGGGTAGGGATTCAAAAGATGCAGAAAGCATGAAATGTTCTCTTGCACACAACTTTCTTGCCGAGCAAAGCAGATATTTTCTTTGTTTTCCCCCTTATTTTGCTAGCACACCCCACCTTGAGGGTCCCTGTCTGTCAGTGTTGCAGTAGTTGCACAGTTTCTCCACCCTTCAGAACTGATGCCCCCCACCACCACCACCACACACAGTGATCAGCTTCCCGTGGGGTGAACACCAAGCAGCACTTGCCCCTGAGAAATAAGCATATGTTACACCAGCGCCACCAAGCAAAGCTTGCCAGTGTCATTTTGAAGGAGGGGGTCCAAGTGGATTGTCATTGTGTTATAAGGGTGGAGTAGGAGTGGTGTAACAGCCCAGCCTGTCAGAAATCTGTTGGAAGACATGAGAGGCAAATGGCAACAGTTCTTGTTCAGGTGTAGGCCTTCTGTCAGTTGTGGCATTTGTACTGCATTGCTGCTTTTTTCCAAGATCGAGACCTGCATCACTGGTGTGCCTGTAGGATGTGAAGCACAGCAAAAGGATGTGCTTAGTATCCAAAACGCAACCCACCCCACCCAGTAATTGTGACCATGAGTTAGAAAAATATCTGCTGTAGCAGACTAACTTTCCCAAAGATCTTGTACATTTAACCAGTGGGCAAGACTTAAAAATCATAAATGGCCACCAAAAATTATGCTTAAGTGGCCATATGGCCACTCTGTTTTGGGTGCCACCCTCTGCAAGTGCATGAGATGGCCACCATTACAGGAGCATTGGCCATAAACAAATTGTCTAGTAGCCACATGGCCTTGAGGATTTTTTCCCCCACCTTGTATTTTGTACACCTGGAGGTAGCAAATAGCATATAGGTGAGGTAGTTTGCAAGAGCAGTATGCAACATCCTTAAAGGGAATCATTCATGCACAGTGAAATGAAAGCCCACAGAAAGCTCTTTCAAACGAGGTATTGAGCTTACCTGTAGCTGGAAGCACCTTGGAGATATAGATAACTATTTTTGTTTAATATTGATACTAAATTGCCGCCATCTTTAGAAAATTGTGATGACACACAGTAGAGTTCCCATGTACATGTAGTCAAGCACAGCTTGTTCCTGCATGACGGTAGAGGGTCCCTTAAAATGGTGGCAGTGTGGTATCAGTATAGGAAAGACTCATTTCTGTCTCCTAGCCTGCCAGCTACAGGGGAGTGCAGTACCTCGTTTAAATAACTTTTCATGGGCTTGCAGAGTTTGATGGCTGCTGTTTGAGTGTTCCGCTTTAAAAAAGATACAGGTAGAGAACAGAGAGTCCTAATTCAGTTTGTGCGTATGTTCCGACCACACACGCATACGCTCTCACACTGAGGACCCAGTGTAAAGCACCATGGGTAGCATTATGCAAATTATGTTGTAGGGTAGGCGAGCGAGGCTTTGACAGGACCAAACACAAAAATAAACCCGGTGGTTCTCTGGAAAAAATCGTTTTGCAGCTTCCTCTCCCCCAACCCCACTCTTGAATGTGAAATACCAACAGAAGCAGAATCTGATGCTCAAGTTAGTCTTGCTGTGGGTATTAATGGGGAACTCTTCGTTTGTTCTTGCTAATGCTGCAAGTGACAGATCATGTCCAAGAGGCCCTGCATTGCATACCCTTGCAAGAGTGCCCTCAGTCTCCAAGCTTATTTTGACTTGATGTGGGGCCAGCACATGAGCAGAAGGGCCCCCCACTGCCTTCCCCCTGCGCCTGTCTAGCGCATTCATTGTTTTGTCTTTGTTATTATTATTATTTTTTTATAATAAATATTGATCTGCTAAGCAGGAGAATCAACTCTTTATAAAACTGGTCTTTTTTTATTGTTTTGTTTTTGCTGCTCGGGCTGTAGATCTGTGGTTCTTAACATGTATGATTTGCCTACTGCAAACACGCTCTGGGCACCCGGCATATAGTGGCTATTTTTGTCTTTGTTCAGAATCTACTTTTTGAACCAAAATGAGAATTTTATCAGGCTAAAAGGAGAAAAAAGATTTTTACGATTTCTGGTGCTATCCAGGTAATATTGTAGTAAAACTATGATATCGAAAAGTTCTGACATGTCATTCTTAACATGGAATGTAGATTTTTACTGTACTGTGTCAGCCAAGTGTATTTTGGCCTTTCTGTGTGCGTGTGTGTGTATTTTTTTTTTAATTTACTTTTTGATACTGTGAAAATCTTTCGTTCTGAAAGATAAATCCGATTTGGACAAAAACGAGGGAACGCTGTGTGGTGTTTCATTTTCATCTGTGAGTGTCCTACACCTCAAGGAAATCATGTGATGTTAATGATTTTTATTTATTTGAAGTTTCCCATGCCAGGATCGCCTATTTGGGTGTAGGACCTTGTTTGCAAGAGGGTCCCAGGGAGCATGAGCAGCTGCAGCTGTGGTACACATGGTACAAAGTTAAACATCCATCTGTGGTCTCAGGAAGACTTGGACTTTTCTTTCTTGAAAATAAAAATTAGAGGCAAATAGTTGGAGGATAAGCTAGCTCCTTGAAGAAAATTTCAGTGGGGAGTACCAGGATGCCCACTCCTGTAAAAGTTAAGTTGGAGGAACTTGACTTGGATACAGTGATCAAAGACAGTCAATAAAATAAGAGAACATTCTCCTGTAATAAATCTTCATTCAAGGTAATTTTTTTAGTTCCTTTTCTTCTTCTAATTTAATTTTTGCTTCTTGCAGTGGGGCAGATGGACTGCCTTCTGACCACGTTTTGCAGTCATAGTGCCAGTTGGAGGTGTTTTACCCCATAGGTACCCTGTAGTTGCTCCCCAACTGGTAAATCTTCTTCAAGGATATCTCTTTCATCAAGCCACACCTATGGAACTATAGCCATCAGGCAGTAGGACCACATAGAAACTTTTTGCAAGCAGTCCACTAGGGGCTGCCCACAACGACGTCCTACATTGGCTCTCCCTATATAAATGTGGGTGGCCCGTTTCTCCTCAGCTATTTTCCCGCTGTCAGCCTTTCTCATTAGACCTACCACGGAAGTGCCGTTGCATAGTGTTGTCGTTTTTTCTTCCTGTTCAAATAATCACTTTTTAAAAGTGATTTTCTTTGGAGTGTATGTCGTCTTCAGAGCAGTCACCATCAGTGCTCTTTAAGTATTGCGAATGCGATGAGAAAATTTACGACAAAGACTCTCACAACATCTGCATGTGCTGTTTAGGCAGACCAGAATGTGAAAGCTTGCCCGATTTGTAAGGGCTTTAATAGACCATCCAACGACACAGAGTGCCTTGGAAAACCACTTGTTAAAACAGCACTTAGCCCAACTGGAGGAGGAGGAGCTTCACCAGGAAAACAACTCCCGTTGTGTCGTCGTTCCACTGCTCAGGATCAAAGCGGTCCCGGGAGAAAATATCTGGGTCTCATCACGACAAACACAGGGATAGGGACCCTCCCTCCATCACAGCCTGGGAAGACGCAGTATATGATCTCTATAAACTAGAACATATGACAGCCAGAATTCAAAATAAGGTTCCCAGATTAATGGACCGATGGAATAAATGGTTCCTACACGTAGCACAACTTAGACCGGATCAGATTCCATAGCTCCTGAGGAGAAACTGTGCTTTGGGGAAGATCCTGGTGGGTGGGGTCGTGCCAGTCCTTAATCTAAGTTACCTATTCAGTTGTTTTACCTTACTTCCCTTTCTGAAACCTTTCAGAACCGGGTGGGGTGGCGATTCTGCCCACTCGCCACTTTGGAGTAGATCCCCCGGGCCTCTCTCCCTAACAAATCCCCTGTGTATGTAACTTGACAGTGCAAACTGACTTTTGAAAACCTGAGCAAAGTTGTAGACTCCTAGGTAGAACCAGGTGTGTTGCATTTAACACACTTATATCATGATTTACTTATACATTTGCTTATTAATTTCTCCTACTCAGTAGAGGTTTGCCTTCAGGCCTACTGAATGCCTTACTTTAGATCTGTAACTGATTTCCTGTAAATATGAACTGTGATGTCAATTAAGTTAACATCTGAAATAAAAAAAAACAGTTAAAAAAAAAAAAAAACACAGGGGTAGGCCGAATGGCAAAGCCAGGACCTCCCCTGTTCTCTTCAGGTCACCCATCGTATCAGGTATGACCTCCTCTGGCCTGTTGACCACTCCGGCGGTTGATGCAGCCAGTTGCCTAGACTGTTGACATGGCTGGGTTGACCTCTGGTGTCTCCAGGTCTGTCATGGCTGGTGTGTCACCCTGTTGACATCTGGTATTCCCGTCAACACCAACACAGGTGCCAATGTGCAGGCAGTTCTAGTGTCCTTCATGAATATCCTTAAACACCTGCTACCTCCTCCTCCATCGACTGATGTCCCGTCGACAGGGTCCTCACAGCAAACCCCCATGGTGATGCTTGTTAGATCGATGCACCAGGTGTCCTCTAGGCAATTGACGGCTTCCTCCGCTCCACCACTATGTCCTTCATACCATGTCGGTGAGGACCAGGAGTACAGTCCAGAATTGATCATGGATGAGGAGGAGGAAGAGGGTGAGGAATTTGTGGAACAATATGAAAGGACTAGTTCCACAGTCTCTACAAGGAGTGATGACTCAGTGGTCTGTACCTGAGGTCTCCCCCTGAAGACCCCTCCTTCATCACAGTGATGCAGGAACTCCAGGAAGCAATGGGGTTTGTTGCTGAAGAGTAATATATTGTGAAGAAGACTGGTGGACTTCTTAGAGTTACCGGTTACCCCACCAGTAGTCATTCCTTCCTTCCTACCAGCCCTGAAGAATGCTACCTTAGCTGCCTGGCACAGACCTAATATGATTCCTGCCATTCGGCAGTTGGTTCAGACAAAACCAGCTGAAAGTAAACACCTCCAAAACAATATCTATGGTTTTTGGAACAGTGCAGAAACTGGCAGATCATCCCCCGTCACTTAGCTGGATTCCTCTAGACCAAGTCACTAAGTATAAGTACCTGGGCATTTGGCTGGACCCCATTTATCCTGTACACACATCGATGCTACCGTCTCTAAACTATGCCCCAAACTTGGCACATTATACCAACACAGAGACTCTCTCCCTCTACCTGTCGGACATGAAATCTTATCAAAAATTATCCTCCCCATTTCTGATTATGCAGACGTGATCTATAGCTCTCCCCCTGCATCCACCCTGTCCAAACTAGACACCCTTCTAAATTCTTTGTGCCGTTTCGCTACCAACTCCACCCTTAGTAGTCACCACAGCGATCTCTGTTCCCTCCTTGAAATCTCCCCTCTGTCCCACAGACGCTACACTCACTCTGTCACTCCCATATCTAAATTCTGGTTCAGCATGCTCCCCTCCTACCTAATGGATGGTCTTTCCTCGGATTCCCACTCCCCTTATGAACCAAGGCATAGGTGCGGTAGATGCTTCTTCCTGCCTCGACCAGCTACCTCATCTGGCAAAGCTGCTTTCTCTTACTGGCTCCCCAGCTTATGGAATAATCTCTCCCCCTTCATCAGGAAGTCTTCCTCTCATCTTGCCTGCAAGCTACAATTTCATCTCCCCCCGTTGCTGTCAAAAATGAACCACTCATGCTCCCAACTACTCGATTTCCTGACTCCTGCCTCTGTAAGCATTTACCTAGTAAGCCCTATGATGTTTGCTCACCTACCTCATTAACCTCTTCTCTCCTGTTTCTGAAATGTATCCTGCATCTTGCTCCATATGGTTGCCCTACATATTTGTTATTGCCCTGCACTGCTATTTATACCCGTTAGTCTTTTATTTTACCATACTGTATTGTGGCTTACTTGTAACTCAGATATATTGTATTCCTCTCCCCCTTCCCTGGGTCATACCTGGAATCGAGCCTCAGCTCAGCGTGCCTTTCCCGGTTACCAAATGTTTAAATAAAATAAATTCCAAGAAAGGCAGATAAGCTCTACCAAGCACCCTTTGGCAAGCCCTTTTTTGCAGGCCAGCCAGAGGCAGATTTAGTGGTCATCAGTGTGGCACATGCTAGGTCTAAGGCTCCTAAGCACCTTACTCTCTTCCCTCTGACAAGGAGTCCAAAAAATTGGATGTCATGGGCAAAAGGACTTTTGTCTTAGCATCTCCAGAGCTACGAAGTTCTAATTACCAAGCACACATGGTAAAATATCAAAACACTCTTTGGAGGAAGGCCAAAGCGCAGTACCCCAGGCTCTGTCAGAGGGCACTGTTAAACAAGAAATATGAAATGCCTTGTCTTCTACCAGCCCGGTGGCAGTGAGGGTTGAGGCACTGGACGCCCCACCTCATGGCACGCCAACAACCCAGGGTCGGGAGCAATCTTGGGTGTCAGAAGGTCGGGGCGGGAGGATTGAGTGTTCCAAGGATTTGCTCTCCTTCGGGGAGGGAAGGGTGGGATTACTGCTGCTGTGCTGGCTCCTGGTGGCGACTGGGGGTCGGAGCAGGCATACGGCTCTCTGAGGGGGATGGCACTGGACATGTGGTGCATGGACGCTCGCACAGCAGTGTCATTGATGCCTTGCACATCAGTGCTGAGGGGTGGGATTCCAATACTACAGGAATAATCCTCCATCGCGCAGCATGACGTTCAGTCCTTTGGCACCACGCCACTCCGACTCAAGACAGCTCCTCCCAGATCCAGACCCTCCATTTCCACGGTGGTGGGGTACATACCTGCCATGAAGCAGCCAGAGAGAGGAAAGGAAGAGGGGGTCGAGCTCAGAACAGGGAGTGGTGCATGGCCAAGGACTCGGACCGACAAGGGGGAAACCATATGTAACCCCCCACCCCCCCAGCCAAAGAGGGAATAAAAGACACTAGCAAAAAAAGAAATGGTTTGTCTGCAGGTGCTAACATAGGAAAACATCTACAATTCGCTTACTACATCTCTGATGCTTCTGCCAGGGTAGCTGCCTCTGCTGTTTGCCTCAGAAAGCATTCCTGGCTTAGAGTGGCTGTTTTTGCTAATGATGTTCAGCAGTCCATCCTCAACGCACTATTCAGGGGATAGAGGTTGTTTGGAACAGTTGTACAGGACGTACTGTCCAACCTACAGGCCTCAGGCAGAACCCTGAAGTCTGTTCATACTTTGTATCATACTTGGCCTAGGCCTAGGCAGCAAGTGCCCTTTCACACCCAGCTACTATCAGACCTAGATCGTCCACTAGACAACAGGGCAAGGGTAGAGCAGCAGCCTTGCCCCCACCAGTCTCCACCCCAGGTGCCCATTCAAAAGCCCCTAGAGGTGGCACTGCGGCAGCAGCTGCAACATCCAGTTCTGTCTGACTCCTTCCTTCTCGCCACCCCACCTGTGCCTCCAGAGGTGGTGGTCAGGGGTCGCCTTTCTCTCCACCTTGATTAGTGGAGAAAGGTATCTTCAGATGCTTGGATCCTACAGATAATAGCACAAGGTCATGCCCTTGAGTTTCTGGAACTACCTCTAGACAAATCCACCAGTGCCTTCCTTTTGTCCTCCAAGACACATTCCCTTGTTTCTGGAGGAAGTTCACACCCTGCTTCAAAAAAGGGCAATAGAATCTGTTCCCTTGGAAAAATTCAAGTTTACTGCAGGAAAAGCTCCACTGAGCAGGCTCATTCACAAGCAGGTCCTGATTACATAAAAACAGGGACATATACTTATAGACAACAATGGAAGGTGCAACACATAAAAGCAATTACAGTGAATTGCAGGTGGCTCAGTCTATAGAACAATTGCATGACAGCAATAAAAGGTAAAATAAAGTGCTATGCACAGAAAAATAACAGGGAAATCATGTAATAATAATGCAGTTCAGTAATAAAGTGCATGGTAATAAAATGACAAGATACAGTGCATGGTAACGTGTTGACTACAGGGTGGAATGGGAAAAATACAGCACAAACAATAAAGATTTAAGCAACAGTCAGCCGGGTGGTTACTAGAACCCATTTGTGTAGCATACTGAATTAGGGTTGAAGGAGTGGCTGATTAGAGGGGTGAGAGATCAGAGAGGTGAGAAATAGGAAGAGATTGTTAAAGCATTGAGATAAGCAGGCGGTAGGAGAACAAAAAGGGGGGCAAGTATACTATGTAGTCATGGGTGGAAAGGTCGAGAAGGTAGAAAGATGGAAGAAAAAGAAGAGAGTTCAGTGCGTGAGTGTCTGGGGGTGAGGTGGGAGTGGAGCACAGGGACATCCATAAACGGGACAGAGAGGGCAGAGCAGAAGGGGGGGACAATGGACAACAGGGAATGGGGAGAGAGTTTGGAAGGAGGGGACCAGGGGAGGGCAGGTGGGGGGGGAGGAGGAGGCTATAGGGGGCTGAGAAGGGGGTTATCGGGGTGGGTGGGGGCACAAGGAACATAGAAACATAGGGGTTCTACTCTTGGTACTTCCTAGTCCCAAAACGAACAGGAGACCTGAGACCCATTCTGGACCTCAGAGATCTGAACTTGTTTATAGAATACAAGAAGTTCAGAATGATCACACAGCAAGGTCTACTTCCACTGCTCCAAGTTAGGGACCAGGTCTGCTCTCTAGATATGCAGGATGCTTACCGGCACATCAGGATTTGCAAATCGGACAGGAAATTTCTAAGATTTCTGTTTCGGGGAGAGCACTACCAATTTGGGGTATTCCCTGTGTCTGATGAGGCCCTAGATGTGCCCCCTAGCCCATCCCAGGGTTCTGCCTGAGGCCTGTAGGGCTGTCCTCTGCACCACAGGTATTTACCAAATGCTTAATGGTAGCAGCAGCCTCTGCAGGGAAGGGCTGTATGTCTTCCCTTACTTGGACGACTGGCTTCTCAAAGCTCACTCCAAGGAGTAGCTGTCCCACACCCTAGAATGTACCAGACATCTATTCAGTGTTCATGGGATCACTGTCAATCTCCAAAAGTCAGTCCTGACCCCTTGCCATTGACTGCAGTATATAGGGGCAGTTCTGGACACAGCATAAGGCCTAGCCTTCCTGCCCCAGGACAGAGCCGAGCATCTGATAGCACAGGCCCAGATACTTTATAGCAACAGGTATGTCACAGCCAGCACATTCCTGAGGCTTCTAGGCCTGATGGTGGCTGCCATCGCCATGGCACCCGTGACATGGCTGCACATGAGAATCCCACAGTGGACACAGAGTTCAGTTGGACCAAAGCATGGATGTTTTAGAACAAAAACAAAAAGTCCTAGTCACCTCCCCTGTCAGGAAGGTACTTCAGCGGTTGATGGAACTCACCCATTTGCTCCAGGGGGTTCCCTTTTCAGTTCCCTCCCCTCATTAGATTCTCACCACAGATGCCTCGTGGATGGGCTGGGGGACACATCTAGAGCCTCATCAGACACAGGGAACATGGACAAAAGTGGAGAGCACCCTCCACATAGACGTCCTAGAAATGAAAGCCATTCTGTATAGCCTACAGCCTTTCTAGTCTCATCTTTCCCCAGTTCTCTGTTGATTCAGATAGACAGTATGAGTGTAATGCACTACATAAACAAGCAGGGAGGGACTCATTCCTACCCACTATGCAGGGAGGCAATGCGAGATCTTCGGGGGGCATCAGTCATCAGGTCACACCATAGGAATTTCACATCAGTAAAGCAGGATCCACACAGAAGATTTTCCAGCAGTACCACATCCGCCGATGTCATCAACCCTATGAAGGTGTGAGCGGCCCCGCTCTCTCCTCAGTTCTTTTCTGCCATTGACTCTTTTCGCATGGGTCTCCGCAGAAGCTCCAACGCAGTTTTGCGCCATTTTTGCCTACGATTCTTTCTTCTACCCTAGCTTTCAGAATCTCTTAAATGAGAGATTCCTTTAACTTGTTTATGTCGAGAGTTACTCCTACTTCTCTCTTCCATCGTTGCCACCGCGGAAAGATTACCTGTTCAGATGACTGCAGCCTCTGTGTTTGCTGTTTTGGGCCTGACTACAATGTCTCTGACTGTGAGGTCTGCCAGAAATTCAGTCAAACAACCCTTAGGCGACAGAAAAAAGCTTTGAAAAAAATTCCTCATGGAGCAGCAGGTAGCCAGTTCTGGACAGGGATCCTCCAGGGTCCCTTTCTCTCAGTCACCAGTGGGTTCATCAAGCTCCCAGGCCTGAAAGGCCAGAGACAAGTCCTCGGGGAGGGGGGTCTTAAAACAGACTGTGAATGGGACTGCTCCCCCCAGTGGCGCTTCCGCCCACTGACAGCGGCTTCTTCCTCTGGGAGCACTTTGCTGGCTGTGGCTGCACTGCGTCCTTTGCTGTGCAGGCCTCTGCTTCTTCCAGGCCCATACCAACAGCATCTCCTCCTACTTCTCAGGGAGGCCATCCGTTGACCATCGGGATTGTCAACATCAGCCACTCTATCATGGCCTGATGCTTCTCCAGGCCCTCGGATGTCCAGGCCCTTGGGCTCTCGAGACCCGATGGATGGCTCATTGCGCCATGTGCTGGTGACCCTGCTGCCATAAAGGCATCATTCTCCTGTCATTGACCTCAGTGATATTTTAGCCAGGACAATTACGGCTCTGGTGCATCAGTTGGACTCCTGCAGACCTGAATCTCCAGCGTTGTCTACATCACTTAGGCCTTCCCGGGGTGCACCCCGCAGGCCATTGTCAGGCCCTCGATCATTGGACCTCGAGTAAGAACAGGATGACGTCAAGGAGTACTATCCTGACCTCATCCTTCCTGATGAAGATGAGGAGGAGGACCCTCTTTCCTTAGACAGATCTGCTGCTTCATCGGTGAGTGAGGACTCTGTTAAACATACTCCCAGGTCCCTTCCTGAAAATCCTGCCTTCTTTAATGTCTTGAAACAGCTGTCCTCAGCCATGGGCATCCACACTGAGGAAGAGGATGCCACCAGGAGAGACCTGGCGGACTTCTTGGGGATTCCAGAATCTCCTCCAAGGTCATTCCTCCAGCTCTGAATAATGCCACTACTGCAGTTTGACACCACCTAGACATGGCTCCTACAGGGCACATAAACTCTATCACGTCCCTCAGGGCCTGCCCTATTATGCTGTCTAAACTGAGACCAATTCCATGGTCATTAAAGCAGCACACGACAGGTCCAAGGTGCCCAACCACCTTAGCTCCTCCCCCCAGACGGGGAACTCCAGGTGGATTGACCTTTGGGGTAAGAGGGTGTATGTCTCCTCCATCCTGGGACTTCAGATTGCTGACTACTGTAGCTTTCGCATGTGGTCAGGTACCAAAACATCTGGAAGAAGGGCAAGGTGGCTGCTCAAGCCCTCCAGGAATGTTTCCAAAAACAGGAGGTTCTCCGATCCCTGTGGGCCGTCAATGGTATTAGTAAGCATCTCCTCAGGGCCTTGTATGACATTTGTGACACTGGTCCGAGGGCTGCTGCTCCAAGCATTTGCCTTTGTAGGTACTCCTGGCTGAGGGTCTCGGGATTTGCAGCAGATGTCCAACAGAAGGTGCTGAATGCCCCTTCAGTGGCTCTAAGTTATTTGGGCCAAATGTCCAGGACATCATCAATGATTTACAGGCATCTGGTAGGGCTGTCAAGTATGTCTGTTCACTGTACCATACACCGCCTAGAAGCAGACAACACCATTCCTTTCGCAAGGTGTCCCACAAATCCAGGGCAGGCTGCCATAGGGCAAAAGAAAAGCTTCCTCTGCATTGCCTGCCCCCTCCTCCTCAGGCCCTGCCACAAAGCAACCTAGGGGTAACAAATCAGCCCCAGCGGCTGGATCTGCCTCTGCATGACTCCTTGCCAGACTAAAATTAGTTGAAAAAAAACACAACGAAAGTTTACTAGGTTTATTTATTTTTATTTAAGTATTTATTTGAAAAGGTTTCACCAGGAAAGACAACATGAGCTATAAACAGCTCATTTCCAGAAGTGTCCGGAAGGGGGTTACAAAAATTGGGAGAGCAGGCAAAAACATAATATAAAATACATGACAGTTCCATTCAAATACATAAAAGTGCGGTACAAATACAGTACATTTCAATCCAAGGCAACTGACAACATTGTATAGAAAGTGTGGTAGATAACTAAGCTAAAGTCAGAGACATAGGAAGAGACATACCAGGGTAAGCCAAACTATATATAGATAAGACATACATAGTGATGAACTAAGAACAGGCAACCCGGTAAAGGTATAAGCAGAAGATGGAGAACACCTAGAATTGCTAGCAGTAGCAGGCTGAGCACCAGGTTACAAAGTACTAATTTGGGTCTAAGAAGAGGCAGTTATAATACGTGGTGGTGATGGGGAAATGACATGGGGAGGGAAGGAGTAAAGGAAGAGAGACAAGCCAGGAACTATACCCCTTCAGGGTGCTGATAACCCTGCAAGGGGACAGGACCCAGCAGGTAGTAGATGAGAGAAGGGGAGAGCAGAGGGGGAGAAGTGGAGTGAGTGGCAGGAGGGGAGGTAGGGTGAAGGGGATGATGGAGGCACCTGCTGTAGGTAGCCTTGAACTGGAGATGGAAGGCATGGGGGGAAAAGAGGGTAGCAATGGGAAATTAATAGGCATAGGAGAGTAATAGGTGCAGTTACAGCAGTGAACAGTGTGCTTACGGAGGAGAAGTGAAAGTGAGTGGCCGGATTGTGCAGAGCGATTTTCTAGTGAGAGGGAGTTCCAGATATTGGGGAACTTACATGAGAAGGCAGCATAGCCGGAAGAAGTGCGCTGTGGTGGAAGGGCAAGAGTTCTGTGTGTGGAGGTGCGGCGGGTATAGCAGGATGTGAGGGGGTCGATAAGAGGGAGGACAAATAGGGCGGCAGAGAACCATGTCAGAACTTCCCAACTAAATTAGCATTGTGTGACAAGTGCCTGGCAAGGAGAGGGGGGAAGGAGAGCGAGAAATAAAGGTCACAGTGATGAGTATGTGGGGAGCAGTCAAGTATGTAGCGGCAGAAGGAATTGAAGAGTGTTCAGTTTGGATAGGGTGGTTTTGGGGACAGCACTGTAGACAATGTCCCGAAGTCGAGGACAGGCTTATCCCACACTACAGAGGTAAAATCTATGATGAGGGGTTGGAAGACCTAGGCCTATGGTCTCTCACCTTAAGAAGGGACTATAGGAGATATGTTGCACCTCTCTTAAGATACTGGATAACTTGGAATTGATGAAAGATATAGGTTTAGGATACAAGTATTGTAAACATGATCTGAGGGGGGCACAAACGTCAGCTGGCTGACATTGTACCCAAAACTGAACTTTGGGAAGTATGCATTCATTCCCAGAGCACTAAGACTATGAATCAGTTACGGGGGTAGTTGTGGATGCACCGAATTTGTCCAATTTTATGTCAGGGTTGGACAAATACATACAAGAAGGTAACCTTGACAGTCACCTCCACTGAGCAGTGGAGACAGCATTTATGGGCCTAGGCCTACTACTGTCCTAAGCCGAAGTATTAACCCCCCTCTTCAGGTCCCCGACTAAGAGGTGATTGTCTGAGGTCAGGTTTCCTTCCATCTCAATCAATGGAGAACCATCACTTCAGATGCCAGGATTCTTCAGATTGTAAAGAGAGGTCACACTCTGGAGTTTGTACAGCTGCCCCCAGAGACTCCTCCAGTACCCTCCATCTATCCCCTAAAGATTAGCCCAATGGATTTATGAGCATATTGGAAAGCCTACAGGGATTGTACCATAACTCTGAACTCATAGTGACTTCAACATAAATTGGCTATTGCTGGAGGCCAGAAACTACAAGGATGCTGTAACGTCACAGAACCTCACCCAGCTTGTTACCACCCCCACCAGATGCAGCTATAGGACAGGGTCGCGCACACTTCTGGACTGGATCCTTACTAATCACCCTGAATGAATCACAAAAGTCTCAGTGCTCCCTGATGGGATCAGCGACCACTCACCGGTCACATGTACCTGGACAAGCAAATTCATTAAGCCCCCTCCTAAAATAATCCACACCAGAGTGTTAAAGCAGGGATACTTTGAGCTACTAAAGACACATCTAAGCCGACTGGACTGGACACCAAATGACTCTGCCATTGATGTAAACCAAGCCTTAGACCTTTTCATCAGCCACTTCTCTGCAGCCTGCAATATCTTTGCACCTCTCAAAAAGCTGAAGGTCAGGGGCAGAGCTAACCCTTGGATAACCCCTGATCTAATCACTTTACTCAAACATAGGGATCATCTCTGGCACTGTGCCTGTGCAACATCCAAACCTGGGGATATTCATAAATATAAAGCTGCCAGAAACTAGTGCATGCAGGCAATTAGGAGCGCCAAAAGCAAATACTTCAAGGAAGCTCTCTCCAACTCCTGGGGTGATGGAAAAAAAGCGTTAGAGTAATTTGAAAGACCTTACAGGCAAGGACCCTAAGTCACCACCCACCATGCTCAACATAAATGGAACACCAACATCTGACCTGTACACAATCACCAACACCTTTAACAATGTGTTCTTCAACTTGGATAGTGTCCTCCCTTTTAATTTCTTTGATGCCCCCTCTGGTAGTAACCCTCCTGCAACTACTCCTCTCCTACACCCTGCCCCACAATTCTACTTCAAGGAGATCCCAGTGCATGAAGCCAGAACCTATATTTGGAAGGCCATTCACAACGCAGGCTGCAGCGATGACTCCCTTGACCTGAAGTTGTTAGCACTTATCCTTGAAGAAGTCCTTGAACCCCTGACAAAGGTCCTCAACCTATCACTAAGGATGTCCCAGTTCCCATCTCGCTGGAAACGGGCAACCATCACACCGGTACACAAAAGTGGAGACAAATCACTGCACTCCAACTACAAACCTATCTCCATCCTCCCTCCATTGTCTAAGGCCCTGGAGCGCATCGCCTCAGACCAACTAGTCAAGTACCTGGAAAAATAAGACATCCAGTGTCCTGAGCAACATGGTTTCCGAAAAGGGCACAGTACCACAACTGCACTATTAAATTTAACGGGCTTCATCCATACCACGCACGATCAAGGAACTGTGTAAGGGCAGTATTCATCAACCTTACGAAAGCCTTTGATACTGTGAATCACTCACTCCTACTCAAGCAATTATCAAACATTGGGCTCTCCATTGAAGCGCTGCTCTGGTTTTCAAGCTACCTTGGGGAGAGGGTCCAGTGGGTTAGGATTGCCGGTGTCACCTCGGAAGAAAAGCCAGTCCTTTCAGGGGTCCATCCTGGGGCCACTACTCTTCAGCCTCTTCCTCAACAACCTTCCCAGTGTCTGCCACCAGAAATTACTGCTCTACGCCGCCGATGCAGTAATGTTCACCAACTACCAAAATGCAGAGCTCCTCAAGAAACAATTATAGCTTGAATTCATGCGCATCGAAGAATGGTTCAAGTCACACAAACTGGTCATGAACTACAGCAAAACAAAGGTTATGACCTTCACAATGCCAGGAGCAAGTACAAACTCGTGACCTCAGCATCCTAAACCAAACAGGGACCTTACTTGAACACGCTCCTGATTTTAAATACTTAGGTGTCACATTGGATAGCTCACTCTCCTACCATCGGCACATAGATTCTGTCGCCAAAGCCACCAACATCCGTATAAGCCTGCTCTACAGGCACAAACACTGCATGACTCCTGACACTCTCCGGTTGACTATCAACAGCTCTGTCACCTCCATCATTGATTATGGGCTAGCAATTTATGGCTCTGCCTCCGCCTCTGCCCTCTGCAGAATTACAGTTGCATTCAACAAAGCATGCAGGCTGCTAACTGGGGCTGACCGACTTACACACACTTGTGACCTGTACACTCAGGCAGGATGGCTTCCTCTCATCAGCCAGATACAGTATCAAACTTGCCTCTTGGCCAAAAATGTCCTCATCGGGGTCATGCCCCCAGGCATTGAAAAGCTCCTTATTGACCACCACAGCACCCAGCAAACTAGAAGTTCACAAAAACTAATCTTCCTTGTCCCCAGATGCCGGACTACCATGGGCCAGAGGGCCTTTGCCCACAGAGCACCACAGTGGTACAATACTCTCAACAAAGAAACTCTTACTGCTGCTGCTCTTGGCCCTTTTAAGAGACAACTCCAACTTCATCTCATTTCAACTAGTCGTTGTGACTGCCTCGCCTAATCAGGGGCCCACCGCTCACTGCCCTCCACTTCAGTCTTGACAGCTACCTCTCCCCGCCTTGCCCCCTTCTACCTGCCTACCCCCTCTCCCTTTCCTCCCCCCGGGGCATTTCCTGACTTTTATCCCTCCCCTTTAGAGCTCTTACCCTCACCCTCTGACAATGGCCTTTCTGCCTGCATACCCCCTTCCCTCTTACCTGCAGTGCTCATTTCCAAGATTGCCCTTGGCTGGTATGTCATGCTACCTAACATTTGGCTCATTTTGAATTACTGGAATTTCCTAAGCCTCAGTCTCTTACTTCCTTTTATTGTGTAACTATGTATTATTATGTTGACCTTTGTATGTATGTATGTATACCCCTCATTCCTTCGATGTAAAGCCTTTGTAAATGAACAGTTCCTGCTCAAAGGTATTTGTAATCCTAGATTTCAATAAAATAAAAATAAATAAAATCCCCAGCCCATCTAATGGTTCCCTGGGAGGAGATACAGTCCCTTCTGCAGAAAAAGGCCATCGAGCCAGTACCCAGGCGCCAGAAGAACAAGGATTTCTACTCCAGGTTCTTCCTGGTCCCCAAAAGAACCAGAGATCTGAGGCCTATTCTAGATCGCAAGGGCCTCAGTCTTTATATCAAGTACAAAAAATTCCACATGGTCACTTTTCCAGGCCTGCTGCCCCTACTCAAGCAGGGCGATTGGCTGTGCTACCTGGGTATGCAAGATGCTTATCTGCATATCTCGGTGTGTCCTCACCACAGGCAATTTCTCCTTTTTCTCTTTCAGAGCAAGCATTACCAATTCAAGATATTGCCCTTTGGCTTGTCCTCTGCGCCACAGATCTTCACAGAATGCATAGCTGCTGCCTTCCAGAGAGAAGGCCTGTACATCTTTCCCTACCTGGATGACCGGCTTCTCAAAGCAACATGTTGCGCACCCAGTGTCCTTCACATGAACGAAGTACCAGGTCCAAGCCCATTCTTGGAATTTACCATGCCTGTCAGCTTTGCCTCCCGTCTCTGCACCGCCCTCCACCTTGCGCGTCCCCCTCCATTTACCCACACTCCACTATTCCCCCCACACATTTCCTGCTCCCCTCATGTCACTTAGAGCGCTCTCACTCTTATCCTTAAACTGTCATATTAGCCTGTCTCGCACCAGCAAAAATCAACCGTCTTTGTCATCCACTAATAGGCGGTCCAAAAGGAAAAAAGCATTCAGGTCCTTTTTGAGTTCACTAAAGAAATTGGTACTCTGCTCCTTCTCTGTTCAGGTAACGTGGAACTAAATCCTGGCCTGCCTTCTCCACTTACCTCACCCACTGAATTTGCAGCAGCCCCTGGACTTAAAATAATGCTGGCCAATATTCTAAGCTTGTCCCAAAAAGCTGAACAATTACAAGCATGGGCCCTACATACAGAACCTGATCTCATCATTATCACTGAGTTATGACTAAAAAAATCCAATACTGACCAACAAATTACCCTCCTGGGCTATAAACTGTACAGGGCAGATGGGGCACTGGGGGGGGGGGGAGTGGTTTACACTAAAACTAAGTACTCAATTAGTGATATCTATTGCAACTCAAAACAGAAGGAATATGAAATTGTATCTTTGAAGTTACCTACACCTTCCTTCTACGGAATGCATTACTGTTATTTGTGGTTACAGACCCCCTACTGGTGGGCCTGATTTCCTTAATATTCTTAAATCCTTAACCACCTCTGCGAAATTTGAAGTAATAATCCTTGGGGACTTCAACATGGACTGGCTCTTACCCAAATCGCACAGCCTGAAATCTCTCTGCAATGAACGTGGCCTTGTCCAGCTAGTAACTGAACCAGCTAGGATTAACAACTCAAACTTTGCAAATGGCTCTCTTCTGGATGTTATACTAACCACCCACCCCCATAAAATCCTCCACTTTGTGTTTTTTTCACAACGATATGAGTGACCATGGAGTTGTAGTCTGTATAAGATTGCAAGCCAAAGTTCGCCACCAGCCCAAATTTATAACCACCCTTTTGTAAGTTTAGTGTGTTGAACTATCTGAATGAGTTAAGCAAGGTTAGATGGCAAAATTTCTATCTCGCCAAAACGCCCGATGAGGCTGTCGCTGTCCTCAACGACAGCCTCATTACCCTAGCAAACAAGCATGCACCTCTTATCAAGGTTATGACGCACTCTGTCTCCCACCCCTGGTTTTCAGCTGCACTTAAAGACTGTTCATATAAACCGTGACAAACTTTGGGCCCAGGCCAGAAGCACTAAGAGCCCGGTGGATTGGCAAGCCTTCAGAACAGTTAGGAATGCCTGCGTAAAGCGTATTTGCTCCACCAAAGCCAACTTCTATGTCTCCATCCTAGAACAGGCAAAAGGGAACTCTCAAAAAATTTGGAAGACCCTTAATTCCATCAAAGGGCAGCCACTGCCACCCCCCCCCCCACCACCACCACCACCAAAGATGTACAAAAATGATACAATTGTGGAAAGTAACAGCCAAATCCTCAAAGAATTCAACTTCCACTTTGTCACTGCTGGCCCAGTTTTTGACTCCTCCCCGTATGCAGCTTGGGTTAATAATCAGGGCTGTACAAACACTACCTCACAAACTTCAGTCTGCTCATTCCAGCTTTTCCCCCTTAACTTCAAAGAAGTCGAAGATTTGCTCATTAATCTAGACACAGAGAAAGTGCCAGGGATGATGGAATCGAACTGCTTTTCCTAAAACTCTGGCACCCCTACCTTACTGCTCCAGTCCTCCATATTTTCAACCTTTGTATTACTTCTTCCATAATCCCTTCCTGTTGAAAATCAGCTCACGTCCTCCCTCTATTTAAATCGGGGGACCCATGTGATTTAAATAACTACAGACCCCATTTCTATCCTGCCTATTGTCTCCAAAGGCTTCGAAAAATTGATTTATTCTCAATTAAAATACCACATTGAAACCTTTTCTCTCTTAAACCCAGCTCAGTCAGGCTTCTGCTCTAACCACGTTGGCTAAAGTAACCAATGCTATGGATTCTAAGACCACCACGGGAGCTGTCTTCTTAGACCTTAGCAAAGCATTCGATACTGTAGGCCATAACCTAATAATGAACAGCCTTGCTAAAATAGGTGCCACCCCTCCTACCAGTGGTTTAGTAGTTACCTATCGGGGAAGGATACAGAAAATCAAAGCCTTGGCCCCCCCCACCAATCATTAGGGGAGTCCCACAAGGCTTCATTCTAGGTCCTAGTCTCTTCTCCTTATACATCAGCAATCTCGACCTTCATATAACCAAGTCAAAACTGCACTTCTTTGCCAATGATACAGTTCTTTGTACAGCTGGCTCAACATTACCTGAAGTTAGGGACGTACTCCAAGCTGACTTTGCTTAGCTTGAATCTAATCTTATTAATGCCAGACTTCTCTTAAACGCTAAGAAAACCAAAGCCATGGTCTTCTCTCCTAATACATTACCCGTCGTCCCTATCACCCCGACCAAGGATTTTATAGTTACCTCAGTAGGCAAACCTCTGGAAGTCACCATCAAATTTAAATACCTTGGCTTTGGGTTAGACAACAAGATCTCCTTTAATGATTACCTTGATGACCTGTCTAGAAGACTAAAAGTAAAGCTAGGCTTCTTCTTCCGCAACAGGTCTCTCTTTCCGTTAGAGAACAGAACTAGGCTTGTCCAGGCCACATTCCTCCCCTTATTAGACTACGGGGATATAATCTATGCCTCTTCTGCAATTACCAACCTAAATAAATTGGACATCCTCTATCACCGTGCTCTGCATTTCATTACAAACTCCCTGTACCAAATACACCACTGCGACCTGTACACAGTGGTAGGCTGGACGTCACTTACCATTAGACGTATGTTCCACACTGGCACCTGGACCCTAAAGCTTCTCTTAATAAGCTCCCGAGCTACCTAACTTCTCTCATCCGCATTTCCCGCAATGCTTCCTCACTTGGGAAATCAGATTTTATTTTCCTTGACATGCCCAGGACTCGCTCCTCCTTTGGCAAACACGCCATATTAGTTGCCCTCCCAGTTATCTGGAATCAGCTTCAATCTTCCCTGAAACTAATGTTGTCTCTGTCAGCCTCTTTAAAAAGCTGCTGAAAAAATAAAAGATGTTTGCAGCTGTTTTTAAGATTCATGTATCATAGGTCTATTTATTTTTTTTCTTCTTTTTTTTAGTATTAAGCACCATATGGACTGAAACTGCACCATAATCAATGGTTTGTTGATTTACTTAAATGTGTGGTAAAGTATTGTCTGTACACTTGTCCCATTTGGACCAAAACAGGACTTCAAATATTGTTATGTTTATTTACTATATGTTCTGTATAGTCCTGTCTGTATATATCCTCTAGGACCTCCTTGTGAATGAGCTTACGCAATGGATTTTTTCCTACAATAAACATCCAGAGACCAGCTGCTCCGGACCCTGGAGAGGACCCTCCAGCTGTTTCAGTCCCCGGGCATAACTGTCAATCTGCCCAAGTCCGTCTTGATTCCACCCCCAGAGACTGCAGTATATAGGGGCAATCCTGGACTCTGCACAGGGCATGGCTTTCCTGCCCTAAAACAGGGTAGAGTGCCTCGTTGTACTGGCTCAGGAAGTCTCCCAAAGCCGTTATGTTCCTGCAAGAGTGTACGTGAGGTTATTAGGGCTTATGGCTGTGGCCATTGCCAAGTTTCCCCTGTCCAGCCTGGTGCTCCAGTGGACTCTCCGGGTGCAGTGGCACCAATGCAAGGATGACCTGGAGCTGCTAGTGCTGGTCTCCTTCCCAGTCCGCAAAGTGCTGCAGTGATGGATGGACCACGAGAACCTGTTGCAAGGGGTCCCATTCCAGATCTCCTTTCCCCAGCAGATTCTCACCACGGATGCCTCCTGTTAGGGCTGGGGGCACACCTGGGTTCATTTCAGACTTGGAAGACATGGTCCCAGATTTTTTTATTTTATAGTTATTTATTTCGGTTTAGGATTAATACCTTTGAGTCCAGGAGACGTTTTCAAAGGTTCCAGGTCATTGTTGTACAAACATTACAAATATAACAGTGTTTACAAAGAACAGAAAACAGTTACACAGACATTCAAATGCCAAAGAAATCTTATGTATCCAACTAAAGGTTGAAGAGGATAGGGTAAATGGGCTTCAGCCTTGTAGTTCACTATTTAGTTGGTCAGTCTAGCCTAAGGGGGGGGGTAGGGGGTCAGACAGGGTTGCGGTTGTCGTGGTGGAAGTGGTTCATCAGCCGAGTGGGCCTCGTTCGAGGATGGGGGAATTGATGAGATAAAAAGGGGGTGGTGAAAGGGATACATAGATACACATAGATACATAGGCAGTGTCAGCAGATAAGGGCCTGTGGCCCACCCAGTCTGCCCATTTGAGCTTGTAAGTTCAGTTTATGTTTTCCTAGAAGTCTGTTGCCCCATACCCCTGACCTCCAGAATTCCTTTATGTCTATCCCATGGATTCTTAAATCCCATGATTGTTTCAGCCCCCACCACTTCCTCTGGCAGGGTGTTCCACTTGTCCACCACCCGTTCTGTGAAGGAATTCTTCCTCACGTTTCCTCTGAATCGTCCTCCCTCCAATTTCATCCCATGCCCTCTAGTCCTGGAACATCTTTTTCGCTTAAAAATAGTGTATTCCTGTACCCTGTTCCACCCTGTAAGATACTTGTATGTCTCTATCATATCCCCTCTCTCCCTCCTCTCCTCCAGGGAGTACATGTTCAGTTCCTTCAACCTGTCCTCATAGGACTTTTGATGCAATCCATGCACCATCTTTGTTCCCTCCTCTGAACCTTCTCTACCCTGTCTATGTCCTTACGAGGAAGGTCTCCAGAACTGTACAGTGTACTCCAGGTGGGCCTCACTAGTGTCTTGTATAGTGGAATTATGACCGCCCTTTTCCTGCTGGTGATGCCCCTGCCTATGCATCCCAGCATCCTATTTGCTTTACCTGCTGCCTTGTCACACTGTTTCCCTGCCTTGAGGTCATCAGAGATGATAACCCCAAGATCCCTTTCCTGCTTGGTGCATGCTATATCCTCATCCCCCAACTGATACATTGTGCCAGGGTTTTTGTGCCCCATATGCATTATCTTGCATTTCCTTGCATTGAATTTCAACTGCCAAAACCCTGACCATTCTTCAAGTTTCTGCAGGTCCCTTCTCATTCTGTCTACACCCTCTGGTGTGTCTACTCTGTTACAGAGCTTTGTGTCATCAGCGAACAGTGAAATTCTGCCTTCTAGGTCCTGTGCAGTGTCACTGATGAAGATATTGAATAGGGCCGGTCCCAGCACTGATCCCTGTGGTACCCCACTGGTCACTCTTCCCTCTGTGGAGTGACATCCATTTACCACCATCCTCTGTGTCCTGCCGCCCAGCCAGTTACCTACCCACCACACTACTGTCCTGCCCACACCCATATTCCCCAGTTTGTGCAATAGTCTTCTGTGTGGCACAGTGTCAAAGGCCTTGCTGAAGTCCAGATAGGCCATGTCCACTGCCCTCCCCTGATCCACTGCCCTAGTCACCCAGTCAAAAAATTAAACGAGATTGGTCTGACATGACCACCCCCTGGTGAAACCACGCTGCTTTGGGTTCTGTAGTCCATTGACAACCAGATGTTCCACCAGTCTCCCCTTCAGTAGTGCTTCCATGATCTTCCCCACTACCAAGGTGAGGCTGACTGGTCTGTAGTTTCCTGCTTCCTCTTTGTTCCCACATTTGTATAAGGGGACTACATCTGCTGTCCTCCAGTCTTTGGGTACCTCCCCTGTTTCCAGTGATCGGCTAAACAGGATAGCCAGAGATTCAGCCACCACCTCTCTGAGTTCTTTAAGGACCCTGGGGTGCACCTCATCTGGCCCCATTGCTTTATCAACTCTTATTACTTCCAGTTCCTTCAGGATCCTTTCTCAAGTAAAGGGACTTGTGTCCATTTCTGCACCATTCTCACCCCTTGTACTCCCTTCAGACCCATTAGAGGGTTGGGTGGCTGAAATTCTGCCATATTCATGCAGGCAAGCACAATTCTTTTTTGCGTCAAGAAGGGATCTGAGCCCAGATTTGAAGGTACTAATCTTGGGTGATTCTATGAGGTTAGCAGGTAACTCATTGTACCATTTTGGTCCTTGGTACAGGATGGAGTTCTGGATGAGTTTCGTCCTTTTGAAGCGAATCACCAACCTGTCAGTGCTTCTTGTTGATTTGATGGGAACTACCGGCGTAAAGAGGCAGCCCAGCGTGGGTGGGGAGCCCAAAACACTTTTTTCAGATGTAGGCAGGTTTGATATTGTGCTTTAAGATGGAGTGGGAGCCACCCAGTTTCGGCGTACAGCGTGTAGGTGCGGGTGTCCTGGGCAGCCCCTGCTGGTAGTCGACAGGTCTTATTTAGTACTGTGCTGACCCTGTTTAGGGCAGTTTTAGTGCCTAACCCATAGATAGGCAGCCCATAATCTATGGAGGACATCACTGAACTACTGATGGCAAGTTTCAGAGCATCAGGTGTCATAGAGTGCCTGTGGCAGTAGAGGACTCTGTGTTTTGTATTCGCTGACTTGACAACTGAGTCTATATGGCTGGAGAAGGTTAGTGTATCGTCAAAGGGGATGCCCAAGTATTTGAACTTTACTTGTTCTAGTGTTTCACCCTTATGGTTCTGAATGAGCAAAGGCTGGTATTTCTTTTTGCTTTGGGAGGCAGAGAAGAGTAGACTCTTAGTTTTTTTTTATGGTTTATTAGTAGTTTGTTTTGTGTGAACCAGGATTCAAGCTTGAGGCAGCTGTCTTGGAGTTCGGTTGTGATGTAGTTGTGATCTTTCCCATCGACCTATATCACTGCATCGTCAGCATAGAGAATAGTGCGTACTGTGCAGCATGCTGTTCAGATGGTGTAGAGTTGATGAAGAGGCTAAAAAGCAGTGGGCCAAGAATAGAGCCCTGTGGGACACTTCTTTAGCAGATGACAGGGTGTCTCTAATTTTGACTCGTTGTGACCTGTTTGTGAGGTAGCTTCCGAACCACAGTACCATGTCCGGGGATAGGCCTGTTGAATGGAGGCAGTTTAGTAGTAGTTTGTGGTTAACAAAGTCAAAGGCCTTTGTAAAGTCGATGAAGACTGAGCCAACTGCCTCTCCATTATCTAAGGCATCATAAAGCTGGGAAGAGTAATCAATACGGGCGGTAAGTGTGGAGTGCTTTTTTTGGAACCCATGCTGCTGTGGGCAAAGTAGATTATATGTATCAAGATACTCTGTAGGCTGCTCAGAGACCATTCTTTCAGGTGCTTTAGAGAGGGGTAGTAGAATGGATATAGGTCTGTAGTTGGACGTTAGAGTTTTGTTCCCAGCTTTAAAGACAGGCGTGACGTTGGCTAACTTCCATAGTTTTGGAAACACCCCTGTTCTTAGAGATGCATTAAACACCATCGAGAGGGGACCGGCCAATTCATTTAGGAGAAGACCCATGAGTTTCATATCCACTAGATCAGCCCCCATCCTGGTTTTGTCAAGAACCCTCTTAATGTGCTTGATGGTTTCAGACTCGGTGACCTGCTTAAAGTAGAAAGGTGGTATGGCATCCTTTGGGGGGGGGGGTTAAGAGGGGTAGTGGGGTGTTGTTGCCCAAGCTGATCTTTAAAGTAGTCAACAGGGAGTACTCCAGATAGGTCTGTGACAGCATGGTTGAGCTCATTTGTGATGTCAATGGGCTCCTGTAGGGGACCCTCCCTTGTTACTAGTAGATTGGGTGGGGCCTTCGAGGTCTTTCCTGTTAGGGATTTGATGGAGTTCCAGAATTCCCTACCAGAGCCCCAGCTCTTGCTTAAGAGGTCCTTACAGTAGGAAGCTTTTGCCTGCTGAATGAGCTTGGTGCAGGTGTTTCTAGCTGCCCTGTAGGCAATGAGTGATGCAGGAGTTCCAGATGATTTTGCAATGTGCAAGAGATTGTCTCTATTCTTTATTAAACCAATACAGGGGTTAGTGAGCCATGGGTTGGAGGTACCCCTGACTTTCTTTGTTTTGTATGGAGCAAAACTATCACATGCACGGTTGAAGTTCATTATGAAATAATTCAAGACCTTGTTACCATCAATATCTCCTGCCAAAGGAGACCAGCCCAGTTGGGATAGGTACTGCTTGAAATGGTCAAGTAGCCCTGACCTCAGGCAGCGATTTTTGGACACCTTGGGTGGGCCTTTGGTGAAATTGTTTGTCCAGGTGCACTTCACTGGGGAGTGATCACTGAGGCTGTCAGGCAGGATGGTGACATCTGATATATGCTCCGGATGTGTGGACAGGAGCCAGTCTATAAGGGAGCTGCTCCCTGTTTTGTAGTTGATCCGAGTGTTATTGGTTACCATCTGGGTTACGAATAGGCTGGATATTAGATCTCTGGCTTTTGTTTCCTTCGGGGAGTGCCAGTTTATGTTAAAGTCACCTATAACGATCTTCTCCAAACTAGTATCTGACTGCTGCAGGTTGTCTGCGGCTAGTTTTAGTCTGGTAGTTTGGTGCCCAGGTGGTATATATACTGTAGAGAGCAGCAGTGTTTTGTTCTGTTGACCTATGCTCAGCTGAAGACTCAGGATTTGGACCTCTTTTGTGTGTAGGCTTGAGACGTGTCTGCTTATCAACATCTTAGAGATGCGGGCAGTCCTTTATGCTATGTAGGCCTTTCAGAATCCTCTCCTTCCAGGCCAACTGTTGTTCCAGTCAGACAATATCAGTGTTGTCTACTACATCAATAAGCAAAGGTGATCACATTCACACACCCAGTACAGGGAGGCCGTGAGAGTCTGGTACTGGGCACTGGACCACAGTCCGGGTCTTTTGGCAGTCCCATTTCCGAGGTGTGCCGAACACCCTGGCAGACAGCTTTAGCTGGACTCAGTCCAGCATGCACAAATGGAAACTTCTCTCATCCTTCGCACAAGATCTATTCACCGGATGGGGTCATCCAGAGTTGGACCTTTTTGTGTCCCCACTCAACGCAAAACTACCCAGTTCTAGGGATATGGATATGGTGTTCTCTCCACACTTCTGGCAGTGTCCTTTCCCCTTTAAGGCTTCCCAGAATGTCTTCAAACTGGCTTCTCCCACCCACCACCAGGTGATAACTCCCTCGACACCAGCCCGTGACGTCAAAGCTTCCTTGCCGCTCTCGTGCTGAAGAGGCCCTTTGTTGTTGTATCTGCGGATTTTTTTTTTTTTTAAACTCCGCTCTAAGATGTTTTATTACAATTATAACTGATCATCAATAATACATAAAATCTCTGAATTAATCCATGACAATGAGAGGTGCTGACATTTACTAAACATTCATTAGCTCTCCAGACTTCCGTACTTACTGACAGGGCAGTACTACTGATATTAAAAAGGATGTACCATTTTAACCACTACATCTAAGCAGCCCCGGTTACATTAAGCAAGTCCTCTCTTTGTGTCCCTGGAAGAATTGATACACATTAACTTCCCCCCTTACACACTGAACTCACCCTAATAAAGAGAAAACTCTTAACATAGGCTGGGGACCCACCAATCAAGATCTCCAAGCCTGGGCCTCACCATCATGGCCCCCAGTTGTACTGTGCTAACGCCCTCCCAATTGTGCCCCCGAATCCCACAGTCATCATGTGCATAGTCTTCAGGTCATGGACTGCCCCCCCTCCCGAAGGAGTTCCATCAGGTAGCCTTACTCACTGCCCGCCCCACTTATCAGCCACTCTTCCCAACCCCTCCATCTGTCTACATCTTTGTCCCAACTTAATCGAAGTTTTGCAGTAGTTGATTCCATGAGGACCACTTCTTTCATTCTGTGGACCCATTCTCCCAAGTTAGGGCCGGGTGTCAGTCATCTCCCAGTAACACACTTCAGGGCTACAACTGCCACGGTCAATAAAATTCTCCTGGTCTCTGCGGCTTGGTGTGTTATAGTGGGCAGGCCCAGCACCCACTCCTCCCCAGACAATGGGACCCACACTTTTGTGATATTGTAGACTGCTTCCTGTATCTCCTGCCAATAAGGGGTGAGCACTGGACAGCCCCAAAAGATATGCCAATGGTTACCTATCCCGCCACACAGTCTCCAGCATTTATCATCTCTGGAAGTTTTATAATGCTTAGTCACAGCAGGGGTGTGAAAAAAACAGTATCTTCCAAAAAACTCTCTCCATACTGGAGCTGACATAGCTCTCCAGCCCGATTTCAATCTATGATTCCTTAACTTGCTTCCTATATTCAGGCAAGACATCAGCCAGAATCAATGAAAGTAGAGGCCTATCTTTCAGAGCTGCTTCTTCTATAATGTACCATTGGGATGTACCTCTTTGGCCTAGGTCATTAGTCCCACTGCCTGGGCTGCCAAATAATATGAATAAAAGTTGGGAAGGCCTAACACCCCCCCCCCCCGGACTGCTGAAGAATAACCCTACCTATTCTGGGTTTTTTAAGATTCCAAACAAACGTGGGTACCTCTCTGTTTATCTTGGTCCAGAATCTGCCAGGAATATGAAGGGGAAGGGACCGGAAGAGGAAAAGCAGCCGTGACAGTACGTTCATTTTAATAACTTCAACCCTGCCCACCAAAGAAAGGGGTAGTAACTGCCACCTGGCCATGTCCTGTTCCACCACCTGCCAGGGTGTTTCATAGTTCTCCGAAAATAACCAAGATAGGTCTGTCATAACCTGGATACCCAAATATTTAATTTGGTTGTTTGGGGCCCACGCAAAGGGGAATCTATCTTTTTAAACTTATTTGAGAGGAGCCCACTCAGGACAATTGCTTCTGATTTAAGGGAATTCATATTATAACCTGAACCAGGGCTTCCAGTCCAGTATACAGGTGAAACACAGCTTGCGAAAATTTGGGGCCAAAATTCATTTTCTCTATGAACTGTTTTAGAAAACTCCAGTCTGTCGAATGCTTTTCCAGCGTCCATGGATATTGCCAATTGGAATGCCAAGGGGGATTGTTGGGCTGAAATAATGTTTGGAAATTTCCTGAGGTTGTCAGATAGGTACCGGCTAGAAATGAACCCAGTTTGGTGTTCGTGGATCACTTAAGAAATTACTTCCTGCAGCCTTTTGGCCAACAGGCCATTGAACACTTTGAGATCAATATTCAATAAAGATACTGGTCTGTATGATCCGCAGTCTACTGGGTTCTTCCCTTCTTTGTGCAATACAATAATCTGGGCTGTTTGCCAAGATTTCGGGACAACATTGCCCTCCATGACCTCCCTATAAACTTCTAGTAGGAGCGGGGTTAACCTGTCTTCGAAGGTTTTATAAAACTGAAACCGAAATACATCCAACCCTGGGTATTTCCTACTCTTGAGGCCCTGCAATTGTACTTTCAACTCAGCCAAAGAGACCGGGGATTCCAGAGCGTCCCGGGCATCCCTTTCTAGAGCTCTAAATACCATCCCCTGAAAAAACCTTTGGGTTTTCAGGTCTAGGTCGTTGACTGGTTCCAGATTGTAGAGCCTTCTGTAATAAGAGGCAAAAGAGGCAGTAATTCTCTGAGTGGCTGGTGTCTCTGTTATCATCTGGGTAGTAACTTCCCTGCCTTATTTCCCCATTCAAAATAGCTTTGGCATATGTGTCTGTGTGAACCCTCGAGTACAGAAATTAACATCCTGTCAAGTCTTTCCCTAGATTCTTTAAGCTTCTGCCTCATGTCTCGGTTTAGAGAAACTTTGTGTTGGAACTCAAGGTCAGCAATGGAATCCTCTTGTTCTCTAATTTCCCCTCTGTTTTTCCCGGGCCACAAAGCTTAAAATAGACCCCTTCAGGACCGCCTTTAGGGCATCCCATCAATTTGCTAAGGTTGACTGACGGAATATTGGCTAGAAAGTCATCAATATTATTTTCAGTGTAAGTTTTAAATTCTGTGCAATTGAGGAGGCCCACATTTAAGTGCCAATGAGAATTTCTGGTGGCATGGAATAAGGTAAGTGATGCCCAAACGGGTGCGTGGTCCGAAATGGAATGGGGAAAAATGGAGCACTTATCCACATGGTAAGCACACTCCTCCAACATCAGAACCATATCTATCCTAGTATTAACAGTCATGCCTGTCAGAGTAGTGGGAATAGTCTCTTCTTTGGCCATTTTTCATCTCCATATATCCACCAGGCCCCAGTTCTGTAGTGACCTTTTTAGAATAGTACTGGCCTTCTTTGGACTGGGATGACAGGTCCCCCCCGGCCCCGCGTCTAGGATGGCAGATTAAATCATGTTAGTCTCCCCCTATGAATGCAAAGTCTGCCTCCTGCATTCATCCACCTCGGAAAATGCTTCTGAAAGAAAAGGGGTGCCTCCCAGTCATCGTTCGGAGCATACATACTACTACTTTACTACTATACAAGCAGACTGTTATGCAAGGAATCTCCCCATAGAGCCCTATCACTTTTACAGATCTTCCTTCCGGATCTGTGAATACACTCTGCACTTGGAGGGGACAGGATTTATGAACAAGAATTGCAGTTCTTCTCCTATGTGGATGGGCTAAAAAGGAAGAGGAGTAAATTGATCCTACCTATCTGCAACATAATTTTCTGTGCCCTACCTCTGTGAGGTGAGTCTCCTGCAGGAGTGCAATCTGGATGTTTAGCCTCCCCAGTTCTTGCAGGATCCTGGCTCGTTTGATCGGGTGATTAATCCCTCTGACATAAGTTACAATATTTAGCCCCTCCATTGCAGCAGTGTAGTCATTCTCTGAGTGTGGAAACCAAGGGCCTCCATCAGGGCACAGGGTAGGTGTGGGTGCACAGAAAAAAAAATATTAACAACCATAAACCACAAGAAATTAACCTGAGTAACGTTATCAAGAAACATCCTGCTTTTTAACAGTTCCCCATCTCGGGGATCATACCATTGCTCCCTATAACTCTGCTTTCCCTTCCAAGGTGCCACGAGTTGCCCACCGTCCGACAAATGTCGAAGTCTGGTGAGAAATGCTGGGGAACACCCAGCACCTGGCTGCGAGTGTCTGAGCACATCTGTCACTAGCTGCATTCGTGGAGACCACCTATCCAATGTAGACTCTCCCCCCCCCGCCTCACTGCTCCACTGAATGAGGGTTAGTGGCTCAGAACAGGCTGCTCCGCCCTCACCGCATGCCCCCCCCTTCCCATTTCGCCCGCTAGGCATTAAGGAAGAAGACCCGTTATGAAAAATCCTCTTTTTTACATTGCAACGTTCGAAGAGTCCCCACCCCCATGGTAAGCCATTCTCTATTGCTCCATAAGAGACCCCTTAATCAGAGCACAAGGACCACTTCTAGGAGAACAGTGGAGAAAGGGAGACCCCAAGAACCCACTGATCACAAGAAAATGCATATTAAAATATTCACTCAAGTCCTGCTGTTATTTGCTTAGGCTCTCCGCCTAAGATGTCCCTTGCCAGTTCAAACCAGTCCTAAGCTTCTCTGCCTGAAGTTAGCTGAGAGGTTCCCTTGTTCTTCAGTCTGTGGATTTCTGGGCTTTATCCACTAAACAGCCCCACAGAGTAAAACCGACCGCTTTGTTCAGTGAAGTGCTTCTTCGAGTCCCACCATAGTGGCCGCCCACCATTTGCCATTGCTGCTTCTCAATCTCCTTAATCACCATGGGGGGAACCAGTTAATCCGCTTGCAGGTCCAGGGAAGAGAGGTATTTTTTCGCCTCTCTGACTATTTCGAAAATCTTAATGCCAGCATCTGATGTAACTCTGAGAGCTGGAAAATCCATCCTTGCTTTTAAGCCCTTCCCTCTGAGGGCCTTCACGATGGGGAACCACATCTTTCTCCACGCCATCATCATGGGGCAAAATTGGGCTCAAAGAATAACTTAGTGTCCCCAAAAATTAAATCTTTCTTGGCCCAGGCTTTTTTGAGTACCAGTTTCTTCATCCTATAATCCAAGAAGGCCATGATAACCGAACGCGGTTGCACTTTAGGATCTTTAGGGGGTGCAGACAGGGCCCTGTGGGCACAGATAACATTCAAAGGGATGTCTTTGCTAATATCTTAACAGCTCCCAAATTAGGCTCTCGATAAATTCTGGCGTATTTCCATGTTCTGTTTTCTCTGGAAGGCCATGGATCCTTAAATTAATCCTGTGGGTACAATTTTCTAAATCTTCCATCTTGCCCGTGAGAAGCTACGTACGATCATGAAGCTGGAGAATAGCATCATTATGCAAATCAACCGTATCTGACTAAATTGTATGCTGTTCAGACCGTTCCTCCAGTTGCTTGCCTTATTTAGAAATGTTGGCTGTTTTCTTTAATATCTGCTTTGATGGGGTCCAGGGTATTACTGAGTCATCGCAGCTCACGGCATAACTGGCGGGAGGTGATTGTAAAATCTTGCCCTTCCTCCTACGAATCGCTCTCCCATGTTGGCTCTGCTAATTTAGAGGCCACCTCGTTGCGCACTGATGGTCTGGAGGGCAAGTTCAATTTCTGTTGTTTGAGCCCACCACCCGACCCTGATTTGGGTCTATTTCTGGTCGCCATGGTTGTAGAAGATATCTGCTTTAGGAAGATATGTGCCTCATGGGAAATAGCTATTTTAATATTAGTAAGTCGAGGGGTTAGAGAGAACTTAACACCTGTTCGTCTACATCGGTCAGTGACGTCACCGGAAGTCCTATTTTTGGATTTTCAATAAAAACTTTGTCTTCAGACTTTTCTTCTCACCGTCTACATGGATGAAGCGAAGTCTGCGCCAGGATTCCAGAAATGTGCCTGCAGGCAGAAGATGTCTGAGACAGATAAACACACCACATGCGTTTACTGCCTGGGCTACGAGTACGATCCCCAGACATTTGCCGCACTTTCCACCCATCCACTTCGGAGGATCATCATGCCCGCCTGCTCCTAGGTCATTCAAATGATTGGGACCGGACGGTCAAATCCAAGGATGCCCGTCTGATGATCTCCACAGCTGCGGGGTCCACTGAGCGACTTGCGGCATTTGAGGAGGCCACGGCTCAGGCCGCAGCTCAAGCTTCCTCAGCTTCGGCCTTTTTCCACTCTCCTTGGGTGCTTCCTTTACAGAGGCATTCAAGGAATTATTCCAGGCCCTTCCCACTCTTGGGTAGGCAGAATCTAAAAAGAGACAAAGAAATGGTCTTGCCATCGATTGTGGGATCAGGAGCACTCTCGGGCCTCCTGATTCCCATGCTTCTCCAGAGGTTCCAACTTTGGTCGATTCCTCGGCCCAGGCCACCGGACCCACGGTCTCCCCATGGGGCCAGTTGGTCGAGACACATGTTGATCTTCCGGCCAAGATTTTTCTGAGCCGGTAAACCCATTGTCGCCCGCAGCAGTCAATACCTCCCTATCCAGGACTCTGGTTCTGCCTCTGACTCAGAGACTGATCATTCAACTTATCGTCCGCCTCTTCCTAAGAAGCTTCCAGACCCGGAGGATCCTAGGCAATTGCTGGCCCCCTACAAGGCCCTCCGTCAGTCCCCCCCCCCAACAGTCAAGGTCACTGTCTCACTCTCCATCCCCTGGGTTGAGCAGCCTACGTTGGCGCTCGCGCACTCAGTGCTTGGGGAATCAGCGTCACTGATAGTCCTTATCCTCCTCGAGTGAAGAGAGGCTCCGGCGCAAGTTGCGTTGACACTACGAGGACTTAATGTGGCAGCAGCTCATTTTCACCAGGATGAAGCCTGTTCCAGCTTTGACCCCAGCCATCACATGGCTCTCACCACAGAGGCCAACACCTTCTCCCCCTCAGCAGGAGCCGACCAGACAGGTCCCGGCTCGTCCTCTACCAGCTTCTCCACCAGTTCATGTGGTGCCACCGCTGCCATAACAGCCATAGACCAATGCTCTGACTAAGGAGGCTCGCCCGGCCTCGGGTCTTCCTCATTGGCTATCTGTCACTGTCACCCCTGACCGTCCTCAGAGGGTCAGTGGGGACTCTGGTGGTTGACCCCTCTTTGATGAATCCTCGGAGTTGGAGAGCTCCTCCTTGTACTGTCATCCGGTGGACATGGAGTCAACCGGGGATCTGTCAATGGAGGAAGGCCCCATTTCCTTTATGGGCCTGCTCTGCCTTATCTCAGAGTCCACGGGTCCCCAGATGGAGCCTGTTCAGAAGCGGGCACAGTACCCACTCACTGAGATCCTGGACCAGAGTGATTCCCCGGGGAAGCATTCCCAGTTGCCGAGGCCATCCTTGGCCCTGTGTTGGAGCTGTGGCAGCATCTGGCCTCCTTTCACGGTTCACGGAGCATCCCTCAGCTGAGGACCTTGTGGCTGACTCAGTATTCTTGCACTCAGGCAACATGGGAGACGTTGACAAGCCATCCAATAAGGAGTCCAAAAAACTGGACCATGTGGCCAAGAATGTCTATGCTGCCTCCTGTCCTAGCCTTCGCTAGGTGAGTTTGGCCCTTTTGATGGCCCACTTCTCTCATGCCCTTCTGGGCATGCTTGATGGGCTACTTCCTCATATCCCAGTGGACCTCCAGTCCACGATCCAGCAGGTCTAGGAACAAGGCCGAACTGTAGCCAAACAGCTCCAGACGGCCATGGACATCGACGACACGTACACCCAGTCCATGATGGCTGACGTGGCCATGTGTCGCGGGGCTTGGCTGCAGATCTTGACCTTTATAGTGGATACCCAGCACAAGCTGGCAGATGTCCCTTTCCTTGGTACCAGCTTGTTTGGGCCCCGGGTCAAGGGGCACTTCACCTGCATCGAGAAGTCCAGTGCCACCCTGGACTCAGTGACATCCACCCAGAGGGATCCCGAGGGCTCTAAGCAACCAAAGAAGAAGCCCTTTTGGCCCCTCTCTGCTCCTGCGCCCAAACCAGCCCAGCCCCAAGCTGGACAGCAGGCTCAGGCCTGGTGACCTCGGCCGAAGTCTGTGACCATGGTCATCCGCAAGCCTGGAGGATGATGACTCAATGTCTCTTCAGTCGGGCCCTCCTCCGCCTCCAAGCCTGCCCAGTGACAGGATGAGAGGTGCCTCCCTCATGCCATCTTGCTTCCCCTGAGTCCTCCCATGGGAGGGCCAGCTCTGACACTTCCTTTCCACCTGTTTTGCTGTTACCACAGACAGGTGGGTCCTCGAGGTGGTTGTTCAAGGTCTGCCTCTGGAGTTTGAGGTGTACCTGCCCTGCCCTGCCGAGCCCGCGCCCCACGGGAGGGCATAGTGTCCATCGACATCCTGTCAGCCTTTTGAGACAGCATTCCCCAACTCCTCATTGTGGCTCCTGTCTCAGACTCTCCGAAACACCCAGGGTTTGTCTCCAGCTACTTTCTAGTACCAAAATGGATGGAGGACTGCTGCCCCATCTTAGATCTGCACTACCTAAACAAGTTTATCAGGTCACGCACCTTCAGGATGGTCACTCTGTCTCAGATTGTACCATCTCTTGAGCAGAGCATGTGGTTTCATTCCCTGGATCTTCAGGACATGTTCTTTCACATCCCAATCAGTCCATCCTACCACCAGTTCCAGGCGGAGGGGGACCTCTATCAGTTCCAGGCCATGCCATTCGGTCTGTCCTCAGCCCCCAGGGTCTTCCCTAAGTGCATCGCAGTGGTTGCAACTTATCTGAGGTGCCAAGGAGTCCGGGTTTACCCCTACTTGGATGACTGGCTGATTGTGGATCCTGCCAGGCAGGAAGTGGAGAGGTCCAGGGACCTGGCCTTCCAGACCTGCATCTTTCTTGACCTCCTGGCCAATGAGGCCAAGTTGAAACTTATGCCCTCGCAGGTGATCAGTTTAATTGGGGCAGAGCTCAACTTATGCAGAGCCAGGGCTCAGCTCCCAGTGGACAGGGCAGAAACTCTTTCCTCCTTTGCCCAGTCATTTTGAGTTGGGCAGTTGCACCCTGCTCAGGACGTCCTGCGCCTCCAGGGATACATGGCGGTTTGCGCCAGCGTGGTCCATTGGAACCACTGGAAAATGCATTCCCTGCAGTGGGAGCTAGCCCTCCAATGGTTTCAGCACAAGGGCCACTTCGACCAGCCTGTCATTGTGACCCAGCTGATGTGGGATGCCCTCCAGTGGTGGTTAGTCTCAGAACATTTGCAGGAAGGTATCCCATTTGTTTGCCCAGAGCAGATGGTCATCCTGACAACCAATGGCTCTCTCATGGGCTGGGGTGCTCACCTGGGGGAACACAGAGTCCACAGGCTCTGAAACTCCGGGCAGTTCAGCTAGTGCTGACTGCTTTTGCTCCTCACATTTGGTGTCAGGTGGTTCAGGTCCAGACGGACACCATGACTATGTACGACCTCACCAAGCAGGGTGGGATGCATTCCCTTCCTCTGTGCAAGGAAGCTCTCTGTGTATGGACCCTCGTGTATACAGCCTGGAGGCCGATCTCCTGGCCATTCATGTGGATGTGGCCGGTGTCTCCGACCAGCTGGCGGATGCTCTCTCCACCCAGAGGTTGTACACAGCCTGTTTTTCCCAACGGGGCACCCCTATGATGGCCCTGCTTGACTCCAGGGAGAATGCAATGCTGAGGCTGTACAGTGCAGCCCCCCTCAGCAGGGAACACTGTAGGTGGATGTCTTATTGAGGCCCTGGACCCCAGGTCTCCTCCATTTCCCTTAATCCACAAGGTGTTGCTCAAGGCGAGGAGGGACAAGGCACTGGCCAGGCCAGTTCTGGTACTCCGATCTCCTCCACCTCAGCAGTAGGCCCCCAAGTTGTCTCCCTCTACACTCGGACCTGCTCTCCTTCAATCGGGGGAAGTTATTCAATCCAGACCTTAAGTCCCTGCACCTCACAGCCTGGTTCCTGAGTGGCTAGAGTTCCAGGTTTTGGGTCTTTCTGACTATGTCCTCGCTGTGGTCGAGGCATCTCAGGAGTCGATCAGGAAATGCTATGCCTTCAAATGGAAGAGGTTCTCCATTTGATGCCAGGGCAAAGGGTTGAACCCCTTGTCTTGCCCAGTGGCTAGTATTCTTGACTATCTTTGGTCCCTCTCCCAGCCAGGTCTTCAGTCGACAGCCCTGGCAGCCATCTCTGCTTACCGGGCGTGGGCCCATCAGCAGTCAGTGGCACAGGAGAAGGTGGTCTAGTGCTTTTTTAAAGACCTTGATGATATTTCCCCTCCTGTCCATGAACCATCACCACTTTGGGACTTGTTGCTGGTGCTGGCAAAGCTCTTGGGCAAGCCAGTCGAACCAATGCACAGGTGTGAAAAGTCTCGACTGTCATGGAAGACCGCCTTCATGGTGGCTATCACATCAGGCAGAAGGATCAGTGAGCTCCAGACGCTCTCGGTGGAGTCTCTTCACCTGGTCTTCCACAGGAACAAGGTTGTCCGCCCCAACCCAAAGTGCCTCCTAAAGGTTGTGTTGGATTTTCGCCTTAACCAGGTGATTAATCTCCTGGTGTATTTCACCAACCACACCTCATTGGCTGAGCACAGGCTCCACACCATAAAGCTGCGGCGAGCTCTCACTTATTACAAGGAGCGCACGGCTGGAGTTTGGGGAGAGATTTGCCAGCTATTTGTCACCTACGCTGACGCTGCATCTGGCAGACCAGCAGTTAAATGGACAATTGGCAGGTGGATTGTATCTTGCTTCGACATCAACCTCTGCCATAGGGAGGCAGGTAGGGAGCCTCCTGTAGGGCTAAGGGCTCATTACACCTGTCATACTGCTGCCTCGGTGGCTGCTTCGAAGGATGTCCCTATCCAGGAAATCTGCAGGGCTGCTACCTGGAGGTCAGTACACACCTTCTTTTGCCACTACCACATCGACTTCGAGTCATGTTGGAATGCTGGTTTTAGGGCCTCAGGTCTCCAGTCTTTATTCCCTAAGTAGGGGGTGTGAGCCTTGCCCCCTTCTCCCAGAGAACTGCTAGGAGTCTGAAAGAAGTGTGGATAGAACACCATATCCACGTCCCTAGAAAAACAGGTTACTCACTTGTAACAGTAGATCTTACTTCAAGAGTCAGCTCTTGCAAAAGGTAACACAGGTAGGACTGAAGCGGGCAGGCAGAAGGACCCCACGGAAAACTTCTAGCTAGCAGTCTATGGTGGGAACCGCCCCCCCCCCGATGTCGGCCCGCCCCCGATGTCACACATGGTATAAAGGGAGGGCGGTCCCTGGTGTCCCTCAGTTCTTTTCCCACTATTGTCTCATGTTCATTGGCTCCACAGATCGCCTCTTGCTAGTTCGACTGCCATTTTGCTAAAATTTCTTAGCTGGATTATCTTGTCTGTTCTTCGAAAAAGTTTGCTTTTTCTGCCTTGATAGTTCTGCATGTCGTCTTCTCCGATGTCCTCCATTGAATGGCACCCATTCCAAGTGTGCCTGCAGCAAACCAGTCCCATCCAAGGACAGGCACTTGGCCTGCCTGCTATGCCTAGGCCCTGACCACGATATCCAGGCCTGTCCACACTGCCAAAAGTTTAACAGCAGGATGAGGATCTGCCGACAGAAGGCTCTTCAGGCTTTCCTCATAGAGTAATGTTTAGCCACCATGCAGAAAGATTCCTCTTCGGGGGAGTGTACTTCTCATCAGAAATCTTCAGGAAAGCACCACAAGGAGAAGAGAAAGGAGATAGAAAAGGAGAGATCTCTATCCAAATCTAGATCCTCAGGTTCCTGCTCTGCCTCCCAGATAACCCGTTCTCCTTCACGGCTAACGGTTGTAAAACCCCCCACCCTGGTCCTGGCATTGGGAGCTAAGGACCGTGGCTCCAGATCCTAGGGCCCCACCCTTCAGCCATTTAAAGTCCGGCCATCTGACCAGGCCTCAGGCCAGCACTTTGACCTCGGCAGGCTTTCCTCAGAACCGATGTCAGTTCACTCCCAGTTGGCCTCTGTCTTTGGTGCTGATTCCTGCGATAAACATGGCTTCCAGGCACTCCTCGAGGAGATCTGCCTCTTAGCCACCCAGGCCATCTCAGCTGCCATCAAACGTCCGGCGACACCCGATGACACTCTACCGACGTCGCTGCTTCAGCGCACCGCCAATCTAGGTACTGTCACCAGTCCCCCCGCCACCACCACCACTGGCTGACGACCGCTTGGGACATGTACCATACGGTGGCTTAATGTTTTGACACGTTCCAATTTTAGAATGCCCTTTGGGAACAAGGGATTGACATTGTGAAGGAGATCCTAGACTGCCCGCAGAAGGCCGATCTGGAAAAGCTGCTGCAAATGGGCTCGGATGTGGGCACGCTTGTCCTCCGGTTGGCCTATGACTTGGCGGACACAGCTGCATGGACCACGGCTACTGGAGTGTGCATCTGACACCATTCATGGCTCGGGATCTCAGACTTTGCCCAAGATGTCCAAACAAACATCTTGGACACACCATTTACTGATTCTGTCCTCTTCGGTGAGGATTACGAGAGGATCATTGCTAAGCAGCAGGATTCCGACAAGGCCATTCAGTCCGTAAATTCCATGTACAAGCCAAAACAAAGGCCCTTTGGAAAGCTTCGTTTTCGTGGAAAAAGGGGACAGCAATCTCGATTTCAGCCACAGCAATAACAGAGCGGTGGCTATGGCCACAAGGGCCCCTCAAGAGGCTCTGCGGGATCCGGGTCTTGGGCTGCCAAGCCAGCCCAGGCCGCTCTCCCCGCTCCCCTCCCACCACAGCCTGACTCCTTGCTGGACCCACCTCCCCCATAACCCTGACGGGGGAGGTGGTTAGAGGTCACTTTTCCCTCTACGCTAAGGGTTGGTGAGAGATCACCTCCAACCAATGGGTCCTGCAAATGATCGACAAAGGGCCTTCAATCAAATTTGTCCAGATGCCACTGGACAGGCCTCCACTTCCTTTCTGCTGTTCCCCAGCCCATTCAGAGCTCATCTGGGGAGAAATTCAGGCTTTCCTACTCAAGAGGGCCATAGAACCTGTTCTCTCCCCCCCACACTCAGAGGGGAACAGGATTCTAGTCACATTAATTCTTTGTGCCCAAAAAGACAGGGGACCTATGCCCCATCTTGGACCTCAGTGACCTAAATCAGTTTGTCAAGTACAAATGGTTTTGGATGATCACCCTGCAGGGATTACTGCCCATCAGTGGGATTGGCAAGTGTCATTGGATATGCAGGACACCTAGCTTCATATCTTAGTGGCCAAACCTCATAGGAGGTTCCTCAGGTTCGAGTTTCAAGGAAGGCACTACCAGTTCAGAGCGTTAGCCTTTGGCCTATAGAAACACAGAAACATAGAAGTTGACGGCAGATAAGGACCGCAAGGCCCATCCAGTCTGCCCATTTCTTTTTCTACCTTATAAATGTGCCATCGGCCTTTGCTCTGTCAGTGGCCTATCTATTCATAGTCATTTGTATTGCTCCCTTATGCTTATCCCATGCCTGTTTGAAGCCTGCACTGTATTCATAGCCACCACTTCTTGTGGTAAGCCATTCCATGCATCCACCACCCTTTCTGTGAAAAAGAATTTCCTCACATTCCTCTTAATTGGCCCCTCTAATCTCATGCTGTGTCCTCTTGTCCTGCTATTTTCTTATATTTAAACATGTTAGACTCTTTTCACCTTGTTAATGCCTTAAGGTGTTTGAATGCCTCGATCATATCACCTTTCTCCTCCTTTGCTCAAGGGTATACATATTGAGCTCTGTTAATCTGTCCTCATATGTCTTCTGATGCAGTCCCTGCACCATTTTGGTGCCCTTCTCTGGACTGCCTCAATTTAGTTAATGTCCTTGTGAAGTGTGGCCTCCAATACTGCACGCTGCACTCCAGATGGGACCTAACCAGTGTCTTGTAAAGAGGGATTATTACCTCCCTCTTACGACTTGTGATACCCCTACTAATACACCCTAACACCCCCCTAGCCTTACCTACTGCTTTAGAGGTCTGCTTGGATGATTTCAGGTCATCAGTGATGATGATGCCCAAGTCTCTCTCTTCCTTTGTGACTGCTAGCAACTCCCCTCCCAGCCTATAGGTGGCTTCAGGGTTTCTCTTCCCTATGTGCATGATTTTGCACTTCTTTGCATTAAATCCAGTTGCCACTTTTCTGACCATTTTGCTAGTTTATCCAGATCTCTTCTCATTCTGCCCACACCATCTGGATCATCTACTCTGTTGCAGATCTTGGTGTCATCTGCAAACAGACAAGCCTTTACCCTCTAGTCCATCTGCAAGGTCACTAATGAAGATGTTGAAGAGGGCTGGCCCCAGAACTGATCCCTGAGGTACCCCACTTGTGACTTGCATCTCTTCTGACTGTATACCATTTTACCACCACTCTCTGTTTTCTGCCCATCAACCAGTTTGCCACCCAGCTGACCAACTTCTGACCCACCCCGAGCCTACCATGCTTATTTATCAATCTTCTATGTGGACCAGTGTCAAAAGCTTTGCTGAAGTCAAGGTAGGCGACATCAACTGCTCCCCCTTGGTCCACCACTCTGGTTACCCAATCAAATCTATGAGATTAGTTTGACAGGACCTTCCTTTTGTAAACCCATGCTGTCTTGGATCCTGTGCCCCTATGGATTCCAGGTGTTGCACTATCCTTTCCTTAAGGAGTGCCTCCATAATCTTGCCCACTACTGAGGTAAGACTGACTGGTCTGTAGTTCCCTGCCTCCTCCCTGCTACCACTCTTGTGGAGCGGGATCACATGAGCCCTTCTCCAGTCTTCTGGGACCTCTCCTGTGCTCAGAGACTCACTAAACAGTTCTGCTAATGGCTCTGCTAGTTCCACCTTTAGCTCCTTAAGTACCCTGGGATGTATGCCATCAGGTCCCATTGCCTTATCCACCCTGAGCTTAGCAAGCTCTTGTAGGACCCTTTCTTCAGTCCCAAGGGTCTTTACCAAGTGCCTGGCAGTGGTTGCAGCAGCCTTCCGAAGGAAAGGGCACTATGGTTTCCCTTACCTGGACAACTGGCTCTTAATGGCTCCATCCAGTGAGCAACTGCGGTGCACAGTCCAGGACACCTGTTCTCTTTTCAGAGAAATAGGTGTCACCATCAACACAGCAGAGTCCTCCATGCTTCCAACCCAATCCCTCCAGTTCATCAGGGCGTTGCTTGATACCACTCAAGGGAAGGCCTTTCTCGTAGAGGACAGGGCACTTCAACTCTGAGGTCTAGCCCACCACGTCTCGTCCCTCCCAAGGGTTCCAGCCAGGATCATGGATATGTTATTCATCCACACTTATTGGCATGTCCCTTTCCCCTTTAAATCTTGATGGAAGTCTTCAAGCTAGCTCCTGCCACCCTCCTGGGTGGTATATACCTCTGCTCCACCCCATGATGCCAGATCTTCCTTTCTGCTGGAAGATACAGGTTGCCTCCCTCATGCTCTCACATTTCGTAGGCCCTGGCTTTCAAAACTTCCGTTTTACCAAAATTAAAACTCATCCGAGTTAGCGATCGTGCTTTTGCGTCCTCGATCATAGAAGAGAAATCTTCTCCAGGATTTCGCCGGTGTCCTTGTGGCCAGAAGATGTCGCACACCGATCCCCATCTCACATGCGTCTACTACCTAGGTGTCGGCCATGACACCTTGTCCTGCAGCTGTTGCTTGGCCTTCCATCCCAACGCCCTGGACAACCACCTGGCATGTTTAAAGTTGGGGAGACCAGAGAAAAGGAATCCTTTGGTGAAGTTCAAAGAGGCTAGGGCGGTTTCCGAGGGCGCGGGTTCCGCCGAGCAGCTAGAATGCATGAAGACGTTCGAAGAAGAAGCCGCCCATGCTTCAGACAATCGAAGCTTTTTCGTTCCACTCAACCTGGGCTCCACCTTCACAGGTTCCTTCAAGGAGTTGTGCCAGTCTCTCCCCACTCCTCCCAATCTCGTGAAAGAGATAAGGAACTGAGCACGTCTTCGTGTCAGCGAAGGCGCTTTTGGAACTGAGAGTGGTCTCAGTCCCAGGAGCATGCAGTCTCAACCTCAGTCGAGATCGCTTCCTCAGCCACAGGCTTCACAGATCTTCCATCTTGCCAGACGACTGATGATGTGGCCAATGAGGTCGAGATTGTTCTCGATCCAATCGACCCGCTGTCGCCGGCCCCGGTTGACAACTCCTTGGAGAGGACTCCAGTCCTTGTGTTCCCCAATGAGGAGACCCAGCCCGCTGGAGTCCCCATCGAGGTTCCGGTTCCAGACCCACGGGTTTCACTGATTCCACTGGTGTCTCCCAAGCGACCGAGTCAGCCTCCCCGATCTTGGTCGCGGTCTAGAACCCCCTCGACCGAACGGCCGAGGAAAAGCCACAAGCGCTCCAAAAAGAGGCGACACCACAGGTTGTCCTCGTCCTCCTTGGATTAGGAGAGGCTCTGACGGAAACTCAGGCACTACGAGGACTTTGTGTGGCAACAGCTGATTTTGTCCGGGCATAAGCCATCTCTGCCACCTACCCCAGCCATTATTTGGCTTTCACCTCCTAGGCCGACCCTCTCTGAACTGAAGCCTTTGGTTCCCCTGCCCACGAGGCTGGCCCATCCTCTGGGTTCGGCCTATACCGGCTTCTCCACCGATAGTGGTGGAGCCACCACCTAAGCAGCCTGTGGGAGGGGCCTCTTCCAAAGAGGACTGACCAGACACCGGGCTCCCCTGACATCTGTTGGTCACGGTCACCCCAGATTGTCCTCGGTGGGTCAAGGGTGATATGGGTGGCAGGCCACTGTACCCTGACTCTTCACATTCTGATGTCACTGGGCTCCACTGTCATCCTGGGGATGAGTCGTCCGTTGGCACAGGGGTGGAGGAAGGTCCTTCCTCCTTCCAAGGGATCCTTCGTCTCATCTCTGATTGCACAGGGATGCCCTTGGAACCCATCTAGAAAAAGGCGGAGTACCCTCTCACAGACATCCTCAAGAGAGGGGATACCCCGTCGGAGGCCTTTCCAGTGGCTGAGGCCATTGTTGGTCCGGCACTTGAACTGTGGCAACATCCTACCTAATGTCCAGCACTGTCTGCCTGCATGGCCCACAAGTATGTGATGCCCATGGGGTCCCTTGCGGGGTTCACAGAGCACCCTTCAGCCGAGAGCCTGGTGACCGCCTCTGTGTTCAGGCATACTAGCAGTTCTGCAGACACTGACCGACCTCCCAACAAGGAGTCCAAGTATTTGGACCATTCAGGGTGGAAAGTCTATGCAGCATCTTCCTTGGGCCTTCATCAGGCAAGTTCGGCCGTCATCATGGCACACTTCTCCCATGCCCTTCTCAGGTCATTGGATGAAGTCCTCCCGCATCTCCCCATGGACATGCAGACCGCAGTTAAGCAGGTCCAAGATTAGGGCCGTGCTGTCACCAAACAGCAGTTCTACACTGCCCTGGACATCAGGGACTCTTGTGCCTGCTCGATGGCCGCCGCAGTTGCCTCTCGCCGCAGGGCTTGGCTGAGGCACTCCTTCTTCCCGGCGGATACCCAGCACTAGTTAGCTGATGTGCCTTTCCTTACAACTGACTTGTTCGGCCCAGGAGTGGCCGGTCACCTACAGCGCATAGAGCAGTCCAGTGCCACCTTGGACACCACTTCTGCCAAGAGTTCTTCGGGCAGGAACCAGCAGAAGAAAAAGAAGCCCTTTCGGCACTCTTCCCCTGCGGTTCAGCAGTCCTCCTACCAAGGAGGACAGCAGCATCAGCAGCAGGCTCAAGCTTGGCTGGAGCCTCCTCCTCCTCCAAGCCTGCTGAGTGATGGGATAGGGGTTGCCACCCCCTATTCCCATCACGCCAGCTCTGGGTCTTCCCATGGGGGGCCAGCTCCACCACTTCCTTTCCACCTGGTCTGCTATCACTACGGACAGGTGGGTTTTCAAAGTGGTCAGTCAGGGACTGCCTCAGGAATTCAAGCAGTACCCTCCTAGCCGAGCCTGCGCCCCTTGGGAACAACAGATTTCCACATGCACCCAGTCGGCTCTTCGAGACATCATTGCTCAGCTCCTCCTCCTCAAGGAAGCAGTAGCTCTCGTGGCGGATCCGTCTGCAGACCTAGGCTTTGTCTCCAGGTACTTCCTGGTGCCCAAGTGGAAGGGGGGGGGGCTGGCACCCCATTCTAGATCTCCAAGACCTGAATCAATACCTCGGGTTACGCACCTTTCGGATGGTCACTCTGTCCCAGATCATTCCATCCTTGGAGTGAAACATGTGGTTCTGTTCACTGGATCTGCAGGACACATTCATGTCAAAATCCGTCCATCCCATCAGCGGTTCCTCTGCTTCAGGGTCGAAGGAACCCTGTACAAGTTCTGAGCCATGCCATTCGGCCTGCCATCGGCCCCTCTGGTCTTCACCAAATGCATTGCAGTGGTGGTGGCCCATCTCCAGCGTCTATGTGTCAGAATTTACCCCTGCCTCGATGATTGGCTCCTGGCAGGTTCCACCCAACAGGAGGTGGAGAGGTTCCTGGGATCTGGCCCTCCAAACCTGCTCCCAGCTCAGCCTCCTGATCAACGAGGCCAAGTCGGAACTCGTGCCTTCTCAGGTGATGGGCTTCATCGGGGCAGAGCTCGACTCTTGTCAAGCCAGAGCTCAGCTCCCAGCAGACAGGGCAGAGGTTCTCCCCTCCTTTTCCCAATCATTTCTGGTTGGGCACTTGCGCCCTGCCCAGGACTTTCTGCGCCTTGTGGGTTACATGACTGCATGCAGCTCAGTGGTCCATTGGGCCCGGTTGCACATGCACTCACTCTATTGAGAGCTGGCTGCCCAGCGGACTCAGCGTCACGGTCATTTTGATCAGCTGATCACTGTAACCCAGAAGATGTGGGATGCTCTGCAATGGTGGACCGCCCCAGAACAGTTGCAGGAAGGGATCCTGTTTGTCCACCCCAAGCCAACGATTGTTCTTCCATCCTGTGCGCCTCTCATTGGCTGGGGAGCCCACATGGGGGACTACAGGGCCCATGGGCTCTGGACCCCGAGGAGTCCTGATGTCACATCAACCTGCTGGAGTTCAGAGCGGTCAAACTGGCACTGTCAGCTTTGGCTCCTCAGCTCCAGGGTCAAGTGGTTCAAGTCCAAACGGATAATACCACAACCATGTACTACCTCAACAAGCAGGGCGGCATGCACTCTCGTCTGCTATGCAAGGAGACACTCCACATCTGGACCCTCGTAGAGCAGTTGGAGGTGGATCTCCTCGCCATCCATGTGGCAGGAGCCTCGAACCAGCTGGCAGAAGCTCTCAGTCGCTTAGGCCAGACATCCTACTAATGGTCTCTCCATCCAGAGGTAGTTTACAGCCTGTTCTCCCGTTGGAGCAAACCGATGGTGGACTTGTTTGCCTCCAGGGAAAACACGAAGCTGAGGCTTTTTCATGCCCACCCCCCTCAGCAGGGCTCACTGCAGGGGGATGCCTTCTCGAGGCTGTGGACCCCAGGCCTCCTCTACACCTTCCCTCCTTTTCCCTTGATCCACAAGGTGTTACTCAGGGTGAGGAGGGACAAGACAAAGGTGATTCTGGTAGCCCCAGACTGGTCGCGCCAGTTCTGGTATCCAGATCTCCTCAGCTGCAGGCCCTCGGAGTGGCTTTGTACATGCCCGGACCTGACATCTCTGAATCAGGGGAAGGTCTTCCATCAGGACCTTCAATCCCTGCACCTCGCAGCCTGGTACCTGAGCGGCTAGAGTTACAGGCTTTGGGTCTTTCCGAAGATGTCTACACTGTGGTGGAGGCATCTAGAAAGGAATCGACCAGGAAATGTTATGTTTTCAAATGGAAAAGGTTTTCCATTTGGTGTCAGGGTAAGGGTCTGGACCCCTTATCCTATTCTGTGGCTAACATTCTCTACTACCTTTGGTCTCTCTTCAAAGGGGGTCTACGGTCATCGACCCTTAGGGTGCACCTGGCAGCCATTTCTGCTTACCGGGTGTGGGCCGGTCAGCCAACATTGGCGCAGGAGACAGTGGTGAGGCGCTTTTTCAAAGGCCTGGATCACATATCCCCTCTGGCGCGTGAACCTCCACCTCCATGGGATCTACTGCTGGTATTGGCAAAGCTCATGGGCAAGCCATTCGAATCAATGCACAAGTGTGAGCTGTCACACTTGTGGAAGACAGCCTTCCTGGTGGCTATCACGTCTGCCAGAAGGACAGGGGAGCTCCAGGCGCTTTCAGTGGACTCCCCTTATCTGGTCTTCCACAGGGACAAAGTTGTCCTGTGCCCCCACCCGAAATTCCTTCCAAAGGTGGTGTCAGAGTTTCACCTTAACCAGGTGTTGACTCTGCCGTTATACTACCCTAATTACACCTTGGAGGCCGAGTACAGGCTCCATACTTTGGACCTGAGACATGCTCTCTTCTGTTACAAGGAGAGGACGGCGGAAATTTGTGAAGAGGTTCGCCAGCTGTTTGTCACCTACACTGAAGCTGCTTCTGGCAGACCTTCAGCCAAACGGACCATAGCAAGATGGATTACATCATGCATAGGTCTATGCTATGAGTTGGCGGGCATGGAGCCTCCCAGAGGAATAAGAGCTTATTCTACCCGCCATACTGCTGCATTGGTAGCTGCTTCCAGGGACATCCCTATCCAGGAAATCTGTCTGGCTGCTACCTGGAAGTCAGCAAACACCTTTATTACCCACTACCACATCGACCTCGAGTCACGTCGGGATGCTGGTTTTGGGGCTTCAGTTCTCCATTCTCGGTACGCCTTGCCTCCCTCCTCTCAGAGAACCGCTAAGAGTCCGCCAATAAGTGTGGATGAACAACATATCCACGATCCTAGAAAAACAGGTTACTCACCTGTAACAGTAGTTCTAGGAGTGGTATATGTTGTTCATCCACATAGACCCACCTGACCTTCCCGACTGCAGAAGCACATGACCTGACTTCCAGCGGGCTAATATCTGGCGTCATGGGGCAGAGCTGAGGTATATACCACCCAGGTGGGTGGGAGGAGCTAGCTTGAAGGCTTCTGGCAAGATTTAAAGGGGAAAGGGACATGCCAATAAGTGTGGATGAACAACATATACCACTCCTAGAACTACTGTTACAGGTGAGTAACCTGTTTTTTCTGCTTGCTAGATCCAGAGCCTGGGGTTTTCTGGTGAGACACATTGTCCCTGTCCTGCAGCGGGAGGTTCCTTTATGCCTGTCCTCCTGATTCAGCGGGTGCTAATCAGGTTGCAGATGGAGGGGGCCAGCATGATCCTGGTTGCACCCTTCTGGCCATGACAGGTATGGTTCCCATTACTGCAACAGTTAGTGGTAGAACCTCCAGATCACTTCGAGATAGAGCTCTTGCAGCAGGTAACACCATTAGGACTACACCGCCAGGCACTAGGACCCCACGGAAAAATTCTAGCTAGCAGTCTGAGGCGGGCGACTGCCCCCGACATCACCCACGGTATAAAGGGGCAGTCCCCCAGCACCACCTCAGTTTTTTCCCGCAGTCGACCCACGTATATCGTTTCCATGGACACCTCCTGCTTCCAGTCTACTGCCATTTTTGCACTTCGCACTGTTAACATTTTTTCTCAAAATACTAGATCTTCCTTCGAGAGGGAGCTCTTGCAGCAGGTAATACATATAGGACTATGCAAGCCAGGCACTAGGACCCCACAGAAAAATTTCTAGCCAGCAGTCCAAGGCAGGGGACCGCCCCCTGACATCCACGTGGGATAGAGGGGGTGGTCCCCAAAACCACCTCAGTTTTTTTCCCGTAGTTGACTGCCATTTTTCGCGCTTTGCGCAGTTACCATTCAGTTGGGGTTTTTTTGTACTCGCCTTTTTCCTTTTTGCATGTCTTGTTCATCTCCTCTGAGGCAGAATTCTAAGTGCGCATGTGGCAAGAAGATCCCAGCCAGAGACGGCCATTTGGCCTGCCTTATCTGTCTGGGCCCGGTGCAACAAGCCAGATGACTGCCCACACTGCGAGAAGTTCAACAATAAGACTTGAATCCACCAACTAAAGACTCTGAAGGCTTACCTACTGGAACAGCAAGTGGCTGTCATGCAGAGGACCCATTTGGGACACAGTTCTTCCTCTTCAGCTAGGGATTCCTCCCCCAGAGAGAAGAAATCGAGCAGGAAACACCACTATAGAGATAAGGATCGAGCCAAGTCAGAGTCCCGCCCTAGGTTCCCGAAGACCTTCAAGTCCTCTGCCTCTGGCGGGAGGTCAGAATCTATTCCCCTAGGTTCATTAGCCCTTCCCGGGGCTTCCGCCAAGACTTCTCCCACCTCCTCCCATTCACATGGCAAGGAGTCCTCTGGGCATGGGCATTTGTCTGCCCCTACGTCCATGGCTTTAACATAGAAACATAGACTTTGATGGTATGTAAGGACTGCTTGGCCCACCTATTCTGCCCATTTCCATATCTATTGCATATGCTGCAGATTCTAGTTAAGGCACCTCAAGCTGTCACTAGGGTCTAAGCCAGAAGGACAGGTGTCTTCTTTGGGTGCAGCATCGGAATCCATCACCCGTAAGATCTTGGAGTTGTCCGAAAAGACGAAAGGGTTGGGCAACTCCACCAGACGCCAGGAATCAGAGTGCTGCCAGAAGCACTCACCACCCTGAGAGAAGGCGGTGACTGCTTTAGAGGATCGCCAGATCTCTGGGCCTTCTGATTCCATGTTGGAGCCGGACCAGATGCCCCCTTCCAAATGGCTGTCTGCTCTGCCGGACCAGACGTCGGACCAGGCAACGGGTCTCACGCCTGAGGACAAAACGCCAGGACCTCTTGAAAGAGGTTCAGACCCGCCGTCACCTCTTTCTCCTAAGGAGCCAGACATCCAACCTCCAGGGGATTCTACCCCAGAGCCTCCGATACAGATGCCTGATGGTAATCAACTGGTAGATCGGACAGCCAGGCTGGACACACCGCAAGGACCACCGAACGTCCCTACCCCGCCACCAGTTCAGCCCGTCATCCCTCTGGTGGAGGTAGGAGCTCTGTTCAACTCATGGTAGAATACTATAAAGGGAGACCTGCTACCCAGACCACAGGAGCGGTCACCTAGCCCTAGGTGTCTTCTGCCACCGCCTCTGCCCAGAGAGCCATAGCCTCAGAGGCCTCCCAGATGGCCTCCGATGCCTGATCACCGATCATCAGGGGACAACAGTTGGGGGTCGCCATGGCCGACACCCGCTCCATCTTCAAAGGGACATCCACATTCATCCTCAGATGAAGATCTGGGGGACTCTTCCTCCTATTATTCTTCTGAGGATGAGCTCCCTCTACCCTCTCCGGACTATAAGAAGAATTACCCCAGATCTCCTTTTCTGGACATAATGAGACACATGTAATACCTTAATCAGTGGAATACAGAGGAGCTTGACCCAGAAAGATGTCGCTTGGTGAAATTTCTACAGGCAAGTGACCCTAAACCCCTGGTCGTCCCTCCTCTAGTGGAGTCCTTTCAGGACGTCACAAAATTGGCCTGGAAGCACCCCTTCCCTACTCCGGCTGTCCCAAGGAAGGCAGACTGCTTCTGTAGGACACCAAAGGGAGAGCCTCACTTGAGTGAACAACCTAAAGCAGACAATGGTGCTGACCACAGCTCCATAACAGGGCACAGCAACATAGGCATATGAGTTCACAGCCTCCTGATCCTGAGTCTGATAAGCCGGATCAAATGGGCAGAAAGGTATACTCCTCTGCCACTTGCACGGTCAGGTCCCCAAACTTCTTGGCACATATGGTTGTGTACCAGAAGTCATTATGGAACAAGGCAATGGACTTGGCTAAAACTCAGCCAGATTCTGATCAAAAATCTGAGCTTATGGCTCTTATTCAGTCCAGCATAGACGTATGCAAGCACATCCTGAGAAGCTCGTATGACTCCGTGGATATGGCCACCAGAGCTGCTGCCACAGAGATCTGTATGAGACATCACACCTGGCTGAGGGTCTCAGGATTCTGGCAGAATATTATCCTGTATGCACCCTTTCAGGGGTCAGTTCTCTTGGGCCCAGACACTGAGAAGCTGGTCACTGGGCTATAGAACTCTGGTAAGGCAGTCTCCAATATCCACCGAATGTATAAGTTGGAACCAGCCACTACCAGACGCCTGCCCTTTCATAAGAACCAGGGTCAACAAGGAAGGTGTCAGCATCCTAAAGGAGGATTTAAGAGAAGAGGACCTCCCCTCCCCTTCCCTTAGGCACTCAAGGTCCCAAAAATGCAAACAATGCCAGACAGCCCGTGCCCAACCCCTCCGCCTTGGCATTACTCCCTGCCTGCCCCCCTACCTCCGGAGGAGTTTCAGGGGGAGGCAGTAGGAGGGAGATTGTCCCTCTACTTCAGAGGATGGTCCAGTATCACCACAGACCTGTGGGTCCTCCAGATAATAGAAAGGGGGTATGCACTGGAGTTCACACAGATTCCACCGGACAACCCACCAGTTCCCACCCACTGCTCCCTGTCCCATGCAGCCCTCATAAGAGCAGAAATCCAATCGCTCTTGCAAAAGAGAGTAATTCAGGTGGTACCTCCAGGTCACAGGGGAAGGGGATATTACTCCCATTTCCTCCTTGTGCCAAAGAAGTCAGGAGACCTCTGCCCCATACTGGATCTGAGCCAGCTGAACAACTTTATAGAGTACAAAAAGGTTCAGGATTGTGACTCTGCCTGGCCTGTTGCCTATGATCCACCAAGGGGATTGGCTCTGTTCACTGGATATGCAGGGTGCCTACATGCACATAAAGAATCTGCCATCCCACAGAAAGTATCTCTGCTTCATCTTCCAGGGAGAACACTTTCAGTTCAGAACACTGCCGTTCGGCCTCTCATCGGCACCGAGGGTCTTCACCAAGTGCCTCACAATCGTGACAGCAGCTCTCAGGAGAAAGGGTCATTATGTTTACCCCTACCTGGATGACTGGCTACTCACAGCACCTATGGAGGAACAGCTGAGTCGTTCAACAGAGGAGACCTTCTGACTGTTCCAAGACTTGGGGATCACTCTGGACCTCTCCAGGTCATTTCCCTGGCCTACCCAGAGGCTGCAGTACATAGGGGCAGTCTTGGACACCATCCAAGGAAAAACCTTTCTCCCTCAGGACCGAGCAGACAGGCTAAGGGCAATCGCTCAGAGGGTCATCTCCACAAATCAGTCCCGGCCAGAGTGGTGCTGCAGCTTTTAGGCCACATGGCCATAGTCATCACTACAGTTCCCATAGCCCACCTGAACATGAGGGTTCCACAGTGGAACCTCTGGGTTCAATGGGATCAATGCATGGATGATCTTGACTAACCGGTTAGGATCTCCAAGGTGGTACACCATACTCTGGAGTGGTGGCTCACCCCTTCCCAGATGGACACCGGAGTTTCCTTTCAAAAACCCAGTCCTCACCAAGTCCTGACTACAGATGCCTCAGAGATGGGCTGGGGTGTCACCTAGCATCCCAACAAACAAGGGGCTCCTGGGCTTTGGTGGAGCGCAGTCTCCACATCAATGTGCTGGAGATGAGGGATGTCTTATTTGCTGTGCGAGCCTTCCAATCCATGCTCATGCCAGGGCCTCTATTAGTCCAGTCAGACAACACCCCAGTTGTCTTCTACCTCAACAAGCAATGGGTAACGCATTGTTACCCCCTGTACAGGGAAGCGATGAGAGTTTGGCACTGGGCAGTGGATTACAACCTGGAAATAACAGCCGTTCACGTTCCAGGGATTAACAACAATCTCGGAGACAGCCTAAGCCGCTGTTGATCACAGAGTCACAAATGGGAGCTACTGCAGGAAGTTGCAGATTACCTCTTCGGACAGTGGGGTCGGCCAGAACTGGACCTTTTTGTGTCCCCACACAATGCCAAACTGCCCAATTTCTGCTAGCTAGATCCTGGGCCTGGTGTTTTCTGGTGTGACGTATCCTCCCTCTGTTGGACAGGGAGGTTCCTGTATGCCTTCCCTCCCTTTCTGCTCCTCCAGAGAGTACTACTCAAGATGCAGGTAGAGAGCGCACTCATGATCCTAATAGCGCCCTTTTGGCTTCGTCAGATATGGTTTCCGTTGCTCAAACGATTGACATCAGAACCGCCAGTCCCATTACCCCTGTCAGCTCACTTGCTCTCCCAGGAGCAGGGAACCCTGGTACATCTGAATCTTCAGTCTCTGCATCTGCATGCGTGGCTCCTGCAGACCTGATCAGGGACAGATTCGGAGCATCCTGTACAGTGGCAGAGGTTCTCGTGGCAGTGAGAAAACCCTCAACCAGAGTGATGTATGCCATGAAATGGAAACATTTCTGCTCATGGGCAGCCCCCATTCTGTGGACCCTTTCCACTGTCTGGTGGAATCTATACTGGAGTACCTTCTTTCCCTGTCAGACAGGGAACTCTGGTACTCATCCATTAAGGTGCATCTTTCTGTGCTGTCAGCTTACCATGCGCCAATGGATGAAAAAGCACTGGCACAAGTGGACTTGTGCAAAACCTTCCTAAGGGGTATCCTGCACATCAAGCCTCCCAGGAGGGATGCCATCCCTCCATGGGATCTTCTTTTCATGTTAGAAAAGCTTGCGTTGCCTCCCTTTGAACCAGATGCAAGCTGCAAGCTATGCTTCGTTTCATGTAAACCATTATTGTTAGTTGCCATTACTTCCGCTCGAAGAATTTCTGAGCTACAAGCTCTGATGTGTAAAGAGCCTTACCTTATTTTTCACAGGGACAGAATTGCCCTGTGCACAAATCCTAAGTTCCTTCCAAAGATGATGTCTGAATTCACCTTAAATCAGGACATCCAACTTCCACTTTACTACCCAGAATACTCAGAGGGGAGGCATTGTTACATACTCTGGATGTACACAGAATTCTCTGTCACTATATAGAATGGACCCGACTGTCAAAAAGACAAACCAGTTGTTTGTCTGCTTTGCCCAAAGAATGTTAGGGACTCCTGTAACCAAGCAGACACTTGCCAAGTGGTTGGTCAACTGTATTACTTTTTTTTTTTTTTAACCAAAAGTATGACAAACCCTTGCCGGGACCGGTCAAGGGTCATTCCACAAGGGTCGCAACCTCCTTTGTGTCCTTCAAAAATGTGTCTGCAGCACATCTTTGTGCAGCTGCTACTTGGAATTCGGTCCACACTTTCATTAGGCACTACAGTCTGGACATTGTTTCCAGAAGGAGAGCAGGATTTGGCCTTGCCGGTCCTCCAGGGACTACTCTTCTAAGGAATGAAATGGACACTGTTTTTTCTAGTCCGCTACCCTTCTGATCTGGGTCTCTTATTGTACTGCTTGGGACTCGGTCCTGTATGTGTTACCTGCTGCAAGAGCTCTCTCTCAAAGTAAGATAGTACAGTTATGTAAAAACTTACCGTAAGAGTAGATCATCGAGAGTAGCTCTTGCAGTAGGTGGTTTTTCCCTCCCACCTGCCCCCAGGTTTATGCAACTACATCTCTCTGGGGGATGGGAGATCCTCCTCGGTTCCCCATCCTTTGTCTCAGCCAGGTCTTCGGTGGGACGAATTAAGGTGGTGCTGGGGAACCGCCCACTTTATACCACACGGGACGTCAGGGCAGGGCCAACAGCAGGGGGTGGTCCCCCACCTTGGACTGCTGGCTAGAAATTTTTCTGTCGCATCCTAGTGCCTGGCGACATAGTCCTATATGTGTTACCTGCTGCAAGAGCTCCTCTCGAAGATCTACTCTTATGGTAAGTTCTTACATAACTGCACTTTCATCATGTATGTTTACCAAGCGATTTTCCTCATCAGAGCGGTGGAAATCAAAATCGGCCTGATTTCTCTCCCTAGGCCCCAACCACAATCCTGGATGACTGCCAGCATTGCCAAGGTTTCAACAGGAGGACTCAAATCTGCCGCCTGAACACCTTGAAAGCATACCTCCTTGAACAGCAAGTGGCTGCCATGCAGAAGATCCAGTCAGGCACAGCTCGACATCCTCCTCGGCTAAGAACTCCTCCCCCAGAGAGAAGAAATTGAGTGGGAAGCACAATCATCTGGACAAGGACAGGTCCAGGTCAGAATCCTATCCTAGGTCCCCACACAAGATTTCAACCACCGGCATGAGGTCTGACTCAGCACCCCCCCCCTCCCAATCTCACTAGTTCTCCCATGGTCACAGTTGAGGAAGCCCCCACCTCTACTCGGGCACATGGCGGGGAGTCTTCTGGGCTTGGGCTTTCTCAGGTCCCCATGTCCCTGGCTATCCAACCCCACAAGCATGCGTTAGGGTCACAGTCAGCAGGACAGGTGCACTCTGCATCGAGTGGCAGGTCAGAACCTGCCATCCATAAGGCTGCACTCCCTGGGTTGTTGGGCAGGGTGACAGAGTCTGACAATACCTGGAGATGCCAGGAACACGAGCACCAGAAGAAGCATCACTCACCTCCAGACAGTCATCGGCTGAGGCTTCAGGCTGATGTCAGGCCTCAACTCCCTCTGACTCCACTATGGAGCCAGACCAGACGCTGTCCTCTATGTCACTGTCTGCTCCACAGGGCCTGAATGAGAACCTGACTACAAACCAAACATCAGGGCACCTGATGCTAGCCTCCGAGGATACCTGAGACTGGGTGCCACCCCTCCGCCTTCACCTCCTCCTCCTCAGGAGTCCGACGACCAGACGTCAGAGCACCCGACGCCAGAGGATATCATCCCACCAGGGCTGATGCCCGATAAGACTGTACTGTTGGACCCAGCACCAGAAGAAACTACCTCAAGGGCCGATACCAGGGACCCCTGATGCCCCTACCCTGGCACCACAGCCAGGCCCTGTCATCCCTTTGGCTGTCGGGGCCTTATTCAGAAGCTGATGGAATACCATTAAAGAGAATCTTTTGCCTAGGCCACCAGAGCCAGCCCGTAACCCCGCGGGGACCCCAGCCCTGCCTAGATAGTCTATCCCCCCATGTCCTATTCTGCCATCCTCAATGCCAGATCGCCTGATGTCAGGGGATGAGGGACATGGATCACCAGTACAACGGAGGCATGGTCACAACCCGTCCAAATCCTCCTCTAGGGGACGTCAGTATATGTCCTCAGAAGGATCCTCCAGAGGCTCCTCCTCCTACGACTCCTTGGAGGATGACTTGTCCCTTCCATCCCCAGACCACAGGAGGGACTCTCCGAGGTCCCCTCCAGATGATCCCTCCTTCCTGGATATAATGAGATGTATCCAGTTCTTAAACCAGTGGGAGACAGAAGAGCTGGACCACGAGAGGTGCCATTTGGCAAGGTTCTTAGGGGCCACCGACCCAAAACCATTGGCCATCCCACCCTTAGTGGAATCCTTCCAGTTCATTACAAAGGTTGCCTGGAAGCACCCCTCTGCAACCTCAGCAGTCCCTAAAAAGGCTGACTGATTATATAGAATGCCAAGGGGAGAACCACACTTGAGCAAGTAGCCTAAGGCGGACTCTCTGATCCTCACAGTTGCCCATGGGAGAACCCAACAACCAAATCATATGAGCTCCCAGCCACCGGATAAGGAGTCCAAGAAATTGGACCATTTGGGTCGCAAAGTGTAATCCTAGGCCACCCGTGCGGTCAGATCATTTGATTTTTTGGCACACATGGTGATGTACCAAAAATTACTATGGAATAAGGCCATGGACCTGGCCAAGTTACAACCTGATTCTGCCAACAAATCTAAATTGTTAGCGGTCCTTCAGTCTGGGGCTGACATCAGTAAGCATGTCCTTAGGTGCTCATATGACTCGGCAGACACTGCCGCCAGGGCTGCGGCCACCAGCGTGTGCCTCAGGCACCACTCCTGACTGAGGATCTCAGGATTTCGCCAGGATCTGCAGGATGGCATCCTAGATGCCCCTTTCCAGGGTGCAGTCCTTTTCGGTCAGGAAGCCAAAAAGCTAAAAACTGGTTCCGATTTGTACATTTTGTGGACCTCAGAAACTGCCTTACCAGAGTCCTGTAAACCAGTTATGTCCAAGTGTCACTTCTTTTGTCGGCAGCAGGGCCAGCAAGGAAGACGACAGCAGCACAGAGGCAGTTATAAAAGAAAAGGTGCCCCCCCATCCTCAGGGACCCAAGAGTGCCAAGAACGGCAGAGCTCCATTGCCCATCTCAACAACCTTGGCATGACTCCCTGCCTGCCACCCCCTCCTCAGGTGGAGTTGCAGGGGGAGGCAGCTGGTAGAAGGTTCTCCCTTTACCTCAGCGGCTGGTCCAGTATCACTGCAGATCAGTAGGTACTTCAGTTCATAGAGTGGGATTATGCTCTGGAATTCACACAGATCCCCCCAGACAACCCACCTATTCCTTCCCTTTGTTCCCCATCCCATGCAGGCCTTATCAAGGCAGAAATCCAAGCCCTCCTGAGCAAGAAAGTGATCCAACCAGTGCCACTGTCTCAAAGAGGAACAGGATATTATTCCCACTTCTTCCTCGTTCCCAAAAAATACAGGGAACCTTCGTCCCATCCTGGACCTCAGCCAACTGAACACTTTCATCGAATACAAAAGGTTCAGGATGGTGACAATGCTGGTATTGCTGCCCATGCTTTGCCAAGGGGATTGGCTCTGCCCTCTGGACATGCAGGATGCCTACATGCATAAAGATACTGCCATCCCACAGAAAATACCTTCACTGGAGAGCACTACCAGTTGGCCTTTCTTTGGCACACAGGGTATTCATGAAATGCCTGGCAATAGTGGCAGCAGCTCTCAGGAGGCAGGGGCATTATGTCTACCCCTACCTCGATGACTGGCTATTAAAAGCTCCCACAGAAGCTCAACTGCATCGCTCTCTGGAAGACACCTTTCGCCTGTTCCAAGGACTGGGGGTTACCTTGAACCTTCCCAAGTCATCCCTCCAGCCCACACGGAGATTACAGTACATAGGGGCAGTCTTGGACACTGTCCAAGGAAAAGCCTTCCTTTCTTCAGATGGCAGATAGACTAAGGGCGCTGGCTTGGAGGGTTGTTTCCACAAATCGGGTTCCAGCCAGAATGATACTGCAGCTGCTAGACCACATGGCAGCCACCATTGTAACTGTTCCCTTAGCTCATCTGCACATGAGGGTTCTCCAGTGGAACCTCAGGGTCCAATGGGACCAGCGTTTGGACAACCTCAAACAGCCAGTCCGAGTCTCCAAAGCAGTGTGTCAGACTCTGGAATCGTGGCTCACCCCCTTCCGGTTAGAATCCAGGGCTCTATTCCAAAATCCCAGTCCTCAGTAGATCCTGACAATGGATGCCTCAAGACAAGGGTGGGGTGTGTATTTCAGAGCCCATCAGACAAGAGGGACTTGGATCTCTTTGGAACGCAATCTCCACATAAACATTTTGGAGATGAGTGCCATCCTCTATGCCTTACAGGCATTCCAGATGATTCTCCTGCCAGGGCCCCTACTGATCCAGTCGGGCAACATGCCAGTGGTCTTCTACATCAGCAAACAAAGGGGGCACACACTCTTACCCCCTTTGCAGAGAAGCCATGAGAGGTTTGTACTGGGCAGGGGAGCACAATCAGGAACTCGCAGCAGTTCACGTTCCAGGAGTTCAAAATACCCTAGCCAACAGCCTCAGCTGCTCTCAATCTCAGGCTCATGAATGGGAGCTACTACAGGACATAGTAGACGACCTTTTCGCAAGGTGGGGCCTTCCAGAACTGGACCTCTTTGCATCTCCACTCGATGCCAAACTACCCAATTTCTGCTTGTTAGATCCAGGGCTTGGTGTTTTCTGGTGAGACGTGTTGTCCCTCTTTTGGGCAGGGAGGTTCCTATATGCCTTCCCCCCTTCCCTCTACTTCAGAAAGTACTGCTCAAGCTACAAGTGGAACGAGCCACCATGATCCTCATAGCGTCATTTTGACCTCGGCAGATTTGGTTCCCATTACTCCAACAGTTGGCATCGGAACCTCCAGTTCCATTGCCCCTGTCTCCTCACTTGCTCTCCCAGGAACAGGAAACTCTTGACACCCAAATCTTCAGTCTCTGCACCTGCATGCATAGCTCCTACAGACTTAGTCAGAGACAGATATGGGGTGACTTCATGGGTGGCAGAGGTCCTAGTGGCTGCGAGGAAACCCTCCACTAGGGCCACATATGCCATGAAATGGACATGTTTCTACCTGTGGGTGTCATCCTGTCTCCTGGATCCTTTCACCTGCCCGGTGAATTCGGTACTGGAGTACCTTTCCCTATCTGACAAAGGTCTCAGCTGTTTGTCCATAAAGGTGCACCTTTCTGCACTGTCAGCTTACAATGTACCTATGGATGGCAGGACCCTGGTGCAGCTGGACTTGTCCAAGACCTTTTTGTGCTGTACTATGCATATCAAACCTCCTAGGCGGGACCCCATTCCCCCAGGACCTTTTATTTATGCTAGAAAAGCTTACGTTGCCTCTCTTTAAGTCAGCTGAGCTACGCTTCCTCTCTTGATGTCGTCGAGGCACAGGTCAGGAAGCATAGGAAAACATGGAGCAGTTGTAAAATTCGCAACAAGAATTTTATTATGAATAACAATAAAAAAATACAGTTGTTCAGTATAACTATAAAGACAGAATAAACAGAAGATGCATCTGAGTTTTCCTTCAGTCTCTGTGTCTCTCAAAACACTGCAGCTCTGTTTTTATTCTAAGTCTTTTCAACCCCCTTCTTAACAAGCATCCTGTTTTTTTTCTAAAATGTTCTTGTATATTTCAGGCAGGTGCAGGCAAGAACACCATGTCCCAGAACTGAGGCCCCTTTTCCACAGCTTCTGCAAAAGGCTTAAAATTTGCATTTCAGGTTAACCCCTTGAGTTCTCAATAGCTTTTAGCAATCATCTTAGACTATAATTATATACATTTCAACAGTAACACTATATAATTTCTAAACAAAGGGATCCCAATATCAGTTACATTTCCACATATTGATTTGCATATTTTTTTTATGCCAGCAGATATGTAAGGGAGGAAAAAGAATAGCAAGAGAAGGTTGAGAGACAGTGAGAGGCAAAAAATTGCTAGACTGTCGGGGAGATCAAGTCCTAGGTCTCACGGGAAAATTTGGTTGCACAACCAGACAGATGAGACAAGAGACAGGAAAGGAAAGAACAGAACAGATCCCTGCATTGAAACTCTTCATAACAAGTGGGACAGGGTCCTATTCAACCCTATCATATACACCCACTCCTTATGAGGGAACCTGTTTTATCAAACAGGTTTCCAAAACGTTCTATCAATTCTCTACTAATATTAGCTTCTAACTTTCAGAAATTAGGCGAATGTACAGTATCCTTTTTACTATAACAGTACAGCAAACGGTAAAGTTTAAACTCATACATTTGTTTTTCAACCTTCAGAACCCTCAATTCCTGATCCATATCTTAACAGAAAATCAGCATTGCTATTTTCTTTACCAGATTTGTGTATCACCTTGAATTTTAATGGCTGTAGTGCCAGGTACCACCTTGTGATTCTGGAAGTTTTATCTTTTATTTGGTTAAGCTAACAGAGAGGATTGTGATCTGTTATAAGTACAAATTCAGTTCCTAGTAAATAAAATTTAAGGGACTCCATGGCCCACTTTGCTCCTAAACATTCCTTTTCAATGGTGGAGTTCCTTTTCTCTCTGTCATACAACTTCCTACTTATGTACAGAATAGGATGTTCCATCCCATCTATATTTTGACTTAGTACTGCACGTAGGCCTACCTCTGATGCATCTGTTTATAACAAAAATGATTTCTCGAAATCTAGGTTTCTCAAAACGGGCTGAAAATAATACAGCCTTAATGGCTTGAAAAGCTTCATCACACTCTGGGGTCCATTTCACATTATTTGGGTACCGTGTTTTTGTGAGTTCAGTGAGGGGAGTAGCTAACTCTGCAAAATTGGGAACAAATCTCCAATAATAACCAGCCAGCCCTAAAAATGACCTGACATGTTTCTTTGTTTTAGGGACAGGGCTGTTAGCTACAGCTTCTATTTTAGAAATTTCTGTCTTAACGTCTCCATTTCCCAACATATAGCCCAAATATCTGGTTTCCTGCATGCCCAATGCTCAGTTGATAGGATTAATAGACCTGCATTTTTGACAGCTTGAATAACTGCTCGTAGGTGTTCTAGGTGGCTTTTCCAGTCTGGACTGTACACCATGACATCATCCAGGTATGTAGCACAATAACCAGTGCGAGGTGATACAATTACATCCATGTACTGCTGAAATGTAGCTGGCGTACCATGTAAACCAAATAGCATGTTGGTGAACTGATAGAATCCAACAGGAGTGCAATTTTGTCCCTGGATTCTTTAGCTAAAGGGATTTACCAGTTACCCTTGGTGAACTCAAGGGTACTGGTATACTTTGCACTCCCCTCTCTGTCCACCAAATCATCTATTCTGGTCATTGGATAACTGTCAGACAAATTCTGATGCTTGATTAAGTTTCCTAAAATCAAGGCAGATTCTAACACCGTCTTCTTTTTTGTTTACAATTACCATTGGAGATGACCAAGCACTCCTCGACTCCTCTGATACCCAATTATTTCATTGTTTGTATTTTCTTAACCACATCAGCTCTTAACCACTCTGGTAATCTGTTTGCCTTTTGCCTAATAGAGCGAGCATTCCTTGTCACTATTACCTGCTCTGCCCCTTTTGCTCTGCGTGGTACTATCGTAAAAGTACTGTTAAATGTCTTTAGCACATTACAAATTTCTGCAGTTCTGAGGTTAAGGAAACTTTCACTTTTACAGCATCAGCAATTACACTTTGTTCCAGTCTATCATAAGCTACATCAATATCTTCTTTATCAGTTTCTGGTAAAACTAGCAAAACCGTTTTTGGTGTGTTTTCAACCCATTTCTTGAAAAGGTTAGTATGGTATATCTTAGTAGGATTTTTCCTGTCAGGAGTCTCAGTCTCGTAGTTAACGGTGCCAGTACATCAAAGCACTTTATGAGGCCCTTGCCACTTCTTTAACAGTTTATTTTCTGTTGTGGGTAACACTGGCAAGCAAAATCTTTTCACCTGGCTCAAACACTTTTTCCTTTACCCCATGGTCATAATATACCTTCTGCTGGTTTGGGGCCTTTTCCTGATTACTATGGGCAATTTCAACATATTTTGCCAGCTTCTTTCCTAGGGCACGCAGACAAGATATAGATTGTTTCTGAGTGGGGTTATCGTCCCACGTTTCTTTTATCAAATCCAGTGGCTCTCTTGGCTGCCTACCATACAGCATTTCAAATGGTGAAAACCCTGTTGATGCCTGTGGCACTTCTCTGTAAGCAAAAAGTAGGAAAGGCAAGTATTGGTCCCAATCTTTCCCTTCCCCTTTTACAAACCTTTTTAACATGCGTTTTAGGGTTTGGTTAAAATGTTCAAGACCGTCTGTCTGAGGGTGATAGGCGGAGGTTCTTATGCCAGTGATAAATAGTAGTCTGTACAGTTCCTTAAGTAATGCAGCACCAGAACTACTACCCTGATCAGTAATAACTTCTTTAGGTATGCTGCCCACTCTGCTGAAAATTTCCGCAAGCTCTGCTGCCACTTTTGAAGCTGTGACAGTACACATTGGAACTGCTTCTGGGTATCGAGTAGCATAGTTGCATACTACCAGGATAAATCTATTACCCTTTTTACTTTTGTCTAAAGGACCAACCACATCCATTGCAATTCTCTCAAAAGGCACATCTGTCAAGGGTAGGGGCACCACTGGCACCTTGTCTTTTCTAGTGACTGGGGCTATTTTCTGACACTCAGCACAGGAATTGCAATAGGTAGCAACATCTTCATAAATTCCAGGCCAGTAAAATCTATACAGCAACCTGGCAAGGGTGTGATCCCTCCCTGAGTGACCAGCCATAGGACTATCATGCTATCTGTAACAACTCTGTTCTATTCTTCTGTGGTATAACCAATTGATCTAACCTTGAGAGGGTTTCTTCAGTAGGTCATTACATATAGGACTGGCACCACCTGGCGTCAGGCCGCATGGCAGACTTTTCTAACAATCCCTGATGGGGAACCGCCCAACCAACGTCACGTGACCGATGTCAGCGTGGCTGTATATAGTGGGCGGTCCCCGTGCCCACCCTCCAGTCCTCTCCCGCCGTTGCCTTATGTCAGTAGCATTGCAGATTTCCATACAGTGATTGTCATGTGAGTTCTTGCGTCGAAATTTTCCTTCGTGCAAATGTTTCTTATTTTCATCTACTACTTGTTGTTTTCACCCAAGAAGTGCTCGTCCTGTGGCATGCAGATCCCGCATAAGGACAGTCAGTTTAAGTGTGTGATCTGTTTGGAGCCAGACCACCCTGTTTCCTCCTGCTTGGAGTGCCAACCCTTCAACCAGGCTACCAAAAAGTGGAGACAGCAGGCTTTGGAGGCCCACCTCTTAAATGTCCGCTTAGCATCCCTTGAAAAGCAGATGGACCGGATTAGAGAGTCTTCATCTGAAAAGTCTTCTCCTTCAAAGAAACACCACAAGGAGCAATCCCAGGAGTGCCCAACGGATGAGACCTTGCGGCCCTCGATGAGCAAGGCTCAGCCACTGCCAAAAGAGCCTTCAGATGGTAAGTCTGGCTAAACTGTTGTGGGTCAGTCGATCATCAGCCCCTCCAACGACCACACCACCATAGGTGCCAGTAAGATGGCTCCCCGGCCTTCAGGGACCCACTCGGCACCAGTCAATAAGTCAGTCGGGGGCTCCTCCCCACCCGCCCAACTCCGCCTGATAAGATGCCTGTCACTGACAGCCACTCAGGTGCAGTTCTCCCGTCTGGGCCTAACGGCGCCTCACCCGACATCTGGCAGAACCAGGGGGAGAAGGCCCCTCTCCCACTCAACCTTTGCCTTTACTCTCCCCTTCTCCGGTAGGTACCTCAGGCAAAGATAGCGCAGAACCCCTCAACGTCATCTAGTCCCTGGGGTCTGTCCCGCACTCTCCTGATGGAGTCATGGAGAAAGAGGCCCCTCCTCAGCCGTCTAGCCTTCCAGCGGAGGCTCCTCCTCCTCTTTCTGGTGGGATTCCTGTGGAGCCGATGCTCACTCCAGCCCTAATCCAACCATCAGATCCGGCGAATCCTCCTCCGACGCCAGACATTCTGACAACTGTTCCACAGCCAGAGCCCAGTGGTCAGCCCCAGCCATTGGCTCTGGCACCAGACCAGGTCCTGATGTCAGGTCCCCTTCGTCCAGCTCTGACACCGGGCCCCTTTCCTGCGCTAGATCGGGTGGTGCCGGTCCCGACATTGGTCCCCCTGACAGCTATCCTGGCGCCAGACCCCCCACCAATCTACACTACGGCAGGTCTGACGTGGGTACCCCCACCATCAGACCTGACGACAGTGATTTATACAAGCTCCTGGACTGCCCCACATTACCCTTTTGGGTATCCTGGGGACCATTTCCCAGCTGGTCCTCCTCCTCCTGATTGGAGCTCCTTTGGGCAGTACTACCCTGATTACAACCCCTACCATCACTACCAGGGGTTACCAGGGTTACCATTACCCACCCCCACCGGTTATTCCTCCTCCTCCCCCCTGGCCCCAACCTCCTCCTCTGGCTGTGTCAGATTTCAAGACTCTTATCCAGTCTTGGTGGCAGGGGGTGTGTTCAGAGTTGGTTTCGGACCTGGAGATGAGACTCCCTCTTCCACGGTCTCCTAGGTCTACGCCCCTGAGAAGTTCTTCTCCATCCACAGTACATGTCTCGGGGGTGGCTTGCCAGGACATTAACCTTCCAGACATCCATCACCTTCCTGACGAGGGGGCAGACGATGACAATGAGGGGGGCCGACGAATTGGCGGAGGTCGCCTTGGAGGAGCCCGAGGGTCCGTAAGGCAAGGTTTCCCCTCAGTCCCCCCCCCAAGGACCCTGCCTTCCACAAAGGATTTCTTCGACTGGGAGTCAGAGGAACAAGACCCTGTCAGACAGAGACTAGCCGAGCACCTAAACCTAGAGTCTCTGTCTCTGATCCCCATTCCTCCATGGATCAGACCTCATCAGGACCTCACCTCTACGATCTGGCAGATGCCTCATTCTCTCCTGGCTGTCCCCAAGAGCACAGACAGGATATACTGGCTGCCAAAGGATGCTCTGTTCCTAAAGACGCTTCCTGAGGTGGACTCTGTTGTCATCTCTGCTGCTCATGACCGCTCCGCTGCACCCAAGCACATGAGCACCTCTCTTCCGGACAAAGAGTCGAGGCAGATGGACCAATTCAGCACAAAGGTTTATGCTTTGGCCACATGCGCTCTTCGATCCCTCAACTGTGTGGCCCACATGGTGTCTGCCAAAAGACTACCTTGGCCAGGTTGGAAGCTCGGGTCCAGGCTGTGGAACCCTCGAGCCTGAAAGAGGAGCTTGCCAAGAACCTTCGCCTCTCACGCTTTTCACGAAGGCATGCCTTGCGAGCTACATACGACTCAGTCGACTCTGTAGCTCACACCTCGTCAACTGCCATCATCCTAAGATGGCATTCCTGGCTTCGCCTCTCTGGCCTTGAGGTACAGTCAGTGATTCAGGATGCCCCCTTCCGGGGCTCGGTACGTTTTGGTGGGGACACCAAGGATATCATCACTGATCTTCAGGACAGAGGCCTCGCTCTCAGATCAAGTGAGGTCCATGTACCAATCAGGCATTCAACAACAGCAGCCCTTTTGGAAAAGGATGTGGAGGCAGAGGAAGCAGCCCCCGGCTTAACATCAGGGCAAGCGCAAGTCCACGGGTTCCGCCACTCCTCCAGCCTTCAAGAACCAGAGACAAGCAGGGGATCCTTCCCCTGAACATCCTGCCACTTCCTGACTCTCTATACCCACTACCTCCTCAATCTCTCGATGAGGAGCAGGTGGGGGGGAGATTTGCCCGTCATGCGCAGGAATGAAAGGCAGTAACTGCCGATGCATGGGTCCTGCAACTAGTGTCCATCAGACACACCATAGAGTGTCTGGAACTTCCTCCAGAATATCTGCCAATAAGGTCTTCCTACTTCAGAGATCAGGCTCTTCTCATTTGAGAAGAAGTTCACAGCCTCTTGCTCAAGGAAGCTATAGAGCGCATTCCCCTCCTGCAAAGGGCAGGGGGTTTTACTCCCATTTTTTCCTGGTTCCAAAAAGACAGGAGACTTCAGGCTCATTCTTGACTTAAGCAACCTCAATCAATTTGTCGAGTACAAAAAGTTTCGGATGCTGATACTCGGGAGTTTCCTCCCATTCCTTCTGGAGAATCATTGGTTGTGCGCTCTGGACATGCAGGATGCTTATCTGCATATCCTGTTCTTCCCCAGCCACCACCGTTTCCTGCAGTTCAAATTCCAGGGGGAACACTTCCAATTTCGAGCGCTGTCCTTTGGTCTGTCCTCTGCACCCCAGGTGTTCACCAAGTGCCCGGCGGTGGTGGTGGCTTTCTTATACTGGCAGGGTTTTGCGGTCTTCCCTTACCTGGATGACTGTCTGATCTCGGCTCCATCCAGGGACTCCTTACTGTAAGCTCTCTCTTTTACATTGGACCTCTTTGGCAGACTAGGGATTACTGTCATTATCTCCAAGTCTTCCATGACTCCATCCCAGAGACTACAGTTCATTGGGGAAGTCTTGGATATGGTCCAATGCAAAGCCTTCCTCCCTCCAGACAGGATGGAGACCCTAATCCATCAGGCGGCCTGAGTGGCATCATCCAGGACCATCCCAGCTTGGGAGGCCCTCTGTCTTCTTGGCCTGATGGCGGCCTCCATCACTACCATTCCCCTGGTGAGGCTCCATATGAGAGTTATTCAGTGGTCCCTGCGTGTGCAGTGGGACCAACTCCGGGATGACCTGGAACATCTGGTACTGGTCTCCTCAGCAGTTCAGACAGAATTGCTTTGGTGGAGAGACCCATGCAACCTTTCCTTGGGTCTTCCTTTCCAGAACCCCACTCCCTCAGCATCTCTAACCACAGATGCCTCGAACATGGGATGGGGAGCACATCTAGGGGAACACCAAGCTCAAGGACAGTGGTCCAGCTTGGAAGCACCATTACGCATCAATGTTCTGGAGATGAGGGCAGTCTTGTATGCCTTACAGGCCTTCCCGACCCTCCTTCCCAAGGGATCACTGCTGGTCCAAATGGATAGTATGTCGATAGTCTGGTACATCAACAAACAAAGAGGATTCTGATCGTACCCCCTGTGCAGGGAAGCGATGCGGGTGTGGAACTGGGCAGTCCAGCACAATCTGACTCTTGTGGCCGTGCACATTCCAAGCATTCTCAGTGTCCTGGAGGACAGTCTTGGCAGGTCTTGGACCCTAGCTCACAAGTGGGAACTACTTCAGGAAGTGGCAGAATCACTCTTCCTAAAATAGGGGTGACCAGAAATCGACCTGTTCGCCTCCAAATTCAACACAAAACTTCCCAGATTTTGCTCGCTCATTCCAGAGCATGGTGCTTTGTGGCACGATTTTGTACGCCTTCTCTCCATTTCCCATTCTCCAGAGGGTCCTTCTCAAGCTTCAGGCAGAGAAGACAAGGATGATCCTCGTTGCTCCTCTCTGGCCAAGACAAATTTGATTTCTGCTGTTACAACAGTTATCCAGGGAACCACCAGTTCCACTTCCAGTGACCCACAATCAAGATCATCTAGTACATCCGGGGCTCAGGACTCTGCATCTTCATGCTTGGCTCCTGCAGCCATAGTGATTTCTTGCTTCAGGGTCTCCTCCTGGGTCACTCAAGTCCTTATAGAGGCTAGAAAACCCTCTACTCATTCCACTTATGCCATGAAGTGGAAACGGTTTTCTATCTGTGCAACTTCCAAGAGTTGGAACCCCTTTTCTTGTTTGGCCCCTCAAATCATGGAATACCTCCTTCATCTGTCCAACTCTGGTCTGTCATATTCCTCCTTGAAGGTCCACCTTTCCACAATCTCAGTGTACCATGAGCTGCGGGATGGTAAATCCATGGTTCAGTTGAAAGTCTTTAAAACCTTTCTGAAAGGGATCCTCCATCTGAAACCCCGCATCCACAGCCCTACTCCACCTTGGGATTTGAACTTTGTGTTAGAGAAGCTCACCCTTCCCCTTTTTGAGCCGGCTATGAGCTGCGACTTGTGCTTCCTTTCTTGGAAGACGTTATTTTTGGTTGCCATTACATCAGCCTGAAGGATTTTGGAGCTTCACACTCTGGTTTGTAAAGAGCCTTATCTTATTTTCCACAAGGATCGGGCAGTCCTCAGGACAAATCCTAAGTTTCTTCCCAAGGTGGTGTCAGAAGCCACAATGAACCAATCAGTAGAGCTTCCAGTTTATTTTCCATCCCCTCTAATACTGGTCAGGCACTCCTGCACACCATGGATGTCCATCGGATCCTTCGGTGCTGTACACCCCAGACCAAGGATTTCCATAGCAGGGATCAGATTTTTGTTTCTTTTTCCCCCAGATCTAAGGGCAAACCCATTTCCAAGCAGGGCCTTTCCAAATAGCTAGGCAACTGTATCCGGTATTATTACCAAAAGTATGAAAAACCTCTGCCGGGTCCTATCAGAGGTCATTCTACTAGGGGCATGGCTGCTTCTGCTGCCTTCTTGCGAAACGTCTCTGCAGCTGATATCTGTGCCACAGCCACTTGGAGTTCTGTCCATACCTTTACCAAACACGACAGTCTGGACATTGCTTCTAGGCGGAGGACTGGCTTTGGCCTAGCTGTTTTGTCCTAGGCTGGGTCCTTTCTGATTCCCAGTTTCTGCTGGAGCTGTTTTCTCCTCCTCCCCGGTTTCTCTCGGTCTCTCTTTGGAGGGACTGCTTGGGACTCTGTCCTATATGTAATGACCTACTGAAGGAACCCTCTCAAAGTAAGATAGTACAGTTACGTAGGAACTTACTGTAACAGTAGATCTTCGAGAGAGGTTCCTTCAGTAGGTCATATTTTTCCCTCCCTCCTTCCCCTCATTTTATTTCTTACAGGGTCTCCAAATCCTGTTCGCTCTTGCTGTCAGGCCTCTTCCTGGCTCCGGCGGGAGAAATGGAGGACAGGCGTGGGGACCGCCCACTATATACAGCCACGCTGATGTCGGTCATGTGACGTCGGGTGGGTGGTCCCTGTCAGGGATTGCTAGAAAAGTCTGCCATGCGGCCCGACGCCAGGTGGTGCCAGTCCTATATGTAATAACCTACTGAAGGAACCTCCCTCGAAGATCTAATGTTATGGTAAGTTCCTATGTAACTGTACTTTCTGTCTGTTCCTGTGTCTGAGGTTTAACCCAAACTCTGTACAGGAACCCATTACATTTTTTAAATATTGGTCCACCCTGTTTTAGTTTCACCCCCTGCTGCTTAAAATAACCCTGGAGAGAAACATTGTTAGCTTGCTCTGAAACAAAATCACAATTAGTTATCAGTTTAGCTTCAGCATTTTCAAATTTGAAACCTTTATGTCCATCAGTCATTTGCTGCCACAGTTTCTTCAGGCATTGTCTTTCTTTCCTGGATTTCCTTGGAGTTGTGCTCAAACAAGTCCAAATCAAAATTGGCGAAAGGAAAGGAGTCCCCACCATCTGAAATTTTCTTCGCCTGAGCTCTTGTCACCACAGCTGCTGAATCATCAGGATTTACTCCGTCTTTGATTAACTCAGTAAATCCTGGACAGTCATTTCCAATAATCACAGGTAAGGTAACTTAGATAATACAACCCCACTTTCATTTGGTGTGACACAGCCTTAATGGTCAGAGTCACTTGGGTGGTGGGATAGTATCGAGTGTTCCCGTGGATGCAGATGACACCAGTACCTGGTCTTTTGCACAGTGTTTTCCCAGCACTTCAACATGCATTAGGGTCTGTCTGCTTCCCGAATTAATGAGTCCCTTTACAGTCTTATCCCCCACCTTCACATCTGTTGGTTCTGTCTGCTTCCCGAATCAATGAGTCCCTTTACAGTCTTATCCCCCACCTTCACATCTGTTAAGTACTTGCCCCAATTTGCCAAGGACAAATCTGCGCCAGTGTCATTCTTCTTACGGCAATGTCTTGCAATATGATCTGGCTCATTACAGTTATAGCAAATAACGTCTTTTTGCACAGATTTCTTACCCCCACCAGAGTTCTTATCAGATTTGGAGTTTAAATGGGAAAAAGAGTGTCTTACCTGTGCTTGGCTGTTACCTCATTGCTGTGGTGTCTGTCTGGCCATTTGGTAGTCTTCGACCAAAGAAACAGCCTTTTTCCCCACTTTCTGGTTGATGTTCCTTTACTCAAAGCTGCACATCTGTAGGCAGGATGTTGATGAATTGCTCTATTGCAAATGTGTCGATGATCTGTGTGACTATTTTGCTCTCTGGTTGAACCATTTTATCAGGAGTTCTCAGAGTCGGTGAAGGCTGCTCAAGGATTGTTGACTGAGTTGTACTTCAGAGATCAAAATCTCTGCCTGTAGGTCTCTCCTGAGATGTCATACTTTTTCAGGATTTCGCTTTTCACCAGGTCATAGTTTTCTGACTGTGCAGTGTCCATATTGCTGTAGGCAAGTTGGGCTTTCCCTGTTAGGTAGGGTACCAGTCTGATTGTCCATTGCTGCGTTGGCCATTGGTAGGCTGTGGCAACTCTTTCAGAAGTTGTCAGGTATGCTTCAATATCATTGGAAGGACACAACTTTGTAAGTTTAATGGCTTTTAAGTTGCTTGTGTTTTGTTGCTCGTCTGAATCTGTGGCAGATCCTCTGCCTTTGACAGCTTGCAAGGCATCCAGCTATTGCTGCTCCTGTCACTGCATCTCTTCTCTCCTCTGTGCTTCTAAACGGTGTCTTTCTTGTTCTTTGTGCTTCTCTGTCTCTTTTTGTGTAGCCCACCATTTGAAAAAGTCCATCAGGCTTTCAGGTGCTGTCACTGCCTGTTCTTTTTCCATAACTTGTGCAGGCTGTACAATCTCAGCTTGGACTTTTGTCTCTGCTAGTTTGGCTTCCATTCTCCTGTTCTTTTTCCATAACTTGTGCAGGCTGTACAATCTCAGCTTGGACTTTTGTCTCTGCTAGTTTGGCTTCCATTCTCCTGGTAACCACTTCTGGACTTGCTGCTGCAGAATCCATACCTTTCTCTATGCTTCCCTGGTACTAGGTCCAGTACCCTTGCACAAAACTCCTGGCTTACGGTATGCGCGGCGTAAATCCCGCTTAGGCTGACACCACCTGTCATCGAGGCAGAGGTCAGGAAAGATATAAGAAAACCAGGAGCAGTTGTAAAATTCACAAGAGTTTTATTATGAATAAAAATTTTAAAAAAATAGTGTTCAGTACAACTATAAAGGCAGAATAAACAGAAGATGCATATGAGTTTTCCTTCAATCTCTGTGTCTCTCAAAATGCTGCAGCTCTGTTTTTATTATGTCTTTGCAACCCCCCTTCATAACAAGCATCCTGTTTTTCTCTAAAATGTTCTTGCATATTTCAGGCAGGTGCAGGCAGGAACACAATGTCCCGGAACTGAGGCCCCTTTTCCACAGTTTCGGCAAAAGGCTTAAAAACTGCATTTTAGGTTAACCCCTTGAGTTCCCAATAGCTTTTTGCAATCATCTTAAACTATTTTATATACATTTCAACAGTAACACTAAATAATTTCTAAACAAAGGGATCCCAATATCAGTTATACTGCCACATAATAATTTGCATATATTTTTATACCAGCAGATATGCAAGGGAGGAAAAAGACATAACAGCAAAGGAAGATTGAGAGACAGTGAGAGGCAAAGAATTGCAAGACTGTCAGAGAGCTCAAGTCCTAGGTCTCACAGGAAAATCTGGTTGCGCAACCAGACAGACAAGACAGGAAAGGAAAGAACAGAACAGATCCCTGCCTTCAGACTCTCCATAACAACTATTCAACCCTGTCACACTTGGAAAGTGTTGGTTTTTTTTTTGTCGTTACTTCTGCTCGGAGGATTTCTGAGTTTCAGGCTCTGATGTGTTAATAGCCCTATTTGATTTTTCACAGGGATAGGGTATCCCTGAGTACCAGTTTTTTATTTTATTTATGTCTTTGGTAACCGGGTAGGTGCACTGATCCAGAGGATCATTTTCAGTCATGACCCAGGCCACAAGGTGGCAAAAAAGAACAACAGCTCCAGAGGGTACATGTAAGAATACAGTACAGTGCGCATCCCGCTAAAGGTAGCGGGGTAAGGTATACAGTGGGTTAACAAGGATAATAAGTTCATGAGCATAGACAAGCAATGAGAAGAAACAGGTGGTATAGATTACAAACAATAGTATTCAATTACAGTGGTTCAGATTTCATACAGTTGTAGAAACAATACACTGTGCAAGTTCTAACAAAAATCAACACTTTCTTAGTATGGTTTAGGGTCAGAGACAGAGGAGATCAAAGGGGTCTAAGGCAGATAGATATAGGGGTTTGGGGAAGGGAACAGAAAGATTCAGGGTAGTCTTGGGGGTTGTGTAGGGAGCGCAGAGGTGTGGAAAAGAGGGGAGAGTAGGGGGTGGAAAAAAGTGCTGAAAATTCATGGAAGAGCATTTGATCTTACTTCGAGAGTCTACTCTTGCAGCAGGTAACACCATTAGGACTGTAGCCGGCAGGCAAGAGGACCCCACAGCAAATGTCTTAGCCAGCAGTCTGTGGCAGGGACTGCCCCCCCCCCAACATCGGCCCACCCACGACGTCACACTGACGTACCCCAGTTCTTTTCCTGTTATCGACTTGCACTCATCAGCTCCACGGCTTGTCCTTTGGCAGTCTTACCGCTATTTTAGAACTACTTTGAAAACTTTTTTGTTTTCTCATTTCAAGTTCAATCAGCTCCAATCTACTGTGCATGTCACCTCCCCCAACATCTTCTTCCAGGCACACTAATAAGTGTGCCTGTGGGAAGCAGATCCCATCAAGGGACAGCCATTCGGCCTTCCTGCTGTGTCTGGGCCCCAATCACAACACCCAAAACTGCACACACTGTAAAAAGTTTAACAGTCGGACAAGGATCCATCATCAGAAAACTTTGCAGGCTTACCTCACGGAACAGCAGTTGGCCGCCATGCAGCGGGATTCCTCTTTGGAGAGCGAGTCTTCTTACCACTCCCACAAGAAATCGGAAAAACACAAGAAATCTTTGGGGAAACGTAGATAAGTCCAGAGATAAGGAGAGATCCCACTCATTGAGATCCTCGAGATCGCACTCTGCCTCCAGGGGCAACTCCGACTTGGCCGGCCATGACTCCAGGCTCACCGTAGTCAAGGCCATGAGTTATGGGCCATAAAGAAAAGGAATCCGGGACTTTGGGCTCTGCCTTCCAGCTTATCAAGATCAGGCCTCTGGTCCCAGGCCATTCTGCAGATACAGGTAACAGACATCAATCGGTGCCTTCCCAGTCAGCCTCTGTATGTAGCGCTGACCCCTTGGATAGGCAGAAGGCCTCAGGCCACTTGTCTGGGAGATCCTTCTCCCTCTCACCCAATCACTCCAAGAAATCTGTAAAGAAGTCTCCAAATCCAATGTCAGACAAGCATTCGACAGATAAACATCCACACGCTAAGTCTTCATTGGACGAGCACCAATGTCAGGCCACCAACGATGCTACTAAGGTTTCCCACATGCCGGCACTGCTGGCTGGAACCCCGTCACCTCTGGCATCTCCATCACCTCCGGTTGATGACCACACCGACAACCAGGTGGAGGAGGATCTGACATCAGTCCCTAAGGACAAACAGACACCCGATGATGGCACGGCTGACACCACACCGTCATCACCTCCCATAGGCCCCCAATGCCAGACCGACCTGACGACAGTACCAGCATTGGAGAAGGTGCAGGAACTGGACCGACTCCAGACCAGGCATTGGGTTCAGACCAGAAGCTGAACCTGTTGCAGGTTAAAGACTTGTTCAGCCATTGGTGGGAGACCATCTAGTCAGATATTCTCCCCCCAAGGCCACAACCGGATACTCCAACACCAGATGTGATGTAAAATCCAGACAGGGGGCACCCACAAACCTACCCCCCCAACTCCAGACACAGCCAAGGTCCCTCAACCTTCCTCTGATGACCATGGCAAAGAACCTACTCCGCACGATAGGTCCAAAGGAAAAGCCAGTTGGAAGAGGAACCATAGAACATGCTCAAGGTCACGGAGCCAGTCTTCCTAGCTCTCCTGACAGACATGGCCATACTAAGAGGCGGTGTAGGTCTTCCTCCTCAGATTCGTACCAGCCTCCGATTCTTCTTACGACTCATCCATAGGAGATCTGTCTTCAGTGGACCCAGAAGATCTGCCCAAATCACCCCCAGATGACCCATCTTTCATGGAGGTGATGAGACATATCCAGGCCAATATGTGTTGGGATACTGAGGACCTAGACCCGGAGAGAATGCAGCTGGCAAAATACCTCTGACAGAAAGACCCGAATCTGGTAGTCATCCCGTCCTTGGTAGACACCTTCGCAGATGTCACCCAGGCGGCTTGGAAGTGCCCTCATTCTTCCACCGCTGTACCCAAGAAGGCTGGTCCCCTGTATAGGGCCCCGAAAGAGCAACCATTCCTGGCTGAAAATCCCACAGCTGATTCAGTAGTGATTTCAGCAGCACATGACCATTCCCAGAGGCCCAAACACCTTAGCACCCAACCCCTGGACAGGGAGTCCAAGCAGTTGGACTCCATGGGGCATAAAGTGTATTCTTCATCCACTTACAGTATTAGGAGCCTGAACTTCATGACACAAATGGTTCAGTTCCAGAATGCCCTCTGGAAACAATGGCTGGACATTGTGCAGGGTATGCCAGACTGCCCACAGAAGGCAGAGCTCATAAAACTTCTGCAGACTGGATCGGATGTGGGCACCCATGTCCTCTGCTCTGCTTATGATTCATCGGACGCAGTAGTGAGAGTGGCTGTGACTGGTGTGTGCCTATGCTGTCATTCTTGGCTTCGGATCTCAGGGATTTACACAGGACATTCAGTCGAACCTCCTCGATGCACCCTTCCAAGGATCGGCCCTCTTCGGTGAGGACACAGAAAAAATCATAAATAAGCTTCAAGATTCTGGGAAGGCAGTTTGGACTGTGCAGTCTATGTATCACCCAAAACAGAGGCCATTTCACAAGCATCGGTTTCATGGCCAAGGGGCACAACAACCCCAGCAACCCCATTTCCAACACAACCAGCCTCAACAGGGAGGCTATGGCTGGAGAGGCGGCCATAGAGGCTCCGCAGGACCCACCTCTTATCCAGCCATACCAACCCAGGCTGCCTTTCCCCCTCCTCCCACTGCCTGACTCTCCATTGGACCCACCCCTTCCCAGTGCCCCACCAGGGGAGGTGGTCGGTGGACACTTTTCACGTTACACCACAGCTTGGCGGAAGGTGGCCTCTGACCTGTGAGTCCATCAGCTAATAGAAAAGAGACAGTCAATAGAGTTTGTCCAACTCCCACTGGACAGGCCCCCTCCCTCCCGTTACTCTGCAGAGCATGCAGGCTTGATCCACAGAGAGATCCAAGCCCTGTTATCCAAACAGGCCACAGAACCTGTTCCTCCAGCCCAGAGAGGAACAGGATTCTACTCGCACTTCTTTCTAGTCCCGAAGAAGACAGGCGACCCGAGACCCATCTTGGACCTCAGCGAACTCAACCTGTTTGTGGAGCACAAGAGGTTCAGGATGGTCAGTCTCCAGGGCCTGCTCCACATGTTACATCAGGGAGACTGGCTGGCATCACTGGACATGCAGGATGCATACTTCCACATCCTTGTGACGAAGCCACACAGGAGGTTCCTCAGGTTCACCTTCCAGGGCAGACATTTTCAGTTCAGGGTCCTACCCTTTGGTGCCTCTTCGGCACCGAGGATTTTCACAAAGTGTCTCGCAGTCATTGCAGCAGCACTTCAAAGGATGGGTCATTACGTATTCCCATACTTGGACGATTGACGTTTGACAGCACCATCCCAGGACAACTACAAAGATCCATTCAGGACACCTGTTCTCTTTTCGAAGAACCAGGCATCACGATCAATATCCAAAAATCCTTCCTATCCCCAACTCAGAACCTGAACTTCATAGGAGCTCAACTCGACACTATTCGAAGGAGAGCCTTCCTGCCTCAAGAAAGAGCCGCCCATCTTCAGGTCCTAGTCCAGCACATCTTTTCAGCCTCGGTGGTACCAGCCAGAACTCTGATCTTCCTGGATATAAAGCCTCCACCACTTATTCACACTAATGGGATCTACCCCGGAGGCATTAGGACTCCGTGGGAGCAAACTTTTCAAGAGGGTCGGCACCAGAGATGAAGCCGCAAGGCAGCGGCACCGCAAGGCATGGCTCGTGCAGTAAAGACTACCTCGGTGTCAACTCTCCAGCCACCTCGGTTCCTTTTTTCCTGCCATCGAGTGCGCTTCAGTGATGACGTTGCTTGCCCACCAGGAGTCAAACTTCAGACTAACAGCATAGTTTTTAGTTTATTGTTTTGTAATTTATCTGTTGAAAGTACCAAGCAGATTTAAATTTATTGATTAATAAAAGATGTCTTCAGCCCTCCATTGATGGAGTCGACCATGAGCAGGTCAGGTGATGGTAGGGAGACTTCATATGAAACTGTTCAATCAGCCGGGCTGGGTCCGGTCCGCCGCCCTTCCCAGAGGGTGGGTCTGACAATGGATGGTCCAATGCTCAGGGAGAAGGGTGGTCCCCCCTGAAAGCATAAAAGGAAACTGTCCCATTCGTGGCACCATTCGGCCTCAAGTTCTTCCTCGGCGCACAAGTCAAGAAAGAGAAAGCATCACTCGAGGACACCTTCTGGTATGTCTGCGCGTCAATGGTCGGTCATTGGGGCTAGGCACCGGTCTCCTCCTCTCTCGGAGTTGACAGTTTCTGGCTCTGGTGCCCGACCTCTTCGACATCGGAGCCCATCCCTGCCTATTAGACAGGCCTCCGATGAGCAGTTTCACCAATGGGCTGCTCTTATGGAGCAATGGGCTTGGAGATTGATCCAGCTGCCTGGCCCGGTCACACCGGGGCCTTCGGGCCGCTCGAGGGACTGGGTAGGGCGGTTGGACCTTCTTAGTCGTGCCGCGCCTTCTTTGGTGCCATCAACTCCGTGCTCAGCTGTTTTCCCCCCTCACAGGGCTGCGGCACAGGGGTCCACATCGATGCCTCTATCTCCCATTAATTTTCCTTCTTTTCCTTCAAATCACAGTTTTCGGAACCTTGGGATACTCTCGGAGCCATCTGTGGTGCCAAGGGCTCTGTCAGCGCCATCTGCGGTGCCGGGGGCTCTGTCGGCACTGTCCATGGCACCAGGAGCTCTGTCAGTGGCACCGAGGGCTCTGTTGGCACCATGTGCTAGGCTGTTTCCAATGGCACTGTCTTCCTTTGGTTCGGTGCCGTGTTCTTTGTCGCCGATGCAGGGTGTGGTGCCGTCCAACCTCCAGGGCTTTTCGACTCTGATTCTTTCCTAATTTCCATTCTGATTTTCATTCCTTTCCTGTCCATACAGTACCCCCTAGACTGTCAGGAAATGATTTTGAGTCTGACTCAGATCTTCATCTTGGTGATGATGATGTTGAAGGAGCAGGGATTAATCTTGCTGCAGAGCCTGTGGTCGAAGACCTTTCCTTTAAGTCTCTGCTGAAAAATTTAAATTCCACTCTTTTTCTCCAGACTACAGAAATCGATCCTGGGAAGCTTTTAAGACTCCAATACCTACATGTCTATGAGATCCCTATGGATTTAACTCCTCCAGTACAACCATCCTTTGAGACCCTTTCTCAGATGGTATGGAACAATCCTGCTCTCATCCTTTCCGTGGCCAAGTGCATCGATAGGAAGTACACTGTTCCCAAGGATCGACCCATATTGGCCTCACAAGCTTTTGCTGATCCCATTGTAGTCTTGGCAGAGAATGACAAGGCAGTCCTCCTTTAGGCATCTACAGCCTGGCCTATCAATAAAGAATCTCATAAGAAAGACACATTAGGTAAGAGAGTCTTTGCTGCCTTCATCCTGGGTATGCGTATTGCCAGCTACCAGGGCTATTTTTCTCAATATGAGTACGTCCTCTGACATTCGCTTAAGCAAATGGTAGAAACTCTGCCTGAGTCGGAATCTAATTCAGAGCTACTTCACACCATAACCAGTGGCATTGAGTCCAATAATCAGTAGGTTAAAGCTGCAATGGATGCTTTTGATACTGCTTCCTGAGCAGCAGCGGGCATTTGTACCCATCGTCACTCTTGGCTACATACTTTGGGCTTCACGATTGATGCCCAGCAGCAGATCATGGCCTTACCCTGCGACGGTATGTGTCTGTTCTGACCCCAGGTAGAACAAGCTCTGGAGGCCACGCAGAAGACTAGGTCAGCCATTAAGACAGCTTGACCCGGACCCGTCCCCTCTCGGGGGGGGGGGTATGCCAATAAACGTCAATTTCACAACCATCAGTCCTTTCGGGGCAAAGGCAGGGGGGCTTTAACAAAAGTCACACCCCGCAGCCACAAAAGAAAATGCAGCAGAAGGCACAAGGCCCCAAAGCGCCCAGTGCCACCTTCTGAGTTCTTGGCCCAGGTCCCACCTCAGCTGCCCAAGGGGGACTCTTCCTCAGTGGTAGGAGGATGTCTGACTCAGTTCTATGACCGGTGGATGTCTATAACATCAGACAAATGGGTCCTCTGGATAATCCGTGAGGGGTATTCGCTCAGTATTTCGGAAATCCCCCCGGATCATCCCCCCAAATGACAGCCCAGGCTGTCAGCAGTATAGTCAGACCTTCTTGCTTCCAAGGTGCAAGGCCTTCTGAATAACAGGACAGTAGAAGTAGTTCCACCAGACCAGCGAAACACAGGTTTCTACTCCCATTACTTTCTAGTTCTGAAAAAAATTGGAAGCATGCTCCCCATTCTGGACCTCAGAAAGTTAAACAAGTTCCTTCACAAGGAAAAATTCAAGATAATATCACTAGGTACCTTGCTACCTTTGCTTCATCAACACTATTGGCTAACCTCCCTGGACATGCAGGATGCCTACCAACATATTCTTATACACCCAAAGCACCATAAATACCTGAGGTTTGTGGCGTTGGGTCAACATTATCAGTTTAGAGTCCTGCCCTTTGGGTTATCCTCAGTGCCGTGAGTTTTTACAAAGTGTTGTGCAATTCTTGCAGCGGATCTCAGGAAAATTGGAATTCAAGTGTTCCTATATCTGGACGACTGGCTTCTAGCAAGCCCTTCCAGGAAGGGAACTCTGGACGCCATAACCAAGGCTTCAGACTTCCTCACATCCTTGGGAGTCCTGCTGAATCACAACAAATCACAGTTGCAGCCCTCCCAGAAACTCCTTTCATTGAAACTTTTCTGGATACCTCCTGTGCGAAAGCCTTTCTCCCAGAGGACAGAAGGAGCGATATCCTACAGATGGCCCAATACATCAGAGAAAACTGCTTGGTTCGAGGTATTTCAATGAAATGGATGCTGGGTCTCATGGCATCCTCAGTATTCACTGTACCCCTAGCACATCTCCACATGAGAACCTCTCAGTGGATGCTCAGTATTCAGTGGTCCCCAACCACTCACCCTCAGTCCTTTCCCATCAACGTGACAGAACCTCTAAAGAGGTCACTCACCTGGTGGTCGCAGTAAGACAACCTTCTGGAAGGGTATCCCTTTGGCCCTCTGAATCATTAGATCTCCATTACCACTGACACGTCCCTGATGGGGTGGGGAGCTCACTGCCAGAATCTCCACACCCAAGTTGCGTGGACTCAGGACGAGTCCCGGCTTCACCTAAATGTCCTGGAAATGAGAGCCGTCCTTTATGCAGTCCGGGCCTTGAAGGACATACTCTGTCACAAGAACATTCTCCTTCAAACAGACAACAAAGCAGTGATGTATTACATCAACAAGCAGGGTGGTGCACACTCTTACCCATTATGCAGGGAAGCTATGAGAGTGTGGGAATGGTGCCTTGAGCACAAGGCTCTAATCCATGCAGTTTATCTACCAGGCGTGCACAATGAACTGGCAACCATCTCAGCAGAATGGAGATGGATCCTCACGAGTGGTCTCTCGACTCAACCGTCGCTCAGTCACTCTTCAAAGAGTGGGGAACTCCAGACCTGGACCTTTTTGCATCCCCACTCAACGCAAAACTGCCTCTTTCTGCTCCAGAAATCCAGGACCTGGCATTTTCTGTCAGGATGCGTTCAGGCCGCGGTGGACAAAACGCTTTCTGTACGCCTTTCCTCCTCTTCCTCTAATTCAGAGGGTACTTCTCAACTTCGAGTCTGAGGGAGACAGAATGATTCTCATTGCTCCCTTCTGGCCTCAACAGATATGGCTTCTGCTGCTCAGCAGTGTGTCGGCAACCTTCCCGGAGGCACTTCCCCTTCAGACGAACCTCCCGACCCAGGGGCTCGTGGTCCATCCCAATCTGAAGACGCTTCACCTTCACGCTTGGCTCCTGAAGAGAGGGGTGAATAGGTCCAATGTTTCCCATAGGGTCTCAGATATTCTCTTGGCTGCGCATAAACCAGCCACTAGAAAGACCTATATAGCCAAATGGAAACGTTTCTCTCTCTGGTGTGCAAAATCCTCTTCGAACCCTTTTTCCTGCCTACCAAATAGTCTTGGAGTGCCTTTTAGACCTCTCAAATTCAGGTCTGCAGTACTCTACTGTCAAAGTTCATCTCTGTGCTTTTCAGCTTATCATGAGCTGGTACATTCTTTGTCTCTGGCTCAGTTACCTGTAGTTAAGAGGTTTCTTAAGGGTATTCTGCATACCAGACCTCCTTTCAGATGTCCCGTCACAGCCTGGGACATTAACATTGTGCTAGACATGCTCACTCAGAAACCTTTTGAGCCTCTAGCTACCTGCGAGTTGAAGTTCCTCACTTGGAAAATGGCCTTCCTGGTGGCCATCACTTCGGCCCGTAGTTTCTGAAATACATGCTCTGGTCACAGACCCCCCCGTACACTGTATTTCACAAGGACAAAGTAGTTCTTAGGACCCACCCTAAGTTTCTTCCTAAGGTTGTTTCAGAGTTTCACCTAAACCAACCTTTAGTCCTACCTACTTACTTTGCTAACTTTCAGAATGAAGGGGAACATACTCTTCACTCTGTGGATGTAAAGAGAGCACTGCGATTCTATCTGTATAGAACAAAGGAGATTCTCAAGGCTCAGCAACTGTTTCCTTCAGTGAGACCTGGCTGGGTCAACCTGTCACTATTAGGTGCATTTCAGCGTGGCTGATAGTATGCCTCTGCCGCTGCTATTCTATGGCACAGGTTAAACTAGAAGGCAGAGTGTATGCTCACTCGACTAGAGCAGTCACGGCATCTCTGGTGGAAATCCGCAACATGCCCATTGCAGATATTTGCAATGCGGCTACATGGAGCTCAGTGCATACTTTCGTTAAGCACTATGCTTTAGATGTCCATGGCAGACGACATCTGTCATTTGGTAGGATTATTCTTAATGGACTTCTGTCCTAAGTATGTGAGCTCTTAGTTTCTCCTGCCACCTGTCTCAGGGGTTTATTAGCTTGGTACTCTCCCATTAGTGTGAATGAGTAGTGGAGACTTTATGTCCAGGAAGATATGGAAATTACGTACTTACCGTAATTCTTGATCTTCTTGGATGAAGTCTCCACCACTCATTGACATGCCCACTCGCTATCCCCCGAGCTCATGTCTCTGTTTTTGGTCTTCACTCCCTCAATGGCAGGGCTGTGAAGACTCTATTGTTGACCCTTCTTACACTGGTCATTCGGACTATCTTTTGTCCGATTTTGTTAGGTTAGACCTCTAGGTTAGTTACACTGCACCTCCTCGGAAAAAAGGTACTGAGGTGGTTGGAGGGATGACACCAAGGTAGTCTTTACTGCACAAGCCACGGCTCGCAGTGCCACTTCCTCACGGCTCCGTCTCAGGCGCCGACCCTCTTGAAAGGTTTGCTCCCGCTGGGTCCTAGCACCTCCGGCGTAGATCACATTAGTGTGAATGAGTGATGGAGGCTTCTTCCAAGAAGATCAAGAATTATGGTAGGTAAGTAATTTCCATTTACAGCTGTTAGGCTACATAGCAGCATTCATCATTACAGTCCCTTTTGTGAGGCTTCGTATGAGGACTATTCAGTGGACCCTTCATGTCCAGTGGGACCAAAGATGGGACGACTTAGACATGCTGGTCTCCATCACAAAACCAGTTTGACAAGAGCTCCAGTGGTGGATGACATCCCCTTCAGTGCAGGATGGAATGCCAGTCCAAAAGGAGGTGCCAAACCAGACCCTCATGTCCGATGCCTCAGGCACTGGATGGTGAGCACATCTAGGTGCTCACAGGACCCAGGGCTCCTGGTCAGTGGGCAAGGAATCTCTCCACATCAACATTTTGGAGATGAGGGCCGTTCTCTATGCTCTACAGGCCTTGAACTCTGTTCTTCAACCGGGACACCTCCTCATACAAACAGACATGTCGGTGGTGTTCTGTCTCAACAAGCAGGGAGGCACACGCACTCCTATCCTCTCTGCCGAGAGGCAATGAGAGTTTGGGATGATGCCACGTCCCATCACCTTCTGATCTCAGTGGTCCAGGTTCCCGGGGTCCAAAATACCCTGGCTGATATTCTGTCGAACAAGGTCAAGAGCACGAGTGGTCCCTTCTTCAGTCCGTAATCGACGTTCTGTTCGACAAATGGGGAACACCCGAGCTGAACCTCTTTGCCTCCCCTATCAATGCAAAACTGCCCAGTTTTTGCTTGCCTGGTGCTTTCTGACGAGATGCATTGTCCCTCTCCTGAAGGGGGAGATTCCTCTATGCCTTTCCCCCATTCCCACTCCTTCTAGTGTCCTCAGAGTACAAGCGTAAGGGGCAACAATGATCCTGGTGGCACCTTTGTGGCCTCGACAGATCTGGTTCCTGTTCCTGCAGCAGCTGGTGGTGGAACCTCTGATCTCTTTACGATTGAGCACGTCCCTGCTCTCCCAGGACACCGGGACATTGGTTCACCCAAATCTGCGGTCCCTCCACCTACATGCATGGCTCCTGAAGACTTAGGCTCTGCTCTGGGGTTTCTGACAAGGTCACTGATGTTCTCGTGGCGGCCAGAAAACCTTCCACCAGAGTGACCCACGCCATGAAGTGGAAGCGTTTTTGTCTGGGGCCATGGCTCATCACCTTGACCCTTTGGCCTGTCCAGTGAATACCCTCCTTAACTACCAGTTGTCCCTTTCAGACTCAGACTTTGACTACTCCTCCATCAAAGTACATTTGGCTGCCATTGCTGCCTATCACATCCCTGTCCAAGGCAGAACGGTGGCACAGTTGGAGGTAACCCGTACCTTTCTTAGGGGCATTCTGCACATCAAGCCTCCCATAAGGGATCCAGTTCCCCCTTAGGACCTGCGTTTTGTTTTGGCGATGCTAACCTTACCTCCTTTTGAATGAGCTGTGGATTGTGAGCTTCATTTTCTCTCTTGGAAAACGTTATTTTTAGTTGCTGTTACTTCTGCTTGAAGGATTTCTGAGCTTCAGGCCCTGATGTGCAAGGAGCCTGATTTGGTGTTCCACAAGGACCGGGTGATCTTGAGAACCAATCCTAAGTTTCTACCCAAGGTGGTGTCTGAGGTGACCTTAAACCAGGACATTCAGCTTCCGGTTTATTACCCTAACCACTCAAATAGGGGAGAGGCTGTTCTCCACACACTAGATGTGCATTGCACCCTAAGATTTTATTTGTCCAGAGCTAAGAACAGCAGGCATTCTGACCAACTTTTTGTCTCCTTTGCCACCAGAACCCTAGGGGCTCCCGTGACCAAACAGACACTATCAAAGTGGCTAGTACATTGCATCTCCTTCTGTTACCAGAAACACAACAAATCCCTACTGGGATCTGTGTGGGGTCATTCCACAAGGGGTGTAGCCACCTCCTTTGCCACACTGAAAAACGTGTTGGCATCAGACATTTGTGCGGCAGCTACCTGGCACACAGTCTCTCCCCCCTCCCCTTCATTAAGCACTACAGTCTGGACATTGCCTCGAGACACAGAGCAGATTTTGGCCTCGTAGTTCTGCAGGGTCTCCTCTCTTAAGTGATCTCCCCCTTCTCTCCTCTTTTCCTTCCACCCAGGAGATGATATCCTCTTCTACTGCTTGGGAATCAGTCCTGATGGTGTTACCTACTGCAAGAGCTGACTCTCAAAGTACAGTTATGTAAGAACTTACCATAACAGTAGATCTTTGAGAGAAGCTCTTGCAGCAGGTATATTTCCCGCCCTTCTTCTCCCAGAGGGTTTCCGCTGCATATGACTTAGGTTGACCATTACATTTGCTCTGTGAGGTATTGACCTTGGTTCCCTGGTTTGGATCTTTTTCCATCCTGATGCTAGAGTCTCTGGTGAAAAGAACTGGGGCACATCAGGGACTGCCCACCCTTTATACCGTGCATGACATCGGGGAAGGCCGACGTCCGGGGGCCGGTCCCTGCCATAGACTGCTAGAAGTTTACAATAGGGTCTTCAGTCACCTAGCCGGGTATGGTCCATTGAGAAGTTACCTGCTGCAAGAGCTTCTCCAAAGATCTACACTGATCTTACTTTGAGACACAGCTCTTGCAGCAGGTTACACCATTAGGACTGAAGCCAGCAGGCACCAGGACCCCATGGAAATTTCTAGCTAGCATTTTTCAGCGGGACCGCTCTGACGCCGTGGTCCTGCCCTCGACGCTGGGCGTAGTACATAAGGAGGCAGCCTCCATAATCCTCAGTTCTTTTCCCGCTGTCAACTCACCAGTATCGGCCTCTCGGTCTCCTTTCTAGCGTATGATGAATACAGAACTACGTAGAATTTTGTCTCTTTTTTGGCTCTGCTCAACTGATGTCCTCTCCAACTCCATCTTTAGAGGGTCACCACTCGAAGTACGCCTGCGGCAAACAGATCCCCTTCAAGGATCCCCATTCGTCCTGCATGCGCTGCCTAGGCCCGGACCACGACACCAAGGCCTGCTCCTTTTGCCAGGATTTTAACAGCCACACCAGGATCCGCCGTCAGAAGGCACTTCAAGCATTTCTCTTAGAAGAAAAGCTGAAAAGCATGGACCAGGAACCTTCCTCCTGGGGAGAATCTTCAAGCAAATTCCATAAACACCGGGACAAGCACTGGGAAAAGGCGAGATCCAGGTCTCCTACACGGGCCTCGGACTCCCGAAGCTCCGGCTCTAAATCGGACCGCTCTCCCTCCAGGGCTCAGTCACAACCTCCCCTGGTCCAGGTCAGGTCCTCCAGCGGTTCTTCATCGCTCCAGCTTCTGAAGACTTCGAGGCCCTCAGCTTCCTCAACACCTTCCAAGGCCTCTTCGAAATTGGGTGAGCACCACAAATCTTCCTCCCGTTGCCAGGATACTGACTCCAGGTCAGTCTCCCAACCACCCTGAGGTCCGGATCCAGTGCCCTGGAAAACTAAGGACCTGATGTCCCTCAAACAGACGTCGGACCCGACGTCGGCCCACCACCCAACGTCGGCCAAGCACCCTCGGCACTCACAGGAGCTGACGACACTGACACACCCGTCACTGGCCAGGTGCTCACCAGATCCGAAGATGTTGGCCAGGGGACCAACGTCTGCTACCCCAGAGTGTAAGACCTTACCTCCATCAATGGCAGACGCTGGTCAGGGGAACTCTACTGCGGAGGATGCCACACAGCCCGAAGACCAGGCAGGCGACATAGAGGATGCTGGACTCCCACAGGAACCCTCCCTGAAGTGGGAGACCCCCAGGGACCCGATGTCCGACCCCGGCGACAGGCCACCGGCGCCAGGTCCGTCATCAGGTATGAACCTTGCGGAGGTAAAGGAGCTCTTTACCTTTTGGTGGGACACCATCAAGAAGGATGTGGTCCCCACACGTCTTCCTCCTACCACTCCTACTACTTCTCTTCCTCCTACTCCTTCATCACCTATGCCCCCTCCTACACCTAAGGAGCCCATAGAACGACCTTCATCCCCCAAGGAGCAAACTCCACCTCCTTGGGGTAGATCTACCAACAGGAGAAGGCCTCCCTCTAGATCCCCCTCAGGGTTACCCAGCCCCAAAAGACCCAGGTACACTCCATCGAGGGAGGATTCCAGGTCAGATACATCACAGTATTCCAGATCACCTTCTCCCCTGAGCATTTCCTCTCCTGACCCACACTACCTACCCAGGTCCCCTCTAGATGATCCCTCCTTCACTGAGATCATGAGGCACATCCAGGAGAACATGGGGTGGGATGCGGAGGAGCTTGACCCTGAGCGACAATGCCTTGCCCACTACCTTTGGCAAAAAGACCCGAAGCCTGTGATAGTGCCGGCCTTGGTGGATACCTTTGCAGACATCATCAAGGCTGCATGGAAACGTCCGCATTCCACTCCCGCAGTGCTGAAGAAGGCTGACCGCCTATACAAGGGCCCTAGGGAGGACCAGTATTTGGCGAACCACCCTCTGGCTGATTCCCTGGTCATCACTGCTTCACATGACCGGTCTCGGAGACCACAGCATATGAGCACTCAGCCACTGGACCAGGAATCCAAGCAGTTGGATGCTCTGAGAAGGCGCACGTAGGCGGCTGCTACTTGTGCCATCAGGTCACTGAACTATCTGACCCTTATGGTTCAGTTCCAGAACGCCCTGTAGGAACAGGGCCAGGACCTGGTTGAAAAGCTTCCCGATGGCGACCAGAAAGCGGAGCTCTTAAACCTCCTCCGCATCGGGTCAGATGTGGGGACCCAAGTGCTCAGAGCCACATATGATTCTGCGGACTCTTCAGCCAGAGTGGCAGCCTCTGGCATTTGTCTCCGGAGACACTCTTGGCTCCGTGTCTCCGGATTTACCCCGGACATCCAGAAGAACATTCTAGACATCCCATATAACGGTGAGGTCCTGTTTGGTGAAGCCTCTGAGAGAGTTATCACCAAACTCCAGGACGCAGGGAAGGAAGTTCGGTCTGTACAAGCTATGTACAGATCTAGGCCTAGTTCCTTTCATAGGAACCAGAGCCATTTTCGCGGCCGGCTACAAAGACAACAGCAATGTTCCAGCCAGCAGCAGAGGGGCACTTTCTCACTCAAGGCCCAGGCCAAGTCGTCCCCAGGCAGAGGCCAACGATTCTCAAAGTTGGCCCAGCCCGCAGGGACAAATGCTGCCACAGCATGACTCCTTTCCGGCCCCCGCCCCTCCTCAGGATCAACAGGCAAAGAAAGTCGGGGGTCGCATCGCACGCCACCTTTCAGGGTGGCAATCGATCACCACCCACAGGTGGGTTCTACAGCTGGTCAAAAATGGCCATTACATAGAGTTTGTAGGCAGCCCACCTACAAGACCTCCCCTGCTTTCCCATTATTCGGGTCAGCATGCCCTACTCATATGGTAGGAAGTGCTAGCGCTTCTGGAAAAGGAAGCTTAGAGCACGTACCAGGGAACCAGAGAGGACTAGGGTACTATTCTCACTTCTTTCTGGTTCCAAACAAAACAGGGGACCTCCGTCCAATACTGGATCTCAGCGACCTCAATCTTTCAGTAGCTTACAAGTGCTTCCACATGGTGACCCTCCATACAAACCCCAGATCTGACCTTAGCCCCTCTCGGGTTGTGTAGTTGCGCCAAATAACTTCTGACTTGCCTTTCTCACCCTCCTCACTATTACATCTGATCCCCTCCCTAACATAACTGGCCACTTCCCCCCCTTTCCCTTTTTTCCTGTCCCTCCAGAATAATTTTAAACCTGGGATGGCTAGGTCCCAGCCATGGTGTTGAGTTGCCCACGTCTCAGTAATTGCAGCTATGTCCATCTCCCCCTCTGCCACCAATGCCTGCAACTCAGCCATCTTGTTCTCCAGGCTCCTAGCATTTAGTGATACTACCTGCCACCCTGATCCTATCCTTACTGTGCCCTTACACCCCCCACCTTCCTCTACCCTACTGAAGTTTGGCTTCATTCTTGCTATGTGGAAAGGTCCAATGGACCCCCTCTCCTGGTGATTTCCACCTCCAATGCCCCCCCATCTAGTTTAAATTATACCTCTCTTTGATAAATCCCCCCCATCCTCTGCTTCAACACCTGTGAACCTGCCTTACTAAAATGAACATATGAACATACGAGCATACGAAGAAGTCAGCAGAAGAAGGCCATTTGGTCTGTCAAGTCTTCTCATACTGCAGAGTCCACAGCTTGAGCTAATGTCCCTGCACTCCCTCTCCACTCCTCCCATCCTCCCTACCCGTGATCCTTACCTGCCCCCATGCCTATCCCAGCCTCTCTTAAAGCTACCCACTGTCTTCAATGAGATGACCTCTTCTGGCAGCTCATTCCAAGTGTCCACCACCCTCTCTGTGAAGAAGTGCTTCCTGACCTTCCTCCTAAACCTCCCACCCTCCAGCTTAAGACTGTGCCCCCTCATGTTATGGTTGTCACTCAGCTTAAAGAGACTCTCCTTATCAACCTTACTTATCACTTTCAAGTACCTGAAGGTCCCAATCATGTCCTGTTTCTCTCTCCTGTCTTTCAGGGAGTAAATGTTCAGTGCCGTCAACCTCTCCTCATATGCCTTGACCTGCTGACCGGCTATCATCTTTGTAGCCCTCCTCTGGACATTCTCCAGCAGGTTAATGTCATTTTTGAGGTGTGGGCACCAGTACTGAACTCCATACTCTAGATGCGGCCTTACCAGTGACCTGTACAAGGGCAGTATAACATCCTCTCTCCTACTACTGATCCCCCTAGCTATGCATCCCAGCATCTTGTTTGCCTTTGCTGCTGCTTTCTTGCACTGTGTGGAGTGCTTCAGGTCACTAGTGATCATCACTTTCAGGTCCTTCTGCTCCTCTGATGCAGATACTCGGACTCCACCCAGGTAGTACTCTGTCCTGGGATTCTTGGCTCCAATATGCATAACTTTGCATTTCTTGGCAAGCTGCCAGATCCTGGACCACCTCCCCAGCTTTTCCAGATCTTTCTGTAGGTCCTGTGTCCCTTCAACTGTGTCCACTCTCCCATATAGCTTGGTGTCATCCACAAATAGGCACATTTTGCCATTAATGCCATCCCCAATGTCACTGGTGAAGACATTGAACAACACCGTTCCCAGCACAGAGCCCTGTGGGGCCCCACTGGTTAACTCTCTGGTGCCAGATAACTCCCCCCCCCAACAACTACCCTCTGGGTTCTGTCCCTCAGCCAGTTTTCCACCCATCTGGCCATCTTTTCCCCAACTCCAAGATCCACCAACTTCCTGATCAACCTTTTGTGGGGCACAGAACCAAAGGCCTTGCTGAAATCAAGATAGAGGATGTCTACCGCTTGGCCCCTGTCTATTGTCTTAGTGACACAGTCAAAGAAGTCAATCAGATTTGTTTGACACACTCTCCCCCCCCATGAACCCATGCTGCCTCTCATCTTTGAGACCATGCTCCTCTAGATATTCCACCAACCTTTCCTTTAGTATGGTCTCCATGAGCTTGCCCACAATGGAGGTCAGACTGACTGGTCTGTAATTCCCTGGATCTTCCTTGGGACCACTTTTGTGGAGGGGCACTACATGTGCTGTTCTCCAGTCCTGCGGTACCATGCCTGACTCTAGTGAACTATTAAACAGGTCTGCTGGTGGCCCTGCCAGCTCCTCAGCCAGTTGCTTTAGTACCCTTGGATGTACTTTGTCCAGGCCTGGTGATTTATCCACCTTCAATGCCAGCAAACTCTCCCTCACTCTATCCTCCTCTATCACTACATCTGTGTTCCCCTCCCCCCCACTCCTCTTTTCCCTCCTGAAGGTACTGGTCTGTCTTTCTTCCTGGTGAAGACAGAACAGAAGTATTCATTTAGTATCTCTGCTTTTCCCCCATTATCCACCACCCACTTCACACCTTTCTTAAGCCTAACAATCCCTTCCTTCTTGTCCCTTTTCTCACTTATATCGTGAAAGAAAGCCTTCTCCCCCTTCTTAATTCCTTCAGCTATCTGCAGCTCCTTCTGTGCCTTTGCTCACCAGACTTCCTTACTTGCCTCACTAGCCAACCTTAGGTAATTTTCCCTATCCACCTCTCTCTTGGTCTCCATGAATTTTCTATGGGTCAACCTCTTTTCCCTTACTGCCTTGGCAACCCCAGAACTGAACCAGCTGGGCGCTTTGGCTCTTGTTTTCTTCCTCCTGAGCATAATGCACTCATCTGTGGCAACCAATATTCCTTCCTTAATGATGGACCACCTTTGGTGCACCCCCATATCTGCTCTGATACCCACCAGATGGCTCCTTAGCACCTCGCCCATTTTCCTGAAGTCCGCCCTCCCGAAATCCAAGATTTCAGAAAGTTCACCCTGCCCATATCCAACTGGAACCACATGTGCAATGTCATTTCCACCCAGTGGCTCCCTGACTGTAATTTCCTGTACATGCTCCCCATTTGTGAGCACCAGATCAAGAATTGTCTTAGCTCTTGTTGGTTCAGTGATGCCCTGAGTCAGGAACCCACTCTGCAATCCTTCCAGGATCACCTGACTTTTAGCACATGTTGTGGATAGTATGCTCCAGTCCACCTTGGGCAGGTTGAAGTCCCCCACAATTACCACCTCTCTCCTTTCCCAGCAGCTTCCGACATTTGTGAGATCAGTTCCCTGTCCCTCTCCTCATCTTGACTGGGTGGTCTATAAACCACCCCAAGCCTCACTTTTCTCCCTCTATTGGACCTTAACTGAACCCATAATGCCTCCACCTCCCCTTCCTCCGACTGCAAGTTATTCTCTCCCTGATATTAACTGCCACACCTCCCCCCTTCCTGACTATCCTGTCCCTCCTGTATAGTTTATATCCAGGGATCACAAGGTCCCAGTCATGGTGTGATGTTGCCCAAGTCTCGGTTACTGCAGCAATGTCCACCCTCCTGTCTGCTAATAGTGCCTACAGATCATCCATCTTGTTTCCAAGACTCTGCGCATACAGAGACACCACCCTCCACCTAGAGTCTGACTTTCCTTCTCTTCCCTCTTTTCTTCTATTCACATTTATTCCCTCTGTGTGCATCCCTCCACATACCCTTGTTATGTGTTCCTTATCCCCTCCACCCTTTGCTGTGTTTTTGCACTTTCCACCTCCTCCCTTCAGACCTCTTCCATCACTGTGGGGGGAGGTTCACTGACCACCTCTTCTTGGAGTCTGTGGGTCTGCATGCCCACTGCCCCCCCAGTAGTTTAAATTAAGTGTAGTGGTTATGTATTCCCCCAGTTTGTCCATGAGTACCCTCAAACCTTCCCTACTCAGGTGTAGTCTGTCTGGGGAAAAGAGTACTTTTGTTTGACCATAGAAACATAGAATTTGAAACATAGAATTTGATGGCAGATAAGGACCGCTTGGCCCACCCAGTCTACCCATTTCCCTACCTGATGGATAAGCTGCAGATCCTAGTTAACCAGCAGCCTACTTCTTCCTACCCCCACCCCCTAGAATTGCCTTATGACTGTCCCATGCATGCTTGAATTCCACCACTGTTTTTGACTCCACAACCTCCTCTGGAAGGCTGTTCCATACATCCACAACCCTCTCTGTGAAAAAATACTTCCTTAAATTACCTCTGAGCCGCCCCCCTTCTATCTTCAAATTGCGCCCCCTTGTTCTTGGTCTCCTCCCAGTCCCCAATACAGATGAACCTCTCCTCCCTACACCATTTCCTCAGCCAGTCATTAAAATCCTCTATTTTTCTTTTCCTAGATGCGCTGGCCCTTGGTACTGGTATTACCTCTGAGAAGGCTAGTGAACTTCCTTCCTCCCTGCAGATCTTCCCTAACTCCCTGAACCTACTTTACACTATCTCAACCTCCTCCCCAGCTAGGTCGTTGGTTCCCAAATGTATAACTAAATTAGGTTTTCCTCCAACCTCCCTTACTATTTCCCTTATTCTTGGGCCCACCTATCATCTGAGTACAGATCACCTATCATCTGAGTACAGATCATTGTTGTCCCACTTGCTGCCTCACTCCTCCACCAATCCATACCACTTGGTCCCACACCATTCCCTCAGCCAATTATAGAAGTTGATGATTCTTTGCTTACTGGCTGAACTCACTCTTGGTACTGGTAGAACTACTGAGAAGGCTACCGACCTTCCCCATTCACGGCATAGTTCCACTAGCTCCCTGAAGCTGTCATGTACCTCCCCATCCTACTCTCTTCCAGATCATTCATTCCCAGATGCCTACAATGTGTGGTTTTGCCTGCCACATTCCTCACCAGTCATCCACCAGGAGCTTCACCTCAAACTGGGTGCACTTTACAGGAATAAAGCGAGTATCCTGCTTCCTGCCCACAGAGAGATCATCTCAAAGATGATTCTTCCTATCTTCAGCTATGGTGACATACTGTGCTGCTCCCATATCCACCCTTGCCAGATTGAACATGCTACTTCACTCCTTCTGCCACTTTGCTCTTGATTGCCCCCCTAGAACCCACCACTGCTCTCTTTACTTCTCCCTCTCCTTTCCCTCCCTTGATGCCAGGCACCTTGCTCTTTGAGCTACTTTCATCTCCTAATTCTGGCTTGGGTCCCTCCCCTTACATTTTCTCCCTCCTCAATTCTACCCTCTGCCTCCTATTCCCTTCAAAGTACTGGCCCTTGCTCTCTTGTGCTTGCCTCCATAAAAATCCTCTGTTGGCCAAGCTGCCTTTTCTCCTGCTGCTTCCCCAGAATATGGGGCTCTTTTTCCATTATCATTCATACTGCTGCTTCTTCCCACTCACGCAAATCTCTCTTCCATGAATTCACTACTCACTCCTGAAGTGGTCTCTGATCCTGTGCTGTATTTTGCCACCCTACAATTACCTCCCCCCACTGCTCTGTCTTAATTAATGCCCCCTGTCACAACCCCACTCAGTAGGTCAGGCCCTCTGCTCCCACAGTGCCAACCTCCGAGCACAGTATTGTGAACTTGGTCTCAAGTTCTTGGAGGGATTCAAACTGTGAGCCTCTTGGTAGTGTACCCAATGTACAGGCTCAGATAATTCTGCTCTTCGGGGGACAGATATCTTTCACTTATGGGCACCTAACCAGGTGTACAAAATGAACCCTTAAAAACTCTATGAAAGATCTCAGAATAATCTCTTACCTTTTCCCAGTTTGGTAAAACCAGTAAGCTTTGCACGGTGTCAGCTTTAAACATATATGCTTCACTTATGAAAGAAAGAATTTCAAAGGCACACCAAGTAGTTTCTTAAAATGAGATGTTGACTTGAAAATAGATACAAATGTAAAATGTAAAACACAGAACCATATATCACAAAACATTACAATCACTTAAAAAAAAGGTTTCATAGTGCAATTTCCTACCAACCATACACTTAGCCTTGCCTAGCTAATGTATTCTTATATTCTTACAGTGCTGAATGATGTTGTAGCTTCAGAGTTCAAACATGGGTATCTAAATGGAGTACAGACTACAGTTAAAACTGGCTTTGCCAACCTCTTTGCATGAGGTCACCTAGCTCCTCCCTGTCAGAATATAAAAATTATACAAAACAGGATGTCTCATCCTTCAGAAGGTGACATCAGCAAAAACTCATTTCCCCATGTCCTTTTGATCTAGAGTGTCTTCCTGTCTCAAGAACATCAAAGGACTTTTTATGACTCTCTGCCAGATCTCACTGAGGTGTCATATGCTTTGTGACACCAGTCAATTAACTGGGTTTTCCTGAGGATGTCCTAAAATGGACATTTTAGTTCTTAGCTTCAAACAACCCAGATCCTAAATAAGGCTATAAAATGTGAGTTTCTACAAGTTAATTACCTTACAGAGATCTTCTGTTTAACATATGTCCTGGCTTTTGAAGTGAAACCTGGGGGGTCATCCAGGAGCACATCATTTTTCATGACAGACAATCACACTATATTTTTATTTTACAAAAAATCATACAGTAATCAGAACCAGCTGTCCAAGCATCACACCCCTACCCCCCTAGTTTCCTTCATCCTTCCCTGCTGAATGAAGTGGCAGTAGCAATTAATTCATCCTTCAAATTGCTGCCATCTGCACTTTAATACCTTACCCAGCAGTGTCTCATTCATACTCTGATTGTGTTCTAGTTTTCACTTATATTACTTGTTACTCTTCAGATGCTCTGCCTAGCTCATCTTGTTCATTTTGTGCTACTTAATTGTTTAAAGAGCTCTACCAGGCTAGCCCTATGCAGCACATATTTTGGTGCCTTACCTTCATGAAATGCTGCCTATGTATATTTGCCCAAAAAATTTCCAATAGTTTAGATGTGAGATTGCTTGTAAATTTACTTCCACCGGGTCACTTTTACTTCCCGGTCTGCAGATCTGGCCCTGTGCTCAGCTACATTATGATGGGAACCCAGGGAGAGCGTGGGGATGTGCTCCATTATAGTCTATGGGGTGTAACTTTAACAACATTTTTATATATCAGATCATGCCACGGAGGGTCCTGTGACTCTTTCCATGCAGCTGTGAGGCTGCAGCTAGGCAGGGTTTGGTAGGTAATATTGAGGGCGGTGGCCCCCAGAACTTGGAATGTGTTTAGCCGAGAGGCTGCATAGTTTATGGACTTCTGCAGAGCACAAATAAAACAATGCAATACCCACCTTTTGGATAGCAAATATCTAAAATCAGTTACCAATGAAAAAGATCTTGGTGTTCTTGTCAGCAATGACCTCAAGTTTAGTAGCCATTGTACTGAGGTAGTAGAAAAATCCACAAAGATTATAAACTGCATAAAAAGGTCAGTCTCTAGTAGAAAAAGAGCATGCATTATCCCTCTATATCAGGCATATGTACGTCCAGTTCTGGACTATTGTTCACCATTATGGAACCCCTACTTGCATAGGGATATAATAGATTGGAGAGTGTGAAGAGGAGACCTACCAAGCTTGTAGATGGCATCCAGCACATGTGTTATTAGTATAGATTGAGGGTACTGGAGCTTTATCCTCTGGAACTCAGAAGACTTAGAGGGGATCGCTTGCTGATGTTTAAAACTGTGGAAGATAATCTTTATTGAATGAACTAGGATTGGTTATTAACCACAGAGAAGCAAGCCTTAGAAGCCATCAATTTCAGCTCATGCTGACTAACCCAAAAGGACTTCTCAGATGCAGTTTTTATACCAATATATTATTACACATTGGAATATTTTACCAAGCACAGTTGTTGATGAGGGTACTTTCAGTTCTTTTAAACTAAAACTGGATAGTTATCTGATCAATGACCTACTTTCTCAGGATCATTGACCCAGATGTGGGAAAAGTGCCCTATTGGCCTATAGCTTTCTGTACTTCTTAATACTCCTAGTATGAACAAGGGGTAGAAGGCCGCTGGATGGTGGCAGTCGGGAATGTGCTGGATTTTCTGTGGGCACAGACAGAGCACATCAGTGTCTCCCCTGACTCCATGGCTCCACTTACACTGCCACCTGTGGTCACCCAGGAGTCCGTCTTCCCTCCCTGCCCAGCGTGGACAGCACCCTCTTGTATGCTCCACTCATCTTCCCCTCTGGCTCTCTGACAACTTGGACTCATTCCTGAACTCAGGTCCTCAGTGTCATGAGCAGTAGTGCTACCACTGCACCAGCAGGCCAACCTCTGATACTGTAATTTATGGGGGGGGGCTGAGCTAGTGGCCAGCAGAGACAGACAAGCCTGACAAGGGCTCCAGCTGAAATGCTATAATTTACTTTTTGTTGTTGTTTGAAGTTCACAACTTGAGATGGGATTAAACTAGTTCAATAGATCTTGCTGTTACCTCTTTGCTGATATCAAACTTTATCTCAAAGGCGGGGGGGGGCCGTGGCTTGCAGCCGACTGAGCAGATCGCATACCCTAGAGTGCTCTTCGACATTACAAAAATAAATGGCATAAACTTTCAAAATTACTAACTCAAACTTCTCTCGCACTGTGGTATAGTTGCTCAGAACTCACTGTGTACTTAATTTAGAAGAAACTCCATCTGAAGTTATGGGGAATCTGCGGAAAACAGGACAGCATGCATCAGGCCAAGGGAAGCATGGCAGGCCACAGTAAGGCATTGGAACCAGCAGCCTACTGCCTGGAGCAGGAGACTTGGAGCCCACCAACAGCATTGTACTCCAGGCGGTGAAAGCGCTCAATACTTCGGTAAAAGCACTGGATTCAAAACTTGACACCTAGAATTCCCGGGTGTCAGCCCTTGACACAGAAACGGAGATGATTGCAGTGGAGGTGCACTTGGTGAAAGAATCCACCAACAGGACATCTGCCATGACTGTGGGGCTCATCTCGGAGAACAAATTACTCCATTTTTGCCTAGAGCAGTTAGAAAATGGGGCTCGAACTTGTTAGGGATACCAGAAGGAGTGGAAGGGAATGATCCTTTACAGTATGTTTGCAACCTGCTGCAATCCACTCTACATTTTGAACTAGTGGAGGCAATCTTTAAAGTTTACAGAATCACACCCAGAAAACCAGCAGAGAACTCTGACCTTCCTCGAACAATTCTGATTGAGACTGCGGGGCAACATATTCAGGACCAGATCCTCTGTGTGGCTAAAACGAGGGGGATAGTGCATCTGCCTGAATGCCTGCGTTTCTACTTCTTTCCAGATCTCAGTTATGCCATGAGGCAATGCAGGAAGGGGTTTGATGCTGTTCATGGTGAGCTTAAATCGTTGGGAATTAGCCACTCGCTACTGCTCCCTGCAAAGCTAAGAATTTCCTATGCAGATAAAACTTTCATTTTTTCTGATCCATCTGAAGCGGGTAAACGGCTCCTTAAAATCAAAACTCATTTCTCACAGAAAGAGCTGGACCCTGTGGTACTTACTGACACTTGAAAAGATGACTCTGTCCTGTTTCACATATAATCAGGGTGTAATACCCCTTGTCTAATTCCATCATATCTTTAAAGTTTAGTTCTGAGCATTACTGTAAAGCATGAGTGTGTACTGCTTGTGCCATTTTATTATTTTATTGTTCTTCTGTACTGCCATTCTCTAAGTTGGAATGTTTGCTTAATCGTAACTACTCTTATTGTGGTAATTATCATATCATCATTGTTTACATGGACTTTATATGAGTCAATTTTTGACTCAGTGGGTCTGGCACCCCGGGACTTATCATTTAAATTTAAGGCATATAGTCCATCGTCATGGCTGTGAAAGCAATTGATATATATGTTGTATAAAAAGTTATTATAACTGAACTTCCCCTCCCATGATGTAACTAAGAGAGGTAAGAAACTACTTCCTGTACATTCTCTATGCCTTTATCTATTTCTGTGCCTTGGAACCAAGAAAAGTCACTTGTCGGTGTCTGATAAAATGAATAAAAATAAAGTATAAAAGAAAAACTTTATCTGAAAGGTCATGGTGAAGCTATGCCAGCAAACTGCACAGACAAGCAGTAAATCAGCCACACAGCAACCAATGGCGCAAGCAGGAAAGGCAGAGGGGATGCTACCGGTAGTAGGCCATCTGATGAATTGAGCAATGTGGCCTTGTTGCAGGCCATTCGTGATCTGGACCAGAAGGCTGAGGCATTCAACGCATGCCTAACTATAGTGGAGATCAGCATAGACCTTGTTTCTCCAGATACCGAAACCACGCAAGAAACCTCGAACAAGATACTGGTGGCTGTGGCTGGACTAACTAAAGAAAATAAACTTTTGTGCACTCACTTGGAGCAGCTGGAGAAAGGGGTAAGGATAGTAAACATCTGCATCCTTGGTGTCCCACAGGTGGCAGAAGAATCTGATTTAGTATAATATACAGTGACATTGCTTAAATATTTGTTAAATATTGGTTTAACTAATAAACTATATAAAACCTATAGAATCACTCCCCAAAGGTGGCCAGCCGACACCAGTCAGACTCGGATCATACTTTTGATAATACACGGACCACATTTCAGGGCTGAGATCCTAAAAGTCACAAGAACAAAGGGACAAATGATGCTTCCAGATGGTTCTTTAATTTATGCCTTCCTGGATCTCAGTTTCTCAATGCGGCAAAGTTGTAAAGCTTTCAACACTCAGAGTGGGCTTGAGGTTACTGGGCTTAGCACATGCTCTTCAGTTGCCGGCCGAACTCAGGCTAACTTATGCCGGTAAACATTTTATTTTCAGTGACCCTTTGGAAGCAGGCAGAAAGCTGAAAGCAATCAAGTAGAACTTTGAGGCTAGACCAGAGGTTCCTGATTTGGACACCAAAGAGTGAAATGTTAAAACAGCAAAGACTTAAAAGTGATTTGCTATCTACATTGACATATATACGTTTGCTTAAAGGGAATTTGTACCATATACTATACCATCAATTTAGATAACAGAGACCCTTACCATCCACTCTAGCCCTATAACAGTAGAGGCTAGGGCAACTAGTACTCCAAAATACATTTTTTTTTAATCTTGCGCAAGCCCCAAAGCACCACACCATCTTGAGCTACTGTGGTCACATTTACCACACTACTCCATCCCTCTTGATGACATCCATGCCTCATCGTGATAGCATGAATGTCTAGCAGCCAGGAAGACCACATGGCTATAGTGCACACAGTACACCTACAATACAACTGCCAGTCCCCCAACCCACATACATTCAATCTACTGTTCTCCTAAAATCTGTGCCTGATGGATGTCCTCACAGTAACAACTTTCTTTGGTCCTGACTCCTGGTAACAGAAAATGCTGTGCTGACTAAGAAACTGCAGCTCTGACTCTCAACCACGCGCTGTGCACTGAGAACGCACACACCCCTTACATTACAGACAGCTCGGGAGCCTCGTATACAGTCAATTGGGGCAAAATACAAACATGGTGTTTTAACTTAATGTTTTGAGAGACACCTACTTGAATGGGTTATTACTGAAGGGGTTTATAACCATGCTTCCAGTCTGTAGAATGTAAAATATCACTGAGTATAATTTGATACTGAGAATGAGTTTCTGACGATCATCAATTTTAAAGGAGAACTGCACTGAACATGTATGCCATTTTCCCCTGTAGGAACTGATTTTTAAATACTGGTTCCAATTCTGTTACTGGTCCATCCCTACAGGCTTTTTAATTAGTACTTCTAGTACATGGGCTTGCCCTGTCCTAAACCTTCCTTGATACTGCCTGATCCTCACATTTTCTCCACTCAGTATCACACCTCATCTATCCAATACTATTCCATTCTGTAATATAATCTATGCCTGCCTAGTGTTGTTGAACTGTACTGTTTGTCTTGTCCCTATTCCATCACACAATTGTATCCTGCAACTGCATAACTGAAACGTTCTCTGTAAACTGTTCAACTGAATCTGTCTACTGTATTGCTGTAATTGTGCTCAGCTATGTTCTACTGTTTTTCCTCGCATATGTAGCTCTTGATAACCTGTGAGTTATCTCCCACTGTACCCTCACCCCCCAGGCCGCACAGGGAGATGAGCATCTTTTTGGTTAGTGTGCCATCCTGGTGAAACAATTTCAATAAATAAATAAATGATCCGACTGGGTGATTCTGCATTACATACTGCAGGTAAGTACCATTTTAGAACTGTATGATATAGTTTGTGTCCCTGTTCTACTCTTCTATTGTTGGCAGAATGCACCCATATTCTATTTTAGAACTCTGCGTCTGAGGGGGACATAAACTACATCATACAGTTCTAAAATGGCACTTAACACCAGAGTGTAAATCAAAAACACTCACTGGGATAACTAAAGAGCTTGAAGTGATGGAACAGTATCTGAATTTGAACAAGTATTTAAAAAACAGCATCTACTGGGAAAATGACATGCATATTCAGTGCAGTTCTTCTTTAAATTATGCTCTTTTGTTCAACCGGGCAGATTAGGCATGAACCGTTGATTGCAGATGGGAACTTCTGTAAACAAGATGTCACTTGCCATGCGACCTATATGGCTAGTGCACTGGATGCACAAAGCAGTGATCTCTCGCATACAGCATGGCTTCTCATCCTGTGAAGGCAGTGGTGAATACCTTTCATGGAAAGATTCATAATTTTTGGTATTTCAATGGATAAGTAATAACCTGCTTCATATCTTGTATTGGTTAGATTGCACCATATGAATTTTGCTGAGTTAGATATAAAAGTTAAAATATTAGGTTGGATATGCTTCTACAATACCCTTATGGAATATATAAAGGTGTCAGTGTGGCTCAGTTGGTTGTCTTTGGGTGAGAAGGTCTTGGTTTCTAGTCCCACATCAGGCTTGGGCTCATACCATCAACACTGGCACTCAAGTGCAGTACTAGGGGCTTGCTGTATTGTCGGGGTGTACCATCCTTCAAATGAGATGTTAAACTGAAGTCCCTTCTACCTATCCCTGGTGCTGTCCTGGTGGGTGTCCAGGTGGAAGTAAAAGAACCCAAGGTACTTTTTACAATAGTAGGGGAATTTTATTAAGCAAGAAAAATCAAACAAAAAGGTACAGTGAATACATCATAACAAAAATTACAACATTACAAGAAAACGAAGGAAAAAAAATCAGAAAGAGAAAAAAAAAAACAGGAAAGAGAAACCACAAATTAAACAACCAGAAGACAGCTCCTTGTATGGATGAAACTGCTCAGCTGAACAAAGAGGAGTAGGGGAATAGTATTACTGCAAAAGCATTCAAAAAACAAACAAACAAAATAAAATTACTCACAGACACATGCTAGAAGGGGAAAAAAGAAAATCAGAATGCACTTACCAAAATATATTATAACAACACCAAACAAGAGTGTTACTCCGATAAAAAGCATGTGGAATGCATCCAATGTGAAGGAAAGGATACGCTGCTCCTTCTTATAACTATTTCCAAGAAAAGATTTTACCTGCTGCAACACTTGAAAAACAGAATAATATTTTTGTTGTATCACAAAAGCACATCTGGCTTGCCAAAAATGATATTGAATAGTAGCCAAAATAAGTCTCAGAGTGCTTGGGTGAAATTTTGTCAACTGAATGGGATAGAAACCTAAAATCAAGATTCCATAAGTGATAGGGTTCAGTGGAGGCTCAAGCCAAGATACAGCAAACTCTGCCCAAAAAGCTTGGGCATAAGGACAGAGAAGAAAAAAATGTTCTTGGGTTTCAAAAAGTTGGGAACAGCTAGACCTAGGGCACATATGCTGTTCCACAGCCTTGTGTTTATGGGAACTGCGAACACCTAAGCATCCATGGCATGACAGCCAATCGACATCCCAAAGGTGCCCATTTATCTGTCAACTGAAGAAAAACAGTACTATGTTGGTCAGGAGTACAATTAGCCAAATCAGGCGTGCTTGAATAAAAAGTACCAAAACTATAATAGTATTGTAAAAAATATGTCTAGAGGAATTAATAATGAAAGTATGCAGAAGTGTCCATATTCTAAGTTTCAAAAAATAGAATAAAACATACAAATTTAAGTTTGGCTTTAAAAGGTACCAACAAAAAGGGGCATGTTCCACAAAGGCAATAGCCTAGAAAACCAAAGTAACAATCTCTGAAACCGTGCACTAGAAGTGGCAATAATTAAAATATTTTTTTTTTTTATAAATAAACAGACTATGAAAGAACACCACGGGATTTATTATATGGAGGCCACCATTCTTATAAGTTTTATAGGTGTGATTTCGCGTCACAGGATTAAGGTGGCTACCCACAGGCCCTGGAAAAACAAAACACATTAGAAATGGTAACTTCCTTATTCACAGGAAGAGGAAACACAGTCACCACATAAAGAAAGATAGGCAAAATCAGGGTTTTCAGTAAAAACACCCTCTTTCTTTTAGAAATAGTTTTATTTTTCCATGCTGCTACCTGAGAGGTGACTGTAAGAATTTTACTATCCCAATTAAAGTCTGCATCGTCATTGCTACCTATCGTTAATGCCTAAAATAGAAATTGGTGTAGCCGAGATCTGTGTCCCAGCAATATTTTGGACAAAGCTTGTATCAGCAGATATATGAATAGGAATGCCGTGGCTTTTATCCTAGTTTAAAGCAGCAGCAGACACTCTTTTGAAATGCTAAAGGATGACTCGAATAGCAGGGTCTTCAGTGTCATTCATAACACAGAGACAAATATCATCTGCATACACAGTCACTGTGGGTGGTACAACAGAACCCTGTACTGGAATCCCCTGCATTGGAGGGGATTCCCAAAAAGTACATAATAAGGTGTCAGTTGCAAAGATATATAGTAGCGGACTGAGTAGGCATCCTTGTCAGACCCCTCTCCATCCAATAAAACTCACTCCAAGTCAAACATGTACAAACGGTGCCATGTTCCCATTACTATACAAAATACAAATCCATTTTTTAAAATTGGCAGGTATATGATATGCCTCCAGTACTTTAAAGAAAAAGGAATGGGCTACACGATCAAATGCTTTTTCTTGGTCCAAGGAAAGAACAAACCCAGAGGACTGTTCCCTTTTTCCCTGTGCCAATAGATTCCAAACTAAAATAAGATTGTTGTAAATAGACCGGTGAAGGGTGGCGCATGATTGCACCAGAGAAATAATAGTTTCTGCAACAATCTGCATTTGCTGTTGTAAAATGAAAGCCAACATTTTATAATCCATATTAAGAAGACTAATTGGTCTCCAATTTTAGCCCTGTTATGTTGGAAATGCACCATCCATTCGCTAATTTAATCTTATCAGAGACAGGTAGTTTTGCCTTATGCATCAAAGAGATAAGTAAACAATCTCCTTCAAAGACCTAAATATGCAAAATAGTCATCCCTTGTTTTCTTAGTAGCCTTGACAAGAAACATTTTTTTTTAAATCCATCTTAGTGTCATCTCACCATTCTCCAATGGAATCGCAGGCCTCAATAACAGAAACCCAAGTGGAAAAAAGATTTTTCCACCGTTCCAGAATAGTAATATCCAATAATAGGCTTTCATTTAATTTCCATCTATTAGTGGCTCAAGAGCCAGTAGCACCATCAAGTTTAATATGACAACGTACAGCAAAATGATCTGAAGTTTCAAAGGACAAAGTGGACGCAGCATCCACAGGTAAAGACTGGGAAAAAAAAGAAATCAATCCTTGTTGCCAATGTCCCCTTTAAAAAAAAAAAAGGTTTTGGCAGCAATAGGACATACAGCCCTACACCCATCCTGGAGGTTGTCAGAGCATATTAAAGACTGAAGGCAGAACATATTGCTGAAAACCTTTTCCTGTCAAGCCTCCCCAATTGGATTTAAGTATCCTACAATTAAAATTGCCCCCTAGAATTAAGTGTCTATTCATAAATAAAAAAGGTTTAATAGTATTAAACAGCTCTACTCAAAGGGCAATGCCCTGAGGGGCATAAACATTGATCAATCAAAATTTACAGGAATGGTACACCACATCCTATAAGAGTGCCCTACCTGGCACCAAATCCACAGCCTGGGTGAAGTGAAAATCAAAGGAGCGAAACAGAATGCCCACTCCATCACACAGCTCCTCCTCCTGTGAACAAAAGGAGCTACCACAAGTCCATAGCTTCTGTACCAGCAATAATGCATACTGAGTCTTAATTCTTATATCCTGTAAAAAAAATTATATTATTAGGAAGGGTACGCAGAATCTGCATTGTGGTCTGTCACTTTTAAAAAGGTTTTATACTGCAGACATTAATAGTAAGGGGGAGATGTGGGTACCCTATCCTTTCTGTATAAAATATGAAATGCTGTAGACCGGTGGCTCTTTTAGCTGACCCTACACTTTCTTAGTAGTGCAAGGGTCTGTGTGGGAATCTGTAGATTTAACAGAAGAGGTGTCAGAATCCTCTCCCTCATCTTCAGTGTCACCCCACTGCTGCCTTTTTGCCAGTAGTTGGTATTTATTCCTGGTCACAATTGAGGATGGGGAGCTCTTGGTAGGAGGCTGTTTATAACCCCTGCCCCTTCTATTAAGTTTGGGTGTGGTGAACTGGTTTTCCAAGGGGGGAGGAGGGCATGTATCATCCTGCTCACTCACCACCATGGCCTCATTAGGCTCAAGTCCTGTGGCAGATGCCAGAGGAGCACCTCCAGGCACTGAGGTACTAGTGGATACTAAAGGGATGACTACAAGCTCACTGATAGGCCCCATGGGCTCAGTGAAAGTACTGTAGCAGGTACCCGGGATCCCACCTTTGGGTCAAAAGAGACTGGGGGTGATGGGGGAGGATTTCTTGCTGTAAGAAACCTAACTTGTGCCTCCTTAATAAGCTGTTCCTGTTCCTGAGGGCCCCTATCAAGCCAACTGTGATCAGCCCAGGGTCACTGTCAGTAGGTATTGCTAGCTTCCTCACAGAGGTTGCATTTCAGGGGGTTGGGGCAACCTAGACTCACATGACCATACTCTAGACACAAGTTACACTGTGGTTCGTCACATACCGAACTCAAATGAGTCTACACACCACATTTGTGGCATGTTCTAGGTTGTTCCAGATAAAAGCATATCTCCAGTCTCTACTAATGAAGAAACTACCAGATAAATGACTGGTCCAGTATTGGACTGGTGTAATTGCACTTTCACCTTCCACCCTCCAGTCCACACCAAATCATCATCCAAAATTGGGTTGGGTCTCTCTAAAAATGTAACAGCGTTGGCGAAGCCAGTAGTGGACATCTGCAATACTGACCCCCTCATTTCTAAATAAGAGGGTAACAGTTTTATTCATGGGCTTGGTGAGAGGAATAGGGAAAAATAGTTCCCATAAAGGAGTGTCTTTAACCAGCTGAAATTTCTACCAAAAACGTTCAAGGGTCTTTACTAATTTAAAGCTAATATCATAAGTAGCCTTGCCTTTAATGTGTATAAAGGCAAATAAGTATTGGGCTGGGATATCCATAGTATCTTTCAACACAGCATGTAGGATGGTCTTTCTTTTAAGGGCTGTAGCCACATCCCCAGTATACTTGAGTTGCACAGCATTTCTTCTTTGTGCTGGCTCTCCCACTGCTGAAAATAAGTCAAGACATTTTAAAGGTTTTTGCACCAGATGCTGTATCTCAAAATGTTTCACTTGGGCGATCCAAAGGTTCCACTAGGTCAGCAACCCGTTCCTGGTGACCAGTACTGGTACTGCAGTGGGCTGTCTGTGTCAGGGTAGTAGGACAAGGGGGTGCCTGAACACTGCTCATATGTATAGTAGTAGTAGTAGTAGTTTTAGGAATGCCTGTAAATGTCTCACCAGCCCCAAGCAATACATCAGCCAAACTTGAACTGTCCTTCCTCACATTATTTAGGACAGGTGTATCCACAATAGCACTATTCTGCACCACCAGTGTGCTGGGGAATCAGTCCTTCTGGACTAGTGCCAAGGTTGTTCAATTGAAGAGGAGTCTAAGTGATTCTGGGACATACTCTCCGCTGCTGTCACTGGCCTAGGAGAGGCCCAACCAGCACCTGTCTCAGTGCATTCCCAGCCCATGGCAAGAAGAGCATCTGCTGCTGTCCACTGGGCTGGATTTTGTGTATCATGGACTGTTCTCCCAGGATGAAGCTCCCACACCTCTGTCCCGGACTGGACAGGTAAATTAAGAGAAAGCAACTGAGACACATCAGGTAAAGCGGTGGGGGTAAGAACCACGGGAGGAGTGCATGAAGTAATAGAAGATGGGATGGAAGCCCAACTGGCCTCAACAGTCCGTGCCTGTGGCACTGAAGATGGAAAGGTCTGTGGAGGTACATTCAGGTCTTCTCACAAAAGTCATACAGTTTTTTTCCTTATTATTCAAGATGGTGGTCCAATGCGAATCTTCTTGCCACAAGTCAGCACCATGTCCCATAATCAAGGAACCAGATGGTCCCGGCAACACTTGTCCCAAAGCGGTATCCACAGCAGCAGTAGTATCAGGCATAACCACCAAATTCTCTGACGGTGCCACAGAGGCAACCTCAAGTCCTACAGATGGGTTCACATTGTAGAACAGTTCTTCCTGGTCAAAACAATCCATTTCAGGTAAATCCACAACCTGGGAGACTCCTGCTCCTGCTCTTCCATTGCTGCTGCAAACAGCTTGATCCACATTCACAGACTGCAGGTCCGCCATCATGAAGATGCGAACAAGGGCTCCCCCTGCCGCAAGAGTAGGGGAATTTTGTATTGATGAAAATAAGTAAATAAATAAAAAAGCAAAATATAATATTTTCATGAGTACAACAAAAACAACTTTTTTCCAGAACTCTGGTTTACACAGTAACAGAATAAATTAAACCATGAACAAAAACTCAAATAGAAATGTTTTTAAACCATAAAAAAAATGCCCCCAGTATTTTCTTGCCTGAACAATGTTTCTTTCCTGCTCTAATTCATAAATTGTCTTTACATTCTGTATAACTTGTATAACAACCTGTGTTATACTATATTCTTGTTTTTGCAGCAAGAGAGCACACCTTGCCTGTCATAAATACAATTTACAAAAGGAAAAAAAAAATAATCTCAAAGTACCTGGATGATATTTAATTAAATGGGGGTGAAACAATCCCAATACTAGGATTTCATGTGTGATGTAAGAAAACTTTGCATCTCCCCAAGATATAAGAATTAACGTCCAAAACTGTTGCGAAAAAGGACACAGTAAATAAGTGTTCTTGTGTTTCCAACATCCCTGGGCAAGTAAGCCTAGGACACATGCGTTCTTCCTGAACCTTATGTTTGTGAGAGTTTCTGACACCCAGTCTACCATGGCATGAAAGCTAAGTAATATCCCATACTTTCATGGGGAGTCTTTTGTCAGTAAGCTGGGAAAAGATGGTTGCAATTTGGGTATCATATTGAACTAAAATCTGAGGAGTCTCATAAAAATGTATACTGAGGATAGCTAAATAAAAGGAGTGTCTGGAATTGCTGGTCAGGCACTGAAGGGTGATTTGCCATTGTTTTAGCTTGCTACATGCCGCAGCTAAATAAGAAGGGATTTTGAACTGTTTTAGGATCCTTGGGAGTGAAAGTGAGAAGGTTGTTCAAGTCTGAAAAAAGACTATTTAGTAGAGAAGTCATATGATTGTACCATAGAGGAATAGGGTTGGATTGTAAAGGAAGAAGATTTTGGTAAAAAAAGAAACTGTAAAAGAATAACACAGAATGTACCATATGTACAGCCCCTAAACAATAATCGTGGTAAGTATGCATTCTTTTGATGGGGTTTAGTGTACTACCCCAAAACCCGTGGGAAAAAAAGATTCATTACACTAGTTTCCATGGTAAGGGGTAAGGGGTGGAGGAAAAATATGTGCGATATGCAGACATTTTGGAATTATGAGTGTGTAAAGCAAAAATACCCTTTTTCTTTTTGTTATCATTTTTATTTTTCCAGGGTGAAACTGTTCAGCCTTCTGTAATGCCTGGGACCAATTTAGTGATGCATCATCCGGACTCCCAAATTGTACTCCCAGTATTTTCAAAGGATTTGATGCTACCCTTATCTTTGCAAAGCGTATGGAGTCACTAGAATCTGACAAGGGAGGAAAGACTAGCGCTTGGCTTTTATCATAGTTCAATTTGGATCCTGATATATTTTCAAAATCTGAAATGACCTGCAGAAATGCTTCTTCATTTATGTCGGGAGTAGTGCATATGCAAAGATCATCTACATAGGCATATACATTTGGGACTAAACTATTATCAGGGAAAGTTATATGTGGAATACCTAGATGATTTGAAATTTTCCTAAGGAGTGGATCAATCTGAAAAACATATAACAGGAGGCTGAGTGGACAGCCTTGTCTCACGTCCTTAACCCCATGAAAAGATACTCCTGGAGAGCCATTTATATATGTAGTAATAAAAGAGGAGGTGTATAAAAGTGACACCCATCTGATAAACTTATTAGGTCTGCACCAGAAGACATACGAAGAAAGACTAAAGGAGCTTAATATGTATACCCTTGAGGAAAGGAGGGAGAGAGGGGACATGATAGAAACTTTCAAGTACCTCAAGGGAATCAACAAAGTCCAAGAGGGTGGCATCTTTCAGAAAAAGAGATGTGCAAGAACAAGGGGGCACAATTTGAAGATAGAAGTGGGACGGCTCAGAGGTAATGTGAGGAAGTATTTTTTCACAGAGAGGGTTGTGGATGCGTGGAACAGCCTCCCTGAGGAGGTTGTGGAGTCAAGAACAGTGGGGGAATTCAAGAATGCATGGGACAGACATAAGACAGTCCTAGTGGTGGGTAGGAGGAAGTAAGCTGTTGGTTAACTATGATCTGCAGCTTATCTGTTAAGTAGGAAAATGGACAGTCTAGGTGGGCCAGGCAGTCCTTATCTGCCGTCAAATTCTATGTTTCTGTGTTTCTAGGTATATGGTAAGCCTGCAATACTTGAAAGAGATATCTATGGTCTACATGATCAAACACCTTTTCCTGGTCCAAAGCCAGGATCCAGCATTGTGAATACATCCCCTGTCTGTGTGACATTGTAGCCCTCGGGAAAATCTAATTTTTAAACAAAGACCTTTTTTGAATGGCACATGTTTGTACAGGGCTGATCACGGTTTCTGCAACTAATGAAAGTTTAGCCAAAAGCATTGTGGCTAAAATTTCGTAATCGACATTTAGGAAGCTTATAGGTATCTAGTTTTTTAAGTCCATCTTGTCCCCCGTCTTATATAATAATATTACTAGAGCCTGGGACATAACTCCAGGAAGTGACCCTGAAGTAAGGCTATTGGAAAAGACATCCAACAGGATGAGTCCAAAGTACTGGGCAAATTTCAGGTAAAACTCAACCGGTAGGCCATCCAATCCTGGTGAGAAGTTTTTCCACAGCTTGCTCAGAGCTGCCAGAATCTCTGCCATTGTCACTTGAGAAAGTAAAGAGGATTTGGTTTCATGATCAATATTAGGGATGTCTAAATTCATCAAATAATTGGGGCCCCATGCAGCAGAAGACGGAATCCCAAACATTTCTTTTAAATATGTTTGGGAGATATTTTGAATTTGGTCAGATTCTGAGTGGCATATTTGTGTTTGTGGATCTAACACCTGGTCGATGGTTGTATGATTTACCCTGTCCTGGCAACTCTTAAATATACCTAAAGATGGCCTGGAACCCTGCATTCTGAATTGAGCTTCCAGCTTCAAAGATTCTGCTCTATTATATTGAATTTTGAACATTTCTGCCTTGATATCCTTAATTTCATTTCCTAGATCTATCTTTTTATTTTTATTTATTTATTGAAATGTTTCACCAGGAGGGCACACTGAACAACAAGTTGCTCGTCTCATGGTGCAACCTGGGGGGAGGGTTTACGTAGGGTTGCGATGGATGATCAGTTACAATAGTATATGGGTAGTACAAACAATACAACATTGTAAGATTGTGCAACAGTTGGAACACAAGGTATCATACAATAAACAGTAGTAGAACATTGGGTAAATTACAATACATGTCCAAAATCATACAAAAGAACATATAAACGTACAAAACAGTAATAATGCGATATAACTATTTATAGTGCATGAGCGTACCAGGAGCAGGCTCGAGGTAGTATGCAAGTGTTGTTGGAGTAAAAAGAATGGGGTTAGGTTGTGCACACTGGTGACTCAGAAGGGCAGGTGGAGAAGAGAGGGAGGAGAGGCAAGAACTGAATGTGAGGAGAAGGGGTGGCCATTTCCTGATTCCCCTTCAGGATGTTGAGAACCCTGCTGGGGAGCTGGGGTCATGGTAGGAAGGCAGAAACTGGGGATAGGTATTAAGGTGGGTTAAAGCAGGAACAGCTGAGGGAAAGGTAATTGTGTAGGGCAGAGGTAAGGGAGTAGTTGGAGGAGGAGTGTCGTATTTCAGGAGGGACGGAATTCCAGATTTTAGGGAAACGATAGGTGAAACCAGTCTGACTGATGAGGGTGGAGCGGTGAGGGACCGTCAAGGTGCGGGCGTCATTTGATCTGAGAGAGTGGGTGGGGGGAGGTGGAGTGGAGAGAGAGGATGAGCGATAGGAGGGGAGCCCCCCGAACCAGAATTTGGAGGTTAGTTTGGCACAGTGAGAGATGCATCTGTGAGATACTGGAAGGAAGGTTAGCGAGCGATAGAGTTCACAGTGGTGGGAGCGGAAAGGGGAGTCAATAGCAATGCGGCAGGAGTTAAAGAGAGTGTCCAACTTGGTCAGGAAAGATTTGGGAGCAGCACCATAGACTATGTCACAGTAGTCAAAGATGGGGAGTATCATCTTCTGGAAAATTTCATGCCTTGCAGTCAGCGGGATGCAACTACGATTCCTGTACAAAGCACCAAGCTTGGGGTGCAGTTTCTTCAGGATAGCATCAATGTGCACAGAGAAGTTGAGGTGCTGGTCCTGCCAAACTCCCAAATATCTAAATGAGGAGGTGTCCTCCAAGATGGTCCCATCAAGGGTGTGGAAGGTGGGTAGGACCGGAAGCCTAGAGAGTCCCTGCCTGGTGCCAAAGGTCATTGAGACTGTCTTCTTGGCATTTAGAAAAATCTAGTGAGAAGCAAACCAGAGCTGAACTTGGTTGGTCATGCTGTAAGCTGGTTTGCACAGCAGCAGGGTTTTTGCTGGAACTGTACAAAACAGTATTGTCAGCATACCTGTGGATAGAAGAGGATGAGCAGGCTGTGGGAAGATCATTAAGGAAAATGGAGAAGAGTAGGGAATCAAGCACTGAGCCCTGAGGGACACCAGTGTTGATGGGGAGTGGAGGGAAAATGGAATCAAGGATTCTCACAGACTGGGTCCTGCCAATGAGGTAGGATTTAAACCAGTTAGTGGCTGATGGAGCAAGGCCAGCTGAGAAGAACCATATGAGCTTACCCCCCATAACAGTGACAAAGGACAAATGGCAAGTACTGTTGGTGATGCTAGGAAAGGAGGGTAGGATGGGGGGGGAGGGTGGAAGATGGTTACCCTTAATGCTGGGAGCCTTGGGAGGAAAACTGCAGAGTTAACAGGTTCTCATGGCAGAGGGAGAGGTGGACATTGCAGTCATCACGGAAACATGGGCCACCCAATACAATGACTGGGACCTGTCTGTACCAGGGTACAGATTATTTCGTAGGGACAGAGTGATTGGGAAAGGAGGGGGTGGCACTATATGTGAAGGAAGGACTGAAGTGTGTAAGGGAGGAAGGGGAGGAGGGTAGTACAGGAGTCACTTTGGATGCAAATCCAGGATTCCAAGAATAGGATTCTTAGAATGGGAGTGGTGTATAGGCCACCATCTCAGACGGAGGAGTTAGACAGGGAACTAGTGGGACAGATCAGGAGGACCTGCGAGAAGGGTAGTGTGGTGATTGTGGGGGACTTCAACATGCCAGGAGTGGACTGGAGCACCCCAACAACCAGGAACAGAAGGGGAGCAGGTACTGCTGGATGCCTTCCAGGACAGCTTCCTGCTGCAAATGGTCAGTGAACCAACCAGGTTAGAAAATACCCTTGACCTTGTGCTGGCAAATGGGGACTTTGTGAGAGAACTTACAGTGGAGGAACCGCTGTCAGGGAGTGACCACCGCTCAGTATGGCTCACATTGGATATGGGCAAGGAAGGTGTGGAATCTGGCACAATAGTGCTGGACTTCAGGAGGGCCGACTTTGGGAGGATGGGGGAAGTGGTAAAAGGGTACCTGGCCAGAATTCAATCTAGTATGGACACTGAGGTGGGAGCTCATAAAGCTGGGGATAGTGGAGGCAACCAAAACTTGCTGCAAAGCCCAGAACAAGAAGGCTAGGGCTAAGAAACCGATCTGGTTGAGCAAGGAGGTCATGGAAAAGGTAAGGAGGAAAAGAGCTGCCTTTAGGAAGTACAAGAAAACAGGGAGGGGGGAGGACAGGGAGGAGTACTTGACAGAATCGAAGGAGGTGACAAGGGCAGTAAGCGGAGCCAAAGCATCTATGGAACTCAGGCTGGCACAAGGCATTAAGAAGGGGGAGAAGGACTTCTTTAAGTACATCAGGGAGAAAAGGAGCTGTAAGGACCACATAGTAAGGATTAGGAAGGAGGGGGGTTGGGTGGAAGCAGGGTGCGATAAGGCAGAAGCACTAAATGAGTACTTCTGCTCAGTATTTACTAAAGAGAAGAGGGGTGACACCCAAGGTGGGAGAAATGGCAGAAGCAGGGGAAGTGGTGACAGATGGGGAAATCATGGAGAGCAGAGTTCGAGAGGGTTTGAAGGCACTGAGGGTGGACAAGGCACCAGGCCCAGATGGCATCCACCCCAGGGTACTGAAGGAGCTGGCAGAGGTCCTTGCAGGACCTTTGGCAGACCTATTTAATGCCTCACTACATTTGGGGTGTGTACCTCAGGACTGGAGGATGGCTCATGTGGTGCCCCTCCACAAGAGTGTCCCCAAGGATGAACTGAGAAACTACAGACCAGTGAGCCTCACATCCATCCTGGGTAAGCTAATGGAGACTAACCTGAAGGAGAGGCTGGTGGCCCTCCTAGAGGCCAAAGGACTACAGGACAGCAGACAGCATGGCTTCATATGTGGCAGATCTTGCCAAACCAACCTGGTCGAGTTCTATGACTGGGTAACTAGGCAACTGGACAGGAGCCATGCAGTGGATGTCCTGTATCTGGACTTCAGTAAGGCATTCGACTCAGTGCCACATGGAAGGCTGGGAAGGAAGTTAGTAGGCACAGGGGTGGGTGCAAAGCTGGTGAGATGGGTAGGAAACTGGCTGCAGGGAAGGCAACAGAGGTGGTGGTGGGTGGGGAGCTCTCACACCCAAGGGCAGTGACGAGCGGTGTTCTACAGGGCTCAGTGTTGGGACCAGTGTTGTTTGGGATATTCATTGCAGACATATCATGGGACATCAAGAGCAAGATCAGTCTGTTTGCTGATGATACCAAGGTAGGCGCAGTGGTGGATGACCTAGGGGGATGGCAGGGGTTGCAGGATGATCTTGCAAAGCTTGAAACCTGGTCAGACACCTGGCAACTGGGCTTTAATGCCAAAAAGTACAAGTTGCTGCATTTTGGGATGAAGAACCCAAGGAGGAGTTACCAGCTAGGGGGAGTGCAGCTAGCCCAGACAGAGGAGGAGAAGGATCTGGGTGTGCTCATTACAGGGTCAATGAACAACTCGGCACAATGTAGGAAGGCAGCTGCAAAGGCCAACAAAATGCTGGGTTGTATTGCAAGGGGTATATCCTCGAGGAGGGAGGAGGTGATTCTGCCACTGTAGGTCATTATTTAGACCACACCTGGAGTACTGTGTGCAGTACTGGCGTCCGTATCTGAAGAGAGACATTGTTACTGGAGGGTGCAGCAGAAGCGACAAAGATGATCAAGGGGCTGGGGGACTTATACGAGAGGAGGTTGAAGGAGTTGAACATGTACTCACTGGAGGAGAGGAGAGACAGGGTGACATGATTGAAACCTTTAAATACATGAAAGGAATAAACAAGACGGGTACAGAGGGCTGTTCAAAGTAAGGAGGGAGGCCACCAAGGGCCATGATATGAGACTGGGCGAGGAAGGTTCAGGAGGAGATGAGGAGACACTTTTACAGAGAGAGTGGTGGCTGGGTGGAATCGTTACCTGCTGAAGTGGTATGCAGTAGAACAGTGGACTGCTTCAAGCGAGGATGGGACAGGACAAGGGAGGGTTAATGAAGGGGAAGGGTGGGAGGGAGGAGGGGCAGCTGCAGAATAAGGGGTGCTAGCTGCACATTCGAGCAGACTTGATAGACCTCTAGGCCTTTATCTGCTGGCAAATTTCGTATGTTCGTAAGAGTAAATCAAGAAGCAGGGGATGGGAAACAGTGTCGAATCTTTGACTAGGTCAACAAAGATGGCCGAGGTGATCAGGCCATCGTCCATCCCTGAAAGGATGGCGTCAGTAAGCCTGAGGAGGGAGGTGGTTGTTGAGTGTTTCTTCCAAAAACCAGATTGGAAGGGGGTGAAGAAGGAGGAATCAGAGGGGAAGGGTGATAGTTGAGAGAGAGCTAAATGTTCTTGAAGTTTGGCATGGGTAGGAAGGAGAAAAATGGGGCGATAGTTGCCAGGAGTGGATGTGTCACCACCTTTGGGGAGAGGAAGGACTACAGCGTGTTTCCAGGATGAGGGTACTTGGGCAGAAATAAAGGACAGGTTAAGGATTAGGGAGATAGGATAAGCAATTGCAGGATCAGAAAGGTAGAGAAGTTTAGAATCGAGTTCATCTGGTGAGGAGCCTTTAGAGGGGTTGAGGGATAGGAGAGCATTAAAAGCTTCGTCAGAGGAGATAGTAGAAAAGGAAAATGGGGGAGGGGTAGGCACTGGCTGAGGTGAAGGGCTGAAGTTAGTAGGTGGCAATGGGGAGAGGGAATTTAGAAGAGATGTGGCACACGAGGTGTAGTAGGCATTAAATTAATTGGCCATGGAGCCAGGGTCGGAAACTAGGGAGTTATTTATTTTGAGAACTGGAGGGGGAGGGGGGAGAGAATAGGGCATGAACTACCCTCCAGAATTTATACGGAGAGTTAGTGTTAGTCAGGAATGAGGAGTTGAAACAATTGGACTTAGCCAGTTTAGTAGCTTTAGTACATGAATTGCGTAGCATTCTGTACCTGGCGTAGTTGTTTGGATGTTTAGTAGGTTTGTGTTTTCTGCAGGCCCGATCATGCTCCCTGAAGCAGGCCAGTAGTTCGGGGGTGATCCAAGGGAGGTGAAGCCCACGGACTCTGGTCCGTCTGAAAGGAGCAAAGGCATTCTAGGTGGAAATGAATTTATCCTTAAAATAGTCAAGTGCTTGGTCGACAGAAATGGCAGTGAGGAGGGGGGCCCAGTTGGTGGAAGCGAGTGCAGAGCTGATTGGGGTAAGGTCTAAGGATTTAAAGGACAGGAGCTGTATAATTTTAGGGGGTTGTTTGGGGCAGTGAACCTTACTTACAATGAAAATGGGGTTGTAGTCACTAAGGGCATCGGAGAGGAGACCAGATTTAATGACGTGGTGCGAGTGGGTTGTGAGTGCCCAGTCAAGCAGGGTGTGGTTTTGTGTTTTGGGATTAGTGCGTGTGGGCTCAAGTATAAGCTGAGTGAGGTTTAGAGCAGCGACATCACTGCATATCTTGTTTAACTTGGGAGACAACCAATTTAGATTCACGTCACCCATTATGAAAAGTTCGCCAGATTGCGAGAGAGAGGTGTTATTGGCTAAGAGTTCAGTTGTGACCGAGGGTTGAATGCTTGGGCAGCAATAGATGCCAGCCACAAAGACTGGGATTGAGAAAGGAAGGGTAATGCAGGTGACAAGGGCTTCATAGGTAGCTGGGATGGAGGTAGATAGGGTGGTAGTAAACTGCAGTGAGGACAGGATATACATGGCCACTTCCCCTCCAAGACCTGATCAATCTTGTCTGGAGATGGAATACCCAGGGATAGCAATGGCACTGTCAGGGGTGCTTTTTTTTGAGTCATATCTTGGTAATAATTAGGATGTCAGGGGTGTATGAAAGCATAAGAGTTTGTAGGAGGTCGATTTTAGGTAGCAGTCTGCAGATGTTCAGGTAGAGGAGCGTCAACCCGTTAGGGATGGTTGTAGTGGAAGTGGGGTTTGGAGACATGTTATTTGGGTAAGGAGCCGGGGTAGGAGAAGAAATAGGGCCAGGGTTGGGGTGGACATTCCCTGATGAAAGAAGGAGGAGGGTAAGGATGAAATAGTGAAGTTTAGGACTTTTGTAATTGGAGTAGGAAATACGTGAGGCAGGGGAAGAGGGAGGGAGGGGTGGAGAGAAGGAGATAAGGAAACGAAGAAAGGCAAAGAGACTAGGAAGGGAAAACAAAGATGCTGGAGGGTAGTAAGGAAAGTGGGGTCTGCTTACAAGGGGAGCTGTGGGGATGATTGACAGAATGAAGGAGGTATCTGGAAGGGAAGGGGAGAGAGAAGTGGCAATAGGTGTAGAGGGGGAGACTGGGATGAGGGTAAGAACCAGGAAGGGTGTGAATAGGAGCGAGATGGAAACCACTCTGGGTAAGGTGGTAGAGGCTTAGTAAAGGCTTACAGATTCAGATCACACCACTGAATCTTAGGACGTTGATAATTTGCTTTAGGTATGAATGACCCAGGACTAGACGTGTTAGGGGAGAGCAGTTGGTAGAGGATTGCAACCTACACGTGTTGTTGCCCTCTAGTGGCTTTACAGTATAATCTGCAAATGGACCAGATGTTACCTTATGGGCCAAGGAGAAGCGTGGGCAGCAGGCGCCTTCTCGGCCTGTCCTAGGCAGGCGGGTTGCTTGTGGAGGGGACCGCGTCAGCGGTACCAGCCTAGTGGGCTCTGTTCAGCCTGAGAGAGAGGAACAGAAGAGATGGCAGTTATAAGCCTTGGTGGAGGTCAGGGGGAAGGGTCAGAGCAAGGAAGGGTGAGAGAAAAAAAAAATAACAGTTGAAAGCACCTGGGATGATGAGGAGGGGGCTCTGTTACAGACTCTGGCTAGGTGCTAACAACAAATTGCAGCACAGAGTTCAAACAAAGGGTGTTAAATGGGGGCATGTATCTGACCTGAAATGTTTGGTGCCAGGTCCTAAGGGCAGGTATAGTAGCCAGACAGATTAGAAATGCAGAAAAAGTCTTAAACTTTAAAAGAAAAGTGCAGAAATTACCATCAGCAATGTAATACGCAATGTAACCACTGTACAACTTAAAATTAGTTCTGAAAATCAACTCTACAGTCCATTTAAGGAAACCCTCGTGGCAGGATTGCCATAAATAATACAAAAAAAAAAAGGCAACAAATCAGTGACAGGCCAGTGCAGGTTACGCAAATGCTGCTCTGAACTGAACTGCTCACAGAAGTGTGCAACTGAGTGAATCGGCAAGCCAAAAGACCAGGACTTCACTACACAGCTGCTAAAGGAAGAAATGTCAAAGGTCAGTGTTTCTCTGCAGTCTTATGCACTAGTCCAATGGTTTCAGCACTGGCTGCAACGTTGGGCAGAAAACCAATGTCAGCGCTCCGGGCCGTCTGGAACCTTTCAGTTCCCACTGGGAGGAAAGCTCAAAAATCCTCTTTCCCTTCTGGGTCCAGGATCAGATGTTACCTTATGAGCCAAGGAGGAGTATGGGCAGCAGGTGTCTTCTCGGCCTGTCCTAGGCAGGCGGGTTGCTTGTGGAGTGGACCGCGTCAGTGATACCAGCCCAGTGGTCTCCGATCAGCCTTATGGGCCAAGGAGGAGTATGGGCAGCAGGCGCCTTCTCGGCCTGTCCTAGGCATGCAGGTTGCTTGTGGAGGGGACCACGTCAGCGGTACCAGCCCAGTGGTCTCCGATCAGCCTATCTTGTTTTCATGTGCCCTTGAAATGGTAGCAAACAATTTTTCTTTTAGTGTTAAATAATGTAAGTATGTAGAGTTTGAATTTGTTATCGCTAGTTGTATAAAAAGACTTAAATTCCACCTTAGAGTCGATCCACCAGTCTGTGAGAGACTCAAAAGCATCTAAAACAGAATACCTAGCAATTAACAAGGAAGAAAATTTTTCTTCTGTCTCTGGTTGAGACAAAACAGTTATTTAGCTTCCATCTGGTATTCTTTTTGAGAGAGGGGGATATGGAATAGAAACATAGAAGTTGACAGCATATAAGGACCGCAAGGCCCATCCAGTCTGCCCATTTTTCCACCTTATGAATGTGCCATAGGCCTGTACTTTGTCAATGGCCTATCTATTCATACTCATCTTTATTTCTCCCTTGTGCCTATACCATGCCTGTTTGAAGCCCTGCACTGTATTCATATCCACCACTTCCTGAGGTAGGCCATTCCATGCATCCACCACCCTTTCTGTGAATAAGAACTTCCTCACATTCCCCCTTAATCGGCCTCCCTCTAATCTCATGCTGTGTCCTCTTGTCCTGCTATTTTTCTTATATTGAAACACATTAGACTCTTTTACCTTGTTAATGCCCTTAAGGTGTTTGAATGTTTCGATCATATCACCTCTCTCCCTTCTTTGCTCTAGGGTATACATATTGAGCTCTGTTAATCTGTCCTCATATGTTTTCTGATGCAGTCCCTGCACCATTTTGGTTGCCCTGCTCTGGACTGCCTCTATTTTGTTAATGTCCTTGTGCAGGTGCAGCCTCCAGTACTGTACACAGTACTCCAGATGGGGCCTAACCAGTGCCTTGTAAAGAGGGATTATTACCTCCCTCTTATTTATTTATTTATTTGCTTGCTTTTGTTAACCGGGTAAGCACACTAGACAGCCAAGTGCCTATTTTCAGGTGCGACCCGGGAGAATTACAGAGGACAACTTTACATAACCATTGAGGAATCAAAAGAAATACATTGCATAACAACAGGCAATTCAAGGCAGGTTCTAAGAACAGCAGGCAAATTCAAGACAGGCATTAGAGGACAGTAGGCACAGAGTACATTCATGGACAGCTGAGGAATTGAGTAAGTTGCATAGGGAGTAAACGGGGATTTCAAGGCTGACTCTAGAGCGAAGGAGGCACCATGTTCATAGAAGGACATTTGAGGAGTCTGTAACAAAAATACCAGAAATAACAGGCATTTGAGGCTGGCAGCACAGTGCATTGCAATAGAGAGGGTGGGTGGAATGAAATGAGAGGTGGACAGTGGAGTAAAACAGAAGCAGACAGTGGTAAGTGCCTGTGGGGGAGGGAGGCCTAGGCGGGAGGCCTAGTCAGGATTCCTGGTCAGTTCCGAGAGAATTAAGAGCTGAGGCCTCCACCCCACCAGATTGAAGGGAGGAGAGGGACAGAGGAGTAGGGCTACAAGGAGAAGGAACAGGGGGAAGGAGGTTTCAGGAAGTTTCAGTGGGAGGTTTTAAAGCTAGGATGGGAGGAGGAGGACCGATACCCCTGCTAATACACCCCAACATCGCTCTAGCCTTACCTACTGCTTTAGTGGTCTGCTTGGATGATTTCAGGTCATCTGTGATGATGATGATGCCCAAGTCTCTTTCTTTCCTTGTGATTGCCAGCAACTTCCCTCCCAACCTATAGGTGGCTTCAGGGTTTCTCCTCCCTATGTGCATGATCTTACACTTCTTTGCATTAAACCCCATTTGCCACTCTTCCGACCATTTTGGCAGTTTATCCAGATCTCTTCTCATTCTGCCCACCCCATCTGGATCATCTACTCTGTTGCAGATCTTGATGTCATCTGCAAACAGACAAACCTTACCCTCCAGTCCATCTGCAATGTCGCTGATGAAGATATTGAAGAGGACTGGCCCCAGGACTGATCCCTGAGGTACCCCACTTGTGACCTGCATTTCTTCTGACTGTATACTGTTTACCACCACTCTCTATTTTCTGCCCACCAACCAGTTTGCCACCCAGTTGACCAACTTCTGATCCACCCTGAGCCTACCCATCTTATTAATCAATCTTCTATGTGGAACAGTATCGACAGCTTTGCTGAAGTCAAGGTCGGCGACATCAACTGCTCCCCCTTGGTCCACCACTCTGGTTACCCAGTCAAAGAAATCTATGAGATTAGTTTGACAGGACTTTCCTTTTGTAAACCCATGCTGTCTTGGATCCTGTGCTCCTATGGATTCCAGGTGTTTCTATCCTTTCCTTAAGGAGTGCCTCCATAATCTTGCCCACTACTGAGGTAAGACTGACTAGTCTGTAGTTCTCTGCCTCCTCCCTGCTACCATTCTTGTGGCACGGGATCACATGAGCCCTTCTCCAGTCTTCTGGGACATCTCCTGTGCTCAGAGACTCACTGAACAGTTTTGCTAATGGCTCTGCTAGTTCCACCCTTAGCTCCTTTAGTACCCTGGGATGTATGCCATCAGGTCCCATTGCCTTGTCCACCCTGAGCTTAGCGAGCTCTTGTAGGACCCTTTCTTTTGTGAAGGGACTAGTGCACACCTCCCTCCCCCCTGTGTCTGTGGTGCTGAGCTGTGGGCTCTGCCCCACCTTCTCCTCCATAAATACTGAGCAGAAGTTTTTAGGATAGATGCTTTTTCTTGGTCCTTCTCCTCACACTCCCCCTCATCCCCTTTGATCTTAGCAATACCCCCTCTGGACTTTCTCCTTTCACTAATGTATCTATAGAAAGTCTTGTCACCTTCTTTTACTGTTCATGCTAGTGTTTCCTCGGTTTGGGCCTTTGCTTGCCTTACTGCCTTCCCTGCTTCCCTTAGGGAAGTTTGGTATGCCTCCCTATCTTCATCCTGCTGCATTCCCTTATATTTCCTGAAGGTCAGTCTTTTGGCTCTGACCTTTTCTGCTACTGTTTTTGAGAACCAAAGTGGTTTCCTTCTTCTTTTGCTCTTGCTTTTCTCTCTAACACAATGGGGGATGTTGTTTCAAGTATTGCATCCTTAATGCATGCCCATTTTGCCTGTACCCCCCTTCCCCCCATATTTCTTCTTGCCAGGGCTAGCTTAACTCTGCTGGCCATCTTATCAAAGTCAGTTCCTCTGAAGTTCCATATTTTTGCCTTGGAATGCATAGTAACACAAGACAGAGAAACTGCCAGATGGTCTGTGGGATAATTTGTGCTTGTACTGTCTGCAAATGTTTTGAAAGAAAGAGGTAGTCTATTCTAGTAGCTAGCAAGTGGTCCTTTAGAAAAGGTTGTTGCACCATTTTGGTAGACTGCAGTGTAACCATCCACTAACCCTGCTGTTGCCAAAATGGACTTCAAACAATTTGTGCCACCAAAAAGTTTTGTTGTGTGTCCACCTCTATCTGTTAGTGAGAGTGGACAATTGAAGTCACCACCCAGTACAATGTGCCTACTGGTGTGCAAGTAGGATTGTATTAGCATGAAGAGTCCAGATTGTGACGCTATGCTTTGGGGGGCATATACATTCAATAAACAAAAGGGTTTATCACCAAAACAACCATCTAATAAAAGAGCTCTGCCTGGGCTAATATCTACTACCCTCTGTACAGAGAAATGAAACCCTTTCAGTAAAATGCCCACCCCGTCACACAAGTCAGAACCTTGGGACTAGTATGATGGGCCTGGAGTCCATACGTTTTTAACCTGAGAAACTTCATAAGTAGTTTTTATTCTGGTATCTTGGATAAAAATAATGTCATTAGGTAAATCTTTTAGGAACTTAAGGGTAGTCAAGCATTTCTTATATGTCTTGATGCTGCAAACATTTAATGTTAGAGGAGAAAATCGATGAATACTCCTCATCTCTTACAGAAAGAAAGGAGATATCACACATTTCCCGTTATGAGACTTTCTGACAGGACCTGTCTGCTTTCTTTTCCGCAGTGTCCGATTGTGAGTCTGAAGAAAGTTCTATCTTTGAAGACACAGAAGAGGAATCTGAGCCTTCCCCTTCATCCTCTGTATCCCCCACTACCTTCTTTTAGCAAGTGCTTGATACCTGTTTCTTGTGACCACAATGTGTTTTTCGATGGGATCTGATCTGCTTTTCTTTTTTCTTTTTGGTATCCGCTAGTGTAAACAGCAGCTGTTCTGGGGGAAGGGCATCTCAGAAGTAATACTGCTAGCTTCAGAGGGACTGTTGGGGGGTCCTGAATAACAACACTAGCTGAGGAGACTTCCTCAATAACCATCTGAGAGTTACCATCCTCTGGTGGGGGGGTTCTCTATTAGTTGGGTTTTCAACATAAACAGATTTTTTCTTTTGTGCCTGTACCTGGCACTTCTCAATTAGTTGGACTGGGTCTTGCTGAGCCCTATCTAATCTATTACAGGCTGCCCAGGGGTAAGACATGTAGGAGTGACCTTCCTCATTGCACAAATTACACTTAAGTGGGTTTGAACATCCCAAACTCACATGCCCGTATTCCAGACAGAGATTACATTTGGGCTTCTTGCAAACCAAACCGAGGTGTGTGCATGCTCCACACTTGTGGCACGTCTTAGGTTGCCACGGGTAAAAGCACAGGCCTCGATCTCTGCCTATATAGAAACTCCCAGGGAGATGCGTTATACCAGAATCTGAATGTCTTAGTTGGACCTTTACTCTCCAGTTCCCTGTCCAAACGAAATCCTCATCTATAATGGGGGTGGGTGCCTCTAAAATTGTGCACCTCTGCTGTAGCCAGTACTGCACATCTACGATATTTACTCTTTCATTTCTGAACAGCAAGGTTATAATTTTAATTGTAATCCTAATTGTAGGCTTGGTCAAAGGAATGGGAAAAAAAGGCTGCCATAAAGGAGTATTTGAAACTTGAGGGTATTTGGCCCAGAATATTTCCAAGGTTTGGCTAGTTTTAAAACTAAGATCATAGGTAACTTCACCCCTAACATATATTATAGCAAACAACTCACAAGCATTTATCCCCATAGTATCTTTCAACATTTTGTGCAAAACTGTCCTCCTGTCTGGAGCGACAGCAGAGTCTCCATTAAATTTTAGGCGAACAGCGTTCCTTTGCTGTGCTGGTTCCCCATATTTTTAAACAAGTCTGACATCTGTAGTTGTCTAGGTTGTTCAGATTCTAGGGTAATAAGATTGGGTGTTGTTTCCTCTTCTTGTCTTGGGACATGGGCATCGGAAAAAGTCTCTTGAGGTGCAGCATCCATATGCTGGAGCTGTTCCCTAGCAAACTGAACAGTTTTGGTCACAGTGCTGGCCGGCAAATCTTCCATTTGCAGAGCATTACCACTTTGCTCTAGAGCTGTTTCAGGGCTTGTATTTTGTGATGCACAATTCGTAATGATATCAGCGACCCAAACTGGGCCTGGTGATGTCCAAGTTAGCTTTTCTGCATCTGTCTGCCACCCAGCAGCACTTGGGGTGATCTCGAGACCAGGGTGGGTCAATGTCTTGTTTTTTACTGTTACGGCCTTTCTGCAATAACAGCTTCTGAGCTGGAACATTTTCAGGTGCACGGACAACATCTGGTGAGCTAGAAAGAATTACAGGATACTCTGAGGTAAGCTGAGAGGGTACTGAAAATTCAGTTGAGCTAGTGCTTGGAGCAGAGGAAAAATTATCCTGTTCAGTAGGAGCATTGTCTTCTTGCAGTAAATTTAACAAAAATTGTTTATGCGTTTTCAGTGCTTTCCTTAACAAGTCTTCCTGTGAAATTACAGTTGATACCTGTTCAGCAGGAACGATCACCTGACCCGGTCTTGTAGATTCTGGATGTACAGTCTGGTAAAAAGTAGCTGAATCATTATAGGTTCTTCGTTAACGTTTTGTACATCTTTTTCTTTTGTTGAGGTCTGTCAAACTCCATTTCCAACCATATTCGGACTTCCCTCTATAGTCTCAGCAAACTCCATGGGCAACACCCCCACATCTCCTTCACCATCTGTCTGGCCATCCACCATGTTGGAGTGGCAGTCAAGGGTTCCCCCTACTTTTAGAGTAGGGGAATTTTTTATTCAAAAACTGAAAACAAAATATACAGAAATGTATTGCTTCATACATAAATCATAAAGAGAAAAAACAAAAAGAGGAATAACAGCATACTTGAAACTACAAAAAAATTAGCTGTTACTGTACACAGCCCCTGTCCCATCCCCATTAAAAAGTAGGGGAGCTCAATAAGGAAAAGAAAACATACAAGAACATGTTACATCATGCAATTCATAATAAAGGAAAATCAAAACATGAAGTATTACAGTATACAGTAACCGCAAACAGAAAATATCTACATTAGGAGATTAAAAACATCCCTGACTCCCAACCCAGTCCAAATGAAAAGGCAGGGGAACATCACAATACAAAGAAAAATAAACTCAGGAAAAAATCCAGGAGCAGAAATTCCAGTAGCGTCGGAAAACCCCAGATGGTAATGAGGCCTGCTCGGAGCTATAGATAATAAACAAACCCTGCAAAATTTGGCTTACTATTTGAGTGGGAGTACACACCTTTTGTTGCAGCAAAAATGCCCATCTGGCCTCCATAAATAGTAGCAGCAAAAGGCAAAAATCAAACGCAATGTACTGGGGTGATAGTGACTCAGACCAGAAGGATAGACACCATAAATTAAAATATCATAGGTGAGAGTAGAAAGGGTCTTGTCTTTCCACTTGTGAAGGAGAAGGGTCCAAACAGGTTGCGTAGAGGGGCAATCAATAAAAAAATGAAACATGGTTTCAGGAATAGAAAGGCACGAGTCACGAGGACAAGTTCTTTCCTCCTGAGATTTATGTTTCAGGTTATCCCGAAC